>CM063471.1:9912482-11276351 GCA_032191425.1 Lymantria dispar
CGGCTAGAGAAAAATCTCGATTCAACCTCATCGGCCCACCTTGACCAAATTCCCAAAGACATAACGTCTAAGGAAGTCACCTCTCAGGCGATCGACTCGCTCACAAGTCACGTGCAGTCGATAATGGACGACTGCTTGCGGGCGGTACCAGATACGAGCGATTGTAAATGGCGCCTACCAGACGACGTCCGTGACCTGTTGAGACAGAAAAACGCCGCGACACGCGCTTATGACCGCTACCCCACGGAGGACAACCGTACCCGCCTACAGTCACTCCAGAGGAAGGTTAAACAAGCAATTAAAGAATTGAGACAGAGCAAATGGGACGCCATGATCGAGGAGCTAGAGCCCTCTCACACAGTCTTTTGGCAGCTTTCCCGCTCACTCAAAAAAGACATCGTGTCCATTCTCCCTCCTCTCACCAGACCCAACCAGCCTCCGGCATTTATGGACGATGAAAAGTCAGAATGCCTGGCCGACTGCTTGGAGCTTTAATGTACGCCGAGTACACTACACCCCGACGCCGCGAATCACCACTTTATCGCCGACGAAGTGGAACGTCGTACCACTCTGTCGCGCTCGTTAGGAAATGACAGTCCCGATCAGCCAATCCCAGCAGTAACCGCCGATGGGGTCGAATCATTAGTCAGGGGTCTCAAAACCAGGAAAGACCCAGGTTCGGATGGAATCTCCAATAAAGTCATTAAATTATTCCCCGCCCACTTGATAATCCTGTTGGGCTGCATCTTCAATGCAGCACTAAATAATAACATCTTTCCCGCACAATGGAAAGAGGCCGTGGTAATAGGAATCCACAAACCCGGCAAGCGCCGTACCGAACCTAGCAGTTACCGCCCGATTAGTCTACTAAAAGGTCTAGGCAAGATCTACGAACAAATAGTTCTCAGTAGACTACGTGAATTCGCCGAGGCTAACAACCTCGTTACCGACGCACAGTTTGGCTTCCGAGCTAAACACAGCTGCGTACAACAAGTTCACCGTTTGGTAGAATACACAAGTAGTCAGTTTATCATGAACTCTTATAATTTTCAACAAGCCGGTCACTTGGACCAGGCAGGCCAAATACTTGGGAGTGACCCTTGACGATCGACTCAGCTTGGTTCCCACATAAAGCAAGTCCGCGCGCGGGCAACCTTTGTGATGGGTCGTCTCCACTGTCTACTCAACTCTAGGTCGCGTATGCCCCTGAGTAGCAAAGTCCGACTCTACACCACCTGCATACGGCCTATCATGACCTATACCAGCGTGGTGTTCGCGCACGTTAAGCCACACAGGATCCACAGGCTACAGACACTACAAAATCGTTTCATTCGCCGAGCTACGGGAGCACCGTGGTTCATACGAAATGTCGATCTCTACATTGACCTCGAACTGCCGACCATCAAGCAGTTTATGAAACGGTGCTCTCAGAGCTACTTTGACTCTGCCATGACACACCCCAACCAACTAGTGGTTGGGGCGGATTCCTATAGACCCTCCAAAATTTCATCCATCCGACGTCCTCGTCACGTCCTCGACGAAGAGGACGACATTATCACACTCGCTCAACAAAGAGCCTACACGGCCCGCGAGGCCTTAAAAAATAAATATCCGCGGTTCCGCCCTCGCCGTCGAGGTGCGAAACCGCGCCGCGCAAAAGTCACGACTAAAAACGTGGGCACGCCCACTTTGCATCCAGCGACGCCTCAAGCCGAGGTCCGTTCCCCACAGGGGGAGCCCTTGGGCGATGTCGCTTAGCATACTTTTCTCCGGGTTGAGAGCCCTCAGCGCTCACCCATAGTCCGCGTCAAGCTGTCAAGGCCATCTGCGGCCAACAGCTATACACACAAAAGAAATAAAAATACCGATAAAATTATTGGCTGTAGGCAGTACTGGAGCACACTTAGTGACGAAGTATGAGAGAGGTCTCTGCTCAGCGGTGGACGGCGAAAAGTTAAATGATGATGAATGATGATAGCTCATTTATTTATATTTTAACCTTGCAAATTGATATTCGCTCTCCAATGGAAACAATTCGAATAGTTTCTTGCTTTTAAATGTAAGGCTTTAAAATATGTTACCGATATCTTAGGTCCTGGCTTATTTATTAATCGTTACTTCAAATTGATTTCAATTAATCGATCTGCACCCCTATTTTGTAGATATCGAAAAAGACAACTAGGTAAGAGATATAATAAGCAGATAAAATCTATTTATTAGAAAATAAACTCAAAACAAAACCCTGTAATGACCTACCTTACTGCATGGTACATTGGATCAATTTCATTTCTATTTTGGAGTAGACTCGAACCCGGATGAACACATAACATGAACGGATATAATGATGATGATGTAGATTTAATCATTTCTTCCAAAATTCTAGGGACAAAAAATAATATTTCTTTATATCTCTTCAGCATTTAATATAATTTCATTTCCGTGCTCTTCAGCTTCAGATATAAGAGTAATTACGGTAATATCGAAATTACTCAATGTAGGTATATTGTCAAGTACGAGTGCTATTTAAGAATGTTTAAAAGAAGTCTAAACTGATTTAGTATATACAAAACACGACACATCGACTCTGCGTCGGTGTGAATTTAGTCTAAGAATATTACGAAGACATACCATAGATGTGGAGTTTATTGTACTATCATCATTCTGCGGTTTTAACTCTTCTAAGTCTTAGAAGACGGTTTCGTCATTAAGAGATGCCTTATCAGAATTGCATTGTTTTATTAAAAAATATTTCACATAACTGAGATTCGTATTGGTAATTGAATACTTTTTATTAAAATGAAAGTCAATTTGAAACTTAAAAACATAAGTACATTTATGCTTATTTTTTTTTTTTTATATAAAGGAATTGGTGAACCGATTCATCAATGAAGAGCCGAAATTATTTAAACTAGAAACATAATTATGACCGCAGTTTGTTTTTGTGACATTCAAATGCAAGGAAAGGATTCCTCGAAATTCAGCCACAAAATTAATTCATTTTGCAAACAGACTAAACAATTATTTGTAATACTCTCTACTAACTAATTGCACAAGAATATTATAGCAGCGGCCTAAATTCGAACTGGTTAAATATATTATTTCCATTGAAAGCAATTTTGATTACCAAGACTGATATCAACCTAATCTAAGATAGCTGTTCCTACTTCAAAACTAGACGCCTTATTTTAACACTGATATGCGCAATCAATAAATCCATACTAATATTATAAATGCGAAAGTAAGGATGTTTGTTTGTTTGTTTATTTGTGTGTTTGTTTGTTTTTAACGCTTTCACGCTTAAACCACCGAACCGATTTCAAAAATTCTTTCACCAATGGAAAGCTATAATATCAGGGAGTAACATAGGCTATATTTTATCCCGGTATTCCCACAGGAACGGGAACTACGCCGCGGGTAAAGCGACTGAAACGGCAGGTTGCTAGTATATAATATAAAACAAAAACAAATGCGTCTGTTACTGTAATCTAATGTTAATAAATTCAATTTACATAATTGTTATAATCAAAATATTTTTTACATTATATTTTTTTTTGTAAACATGCCGTTCTGACATAAAAACAATAGTCACATTAAGTATACCACTACAGACGTGACTTGCAGTCAGTCTAATATAAGGTCATGCTCATTACACCAGAGACTGCAATCTCTCAGGTGCTTACCGGACACAGGGTCTTCGGTAAGTACCTGCATATGATTAGAAGAGAAGAGACCCCCGGATGTCACGAATATGGCGCGCCAACTGATGATGCGCGTTACACATTGGAGCCTGGGAGTCCCAGCGCCACCACCTGTCGGCGGTACTTGGAACGGACCTGTCACTGAAAGAAAAAAAAAAGTTTCAAAGAAAAAAAGACACTGCCATCCTAGAGGATGTGATGCGCTGTTTGTTGAGTTATTACTTACCGTCAAGTCAACTGGGTGCTTGTCTACCATCAAGGGCAACACAAATACTGTTGTTAAGTATATAGTTTTAAACGTGTTTATTGACAACTAGCAACCCGCCCCCGCTTCGCTTCGGTATATGTATAGTGCAAATAACCGTGTGAGTATGGAAAAAGTCCATTATTTTGACATTACAAACAGACACTCCAATTTTATTTATTAGTATAGATGTAACTAAATTTATGAGGAATTATTGTCAATTCATCGGTTCCTGTATTCATTGCTTAAGCAACTTAACAAAAAAGCCTATTAATAGGATGGTAACATCGTCAGTATTACAAAGTTAATTTGGCAGTGAGAAATATATGAGCTGTAATGATGATCACCACAACGGTGATGACTCGGGTTGACATTATTTAAGAGGAGGTACAAAAATAAAGCTACAATACTATATAGACGAAGAGAGACTGTCCACGATTGGAACATCATCTATATACAACAACAGCACGCGACTTCAACATGTCTATACACGTCGAGGGCGTGGTGTTATGACGTCACACAACGCTACAACTGAGTCACCGAAACCTTCGCAGGCTGCGCAACGTGACAACGTCACGTTATCTTGCTCTCGCAAATAAATAAACTCGTTTTCATTCACTTACCAGTAGACAATACTGATAAACTGAGAGAACACATTCCGATTGAAATTCTCACAAGTTCCAACATGCTTTAATCACATAATCGCCACGTTTCGGGAGTCGATTAGCGACTGTAATATTTCACGTTTCTCAGGTCAGCGTTGCTGCCTACTATCCAACTGATGCCTCAACTGATTTTTACAACTCTCATAGGTGACTATTAGGTGGCGACAATGGTACTCCTATCCCTTAACTTTAACTACCCATTTACCGTATTACTGTTTATCTACTGCATTTTGGAATATCAATCAAATTATATGTACGTTACTTATAGTTAAAAAAATATCAATAAATATACTCGCATAACAATATTTTTTTATCACTTCGGGGAGCAATTTTCCACGAGTCCAATAACTCTTCTATTTCTAAATGAGTAGGTACATCAATCCGAAGCAACTAAGGTGATGAATACAATGTAATTTTGTAGTAATGTATTTAAGATTTTCATCTATTACTTATTCATTATGCTGATAATTAAACACTATCTTGCTGACACAAAACTAAATTATTATTTAACATATTATTGTTCTAAGAGATGCAAACGCGATGACTGAACTGATGACTGACTGCGCAAGCGCAGTCGTAGAGGTGAGGGAGCGGGGGCAGAGGGAGGGGCTACAATACTGAATGCTCTACGAAGCCAAAATTAACCAATTACTTAACGTATAATTATTGTACGTAAGTGCATATAAAGTTGCAATTGTTGTAGGCGCTAACCGCTAATTAGTGTGACCAGATTTAGCAGAATTCTGCGATTTTAGCAGAATTCGATACCTAATTTAGGGTTTAGCAGATTATGTCACAGATTTCGAAAATTTGGCAGATTTTAGCATAATATTAAAAAGCTTTGCAGGAAATCAGAAGAATTAGACATTGACTAAATACCTGTGTTTCACTAGGGTAGTTGCGCTAAACATTTAAAAAAATCTATCTTTCGTAAATAATGTAAGGTTTTTTCTTCTCAATTTTTTTTTCTTTTGTTTAAAGGCAGCGCCCTGCACTAAGAAAATAGTTCTTGTATTGCCGAGGACTTCACAAACATATATCTAATTAACGGACATCCAGACTCAGACCAACAATTCGCACAAAGAGTTGTCCTGCATGAAATTTTAACCCGCGAAACTGGCACGGTAAATCGTTATCTTAACCATTACGCCATCTGTATAGTCAATATATGTGCATGTGTACAGGCAACTGGTAATTCTTATATGAATCCTTGTAGAATTATCCTTTAAATTTATATTTTGTTTTGAAGGTGTATGTAATGTAGATTTTAATGCGCAGTCAAAGACCATCGTCTATCATTGATATCTTATAGCGAGCTCAATTTAAACAAAATAGTGGCCAAACTATAATAAACTGGCGGCTCTTCTGATGTGTATGGCATCAGAAGTTCCACAGTAGGACTATGAACATCGAAATTTTTGGGACCAAATTTTAAGAAGAAGATGGTTTAAAAGGCAGATGGAGTTAAAAATTATCCGTACTTGATCGATTTCGCAAAATCTATAATGATTTTACCTAAGTTTAATACATCTTGTGAACGCATGTTTTCTCAATTGAACAATATAACAAATGACATGCGAAACAAATTTAAAAATGCACATGTTGCAACAATTCTACATGTTTTACGATTAAGCATAACACTTTTTTTTTGGGGTGTGCTGCAGTCGGCATGCTCCTCGCACCACTCCGTCCGGTTTAGCATAACACTTAACTAGTCTAAAACTCTATACAGGATGTATTAGGTTATGGGGCAACTGCTCGAGTATGTAGTAGTGTGTTTTTTAAAAATTAAAGTGATTTCGAAAATGTGTGTCTAAGAGGTCAATGCATTAAATGTTTGGTAATATGTAGGCATGTACAGACAGGATACATGTAGGCATGTAAAGCTTTGACAGTATAAATAGGTATGAATATGAAAAATATAAATAATATGGTATGCTTCAATGGTAGGCGAGGCAAAGATGCCTCGTCAACGGTCATCGGCTGATCAGCTGATTTAAAGCGAAGTTTCACTAATGCGAACGTAATCTTAATTTATTCAAATTCTAATCAACATTTAACAAAGTACGAATATGTTTCAGATTAAGTATCGTTAACTTTATACATTTCAATCAGATCTACACGAAAAAGCGATAACAAAATTGAAAATTTCACATGTCACACCGATTGCGCCATAACCTGATACAGGCTGTATAGAAATGTGAATAGAAGTTAGATTTTTTTTTTGGTGATAAACATTTATAAATATAAGTTGTTTTCTTTTAATATTCGTGCACATTAAAACTTCATCTATTAGCAGATTAAGAGCATTTATTACAAAAAATTAGCAAATTTTAGCAGAATTTAAACGAGTAGCTAGCATAATTATGAATTTAAATCTGGTCACACTCCTGCTAATAGTTTACGATTGGCTCTTACATTAAGCAGACGTGTGCAACTGTGTTGGCTTAATTTGTGGTCAGTTAATTTGTAACATCGATACATGCAAAATTGAGCGTAAATTTTAACGGCAGAAATAGGTATTTATACAGATTTATTTATTTTATCTGAATTACTAACGACAGATACGATAGGGTAAATGTGCTATGTCGCCGTCCGCTGTCCATTCTCGAACATTTGATGGATTCTTCGCAAAAAGCGACGTAGTACTTGCTATAAAACGTGGAGAAATACTGTTAATTCCCAAGCACCTCTAATGATGCAATTAAAAGTGTTCAAGAAATGTATTATCTTTTTCTAAAAGCTTCTCTTCTCTAATCAGCGTGAGTCATTTCTAATATTTAATTAATTATCTATCGATATATAACTTATTTCGATGGTCCCTGCGTACATAAAATTAAGTCAAAACTGAGGGTTACAGGAAAACGTAATTTGTGTTCAACCCGCTCTAGAAATAATTCTATCAACAATTATAAATACTTTTTTCGATAATATATTAATGGTTTTAGGTACTTTATAATGCTATTCACACCAATTAAAATGTTACATATTCTCTTTGAAAACTGATAGATGATTTTCTACGCTAATATTAAAATAACAGCATGTCGGTCATGTCCATGATCTTGTTCATACTATCTTATACACCACTGCGATTACGACGAGGATACGGCGCGGCATACGCTTGAGGCCTGCGCCGCTTGGGCCACGCAGCGCCGTGAACTCGTCGCAATCATCGGTGCCGACCTGACGCTGCCGATTATCGCTAGGGCAATGGTCGATAGCGTCAGGAATTGGGACGCGGTCGCAGCCTTCTGCGAGGCAGTGATCTCGCAGAAGGAGGCGGCGGATCGCCTGCGCAAGGAGCGCAGCCTCGATGAGGCGATCCGCCTCCGGCGACTGGGGCGGCGTAGGCTCAAGTACCTGCGCCTCATGCCGCCCTAGCCGAGGCCGCGGGTGACGTGACCGGAGATTATTCCGTCACCCGCCTAGAGGCCGACCGCGTGAGGTAAGACCGACGTCCTCCCCGAGGGGGGGACGTCGGTTGATGGGAGGGTACCCCACGTAGGGGGTATTCCGTCTGGCCGACCACTGATGTCAAGTAACCCTGCTCCGGTGGTCGGCTCAACGACGAAGGCGACGTACATCGTGGGTGGGTTGCGGGAGTTGCGTGCTTACGCCCCTCTGTCGACCCGGACGGAGTGGTGCGCGGAGCGCGCCGACCGCAACCCACCCCAAAAAAAAAATACTATCTTATACGCAGAAAAGAAGAAATCCATGTCTGAAATAGAATTTTAATAAAATGTTTTATGAAATTGTAGGATAATGTTATGTTTTCACAGCAGTACCTTAAATATCCTAAAATCGTCATAGATGACGATTAAAAAATACATCGATGAAGAAATATCGTTTTGTACGCGGTTTCATTCACACGAGGTAGGACTGTAATTATTCTAGTAATATAAACAAAGACATAAATGTATTTAAATAAAATGATCAGGTTTATGTTTTGTTGATCTAACAAGTATATAATATTGAACATTATAAGTGTGTATGCGCCACAGGTTGGATGCGATGATATAGTGAAAGGTAAGTTTTGGGAGGATTGTGACTCAATATTTATGAATATCCCACCATGTGAGAATGTGTACATAGAGGGTGATTTTAATGGTCATGTGGGAAGAATGAAAGGAGATTATGAGAGGGTGCATGGGGGTTGGGGCTTAGGCAGGCGGAATCCAGAAGGTCGATCCACACTGCTGCAGGCTGCATCAACGTTCGATTTGGCTATTGTTAATACCTTTTTCGAAAAGCGAGATGAACATTTGATAACATATCAAAGTGGAAACCACCGAACCCAAATCGACTTCCTCGTTCGAAGAACGGACATACGCGCAGTTGTAGACTGCAAAGTAATCCCGGGTGTGCCTCTAACTTCCCAGCATCGCCTATTGTTACTGGAGATTAAAATCACAGGACCGATAGCTGGGTTAAAACCTAAGCCCCCACCAAAAATTAAGTGGTTTATGATTGAGAAAGAGAATTGTGCGCATGAATTCCGGAAGAGAGTGGTTGATAAAATGAGTGAGATGGAAAATAGAATGACGGATAACTCGGTAAATGAATGCTGAAACGAGATGGCCTCATGTGTGAGGGAAGTGACGAAGGATGTGCTGGGTGAGACGAAAGGTAAAGGAGTGATTGCTAACGCCAATTTTTTTTTCTTTTCTTTCGCTGCGCTCTCCCCGCACCCGCCTCCTGCGGTCGTGCAATCTCACTCCGTCTCGTTCCGTCTCGCTCGCTCTCGCAGCGAACCACGCGTCGCGTTACGCCGCCATCTTGTTCAACGTCTGTGGCCGTTCAGTGGCCCGCTCTGGGTGGCCGTGTTTACGGTTGTCTGTGGCAGTTTCGCTGTTTGGACGCAGGTGTTGCCGGATCCCAACTGCACGAGTTGACTTTCTCAAGACGTCGAGTGCAGATTTCTACCGTTGGTAGATAAAAGTCAACCCATTTTTGCCCCCTCAGGGCAGAAAACCATATTGTTTGGACCCCAGCGGAAACCTCACGGTGTCAACGAAGCCGGGTGAGGCAAGACTCCGATTTGCCTGCCGAGCCCCTTTAGGGCAGAGCTAACAATTGGAAGGGGTTAGAGCATCCGGCCTTGGGGATCTCCTAGTCGGACCTAATCTACGGCTTTTCATCATTTTTCTGCGAAGGCCTAACGCCCCGAACAGCTAGGAACCTAGCGCACATTAAGATTGGCGAAGGAGTACAAGCTTAGGGCACACTAGTTAAGTACACATCCTCCTGACCTGCACCCGATTGGGAGGGACACGCACTACACGCAAGCCAGGGATTACCCCACCCAGGGCGATAGGACACATTTCCGCGAATGTTTTTCCCGCCAGCACACGATGGCGGAAAAACTACCACTATTGACGCCCTTCTGGCAATCCTAGAAATTCAAGCGTTTATCGCCCAACACTTTAGAACGATAACAATTTTACCACCCCAGTCTCAACGCGCCCCTACCACCGCCCTGCCGCGTGAACCGGAATTACCGGCCATCGGCACGGCGGCGGCAATGGAATCTGAATCGCCCCCGTCCTCCTCAGCCTCATCTTCCTCCTCCTCCGAGTAGGAAGATTCGCCCAGTGAGGGCTCTTTCACCGTAGTTCGCTCCCGCAAGTGGAACAAAAAGGTAAAGACTAACAAAGAGGCCCCTCAAAGGCCCCTAAAATCAAGCCGACTGACTCGGCAAAAACACCCGCCGCAGCCCCGTCTGCAATGGCTGCCACGGCCGCCTCGGTCCCTCCAGTCCCCTTGCAAGCCATCCCTACCGCTATCCCACTTCCTACGGACAGCAACACCGTCGCTCCGCAGACGGTCAAAAAACCACTGGCTCGGCCGCCCCTATAAATCAGGGACAAGGAGAAGTGGCTAGCCATCTCCTCTTGGCTAAACACCAATCGGATCAACTACAAATCGGCTAAAGCCACGCCCCAAGGCATACGAGTGGACCTTCACTCGTCAGCTGACCACCGCACCGTGTCAAGCATGCTAGGGAATCAACAGATTCCCTACCATACATGCACCCCCAAGAAGCCAAACTTCTGCGTGCAGTGATACGCGATGTCCCGAGGGAAAACGACATCAATGAGATCTTAGAATATCTCAAAACCCAGGACCTGCCGGTTGTAGAAGTACACCGGATGATCCGGGGAAACGGTCGCTATCCCCTTAACATGATTCTCTTCTGCCTTACGAATAACGCAGAGGGTAAAGGAATCTTTAAAATTAAGACCATATGGGGCCTCTCTGGGGTCTCGATAGGGCCCCTACACAAAAATGGTAACCTGGCACAGTGTTACAAGTGCCAAATGTATGGGCACTCGTCCAAGAACTGTTTCGCCCGCCCTAGGTGCGTCAATCACCTAGGTGACCAACACACCTCTCAGTGTGAACGGCCAAAGGACATCTCACTCTGCAAAGAGCCACCAGCGTGTGTTCTATGTGGAGAATACGGACACCCGGCTAACTACCGCGGCTACTCAAGAGCGCCAAGGAGGCTAGTCCGCCAGCCCAACACAAACGGCAAGGCCTTGTACTATAACAAGACCTTCGTCCCAGCCCCCTTACCAACCCACAATGCGTGGGCTCGCCCCCTGCTAACAAGCAAGGAGGCTTTCCCGACCCTGCCCAACAAGCAGCTCGCCGCCCCACCTGCACCATCTCAGCCCAAACCACCAGCAACCGGGCCAAACCAGCCCACCGGTGGTAATCCCAGGCCCCCTTAGGGCACCCCCCTTCCTATCGTCGTCGCTAAAAGCGCGGGACCCTAGAGTCGCGAACTATATTATAGTTCACAACGATAGTACAACTTCACCAATGGATGGAGCGCTTATTTACTACAAAAGGTCGCTGCATTGCACACCTGTGGGATCCGCCCCCTCTGATGTACATTGAAGCTTCAATTTGCAAGCTAGCCCTCGCAGGCCATCAGCCTATCACCCTTGTATCGGCATATCTCTCTCCCAATAGAGAACATTCGAAACAGTTAGTTGAAAAAGATCTAAAAGCCTTGCTAGAATTGGGAGGCGCCGTCATCATTGGCGGTGGCCTTAACGCCAAGAACACCTCTTGGAGCTGTCAAAGTTCCAATAAGAGGGGCAAGACATTAGAGCTATTCGCTGACAGTCTGGGATTTGATGTCATAGCGCCTTTAGAGCCGACACACTTCCCCTTTAACGTTTCGCACAGGCCGGACATACTCGATATCTTTCTTCTCAAATACATAAACCTTCGTTTATGTTCTATAGAAGTTCAACACGAGTTAGACTCAGATCACCGCCTGGTGACTCTGGAATTAGCCTTCCGCAACCCCGGCCCCTCAGGCCACAACAACGAAAGGACCAAGATAGCGACTGACTGGGCACGGCTAGAGAAAAATCTCAAGTCAACCTCGTCGGTCCACCTTGATCAAATTCCCAAAGACATTACGTCTAAGGAAGATACCTCTCAGGAGATCAACTCGCTTACAAGTCACGTGCAGTCGATAGTGGACGACTGCTCGCGGCCGGTACCAGATACGAGCGATCGTAAATGGCGCCTGCCAGATGACGTCCGTGACTTGTTAAGACAAAAAAAACGCCGCGACACGCGCTTATGACCGCTACCCCACGGAGGACAACCGTACCCACCTACGGTCACTCCAGAGGGAGGTTATTATTTATTTATTTAATTATTATAAAATACAAATGTTATATTTGTAATAATATTTCTGCTGCCAATAGGAATAATAAGAGCTGGATTAATAATAATCTAAAATCCATGATACGAGAGAAAGATAGATTGTTTGAAATATATAACAATGAGCCAAAGAATATGTTAAAATGTTTAAATTATACTAAATATAGAAATAAGTGTCAAAAAGCTATTAATAAAAGTAAAAATGTGTATTTAAAAAATAGTATATTAGAATGTAATAAGAATATGAAAAAAGTGTGGGGAAAAATTAATTTAATAATGGGTAATACTAAACAGTCACTCGATTCGTCAATACTTTCAAATTATAAAATGCAGGGTAGGGAGAAAGATATATGTAACAAATTTGCTGTTAACTTTCGTAAGGAAATAAATGCAATAAAACACATTTGCAATGAGAATTTTATCTATAGGAACTCATACGTTAAATTATCTAACACTAATATGAGATGGAACCACGTGACCCCGTCAGACATTAAATAT
Source organism: Lymantria dispar (assembly GCA_032191425.1). NCBI lineage: Eukaryota > Metazoa > Arthropoda > Insecta > Lepidoptera > Erebidae > Lymantria > Lymantria dispar. The sequence continues at coordinate 9,925,274 of CM063471.1, forward strand.
ATAATTAAAAACATGAATGTAAATAAATCACTGGGCTCAGATGGTATACGTATGTGCGATTTAAAATTCCTCGTAGATAAAGTAAGTATTGTCCTTTCAAAGTTGGTCAATTTATCTATTACAAACCATCAATTCCCTAGTAAGTTAAAAGAGGCTAGTGGATAAAATCATTGAAAAATATATTGTCAATCAGCTTAGAAAGTATCTACAAAAACATAATATAATAAATGAATGTCAACACGGTTTTCAAAAAGGTAAAAGTACTAATACATTAATAGCAAAGTTTACTAATGACATTAATACATATTTAGGCGATAAACAATTTGTGGTTGCTATATTCTTTGATTTTAAAAAAGCATTCGATACTTTACAAACGGACACACTACTTAATGCGATGGCGGAATGCGGGGTGGGACGGCCACTGAACCACTGGTTCCGTGACTATCTTACGGCGCGTTCCTACAGTGTTAAGCTAGGAGACTCATTTAGCGACAGTGTGCCAGTACACCGCGGGGTGGCACAGGGGTCCGGATGTGGGCCGATTTGCTACCTAATGCACGTGAACAGCTTGTGTGGTGTCATGCGGCATTGCTCGGCATACATGTACGCGGATGACCTGTGCATACTGCGCGCTGGCACTGATATCGATAAAGTATACCAACTCGTTCAGCTAGACATAGACGCCGTTGTAAAATGGTCGTATGACAATGGTATTATGTAGAATGGAGACAAAACGCAACTACTGCTCATTCATTCACCATATCTACGCATACAGGACCCTTCTTTACATCTACTCACTCATAAATTCTCATGCATCCATGATAAATTTTTAAATTGTAAATGCAAACCAATAAAAAGAGTTAATTGTGTAACATACCTCGGCATGAAAATAGATGAACACTTTTCTTAGTCACACCATGTAGATTATATAAGTAATAAATTAAGAATAGTTTTAAGTAAATTTTACCACATAAGTTATAAGGTTCCTAAAGATATTCTTAGATGTATATATATGGAATTAGTGGACTCCATCTTCAATTATGCTCTAGACTGTTACGGACTAACAAGTAAAACTAATATAGATAAATTAGAAATGATACAAACTAGATTCCTAAAACTTCTTGTCAGCAATAAAGTTAAAAATGCTTGTAAAGGTGATTACAGAAAACTATTTCCAGTATGCAATATACTACCAATTAGTTTAAGACATAAATTTTTACTATGTATAAATAACCATGGCAGTCAAGAGCTTAATATAACTCATGTACATAACGATTATAATACGCGCTCGATGACTGCAGGCAGATTCAATGTCCCCCGCGTTATCAACTACTTCGGTGACAGGACATTAAAAAAGCGCATACCTTATCTTTTAAATAATCTGCCTGCAGTCATCCGCCATGAAGGTAATAAACTTAAATTTAAAAATAAACTTAAAAACTTTTACATGAGTCAATTATGACAATATCATATTGTAGCTGTTGGGTCATGTAACTTATTTGTAAGTGTATGTTTGTTTGCGTGGATCTGTGAGGTGTATGAATATATATATGTCTGTATATATATATATATATATGAGTGTGTAAGTGCGTGTGTGTATGTATGATTGTATGCATACACCTATATATATATATATATATATATATATATATATATATATATATATATGTCTGTATATATGTGCGTGCGTGTTTGTGTGTATGTGTGTGAATATTTGCATGTTTAATATTCACTTAACGTAACTTAAGAGTCATCACGGTTTTGTGGGGCTATGTTCTATGGAGTGACCGTAGGTGGGTACGGTTGTCCTCCGTGGGGTAGCGGTCATAAGCGCGTGTCGCGGCGTTTTTTTGTCTTAACAAGTCACGGACGTCATCTGGCAGGCGCCATTTACGATCGCTCGTATCTGGTACCGGCCGCGAGCAGTCGTCCACTATCGACTGCACGTGACTTGTAAGCGAGTTGATCTCCTGAGAGGTATCTTCCTTAGACGTAATGTCTTTGGGAATTTGATCAAGGTGGACCGACGAGGTTGACTTGAGATTTTTCTCTAGCCGTGCCCAGTCAGTCGCTATCTTGGTCCTTTCGTTGTTGTGGCCTGAGGGGCCGGGGTTGTGGAAGGCTAATTCCAGAGTCACCGGGCGGTGATCTGAGTCTAACTGGTGTTGAACTTCTATAGAACATAAACGAAGGTTTATGTTTTTGAGAAGAAAGATATCCAGTATGTCCGGCTTGTGCGAAACGTTAAAGGGGAAGTGTGTCGGCTTTAAAGGCGCTATGACATCAAATCCCAGACTGTCAGCGAATAGCTCTAATGTCTTGCCCCTCTTATTGGAACTTTGACAGCTCCAAGAGGTGTTCTTGGCGTTAAGGTCACCGCCAATGATGACGGCGCCTCCCAATTCTAGCAAGGCTTTTAGATCTTTTTCAACTAACTGTTTCGAATGTTCTCTATTGGGAGAGAGATATGCCGATACAAGGGTGATAGGCTGATGGCCTGAGAGGGCTAGCCTGCAAATTGAAGCTTCAATGTACATCAGAGGGGGCAGTGTGCAATGCAGCGACCTTTTGTAGTAAATAAGCGTTCCATCCATTGGTGAAGTTGTCCTATCGTTGCGAACTATATTATAGTTCGCGACTCTAGGGTCCTTGTTAAATGGTTTTAGGAACGTCTCTTGTACTAGCAAGATGTCGAGCTGGTGTTCCCGAAGGAATGTGCCTACTTCATCCCTCTGTTGGGTTAGGCTATTGGCATTGAATGTCCCTATTTTGAGGTGTCTGGGTTTAACTCTGCTTGGAGTGTACCTATCCATTTTATTTGAATTTAAGTGAGCCTAGACGCTCTAACTTGGGGGCAAATTTAATCGCGGTATTGAGGAGGGTGAGGTTGTTTCCCTCGTTCATTCTTAGTTCGGCTGCAATTTCGCGGATTTCCGCCAAATTGATTTGAGCTGCGAAGTTGGCCACCAGGGCTAGATCTGGATCTACTCCTTGGGGGGCTTTTGTGGACGCGCTTTTAGCAACGACGATAGGAAGGGCCCTGAGGGGGCTTGGGATTACCACCGGTGGGCTGGTTTGGCCCGGTTGCTGGTGGTTTGGACTGAGATGGTGCAGGTGGGGCAGCGAGCTGCCTGTTGGGCAGGGTCGGGAAAGCCTCCTTGCTGGTTAGCAGGGGGCGAGCCCACGCATTGTGGGTTGGTAAGGGGGCTGGGACAAAGGTCTTGTTATAGTACAAGGCCTTGCCGTTTGTGTTGGGCTGGCGGACTAGCCTCCTTGGCGCTCTTGGGCAGCCGCGGTAGTTAGCCGGGTGTCCGTATTCTCCACAGAGAACACACGCTGGTGGCTCTTTGCAGAGTGAGATGTCCTTTGGCCGTTCACACTGAGAGGTGTGATGGTCACCTAGGCACTTGATGCACCTAGGGCGGGCGAAACAGTTCTTGGACGAGTGCCCATAGACTGTACACTTGTAACACTGTGCCAGGTTACCATTTTTGTGTAGGGGCCCTATCGAGACCCCAGAGAGGCCCCATATGGTCTTAATTTTAAAGATTCCTTTACCCTCTGCGTTATTCGTAAGGCAGAAGAGAATCATGTTAAGGGGATAGCGACCGTTTCCCCAGATCATCCGGTGTACTTCTACAACCGGCAGGTCCTGGGTTTTGAGATATTCTAAGATCTCATTGATGTCGATTTCCCTCGGGACATCGCGTATCACTGCACGCAGAAGTTTGGCTTTGTATGTATGGTAGGGAATCTGTTGATTCCCTAGCATGCTTGACACGGTGCGGTGGTCAGCTGACGAGTGAAGGTCCACTCGTATGCCTTGGGGCGTGGCTTTAGCCGATTTGTAGTTGATCCGGTTGGTGTTTAGTCAAGAGGAGATGGCTAGCCACTTCTCCTTGTCCCTGATTTATAGGGGCGGCGGAGCCAGTGGTTTTTTGACCGTCTGCGGAGCGACGGTGTTGCTGTCCGTAGGAGGTGGGATAGCGGTAGGGATGGCTTGCAAGGCGACTGGAGGGACCGAGGCGGCCGTGGCAGCCATTGCAGACGGGGCTGCAGCTGGTGTTTTTGCCGAGTCAGTCGGCTTGATTTTAGGGGCCTTTGAGGGGGCCTCTTTGTTAGTCTTTACCTTTTTGTTCCGCTTGCGGGAGCGAACTACGGTGAAATAGCCCTCACTGGGCGAATCTTCCTACTCGGAGGAGGAGGAAGATGAGGCTGAGGAGGACGGGGGCGATTCAATTTCCATTGCCGCCGCCGTGCCGATGGTCGATAATTCCGGTTCCCGCGGCAGGGCGGTGGTAGGGGCGCGTTGAGACTGGGGTGGTAAAATTGTTATCGCTCCAAAGTGTTGGGCGATAAACGCTTGAATTTCTAGGATTGCCAGAAGGGCGTCAATAGTGATAGTTTTTTCCGCCATCGTGTGATGGCGGGAAAAACGTTCGCGGAAATATGTCCTATCGCCCTGGGTGGGGTAATCCCTGGCTTACGTGTAGTGCGTGTCCCTCCCAATCGGGTGCAGGTCAGGAGGACGTGTACTTAACTAGTGTGCCCTAAGCTTGTACTCCTTCGCCAATCTTAATGTGCGCTAGGTTCCTAGCTGTTCGGGGCGTTAGGCCTTCGCAGAAAAATTATGAAAAGCCGTAGATTAGGTCCGACTAGGAGATCCCCAAGGCCGGATGCTCTAACCCCTTCCAATTGTTAGCTCTGCCCTAAAGGGGCTCGGCAGGCAAATCGGAGTCTTGCCTCACCCGGCTTCGTTGACACCGTGAGGTTTGCGCTGGGGTCCAAACAATATGGTTTTCTGCCCTGAGGGGGCCAAAATGGGTTGACTTTTATCTACCAACGGTAGAAATCTGCACTCGACGTCTTGAGAAAGTCGACTCGTGCAGTTGGGATCCGGCAACACCTGCGTCCAAACAGCGAAACTGCCACAGACAACCGTAAACACGGCCACCCAGAGCGAGCCACTGAACGGCCACAGACGTTGAACAAGATGGCGGCGTGACGCGACGCGTGATTCGCTGCCAGAGCGAGCGAGACAGAACGAGACGGAGTGAGATCGCACGACCGCAGGAGGCGGGTGCGGGGAGAGCGCAGCGAAAGAAAAGAAAAAAAAATTGGCGTTAGCAATCACTCCTTTACCTTTCGTCTCACCCAGCACATCCTTCGTTACTTCCCTCACACATGAGGCCATCTCGTTTCAGCATTCATTTACCGAGTTATCCATCATTCTATTTTCCATCTCACTCATTTTATCAACCACTCTCTTCCGGAATTCATGCGCACAATTCTCTTTCTCAATCATAAACCACTTAATTTTTGGTGGGGGCTTAGGTTTTAACCCAGCTATCGGTCCTGTGATTTTAATCTCCAGTAACAATAGGCGATGCTGGGAAGTTAAAGGCTCACCCGGGATTACTTTGCAGTCTAGAACTGCGCGTATGTCCGTTCTTCGAACGAGGAAGTCGATTTGGGTTCGGTGGTTTCCACTTTGATATGTTATCAAATGTTCATCTCGCTTTTCGAAAAAGGTATTAACAATAGCCAAATCGAACGTTGATGCAGCCTGCAGCAGTGTGGATCGACCTTCTGGATTCCGCCTGCCTAAGCCCCAACCCCCATGCACCCTCTCATAATCTCCTTTCATTCTTCCCACATGACCATTAAAATCACCCTCTATGTACACATTCTCACATGGTGGGATATTCATAAATATTGAGTCACAATCCTCCCAAAACTTACCTTTCACTATATCATCGCATCCAACCTGTGGCGCATACACACTTATAATGTTCAATATTAATTTTTCCCACACCATTTTCACTACTATAATTCTATCATTCACTGTTTTTACATCCGTCACACATTTTTTCAGATCCTTATCTAACACCACACCCACTCCATTTCTCTTACCATCACTTCCAGAATAGAAAAAATTGTAACCTGTTCCGATCTCTCTAGCTCTCGTACCCTTCCATCTTGTCTCTTGCACACAGGCTACATTCACTCTTCTTCTTTCTAGGACATCCGCAAGCTCACTTCCTCTTCCAGTCATCGTTCCTATATTCCAGCTTATCATCCTCATTCTTACTTCACGGACTCGTGTCTTACGTCGCACCCGTCCCTGATATGACAACCCTTGTTCGTTTGCCGCAGGCAGCGGGTGCTGCGCCTGCGCGTCGCTTTCAGTGAACGCCCTAACATTTTCACACATTCCATTTGCTCTTAAGTCCACGTTGTCTATGGTTCCGGCTATTTATTTTATGACGAGCCGCCCGCCTGATGTCAACCCTTCTCAGGAATTTTCGTTAATGGGAAAGGGGATGGGAATATGGGGGATGTATATGGTGGGAACTGGGTTAGGGGTTTACACTTCAAGTCCCAGTTTCCACTATGAAAGCGGTTAATCCAAAAACCCACGGAGCGTTCGTTAGCAGTATCCTTTCCAAACACAGCATTTTGCCATTATGTGCCGTTTCTCCTGCGTTAGTCCCATGCTGGAACTCGTATTCGAAAATTACTCTGAATTTCGCCCTATCCATATTCACTTCAAGGGCGAATGAAAAAACAATTGAACGTCGAATGATCAAATGACATACATTTTTTAAATTTAGAATGCATTAGTTTTCGTTTGAAAATAGTTTCACTTTGATACCTGACACCATGCAGGTTTAATTTTAATTAAAAATGGCTAAGACGTTAAAACGGCAATTTCATATTTAAACCCCTATTATTTGCATTGTATTTAATGTCATATAATTTTATTTAATGTGTAAAATCTTTTGGTTACAGATCAGTTATAGTTCTTTCATCCAACAAGATACGATACTTCAGCGGCTGACAGATCTATTGACAAGATATTATTAACTTCCATAAGTCTTTTGCCTAAACTTGATTTACAATATGAATAGCAATATTAGAACAGATAATGAAAGATATATACCGTGCCCTGTGAACGATGCACAGGATCAGCTTGTACCAACTTCTGTGATGAATAAGTCAGATTCAATGAAGGCTGAGCGAAATAATAACCTAACTAAGGAAAATCAAGAAGTTTGTGGAGAAAAGATCACAAATAAAAAAAAGTGTCAGTGGAATGACGTCACAGAGTTTCAGCATGATGAAAGTGACGACGAATTCGTGACGAAAGTGCCAAAAATGAGCATCGAAAGCACTTGTCCACAAGAGGAAAGGAAAAACATCTATAATGTATTTGAAAGGCATTCACAGGAAACAACCGCTCCTATAATATATAATGTGCAGCATAACTTACCTCAGTCACTAGATAATAACGAAAGCGAAAGACACTCTTTCAATAACCTTGAAATGAAAGAAACTAGTAATTCTGCCCCTTTATCTGATAAATTGATAAGAGATAGAAATGAATTGCTGGAGCCAGATGGAATATCAGTAAAGGTATGTAAATAATGATTATATAATATTTAGTCATAGTCATATATAATGACGGATGAGGACCTTCTCCACCGTCATTAGCACTCATCGTAAGTTCTATTCAACTATGGGCGTCGGTGGGTAGTGTTGGATGAAAAGAAATAATAGTTAGTATTGAGCACCAATCGTTCTAGCTTCAGTTTGTAAGTAGGGCAATCTGACGCGCCACAAGGATGATCATACGGTTTTTTAAAACGTTTACAAGACGCACATTTAGGTTTAAAATCTTGACTGTCCTTATTTGGGCAGGACTTCGTAATATGTCCTTCTGTGCAGTGATCACACGTAGGTGTTTTCTCCGTACAATATTTCGTGACATGTTCGTGTACCTGACAGTTTGAGCAGCGTACTACTTCCAAATCATCGTAGAAGCAGCAGCTGACCCAGACTATGAATATTTTTTCCTTGGTGTTTAGCAAATGAACACGCACTTCGGGATCGAGTTCGATACCGACCCATTTACGCCCGTTTTGTAATTTTCGGTTGCGAATAATTTTCGTGGCTTTAATAAAATCGTTTTCCTTAAGGGACATTTCGTCTTTGATATTTTGACGGTAAAGTGCGATAAGGAACGCGTTGTCCTCCATAGAAATGGGAACGTCCTTGATTAATAAGCGCGGTCGTCTACCTTTCGGTTTTTCTAAACGTAAGCCCGCGGCTTTAATGGCATCAACAGATTCTAATTTCTTAATTTGCCTCTCATTTGTGACGCGCAGGACGACACCCGATTTTGCGGCTTTTTTAACGCCTACAATTTGAAAACTATCGTCTGTAGGTTTAATTGCCTTCAGTAACGCCTGTTTGGTAGCTGAATACGACGCGTAATCAGCTGAACGCTCGGCCGCAGGATATGTGATTACATAGAGAGCGCGTGACGAACAAACGTCCACTTGTGGCACGACATTGGATAATTTTAATTTATCGGCGTACGATGGTTTCTTAATATCGAAAAGGCCGTGTAGCTTGGGTTTGGTTTATTGCCCGTACAATATTTGCCAGTTTCGTCTCATCCACTTCCACTTACTTAACAAGCATTTTTCAGCTTCTTCCAACTTCAATAACTCTGCTAAGACTGCTATTATTAATTATCTTTCTTAATTGCCTTCCCCTAACTATCAACAATTCGTGTTTAATCTTTTCACAAGCTGTGACGTTAAAAAATGCATAATGTCGATAACATCCAATGCAGTTGGATCTGATTGTGTCAGCCGTAAGATGAACCTTCATATGCTCAATGAAACCCTCCTAACCATTTGTTATATCCTTAATTATTCCGTAACTAATGGTGAGTTTCCATTCATGTGTAAAGACGCCGAAATAACTCCGTTACCTAAAGTACGTAAACCTGTATTCTTCTCCGACTACCGTCCTATATCCATAGTACTGTTCCTTTCCAAGGTTCTTGAACGTCTTATCCACACACAGATCAGTAATTTCCTTACATCCATGCCCTGAAAATTTGCCGGTGGACGAACGAACAAACTCCTGCACTCTACACGTAATCTAAGGTCTAGAAACAATACCGAATAGGATCTCTACTCGCACACGATCCGCCACCTCCTTCCGTGAGATAACGGCCTCACAGAAGGCGGCGACCGCGTCCCAGCTCCTGACGCTGACGAGCATCTCCCTGGCGATGGTCGGCAGCGCCAGGTCGGCACCGATAATTGCGACGAGTTCACGGCGCTCCCCCTCCCACGCAGCACACTCCTCGAGCGTGTGCTGCGCCGTGTCCTCGTCGCAACTGCAGTGGTGGCAGGACGGTGTGCTCTACCTCCTGATAATCTTGTGCAGGTACTTCCCAAAACACCCGTGCCCCGTCAGCACCTGCACAAACCGGAAGGAAAGCACCCCGTGCGTCCGCTCCAACCACTCCATCAGCACCGGCCGGAAGGCCTCGACGGTCCTGACACCGTACCGAGGACTCTCCAGCCGGACTGCCCAACGGGCAATGGCTCCTCGGCGGGCGTCGACCCGCCAGGCAGTGATCTCCTGCAGGGAGACCATACCACCGCGGACGCGCGTCTCCGACACCCGCCGATAAATGTCGGCGAGCATCTCCGCCTCCAGGTCCCACGGGGGAGTTCCGGCCAGAAGGCACACTGCCTCCGTCGACACCGTGCGGTAACCGCGTTTGGCCCTGACCGCCATGACCCTCTGTGGTCGCCTCAAGAGAGCCCTCAGCCGGACGGTCAGGGACCCCGCCCACACCGGTGCGCCGTACAAAGCCATCGATCGGATCACCCCCACGTACAGCTGTCGGCACGTAACGCTGGGTCCACCCACATTCGGCATCAGCCGCGAAAGGGCGGACGCCGCGCCGACAAGCCGGGGAACAAGTCGATGGAGATGCTCCCGGAACCAAAAATGCCCGTCGAGCACCAGGCCCAAGTATTTCATGTGGGCTTGAATCCTGATGGGGACCGACTTCACGGTGATCGAAGTGCCAGTGGCAGGCCCGGCGGTACGGAAGCCATGGAACAAAAGGGCCTCCGTCTTTTCCAGGGCTACCCTCAACCCCAGCGCCTGACAATCTCCTCGGTGCCGAGAGTTGCCAGGCGTGCCGCCTCCTCTAGCGTCCCACCCCGGGCTGTGACGAGTGTATCGTTGGCGTAGCAAATTACGCCCAGCCCGGGTGGGAGGCTTCCTTTCAACGCCCAGTCGTGGCCGATGTTCCACAGGGTCGGACCCAGAACAGACCCCTGCGGGACACCGCACGTCATGGGCGTTCGCATAACGTCCCCTAGTCGGTCAACGTAGAGAACGCTGCGCCCCTCCAAGTAGTCTGCCACCAGCCGCCTGAGGTATACGGGCACCCCGTGATACCTCAGCCCCTCCCTGATGCAGCTGAATGGCAGACTGTTGAAGGCGTTGGCGATGTCCAGGGACACCGCCAACAGGACTCCTCCGCCGGTGACGGCCTCCGCTACCACGGCTTTCAAGCGCAGTAGGGCCGCGATCGTCGAACGCCCTCTCCGAAAACCAAACTGGGCGTCTGACAGATCGGGCCCGACCCTCACGAGGTGCCGCTCGATGCGGGCAGCCAACACCCTCTCCAGCAGCTTGCCCGCATCATCGAGCAGCACGATGGGCCTGTAGGCCGAGGCCGACTCAGGAGACCGTCCCGGCTTCGGCAGGAAAACCAGCCTCCCCTCCTTCCAGCACCTAGGGAACTGCCCGGACGTCAAACAAGCGTCGAACACTCCCCTGAGGCGTGGTCCCAGGTGCTCGAGGACCAGGGCCAGCACCCGGTTCGGAATACCGTCGGACCCGGGGGCGGTGGATTTGACTCGCATACGCGCCACCGCCACCCCCATTTTCGGCTCCGTGATGGGCGGAGCACTTTCATCGTCGGCCTCCCGGTCACTGTCCGGCGAAGCCATGACCTGGGGCGTGTGCTCCGCCCGCCGCGGAAAGAGGTCCTTGACAACTCTGGTGAGGAGGCTGGGCTGGAGAGTCTCGGTGAGGGGGGGGGGGGGGGCGCCCGCGGAGCTTGTTCAGCGCCGCGAGGTAGGGGCGACCCCAGGGATCACGCTCGAGACTGTCCAGCATCTCCTGCCGACTAACGTCCTTGGCGGTACGGACGGCCAGCCTGAAGGCAGACCGCGCACTGCGGTAAGTCTCGTACAGCTGGCCCTCCCGCTCAGCGTCGCGGTGGCGCGCTTGGCTGCGGGTGTAGGCCCTCCGGGCACGTATGCACGCGGCCCGAAGGTCCGCCAATTCTCGGGACCACCAGGGGACCGCATTCTTCGGGGGCAGACGCCGCACACGGGGCATGGCCGCATCGCAGATCTGCGTTAACGCACAACCAATTTGGATTCAGTCCAGAGCAAAGCCAAGATGCTATTTTTGCGTTTTATCAAATCTGCGAAGAATATAGATATAAATCTCAAAATTTGCACGTTGTCTACATCGATATTAAAGAGCTTTATGATCATGTTCCCCATAAAGTTTTGTGGAAGGCCGTGGCCAAAATAAAATTTTTGCCAAATACATATGAAAGGCTTGTGCTAGCATTTTACCCATCAAGATATATATATCTGACCAGACGGCGGTTGGCGACACTAGTAATTCCAATGTAGAAGTAGGCTTGCGTCATAAATCTCCTGTAAGGTTGGACGTTGGGATGCAATAACACGATCTGACTGCTGTATAATAACTGTTAGTTTATTCAATAGTGTTGGCTTATATAGGGGATACATGTAATTATATACTAAACACACACACACACACATATAGGATACACTACACTCCTTTAAGCTCGTATCTGTTGCAATTGATAATAGGTGATATGATGTCCCAAATTGAGGAGAATGTACTTTCGCAGAGTATAGTCACCACCGATGATATTCTTCTGGTTGGAGACGAAAAAACTTTGCAGAAAATATGGCTAATTTTCCGTAAGGAACTGAAAGATATTGGCTTAGTAATCAACCCCGGTAATACCAAATATCTGGTTTTTAACTTCAACAAGCAGCAGCCTGCAGATCCTATATTGCTCGATGGTATAAAACTTACAAACTCAGACCTGATTTACCATGGTTTGACAGTAAAAAGTGATTTAACGTGTTGTCACGTCTTTACGTCGTCAAAGGAAAAATAAAAAACTGATCGCAACTAAGTAGCATGAATTTAATAAAGGCCAAATTAAACTATTAAACCAAGGTCTCAGTCGCGGGTAGGTTCGAGGTTCTACAGCAGCCACCAATATAACCCACTCTCCTGTGCTTTGTCCTCCGTTGGCATCCCCGGCCTGAAGCAGGCACGAGAACAGGTCTGAGTCCGCAGCGTCCAGTCCACGGGTGGTTCCCAGTACGGGAAATCAAAACTATTAAATAGCACAGTGATAATAACTTTGCAAAAAAACTATTCCTATATGTATCTGTATTAATAACAATTTAGTAGTACTACTTCTCGTTAGTATTAAGTTTAAAGAGAGCGCATATACGGCAGTATGTTAACACGATTAGCCGGCGTCTGCGTGAGCCGCGATCGAAAATGTCACAGCGACCCGAGCTGGCGAATAACCGGCGGTTTTCGAACGCGGCGAGCGAAGGAATTCAATATATAAATAAGTAAAAAAATGTTTGCGTGTTTATTGAGACAATTATTTTTTATTATTTAAATTTCAATTATATTTTTTTTTATGTTACAGTGTGACCGTGTAATAAGTCGAAGTAAAGCAGCTGTTATTAAATTTCTGGAGAATGAGGCAATACTTAAAAATTCCCAAATTGACCTGAAATTAAAGGGGGAAATGTATAAATCCACTATTAGACCTGTTTTAATGCATGGATGTTTGATTATGACAAAAAAAGCCTATACCGTACTACTTGACACTGAATTAAGACTAATCCATTGGATGTATGGTAATAAATATTCTTATAAAGAAATATCGCAGATAAGAACAGAATTAGGTGTAGAGGAAGACATAATAACAGAGATAAAGAAGAAACGCCTTCAAAAAAAAAAACACTGAAACACTGTCAACATCGTACTCGCTATTTAATCAATTTTAAAATTATTTAAGTATTCCAAACAAAGTATTACAATCAAAATATAAAACCAATGCATAAACTACTTCGAACAATATATAAAACACAGTGCATACACAATAAAATCTATTAAAAAGTGCATAAAATCGTTCTATCAAATGACACTAGAAGTTCGTTAAGTTACCAAGAACATACCATTTACTCAAGTGCAAAATTATTAGTGTAGCATGTGTACGAAAAAACTGGAACTTTAATTAAATTAAAACAGTACGTAAACCAAAAACAGGAAACTTAAAAGTGATAATTATAATAATATATTCGTTCCTAAACTATCGATCAAAGTATCTACCAGCGCCATCTATTACGATTCATCGGAACTTTCTAGCCAGGTCCTCGCTCGACGCGCACTCCGATATCTCGCAACAGTTAGGCTTAGACAATTCGATTGCCACTAAGCCAAGAAGTACTTACCTATTCTCATAGAGGGCGCTAAGCGAAGTATAACTAAATATGGATGAAATAAAAAATATGTTAATTAGCATGTAGAAAGATATAAAGCAGCAAAAACAAGACATGCTAGAGATGAAAGAACATATTAAATGTACCATAATCAAAAGTCTCAACGAGAAGTTCAATAGCTTAGAACTTAAAAATGAGCTTTTGGAGAAAAAATAGAAGAGCAAACAAATAAAACTATCAACCTAGAAAGACAGTGCAGACGCAAAAATCTGATCATTTTTGGTGTAGAAGAGACAGAAAAGTCGTACTATGAACTGGAAAAAATGGTAATAAAATATAATAAATACATACATAAAAATTTCATGCGACACTTACAACATAGAAGCTGTTAGAAGGGTGGTGAAAAAAGGTGGAAAAGTTCGACCAATAGTAATAACATTCAATACTTTAGATATTATTGTAAGACTTAACTGTCATAAACTCTGATAAATCAAACTATTTTAAGTGGTTTATTTCTCGTTGTTATCGTAGGTATACGAAGTGTTCACTATAGGTTGACCTATGAAAGGTTATAATGGTTAAAACGTGCATTAATAGATATAAGATCGCAATATTTTTATGCGTATTATATTGATATTCGGCAACGGTTATTCATATCGGTATTAACACCAAATAAACGATTAGTAACCGTTGCATACTGCCCATGTCTACTAGCTGACAAGACGGTTCGGCTCGTATTTAAGTTATCCGAGTATTGAAATAATATAAATACCTTACGAAGCATGGTGAGAAAGCCGTGATGAATAAAGTGTTTAATAGGTTTTAGCATTACCTCAAATCATCATCATCACAGCCGAACATAAGTCTCACTGTTGGGGTCTTGACTCGTCCACAATGGGATGTAAATTGCCATACGGCGCGAGTCAGACGTGTTGGCATAGGGTTTTGTGTCAAGCTTTCTTTTACTTGAATAAATATTATTTGCATATCGCATCCCTTAGTCGACTTTTACGACATCCATGGGCAAGAGAAGGACGGTGAATTATATTAGCTCAATTGTATTCTCTAACTATCCTATGGCACTAATAGGAGGGTAATTGATCTATTTTATCACTCTGGTCAGACGTGTTTGTGTTTTATGTAGAATTTTAATTTTCTTATGTGCTCTGTTATGTGCTCATATAATAATATATACCAGTGGTCGCCGTTTGGGGCTAAATTAGCTCATAATTCATTTTAATTAATTTTTCTGCTACACAATTTTCTTTTAATTTTATTTATGTATAATTAATTGTAAATTGAGCAAGTTGTATTTCACTAATAACTAATATATAAAGTACTAAGTACTATTAGATATTATCATCATAATTATGATTACATATTTGACATTCGGTTTGACCAGAGATTTTAACCGTAAACAAAAATGTATAAGCGCGCGCATGTGTGCGTGTGTGTGTAGCAATTGTGTTGTAGTGTGCGTAATGCTTTTTTTAATGAATTTAATGTATTTCTAATACATTATTATATGAAATTTCAGTTTTATGCACTTCTCCTCATTATATACATCAACTGTGCCAAATACTTATACATTATAGGATAATGATCCACGTAATTTTAGTAAAAAGGGGTACAAAGTTTTTGCTTCGCGTATTAATCTATAGATAATCCCTTAGTCGTCTTTTACGACACCCACGGGTAAGAAAAGTGGCGGGGAATTATTTTACTACAGACTGAGATTATGTCCGTGTGGTGATGGCGTAAGTATAGAAGTCACCACTCCCTATCCTGCTTGTGTATGTCGTAAAATATGACTGAGAGATATAATATGCATATAACATCTAAACAAGAGAAAGAAAACTCGAAATACATCCCTATACCAACCTATCTGACCGGCGTGGTATAATAGGTTAATATCACTCCTAATGTGGAGGAGCCTCAAGCCCAGCAGTGGGACACATAAGAGCAGAGATGTTGAGATGATTATATTAGTTAGTAGTATTTTACGACACCCTTGTGCGTAATAGTGGAGATTGAATTCTTACTTTGTAAATGTACTTTTAACTTTTATTGTAAAGTGTAGCGTGTTTTGCCTAACGAATTTTTGTATTTTCAGCGTTTGTAACATATTGTGGTGTTGGTCATGCTCACATAAGGATCTACTTGCGGTAGCTGCGTGGAGCGGGTCTCTCCCTTCCCTCCATAGTGGTTGAGGGGAGTGATGGCTGCTCTAGTAGTTAACTCGTGATCGGGTGCCGCTTGTGGGATCTAGTCCAGCCATAATCGTTTAAATTATATTAAGTGTCTTGCGGTTCGAAGGGCATCACACTGGAGCTTGTTCTTACAAAACATGTACACAATTGTATAACTAGTAAGAAGAAAAAAAAAAAAAAAAATTAAAAATAATGACAAGCCCGCTGAGTTTCTTGCCGGATCTTCTCAGTAGCGGTCGCGTTCCGACCCGGTGGTAGTATATTTTTTTTGGAAATTGTAAACCTGACAATATGTAAGTGCCCTCTCAGGGTTTATGCATAATAAAATAATTTGAATTTGAATTTGAATTTGACTTCGTCACCGCTAATATTTATCAATCTTTATATGTATTAAACAACCCGCCCTCGTTTCGCTTTTAGTCTTCTTACCCTCGTAGTTCCCGTTCCCGTGAGAATACCGGAATAAAATATAGCCTATGTTACTCCCTGATATTATAGCTTTCCTTTGGTGAATTGATGAAATCGGGTCACTGGTTTAATAATAATAATTATTATCGGCCAGTCGTTATCTCACCATGAGACTAACGCAAAACTCGGAGGAATATTATATGGCTCTCTAAATTCTTTTGATATAAAAGAAAAAATGTATCACAAGATTTATAGGAAATCCAATAAACCGCAGGGCAGCTTGTGGCGTGCTGAATGTGAGTGGCGACACTGCGGTCCTGAGTACTCCAGAGAGTCGGCCAGGGCCTCGTATCCAGCTGGCCTTTATTGGCTGGCTGGAGTGGAAACCGAAGAGTGCCCGCAGGATTCTCAACTCTGGCTTGCCTTGAATGGCTGGTCAGAGAGCGGTCGCCAGTGCTCGGAGGTGGAAGTGTCATTTTCAAGGGCATAACTACGGGGAAACCACTGCGATGATGAAACCGGCGCCGCACCGTTTGACACCCCAAGGCACTTGCACCAATGTTGCCCTCCTGTTGCCCATATGGCCTGTGTGCCTGTGGCGACCTTTTGTTGGGGCCCATTCAGTGAGTTGGCGAGTCACCGTCTGCCAAAGTTCAATACGATAAAGTTACTGAAAGCAGACGATAGTTTTTCAATCAATAGTTTTTAGTTTAGCCAGTCCATCAAACCTCCAACCCTATAAACAGTTATTAGATACCATCATCACACAATAGTTTTACTCCTACCGTTGTTAGTCCACGTGTGTTATGTGCAGACGTGGAGTGTCATCGGTAGACGTCCCATCCCATCCCATTTTTACATTAAATTTCTCCAAAGGCCTCTGCATGTTGGATCCATATCCCCATGTAGGCCTTTCAAAGGACCGGGTATCTTCCCTTTTTGGGAGATAGCCGTGAATCGGAGATACATGAACATAATAATAATAAAGTAATTTATTTCAGATATCAAGATCCATATTAGTGTTAGTAAATAAACTTAACCTATGTTAGAAGATAGATAAAAATACATAAAAATTAAATAGAAACAAAAACAACTGTATTCGAACACTGATAGAAGGGTCTCCTATGCCATCAACGTCCGAACACAGTATCTGAAGAAAGGGCTATCCCACTTAGCAGCTAAGGTCTTCAGGATGGTGTTGGTGCTCGCACAGATTCTGAACAGCAGCGACGCGACTATTTTCCGCATGCACGCATGCGTCGGTGCGTGCTTCGGCAAACATACCAAACGCGCTACAGAACCGAGGGAGCCCCAACAGTATCCTAAAAGCATTATTATATTGGACACGAAGTGCGTTGACCGATTTTTGAGTGCATGTAGACCACAGGCCACTCACGTAAAAAGTTTGGCAAAAGGACTTAAAGTAATTTTAACTTCTCTTGAGCATCTATAGAACCTACGGACTAACATGTAGCTCTTACGGTCAATGCTCTTCGTTCCCTCTCTATATCTAACTCATCACACAGACTATCACAAACAATATGCCCTAGGTATTTAAAATGAGTTACGCGTTTTAAAGGAGTCCCATACAACATAACGGGCGGTACCACTGCTAGATTTTTGCCCCTAGGTGCAAACATCATAAACTCACTTTTTTTAGCATTATAATGCAACCCGTGACTCCTAGCGTAGTTTTCACATACGACCAATAATTTCCTAAGTGCACTGACAGAAGGCGCCAGCAGCACCACGTCGTCAGCATAACTAATATTATTGATACAAGTACCATCCACATAGCATCCGATCGGCTGTCTGCTGAGGCCTTCTATCAGCTAGTTCATATATAGGTTAAAGAGGTGAGGAGAGGATACCCCCCCTTGTCCCACACCACATTGCAATCCATAAGGATTGGACAGCACCCCAGACCATTTTACATTATTAAGTTGATTGGTGTACCAATACTCAAAAATAGAACAAATCTCTTTAGGCAGAGTTGTATCACGAAGCATTCGCCACAGTACGTCGTAACATACTGTATCAAAAGCTCGCGAAAGATCTAAGAAACAAACATAGACCGGTGTCTGTCTATCCGTATAATATCTAGTTGTATATTTAAAGCTCACTATAGCACTCTCAGTGGACAATCCCGTTCTAAAACCAAACTGCCCATCATGAATTTTTAGGTGCTTAGAGAGGTGTTTATCAAGAAGCCGGTCCAGTACTTTAGCTGTAATAGTAGCTAGTGATATTGGCCTGTCCATTCTTTTTATCCGAGATATCGCCTGTTCTATTCTTGAGCACCAGCACCACAATCGTTTTCATCAAGTTATGAGGCAGATAAGTATGAGCAATGCACAACGAGTAGAACATAGCTAAAACTCTAGGCAAGTGAGGACCTGCATTCTGCAGATGCTCGACGCTGAGGCTGTCGTGACCCGGAGATTTACCTCTGGTCATGTGTTGAATTACACCTGAAATTCCTTTAGCAGATATAGTGATATGCTCCTTATCATCACACTCCTCAGAGCCGAACACCGGCACAGTATTTTTAAGGGCAGGCCTTACACAGAAGTAATTCTTAAACAAGTTAGCTATTTCTCTCAGTTCTGACTCTCCCGCAACATTCATACGGAGGCCCGACTTAAGGTTCAGTTTGCTAACGCTTTTCCAATATTTAGCCTAATTTTTAGTAGATCTTTGACTCGTTTAAGCGTGAAAGCCTAATAAACAATCAAACAAACAAACTTAGGTACTTCCGTGTTCATAATATTGGTAAGTACCTATAAGATAAATATTCTGTTCATGCGTTTGTAATTGCACTCCTTCTAAATGACTGAACCGATTTTGTTGTTTTTTCTGGCTGTGCCGATAGATATGAGAATGGTTAAGATTGATCATTGGAACCGGTAGGTGGCGTTGCGATCGATTTCAAAGAGTATCTTTTTATTTATTTTTCTTTTAGCAGAACAACATCTGTTGGGTCTGGTGAACTGAGATCGGATCTCAGTGTTTTTATTTGCCTCTTTTTTTAATTTTTGATATTCTTTTCGATCGTAAATAATAACAACATTTCAGCTCATATACGTCCCACTGTTGGGCTTGAGCCTTTTCCACAATAGGAGGGAAATTGACCTTACTATACCATACTAGTCAGACAGGTTGTTATAGAATTTTATTTCGACTTTTCCTCTTTTTAAATAGAAGTTATGTGCATTTTATAACCCTCAGTCATTCCTCTCGCTAAAAAAAATAAATATTTAAACTAGTCAAAGTTATACAAACGCCAGATAATACACCTGATGGTAAATGATTCTGCCGCCCACGGACCTTTGTTGGGCCGCTACCTGCCTGCTGTTGTGAAGAAAATGAAGGGAGTGTGAATGCGTGCAATGAGGTTCAATGATGCTAAAAGCATCACCAAAACTCACCTCACGCAAACACCCTCACTAAGTTGGGCTCCGTCTCTCACGTCGAGCGAAGTGCAGTAACAAATTGCTACTACTCAGATGTCGATTTTGCGGCCTGCGGCTGTAGATGGACAACTGTCAACAGTATGATCCTAACACTACGTGCCTTTGGACGAATCATAACAATTGCTATTTTTTAAGCTTTTATTTATACTAGTGGTGGCCGAAAACCTTTAAATATAAATTTTTGCTACATTTTTTTTAATGATTTATATGTACGTCTTCTTATTTAATGGCAATGTGCTACAATAATATGAGCTATTGGTGCCAGTGTCGAGTATTATATTAGTTACTCACGTCTTTCAGTCTTCGTCTTTCAAACAGTCGTTAGTATGATTTGGTACTGATAAGCAAGTCATGCCTTCTCTGGGAATTTTGGGAGAATGTCTAAATGCACGCAATTCACTATTATATCATATTCACTACATTTTAGAATTTTATCCGCGTTATCTATATATATAAAAATGAATCCTTGTTTTCCTTGGTCACGCCATCACGTGTGAACGGCTGGACCAATTTTATTAATTCTTTTTTGTTGTATTTGTTATTGTCAGGAGAAGGTTCTTATGAAAGAAAAAATAAGAAAATTGCTCAGAAAATTAGAAAATTTAAGAATACTTAACCATCATATAAAATTATTTCTAATCTAACTGCTTTGGACAATATTAACTTTTTTAATGTAACCGTATGACGTTTAACATAGAATTGACAGAACGCGTGCTCCAAATGTCGTCAAAGAGAATATAAAAAAACTGAAAATTGTTTAAAACATTTGCTTCGGTTGGAGTTATTTTATTAATAAAATACATGTAAAACAATTAATTCATTATTTTGATGTAAGAAAACTGAATTTCTTAGTGCACATCAGGGTAGGTAAGTTCAGAGCCATCACGCCTAATATAAAAAGTCAATTTAATATGGAGATTTGGTAATTAAGATACATGTTACTAATATAACAAGTGATATACTTAGTTATTAAGAAGAATACAGTAGTTTTCTTTAATTTATAGTTGAATTTTCGTTTTTGAAAATGCCAGCAATTAGACGTACAAACTTAAGTTGTAAGTATTGGGTCAATGAATGTTGTATGCCAATATTGCAAGGCATTTAAGTTTAAAAATTAAGGTCCTGGATTGTGTTGCGCGAGCGCAATTGACGCCATTGGTACCGCCGTCAGAGCCATTATATTCATTGGTTTCATACGCATAAGGAAAAAAAAATAAGTATGTTGTATATAGGAATTAGAATAATAAACATTTTTTTTAAATTCAATTCGAATTCCATATTCATAGTTGAGACATGACAACGTCTGTCGTGTCAGCTAGTATTACATAAAATATCAGCAAAATTATTCAATATAATAATGTAAAACACTAAAATAATGAAAGAAAAAATGTATGAGTGTGTATCGATTGCATGGTAGTTTGCGTAATGCCTTTGAATTTAATGTATTTCTAATCCATTCATCATCATCTTGCTCTTATCCCAATTACTTGGGGTCGACGCAATATGTCATCTGTTTTGACATATTGCAAAAAGTTTCGGCAATGACTTTTATGACCAGCCGCCTGCCTGACGTCAACCCTTCTTGGGAATGTAATCGTTGACCCAAATGGTACCAGATGGAGTTGGTCCGGGTCAATCTAGGGCTCTTAGTCGTCTTTTACGACACCCACGAGCAAAGCAAGGGTTGGTAGTATTCCAAGCCGCTACCACACAGCACACAGTATTTCTAATCCATTATTATATAAAATTTCAGTTTTCTGCACTTCTCCTCAATATATTCTTCACCTATGCGAAATTTCATATTTTTCCATCTGCACAATTTTCGTAAAAAATGGTACAAAGCTTTTGCTTCACGTATTAATATATAGATACTGTGCAATAACAGTCAGGAAACAGGAAGTTAACGTCTTCCATTACCATATTTCACGCAACGAAAACACTCGAATAAATTATCTAAATATAATTTTTAATAAACTATGTTCAACACGTATTTGTTAGGTAATTTCAAATAAGTATGACAGAGGTGTCGAATCTGCATATTTTCTACATAAAACCTATCTGTGTGGTCTGGGGGTTGGGTTCTTTGATTTAAAGTTACATCAGGAGTTTTAATGGAATAATGAAAATATCTTTCATTTAGTCCATGAACGCTGTAAAGTATTCGTAACGTCGGGCAATCACAAATCAAATACAAACGCGATAAAATCTTTAGTTTTATTAACAATGTGTTATACTCGCGTAAATCATTAGAAATAATTATATTTTTAACGTTTACGCAAATATTACATATCTATGCCAATAAATAAAATTGGAGTGTCTGTTTGTAATGTCAAAATAATAGGCTTTTTTCATGCTCACGCGGTTATTTTGTCCGACTTAGGGCCCTTCTGTGGCGACCACAGAGGGTCATGGCGGTTAGGGCCATCCGCGGATACCGCACGGTGGCAGCGTGCTTATTGGCCGGGACTCCCCCGTGGGACCTGGAGGCGGAAATGCTCGCCGAGTTGTATCGGCGGGTGACGGGGGCGCGAGCGGGGGGCGGTGTGGTCTGGTTAAGGGATCTCACCGCCTGGCGCGTCGACGCCCGCCGAGACGTCATTGCCCGTTGGGCAGTCCGGCTGGAGAGGCCTCGGTTCGGGGTGCGAACCGTGGAGGCCTTCCAGCCGGTGCTGATGCAGTGGTTAGAAAGGCGGCACGGGGTGCTCTCCTTCCGACTAGTGTAGGTGTTGACGGGGCATGGGTGCCTCGCTAAATACCTGCACAAGGTCGTAAGGAGGGAGAGTACACCGTCCTGCCACCACTGCGATTGCGACGAGGACACGCCGCGCCATACGCTCGAGGCCTGCGCGGCTTGGGCAGTGCAGCGCTGTGAACTCATCGCAATCATCGGTGCAGACCTGACGCTGCTGGCTATCGCTAGGGCGATGGTCAACAGCGTCGGGAATTGGGACGCGGTCGCAGCCTTCTGCGAGACGGTGATCTCGCGGAAGGAGGCGGTGGATCGCCTGCGCGAGAAGCGCAGCCTCGATGAGGAGATCCGCCGCCAGCGACTGGGGCGGCGCAGGTGCAATTATCTCCGCCTCATGCCGCCCTAGCCGAGGCCGCGGGTGACGTGAGCGGTAGTCCGTCACCCGCTGAGAGGCCGACCGCGTGAGGAAAGACCGACGTCCCCCCCCGGGGGACCGACGTCCTCCCCGAAGGGGGGACGTCGGTCGATGGGAGGGTACCCCAATTAGAGGTATTCCGTCGGGCCGACCACTGACGACAAGTTAACGCTGCTCCAGTGGTCGGCCCAACGACGAAGGCGACGTGGTTTTTGGGTGGGTCGCGGGAGTTGCGTGCTTAAGCCCCTCTGTCGCCCCGGACGGAGTGGTGCGGAGGCGCGCCGACCGCGGCCCACCCACAAAAAAAAAACACTGTTATTTTCACTATACATATGCCTAAAAATCACATTATATTTTCTTTGCCTGTCTGTCTGTTTGTCCCGGGTAATCTTCAAAACGGCAAGACCGATTTAAAAAATTCTTTCATCGATGGAAAGCATATATAATAATAATATATAAGCATATCAGGGCGTAAACTAGGCTATATTTTAACCAAGTATTCATACGGGAACGGGAACTACGGGGATAAGGCGACAGAAGCCGAAGCGAAGCGAGGGCGGGTTTCTAGCAGTGATGTTATGGATATGATATTTCGGTTACGGATACGGATACGGATATAGGAATAGAATTATATCGGTTACGGTTACGGATATGTAATTATTTCGGATTATCTGTAAGTTTCGGATAGTTTCGGTTACGGATATTAAATTGAAGTAAAATATAAACAAAATTACTATGAAATAATTTGGTTTTATTTAGTATAACAAATAATAAACAAACTACAAAATAGGGATGACTGATATACATTAGCTAAAAATATCGGTGTTTTAACTCCGATAACATCGATACATCAACAAGAAAAAAGAAAAAAACATTGAATGGTCAATAATTCTTTAGAGCGTCATTAGAAACACCTGTTGAAATTAATTTTTTACAGTGTGCCTAAACGACACTAAGACTGCCGTTTTTCCCCTTATTTTTATTTCAAACATTTTTATTTTTATGAATAGAAACACATTTCATAAAAAAAAATATTAAACTTTCATTTGATTGTTACCAAAAAGATCGATGTTTTCTTTTGTTTCGTGTAAAAATAAGTAAACCTCCATTTTATAAATGATACAAATTTTAGACAGTTTTATTTGTATGTTGTTAAGTTTGTGCTGTGTGGTAGCGGCTTCGAATACTACCAACCCTTCCTTTGCTCGTTGGTGTCGTAAAAGACGACTAAGAGCCCTAGATTGACCCGGACCAACTCCATCTGGTACCATTTGGATCAACGATTACATTCCCAAGGAGGGTCGACGTCAGGCAGGCGGCCGGTCATAAAAGTCATTGCCGAAACTTTTTGCAATATGTCAAAACAGAAGACATATTGCGTCGACCCCAAGTAATTGAGATAAGAGCAAGTTGATGATTTGTATGTTGTCAAAAATATTGATGTTTACTTTTGTTTCAAAACACAAATAAAACCACATTTCATAAAAATATTTTGATTGTTTTATTTGTCGGTTACCAAATATGTCAATGTTTACTTATGTTACATATAAAAGTCGTCGTAGATGGCTCCTGTTCCGATACCATGACCATTAATGCTAGTATACCACAAGGCTCGCTGCTCTCCCCGACGTTGTTTATCCTGCATATCAACGACATGCTCTCTATCGAGAGTATGCGTTGCTATGCGGATGACAGCACGGGTGACGAGCGATACACCGAGCAACGGAATATCCCTGGGAGTACACAGGCAAGAAGGGTTCAACTTGTGTCTGAGAATGAGCGCTCTCTGGGGTGGGCCTCGGAATGAGGTGAACGTAAGTTCAATCCCACAAAGATACAAGTTTGCGCATTCACTGCAAAGAAAGACCCATTTGGCATGGCGCTTCAGTTCCGAGGAGTAACTCTTCCAATTTCTGAGAGTATTGGGATTCTCGCCGTCGAAATATCGAGCAGAGACTAGTTTAGGAGTCATTTAAAGGACAAAGCCAAATTGGCAAGTAAAATGTCGGGCGTCCTGAGCAGAACCAGGCGGTACTTCACACCGAGACAGCGTCTTGTGCTATATAAAGCACAAGTTCGTCCTCATGTAGAGTACTGCTCACATCTCTGGGCAGGTGCGCCCAAATATCAGCTTGACCCACTGACTCCCTGCAAAGGCGTGCTGTTCGAATCGTCGGGGATCCCAATCTTACGGACGGATTGGAGCCACTGGAGCAGCGGAGGCACTTTGGGTGACTTTGTGTACTCCACCGACTCTTTCACGGGGAGTGCTCCGAGGAACTGTTTGACTTGGTACCACCCGCCACCGTCATTCTACCAACGTACTACTCGACATCGTAGCAGCGTTCATCCATTTCACCTGGAAACGTTATGGTCTTCAACTGTACGTTTCCAGGGATCATTTCTGCCACGTACGTGCAAGCTCTGGAATGAACTACCTGCTGCTGTGTTTCCCGAGCGCTATGACATGTCCTTCTTTAAACGAGGTTTAAGAAGAGTATTTTCTCCACGATAGGCAACGGCCTGGCTGTGCCCCTGGTATTTCAAAGGTTTATGTGCTGCAGAATCACTTACCATCAGGTGTGCTGCTTGCTCGTTTGTCATCGTTGGCAATAAAATAAATAAATATACAAAAACTCATTTCCTAAAAAAATTGGTGTGTTTATCTATTTGTTACCAAAACATCAAACATTTCTTTTATTTCATATAAAAATAAATAAAACCACACTTCAGTAGAAAATTAGACAGTTTTATTTATTTTGTTACCAAAATATCGATGTTTTTAATACATCGATGTTTTGCAATCGATATATGTCGTACATTGATGCTTTGGATTCGATGTTGACATCCATATAAACATCGATGTTTTTCTAATATCGATCGTCCCTACTACAAGATTCACAGGGAGTGCGCAAGCGCGGCGAAACAAAACCTGTCGAAACATGTTTTATTTAGACTCCACCCTTATTCGAAATTATCCGAAACTTTTGAATCGGTTACGGTTACGGTTACGCATATATATTTATTTCGGATATCCGATAGTTTCGGTTACGGTTACGGAGCTCCATAACATCCCTAGTTTCTAGTTATATATAAAGCAATTTTTAGAGATTTTGTCGCCTTTGTATTTGATTTCTGATTTATCGATGTTTCCAACACTTCAGCTTTCATGGTCACGGGCGGACTAAAATGTTTGTACTGAAAATTAATTTGTATCATCATCATCAGTTGCCTGCCCACGCCAAGTATGGTCGGCACAACATGTTTTTTCCTTCTATAGACTCCTATCAGCCGTCACATTAGCACTCACTGCTTTTATACGCAAATCATCATTCACGCAAAAACTTGTATCAAAACATGGGTCGAAATTTAATAACTAATACTGCAGCGAGTAGATATAAAACTGTAACAGCGACGACTTTTTGACGTGAGAAATCTTAGTTCGTTCGTGAACATGAACGTTGGAAAGTGTTCGAAACATCGAGTAATCATAAATCAAATACAACCGCAATAAAAACCGCGAAATTCTCTATTATCTACTCTATTGTTATTTTAAGCAATCACGTATCATATTAAGTTCTTGTTTTATTTAAAAACTGGTTTCAAAAGTTTCGTCAATGCTCTTGTTAGCCATTTTAACGAGCAAGAAAGCAAGAAAGAACTAAAAATACTGCAGAAATCACGCGTGCATGTTTATTCACTTCCCGATGAACACTAATCCGTTGTCAGACCTGTGGACAGATCGCTCGCTAGCGCCGAGCGCTGGCGCTGAAACCCTTTAATCCGTGCTACAAAAACCGACAACTAACGGATTAGTACCGGATGCATCTGCCGACGTCAAATACCTACCATAGACGAGCAAATCACCCCCTCTACACATCGGATGCGTCCGCCGATGACATTTGCAGAAGAATCTGTCTACATGTAGAGGAGGCATTAGTCAGCTCCATGATAAGCTGCATCATGTCTGCTGTCGGGTCTGCCCTTGAGGTGAATGTTGCTGTTACTTGCGGAGAAGGGATACCATATTATGGACTCTATTTGCGAGGTCAGCGAGCTCGGTGTGTGACAAGAAAATTTATAATTATGTACCAGATACAGAAATTAGTGATTAAATGTTGATCCACATTTTGATACAAATTTATTGCTAGTGTAAGAAGAAAATGATTCTATGTGAAAAAATTATATTGTTTATGGTTAGTAATTATTTAACATTAAAATGAATAGTAATTATATTTAAAAAACCTAACAGTATAGTATATTACTACCGGATTGGAACACGGCCACACTGAGAAGATCCGGTAAGAAAACTCAAGTGACATGATGCTAAATTAATATTAATTTAGAAGGCGGCCTACTTTATGTTCCTAAGAGGTTTTAATTTATAAAATTATCTTTAGCTATTATTATTGTGGGACCTGGAGGCGGAGATGCTCGCCAGACTATATCGGCGGGTGACGGGGGTGCGAGCGGAGGGCGGTGCGGTCTCGTTAAGGGATCTCACCGCCTGGCGCGTCGACGCCCACCGAGACGTCATCGCCCGTTGGGCAGTCCGGCTGGAGAGGCCTCGGTTCGGGGTGCGAACCGTGGAGGCCTTCCGGCCAGTGCTGATGCAGTGGTTGGAAAGGCGGCACGGGGTGCTCTCCTTCCGACTGGTGCAGGTTTTGACGGGGCATGGGTGCTTCGCCAAATACCTGCACAAGGTCGTTAGGAGGGAGAGTACACCGTCCTGCCACCACTGCGATTGCGACGAGGACACGGCGCGCCATACGCTCGAGGCCTGCGGGGCTTGGGCAGTGCAGCGCTGTGAACTCGTCGCAATCATCGGTACGGACCTGACGCTGCCGGCTGTCGCTAGGGTGATGGTTGACAGCGTCGGGAATTGGGACGCGGTCGCAGAGCGCGAGACGGTGATCTCGCGGAAGGAGGCGGCGGATCGCCTGCGCGAGGAGCGCAGCCTCGATGGGGAGGTCCGCCGCCGGCGACTGGGGCGGCGTAGGCGCAACTATCTGCGCCTCATGCCGCCCTAGCCGAGGCCGCGGGCGACGTGACCGGGGATTAGTCCGTCACCCGCCGAGAGGCTGACCGCGTGAGGAAAGACCGACGTCCTCCCCGAGGGGGGGACGTCGGTCAATGGGAGGGTACCCCAATTAGGGGTATTCTGTCGGGCCGACCACTGACGACAAGTTAACGCTGCTCCAGTGGTCGGCCCAACGACGAAGGCGACGTGGTTTTTGGGTGGGTCGCGGGAGTTGCGTGCTTAAGCCCCTCTGTCGCCCCGGACGGAGTGGTGCGGAGGCGCGCCGACCGCGACCCACCCACAAAAAAAAAAAAAAAAAAAGCTATTATTATTGTGGGTCAAATCTTTATGATAACCATAGTGTCTTTCAGTCTTGTGGTGGTTTTTTTGGATTTATTTTCAATAATGCTAATAACAGGATCTCAGCTTGATGGGACCACCCAGCCATCCTCTCTGTTGAAATTTTTGTGTTCACTACGTAAGTACTAAGCCTCCCGTACCATTCTAGGCAGTTATTGGTGTTCTTTTGCGAGAATCATCATCAGAAACCACCATCCTAAAATAATTATGTTTCATTACATGTGTTAGATTATTATTGTACTGATTTATGGCTTCATCATAGTAATACCTCTGCGTGTCAACTTCCTCCGTATTAAATATTTAATGCTACATAAGCCTGTATAATATTTACATGCAGATAATTATTAGAATTATTAAGATATTGTATATTTAATATTATCAATTGTCTAAATTTAGTATTAGCTCGGGTCACGTGAATGTATAAATACCGCCAGTTAGAATATCCTCCCATTGTAACGGCTGTAAGGCTCAATTACAAATTGTAAAGTACGTGTGTCTTCATTATCGTCGCTGCCACCCTCGCCATCTTCTTTTGGAACGAAGTTCCTTATCGCGCGTTGTGAAAGGGGGCTAGACGGAAAAAATTCTTACGAAAAGTTGTCACGACACTTTTTGCTATAGTAAGCTATTGTAAGCTGTGCGGCGTCGCATGTTTCTCTGTCTGTCTCTTTGTCTCTTATAGAAAGCAAGCCAGATATTTTCATTTCTATTTCGCATTGAACAGTGTGGTGTCGCGACGATTATTTTTGTTGAGTGTATATAGGTTTTTTGTAAATAATAAATAATAAAAAATAATAATAATAATGAATCCTGACAGTGTTTCTGCACAAGTTCAGGATATTGCTGATGGAATTAGGTAAGTAGAGATTATATACAGATAATAATATGTTATTTTAATATTATTATAACTTAAAAAAAATAAAATTTTATTACAATTCCTTCACTAATTAATCGAAAGGAACTTCGTTCCATCCGGGTGTCCCTCGACACCTCTCAAGTTTTTTATATAAGACTATTTAAATAGGGAACTTAGTACGGACATAACACTATGAAGAATAAAGGAAAGAGCACTTTTCTTTTTGCAGACAGCGACTCCTCGCGTAAAATCTTCACTAAGTCACAGGATCACAAGCAGCCTTGTCTTGATACGTTGGACTCCTCGATACTCGGATAGGGTAAAGATCCTTTAACGTCCGTCCGTCTGTCAACTATATGCTTACTTGAATGTTTTTGACTTCTTCATCTAGTTTCCCTCATGGGCCACCAATTTATGTTTAGTAAAACATAAGGGAGTAACAACAATCAAACTCCAACATTACTTAATTGAAATTATATTTGTTCAATAAAACCGTTGCAAAAGGAATAAGGACCACTTTGGAGGTGGTGATAATAAAAATGCTTACATTTATGGAGAAAGGGGGGGTAATTTTCATACTCATAACATATAAGGCGCCTAGTAAAATAATAGTGACAATTTATCAAGATTACGAATTACAAAAATTATAAGGGTCAAATACAAAGTTATATAAACATTATGAAATAATTTAAAGGACTGAACAACATGTAATTTAATTTTCTTTGAACATTATTTCATATAAAAATATATAATCAATATTGGGCCCGTCAGACCCGCCATCAGACATATGATTATGATGTACTTGCCATCCATCACGCATACCAAGTATGCGTGATAGACGGCAAGGTCTGCGGTCAGCCTCTCTGTGGGTGACGGACAATTCCCCGGTTCGGTCACCCGCAGCCTCGGCTAGGGCGGCATTAGGCGCAGATACTCGCGCCTGCGCCACCCGAGTCGCCGGCGGCGGAACGTGTCGCCGAATAGGAGCTCTACTCACACACGATCCGCTGCCTCCTTCCGTGAGATCACGGCCTCACAGAAGGCGGCGACCGCGTCCCAGTTCCTGGCGCTGTCGAGCATCTCCCTGGCGATGGTCGCAGCGTCAGGTCGGCATCAATAAACGCGACGAGTTCACGGCGCTCCCCCTCTCACGCAGCACACACCTCGAGCGTGTGCTGCGACGCGACGTGTCCTCGTCACAATTGCAGTCGTGATAGGATGGTGTGCTCTCCCTCCTGACAATCTTACGCTGGTACTTTGCGAAGCAACCGTGCCCCGTAAGCACCTGCACCAGTCGGAGGGAGAGTACCCTGTGCGCCCGCTCCAACCACTCCCATCAGCAGTGGCCGGAAGGCCTTGACGGTCCTGACACCGTACCGAGGACTCTCCAGCCGGACTGCCCAACGGGCGTCGACCCGCCAGGCAGTAATTGCCTGCAGCGAGACCATACCGCCGCGGGCGCGCGTCTCCGACACCCGCCGGTAAATTCCGGCGAGCATCTCTACCTCCAGTTCCTACGGGGGAGTTCCGGCCAGGAGGCACGCTGCCTCCGTCGCCACCGTGCGGTAACCGCGTATGGCCCTGATCGCCATGACCCTCTATGGCCGCCACAAGAGGGCCCTCAGACGGACGGTCAGGGACCCACGCCCATACCGGTGCGCCGTACAGGGACATCAACCGGATCACCCCCGCGTACATCTGTCGGCACGTAGCGCTGGGTCCGCCCACATTCGGCATCAGTCACGAAAGGGCGGACACCGCGATGACAAGCCGGGGAACATAACGCTGAAAATGCTCCCGGAATCACCAATGCCCGTCGAGCACCCGCCCCAAGTACTGCATGTGGGCCTGGATGCTGATGATAACCGACTTCACGGTGATCGAAGCGCCGGCGGGAGGCCTGGCGGTACGAAGGCCATGGAACAAAAAGGCCTCTGTCTTTTCCTGGGCTACCCTCAACCCCAGCGCTTCGATCCACTTGACAATCTCCTCGGTGCCGAGAGTTGCCAGGAGGCAGCCCTCCTCTAGCGTCCCACTCCGGGCTATGACGAACGTATCGTCGGCGTAGCAAATTTAGTCCAGTCCGAGTGGGAGGCTTCTTCTCAATGCCCAGTCGTAGCCGATGTTCCATAGGGTCGACCCCAGAACCGACTCCTGTAGGACACCACACGTCATGCGCGTCCGCACAACGTCTCCTACTCGGTTAGTGTAGAGGATGTTGCGCCCCTCTAAGTAGTCTGCCACCAGCTGGCTCAGTTACACGGGCACCCCGCGATAGCAGAGCGCCTCTACGATGCAGCTGAATGGCAGACTATTGAATGCCTTGGCGATGTTTAGGGACACCGCCAAGGGCACTCTTCCGCCGATGACGACCTCTGTCACGACAGCCTCCTTCACAACGGTCCACAGACGCAGCAGGGCTGCGATCATCGTACGCCCCCTTCTAAAACTAAATTGGGCGTCCGCCGGTCGGGTTCGACCCGGACGAGGGGCCGCTCGTTACGGGCAGCCAAAACCCTCTCCAGCAGCTTGCTCGTGTCGTCGAGCAGCACGATGGGCCTGTAGGCCAAGGCTGACTCGGGAGACCGTTCCTGCTTCGGCAGGAGCACCAGCCTGCAGGCAGTTCCGAACTCCGTAAGTGTAACAGATCTTCTTCTTTACAGATCTTCTTTCTTTTATTATTCCACTACTTATAATTTTCCTGGGATTCGATAATTCCTTTATTATTTTCTTGATCAAATGGACCCAGCTTTTCTTCTTGCCTGGTTTTTCCATGGCCT
Source organism: Lymantria dispar (assembly GCA_032191425.1). Lineage (NCBI taxonomy): Eukaryota > Metazoa > Arthropoda > Insecta > Lepidoptera > Erebidae > Lymantria > Lymantria dispar. The sequence goes on from CM063471.1 coordinate 9,956,891, forward strand.
CTTTCACCATCAATTTTGCCACATAATTATCTTCTTTGTCCATCACATAATTATAAAAATCGTGACGTTGTTTATTTATCACTGTTATTATGTCGTCCCCTATACCCAATCTTGTTCTTATCTGCGATATTTCTTCATTTAAAAATTGGCAACACATCCTCTTCAATAGTATTGATTCAGTGCCCAGTATTTCGCTACAGTTGTTTTTTGTCATAGTTAGACATGGCAATCCATACATCAAAGCAGGCCTAATAATGGAAGTATATATTTGCCCCTTTAATTTCAGGTCTTTTTGAGGATCACAAAGTATTCCCTCATTCTCATCAAATTTAGTAGATGATGCATCAATTCGCCTTTTTATTTCAAAGTCAATCCTTAAATCACTTTGTATTACCGAATCGTGGTAAATAAAGTCTGTGCAGTTTGCAAGTTTTATACCATCGAGCAATATAGAAAACGTAACAGGCAGCTGCGTATTGAAGTTAAAAACCATGTATCTGGTATTTGCTGTGTTGATTACTAAACCAATATCTTTCAGTTTCTCATGGAATTTTGTGAATCTTTTCTGCAAAGTTTTCTCTTCTCCAAATAGAAGAATATGATCAGTGGTGACTATACTTTGCGAAAGTAATTCCATCTCTATTTGCGACGTCATATCATCTATTACTAATTGCAAGAGGTATGAGCTTAAAGGGGATTTATGACGCAAGCCTACTTCTACATTGCAGATATTAGTAACGCCAACCGCCGTCTGGACAGATATATAACTTGATGAGTACAATGCTCGCACAAGCCTTACATATTTATCTGACAAACATTTTTTACTCAGGGCCTCCCACAACATTTTATGGGAAACATTATCATATAGCTCTTTAAGATCGATGCAGACAACGTGCAAATTTTGAGGTAAACGTCTATATTTTTCGCACAATTGATATAATGCAAAAATAGCATCTAGGTTTTGCTCTGTACCGAATCCAAATTGGTTGACTGATATTTTATACTCTTCTTGCAATCGTCGTGTTAGCACAATTTCTCCCACCTTTAAGGCGAGGGACGCAATTTTTGTTTTCATGTTATTACTATTTTCTTTTAAATATCTCTTTTCATTGTCCGTAGGCGGTATAAAACTGCTATGCCATTCATTTGGAATTACTTCTTCGTTCAACATCTTCCCAAAAAATGAAGTCAATAAGTCAATTCCATACGCACTTACGAAATTGTACACATCTTCTGGTATTCCATCTGGCTCTAGCAATTCACGCTGATATTCCAAAGCAATTTTCACCTCTTCCCTGTTGATTTTTGCCACCACCTTAACATTCAATAGTGGATTTTCTAATTTATTACACTCACTCTGAACATTCAATAATGTTTCATTACATCCTTTTTCTCGGTCTTTTATATCAAATTCCCTCTCTGTAACACTTTCATTTTTATCTCTTATCAATTTATCAGATAAATGGGCAAAGTTACTAGGTTCTTTAATTTTATATTTAATAGGAGCGGTTGTTTCCTGTGTATGCGTTTCAAATTGATTATACGTGTTTTTCATTTCCTCTTGTACACAAGTGCTTTCGATGCACTTTTGTGGCACTACATTCTGAAACGCTGCAAAAGAGTTTATTTCTTCTGTCGCTGCAGTTTTTGTACCGCTATTCCACAGACACCTCATTTTATCTGTGATTTTATTATGTATCATTTCGCTATAAGCTTCTTGATTTGCTTGAGTTGGGTTTTTAATTCGCTCAGGCTTCATTGAGTCCAACTTATTTATCACAGAAGTTTGTGAGAACTGATCCCGTACGTCGTTTCTGGGGCACAGGCCCAGCGCAAGACTTATGGAAGTTGAATATTGTCTTGTTAATGGATCTGTCAGTCGCTGCACTATCGTATCTTGTTAGATGAGAGAATTACAGCTGCTCTGTAACCAAAAGATATTACTGTTTATAAAAAAAATGTAAAAATTTGTTTCCTTATTATGTATTGTACAATGCAAGAAATTCCAAATACATTAATTCCAATTTCAAACTTTAATGCACTCCGTAATGTATAAAAGGTCTTAACAACTAAATTATGTAACAATTATGGACCCTGTAAGGGGCTGTAGGGCACGGCAACAGTAGAAGAGAGAAAAATTTTTATAAATTACTAGCAACATGCCCTTGCTTCGCCTCGGTTTCAGTCGTCCTACCCGCGTAGTTCCCGTGGGAATATTGGGATAATATATAGCCTATGTTACTCCCTGATATTATAGCTTTCTATTAGTGAAAGAATGTTTGAAATTGGTCCAGTAGTTATGGAGCCTATTCAATACAAACAAACAAACAAACAAGTCTTTCCTCTTTATAATATTAGTATAGATTATAATTTTATGATGCTTTTCACATATACGGGATTTAATAGAATTATTATTATTTTATTACTGTATCTTCGTTTCATGGGATCTTCCTAGGAAAGATAACCGGTCCTTTGAAAGGCTTACATGAGAATATGGATCCAACACGCAGAGGCCTTTGGAGAAACTTCGTCGTCTACCGATGACACTCCACGTCTGTACATAACACACGTGGATTGCCAACGGCCGGTGTAAAACTGTTATGTGATGATGGTATCTAATATCTGTTTATGGGGTTGAATGTTTGATGGACTGGATAAACTAAAAACTATTGATTTTTAAACTGTCGTCTGCCTTCAATACCTTTATTGTCTTGAATTGTGGCAGATGGTGACTTGTCAACTCACTGAATGGGCCCCCCTAAATGGTCACCACAAGCACGCAAGCCATAGGAGTAACAGAGGGGCAACATTGGTGTAAGTGACTTGAGGTGTCGAGCAGTGCGGCGCTGATTTTACCATGGCAAGTCCCCGGTAAACAGAAACCCGCAATGGTTTCCCTGTAGTTATGCCCTTGAAAATGACACTTCCACCCTCGAGCATATAGCTCTGGGGACCCCCCTCTGACCAGCCGTTTAAGGCAAGCCAGACTTGATAATCCTGCAGGCACTCTTCGTTTTCCACTCCAGCCAGCCCATAAAGGCGAGCTGGATACGAAGCCCGTGATGAGCATCATCACGTGAGAGTAAGATTTCCTTATTACCTAGTCCACCTTATTCCTATCCCGTATTCCTTTCATTGTGGTGTGCGGTATATTGACTACCGTGAGAAAGTGGTGGGTCTCCCTTCCTTCCCTCCATTTCAGAATAACCTTATATTGCAAAGGGAACCTTAATCACACAGTTGACTTTTATTTGAATAATTAAGAGATCTTATTGTCTGTAAAGGTAATTCTAAACTCTGAACAATATTTTGACGTAAATATTCGTGCTGAGTCCACAGGTTTCTATCGTGTATACTCTGTGCTCATATTGTCAAAGAAATACTCGAGTTTTAGGGTTCCGTACCTAAAGGCTAAAAACGGGACCTTATTCCTATACCTAAGACTTCGCTGTCTGTCCGTCTGTCTGTCACTAGGCTGTATCTCTAGAACCGCGATAGTTAGACGGCTGTAATTTTCACAATTTATGTATTTCGTTTGACTTTATAACAACAAATACTAAAAACAAAATAAAATAAATATTTGAAGAATAGGCCATGACCTTTTTCGAGTTATTGGACATGTTAATACAAATTAATTAAGTTCAATCAAAACTAATAGACAGAAATATGAGTTGGGAGCTAAAACTGCAATTGTAGATTATCCCGAAGATAACAAGAATTAGATTTCTTATATTAACAGGCAGCAGTTCTCGCCAAGGAAACGTGAAATACTCATATGATGATGATGATGATTTATCTATATATAAATACGTGAAGCAAAAACTTTGTACCCTTTTTTACGAAAATTACGTGGATGTACAAGTATGAAAGATGAAGCGCATGCGCATAGTGCTCTCGCGCTCATACTCATAGTTGAGTAATTTTTGTGTTTAGGGGATGTTTGGTCATTACAATTTGTCTGACTGATTAAATATAACTTTGTAATATTTATCTTAATAAGATATATAAAAATCAGACATCTATACCACACACACGGTTACTTGCACGACACCTATGCCTAAAATAGCAATTAAAAAATTTTTCTCTATCTGTCTGTTTGTTCCGGGTAATCTTCAAAACGGCTGGACCGATTTCAAAAATTCTTTCACCAATGGAAAGCTATAATATCAGGGCGTAAACTAGGCTATATTTTATCCCGGTATTCCAACAGGAACGAGAACTACGCGGGTAAAACGACTATAACCTATAACCGAAGCGAAGCGAGGGCAGATTGCTAGTTTAAAAATAAATTAAGTTAATTTTTTTTTGTAGAGCTTTAAAGCGTCTGACAGAAGTTCTGGCCCATGAAAAACGTCTGACTTTTTTGATATTACTTCAGAGTAATATTCTACAAAATATATATAAAAATCAGTCATTAAAATTTAAGTTATATAACTCTGATTTTTAGTTACCTTTCTCACCTGGTACCTGGGCAGGTGTCACCGAACCAACTCCACTAACGTACAGGTATTAAAAAGTACACGAGAGACTACTAAGAACCGAAAGTTCTATGCTTTAGAAAATAAGTTGTGTCTTATCGCTCTGGGATCTTACTCTATTTGTCTACGGGTAAAACGAGACTTGATGATCCAATCAGTTAGTTGTAGTGATATGTGACGTCACAACGCCCGCCTGCCAAGCGTAGCCGCGAAAGACTGAATGATTATAACGATGAGCCACGAACGATAAAAATTAATTGTATTTTTATTTGAACTTTAATGTATATTAAAGTTCAAGTAAAAATATTAATTAAATATTTATAGACTTAATATAAAAAAAAATTGTACGCCTATTGGCATGACGTACGAATATAAATGTAATAACTCCGTGTGGTGACAGCATAAGAATACTATTCATTACCCGCTATCTTGCCCGTGGGTGTTGTAAAAGACCCCTAAGTGAGATAATATGCATATAATATGCTAGAATGCTGCAAAGTGCTCGAAATGTTGGGCAATCATAAATCAAATACAAACGCGATATAATCCGTAAAAGTAGTTTTATTTACAATTATACTTACGTTATACTATAAAAGCTGATTTTTATATATAATACTTGGGTAATGGATAGATGATGTTTCCTCAGTAGCCAGACATTTTTCATAGTTCCAACTCCTTGCCAGATAAGCATGCAGGGTAGCTGTAGCAGCGAGCGCGAGGCAATATAAAGATGGGTGGATGCGGGTGAGATGGCGATATAGGTCTATTGCGATTCCTGACCGCGCAGTTATTATTTCTACTGCGCATGTAACAATTTCTATAAGTGACAATTAAGTAAAAATGATTTTATATCAAAAATCAAGTCATATATTAATTTGAGTTATTTGCAATACAAGTAGTGGAAAAATAAAATTATTTTCTGACGAGTCATTGAAAAAATGGGAATTAATTTTAAAATTGCGAAAAAAACATAACCTTTAATATAATGATATCATTCTTCCACGTGAATATACAGAAGGTGGCTATTACAGGGAATATTACAAATCATTCACGGGGCTAATGATAAAATATTTTACCTCAGAACCAAAAAACTCTGAAAAGACTGTTGAAACAGAGCAAGAAAAGTAAAGATCTAGAGACGTAATAAATACATCAACAAATTGATCAATATCAGGTCCATCACATTTGTCTCAGTTACCTCAGCCACACGTACTTTCAGCTTCTCAATCAACAGAACCTCAACCTTCCCAAGTAACTGTGGACATTTGTGAACTTGAAGAAGTGAGTGAAAATTCTAATGCAACCACTGAAATAAATAGTTCATTTCAAAGTGATACCAGTGTTGATACAAGTAAAAATATTTGTTTATTTAGCAATAAAAAAAAGAAACAAGTAAGCCAAATATACTTCCACTCCATGAACGTCATAAAAATCAATTTCAGTCTCGTATATTGTCTTGTATCGAAAATCAAGAAGAGTTAATGAGTTGTTAAGTCGATTGGAAAGTATTACAAGTCTGTAAAAATACTATCATACGACATATAGGACTCAATTTAATATTAAAATATCTTCATCGGCGAAACATCCATTAAAAGGGATTGGCATCATCATAGAGAGTACCGCCAAGAAGTTTTCAATGAAATTAGTAGCATCATAGAAAAATATATTATTAACAACGGTCCTTGTCATTTATTGATTGCTTTACATGAATTATATACTGACTCGTTGGAATATGTGCAGATATTTCCATTGAAATCGACGCTATTTTTACTGTACACCACCTAGATGAAAAATTGATAAGAAGTTTCCAAAGATATTAAATTCTTTACGATGCGAAATAAGAAAATGATAGCACCCAATTATATGAAGACAATTGACGAAACAGTATTGGACAACTTAAAATCCGAAATTATTTTACAGAAAACAGCATTAATCTGAAGAAAAACTTTTGTCAATGGACAAGAAAAAATTACCATCTAAAAAACTTTCAGTGCAGCATTTAATTGCAGGTGAAGCTTCTATACCGTAAGAATTATATGATTTATATTCTACTCTTATAGGTAGTTCTAGGGAGAAACGAAAAAGTAGCTTAACCCTCCATCGGGCGCATGTAATCTGTCAGATTAAGTAGCATTATTTGGTTATGACAAATTCATATTTTTACTTGTAGCGGTACGGGGTCCCTAGTAGCTTCATTATTTACTATTAACTAATGAACGAACTAAGAATTAGTATTTTTGCTGAGTTGGGAGCGACTGGGTGTGCCCAAGTCATCTGTGAGATGAGTTGCGCCTTATTGTGTTTCGTTGTACCGATAATTCTGTAGAACATAATTCATCTATACCAATAAATAAAATTGGAGTGTCTGTTTGTAATGTCAAAATAATAGGCTTTTTTCATGCTCACACGGTTATTTGCACGACACCTATGCCTAAAATAGCAATCAAAAATTTTTGTCTATTTGTTCCGGGTAATCTTCAAAACGGCTGGACCGATTTCAAAAATTCTTTGACCAATGGAAAGCTATAATATCAGGGCGTAAACTAGGCTATATTTTATCCCGGTATTCTCACGGGAACGGGAACTACGCGGGTAAAACGACTATAACCTATAACCGAAGCGAAGCGAGGACGGGTTGCTAGTCTTTAGAATAAAAGGTAACATATTTTGAGGTATGTTTGAATACGATTATAAATTGCAGTAAAATTATTTTAGATAAAAATGTTGCATAACCAGCAGACATTCAATTGGATAACCAAAATGACGTGGACGATATGATGACGATACTGGAAAGAGATGAATTGAGTAAAGTTGAAGATTTTGGAGATGAAGATGATAGATGGTAGGAGCCAGAGAAGAAAACTCAGAAAGCGAAACATCGTGTGCTTCCTCTTCTGAAGATGAGAATTTACACGAAAATTGGTATATTGAAAAAGAAAAAAAATTACTAAATGGCCAATAATAAAACCTCGGTCTAGAGTGAGACGGTAGAACCATAATATAGTGGATAGATTACCTGGTGTTAATTGGCGTAACAGCAAAAAGCTAAAACGGCTATTGAATGTTGGAAGTGTTTTATTTCTGATGATATGATTAAATATATAGTGATTAATACAAACAAAAATATCGAAAAAATTAAAGTGTAATATTTTTTTAATAATAAGTAATTTTTGTTTAATGGCTAACAGAAATTATTGCTATTTTGTATTATTATATATTTCTTCTTAAATATACCACTTCGGCAAGTTATATATTTTATTTGAAAACACTTTTTTTGTGTCACGAAAATGGAACATTATTTTTAATCTCAGAGATTAATTGCGCCCTGTAGTGTTAGAATTAGCATTGCGCCTGATGGAAGGTTAAAGTGTATTCGTCAAATACGATCTCACGGTACGGTCAAGTCAAGACGTCTAAGCATATATTATCACGCTGGGTATGACTATGAAGAGTTTAACGAGTAGCAGAAAAATTATAGCTATAGGCAATAGGTACGGTCATTGTATCAGCTATCAAAGTACTTGAAAGAGAAAGCACCTATGTTTCCTTCAAAAGTCAAGTTTATGTACTGAAAAAAAAACACCTGAACTTTGTACTGGACTGGCTTATGATAATTTTGACCGATTCATTGAAACTACTAATGGAAAGAACACTTTACATGATACCGTCGGAATCATTTATCAAAACATCGAATTAAATACAGTGGAAGAATCTGAAATATCTGAGACACCGGTTTCCACTAATAGAAACGAATCACCACAAAAGAGGAAGAGGCGAAGAAGAACTTTTCAGGAAGTAATTCCTTATCCAGATAAAAAAAAACAAAAATGGCAAGTAATATGCAATCAACGGCCGATGAAATTGAAAATGTACTCCCCAATAATTTGCTATTGTACACAGAAATTGATAATACTGGATGATTAGTCTAATGCACTAAAATTACTTAATATTCCAATGTGGCTTGGTTTTAACTGTAATATTCATGATATTGACACTCTCCAACAACACATATCTTATTTGACTCCGGTAAATGGCTCACCAACAAATAATTATGTAGTTTTGGAAACCATCCATATGGACGTTAGTCGATTTCAAAATCCTATTAGCTATATATAGAGCTCTTAATAATTTTTGAAAAGTTTTGGAAAAAAGAAGAAAATTCAAGTCGATGGTGTAATTAAAAAGATAAAAATTCAAGATTTGTTTGGCCGTATGTTAGGGTTTTCGATGGATTACAATGTGGAAATCTTAAATTTTTTGTCATACCCAATCACCGATGTGCCTCTATCTACGTGCCATTTAAATAGTAATATTTATAAGACCAATAAAGCTGCCTCAATGAAGTATTTATTTAGAAAAGGAAGTTCAGTATTAGCCACCAATAATCGATAGGGTTTTTTTATACATACGATGAAAAACGATCCAAATAAGTTTGGAGGCATTTCTAAGAAAATGTTACAAATGGTCACCAAATTCGAAGTGCTAAGAATCGACGTCATTTTTTATCAATACCTGACTCCATCGATTAAAGATTACGAATATTCTCAGCGTTTAGAATCAATCAATTGAGCTACACCATAACTGGGCCTGATCAAACTCGTCCGAGTTATTTTGCAAAAGAATTGAAAAAATTAAATTTTAAACAAGCCCTGATGGATTTTTTCGTTTTGCATTTAGCCAGTAATAAAGGTTTCATTCTAAATAAAACTATGGTTTATGGTTTATGATATTTATTTCTCAAAAGAATAACAATTCACTTACACTGAGAAATACTTGGTAGGTATATGTACAGCTTATATGAAACGAGGATAACAGAACAGATCGTTAAACACTAGCTTTATAGGTAAATAGACACTAACAAACATTATATTTTTATGTATACACTGCACTATTATTATGAGTATTATAATACATTTATAAAAATACTTCAAAGTACTAACGTGATTCACAACTATTTTTATCACAATAATTCTTATATGTAGGTAAACAGAGAAAAGAAAAAGTAAAGTTTACACTAAAGAATAAGTAGCTGTCGGTGTCTTATATTAAGTATCGACTGGCAATGGCTAACATATTTATTATAAAGGCAATTAAGTGGCTATTGATTGAATGGCATATCCATTATATGACATTTTAATTTATTTTTAAATAAAGATAAAGATTGTGACTCTTTGATATCATTAGGTAAGCTATTGTACATTTTAACACCCTCAAAAAGAATGTTTTTAGTACCATAATTGGTGCGTGGTTTATATAAACTAATGTTGTTAGCGCTTCTCATTTTTCGAGTTTGAAACTGTGCTTTCTTTGTAAAAATTATTTGAGAATGTGAATCTTTTGCTAAGATTTTTTTTATGAGAATGCATATATTGTATTTGTACATTTGAGAAAGTGACATAAGCTTAGTTTTTTTGTATACAATAGACGTAGGTGTTGAGTACGGCAGGTGAAATAGTAATTTAATTATTTTGTTTTGGCCAATTTGTAATTGTTTGAGATTAGTTTTACAGGCAACTATCCACATTAATTCTAAACAGTGCCATTAATTTGTTGTTAATGCTTCTAACAATTTATTGACGAGGGTTGTAGAAGAGCCGTCATGCCGAGAAAATCAAGTGGCTGATACCAAAACAGTCTACCATGCGTGCAATATTTCAAATCAAGGGAATATTGTGATCAGAAGTGTCGACACTGACATTGCAGCGATCATGCTTGGTCATATGCGTCATCGACAAAATAATTCACTTATTTGGATCCTGATAGGCACTAGAAATAACTTAAGATACATGGACCTCTCAAGGATTTACGCCAAATTAGGAGAATCTTTTTATAAGAACTTTCCAGGATTCCATGCGATCACAGGCTGTGACTATAATCTTACATTACGCCGCAAAGAAAAGTTAAGACATTTTAAAATATTAAAAAGATCGACAGAATATCAAAAAGTTTTCATTAAATTAGGTAAGAACGAATTATTTGAAAATGATGATACACGACAAAGCATTTTTGATATTATTCAACAGTTTATATGCAAAGTATACAATGTCGGTTCAATAATAATTGATGTTAATGCAACACGATTTGAATTATTCATTAGAGGGTATCAGGTCTCAGATATAAATGATCCGTTTAGTCGTATAAAAACTACAAAATTTTGTACGAGGCTCGGTGATACTAAAGGCATCACTAAAACCCACCACACGCAAACACCCTCAGAAAGTTGGGCTTCCGGCTCTCTCACCGAACGAAGCGCAGTAACAAATTGCTACTACTCGGACGTCCATTTTCTGCGACAGTGTGGTACTGTCCCGGACGGACCGGCCCGCGGCTGTAGACAGACAACTGTCAACAGTGGTAGCACTATTAGTACTTTTTTGTTTAAAACTAACTGTACCCTGCAGGAACTGGGACGCGGTCGCCGCCTTCTGTGAGGCCGTAATCTCACGGAAGGAGGCAGCGGATCGTGTGCGAGTAGAGCTCCTATTCGGCGACACGTTCCGCCGCCGGCGACTCGGGCGGCGCAGGCGCGAGTATCTGCGCCTAATGCCGCCCTAGCCGAGGCCGCGGGTGAGCGGACCGGGGAATTGTCCGTCACCCGCAGAGAGGTTGACCGCGCGACGGCGACCGACGTCCCAGTACGTCGAGAGGTGAGAGGTTACCCGAAAGGGTATTCCGTCGGGCCGACCACTGATGACAAGTCACATCTGCTCCGGTGGTCGGCCCAACAACGAGGTGATGTGGGTACGGGTGGGTTATGGGCCCGCGCGCCGTCCTTTCATCGCCCCGGACGGACTGGACCGCGCGTGCGCTTACCATAGCCCACCCATAAAAAAAAAAAAACCCTGCATGCATTGCTTGATTTTTTTCATAAACCAACGCGTGTACGCTTGATTTTACATGCTTATATGTATATAGTTAAATCATACCATTTGAGGAATGTTTATGTATTAAGATTGTTTTTATATTTTATAGCGCTTTTTGCGAAGAATCCATCAAATGTTCGAGAATGAACAGCAGATGGCGACTTAGCACACACTTTTGTGTCTGCTGTTATTTAATTCAGATAACGTAAATAAATCTATATAAATACCTGAAGATTTATTTGCTGCTAAAAATTACACTCAATTTTACACGTGTTATAGATTAATTGACCACAAATTAAGCCAACACTACATATAATTGCACACACGTCCGCTTGATATAAGGGCGAAACGGAAACTACTTAGCGCTTATAATTTTATATTCACTTGCGTACAATAAATATACATTCAGTACTTTGCTACAAAAAGTGACTAACTTCAGTTTCATCTACGAAGCCGCGTAAGCGTTTAGGATTGTAGCCCCTCCCACTGTAACCCCACTCCCTCATTTCTTCGATGCGCTTACGCAGTTGCGTACTTTGAATTTATCAACATGTAGCGATGCGGACGCACCTGTTTGAGTCGCGTAGATCCACTTTCTTAGACTTTGATTTCTGTCATCGGGTTCGGGCATCTTTTAGAATAATTATATGTTAAGTGACCGCTTAGTTTTGTGTCTGCAAGATAGTGTTTAATTATCGGCTTAATGAAAAGTAATAGATGAGAATTTTAAAGGAAATCGTGTAAAATTACATTGTATTGATCACCTTAGTTGCTTCGGATTGATTTACCTATCTACTTAGAAATGGAAGACTTATTGGACTCGTGGAGAATTGCTCACCGAAGTGATAAAAATATTGGTATCTGAGTGTAGTTATCGTTACATTTATAACTATAAGTAATGTATTTGTAATCTAATTGATATTTCAATATGCAGTAAATAGGTGGTTAAAGTTCCCAATGTGGCTAAAAAATAGGAATATAATTATTGTCTCCCATTAGTTGCCGGTATAGGTAGACATCGTACTTATATTAATATTTATAAAAAAAAAGATTATGTAAAGAATGTATTGACTATAACAGCTATGTAAATTGAATCAGCATTAGATTACAGTATCAGACGCATTTGTTTTTGTTTTATAGCATATATTTATCGGCAGAGCATATCAGTTTTGAAAAAACGGGTCTGATTTTTCAAGTAGGAATGGCTTATCACAAGATATGTTGATATTGGTCTCGGTGATCAAAATGGCTTTCAATGAACACGTTCGCATCTAGGCCATTGCTATAATATTCTTGTGTAATATGTTAGTAGAGAGTATTAAAAAATATCCTTTAGTCTTGTTTGCATAAAGGATTAATTTTGTGGTTGAAATTCGTAAAATCCTTTTTTAGCATCTGAACGTCACAAAAACAAACTGCTGTCAAAATTATGTTTCTACTTTAAATAATTTCGGCTCTCCATTGATGATTCAGTCCTCCGACTCCTTTATATAAATAAACTAATTGAATGTATTTTGCAACTATGTTATTAAGTTTCAAGTTGATTTTGATAAAAAGTATTCAATAACCAATACAGATCTTTTGGTTATATAGAGTATTTTTAATTAAACAATGCAATTCTGGTAAGCCATCTCTTACCATCCTCTTCATCATCAAGATCTAATAAAATTGAAGCCGTAGAATGATGATAATATATAGGTACAATAAACTGCATGTATATGTATGTCTGCGTTAAATCTTAGACAAAATTCACATTTTTTCTTGGGGTGGGTTACAGTCGGCGCACTCCTCGCACCACTCTATCCGGGGCGAGAGAGGGGTGTAAGCACGCATACCCGTAACCCACACGTGACACGTCGCCTTCGTCGTTGGGCCGACCACTGGAGCAGGGTGACTTGACGTCAGTGGTCGGCCAACTAAATTCACACTGACGCAAAGTCGATGCTTAGTATTTTGTCTATACTGAACCTGTGCAGACCCCATTTAAGCCTTTTTTTATTTTTTTTTTTATTGCAAATGGTGGCAAACGAGCAAGGAGTACACCTGATGGTAAGTGTTGCTGCCGCTGATAGACCTTTGCAAGGCCGCTGCCTACCAAGAAAAAGTAAAGGGAGTGTGAATGCATACAATAAGGTTCGGTGATACTAAAGTCATCACTAAAACCCACCTCACGCAAACACCCTCAGAAAGTTGACTTTCTGCTCTCTCGCTCATCGAACGAAGCGCAGAAACAAATTGCATCAACAAAAGCATTCTTGAATAGCACTGGTACTTGACAATATACAATGATTGGTATCGATGTTACTATAATTACTCTTATATCTGAAGCTGAAGAGGAAGGCAGTGAAATTATATTAAAAGCTGAAGATAAGGCAAAAAAATTTGAGTTCTACTAATTTTGGAAGAAATGACTTCATCATCATCATTGTCTCCGTTCATATACGTCTCACTGCTGGGATCGAGCTTACTCCAAAATAGAAACGAAATTGATCCACTTTACCATGCAGGTCAGGTAGGTCATTCCAGGGTTTTTTTTTTGGAGTTTATTTTCTCATAAACAGATTTGATCTGCTCATTTTATCTCTGAGTTATATTTTTCGATATCCACAAGACAGGGAAGAAGGTAAAGAAAAAAACGAAAACTCGATTAATTAAAATCCCTTTGAAGTAACGACTTAAGCCAGGACTCAAGATATTTTCATGGTTATTATGAAAATAAGCTTTGAAAATTGGTAACATAATTTGAGGCCTCACATTTTAAAGCAAGAATTTTTCCGAAAATATATGTTTCCGTTGAAAAGTGAATATCAATTTGCAAGGTAAAATATATTTCCCTGTCGGGGTGGCCGCGTGGTGAGCTACGCTGCGGCCGCGGCGGGACCCAAGGGGGCCAAGAAGGCCGGCAAGGTGCCAGCTCCCGCCAAGGCCGGGCCGCGGCCGGCGCCAGCGATTGCACCGCAGGCGCCGGCCGGCGAACCCGCGACTGCGCCTGCTGCGCTCAGCGCTGCTGCTAGGCTCGAACAGGGCTGGCAGGTGGCTGAGCGTAGCAGGAAGGCACGCGGCCAAAAGCGGAGAGCGGCGGCCAAGAGTGCCGCTGTGGCCGCCGCTCCCCAGGCGGGAGCCGGCGGAAAGGGGAAAAGGTCGCGTAGGGGCCTCTAGTCGCCGAAGACGGCTGCGGTAGTAATCACCGTACTGCCTGAGGCGGCTGAGAGGGGCCTAAACTATGAGGCCGTCCTAAGACGCGCCCGGCGGGAGCTGGACGTCTCCGACATCGGGGGCGTCGAGGCGAGGATCCGCAAAGCCCGGACAGGGGCTCGAATACTCGAGTTCCCTGGGGCCGAGGGCGCGAAGACGGCCGATAGTTTGGCCACGATGCTGAGGGGGCTGTTCGGACCGGAGGATGGAGTCCGAATCGCCAGGCCCGTTAAGTGCGCAGATTTGCGCCTCACGGGTCTGGACGACTCCGTGGCGGTGGAGGACATCCGGGAGGCCATTATGGCGCGTACGGGGTGTGCCTCGGACACCGTCCGGATTGGCACCATCCGCCCTGGTCCGGGCGGCGTCGGTGCTGTCTGGGTGCAGTGCCCAGTGGAGTCGGTCAAGCAATTGGCCGACTCAGGCAGGCTCCTCGTGGGCTGGAGTTCGGCGCGGGTAACCATGCTGGAGCCCCGGCCCGCGAGGTGTTATAAGTGCATGGCGGTCGGGCATACCCGACTGACGTGTCGCAACTGCTTTGACTGCAGCGGGCTATGTTTCCGTTGCGGTCAAGCTGGACACCAGGCGGCATCGTGCTCTGCGGTGCCCCACTGCCCCGCGTGTGCGGCGGGGAATAAGCCTGCCAAGCACCGCATGGGCTCTGGGGACTGCAGACCCCCGGCATCGGCCCCAAAGGGGCGGGGCGGCCCATCGACCGGGCCAGTCCCCGCTCCGAGCGCGGCCCGATCGCCCGTTAGCGCGGAGGAGGTGACGATGGATACGGACCGTTAATGGACCCCGTATCCATTCGTCTCCTCCAGGCCAATCTCAACCACTCCGCCGGTGCGCAGGACGTGTTCCTGCAAGCCATGGCGGAGTGGTTGATAGGAGTAGCCGTAGTCGCGGAGCCGTACGTGGTGCCTGACCGGATTAACTGGTTGGGTAGCACCAATGGCACCGTGGCAATCGTCGCCTCCACGTCGTGGCCTTCGTCGTCTCTGACCCTTAGGGACAGGGGCGTCGGATACGTCGCGGCGGACTGGGGGGAGATTACGCTCTTCGGAGTCTATCTCTCCCCTAACTGGAGTGTGACCGATTTCGAGGCCTTCCTCACCATCATGGAGGCCTCGTTACGGCGACTGGCATCGCGCCAGGTCTTCGTCCTGGGGGACTTTAACGCCAAGTCCGTGGCGTGGGGGTCCCCTAGGATGGATGACCGAGGACGGGCGATCGAGGAGTGGGCGGTGGCACTGGGCCTCTGTTTGCTGAACAGGGGCTCGGTGCATACGTGCGTGCGACAACGGGGCGGGTCGATAGTGGACCTTTCGTTCGCTAGCCCCGAGGTCGCCGCACGCGTGGGGAGCTGGCGCGTCGTGGAGGAGGTGGAGACCTTGTCGGACCACCGGTATATCCGGATGGAGGTCTCCCCTGCAATCCCGACGACCAGCAGGGGTCACGGGGTGGATGGGCGTCCTGCGTTCCCGCGATGGGCTGTGGGTCGCTTAGACCGGGACCAGCTGGCGGAGACAGCCATCGTATACTCATGGCTGTCCTCTGCCCACCAGTCGGACGGGGTGGACGCCGAGGCTGGCCGCATCCGCAGTGCGTTGACGCAGATCTGCGATGCGGCCATGCCCCGGGTACGGCGTCTGCCCCCGAGGAGGGGTGTCCACTGGTGGTCCCGGGAGCTGGCGGATCTCCGGGCCGCGTGTATCCGCGCCCGGAGGGCCTACACCCGCAGCCGGCGGCGCCATCGCGACGCGGAGCGGGAGGCCGTGCTTTACGAGGGCTACCGCAATGCGCGGTCGGCCTTCAGGCTGGCCGTCCGCTCCGCCAAGGACGTCAGTCGGCAGGAGATGCTGGACGGTCTCGACCGTGACCCCTGGGGACGCCCCTATCGCGCGGTGCTGAATAGGCTACGCGCGCGGGGCCCTCCCCTCACCGAGACTCTCCAGCCCGGCCTTCTCACCCGGGTCATCGAGGACCTGTTCCCGCGGCGGGCGAAACACACGCCCCCGGTCATGGCTCCGCCAGACACTGACCGGCAGGCCGACGAAGACAGTGTTCCGCCCATCACGGAACCCGAGATGGGGGTGGCGGTGACGCGCATGCGCGCAAAGTCTACCGCCCCCGGGCCCGACGGTGTTCCTGACCGCGTGCTGGCCCTGGTCCTCGAACACCTGGGACCCCGCCTCAGGGGGCTGTTCGACGCGTGTTTAGAGTCCGGACGGTTCCCTGGGTGCTGGAAGGAGGGAAGGCTGGTGCTCCTGCCGAAGCCGGGACGGTCTCCGGAGTCGCCTTCGGCTTAGAGGCCTATCGTGCTGCTCGATGACACGGGCAAGCTACTGGAGAGGGTGGTAGCTGCCCGCATCGAGCGGCACCTCGTCGGCACGGGGCCCGATCTGTCGGACGCCCAGTTTGGGTTTAGGAGGGGTCGTTTGACGATCGCGGCTCTGTTGCGCCTGAGGGCCGTGGCGACTGAGGCCGTCACCGGCGGGGGAGTGCTGTTGGTGGTGTGCCTAGACATCGCCAACGCATTCAATAGTCTGCCATTCAGCTGCATCAGGGAGGCGCTCCGGTATCACGGGGTGCCAGTTTACCTGAGGCGGCTAGTGGCAGACTATTTGGAGGGGCGCAGCGTCCTCTGCACCGACCGAGCAGGGGACGTCGTGCGAACGCCCATGACGTGCGGTGTCCCACAGGGGTCGGTCCTCGGACCCACCCTGTGGAACATCGGCTACGACTGGGCGTTGAGGGGAAGCCTCCCGCCCGGGCTGGGCGTGATTTGTTACGCCGACGACACGCTCGTCACAGCCCCCGGTGGGACGCTAGAAGAGGCGGTAAGCCGGGCGACCTCGGGTACCGAGGAGGTCGTCAGACGGATCGAGGCGCTGGGGTTGAGGGTCGCCCTGGACAAGACGGAGGCCCTCTTGTTCCATGGGCGCACTATGAGCCCTTCCATCGGCGTCTCGATCACCGTCCACTCGGTCGACATCAGCATCCGGGCCCATATGAGGTACTTGGGCCTGGTGCTCGACGGGCGATGGTGGTTCCGGTAGCATTTCCGCAGGCTCGCTCCGCGGCTCGTCGGCGCGGCGTCCGCCCTATCGTGGCTTATGCCTAACGTGGGCGGACCGAGCGCTGCGTGCCGACGGCTGTACGCGGGGGTCATCCGGTCGATGGCCCTGTACGGCGCACCGGTGTGGGCGGGGTCCATGACCGCCCGACTTAGGGCCCTTCTGTGGCGACCACAGAGGGTCACGGCGGTCAGGGCCATCCGCGGATACCGCACGGTGGCAACGGAGGCAGCGTGCCTATTGGCCGGGACTCCTCCGTGGGACCTGGAGGCGGAGATGCTCGCCGAACTATATCGGCGGGTGACGGGGGTGCGAGCAGAGGGCGGTGTGGTCTCGTTAAAGGATCTCACTGCCTGGCGCGTCGACGCTCGCCGAGACGTCATCGCCCGTTGGGCAGTCCGGCTGGAGAGGCCTCGGTTCGGGGTGCGAACCGTGGAGGCCTTCCGGCCGGTGCTGATGCAGTGGTTGGAGAGGCGGCACGGGGTGCTCTCCTTCCGACTGGTGCAGGTTTTGACGGGGCATGGGTGCTTCGCCAAATACCTGCACAAGGTCGTTAGGAGGGAGAGTACACCGTCCTGCCACCACTGCGATTGCGACGAGGACACGGCGCGCCATACGCTCGAGGCCTGCGGGGCTTGGGCAGTGCAGCGCTGTGAACTCGTCGCAATCATCGGTACGGACCTGGCGCTGCCGGCTATCGCTAGGGCGATGGTCGACAGCGTCGGGAATTGGGACGCGGTCGCAGCCTTCTGCGAGACAGTGATCTCGCGGAAGGAGGCGGCGGATCGCCTGCGTGAGGAGCGCAGCCTCGATGAGGAGATCCGCCGCCGGCGACTGGGGCGGCGCAGGCGCAACTATCTGCGCCTCATGCCGCCCTAGCCGAGGCCGCGGGTGACGTGACCGGGGATTAGTCCGTCACCCGCCGAGAGGCCGACCGTGTGAGGAAAGACCGACGTCCTCCCCGAGGGGGGGACGTCGGTCGATGGGAGGGTACCCCAATAGAGGGTATTTCGTCGGGCCGACCACTGACGACAAGTTAACGCTGCTCCAGTGGTCGGCCCAACGACGAAGGCGACGTGGTTTTCGGGTGGGTCGCGGGAGGCTCGTGCTTAAGCCCCTCTGTCGCCCCGGACGGAGTGGTGCGGAGGCGCGCCGACCGCGGCCCACCCACAAAAAAAAAAAAAAAGAAAGGTAAAATATATTTAAATGAGCTATCATCAGTTAGCTTTTCGCCGTCTACCGCTGACCGTAGGTTTATCCCGTATTTCGTGACAAAGTGTTCTCCTGTACTGCGTATAACAACAACAACTGCCAACAACTTTATCAGTATAAAGTAAGCAGTAATATTAATATAACTAACCAGTAATTATCTCATTTTCTTTAGTGCTATCTAAATTAGACGTCTGTGTTTTATTCTACAAGTATATTGTAAAAACTATTATTTTCAAAATCTTTTTTTTTCATATCTAACTGGTTCATATTTTAATCTAGCAGAACCTCTTTTAAACTGCATTATTCTAATAACTTTCTTGTAAAAATCTCAAATTCTTTGCCCGCGTTGTTAACACTTCACCTTTGAAAAAGGAACACATAATTTTTATTAATGTAACATGTTTTTGAATCCAATAATATTTTGTGGTACAACAGCAAATAAGCTAGATAATATGCTTATGTTATAAGTCTTGGTTAGCCAAAGAAAACACTGTCGCCTTCTATAGTAATCAGTGCCTCTACCACAGTTAGTGCAAAAATAACTAATAAACAAAAATAAATAAGTAATTACAACCAAATACTTGAAAATTTTAATGTAAATGTATATTTTTTTATTTATTACAGATTTATCACTTCGACAATTAGCTTTCAAACCCTAGCTCAAAGTTATCGTGTAAGAAGCACTATTTGAATATTTTTTTCGGCAAGTAATATGGAAGAAATTACAACAATTTGTTACACCAAAGCCATCACAAGAGTTATGGACTGAATATAGGAGAAATTGCCCGTGTGGTGACGGGCTGAGAATACATATGTCGCCACCCCTTACTTGCCCGTGGGAGTCGTAAAAATCGGCTAAAAATCGACTGTTCACGAGGAGAGCAGGGCAGCAGCTCTCTCCTGGGAAACGTAAAACACCTATACTGCGATCGCCAACCCGCCTGCCAAGCGTGGCGATTACGGCAATATCCCCTTTGTTAGAAATGGCGTACAATAATAAAATGGCCCCCAGTCACGGCGGCTCCGGTACTCTATGGGCTCATTTTGGTGGCGGGCCCAGTAGTGGTGGAGCGGGGGGTGCGAGGAATCTCCGGCAGCGATCCGGCTACCAACAAAAACGACTCTTGGCCCTGGTAACGCACAACATTCGGACACTCAGGACTGACGAGAGGGTCATCGAGCTGGAAGAGGAATTGAGCAAAATCCGCTGGGACATTGTAGGATTATCAGAAGTGCGAAGAGAGGGCGAGGGCACGATAATCCTCCAGTCTGAAAACTTGCTCTTCTACCGGGAGGGCGATCACCCGTCCCAAGGTGGTATAGGGTTTATCGTTCGTAGGTCTCTCGTAGACAACGTGGAGAGGATCGAGAGTGTGTCGACAAGGGTAGCGTACCTTATACTCAGAATTACCAAGAGGTATTCGCTGAAGGTTATACAGGTATACGCACCGACCTCGACATACTCCGACGACGAGGTGGAGGCATTTTACGAGGACATCTCGAAAGCCATACACACGTCCAAAACCCACTTCACGGTAGTCATGGGAGACTTTAACGCGAAAATAGGCAAAGGGAGTGATGATGAGTTGAGAGTGGGGAAACATGGATATGGACAGAGAAACCAGAGGGGCCAGAAACTGGCTAATTTTCTGGAGAATGAAAGCTTCTTTATGATGAATTCCTTCTTCAGGAAGCAGCCACAAAGGAAATGGACCTGGATTAGCCTCGATGGTTCAACAAAAAACGAGATAGACTTCATCTTTTTTTTTTTTTTTATTGCAAACGGTGGCAAACGAGCAAACAGTACACCTGATGGTAAGTGTTGCTGCCGCTCATGGACCTTTACAAGGCCGTTGCCTACCGCGAAGAAAGCGAAGGGAGTGTGAATGCGTGCATTGAGGCTCGGTGATACCAAGGGCACCACCTAACCCTCCACACGCAATCACCCTCAGAAAGTTGGGCTTCCGGCTCTCTCGCTCACCGAACGAAGCGCAGTAACAAATTGTTACTACTCAGACGTCGATTTTCTGCGTCAGCATGGTACTGCCCCGGACGGACCGGCCCGCGGCTGTAAACAGATAACTGTCGACAGTGTGGTCCTACCACTCTTGTCAGACAAACGACAGATATTCAATGATGTCTCAGTGATCAGCAGGATTAAAACTGGGAGCGATCACCGGATGGTACGAGCCACATTGAATATCCACACAAAAGTCGAGCGGTCACGCTTGATGAAGTCTACACTCCGACCTACATCTGTCCAATACCAGAACCTCGAAGGCTTTCAACTCGAATTACACAATCGCTTCCAATGTCTGGATGAATGCGAATCTCCGAACGATATGAACAACAGGTTCGTGGAAACTGTCCACGCGGTTGGGTCGAAATTTTTCAAGGCTCACCGCGTTAATAGACCTAAAAAACTTTCTGACCAGACTCTCGAGCTCATGGGGCGGAGAAAAGAAATGACGGTGCAGTCTTCAGCCGATTGGTCCAAACATAGGCAGCTAAATAGGCAGATCTCCAGGTCTGTGCGTCGCGATATTCGCCGATTTAATACGCTCCGTATTAAAGAAGCGATAGAGCGGAATCGTGGCTCAAAAGTGTTCGCACAAGATCTGTCTATTGGGCAAAGCCAAATGACTAAGCTGAAGACCGACGATGGCACTGTCATTTCATCCCAAAGTGAGATCTTGGGAGAGGTCGAAAGGTTCTATGGACAGTTATACAAATCATCCCGAAATCTCGTTGTCGGCTTGGTCCAAGATCCCAGATCCAAGCTAACTCGGCACTATACCGAAGAAATCCCGGACATTAGCTTGTACGAGATCAGAATGGCTCTCAAACAACTACGTAACGGTAAGGCACCGAGAGATGACGGAATTACGGCAGAGCTTGTGAAGGTGGGCGGCAAGCCAGTCTTAATAGCCCTTCAAAAGCTATTTAATTGCGTTATCCTCGGGGGCGACGTTCCAGAGTCGTGGACCAGGAGTGTGGTGGTGCTGTTCTTCAAGAAGGGTGACAAAGCTCTTCTAAAGAACTACAGACCCATCTCACTCCTGAGCCATGTTTATAAGTTGTTCTCGAGGGTCATTACCAATCGACTCTCGCGCAAGCTCGATGACTTCCAGCCGCCCGAACAAGCCGGCTTCCGAAAAGGCTATAGCACCATAGACCATATCCTCACGCTTCGGCAGATTATACAAAAGACCGAGGAGTATAATCGGCCCCTCTGCTTAGCGTTTGTGGACTATGAGAAAGCCTTTGATTCAGTCGAAACTTGGGCGGTGCTGCAGTCCCTTCAGCGGTGCCAAATCGACTATCGCTATATCGAAGTGCTGAAGTGTTTGTATAGGAACGCCACAATGTCAGTCCGTATCCGGGATAAGAGTACGAAACCGATCCAGTTGCAGAAAGGCGTGAGACAGGGAGATGTTATCTCTCCGAAACTGTTCACCACTGCACTGGAAGATGTCTTCAAGCTCTTAGACTGGACTGGACTCGGCATCAATATTAACGGCGAATACATCACTCACCTTCGATTTGCGGACGATATAGTCGTTATGGCAGAATCCATGGAGGACCTTGGCACAATGCTCAATGATCTCAGCAGGGTATCCCAACTAGTGGGTTTACGAATGAACATGGACAAGACGAAAGTCATGTCAAATGCCCATGTCATTCCTGTACCGGTCCTAGTTGGCAATGCGATTCTTGAAGTTGTCGATCACTATGTTTACCTAGGACAAACAGTCCAGTTAGGTAGATCCAATTTCGAGAAAGAGATCAGCCGACGAATCCAACTCGGTTGGGCAGCGTTCGGGAAACTTAAGAGGATATTTTCGTCCAACATACCTCAGTGTCTGAAAACACAGGACCAGTGTGTGTTACCAGTGATGACTTACGGCACGGAAACGTGGTCCCTAAATGTAGGCCTCATATCAAGGCTCAAAGTCGCTCAGCGTGCTATGGAGCGGGCTATGCTCGGGATTTCTCTGCGAGATAGAATCTGGAATACGGAAATCCGCAGAAGAACGGGTGTAACCGACATAGCACGAAGAATTAGCACGCTGAAGTGGCAATGGGCAGGCCACATCGCTCGACGAACCGACAACCGCTGGGGAAGAAAGGTTCTCGAGTGGCGACCACGTATCGGACGACGCAGTGTAGGACGACCCCCCACTAGGTGGACCGATGACCTAGTGAAAGTAGCTGGGCGTCGTTGGATGCAGGCGGCACAGGACCGCTCATTGTGGCGCAACATGAGGGAGGCCTACGTCCGGCAGTGGACGGCGATAGGCTGAAATGATGTTGATGATAGGAGAAATTCAGAAAGGTATGGAAATTGTTTAATTCTGTAAGGGTAATTGAGGCAAAAATAGCTATTAAAGTAATAGTAGGTAAATATATATCTTTTATTGATAAAAGATCCTTGGAATAGCTGATCTCGTTAATTGCAAAAAGTATTCTAATAATAATAAAAATAAACCCTATGGGTCAGTCATTATCTCACCATGAGATTAACGCAAATCTCAGAGGAATATTATATGGCTCTCTAAGTTCTTTTTATATAAAAGAATAATGTATCACAAGACATATGGGAAAACCAATTAACCGCAGGGCTGCTTGTGGCGTGCTGAATGTGAGTGGCGACACTGCGGTCCTGAGTGCCCCAGAGAGTCGGCCAGGGCCTCGTATCCAGCTCGCCTTTATTGGCTGGTTGGAGAGCAAATCGAAAAGTGCCTGCAGGATTCTCAACTCTGGCTTGCCTTAAACGGCGAGAGGTATGGCCAGAGCTATATGCTCGGGGGTGGAAATATCATTTTCAAGGGAAAACTACGGGGAAACCACTGCGGGTCTCCGGATCTATCGGGGAATTGCGATGGTGAAAACGGCGCCGCACCGTTCGACACCACAAGCCATTTGCACCAATGTTGCACCCTTGTTGCCCGTATGGCCTACGTGTCTGTGGCGACTGTTTAGAGGGGCCCATTCAGTGAGTTGGCGAGTTACAGTCTGCCAAACATCAAAACGTATAGAGGTATTGAAGGCAGATGACAGTTTAAAAATCAATAGTTCTAGTAAAATAGTCCACTAAACCTCACAACTCCATAATCAGATTTTATATATCATCATATCTCGTTTTACACCTACCGTTGGCAGTCCACGAGTGTTACGTGGAGTGTCAGAGATACATTTTGATACAAAATTTATTGGCAATAAATTTTGTATCAAAATGTGGGTCAATATTTAATAACTAATTTCTGTATCGGGTATAATTATAAATTTTCTGCAGTAACGATGACTTGTTGGACGTGAGACATCTTAGTCCACCCGTGACCATGAACGCTGTAAAGTGTTCGAAACGTTGGGTAATCAAAAAACAAATACAAACGCGATAAAATCCGTAAAGTAGTTTTATTTAAAATTTTACAATTAAATTTGGAATCTAAAAACTTTAAGAGATTTTAAATATTGAGGTTTACCAAATTGTGTCTCTGCTTCTGCAAGTACCCACTTTCTACAGAATATATGCTAGCAGTAAATAACACCACTTTAAGTTCAAACTTCGGCAAATTTATTACCGACCAGTAGTTATTGCAAAAATAGGACCCTGAAGAATAATATAATTCGTTAATCTTATTTTTAAAGCACAACTAAAATTATATTTAGGCTATAAATTTTTTACCAATTAAGATCGATTGGTAGAAATTGCTATTAGTTTGTACGTAAATTTACAACATAATTACTGTCAGCAATCAGCGTTAAACTCAGCATATATATTTATAATTAATTATAAAGAAAAAAAAGAAACTTGTTTCTTTTTTTAATATAACAAGGAAATTCTCTATATTCTCATAGTTTTATGGTTTAAGCCAAATAACTACTATTGTTTTTTAATGAGTGAATCGTCTGTTATCATAGACTATAACAATGTTAATACTTGGATATTTTATTTTAATCATGGCGTGGTCGATGCAATTATTATTTCTAGTTGGAAACTGTTGACCAGTTAAGGAAACCATAACTAGCCATCAGTTCAATTATTTACATGAATCATTATGGTTACATTTAATGTCTATATTTAAGTCGCCTAAAATAATAATAATAGTGTTACTACTTGATACTCTTAGAAAATTATCTAGAGGAAAAAAGGAAACGATCGATATTTCTATGTGATGGAGACCTGTAAATACCTAAAATCGCTGTATGGAGATCAATTTTTATTAAAAAACAAGTAGAATCTGAGAATCTTAATTCCTTTACCGAACAGCCCAACCCCTGTTTCGTGTATACTACAATTCCATCATTTTGATTAATATTATTTTTACTAAAATGGATGCTCAAATTTTGCAATGCAGGGAAATTATTAACTTTTGTATTCCAGGTTTCCGTGAGGATGTAAATGTCATATTATATATCCAATCTAAACAAGAAAAGTATAAAATCGTTAAAAGTTCATATTAAGTTAAAATGATTGGTATACCACCTATTAAAAAGTTATAGATATACCAGATGAAATAACATTTGCTTTTGCTGGAGACAAAGTAATTCACGTGTCCAAATATATAATAAGCAAATATCCATATCATGAAAAAAGAATTACAATCATCGCGTAAACCGAGCAAAGTGCTTTAGGAGAAATTATTTTGGGAATCCTGACAGAAAATCTTGAGATTTTATAAAAGAAAATACCAATGTTAAATAATAAGAATACATGATTCTTGTATGCATAGCCTTACATAATTTCCTAAAATTCGAAAATCTAGAACTATCAAATAATAGTATGCAACAAAATTTAAGATCATTTGATGCCCACATGACCATAAACCAACAAGAGATTAAAATCTGAATTTATTTCTGGGTATATAGGGCAGTAGCATAACAAAACGAAATTATCAGACGATATTAAAAAGTGGTCAAACTTAGTGATTACGTCATTATCATATCATATCAGTATTTTGGATATCATAATATTATCAATAAAATTATCGATGTGAAGTGATATATTTCTATCTGTATGCGTTATTAACATGTAAATAATAGTGAAAGACTAGGCATCTAGTATCGCGTGATAATATCGATAGTGGGATAGGCAGACTTATGTATAAGTTGTAATGATATTTCCTTCATGACCACCTATTTTAACAATTCATGTATCTGTTAGTAGCCACTAGGGCGCAACGGCGGACGTGCATACTTTGTTTTATTTTCATTTTGTTTTTAAACACAATGCAAAAAGGGGTGTTATAAGTTTGTTATGAATTTATGTCGGTCTGTCTGTGTGTATGTATCTGTTCGTGGTATCCTGGCTCCCAACTCCAATTAATTGAGATAAGCTGGGGATGATGACGATGACTTGATTTAAAGCGTATACAACGTTTCATTCTATCGTTGCTCCTTCTCTATATACTATTCAACTTTAATTAGGACTTCCTTATTGCCTTTCATTCCATAAATCTTTGCTCGGTATAATTTTTTTACTGTATATTGTATTTTTGACGAACATATTTAATAAAAAAATAAAAGTGATGAAATAATGTAAAAAATATCAAAAATTCAAAAAAACAGAACAATAATAACACTAAGATCCGATCTCAGACTGTTTGAATGCGACTGGACAATTTCCCAACTGAGCTACTGTCATTCTTGTCGGCGATGACTAAACTTACATTACTATTCTAATGACATTTTATTAATTAGCTGAAAATACCGACAAGACGACATTTTCTAGAAATAAAATTTAAGATTCACCGAGACTCGAATTATAACCCTGAATCAATCTATATACC
This sequence comes from Lymantria dispar, assembly GCA_032191425.1. Classification (NCBI taxonomy): domain Eukaryota; kingdom Metazoa; phylum Arthropoda; class Insecta; order Lepidoptera; family Erebidae; genus Lymantria; species Lymantria dispar. The sequence continues at coordinate 9,983,509 of CM063471.1, forward strand.
TAACTATCTTAGTACACATTTCAATCAAAATCTTTGCTTTGCAACGCTTTGAACTAGATGGACGTCTTTCAAAATTTGGAGCTATATACGATGTCTTTGTCCGATTACAGTTGGAGATTGAGGGGTTATCAGAGCCGACAGATGAGGCGTATATTGAATGAGCTAAGTTCAAGGAATAGTTTGATTCATTAGAGGCACAACAGTACACTCTGCTTACTCCAGGCACTGCACGACGAAGAATCTGTAATGAATTTTACAAGTCGAACAGGTACTCGTTGTTCAAATGATTTTATATGCTTACCCAAGAGAGTACTAAGCACCTTTATCGATGTTTTAAATTACATTTTTAACCCCCGACACAAAAAGAGTGGTGTTATAAGTTTGACCTCGATGTCTGTCTATCTCTGTGTGTGTGTGTATCTCTCTCTGATGCATCGTAACTATCAAACAAATGGACCGATTTCGATGCGGTTTTTCCATTTAAATGATAGTTTTCTGGTGATGGTTCTTAGCTATGTTTGGTTAATATCGGTCCAGCAGTGTAAGAGTATCAGCTCTAAAATTATTTAATAAAGTGTTTCATTAATTGACAATTCCTGTTGAGCAGAGTGTAATACTTTGTTTATTGTTTTAGTTTGTATCGAGGGTATTCAAAATTTTCAAATTTACTTATATATATATATATATATATATATATATATATATATATATATATATATATATATATATATATATATATATATATATATATATATATTATCATTGAGTCATAGCAATTCAAAAATCCATGATACGAGCAAGTTTCCTTACTTTTGTGCGTCTTCAAATGCGCATCAAGTAACTGCTAATATATATATATATATATTTCCAAGCTAATAATTATGATATTGCAAGGTTTACTTTTTGATTTATATAATAATAGTAGATTTTTAATAAATAATAATTTACTAGCATTATTTAACGCAGAGTTGTCTATAAAAGAAACTCGTTTTCCATTATGAGTTCTGGTTGACGTTATAGATAAAAATGATCGAGCATTAAAATCTCTAAATGAGCCTATAGAACATTAGGGGACAAATATTAGATGCATGATGTCAAATATTCTGCTATTAATAGGAACTAGAAAGAATGCCGTAGCTCTATAGACGATTTTATGCATGAGATGGGAAACTCGAAACAAAACCCTATACCAACCTGTTTGACCAGCATGGTATAGTAAGGTTAATTGCCCTCCTATTATGGAGGAGGCTCGAGCCCAGTAGCGGGACGTATATGAGCCGAAATGATGAATGATGATGATAGACGATTTACTAGTCCTAGCACTAGTTTATAGCGTCAGAACGGCACCGACGAGTTCACGGCACTGGTCTTTCCATATGATCACGCTCATGGTCCTGGCCAATATCTGCACCAGTCGTAAGGAAAACGCCCCATGCTGCTGACCTAACCACTCCATTAGCACAGGTTGGAAGGGCTCGACAGTCCAAATACCGTACCAAGGCCTCTTCAGACGGACTGATCAATGCGAAATGACGTGACGGCGGGCGTCTCTCAGCGAGACTGAGAGTCTCTGCGACCTTTTAATAGGCAAGTAATAGCTTCATAAGTTAAAATTGTTGTTTGTTTTCTTTTTGATAATAATTTTACAAATAAACAGCTCAAATCGTTTAGTGATTTAGATGCCAACCTACCGTGCCAGTGGCGTGGGTTCAAATCCCACGCAGGACAACACTTTGTGCGATTCAAAAATTGTTGTTCTGAGTCTGAATGTAATCGGCGTCCTTTAATTGTGTTTGTAAAATCCCCCACAGCATAAGGATTAACTACTTAATTCACGGTGTTGTCTTTAAAAAAAAAAAAATACAATTTGTAAAATCAGTGTAATGTTAATCGCATATCAAGCATACTATCGTATGTCGTATTAGTTCATACCTACACGTCCCACTGCTGCGCTGTAGCCTTCTCCCTAATAGAGAGAAATTGATCTATAGAAGGATATTTCTCTCGTATACCAAGCTGGACAGACATGTTTTGTTTTATCTCGAATTTGCCGTATCTAACATCAGTAGTCTTTTACGACATCCACTGGTAAGACAGGGAGTGATGAATTAATGATTTCTGATGTTTACGCGGGCATTACACATTGTAAATAAAACTATTCAGATCATTTGATAGATCTCTGTAATAACTTGGGCCTGGTGCTCGACGGGCATTTTTGGTTCCGGGAGCATCTCCATCGACTTGTTCCCCGACTTGTCGGCGCGGCATCCGCCCTTTCGCGGCTGATGCCGAACGTGGGCGGACCCAGCGCTACGTGCCGACAGCTGTACGTGGGGGTGATCCGGTCCATGGCCCTGTACGGCGCACCGGTGTGGGCGGGGTCCCTGACCGTCCGGCTGAGGGCCCTCTTGAGGCGACCACAGAGGGTCATGGCGATCAGGGCCATACGTGGTTACCGCACGGTGGCGACGGAGGCAGCGTGCCTCCTGGCCGGAACCCCCCCGTGGGACCTGGAGGCGGAGATGCTCACCGACATTTATCAGCGGGTATCGGAGACGCGCGCCCGCGGCGGTATGGTCTCCATCAAAGAGGTCACCGCCTGGCGGGTCGACGCCCGCCGGGAAGTAATTGCCCGTTGGGCAGTACGGCTGGAGAGTCTTCGGTACGGTGTCAGGACCGTCGAGGCCTTCCGGCCGGTGCTGATGGTGTGGTTGGAGCGGACGCACGGGGTGCTTTCCTTCCGACTGGTGCAGGTGCTTACGGGGCACGGTTGCTTCGCGAAGTACCTGCACAAGATTGTCAGGAGGGAGAGCACACCGTCCTGCCACCACTGCAATTGCGACGAGGACACGGCGCAGCACACGCTCGAGGTGTGTGCTGCGTGGGAGGGGGAGCGCCGTGAACTCGTCGCGATTATCGGTGCCGACCTGACGCTGCCGACCATCGCCAGGGAGATGCTCGACAGCGTCAGGAACTGGGACGCGGTCGCCGCCTTCTGTGAGGCCGTAATCTCACGGAAGGAGGCGGCGGATCGTGTGCGAGTAGAGCTCCTATTCGGCGACACGTTCCGCCGCCGGCGACTCGGGCAGCGTAGGCGCGAGTATCTGCGCCTAATGCCGCCCTAGCCGAGGCCGCGGGTGATCGGACCGGGGAATTGTCCGTCACCCGCAGAGAGGCAGACCGCGCGACGGCGACCGACGTCCCAGGACGTCGAGAGGTGACGTTACCCGAAAGGGTATTCCGTCGGGCCGACCACTGACGACAAGTCACATCTGCTCCGGTGGTCGGCCCAACAACGAGGTGACGTGGGTACGGGGAAAAAAAAAAAAAAAGATCTCTGTAATAACGATATCTTGTTGAACGTGGGATGTTTTAGTCCAACCGTGACCATGAACGCTGTAAAGTGTTCGAAACGTTGGGCAATTAAAAATCAAATACAAACGCGATAAAATGCGTAAAATAGTTTTTCATTTATAGTGCTCAATTATATTCTTATCCCAACACTACATGGAAAATTACAGTTGTCTGTGTAATTATAGCTAATATAAATGTGTTTTAAATTTATTAAGATTGTGTATTTATAATAATTGTACTGTTGGTGCACTAAATACAATAAATAAAAATGTCGTTCCAGGGTGATATGGGTGAATGATAAGGCCGTGTCGAGTGCTACGAATCATCGTAGTTATTCTATCAAGAATGGAGACGTTGGTACCAATTGTTAAGGAGTTGATAGGGCACATAATCATGGTCTTAAATAATGGATGGAAATAGAAGAAGCTTTTACTCAAAAGGTGATCCATATAGACAGCTAAAAATATGACAGACAACATTCACAATAATCAAAATTTCACTTACCTAAATGTATAATTAAATCGAATTCTTTTTATTATTTCCTTTTCGGTAACTAAATTTAAATCAAATCAAATCATTTATTCTGCATAGGCCCCTTAAGGGCACTTACATATTGTCAAATTACACGTTTGAATACAATACAATAATCTCCCACCGGATCGGAACGCGGCCACATACTGAGAAGATCCGACATGAAACTCAGCGGGCAGTCATTTTTTTTTCTTAATCTTTTAAATATACATAATATTATGCTTCGTACAACATATATGGTATTAGCTCCAGTGTGATGCCCTTCAAAATTAAATATACCTATGTATAAATTTTCAAGATTTAATACAAGACAAAAAAAAATTTAAATAAAAAAACCTGTGAATTCATACAAGTTAGGAATACCTTAAAGCTGTAACAATTACAATAACATTAATTGCTTAGTGAGGAGCTGCTTATAATCACTCTGTATTATCATCTAATTTTATAAAATATTCTAATTAATGTTGAGTTTCATTCTCTATTATTAAATCTATTTAATGATTATTTACTCCTAATATTTCTATTTATTGCTTTCAATGTGCCTTTTATGCCTTCAGACCAACATCATTTGCATGTTTTGCCTTTGTGGCCTCTTTTTAATGTTATAATAACATAAGCACCTTGACACACTGCACTGAAACGTGGTTTCTAAATGTCGGCTTCATAAAAAGGGTCTAAGTCGTTCAACACGCTATTGAGAATGCTATGGTCAGTATTTCTGTACCTGAATAAATTCCAGAACAGGAAAGAATTGGTGTAACCAGACAACCCACGTCGCTTGTTAAATCGACAACAGTTGGGAAAGAAAGGTTCTCGACTGGCGATCACGAATCGGCCGACGCAGTGCAGGACGACTATCTACTAGATGAACTGACGGCATCCTGAAAGTTGCAGAGAACTATTAGATGCAAGTGGTACAGGACCGTTCCGAGTGGCATTTTCATGTTGAGGCCTATATACGACAATGGACGTCTATGGGGTGATGGATGGATGGATAGATGAAAGCACCTTGGATCCTTTAGACTTTATTATTCGACTGCCTTCCTATTTGTATTTCAACTTCTTCATCTACTTCTGCATCATAAAACTTATCATCATTTAGATGCTCTAACAACATTTCTAGTTCGAATGTTCTTCTTCTTCTTGTGGTATATTTATCATGGATAGTTCTTTTCTCTGTTCCAAATTCTCAAGCACAATTTCACCGTGTATAAGTTCTTCTATAATTTCGTTATTGCCTATATTCTATTATATAGGCAATAATTAAAATGAGGTGTTAAGACACTTCATTTTACCTATGTTAATGTTAAAGAAAATAAAATATTTTCTCAAGAAGATGGGAGTATTTTCTGGTTCAGCCTTACTTTATTCTGCTTGTATAATCATGGCTCATCCTGAAGCTACTGTTGTTTTATTTTCTCTCTCAATTCGGTCTCTCCGTACTGGGATATATCTAACTGTCCCATGAGTAATAAATACCTAAAAACTATTAATATCACTATTAACAAATTCTCAACCAATATATGTCCGCGTCCTCTTAACTTTCCAGCTGCATTTCTTTTAAAGATTCTCAATTACTTCCATAATTTTATCTTTTGTTCCAGAGTTATAACTAGAGATGAAACGGATAGAAGTTTCTCCGAATACCGGTATTCGGCAATGCCAAATATCCGGTGTACCTTGAAATCGAATAGCCGAATATCCAGCCAGATATAACCGATTATATACCGATAGCAATTCTAAAATAAGCATTATTTACAAATGAAATTAAAATGAACTTTTTGGGTGTTAATAGAGTGGAAAGAGTTAGCAAGAAGCCTATTCGATTTTATGAAAATGACTTCCAAAAAGTCCTTCAGAAGCGGTTCATGTTCTTACCAATCAGAAAATAAAGATAAGATGGCTGTATTCTGATGCATCATAGACACCGTGATCAACATGACACTTTTTAGGATGGCTTTAATGAGATAGGGACGACACTAATCAATACCGTGATCAAAAAATAATGCAATTGTATGAGAAAATGATTCTTGCGCTTTGGCCGCCATCATGATCTTTGTTTTTGATAGTCATCTAATGTTGAAGAAAACACATACTTAATAAAGTTTATTGGTTTCTTTTTCAATGCCCTGCAGTGTTTCAGAAAAATACTTTTTCAAAAGCGGCCTACAGGGCCAGCTTTTGAAGCAAAGACAAGCATTAGTTGTTTCTTAACCCAGAGCATTTAATCAACATAACTTAGTGCAGTATTAGTATTTTTTTTATGTCATGCAATAAAAAAAAATATTATCTTTATTATGTGGATTAAATAAAGTGCTTCTAAACATCACACTTATTTTTTTTAATTTGGTTTTCGTTCTATATATATATATTAATTCACCTGGTTTGCTTACTCTACTCTCACTTCAGCCTATAGACGTCCACTGTTGGACAGAGGCTTCCTCACGAGAAAGCTACTCGCAACAGTCCTGCGTCTCTTGCATTCGACGGTTCCCTGTGATTTTCAAGATGTTGTCAGTCTACCTAGTAGGAGGTCGACCTACGCTGCTTTGTTATCGGTTTGACGTGCAATGTAGCCTGCCCATTGCCAAAAGGCACTTTGAAATCAACGTGTTAATTCTGCGGGATTTGTCGGTTACTCCCGTTCTTCTACGAATTTCCATATTTCAGACTTTATCATGTAGAGAAATACAGAGTATAGCTCTCTCCATAGCACGTTTAGGGACTTTGAGCATTATTTTTATGAGGTCGACATTTAGAGACCACGTTTCAATGTCGTATGTTATGGGAACACACATTCGTTTGTAACACCTTTGTTTTCAAACCCTGCGGTATTTTGGATGAGAAGATCCGATCTTAAGTTTCCCGAACGCTATCCAGCCGATTTGGATTCATCGACTGACCTCTTTTTCGAAATTTCATTTCATTTTATTTTCATTTCATTTCATTTATTATCATAAAAACATTACATAGATATGTGGGCATCTCTGGCTCCTACGCTAGTTGTATACTGTGTTGCAGGAGAAATTGGAAAATTGGATCTATCTAACTGGACTGCTGTTTCTAGGTAAACATAGTAATCAATAATTTCAAAAATTATAATCCCAACTAGAATCGGTACAGAAATAACATGGACATGACATGAATTTCGTCTTTTCCATGTTCATTTGTAGACCCAATTGTTGAGAAACTATACTGAGGTCATTGAGCATAGTTCCAAAGTTCTGCAGGAATTCTACCATTACTACGATATCGACAGCAAATCGAAGGCGAGTGATGTATTCGCCATTGATATTGATGCCGAGTTTCGGAAAGATGATGCAGCAGTACTGCCCAAGTTTCGACAGAAGCAAAGGCTTTCTCTTCCACTAGTTACTTAGCCACTCTAGTCCACAAACGCTCGACACAGAGGCCGATTATACTCCTCAGTTTTTGGTATAATCTAGCGTAGCGTGTAAATATGGTCTATGAATGTCGTCGAGCTTGCACGCGAGTCGGTTCGTAATGACTCTGAACTAAGGTAAACCCACTGGGTATCGAGGAGACAACAACATAAGTTTTAAACCAAGGTTATTTTATTTAACGTATTTTTAAATTCAAATATATTTTTGTATATTATTTAAGGTTGAAATTTTAGTTCAGAAGGCAAATAATAATTTTGAGAACAGCTTTTTTTGTTTTAAGGTAGTCATGTTTATTTAAATGTTTTCAACTATTTTGGGAATGGTTGGCAGAATAGAGATAGATCTACGGTTATTGATACAGGCTCTGTCGCCACTCCTATTGATAGGAATCACCTCGGCAACCTACATTTTCTCAGAAATGCTCCTTTGGTGAACATGAGGTTAAAAATATGCGTTAAGGAAGATACTAGTAGGTTATCGTATCCTTCCAAAATTGCATCTGAGATTTTATCCCTTTCAACTGCAATTATTGCCTTTAGACTTACTATGTAATTGATAATCTCTGCTTCAATGCTACCGAGAGCGAACGACAATAAGCGGCCAACGTATAATATTCTTGGTAAATTACTAATGCCATATTTCTTAGCTACATTTTAACCAACACTTACAGAAAGCCATTTATGTCATTAACTGAAAAAGTTGGTTTAGTGAAGATATCACATCTATAACTGGCTTTGGTTTTATTTTTAAAGTAAGTAATTTTATTTATAGTGTCACACAAAGTCATATTATTAGGTTTTGCTACATTATTTTCGCCGTAGTCCCTTTTTAGTTTTTTTAATGATAAATATCATTAAACTTATTTTGTTTCTAGCCATGTCAAGTGCATAATAGTATATTTTCTTAATGTTGGATGCCTTTTTTAAAAAGAAATCGTACTGTAATGCAATAAAAACACCGTCATGATCAGTTATTGATGTCTCAGCAATGTAGCAAAAGGCTGAGAGTGAAGTTTTAAGCATAATATGATTTAAACAGGTCTTGCCATATAGATAAGTGATGAACAGGCATTGCTGTGTGAAGTAAGTAAATTTAAGTAGAGTGATAAGTAAGGCACTTTATTAGTTGGCATTATATCCACATTAATATCTACTATAATAATAAGACTGACTTCATGAATAACAGCTCAAGAGATATAAATACAAATAGTTGGATATTTTTATATCCAGGTGGTCTATACATTGTAACTACGAGTTTTTTTGGGACTAATCCCGCCACACAATCCCACCACTGTAACTCCTGTAAGCCAGGATCCACAATGGTCTCCGCGTAAGACACTGAGGTTTGACCCTCAGGAAGTATCGGGTATCGCTTTTAATTGTCTTGGGACCCGCAATAAATTTAATTAGAAAAGAAAAACGGGAGGAGTTGGAAAGATTCCACTTCCCTCTTTTGCAAAGCGGGAGACATGAAGTAAAGTTGGCTAATAAGCCAGTAAATAAAAATTTGTACAACTACGTGAAACACAGCGGTACAGCACCACAGATTGAACAAAGCTTAATGGACCTATTTGCTTTAGGTTTGGTTACAGTAATAGGTATGGCAAAAGCGCCTAAACGCACGGAAATTTTCTCGACTTGCTACAAGATTCGAATAGTATATTACCCCAGACGTGACATGCATATTATCTAACATGAGGTTCCGCTCGTTGCGCCAGAGAATGCACTCCCAAAGGACGCATGCAACTACGACTGCAGGGCAACACTTTGTGCGATTCACAAATTGTTGTTCTGAGTCTAAACGTAATTTGTGGCAGTTAATTATATGTTTGTAAAGTCTCCCGCAATACAAGGATTAATTTCATAGTGCAAGGCAATGTGTTTAAAAAAATATTTGAATGGAGATTTTCATCACATCTCAGGGGGCTCCCTTCACAGTTAACTACCGTGTCTAAATCTTTATTGCAGAGAGCACGAGGAATCTGTGACGATGAACACCTGACTGGCGTGCTGCATCATACTACATGCAAGTTCCTCGTCCCCGTCGCAGAGACCGTGTGAAACCAACCATAGTTGAACGCTTCCCTGCAGTACCTTATATCGGGCAATCAAAAATCAAATACTAAAGTGCTAAAAGTCGCCGAAATTGTTTATTTTTGAAGCGTTATTAATTTTATTTTATTTGTAAATTTTCTTATAATACTGCATATTTCTCTGAATTTATAAACATTATTATAATAACTGTATTAAATTGGTTTTCCCTTCAATTAACACTCGGTGACATTGTAATTTTTTGAGAACAGCTTAAGAAATATGGCTGATATAATATTGTCTACTGTAATAAAAATTCATATAATGAATATAGTTAAATCCATTGTTTATAAATTGCATTTTGTGTGGATTACTAACGATAATACTTGTATATTTATTTATCTGTGGCGTTCCCCAAGGCAGTATACTTGGTCCAACTGCTACTCTGCTTCACTTTTCACTGAGCTGGTCCTGACGTCGTATGTTAGAATAATAAGGTCTTGCGACATCGGCATTTGATCCACCATAGGCAGCTCCAGTAGTAGTTGTCACGTCAGCTACATGCATCACATTGTTAGCACTAAAATACAGGCATACTATACGTTTCACCAATCAACAGTTCAAAGGCACCATTTCAATCATCTGTAAATTGCTTGTACTATTTGCGTAATCTCTGCCCCGTTTGCAGCTCTGAAATATTATAAAATGGATTTTCAAATATTGTGTCGTCTTGTAACATCTTCCTTGACCTAAACTGAGAGAAGTAATGTTAAAGTTTGCCCAATAAAAAAAGAATGGGTGGACGAGAAACTAGCTCAGATGAATCTGATGACTAAGAGAGGCCTAGAACTCGAGATTGTCAATACTTCACATTTAAAGGACAAAGTACAATTTAAAGAACTTTAGCGGACCATCAGCTAAACTATTGGCTGTCACATACTTAAAATCAGTGACATATCTGAAGTCCTATTCCGTATCAAATATAAATTATGCTTAAGAAAACTAAATAATTGTTTACATGGGTCAACAAAACATCTACCACTGTCAGAATAAATAGTAGTACCTATATTTGACTCTACTATGAACCGATTTAAAACAACTAAAAAGATCTCATAACTCAAGTTAATCATAAGGTCTACATATACTTTCTACCTTTATTCTTATGGTTCAATCATTACAGGACTGCCAAGTATTTGCAATCTACCCAGTACTTGAAGCAGGGAAATCAACTAGTGGTAGGTTTCCCGTAATCAATGTTCTAATTGTTCCTGAGAATCGACAACATTTAACTCGGTTATGTACAATTCTAGGTGTTATTTCTTTAGCCAATAATCCTAAACTTTAATCTTAATATTGTCAATGATAACTATGTGTCTGCATTCGTTCGTACTAATAATATGTGCTACAATACGTATGCGTATAAAATGACTAAGGAATTAAATATGCGTATCACATCTATACAAGAAAAAGAAAACTCTAAATGAAATCCTAATTCAACCCGCCTGATTAGCGTGGTAGGTCAATCTGCCTCCTAGGTAGGAGACTCGAGCTCAAAAATTCGACGTACTTATATGAGCTGAGATGATGATCATAAAAACAATGATAAGAAACCCGTCTTAGTTTACACAAAGGTTCCATTTTCAACATAGCTTGACCCTTACTGAGACCCTTTACTAGTTAACACAAAGGCTCAATATTCAACATAGCTTGAATTTAATATACAGAGTGTATCAGGTTATGGGGCAACTGGTCAAACGGGCGCTAGGCAATGGCGGGAGGAGCCCATGAAAAAAATTTAATATAAAAATATTGACTCGTTAATGAATTAGAGACACGTAAAGTTTAAAATTTTGTCATCGCTTTTTCGTGTAAATCTGATTGAAACGCATAAATTCAGTGATACTTAATCTGCAACATACTCGTACTTTGTTAAATGTTCATTAGAAATTAAATAAATGAATTATTACGTTCGCATAGATTTTGTAATATACTATGTATAACATATATACAAACTATAACTTTTATATTATATTGTTTTTTTGTGAAATATACATTATAATTACGATCTATAACCGTTAAACTACAACATACTTGAACAGTTGCTTCATAACCTGATACACTCTGTATAAATTGTCCGTGAGCTGACAAAGTAAGAATATAATCACTACTTTTTTCCCGTAGGTGTCGTAATGTATGACTATGGGATTAAAGATGCATATAATATTTATGCAAGGAAAGGAAAACGGTCATTTCACTAAATAATATTTTGTTTTTAATTTAAGAACTGTTTATCTTAATATATTTATAAGAGATGAAAATGTATCTTGGAATTAGTCCATCACGATACTGTTCTGTACAGCTAGATAAGTTTACTGTAGGTGATGTTAAATTTGACGTTCCTGCATAAGCAAGAAACGAACCTGTAACAGAGTTGAAGCTAGCACCGGAGCCTGGAGCAGCCTCCTTTCACACCGACACCTCTCACACCAGCGCGATCATGCTGAAGTACTGCATCTTAAAGTCTTCGCTCTCTTCATATTGCTCCTTGGTGCTGGAATTTCGGATAGTATTTCAATTTGTATGTTATAAAATTCTATGTTTCGTTCTTTGATTTTTGGTCATCGTCTTAAGAGCTAATTTATTTAAAGCTTGCTAAATCGCTCGCAGCTAGTGAAAGTATCTAAATAATTTTTAACTGCGTTAAATTTGTTTTATATTATTCAAATATTCAATTTGAAGTGTTAGTTAGTGGTAGAACCATAGTGTTGACAGTTGTTTGTCTACAGCCGTGGACCGGCCCGTCCGGGATAGAACCGCGCTCTCGCAGAAAATTGACGTCTGAGTAGTAGCAATTTGTTACTGCGGTCCGTTTGGTGAGCGTGAGAGCCGTAGGTTTTAGTAGCCGAGTAGGTTTTAGTGATGCCTTTAGTTTCACAGAACTTAATTGCACGCCTTCACACTCACTTCACTTTCTTCGCGGTAAGCAGCGGCCTAGCAAAAGGTCCATGAGCGGCAGCAACACTTACCATCAGGTGAATTGTTTGCTCGTTTACCACCGTTTGCTATAAAAAAAATAACTACCGTTCTGAATTGAAACACTTTATTATATACGGTATTCCTTTTAATGACATGCTGTAAGGAAAAGGTTGACACATTTATTGCAAAAATATTGTATTTGTTATAGAATAATATTGTATTATTTAAAATAACTTAGTATTTATTTAACCTATTATTTTAAATGACTTCAAAATAGAAAGTGGTTCTCCTTTCAACTGTATTTTTTTATGCTTCTTACCTTAGAACTTTCTACTAGGTGAACCGATTTTGATGATTCTGTTTTTATTTGAAAACTTTTGCTACCCGTGTGGTCCCGGTTTAATTTTGATGGGTTCATACAATGGCATCTACGAGAAAACATTTGACGTTGGTTTCTTTTGTATTTTAAAATAATTAGTACCTAATATGTAATAAAGGAATGCTTTATTCATAGGTTTATAACCAGTGTGATTTACCAACTATAACGAACGGCATTGCAAAGTCATCACTAAATATCGTCCCTATAAAAAGGCCCTAAGTCGCTTAACGGGCCCCAAGGCTCGTTCACGACCTTGCCGCTGTGAGCAGCAGCTAAACGCGGAGCGGCGCACAGTGGCAAAATCGCGTATGTTTCGTCTCAAAACTCCATATCTCAGTTGCTTCAAAACTAACTGAGCTGTAATTTTGCACACTATACTTGAATGTTTAAAGTTTAAATGAAACAATTTTGATTTTAAAAAAATCTGTTTATACATTAATTAAAAAAATAAAATTAAAAATACATGAATTGTATAAGAAAAAATACAAAATATGCTTGTTTAATTTACATAAAACGGTAGAACATAGTAATAACATATTATAAACGTATACTACACTACTACTACATACTACATACTAAAATGGCAGACCAAACTAGAAAAAAAAGTTGTAAATAAAACTATTTTTATGGATTATCTCGCGTTTGTATTAATTATTTATATATGTAATATATATTAATTTATAAATTTTATTCCATTACAACGTCTATCACATGAAACTGTTTTGAGACGGCTTTGTATGGGGCTTTACCAAAGTGCTTCGCTCGGCACGCCGCGCCGCTCGTCGCTAAGACCAAAGTCGTGAACAGGCCGTAACGTGCTATGGAGAGGACTATGTTCGGTATTCTCTACGTAATAAAATCCGCTGAGTTTCTTGCCGTATCTTCTCAGCTTGTGTCACGTTCCGAACCGATGTTAGATTATTGGATTCTTTCAAACGATGTGTAAATTTGACAATATGTAAGTGCCCATAAAGGGCTTATGCACAATAAATAATTTGATTTGATACAAAAATATCCGTAAATGTAATAGGTGTATACTTTAGGTAAGTACTAGGTCAAATACGTACTAACATTTTTAACTAAAACTTCTGAAGCAACTTCTAATGAATCTAACATCACTTTCATTTCTAATTAAATAGGTACATCAATCCGAAGCAACTAAAGTGGTTTCTGATGTTTAAGCGAGTATTACACATTTTAAATAAAACTAATTTAAGGATTTAAATAAATATCATGATACATTTAAATACTTTTTTTTATTGCAAACGATGGCAGACGAGAAAACAGTACACCTGATGGTAAGTGTTGCTGCCGCTCATGGATCTTTACAAGGCCGCTGCCTACCGTGAAGAAAGTGAAGGGAGTGTGAATACGTGGATTGAGGCCCGGCGATACCAAGGGCACCACCAAACCCTCCACACGCAAACACCCTCAGAAAGTTGGGCTGCCGGCTCTCTCGCTCACCGAACGAAGCGCAGTAATAAATTGCTACTACTCAGACGTTGATTTTCTGCTCAGTGTGGTACTACCCCGGACGGACCGGCCCGCGGCTGTAGACAGACAACTGTCGACAGTGTGGTCCTACCACTCTTCATGTCATCGCCATGCCACTCAAATGTCATTACAGACATTAAATGTCTGTAATAACGATGACTTGTTGGATGTAAGACACCTCAGTCCGCCCGTGACCATGAATGCTGCGAAGTGTTCGAAACGTCGGGCAATCAGAAATCAAATACAAACGCGATAAAATCCATAAATTAGTTTTATTTAAAATCTATATATATAAAAGAAAGTCGTGTTAGTTACTACATTTATAACTCAAGAACGGCTGTACGGATTTGACTGAAAATTGGTGGGGAAGTAGCTTAGAATCAGGAGACGGACATCGGATACTTTTCATCCCATTTTTTTTTATTATGGAGTTTACAAGATTTCGCCAATAACTCTTTTATCCTGTTCGATCGCGTTCCCGTGTGATGTGACATAAAATGTCAAAGAGAATACAAGTCACTATGAAACGTAGTATAAAAAACGCATTTGATATATAATGTATGATAGTACAGGATCCAGGGTAATTTTTTTTATTTGATTACTAACAAGCTAATTTTTCGTGAGTACCTTTATCTTGACGAGACGCCCAACAATATCTGTACTAAAATTCTCAATTATAGTAGGTTACGGAGGTAGGAGGGATAGAATATGTCCATTTGGTGGTTCTCAAAAATGTATTACTAACGGGGTGATTACGGTGTGAGATATACCAAAATATCTCAAGATAATTATCTAAATTATCTAAAAATATAAATCTATGGGTACATCACAGTCTCCTGCTCCCAACATGTATCGATAACGAGGTCATCAAAATATTTTCGGAAATTTAGAAAATATATTTACAAAAAAAATTATAGAGGTACGAAGTTCGCCGGGTCATCTTTCCCGACAAAGCTGTAATGGTTCTTGTATTACATACTATATTTTCGGATATTTATAAAATATATTTACGAAAAAATTATAGCGGTACGAAGTTCGCCGGGTCATCGTGCCCGACAAAGCTGTAATGGTTCTTCTATTCATCATCATCATCATCTCAGCCCATATACGTCCCACTGTTGGGCTCGGGCCTCCTCCATAATGGAAGGGTAATTGACCTACTATACCACGCTGGTCAGACGTGTTGGTATAGGGTTTTATTTCGAGTTTTCCTTCTCTCGCATAGATGTTATATACGTTTTATATCCCTTAGTCGTCTCGTACGATCACCCACGGGTAAGATAGGGGGTGGTGAATTGTATTCTTACCCCGTCACCACACGGACTAACGGTTCTTCTATTAGATACTATACATACTATACATACACGGTTCTTCTATTAGATACTATACTTTCGGAAATTTAGAAATATAATAGGTCTTTACCTAGGTAATTGCTGTTCTGCAATGCTGGCCATTTCAAATCAAAATAATTTTTGTTTGGCTAAGAATTCTAATTTCAAATTAATTTTATTTTAAAACATGGAATTCATTTTCCAAAAGTAGTCATTTGTTTATTGATTAGTTTTACGTTTTCATCCCATTTCAATCTTTTTCGTCATCATGGATACGTTAAAAATTCGAGTAATTATGGAATATGAGTATCGTCGTGGCAGCAACGCGGCACAAGCGGCACGCAACATCAACGACGCTTACGGAGCTAACACTACAAACCAACACACCGCCTGTTAATGGTTTGCTCGTTTCCGTTCTGGAAATTTCGACCTGAAAAATGAACCTTGCGGTCGTCCGAAGACTTTGGTCGACAATGACGAATTAAAGGCGATTGTGGAAGCCGATGATACATAATCTACGGCTGAGTTAGCAGCAGCTTTCGACGTTAGCGTCAAAACAATATTGGTCCATTTGCGTCAAATTAGCAAGGTAAGAAAGCTTGACAAATGAGTGCACCACGAACTCAATGATCGCCAGCGCGAAGTACGCGTCGATTTGCATTGCATTGCTCAACAGACAACAAATGAAGGAATTTTGAAACGCATTGTTACTTGCGATGAAAAATGGATTCTGTTTGATAAGCGCAAGCGCTCAGCAAGTTAGTTGGATCCTGGTTCAGCACCTAAACAATGCCCTAAACGAAAACTTACCCCTAGAAAAGTGATGGTCACTAATTGGTGGTCTAGCGCCGGTGTGATTCATCACAGCTTACCAAACGGGGTGAGCATTAATGCAGATATGTACTGTGAAGAACTGAACACAATGATGGAGAAGCTGGCACATCTCCCAATCACTCGTCTCCGCTGCTCCTGCACGACAATGCGCGACCTCATACTGCACACTAGATGGTCTTCAAGTTGCAAGAACTGGGGTTGGAAGCTCTCTGTCATCCGTCATACTCACCAGACCTTGCGCTTACAGACTACTTCTTTTTCCAGAATTTGGATAACTTTTTGGCGGGAAAGAAATTCAATACCCGAGAGGCAGTACAAACTGCCTTTGAAGAATTTGTTGCCTCCCGTCCAGCTGATTTTTTTAAGAAGGGCATCAATAAATTGCCGCTACGTTAGCAAAGATGCATTGATTGCATGGGTGATTACTTCGATTAATACAAATAAAAAATATATGAAAAAAAATCGTTTAATTTTTTTCATACATAACGGCAAATTCATAGGTAAAGACCTAATATTTACAAAATAATTATGACGGTACGAAGTTCGCTGGGTCAGCTAGTATTACAATATAATTTTGTGTAAGTTATGTAAGAATTCGCACAAAGAGTTCTTTCCTACTACGTAATTATTAAACTAATAATAATTATACATTATCTTACTGAAAGATCATCATCATCATCATTTCAGCTTATATACGTCCCACTGTTGGGCTCGAGCCTCCTCCACAATAGGAGAGAAATTGACCATAAGGTCGGTAAGTATACCATACTGGTCAGACAGGTTGGTATAAGGTTTTTTTTCGAGTTTTGCTTCTCTTGCATAGATGTTATATACGTAATATATCCCTTAGTCGTCTTTTACGACATCCACGGGCAGGATAGTTAGCGGTTGGGACGCGGTCGCCGCCTTCTGTGATGGGACGCGGTCGCCGCCTTCTGTGAGGCCGTAATCTCACGGAAGGAGGCGGCGGATCGTGTGCGAGTAGAACTCCTATTCGGCGACACGTTCCGCCGCCGGCGACTCGGGCGGCGCAGGCGCGAGTATCTGCGCCTAATGCCGCCCTAGCCGAGGCCGCGGGTGATCGGACCGGGGATTGTCTGTCACTCGCAGAGAGGCTGACCGCGCGACGGCGACCGACGTCCCAGGACGTCGAGAGGTGACGTTACACGAAAGGGTATTCCGTCGGGCCGACCACTGACGACAAGTCACATCTGCTCCGGTGGTCGGCCCAACAACGAGGTGACGTGGGTACGGGTGGGTTATGGGCCCGCGCGCCGTCCTTTCGTCGCCCCGGACGGATTGGACCGCGCGTGCGCTTACCATAAAAAAAACCCACCCATAAAAAAAAGGATAGCGGTGAATTGTCTTTTTACTTTTCACGTAAAAGATGTAAATAACAAAATTAAAGTGATATTTTAACGTAGCATTAACTTAATCTAATCAGAAATACAATAATGATAATTTATTAACGGCTGTGAATACAAGTCTTTTCAGTCTAAGTCATGTGTAGTTTCAAAATTGGGGTTGCCATTCGTACTTTGCTATAAAATATGACACGTTATTTCAACTAATTGTACTCCTTAGGGAAAATTATATACACAAAAATACTTTATTTCACATAATTTGATGTCTCTGTGATTCTTTATACATTCCTTTAGGCACCTTACAGTCATTGGCTTTTCTGTGGATAATATTATTAAGCACTTATGTCATTAGTTTAGTATCTACATACAAAAATAAAGCGAAGTTAGGTTTAGTTGTGTAATAATCTTTTAAACGCGATCCCGACTAAAGTAAGGCAAAGTTACAAACTGAAAAAAGGGATTTATTTTTATTGCAAGCCGTGGCAAACGAGCAAACAGTACACATGATGGTAGGTGTTGATGCCGCTCATGGCCCTTTGCAATACCAGGGGTACAGCTAGGCCGCTGCCTATCGCTAAGAAAGTGAAGAGAGTGTGAATGCGTGCTGCTGCGTGTGCAGAGGGTTCGGTGGTATCACGTCTATCACTAAAGGCGTCAATAAAATCCACTATACGTAAATACCCTCAGAAAGTTGGACTTACGGCTCTCTCGTTTACTGAACGAAGAGCAGTAACAGATAGTTAGATACTACTCAGACGCCGATTTTCTGCTCAGTATGGTACTACCCTGGACGAATCAGCCCGCGGTTGTAGACAACTATCGACAGTTTGGTCCTACCACTATTAAAATGCAGCGTGCAGTGACTAATAATTTTTTTAAAATGATCACTGTACAATATAAATAATAAAGGACCTAGAATAGAGCCTTGAAGTATATTGCGAGGTAAACAACGACTAAATTAGGACTTTTTTGTAATCATCTTTGCGCCCTATCATAACTCTCTGAAGTATTCAAGTACTTCTCGTGTGGTGATTGAGTAAGAATATAATTCACCGCCTCCTCTCTTGCTCGTGGGTATTGTCAAAGATGGGATATAATATGCGTATAACATCTATGAAAAAAAATAGAACTCGAAACAAAGTCCTATAATAATAATAATAATATTGTTTATTCGAGTAACCAAGACTCAAAAAAGTTAGTGAAACTTAAATCTATGTTAGTATGAAACCTTAACATTAAAACAATTATTAATACATATATATATTACATTAAATTAAAATTAAAAATTACTTACAGTCTACACATGATGTGAGCCACTACCGCAACATCCCATGAGAGATGGTGCAGCAGCGCCCCACATATATGCAATCCAGCCTGCTCGATATCATATTCAGGATACTGTTGGCGCTGCCCCGCACCCTGCGCACCAGGGATGCACACCGCTTACGCATTGTTGAATAAAAGCAATTAACATGCGCATGCGCGAACATCCCCGATGCGCTACAGTAGCGAGGCAGCCCCACCAGCACCCTGAAGGAATTATTATATTGAACGCGAAGAGCGCTATATGACCTTTGCGTATACCTCGCCCACAGGCTGCATGTGTAAAAAGCTGTACAGTAGGCACGAAATAATGTTATTTTAACATCTAGTGTACAGTGTGCAAACCTGCGAGCCAGCATATTTGCCAGAACAGACAACGCTCTCCGCTCTCGTTCAATATCCTCATCGTCCTTAAGGTCAGGGGTCAATATGTGACCAAGATATTTAAATTTAGTAGTTCTCTGTAACGGCGAACCGTTAAGGTATACAGGAGGTACAAGATTGGGATATTGACCCCCAGCCCCAAAGACCATGAACTCACTTTTATTACAGTTGTACTTTAGTCCATGTAACATCGCATACTGTTCACGTCTGGGTAGTACGGTATAGCAGGTCAATTTCCTTTCCATAGTCGAGTAGACTTGAATCCAACAGTGGAACGTATATGGGCTGAGATGGTGTGATTCAAATATTAGAAATTATAAAACAATTTCTATTATCTGAATTCTATTGGCCAACTTTGAAATCGTTTTGACTATGTGAATATCAAATCCGTAATAAGAGTTTAGAATGCACTGTTTAGAGGTATAATTAGAAGCATATCTAAAATCTAAGAGGGCCATGTCAGCAACCCTTGGTAGAATTGGAAGTACTGATAACCAGCTAAGAGAACACCAAAACAATGGACACCTGCACTTGCCTGGAAATAAAGATATATATGAAAAAAGAGAATGCGAACGCAACCATAGTGATTGCTCCTTACGAAGAATTATATATAACAGTAGATGTCTTATGGCAGTTTTCAACAATAACCCCTAAATTTTAAAAGATACCTAAAGCAATAAAAATGACGTAATTAAAGTTAGTTAAATGTTTTGACGTTAGAAAATTAATGTTAAAATTTTAAGTACTGTTACTTGCAAACGTTGACGTTATGTGTCATTTAAACTTTAAGTAAGCGTTAGCTAATATTTATGAAATGGAATTAATTCACAATTAATAACAATGTCAACAATATCGATATTTAAAGGACTAAATCCATAGCTGTTAATAAATAACAGAAAATAGGTAAGTGAATTTAAATGGCAATTCTTACAGAAGATATCTTGCGATAAACGCTTTTGTCAATCAGACATATTGATAATCTTCAAATAATGGCAGGTGTGAAATTGACCGGATTTTTTTGACCGTAAACAAATCTACAGGTATTTATATAGATTTATTTGTGTTATCTATATTATTATAAATAGATTCGATAATTATTGACAATATTATTGTTTTAAACAACATGATGATGTGTAATGGACATTGTAACTCAAAATATTGCATAGGAAGAAGTTCCATCAGCAAACCATCTTTCGTGACTCACTATCGGCATCATTCACTTGATTCACTGCTTACTTACTGCTGGATGTAGGTTTCCCCTACAAATGAATGAGTGATGGTCGCCTTGCTCAGTAGATGGGTTGGCCATGGCAGTAAGATATTATACGTTTCTCAAGTGAGAGTTGCTGGCAAGTCTCCTTAGCAGATTTTTACTACTCCCACCTCACGAGAGCATAAATTAAATCTAGAATGCAATATTATTTCGCAATATAGTAATACTTGGAGCAGTATTACTGGCATATTCCAGAAAAATGATCTTGCGAGTTCGCGTACCGGGTATGTTCAGCAGTGTTGGTGCGTATCCGATAAGTATGGTCGGTAGCTCATTAGCCACACTATCATCCATCTAACAGTATCATTTTATGGTAGGGATAGCAGGGTTGATTTACAATTGTGAATAGTAGAAATTAGTTTTTTTTATCAATTCGATTTTGTGATCTATTTTTCTGCGTGAAAATTGCCTCCGTGATCATGTCACACCTGGTCTCTGCGACGACAGCGTACGGCGTCGATTATAACGATTACGATCCATCGCTCGCTGTACAGAAAAAGAAGTTATTGAAGTGAAAACTTCTATAGGTTTGGATGTAGAGTAAAAACATGTAAGTCTTCATCGACATGGTCGCATGGCGTGTTAACGCTAACGCTATCCGTAGCTATGTCAATGTCACTATATCTGTCCCGATAAATATCAAAAACAAATAAATTTAAAAAGTTTTAATTTATAAACTGTAATTTAAAGTCATCATCATCACAGGTCATATACGTCTCACTGTTGGGCTCGAACCTCCTCCACAATAGGAAGGATAGGTGCGACAGTTTTCCTTCTCGCTGAAGGTCGAGCCCAGCAGTGCAATTTATATGAGCTAAAATGAAGATGATGACACGACGTCTCCATATCGAGGCCGTATTAAAACGTATGAGTTAGGTATTTTAAAGCATGGACAAATTTGGTGTAGTCTTTTTGTATAGATAAGGCAGAGCCTCCTCCACAATGAAAGGGAAATTGATCTAACATACGACGCTAATCAGATGGGTTATTATAGGGTTTTATATTGAGTTTTCCTTCTCTTTTAAGGATGTTATTTGTGTATTATCTTCCATAGTTGTCTTTTACGACATTCATAATCAAGTGTGGTGGTAAATTATAGTCTTACTTCATCACCACGAGGAAGGTATTATTATTTTTAAATTGAAATTATTAATTTATACCAATAAATAAAATTGGAGTGTTTGTTTGTAATGTCAAAATAATAGACTTTTTGCATGCTCACACGGTTATTTGCACGACACCTATGCCTAAAATACAGATTAAAAATGTTTGTCTGTCTGTTTGTTCCGGGTAATTTTAAAAACCGCTGGACCGATTTCAAAAATTCTTTCACCAATGGAAAGCTATAATATCAGGGCATAAACTAGGCTATATTTTATCCCGGTATTCCCACGGGAACGGGAACTATGCGGGTAAAACGACTAAAACCGAAACGAAGCGAGGGCGGGTTGCTAGTCTCAAATAAATATAAATTTTCTTTTAGTAACATACTCTCGAAAAAGGGGTTTTCACTTTTTATAAATGAAGTATTTCATTTCCATAACAAAATGACTAACGACTAGTCAAAATAATGTGATATATTTATCTCAATGTTACGTATATGCTTATATATTACAAGTATTTAAAATGTAACTGTATTAACATTATAAATTATGCTTAATTATAGGATCCTTGGCGTCGACATATCCAGCCAAATCCTGTTTGAAAATCATCTGGAACTTAGAGGTAAATTGGCGAAGGACTGGGCGTGCTGAATACAGCGGTGGTTTATCTAGCTTCACGCCGAGAGAACAACTTTTCTTGTACAAATCACAGACTTCTTTCACACGTGGAGAAAAAAGAAAAATTTTTGCAAGTCTTTGTTCGAGTTATATTAACCAACGTTTAATTATTTTTCTAATTTATATTTGAGTTCTAAATAGAACTCACCAAAGCTTTAATTGTTAAATTTGTATTTATGACTATCAACGTTGTAATTACTTAATACCGTTTTGTATCATTATTGATACTCACATTAATATTTTTAATACTCAGAGAAAAACGGATCTAATTTAAATTACACAAATATTTTTGATAAAGCTAGATCACGACGTAGACAACATTGTCCTTTGATACTAAATTACATATTAGTTTTTAATAATATAAATAAATAACTTCACTACTGTTAATTTAATATCTTCAAGCTTGTGTATTCACCGCTTGGTGGTTATAATTGTCTTCAACTTATACCGTGCATTTGAATGCGGAACTATTATACCAAGTTTTACAAATTTTTAATTCGCAATATGAATCATATTAGAATAATTAGTGATGGAGACATATCGTGCCGCAAAAATAACGTACAAGGACAAATTCCATCCACTTCTATGACGGACAAGTCAGAGTCACTAAAACAGGAGCGAAATAATGAGGAAAATCAGGGAAGTCAAGAGTTAATGTTAAGATTTGGTACTTGGAATATAGGTACTTTGAATAATAAATCGCCGCAAATATTAGAAGTACTAAACACACGAAATATAAATATTGCATTTTTACAAGATACGAAAATGATTGGTAAAGGTAAAGTTGACATGGGAGAGTATACACACTACTACAGCAATGTAGAAAAAGCAGCAGAGGGTTGTTATGGAGTTGGAGTGCTTTTGCATAAGAGTCTGAAAAAAAAATTATCAGTAATGAAGGTCAATAATATAAGTGACAGGTTAATACACTTACAGCTTAGGATTAGGAGTAACAATGTGATATTAAATATTGCAAGTTTGTATGTTCCACAGGTGAATTGTGATGAAGCAGCTAAAAACGAATTTTGGAATCAGCTTATTAAACTGATTATGAGTATACCATCTGAACAGCAGATAATATTTGGAGGCGATTTTAACGGCCATGTAGGCACTACTAACAGAGGTTGTGAAAAAGTGCATGGAGGTTGGGGATATGGGGAAAGTAACCCTGAGGGAGATACTTTATTACGAGTTGCTTTGATCGGGAATTTAACTATAGTAAACACTTTCTTTGAAAAGGCACCACAAGACCTCGTTACGTACAGTAGTGGTAGGAACCAGACACAAATTGATTATTTTCTTACAAGGAGCTCTCAACTTAATTGCGCTAAAAAATGCGAAGTACTCCCAGACTTAAATCTAAAACTGCAACATAAGCTTTTGTTATTAGAAATAGAAGTCAAAATTCTGCCTGAGATGATCAAAAAACACACACACGAAATAAATTGTTCTATGTTAAAGGAAGCGGATAATATAGATAAAATTAAAAAGCTAGTAAAAGATATAAATGGTAAAAATGTTAATGAGGCTTGGCGTGACATTGATCAATGTGTAACTCAAATCTTTGAGGACAATTTTGATAAAACGATTGACAAAAAAATTGTAGATGGAGACATGCAAGACATACAGAAGGAAAAAAGCTGAGTAGGAGGACTAGATATTACCTAGGCTACTTCGATCTGCCGAGTAACAGATGCAATTAAAAGAAAGTAATGAAAAAGAATTGATTTAGTTGGTGACAAATTATCTATGGTCTTTATAACGAATGATATTAATATGTCCACCGTTACGCTGTCAGATGCAGCTATTGTAAAAATAAAGCAAAGTCCATACATAGCCCATTGTTAGCCTCGGGTTTTCTTCACTGTGGCGGGATATTCTACTTAATATACCTTGCTAATCAGACGTGTTGATATAGGGTTTTAGGTCGAGTTTTCCTCCTTTTGCATCTACGATATCCGCATATCCAACGGCGGATCCAGAGGGGGGGGGGGTCATGGGGGTCATGACCCTCCCCGGAGCTGGCTCCAGGACTTAGGTGAACTACTAATTGAACGTAATGATTTTATTTATATATTTTGTCACCTTACAGATTTTATGTAACTACATACCTTCAATATTTAATAAATTTAATATAATAATATTATAACTTTGTATAATGGCAAACGTTTGGGAACGAACGCATCGAAAATTTTTATTTTAAACTAGCAACCCGCTTTCGCTTCGGTTATAGTCGTTTTACCCGCGTAGTTCCCGTTCCCGTGGGAATACCGGGATAAAATATAGCCTAGTTTACGCCCTGATATTATAGCTTTCCATTGGTGAAAGAATTTTTGAAATCGGTCCAGCCGTTTTGAAGATTACCCGGAACAAACAGACAGACAGACAGACAAAAATTTTTTAATTGCTATTTTAGGCATAGGTGTCGTGCAAATAACCGTGTGAGCATGAAAAAAGCCTATTATTTTGACATTACAAACAGACACTCCAATTTTATTTATTGGTATAGATGTACCTATATAATAAATATGCAATAAAATGTATAACATCTACATATGTATGTAATATGTAGATATACGTATATATAAATATATAGTTGGTGTGTTCAAACCTCAACTGCATTTTGTTCCATATTTGGTGTGATAATTAAAATGCACCTCATTTCGCATAGTTCCAAATATGGAACTATTTTTTTTTTATTGCAAACGGTGTCAAACGAGCAAACAGTACACCTGATGGTAAGTGTTGCTGCCGCTCATGGACCTTTACAAGGCCGTTGCCTACCGCGAAGAAAGTGAAGGGAGTGTGAATGCGTGCATTGAGGCTCGGTGATATCAAGGGCACCACCAAAACCCTCCAAACGCAAACACCCTCAGAAAGTTGGGCTTCCGGCTCTCTCGCTCACCGAACGAAGCGCAGTAACAAATCGCTACTACTCAGACGTCGATTTTCTGCGAGAGTGTGGTACTGCTTCGGACGGACCGGCCCGCGGCTGTAGACAGTGTGGTCTTACCACTCTTAAACTAAGAATTTTCTTTCATTTTCTGTCTATAAGTACGACATATTTTTTAAATAATTTTTCGGTACACCTCTATGTCCACATAATGTCCAAAATTAAATTTAGCTATTTTAAAAAATCCATGATGTAAAGGGTTAAATGACGTAATAACACGTTTCGGGAGAAGACGTAAAAAAAATTGATTTTGTTATTTAAATATATGTATTTTGTCAGTTTCTATTTTGTTAGTTGGAAACCCTTGTCGTACCACCTCTTCACTTTGCGTAGTTTTGTGTCATACCCCTCAACATACTTCTAGCTGTTATGACAAATCATTCACCACGGTTATGGAATATAAATAGGCTGTCTCATTCCGTGCGTGATAGTGCTTCTCTGGATGTCTTCAAGAGAAGATGGCAATATATATGTGTATATGTACAAGTTATCATGTGTTAAGTTTTTCAAGTGTACAATAAAGAATAAATATTTTTAAGTAAAGTACTTACGTACATTAATTAAATGCCTACTTTTTACTTGTATCTATTGTTATCAAAATTATATTATAAATTCTTGACTTGACCACGACTATGTGACCCTCTCCTGACGCCAAAGCTGGATGGCCGCCCTTGCGCATATCATATCCCTTATTCGTCTTTTACGCCATCCAAGGATCACTAAATGGAAACTAATTAACATTATTTGTATACATTATCAGCACCCAGTGGTTTATGTGTCTCATGATTTAAATGAAATTACATTAAGTTTCACAATATGTTTTTAGTACATTGATCATGAATACTAATTTAATTAGATTTATAAACGGTTTTATAAACGGTTTTCACAATACTGAATAGGGTATAATTCAGAATGTACCCCCTACTATGTTTTTTAAACTTACTTGAATCTAAATTGAGACTAAGATCAGTGGTACATCTCAAATTTGACAAAGATACTCAAGGAGCACCAAGAAGTGTGATGTTAAAGTTGCTTTCTTACTCGCTTGAATTGCAATAATAATGTCTGAAAGAGTGCTCCTGATAATGACGATTCTGCCTATGATATTATTTTTATGTTTTGTTATGACTTTAGTTTAATTACTGGTTGGTTTATTTTTAAAAGGTACATTGATTTTAGTACCAACATATTGCATTTGATCTCTTTATTCATCTATAACAAAATACCCATCTCATAAAGTGGGATTACTGCCAGTAGCATACTGGCAATATCAAATAATCATGAGACACATAAACCACTGGGTGCTGATAATGTATACAAATAATGTTAATTAGTTTCCATTTAGTGATCCTTGGATGGCGTAAAAGACGAATAAGGGATATGATATGCGCAAGGGCGGCCATCCAGCTTTGGCGTCAGGAGAGGGTCACATAGTCGTGGTCAAGTCAAGAATTTATAATATAATTTTGATAACAATAGATACAAGTAAAAAGTAGGCATTTAATTAATGTACGTAAGTACTGTACTTAAAAATATTTATTCTTTATTGTACACTTGAAAAACTTAACACATGATAACTTGTACATATACACGTCTATATGCCATCTTCTCTTGAAGACATCCAGAGAAGCACTATCACGCACGGAATGAGACAGCCTATTTATATTCCATAACCGTGGTGAATGATTTGTCATAACAGCTAGAAGTATGTTGAGGGGTATGACACAAAACTACGCAAAGTGAAGAGGTGGTACGACAAGGGTTTCCAACTAACAAAATAGAAACTGACAAAATACATATATTTAAATAACAAAATCAATTTTTTTTACGTTTTCTCCCGAAACGTGTTATTACGTCATTTAACCCTTTACATCATGGATTTTTTAAAATAGCTAAATTTAATTTTGGACATTATGTGGACATAGAGGTGTACCGAAAAATTATTTAAAAAAATATGTCGTACTTATAGACAGAAAATGAAAGAAAATTCTTAGTTTAAGAGTGGTAAGACCACACTGTCTACAGCCGCGGGCCGGTCCGTCCGAAGCAGTACCACACTCTCGCAGAAAATCGACGTCTGAGTAGTAGCGATTTGTTACTGCGCTTCGTTCGGTGAGCGAGAGAGCCGGAAGCCCAACTTTCTGAGGGTGTTTGCGTTTGGAGGGTTTTGGTGGTGCCCTTGATATCACCGAGCCTCAATGCACGCATTCACACTCCCTTCACTTTCTTCGCGGTAGGCAACGGCCTTGTAAAGGTCCATGAGCGGCAGCAACACTTACCATCAGGTGTACTGTTTGCTCGTTTGACACCGTTTGCAATAAAAAAAAAATAGTTCCATATTTGGAACTATGCGAAATGAGGTGCATTTTAATTATCACACCAAATATGGAACAAAATGCAGTTGAGGTTTGAACACACCAACTATATATTTATATATACGTATATCTACATATTACATACATATGTAGATGTTATACATTTTATTGCATATTTATTATATAGGTACATCTATACCAATAAATAAAATTGGAGTGTCTGTTTGTAATGTCAAAATAATAGGCTTTTTTCATGCTCACACGGTTATTTGCACGACACCTATGCCTAAAATAGCAATTAAAAAATTTTTGTCTGTCTGTCTGTCTGTTTGTTCCGGGTAATCTTCAAAACGGCTGGACCGATTTCAAAAATTCTTTCACCAATGGAAAGCTATAATATCAGGGCGTAAACTAGGCTATATTTTATCCCGGTATTCCCACGGGAACGGGAACTACGCGGGTAAAACGACTATAACCGAAGCGAAAGCGGGTTGCTAGTTTAAAATAAAAATTTTCGATGCGTTCGTTCCCAAACGTTTGCCATTATACAAAGTTATAATATTATTATATTAAATTTATTAAATATTGAAGGTATGTAGTTACATAAAATCTGTAAGGTGACAAAATATATAAATAAAATCATTACGTTCAATTAGTAGTTCACCTAAGTCCTGGAGCCAGCTCCGGGGAGGGTCATGACCCCCATGACCCCCCCCCCCTCTGGATCCGCCGTTGGATATGCGGATATCGTAGATGCAAAAGGAGGAAAACTCGACCTAAAACCCTATATCAACACGTCTGATTAGCAAGGTATATTAAGTAGAATATCCCGCCACAGTGAAGAAAACCCGAGGCTAACAATGGGCTATGTATGGACTTTGCTTTATTTTTACAATAGCTGCATCTGACAGCGTAACGGTGGACATATTAATATCATTCGTTATAAAGACCATAGATAATTTGTCACCAACTAAATCAATTCTTTTTCATTACTTTCTTTTAATTGCATCTGTTACTCGGCAGATCGAAGTAGCCTAGGTAATATCTAGTCCTCCTACTCAGCTTTTTTCCTTCTGTATGTCTTGCATGTCTCCATCTACAATTTTTTTGTCAATCGTTTTATCAAAATTGTCCTCAAAGATTTGAGTTACACATTGATCAATGTCACGCCAAGCCTCATTAACATTTTTACCATTTATATCTTTTACTAGCTTTTTAATTTTATCTATATTATCCGCTTCCTTTAACATAGAACAATTCTGTGTCTCCTGTGAAAGGTGATTCAACTTGAGTTGTACCCTTTCTGTGATTTTTTAATAGAAACGATTAGAAAAAAAATACGCTTTTTTTGGTCTATCTCACGTGCTTCTATCTGCTATAGTTTCGGAGATAATTTAGTGTAAAGTGATATAACTGACAGGATTTTGGCAACTATAATTGTGAATTTAGATACATGTCAAGTTGTAACCCCTTTAAGTAATTGATCCACACAATTTTTTCGTGCTTTGTGGTATAAGAAGGATTATATTAAAATTTACATTTTATTTTTCAGTGTTTTTATCGTGAATATTAATATATTTAGAGTTATATCACTTTGAACCGATCTTGCTTAATACTAATAAGGGTATAACTCAATATGTACCTAATAATTTTAATTTAAAGTTACGCCCAATTAGTGATAAGTGATACATCTCGTCTTACATCATTCAACACAAAATATATTTTACGTGTAAACTAATATAAATTGAATTGTATCTAAAATACAAACCAATCAATTTGCTTTTTATGAATAACAATCTGTGCTAAGTGATGCAAGAGCGATCACGAGGAGAGTGGCGGGGATACACGATACTATGACGTCTTAGAATGATCCTTCTGGTTGCACTTTCTGGGAAAAAGCGGTATTAATAATGAAGGAAAAAGAAAAAAATAAGAAAAAATGTGAAAGAAAACAGGAAGGATAGAATAAAGAGAAAGCTCTTTCGTAACACTGGTTTAGAATACACCACGAAGTCAGGAAAAACAAAGAAAAGTCGTGAATTACGTGATCTAGAGACTGTTGTCTTCTGCAAAGAGAGGCTCCCATTACATGTCAGGAAAAATCTTTTCGATACATATTGAGGCCTTCTTTTTTTTTGGGGTGGGCTGCGGTCGGCGCGCTCCTCGTACCACTCCGTCCGGGGCGACGAAGGGGCCTAAGCATGCAACACCTGCAACCCACCCGAACACCACGTCGCCTTCGTCGTTGGGCCGACCACCGGAGCAGGGTTACTTGTCATCAGTGGTCGGCCCGACGGAATACCACCTATTTGGGGTACACTCCCATCGACCGACGTCCCCCCTCGAGGAGGACGTCGGTCTTTCCTCACGCGGTCGGCCTCTCGGCGGCTGACGGACTAACTCCCCGGTCACGTCACTCGCGGCCTCGGCTAGGGCACATATTGAGGCCTAGCAAGTTATGAGAGTAGATCCGATTATGTGGCGCAATGCATTGAAGTTTGCCGAGAGAATACGTCAAAGTCTTCACCAAAGCAAAAACGCAACGTCAGCTTTAGATATTTCGTTCAAAGTTCTGAGCTAACAAAACATCTAACTTGCAAACGATGTTTTTTAAAGACATTCGACCAAAGCCACAAATTTTTACAAACCGTGTGCGAAAAACTAAGGAACAATAGCGGTCAACTACCACCACGTAAAAGTAGAGTCGGTAAGTCGATTCCTGATTTCAAACTAGAAGAAATTAAAGCTCATATTGCCAGTTTCCCTTGCACAGAAAACCACTATGGCCGCAATATAACGACTAAGAAATTCTTGAATTCTGATCTCTATTTACAAGTTCTTTATAATTCGTACAAAGTGAAGACTGAAACTCCAATCAGCAAAACTATTTTCAGAAATTTTAAATGTGACTCCATGAATATGAAACTTAAGTACGCATCCGAGGACAATACAGACAGCAGATTTGAAAAAGAAACTTAAAGAACATCAAGATGCATTTAAAGTTGCTTAAGAAGAAAAGAAAAAAAATGAGCAACTGGCTCAGTCATGTGAAGATGTAATAGTTATAACGTTTGATTTGCAACAATGTTTGCCCACCCCACACTTGCAAACGAATGTAGCATTTTATAAGAGACAGCTTTGGAAATTCAATTTGACCATACATGATTTAAAAACAAACAAAGCTTTCTGTTATATGTGGCCGGAGTGCGAAGGGAATAGAGGAGCAAACGATATAGCTGCATGTGTATGCAATTTCATCATAAGTAAACTGCCGGATTTAAATCCAAACGTCAAGAAGCTGATCATATACTCTGATAGTTGCCCAGGTCAAAATAAGAATTTGATTGTTACAACAATGCTGATGCTGGTTGTTAAACTATCTCGACAGAGGGGCGTAAGCACGTACACCCGTAACCCACCCACGTGCACGTCGCCTTCGTCGTCGGGCCGACCACCGGAGCAGGGTTACTTATCATCAGTGGTCGGCCTGACGGAATACCCCCTATTTGGGGTACCCTCCCATCGATCGACGTCCCCCTCTCGGGGAGGACATCGGTCTTTTTTCACGTGGTCGGCCTCTCGGCGGGTGACGGACTAATCCCCGGTCACGTCACCCGCGGCCACGGCTAGCGCGGCATGAGGCCCAAGTACTCGCGTCTACGCCGCCCCAGTCACCGGCGGCGGATCGCCTCATCGAGGCTGCGCTCTTCGCGCAGGCGATACGCCGCCTCCTTCCGCGAGACAACTGCCTCGCAGAAGGCTGCGACCGCATCCCAGTTCCCGACGCTGCCGACCATCGCCCTGGCGATAGTCGGCAGCGTCAGGTCGGCAAAAGATTCCATACTATAGCTGTGCTGTTATGTTTTGTACTAAGGAGATTTATATTTATTGTTGCGATAGCTGCGTAAGATTGATATGCGCCATTTCTTAATAATTCAAACTGAATAAAAAATAAATAAAGAAAACCTTAATAAACGTTAATGTTTTTCTAAAAATTGTATTCATTTACACCATAAATAAGTATATTAATGAGGGGTATAACTAGACTTGTATCATTTAACACATATTTATAAAAAATAGAATTTTAGCAAACTGATACAATTCTGCAAAAATATAAAAATTAGAGATTTATGAGTAAAAAAATCGAATCCTTGGAGTAGGATTTGTATGATTTGTTTCAGCAACAATGTGTTTTGAGCATTTTCTTGGAAGTTATTCGATTTTTTTACTAATTCTATATCAGTTTACACAAAGACAACATAACGGTGGAACTTGATTTAACTCTACTTGTATCATTTGACACGTAATTTTAACACATTTTATAAACAAAAAAGGTACAACTGCTAGGTTTTTCACGAATTACTTAAAAATTATAATATTTACCATAGTACTTAAAATACACAATGAAAGTGAATGCTTTTATCTACCATAGAAGATACTCAAGTGTAATCTAACCCATTAAGTACACGAACTATAATTTTTTAAACCTTTATTTTGCTCTCCTGTAAAGTTGTGATTTTTAAGTTGTATCACTTGTCACAGGAGGCACAGAATTTATTTCGTGTGTGTGTTTTTTGATCATCTCAGGCAGAATTTTGACTTCTATTTCTAATAACAAAAGCTTATGTTGCAGTTTTAGATTTAAGTCTGGGAGTACTTCGCATTTTTTAGCGCAATTAAGTTGAGAGCTCCTTGTAAGAAAATAATCAATTTGTGTCTGGTTCCTACCACTACTGTACGTAACGAGGTCTTGTGGTGCCTTTTCAAAGAAAGTGTTTACTATAGTTAAATTCCCGATCAAAGCAACTCGTAATAAAGTATCTCCCTCAGGGTTACTTTCCCCATATCCCCAACCTCCATGCACTTTTTCACAACCTCTGTTAGTAGTGCCTACATGGCCGTTAAAATCGCCTCCAAATATTATCTGCTGTTCAGATGGTATACTCATAATCAGTTTAATAAGCTGATTCCAAAATTCGTTTTTAGCTGCTTCATCACAATTCACCTGTGGAACATACAAACTTGCAATATTTAATATCACATTGTTACTCCTAATCCTAAGCTGTAAGTGTATTAACCTGTCACTTATATTATTGACCTTCATTACTGATAATTTTTTTTTCAGACTCTTATGCAAAAGCACTCCAACTCCATAACAACCCTCTGCTGCTTTTTCTACATTGCTGTAGTAGTGTGTATACTCTCCCATGTCAACTTTACCTTTACCAATCATTTTCGTATCTTGTAAAAATGCAATATTTATATTTCGTGTGTTTAGTACTTCTAATATTTGCGGCGATTTATTATTCAAAGTACCTATATTCCAAGTACCAAATCTTAACATTAACTCTTGACTTCCCTGATTTTCCTCATTATTTCGCTCCTGTTTTAGTGACTCTGACTTGTCCGTCATAGAAGTGGATGGAATTTGTCCTTGTACGTTATTTTTGCGGCACGATATGTCTCCATCACTAATTATTCTAATATGATTCATATTGCGAATTAAAAATTTGTAAAACTTGGTATAATAGTTCCGCATTCAAATGCACGGTATAAGTTGAAGACAATTATAACCACCAAGCGGTGAATACACAAGCTTGAAGATATTAAATTAACAGTAGTGAAGTTATTTATTTATATTATTAAAAACTAATATGTAATTTAGTATCAAAGGACAATGTTGTCTACGTCGTGATCTAGCTTTATCAAAAATATTTGTGTAATTTAAATTAGATCCGTTTTTCTCTGAGTATTAAAAATATTAATGTGAGTATCAATAATGATACAAAACGGTATTAAGTAATTACAACGTTGATAGTCATAAATACAAATTTAACAATTAAAGCTTTGGTGAGTTCTATTTAGAACTCAAATATAAATTAGAAAAATAATTAAACGTTGGTTAATATAACTCGAACAAAGACTTGCAAAAATTTTTCTTTTTTCTCCACGTGTGAAAGAAGTCTGTGATTTGTACAAGAAAAGTTGTTCTCTCGGCGTGAAGCTAGATAAACCACCGCTGTATTCAGCACGCCCAGTCCTTCGCCAATTTACCTCTAAGTTCCAGATGATTTTCAAACAGGATTTGGCTGGATATGTCGACGCCAAGGATCCTATAATTAAGCATAATTTATAATGTTAATACAGTTACATTTTAAATACTTGTAATATATAAGCATATACGTAACATTGAGATAAATATATCACATTATTTTGACTAGTCGTTAGTCATTTTGTTATGGAAATGAAATACTTCATTTATAAAAAGTGAAAAACCCTTTTTCGAGAGTATGTTACTAAAAGAAAATTTATATTTATTTGAGACTAGCAACCCGCCCTCGCTTCGTTTCGGTTTTAGTCGTTTTACCCGCATAGTTCCCGTTCCCGTGGGAATACCGGGATAAAATATAGCCTAGTTTATGCCCTGATATTATAGCTTTCCATTGGTGAAAGAATTTTTGAAATCGGTCCAGCGGTTTTTAAAATTACCCGGAACAAACAGACAGACAAACATTTTTAATCTGTATTTTAGGCATAGGTGTCGTGCAAATAACCGTGTGAGCATGCAAAAAGTCTATTATTTTGACATTACAAACAAACACTCCAATTTTATTTATTGGTATAAATTAATAATTTCAATTTAAAAATAATAATACCTTCCTCGTGGTGATGAAGTAAGACTATAATTTACCACCACACTTGATTATGAATGTCGTAAAAGACAACTATGGAAGATAATACACAAATAACATCCTTAAAAGAGAAGGAAAACTCAATATAAAACCCTATAATAACCCATCTGATTAGCGTCGTATGTTAGATCAATTTCCCTTTCATTGTGGAGGAGGCTCTGCCTTATCTATACAAAAAGACTACACCAAATTTGTCCATGCTTTAAAATACCTAACTCATACGTTTTAATACGGCCTCGATATGGAGACGTCGTGTCATCATCTTCATTTTAGCTCATATAAATTGCACTGCTGGGCTCGACCTTCAGCGAGAAGGAAAACTGTCGCACCTATCCTTCCTATTGTGGAGGAGGTTCGAGCCCAACAGTGAGACGTATATGACCTGTGATGATGATGACTTTAAATTACAGTTTATAAATTAAAACTTTTTAAATTTATTTGTTTTTGATATTTATCGGGACAGATATAGTGACATTGACATAGCTACGGATAGCGTTAGCGTTAACACGCCATGCGACCATGTCGATGAAGACTTACATGTTTTTACTCTACATCCAAACCTATAGAAGTTTTCACTTCAATAACTTCTTTTTCTGTACAGCGAGCGATGGATCGTAATCGTTATAATCGACGCCGTACGCTGTCGTCGCAGAGACCAGGTGTGACATGATCACGGAGGCAATTTTCACGCAGAAAAATAGATCACAAAATCGAATTGATAAAAAAAACTAATTTCTACTATTCACAATTGTAAATCAACCCTGCTATCCCTACCATAAAATGATACTGTTAGATGGATGATAGTGTGGCTAATGAGCTACCGACCATACTTATCGGATACGCACCAACACTGCTGAACATACCCGGTACGCGAACTCGCAAGATCATTTTTCTGGAATATGCCAGTAATACTGCTCCAAGTATTACTATATTGCGAAATAATATTGCATTCTAGATTTAATTTATGCTCTCGTGAGGTGGGAGTAGTAAAAATCTGCTAAGGAGACTTGCCAGCAACTCTCACTTGAGAAACGTATAATATCTTACTGCCATGGCCAACCCATCTACTGAGCAAGGCGACCATCACTCATTCATTTGTAGGGGAAACCTACATCCAGCAGTAAGTAAGCAGTGAATCAAGTGAATGATGCCGATAGTGAGTCACGAAAGATGGTTTGCTGATGGAACTTCTTCCTATGCAATATTTTGAGTTACAATGTCCATTACACATCATCATGTTGTTTAAAACAATAATATTGTCAATAATTATCGAATCTATTTATAATAATATAGATAACACAAATAAATCTATATAAATACCTGTAGATTTGTTTACGGTCAAAAAAATCCGGTCAATTTCACACCTGCCATTATTTGAAGATTATCAATATGTCTGATTGACAAAAGCGTTTATCGCAAGATATCTTCTGTAAGAATTGCCATTTAAATTCACTTACCTATTTTCTGTTATTTATTAACAGCTATGGATTTAGTCCTTTAAATATCGATATTGTTGACATTGTTATTAATTGTGAATTAATTCCATTTCATAAATATTAGCTAACGCTTACTTAAAGTTTAAATGACACATAACGTCAACGTTTGCAAGTAACAGTACTTAAAATTTTAACATTAATTTTCTAACGTCAAAACATTTAACTAACTTTAATTACGTCATTTTTATTGCTTTAGGTATCTTTTAAAATTTAGGGGTTATTGTTGAAAACTGCCATAAGACATCTACTGTTATATATAATTCTTCGTAAGGAGCAATCACTATGGTTGCGTTCGCATTCTCTTTTTTCATATATATCTTTATTTCCAGGCAAGTGCAGGTGTCCATTGTTTTGGTGTTCTCTTAGCTGGTTATCAGTACTTCCAATTCTACCAAGGGTTGCTGACATGGCCCTCTTAGATTTTAGATATGCTTCTAATTATACCTCTAAACAGTGCATTCTAAACTCTTATTACGGATTTGATATTCACATAGTCAAAACGATTTCAAAGTTGGCCAATAGAATTCAGATAATAGAAATTGTTTTATAATTTCTAATATTTGAATCACACCATCTCAGCCCATATACGTTCCACTGTTGGATTCAAGTCTACTCGACTATGGAAAGGAAATTGACCTGCTATACCGTACTACCCAGACGTGAACAGTATGCGATGTTACATGGACTAAAGTACAACTGTAATAAAAGTGAGTTCATGGTCTTTGGGGCTGGGGGTCAATATCCCAATCTTGTACCTCCTGTATACCTTAACGGTTCGCCGTTACAGAGAACTACTAAATTTAAATATCTTGGTCACATATTGACCCCTGACCTTAAGGACGATGAGGATATTGAACGAGAGCGGAGAGCGTTGTCTGTTCTGGCAAATATGCTGGCTCGCAGGTTTGCACACTGTACACTAGATGTTAAAATAACATTATTTCGTGCCTACTGTACAGCTTTTTACACATGCAGCCTGTGGGCGAGGTATACGCAAAGGTCATATAGCGCTCTTCGCGTTCAATATAATAATTCCTTCAGGGTGCTGGTGGGGCTGCCTCGCTACTGTAGCGCATCGGGGATGTTCGCGCATGCGCATGTTAATTGCTTTTATTCAACAATGCGTAAGCGGTGTGCATCCCTGGTGCGCAGGGTGCGGGGCAGCGCCAACAGTATCCTGAATATGATATCGAGCAGGCTGGATTGCATATATGTGGGGCGCTGCTGCACCATCTCTCATGGGATGTTGCGGTAGTGGCTCACATCATGTGTAGACTGTAAGTAATTTTTAATTTTAATTTAATGTAATATATATATGTATTAATAATTGTTTTAATGTTAAGGTTTCATACTAACATAGATTTAAGTTTCACTAACTTTTTTGAGTCTTGGTTACTCGAATAAACAATATTATTATTATTATTATAGGACTTTGTTTCGAGTTCTATTTTTTTTCATAGATGTTATACGCATATTATATCCCATCTTTGACAATACCCACGAGCAAGAGAGGAGGCGGTGAATTATATTCTTACTCAATCACCACACGAGAAGTACTTGAATACTTCAGAGAGTTATGATAGGGCGCAAAGATGATTACAAAAAAGTCCTAATTTAGTCGTTGTTTACCTCGCAATATACTTCAAGGCTCTATTCTAGGTCCTTTATTATTTATATTGTACAGTGATCATTTTAAAAAAATTATTAGTCACTGCACGCTGCATTTTAATAGTGGTAGGACCAAACTGTCGATAGTTGTCTACAACCGCGGGCTGATTCGTCCAGGGTAGTACCATACTGAGCAGAAAATCGGCGTCTGAGTAGTATCTAACTATCTGTTACTGCTCTTCGTTCAGTAAACGAGAGAGCCGTAAGTCCAACTTTCTGAGGGTATTTACGTATAGTGGATTTTATTGACGCCTTTAGTGATAGACGTGATACCACCGAACCCTCTGCACACGCAGCAGCACGCATTCACACTCTCTTCACTTTCTTAGCGATAGGCAGCGGCCTAGCTGTACCCCTGGTATTGCAAAGGGCCATGAGCGGCATCAACACCTACCATCATGTGTACTGTTTGCTCGTTTGCCACGGCTTGCAATAAAAATAAATCCCTTTTTTCAGTTTGTAACTTTGCCTTACTTTAGTCGGGATCGCGTTTAAAAGATTATTACACAACTAAACCTAACTTCGCTTTATTTTTGTATGTAGATACTAAACTAATGACATAAGTGCTTAATAATATTATCCACAGAAAAGCCAATGACTGTAAGGTGCCTAAAGGAATGTATAAAGAATCACAGAGACATCAAATTATGTGAAATAAAGTATTTTTGTGTATATAATTTTCCCTAAGGAGTACAATTAGTTGAAATAACGTGTCATATTTTATAGCAAAGTACGAATGGCAACCCCAATTTTGAAACTACACATGACTTAGACTGAAAAGACTTGTATTCACAGCCGTTAATAAATTATCATTATTGTATTTCTGATTAGATTAAGTTAATGCTACGTTAAAATATCACTTTAATTTTGTTATTTACATCTTTTACGTGAAAAGTAAAAAGACAATTCACCGCTATCCTTTTTTTTATGGGTGGGTTTTTTTTATGGTAAGCGCACGCGCGGTCCAATCCGTCCGGGGCGACGAAAGGACGGCGCGCGGGCCCATAACCCACCCGTACCCACGTCACCTCGTTGTTGGGCCGACCACCGGAGCAGATGTGACTTGTCGTCAGTGGTCGGCCCGACGGAATACCCTTTCGTGTAACGTCACCTCTCGACGTCCTGGGACGTCGGTCGCCGTCGCGCGGTCAGCCTCTCTGCGAGTGACAGACAATCCCCGGTCCGATCACCCGCGGCCTCGGCTAGGGCGGCATTAGGCGCAGATACTCGCGCCTGCGCCGCCCGAGTCGCCGGCGGCGGAACGTGTCGCCGAATAGGAGTTCTACTCGCACACGATCCGCCGCCTCCTTCCGTGAGATTACGGCCTCACAGAAGGCGGCGACCGCGTCCCATCACAGAAGGCGGCGACCGCGTCCCAACCGCTAACTATCCTGCCCGTGGATGTCGTAAAAGACGACTAAGGGATATATTACGTATATAACATCTATGCAAGAGAAGCAAAACTCGAAAAAAAACCTTATACCAACCTGTCTGACCAGTATGGTATACTTACCGACCTTATGGTCAATTTCTCTCCTATTGTGGAGGAGGCTCGAGCCCAACAGTGGGACGTATATAAGCTGAAATGATGATGATGATGATCTTTCAGTAAGATAATGTATAATTATTATTAGTTTAATAATTACGTAGTAGGAAAGAACTCTTTGTGCGAATTCTTACATAACTTACACAAAATTATATTGTAATACTAGCTGACCCAGCGAACTTCGTACCGTCATAATTATTTTGTAAATATTAGGTCTTTACCTATGAATTTGCCGTTATGTATGAAAAAAATTAAACGATTTTTTTTCATATATTTTTTATTTGTATTAATCGAAGTAATCACCCATGCAATCAATGCATCTTTGCTAACGTAGCGGCAATTTATTGATGCCCTTCTTAAAAAAATCAGCTGGACGGGAGGCAACAAATTCTTCAAAGGCAGTTTGTACTGCCTCTCGGGTATTGAATTTCTTTCCCGCCAAAAAGTTATCCAAATTCTGGAAAAAGAAGTAGTCTGTAAGCGCAAGGTCTGGTGAGTATGACGGATGACAGAGAGCTTCCAACCCCAGTTCTTGCAACTTGAAGACCATCTAGTGTGCAGTATGAGGTCGCGCATTGTCGTGCAGGAGCAGCGGAGACGAGTGATTGGGAGATGTGCCAGCTTCTCCATCATTGTGTTCAGTTCTTCACAGTACATATCTGCATTAATGCTCACCCCGTTTGGTAAGCTGTGATGAATCACACCGGCGCTAGACCACCAATTAGTGACCATCACTTTTCTAGGGGTAAGTTTTCGTTTAGGGCATTGTTTAGGTGCTGAACCAGGATCCAACTAACTTGCTGAGCGCTTGCGCTTATCAAACAGAATCCATTTTTCATCGCAAGTAACAATGCGTTTCAAAATTCCTTCATTTGTTGTCTGTTGAGCAATGCAATGCAAATCGACGCGTACTTCGCGCTGGCGATCATTGAGTTCGTGGTGCACTCATTTGTCAAGCTTTCTTACCTTGCTAATTTGACGCAAATGGACCAATATTGTTTTGACGCTAACGTCGAAAGCTGCTGCTAACTCAGCCGTAGATTATGTATCATCGGCTTCCACAATCGCCTTTAATTCGTCATTGTCGACCAAAGTCTTCGGACGACCGCAAGGTTCATTTTTCAGGTCGAAATTTCCAGAACGGAAACGAGCAAACCATTAACAGGCGGTGTGTTGGTTTGTAGTGTTAGCTCCGTAAGCGTCGTTGATGTTGCGTGCCGCTTGTGCCGCGTTGCTGCCACGACGATACTCATATTCCATAATTACTCGAATTTTTAACGTATCCATGATGACGAAAAAGATTGAAATGGGATGAAAACGTAAAACTAATCAATAAACAAATGACTACTTTTGGAAAATGAATTCCATGTTTTAAAATAAAATTAATTTGAAATTAGAATTCTTAGCCAAACAAAAATTATTTTGATTTGAAATGGCCAGCATTGCAGAACAGCAATTACCTAGGTAAAGACCTATTATATTTCTAAATTTCCGAAAGTATAGTATCTAATAGAAGAACCGTGTATGTATAGTATGTATAGTATCTAATAGAAGAACCGTTAGTCCGTGTGGTGACGGGGTAAGAATACAATTCACCACCCCCTATCTTACCCGTGGGTGATCGTACGAGACGACTAAGGGATATAAAACGTATATAACATCTATGCGAGAGAAGGAAAACTCGAAATAAAACCCTATACCAACACGTCTGACCAGCGTGGTATAGTAGGTCAATTACCCTTCCATTATGGAGGAGGCCCGAGCCCAACAGTGGGACGTATATGGGCTGAGATGATGATGATGATGAATAGAAGAACCATTACAGCTTTGTCGGGCACGATGACCCGGCGAACTTCGTACCGCTATAATTTTTTCGTAAATATATTTTATAAATATCCGAAAATATAGTATGTAATACAAGAACCATTACAGCTTTGTCGGGAAAGATGACCCGGCGAACTTCGTACCTCTATAATTTTTTTTGTAAATATATTTTCTAAATTTCCGAAAATATTTTGATGACCTCGTTATCGATACATGTTGGGAGCAGGAGACTGTGATGTACCCATAGATTTATATTTTTAGATAATTTAGATAATTATCTTGAGATATTTTGGTATATCTCACACCGTAATCACCCCGTTAGTAATACATTTTTGAGAACCACCAAATGGACATATTCTATCCCTCCTACCTCCGTAACCTACTATAATTGAGAATTTTAGTACAGATATTGTTGGGCGTCTCGTCAAGATAAAGGTACTCACGAAAAATTAGCTTGTTAGTAATCAAATAAAAAAAATTACCCTGGATCCTGTACTATCATACATTATATATCAAATGCGTTTTTTATACTACGTTTCATAGTGACTTGTATTCTCTTTGACATTTTATGTCACATCACACGGGAACGCGATCGAACAGGATAAAAGAGTTATTGGCGAAATCTTGTAAACTCCATAATAAAAAAAAATGGGATGAAAAGTATCCGATGTCCGTCTCCTGATTCTAAGCTACTTCCCCACCAATTTTCAGTCAAATCCGTACAGCCGTTCTTGAGTTATAAATGTAGTAACTAACACGACTTTCTTTTATATATATAGATTTTAAATAAAACTAATTTATGGATTTTATCGCGTTTGTATTTGATTTCTGATTGCCCGACGTTTCGAACACTTCGCAGCATTCATGGTCACGGGCGGACTGAGGTGTCTTACATCCAACAAGTCATCGTTATTACAGACATTTAATGTCTGTAATGACATTTGAGTGGCATGGCGATGACATGAAGAGTGGTAGGACCACACTGTCGACAGTTGTCTGTCTACAGCCGCGGGCCGGTCCGTCCGGGGTAGTACCACACTGAGCAGAAAATCAACGTCTGAGTAGTAGCAATTTATTACTGCGCTTCGTTCGGTGAGCGAGAGAGCCGGCAGCCCAACTTTCTGAGGGTGTTTGCGTGTGGAGGGTTTGGTGGTGCCCTTGGTATCGCCGGGCCTCAATCCACGTATTCACACTCCCTTCACTTTCTTCACGGTAGGCAGCGGCCTTGTAAAGATCCATGAGCGGCAGCAACACTTACCATCAGGTGTACTGTTTTCTCGTCTGCCATCGTTTGCAATAAAAAAAAGTATTTAAATGTATCATGATATTTATTTAAATCCTTAAATTAGTTTTATTTAAAATGTGTAATACTCGCTTAAACATCAGAAACCACTTTAGTTGCTTCGGATTGATGTACCTATTTAATTAGAAATGAAAGTGATGTTAGATTCATTAGAAGTTGCTTCAGAAGTTTTAGTTAAAAATGTTAGTACGTATTTGACCTAGTACTTACCTAAAGTATACACCTATTACATTTACGGATATTTTTGTATCAAATCAAATTATTTATTGTGCATAAGCCCTTTATGGGCACTTACATATTGTCAAATTTACACATCGTTTGAAAGAATCCAATAATCTAACATCGGTTCGGAACGTGACACAAGCTGAGAAGATACGGCAAGAAACTCAGCGGATTTTATTACGTAGAGAATACCGAACATAGTCCTCTCCATAGCACGTTACGGCCTGTTCACGACTTTGGTCTTAGCGACGAGCGGCGCGGCGTGCCGAGCGAAGCACTTTGGTAAAGCCCCATACAAAGCCGTCTCAAAACAGTTTCATGTGATAGACGTTGTAATGGAATAAAATTTATAAATTAATATATATTACATATATAAATAATTAATACAAACGCGAGATAATCCATAAAAATAGTTTTATTTACAACTTTTTTTTCTAGTTTGGTCTGCCATTTTAGTATGTAGTATGTAGTAGTAGTGTAGTAT
Source organism: Lymantria dispar (assembly GCA_032191425.1). Lineage (NCBI taxonomy): Eukaryota > Metazoa > Arthropoda > Insecta > Lepidoptera > Erebidae > Lymantria > Lymantria dispar. The sequence goes on from CM063471.1 coordinate 10,026,470, forward strand.
ACGTTTATAATATGTTATTACTATGTTCTACCGTTTTATGTAAATTAAACAAGCATATTTTGTATTTTTTCTTATACAATTCATGTATTTTTAATTTTATTTTTTTAATTAATGTATAAACAGATTTTTTTAAAATCAAAATTGTTTCATTTAAACTTTAAACATTCAAGTATAGTGTGCAAAATTACAGCTCAGTTAGTTTTGAAGCAACTGAGATATGGAGTTTTGAGACGAAACATACGCGATTTTGCCACTGTGCGCCGCTCCGCGTTTAGCTGCTGCTCACAGCGGCAAGGTCGTGAACGAGCCTTGGGGCCCGTTAAGCGACTTAGGGCCTTTTTATAGGGACGATATTTAGTGATGACTTTGCAATGCCGTTCGTTATAGTTGGTAAATCACACTGGTTATAAACCTATGAATAAAGCATTCCTTTATTACATATTAGGTACTAATTATTTTAAAATACAAAAGAAACCAACGTCAAATGTTTTCTCGTAGATGCCATTGTATGAACCCATCAAAATTAAACCGGGACCACACGGGTAGCAAAAGTTTTCAAATAAAAACAGAATCATCAAAATCGGTTCACCTAGTAGAAAGTTCTAAGGTAAGAAGCATAAAAAAATACAGTTGAAAGGAGAACCACTTTCTATTTTGAAGTCATTTAAAATAATAGGTTAAATAAATACTAAGTTATTTTAAATAATACAATATTATTCTATAACAAATACAATATTTTTGCAATAAATGTGTCAACCTTTTCCTTACAGCATGTCATTAAAAGGAATACCGTATATAATAAAGTGTTTCAATTCAGAACGGTAGTTATTTTTTTTATAGCAAACGGTGGTAAACGAGCAAACAATTCACCTGATGGTAAGTGTTGCTGCCGCTCATGGACCTTTTGCTAGGCCGCTGCTTACCGCGAAGAAAGTGAAGTGAGTGTGAAGGCGTGCAATTAAGTTCTGTGAAACTAAAGGCATCACTAAAACCTACTCGGCTACTAAAACCTACGGCTCTCACGCTCACCAAACGGACCGCAGTAACAAATTGCTACTACTCAGACGTCAATTTTCTGCGAGAGCGCGGTTCTATCCCGGACGGGCCGGTCCACGGCTGTAGACAAACAACTGTCAACACTATGGTTCTACCACTAACTAACACTTCAAATTGAATATTTGAATAATATAAAACAAATTTAACGCAGTTAAAAATTATTTAGATACTTTCACTAGCTGCGAGCGATTTAGCAAGCTTTAAATAAATTAGCTCTTAAGACGATGACCAAAAATCAAAGAACGAAACATAGAATTTTATAACATACAAATTGAAATACTATCCGAAATTCCAGCACCAAGGAGCAATATGAAGAGAGCGAAGACTTTAAGATGCAGTACTTCAGCATGATCGCGCTGGTGTGAGAGGTGTCGGTGTGAAAGGAGGCTGCTCCAGGCTCCGGTGCTAGCTTCAACTCTGTTACAGGTTCGTTTCTTGCTTATGCAGGAACGTCAAATTTAACATCACCTACAGTAAACTTATCTAGCTGTACAGAACAGTATCGTGATGGACTAATTCCAAGATACATTTTCATCTCTTATAAATATATTAAGATAAACAGTTCTTAAATTAAAAACAAAATATTATTTAGTGAAATGACCGTTTTCCTTTCCTTGCATAAATATTATATGCATCTTTAATCCCATAGTCATACATTACGACACCTACGGGAAAAAAGTAGTGATTATATTCTTACTTTGTCAGCTCACGGACAATTTATACAGAGTGTATCAGGTTATGAAGCAACTGTTCAAGTATGTTGTAGTTTAACGGTTATAGATCGTAATTATAATGTATATTTCACAAAAAAACAATATAATATAAAAGTTATAGTTTGTATATATGTTATACATAGTATATTACAAAATCTATGCGAACGTAATAATTCATTTATTTAATTTCTAATGAACATTTAACAAAGTACGAGTATGTTGCAGATTAAGTATCACTGAATTTATGCGTTTCAATCAGATTTACACGAAAAAGCGATGACAAAATTTTAAACTTTACGTGTCTCTAATTCATTAACGAGTCAATATTTTTATATTAAATTTTTTTCATGGGCTCCTCCCGCCATTGCCTAGCGCCCGTTTGACCAGTTGCCCCATAACCTGATACACTCTGTATATTAAATTCAAGCTATGTTGAATATTGAGCCTTTGTGTTAACTAGTAAAGGGTCTCAGTAAGGGTCAAGCTATGTTGAAAATGGAACCTTTGTGTAAACTAAGACGGGTTTCTTATCATTGTTTTTATGATCATCATCTCAGCTCATATAAGTACGTCGAATTTTTGAGCTCGAGTCTCCTACCTAGGAGGCAGATTGACCTACCACGCTAATCAGGCGGGTTGAATTAGGATTTCATTTAGAGTTTTCTTTTTCTTGTATAGATGTGATACGCATATTTAATTCCTTAGTCATTTTATACGCATACGTATTGTAGCACATATTATTAGTACGAACGAATGCAGACACATAGTTATCATTGACAATATTAAGATTAAAGTTTAGGATTATTGGCTAAAGAAATAACACCTAGAATTGTACATAACCGAGTTAAATGTTGTCGATTCTCAGGAACAATTAGAACATTGATTACGGGAAACCTACCACTAGTTGATTTCCCTGCTTCAAGTACTGGGTAGATTGCAAATACTTGGCAGTCCTGTAATGATTGAACCATAAGAATAAAGGTAGAAAGTATATGTAGACCTTATGATTAACTTGAGTTATGAGATCTTTTTAGTTGTTTTAAATCGGTTCATAGTAGAGTCAAATATAGGTACTACTATTTATTCTGACAGTGGTAGATGTTTTGTTGACCCATGTAAACAATTATTTAGTTTTCTTAAGCATAATTTATATTTGATACGGAATAGGACTTCAGATATGTCACTGATTTTAAGTATGTGACAGCCAATAGTTTAGCTGATGGTCCGCTAAAGTTCTTTAAATTGTACTTTGTCCTTTAAATGTGAAGTATTGACAATCTCGAGTTCTAGGCCTCTCTTAGTCATCAGATTCATCTGAGCTAGTTTCTCGTCCACCCATTCTTTTTTTATTGGGCAAACTTTAACATTACTTCTCTCAGTTTAGGTCAAGGAAGATGTTACAAGACGACACAATATTTGAAAATCCATTTTATAATATTTCAGAGCTGCAAACGGGGCAGAGATTACGCAAATAGTACAAGCAATTTACAGATGATTGAAATGGTGCCTTTGAACTGTTGATTGGTGAAACGTATAGTATGCCTGTATTTTAGTGCTAACAATGTGATGCATGTAGCTGACGTGACAACTACTACTGGAGCTGCCTATGGTGGATCAAATGCCGATGTCGCAAGACCTTATTATTCTAACATACGACGTCAGGACCAGCTCAGTGAAAAGTGAAGCAGAGTAGCAGTTGGACCAAGTATACTGCCTTGGGGAACGCCACAGATAAATAAATATACAAGTATTATCGTTAGTAATCCACACAAAATGCAATTTATAAACAATGGATTTAACTATATTCATTATATGAATTTTTATTACAGTAGACAATATTATATCAGCCATATTTCTTAAGCTGTTCTCAAAAAATTACAATGTCACCGAGTGTTAATTGAAGGGAAAACCAATTTAATACAGTTATTATAATAATGTTTATAAATTCAGAGAAATATGCAGTATTATAAGAAAATTTACAAATAAAATAAAATTAATAACGCTTCAAAAATAAACAATTTCGGCGACTTTTAGCACTTTAGTATTTGATTTTTGATTGCCCGATATAAGGTACTGCAGGGAAGCGTTCAACTATGGTTGGTTTCACACGGTCTCTGCGACGGGGACGAGGAACTTGCATGTAGTATGATGCAGCACGCCAGTCAGGTGTTCATCGTCACAGATTCCTCGTGCTCTCTGCAATAAAGATTTAGACACGGTAGTTAACTGTGAAGGGAGCCCCCTGAGATGTGATGAAAATCTCCATTCAAATATTTTTTTAAACACATTGCCTTGCACTATGAAATTAATCCTTGTATTGCGGGAGACTTTACAAACATATAATTAACTGCCACAAATTACGTTTAGACTCAGAACAACAATTTGTGAATCGCACAAAGTGTTGCCCTGCAGTCGTAGTTGCATGCGTCCTTTGGGAGTGCATTCTCTGGCGCAACGAGCGGAACCTCATGTTAGATAATATGCATGTCACGTCTGGGGTAATATACTATTCGAATCTTGTAGCAAGTCGAGAAAATTTCCGTGCGTTTAGGCGCTTTTGCCATACCTATTACTGTAACCAAACCTAAAGCAAATAGGTCCATTAAGCTTTGTTCAATCTGTGGTGCTGTACCGCTGTGTTTCACGTAGTTGTACAAATTTTTATTTACTGGCTTATTAGCCAACTTTACTTCATGTCTCCCGCTTTGCAAAAGAGGGAAGTGGAATCTTTCCAACTCCTCCCGTTTTTCTTTTCTAATTAAATTTATTGCGGGTCCCAAGACAATTAAAAGCGATACCCGATACTTCCTGAGGGTCAAACCTCAGTGTCTTACGCGGAGACCATTGTGGATCCTGGCTTACAGGAGTTACAGTGGTGGGATTGTGTGGCGGGATTAGTCCCAAAAAAACTCGTAGTTACAATGTATAGACCACCTGGATATAAAAATATCCAACTATTTGTATTTATATCTCTTGAGCTGTTATTCATGAAGTCAGTCTTATTATTATAGTAGATATTAATGTGGATATAATGCCAACTAATAAAGTGCCTTACTTATCACTCTACTTAAATTTACTTACTTCACACAGCAATGCCTGTTCATCACTTATCTATATGGCAAGACCTGTTTAAATCATATTATGCTTAAAACTTCACTCTCAGCCTTTTGCTACATTGCTGAGACATCAATAACTGATCATGACGGTGTTTTTATTGCATTACAGTACGATTTCTTTTTAAAAAAGGCATCCAACATTAAGAAAATATACTATTATGCACTTGACATGGCTAGAAACAAAATAAGTTTAATGATATTTATCATTAAAAAAACTAAAAAGGGACTACGGCGAAAATAATGTAGCAAAACCTAATAATATGACTTTGTGTGACACTATAAATAAAATTACTTACTTTAAAAATAAAACCAAAGCCAGTTATAGATGTGATATCTTCACTAAACCAACTTTTTCAGTTAATGACATAAATGGCTTTCTGTAAGTGTTGGTTAAAATGTAGCTAAGAAATATGGCATTAGTAATTTACCAAGAATATTATACGTTGGCCGCTTATTGTCGTTCGCTCTCGGTAGCATTGAAGCAGAGATTATCAATTACATAGTAAGTCTAAAGGCAATAATTGCAGTTGAAAGGGATAAAATCTCAGATGCAATTTTGGAAGGATACGATAACCTACTAGTATCTTCCTTAACGCATATTTTTAACCTCATGTTCACCAAAGGAGCATTTCTGAGAAAATGTAGGTTGCCGAGGTGATTCCTATCAATAGGAGTGGCGACAGAGCCTGTATCAATAACCGTAGATCTATCTCTATTCTGCCAACCATTCCCAAAATAGTTGAAAACATTTAAATAAACATGACTACCTTAAAACAAAAAAAGCTGTTCTCAAAATTATTATTTGCCTTCTGAACTAAAATTTCAACCTTAAATAATATACAAAAATATATTTGAATTTAAAAATACGTTAAATAAAATAACCTTGGTTTAAAACTTATGTTGTTGTCTCCTCGATACCCAGTGGGTTTACCTTAGTTCAGAGTCATTACGAACCGACTCGCGTGCAAGCTCGACGACATTCATAGACCATATTTACACGCTACGCTAGATTATACCAAAAACTGAGGAGTATAATCGGCCTCTGTGTCGAGCGTTTGTGGACTAGAGTGGCTAAGTAACTAGTGGAAGAGAAAGCCTTTGCTTCTGTCGAAACTTGGGCAGTACTGCTGCATCATCTTTCCGAAACTCGGCATCAATATCAATGGCGAATACATCACTCGCCTTCGATTTGCTGTCGATATCGTAGTAATGGTAGAATTCCTGCAGAACTTTGGAACTATGCTCAATGACCTCAGTATAGTTTCTCAACAATTGGGTCTACAAATGAACATGGAAAAGACGAAATTCATGTCATGTCCATGTTATTTCTGTACCGATTCTAGTTGGGATTATAATTTTTGAAATTATTGATTACTATGTTTACCTAGAAACAGCAGTCCAGTTAGATAGATCCAATTTTCCAATTTCTCCTGCAACACAGTATACAACTAGCGTAGGAGCCAGAGATGCCCACATATCTATGTAATGTTTTTATGATAATAAATGAAATGAAATGAAAATAAAATGAAATGAAATTTCGAAAAAGAGGTCAGTCGATGAATCCAAATCGGCTGGATAGCGTTCGGGAAACTTAAGATCGGATCTTCTCATCCAAAATACCGCAGGGTTTGAAAACAAAGGTGTTACAAACGAATGTGTGTTCCCATAACATACGACATTGAAACGTGGTCTCTAAATGTCGACCTCATAAAAATAATGCTCAAAGTCCCTAAACGTGCTATGGAGAGAGCTATACTCTGTATTTCTCTACATGATAAAGTCTGAAATATGGAAATTCGTAGAAGAACGGGAGTAACCGACAAATCCCGCAGAATTAACACGTTGATTTCAAAGTGCCTTTTGGCAATGGGCAGGCTACATTGCACGTCAAACCGATAACAAAGCAGCGTAGGTCGACCTCCTACTAGGTAGACTGACAACATCTTGAAAATCACAGGGAACCGTCGAATGCAAGAGACGCAGGACTGTTGCGAGTAGCTTTCTCGTGAGGAAGCCTCTGTCCAACAGTGGACGTCTATAGGCTGAAGTGAGAGTAGAGTAAGCAAACCAGGTGAATTAATATATATATATAGAACGAAAACCAAATTAAAAAAAATAAGTGTGATGTTTAGAAGCACTTTATTTAATCCACATAATAAAGATAATATTTTTTTTTATTGCATGACATAAAAAAAATACTAATACTGCACTAAGTTATGTTGATTAAATGCTCTGGGTTAAGAAACAACTAATGCTTGTCTTTGCTTCAAAAGCTGGCCCTGTAGGCCGCTTTTGAAAAAGTATTTTTCTGAAACACTGCAGGGCATTGAAAAAGAAACCAATAAACTTTATTAAGTATGTGTTTTCTTCAACATTAGATGACTATCAAAAACAAAGATCATGATGGCGGCCAAAGCGCAAGAATCATTTTCTCATACAATTGCATTATTTTTTGATCACGGTATTGATTAGTGTCGTCCCTATCTCATTAAAGCCATCCTAAAAAGTGTCATGTTGATCACGGTGTCTATGATGCATCAGAATACAGCCATCTTATCTTTATTTTCTGATTGGTAAGAACATGAACCGCTTCTGAAGGACTTTTTGGAAGTCATTTTCATAAAATCGAATAGGCTTCTTGCTAACTCTTTCCACTCTATTAACACCCAAAAAGTTCATTTTAATTTCATTTGTAAATAATGCTTATTTTAGAATTGCTATCGGTATATAATCGGTTATATCTGGCTGGATATTCGGCTATTCGATTTCAAGGTACACCGGATATTTGGCATTGCCGAATACCGGTATTCGGAGAAACTTCTATCCGTTTCATCTCTAGTTATAACTCTGGAACAAAAGATAAAATTATGGAAGTAATTGAGAATCTTTAAAAGAAATGCAGCTGGAAAGTTAAGAGGACGCGGACATATATTGGTTGAGAATTTGTTAATAGTGATATTAATAGTTTTTAGGTATTTATTACTCATGGGACAGTTAGATATATCCCAGTACGGAGAGACCGAATTGAGAGAGAAAATAAAACAACAGTAGCTTCAGGATGAGCCATGATTATACAAGCAGAATAAAGTAAGGCTGAACCAGAAAATACTCCCATCTTCTTGAGAAAATATTTTATTTTCTTTAACATTAACATAGGTAAAATGAAGTGTCTTAACACCTCATTTTAATTATTGCCTATATAATAGAATATAGGCAATAACGAAATTATAGAAGAACTTATACACGGTGAAATTGTGCTTGAGAATTTGGAACAGAGAAAAGAACTATCCATGATAAATATACCACAAGAAGAAGAAGAACATTCGAACTAGAAATGTTGTTAGAGCATCTAAATGATGATAAGTTTTATGATGCAGAAGTAGATGAAGAAGTTGAAATACAAATAGGAAGGCAGTCGAATAATAAAGTCTAAAGGATCCAAGGTGCTTTCATCTATCCATCCATCCATCACCCCATAGACGTCCATTGTCGTATATAGGCCTCAACATGAAAATGCCACTCGGAACGGTCCTGTACCACTTGCATCTAATAGTTCTCTGCAACTTTCAGGATGCCGTCAGTTCATCTAGTAGATAGTCGTCCTGCACTGCGTCGGCCGATTCGTGATCGCCAGTCGAGAACCTTTCTTTCCCAACTGTTGTCGATTTAACAAGCGACGTGGGTTGTCTGGTTACACCAATTCTTTCCTGTTCTGGAATTTATTCAGGTACAGAAATACTGACCATAGCATTCTCAATAGCGTGTTGAACGACTTAGACCCTTTTTATGAAGCCGACATTTAGAAACCACGTTTCAGTGCAGTGTGTCAAGGTGCTTATGTTATTATAACATTAAAAAGAGGCCACAAAGGCAAAACATGCAAATGATGTTGGTCTGAAGGCATAAAAGGCACATTGAAAGCAATAAATAGAAATATTAGGAGTAAATAATCATTAAATAGATTTAATAATAGAGAATGAAACTCAACATTAATTAGAATATTTTATAAAATTAGATGATAATACAGAGTGATTATAAGCAGCTCCTCACTAAGCAATTAATGTTATTGTAATTGTTACAGCTTTAAGGTATTCCTAACTTGTATGAATTCACAGGTTTTTTTATTTAAATTTTTTTTTGTCTTGTATTAAATCTTGAAAATTTATACATAGGTATATTTAATTTTGAAGGGCATCACACTGGAGCTAATACCATATATGTTGTACGAAGCATAATATTATGTATATTTAAAAGATTAAGAAAAAAAAATGACTGCCCGCTGAGTTTCATGTCGGATCTTCTCAGTATGTGGCCGCGTTCCGATCCGGTGGGAGATTATTGTATTGTATTCAAACGTGTAATTTGACAATATGTAAGTGCCCTTAAGGGGCCTATGCAGAATAAATGATTTGATTTGATTTAAATTTAGTTACCGAAAAGGAAATAATAAAAAGAATTCGATTTAATTATACATTTAGGTAAGTGAAATTTTGATTATTGTGAATGTTGTCTGTCATATTTTTAGCTGTCTATATGGATCACCTTTTGAGTAAAAGCTTCTTCTATTTCCATCCATTATTTAAGACCATGATTATGTGCCCTATCAACTCCTTAACAATTGGTACCAACGTCTCCATTCTTGATAGAATAACTACGATGATTCGTAGCACTCGACACGGCCTTATCATTCACCCATATCACCCTGGAACGACATTTTTATTTATTGTATTTAGTGCACCAACAGTACAATTATTATAAATACACAATCTTAATAAATTTAAAACACATTTATATTAGCTATAATTACACAGACAACTGTAATTTTCCATGTAGTGTTGGGATAAGAATATAATTGAGCACTATAAATGAAAAACTATTTTACGCATTTTATCGCGTTTGTATTTGATTTTTAATTGCCCAACGTTTCGAACACTTTACAGCGTTCATGGTCACGGTTGGACTAAAACATCCCACGTTCAACAAGATATCGTTATTACAGAGATCTTTTTTTTTTTTTTTCCCCGTACCCACGTCACCTCGTTGTTGGGCCGACCACCGGAGCAGATGTGACTTGTCGTCAGTGGTCGGCCCGACGGAATACCCTTTCGGGTAACGTCACCTCTCGACGTCCTGGGACGTCGGTCGCCGTCGCGCGGTCTGCCTCTCTGCGGGTGACGGACAATTCCCCGGTCCGATCACCCGCGGCCTCGGCTAGGGCGGCATTAGGCGCAGATACTCGCGCCTACGCTGCCCGAGTCGCCGGCGGCGGAACGTGTCGCCGAATAGGAGCTCTACTCGCACACGATCCGCCGCCTCCTTCCGTGAGATTACGGCCTCACAGAAGGCGGCGACCGCGTCCCAGTTCCTGACGCTGTCGAGCATCTCCCTGGCGATGGTCGGCAGCGTCAGGTCGGCACCGATAATCGCGACGAGTTCACGGCGCTCCCCCTCCCACGCAGCACACACCTCGAGCGTGTGCTGCGCCGTGTCCTCGTCGCAATTGCAGTGGTGGCAGGACGGTGTGCTCTCCCTCCTGACAATCTTGTGCAGGTACTTCGCGAAGCAACCGTGCCCCGTAAGCACCTGCACCAGTCGGAAGGAAAGCACCCCGTGCGTCCGCTCCAACCACACCATCAGCACCGGCCGGAAGGCCTCGACGGTCCTGACACCGTACCGAAGACTCTCCAGCCGTACTGCCCAACGGGCAATTACTTCCCGGCGGGCGTCGACCCGCCAGGCGGTGACCTCTTTGATGGAGACCATACCGCCGCGGGCGCGCGTCTCCGATACCCGCTGATAAATGTCGGTGAGCATCTCCGCCTCCAGGTCCCACGGGGGGGTTCCGGCCAGGAGGCACGCTGCCTCCGTCGCCACCGTGCGGTAACCACGTATGGCCCTGATCGCCATGACCCTCTGTGGTCGCCTCAAGAGGGCCCTCAGCCGGACGGTCAGGGACCCCGCCCACACCGGTGCGCCGTACAGGGCCATGGACCGGATCACCCCCACGTACAGCTGTCGGCACGTAGCGCTGGGTCCGCCCACGTTCGGCATCAGCCGCGAAAGGGCGGATGCCGCGCCGACAAGTCGGGGAACAAGTCGATGGAGATGCTCCCGGAACCAAAAATGCCCGTCGAGCACCAGGCCCAAGTTATTACAGAGATCTATCAAATGATCTGAATAGTTTTATTTACAATGTGTAATGCCCGCGTAAACATCAGAAATCATTAATTCATCACTCCCTGTCTTACCAGTGGATGTCGTAAAAGACTACTGATGTTAGATACGGCAAATTCGAGATAAAACAAAACATGTCTGTCCAGCTTGGTATACGAGAGAAATATCCTTCTATAGATCAATTTCTCTCTATTAGGGAGAAGGCTACAGCGCAGCAGTGGGACGTGTAGGTATGAACTAATACGACATACGATAGTATGCTTGATATGCGATTAACATTACACTGATTTTACAAATTGTATTTTTTTTTTTTTAAAGACAACACCGTGAATTAAGTAGTTAATCCTTATGCTGTGGGGGATTTTACAAACACAATTAAAGGACGCCGATTACATTCAGACTCAGAACAACAATTTTTGAATCGCACAAAGTGTTGTCCTGCGTGGGATTTGAACCCACGCCACTGGCACGGTAGGTTGGCATCTAAATCACTAAACGATTTGAGCTGTTTATTTGTAAAATTATTATCAAAAAGAAAACAAACAACAATTTTAACTTATGAAGCTATTACTTGCCTATTAAAAGGTCGCAGAGACTCTCAGTCTCGCTGAGAGACGCCCGCCGTCACGTCATTTCGCATTGATCAGTCCGTCTGAAGAGGCCTTGGTACGGTATTTGGACTGTCGAGCCCTTCCAACCTGTGCTAATGGAGTGGTTAGGTCAGCAGCATGGGGCGTTTTCCTTACGACTGGTGCAGATATTGGCCAGGACCATGAGCGTGATCATATGGAAAGACCAGTGCCGTGAACTCGTCGGTGCCGTTCTGACGCTATAAACTAGTGCTAGGACTAGTAAATCGTCTATCATCATCATTCATCATTTCGGCTCATATACGTCCCGCTACTGGGCTCGAGCCTCCTCCATAATAGGAGGGCAATTAACCTTACTATACCATGCTGGTCAAACAGGTTGGTATAGGGTTTTGTTTCGAGTTTCCCATCTCATGCATAAAATCGTCTATAGAGCTACGGCATTCTTTCTAGTTCCTATTAATAGCAGAATATTTGACATCATGCATCTAATATTTGTCCCCTAATGTTCTATAGGCTCATTTAGAGATTTTAATGCTCGATCATTTTTATCTATAACGTCAACCAGAACTCATAATGGAAAACGAGTTTCTTTTATAGACAACTCTGCGTTAAATAATGCTAGTAAATTATTATTTATTAAAAATCTACTATTATTATATAAATCAAAAAGTAAACCTTGCAATATCATAATTATTAGCTTGGAAATATATATATATATATATTAGCAGTTACTTGATGCGCATTTGAAGACGCACAAAAGTAAGGAAACTTGCTCGTATCATGGATTTTTGAATTGCTATGACTCAATGATAATATATATATATATATATATATATATATATATATATATATATATATATATATATATATATATATATATATATATATATAAGTAAATTTGAAAATTTTGAATACCCTCGATACAAACTAAAACAATAAACAAAGTATTACACTCTGCTCAACAGGAATTGTCAATTAATGAAACACTTTATTAAATAATTTTAGAGCTGATACTCTTACACTGCTGGACCGATATTAACCAAACATAGCTAAGAACCATCACCAGAAAACTATCATTTAAATGGAAAAACCGCATCGAAATCGGTCCATTTGTTTGATAGTTACGATGCATCAGAGAGAGATACACACACACACAGAGATAGACAGACATCGAGGTCAAACTTATAACACCACTCTTTTTGTGTCGGGGGTTAAAAATGTAATTTAAAACATCGATAAAGGTGCTTAGTACTCTCTTGGGTAAGCATATAAAATCATTTGAACAACGAGTACCTGTTCGACTTGTAAAATTCATTACAGATTCTTCGTCGTGCAGTGCCTGGAGTAAGCAGAGTGTACTGTTGTGCCTCTAATGAATGAAACTATTCCTTGAACTTAGCTCATTCAATATACGCCTCATCTGTCGGCTCTGATAACCCCTCAATCTCCAACTGTAATCGGACAAAGACATCGTATATAGCTCCAAATTTTGAAAGACGTCCATCTAGTTCAAAGCGTTGCAAAGCAAAGATTTTGATTGAAATGTGTACTAAGATAGTTAGGTATATAGATTGATTCAGGGTTATAATTCGAGTCTCGGTGAATCTTAAATTTTATTTCTAGAAAATGTCGTCTTGTCGGTATTTTCAGCTAATTAATAAAATGTCATTAGAATAGTAATGTAAGTTTAGTCATCGCCGACAAGAATGACAGTAGCTCAGTTGGGAAATTGTCCAGTCGCATTCAAACAGTCTGAGATCGGATCTTAGTGTTATTATTGTTCTGTTTTTTTGAATTTTTGATATTTTTTACATTATTTCATCACTTTTATTTTTTTATTAAATATGTTCGTCAAAAATACAATATACAGTAAAAAAATTATACCGAGCAAAGATTTATGGAATGAAAGGCAATAAGGAAGTCCTAATTAAAGTTGAATAGTATATAGAGAAGGAGCAACGATAGAATGAAACGTTGTATACGCTTTAAATCAAGTCATCGTCATCATCCCCAGCTTATCTCAATTAATTGGAGTTGGGAGCCAGGATACCACGAACAGATACATACACACAGACAGACCGACATAAATTCATAACAAACTTATAACACCCCTTTTTGCATTGTGTTTAAAAACAAAATGAAAATAAAACAAAGTATGCACGTCCGCCGTTGCGCCCTAGTGGCTACTAACAGATACATGAATTGTTAAAATAGGTGGTCATGAAGGAAATATCATTACAACTTATACATAAGTCTGCCTATCCCACTATCGATATTATCACGCGATACTAGATGCCTAGTCTTTCACTATTATTTACATGTTAATAACGCATACAGATAGAAATATATCACTTCACATCGATAATTTTATTGATAATATTATGATATCCAAAATACTGATATGATATGATAATGACGTAATCACTAAGTTTGACCACTTTTTAATATCGTCTGATAATTTCGTTTTGTTATGCTACTGCCCTATATACCCAGAAATAAATTCAGATTTTAATCTCTTGTTGGTTTATGGTCATGTGGGCATCAAATGATCTTAAATTTTGTTGCATACTATTATTTGATAGTTCTAGATTTTCGAATTTTAGGAAATTATGTAAGGCTATGCATACAAGAATCATGTATTCTTATTATTTAACATTGGTATTTTCTTTTATAAAATCTCAAGATTTTCTGTCAGGATTCCCAAAATAATTTCTCCTAAAGCACTTTGCTCGGTTTACGCGATGATTGTAATTCTTTTTTCATGATATGGATATTTGCTTATTATATATTTGGACACGTGAATTACTTTGTCTCCAGCAAAAGCAAATGTTATTTCATCTGGTATATCTATAACTTTTTAATAGGTGGTATACCAATCATTTTAACTTAATATGAACTTTTAACGATTTTATACTTTTCTTGTTTAGATTGGATATATAATATGACATTTACATCCTCACGGAAACCTGGAATACAAAAGTTAATAATTTCCCTGCATTGCAAAATTTGAGCATCCATTTTAGTAAAAATAATATTAATCAAAATGATGGAATTGTAGTATACACGAAACAGGGGTTGGGCTGTTCGGTAAAGGAATTAAGATTCTCAGATTCTACTTGTTTTTTAATAAAAATTGATCTCCATACAGCGATTTTAGGTATTTACAGGTCTCCATCACATAGAAATATCGATCGTTTCCTTTTTTCCTCTAGATAATTTTCTAAGAGTATCAAGTAGTAACACTATTATTATTATTTTAGGCGACTTAAATATAGACATTAAATGTAACCATAATGATTCATGTAAATAATTGAACTGATGGCTAGTTATGGTTTCCTTAACTGGTCAACAGTTTCCAACTAGAAATAATAATTGCATCGACCACGCCATGATTAAAATAAAATATCCAAGTATTAACATTGTTATAGTCTATGATAACAGACGATTCACTCATTAAAAAACAATAGTAGTTATTTGGCTTAAACCATAAAACTATGAGAATATAGAGAATTTCCTTGTTATATTAAAAAAAGAAACAAGTTTCTTTTTTTTCTTTATAATTAATTATAAATATATATGCTGAGTTTAACGCTGATTGCTGACAGTAATTATGTTGTAAATTTACGTACAAACTAATAGCAATTTCTACCAATCGATCTTAATTGGTAAAAAATTTATAGCCTAAATATAATTTTAGTTGTGCTTTAAAAATAAGATTAACGAATTATATTATTCTTCAGGGTCCTATTTTTGCAATAACTACTGGTCGGTAATAAATTTGCCGAAGTTTGAACTTAAAGTGGTGTTATTTACTGCTAGCATATATTCTGTAGAAAGTGGGTACTTGCAGAAGCAGAGACACAATTTGGTAAACCTCAATATTTAAAATCTCTTAAAGTTTTTAGATTCCAAATTTAATTGTAAAATTTTAAATAAAACTACTTTACGGATTTTATCGCGTTTGTATTTGTTTTTTGATTACCCAACGTTTCGAACACTTTACAGCGTTCATGGTCACGGGTGGACTAAGATGTCTCACGTCCAACAAGTCATCGTTACTGCAGAAAATTTATAATTATACCCGATACAGAAATTAGTTATTAAATATTGACCCACATTTTGATACAAAATTTATTGCCAATAAATTTTGTATCAAAATGTATCTCTGACACTCCACGTAACACTCGTGGACTGCCAACGGTAGGTGTAAAACGAGATATGATGATATATAAAATCTGATTATGGAGTTGTGAGGTTTAGTGGACTATTTTACTAGAACTATTGATTTTTAAACTGTCATCTGCCTTCAATACCTCTATACGTTTTGATGTTTGGCAGACTGTAACTCGCCAACTCACTGAATGGGCCCCTCTAAACAGTCGCCACAGACACGTAGGCCATACGGGCAACAAGGGTGCAACATTGGTGCAAATGGCTTGTGGTGTCGAACGGTGCGGCGCCGTTTTCACCATCGCAATTCCCCGATAGATCCGGAGACCCGCAGTGGTTTCCCCGTAGTTTTCCCTTGAAAATGATATTTCCACCCCCGAGCATATAGCTCTGGCCATACCTCTCGCCGTTTAAGGCAAGCCAGAGTTGAGAATCCTGCAGGCACTTTTCGATTTGCTCTCCAACCAGCCAATAAAGGCGAGCTGGATACGAGGCCCTGGCCGACTCTCTGGGGCACTCAGGACCGCAGTGTCGCCACTCACATTCAGCACGCCACAAGCAGCCCTGCGGTTAATTGGTTTTCCCATATGTCTTGTGATACATTATTCTTTTATATAAAAAGAACTTAGAGAGCCATATAATATTCCTCTGAGATTTGCGTTAATCTCATGGTGAGATAATGACTGACCCATAGGGTTTATTTTTATTATTATTAGAATACTTTTTGCAATTAACGAGATCAGCTATTCCAAGGATCTTTTATCAATAAAAGATATATATTTACCTACTATTACTTTAATAGCTATTTTTGCCTCAATTACCCTTACAGAATTAAACAATTTCCATACCTTTCTGAATTTCTCCTATCATCAACATCATTTCAGCCTATCGCCGTCCACTGCCGGACGTAGGCCTCCCTCATGTTGCGCCACAATGAGCGGTCCTGTGCCGCCTGCATCCAACGACGCCCAGCTACTTTCACTAGGTCATCGGTCCACCTAGTGGGGGGTCGTCCTACACTGCGTCGTCCGATACGTGGTCGCCACTCGAGAACCTTTCTTCCCCAGCGGTTGTCGGTTCGTCGAGCGATGTGGCCTGCCCATTGCCACTTCAGCGTGCTAATTCTTCGTGCTATGTCGGTTACACCCGTTCTTCTGCGGATTTCCGTATTCCAGATTCTATCTCGCAGAGAAATCCCGAGCATAGCCCGCTCCATAGCACGCTGAGCGACTTTGAGCCTTGATATGAGGCCTACATTTAGGGACCACGTTTCCGTGCCGTAAGTCATCACTGGTAACACACACTGGTCCTGTGTTTTCAGACACTGAGGTATGTTGGACGAAAATATCCTCTTAAGTTTCCCGAACGCTGCCCAACCGAGTTGGATTCGTCGGCTGATCTCTTTCTCGAAATTGGATCTACCTAACTGGACTGTTTGTCCTAGGTAAACATAGTGATCGACAACTTCAAGAATCGCATTGCCAACTAGGACCGGTACAGGAATGACATGGGCATTTGACATGACTTTCGTCTTGTCCATGTTCATTCGTAAACCCACTAGTTGGGATACCCTGCTGAGATCATTGAGCATTGTGCCAAGGTCCTCCATGGATTCTGCCATAACGACTATATCGTCCGCAAATCGAAGGTGAGTGATGTATTCGCCGTTAATATTGATGCCGAGTCCAGTCCAGTCTAAGAGCTTGAAGACATCTTCCAGTGCAGTGGTGAACAGTTTCGGAGAGATAACATCTCCCTGTCTCACGCCTTTCTGCAACTGGATCGGTTTCGTACTCTTATCCCGGATACGGACTGACATTGTGGCGTTCCTATACAAACACTTCAGCACTTCGATATAGCGATAGTCGATTTGGCACCGCTGAAGGGACTGCAGCACCGCCCAAGTTTCGACTGAATCAAAGGCTTTCTCATAGTCCACAAACGCTAAGCAGAGGGGCCGATTATACTCCTCGGTCTTTTGTATAATCTGCCGAAGCGTGAGGATATGGTCTATGGTGCTATAGCCTTTTCGGAAGCCGGCTTGTTCGGGCGGCTGGAAGTCATCGAGCTTGCGCGAGAGTCGATTGGTAATGACCCTCGAGAACAACTTATAAACATGGCTCAGGAGTGAGATGGGTCTGTAGTTCTTTAGAAGAGCTTTGTCACCCTTCTTGAAGAACAGCACCACCACACTCCTGGTCCACGACTCTGGAACGTCGCCCCCGAGGATAACGCAATTAAATAGCTTTTGAAGGGCTATTAAGACTGGCTTGCCGCCCACCTTCACAAGCTCTGCCGTAATTCCGTCATCTCTCGGTGCCTTACCGTTACGTAGTTGTTTGAGAGCCATTCTGATCTCGTACAAGCTAATGTCCGGGATTTCTTCGGTATAGTGCCGAGTTAGCTTGGATCTGGGATCTTGGACCAAGCCGACAACGAGATTTCGGGATGATTTGTATAACTGTCCATAGAACCTTTCGACCTCTCCCAAGATCTCACTTTGGGATGAAATGACAGTGCCATCGTCGGTCTTCAGCTTAGTCATTTGGCTTTGCCCAATAGACAGATCTTGTGCGAACACTTTTGAGCCACGATTCCGCTCTATCGCTTCTTTAATACGGAGCGTATTAAATCGGCGAATATCGCGACGCACAGACCTGGAGATCTGCCTATTTAGCTGCCTATGTTTGGACCAATCGGCTGAAGACTGCACCGTCATTTCTTTTCTCCGCCCCATGAGCTCGAGAGTCTGGTCAGAAAGTTTTTTAGGTCTATTAACGCGGTGAGCCTTGAAAAATTTCGACCCAACCGCGTGGACAGTTTCCACGAACCTGTTGTTCATATCGTTCGGAGATTCGCATTCATCCAGACATTGGAAGCGATTGTGTAATTCGAGTTGAAAGCCTTCGAGGTTCTGGTATTGGACAGATGTAGGTCGGAGTGTAGACTTCATCAAGCGTGACCGCTCGACTTTTGTGTGGATATTCAATGTGGCTCGTACCATCCGGTGATCGCTCCCAGTTTTAATCCTGCTGATCACTGAGACATCATTGAATATCTGTCGTTTGTCTGACAAGAGTGGTAGGACCACACTGTCGACAGTTATCTGTTTACAGCCGCGGGCCGGTCCGTCCGGGGCAGTACCATGCTGACGCAGAAAATCGACGTCTGAGTAGTAACAATTTGTTACTGCGCTTCGTTCGGTGAGCGAGAGAGCCGGAAGCCCAACTTTCTGAGGGTGATTGCGTGTGGAGGGTTAGGTGGTGCCCTTGGTATCACCGAGCCTCAATGCACGCATTCACACTCCCTTCGCTTTCTTCGCGGTAGGCAACGGCCTTGTAAAGGTCCATGAGCGGCAGCAACACTTACCATCAGGTGTACTGTTTGCTCGTTTGCCACCGTTTGCAATAAAAAAAAAAAAAAAGATGAAGTCTATCTCGTTTTTTGTTGAACCATCGAGGCTAATCCAGGTCCATTTCCTTTGTGGCTGCTTCCTGAAGAAGGAATTCATCATAAAGAAGCTTTCATTCTCCAGAAAATTAGCCAGTTTCTGGCCCCTCTGGTTTCTCTGTCCATATCCATGTTTCCCCACTCTCAACTCATCATCACTCCCTTTGCCTATTTTCGCGTTAAAGTCTCCCATGACTACCGTGAAGTGGGTTTTGGACGTGTGTATGGCTTTCGAGATGTCCTCGTAAAATGCCTCCACCTCGTCGTCGGAGTATGTCGAGGTCGGTGCGTATACCTGTATAACCTTCAGCGAATACCTCTTGGTAATTCTGAGTATAAGGTACGCTACCCTTGTCGACACACTCTCGATCCTCTCCACGTTGTCTACGAGAGACCTACGAACGATAAACCCTATACCACCTTGGGACGGGTGATCGCCCTCCCGGTAGAAGAGCAAGTTTTCAGACTGGAGGATTATCGTGCCCTCGCCCTCTCTTCGCACTTCTGATAATCCTACAATGTCCCAGCGGATTTTGCTCAATTCCTCTTCCAGCTCGATGACCCTCTCGTCAGTCCTGAGTGTCCGAATGTTGTGCGTTACCAGGGCCAAGAGTCGTTTTTGTTGGTAGCCGGATCGCTGCCGGAGATTCCTCGCACCCCCCGCTCCACCACTACTGGGCCCGCCACCAAAATGAGCCCATAGAGTACCGGAGCCGCCGTGACTGGGGGCCATTTTTTTATTGTACGCCATTTCTAACAAAGGGGATATTGCCGTAATCGCCACGCTTGGCAGGCGGGTTGGCGATCGCAGTATAGGTGTTTTACGTTTCCCAGGAGAGAGCTGCTGCCCTGCTCTCCTCGTGAACAGTCGATTTTTAGCCGATTTTTACGACTCCCACGGGCAAGTAAGGGGTGGCGACATATGTATTCTCAGCCCGTCACCACACGGGCAATTTCTCCTATATTCAGTCCATAACTCTTGTGATGGCTTTGGTGTAACAAATTGTTGTAATTTCTTCCATATTACTTGCCGAAAAAAATATTCAAATAGTGCTTCTTACACGATAACTTTGAGCTAGGGTTTGAAAGCTAATTGTCGAAGTGATAAATCTGTAATAAATAAAAAAATATACATTTACATTAAAATTTTCAAGTATTTGGTTGTAATTACTTATTTATTTTTGTTTATTAGTTATTTTTGCACTAACTGTGGTAGAGGCACTGATTACTATAGAAGGCGACAGTGTTTTCTTTGGCTAACCAAGACTTATAACATAAGCATATTATCTAGCTTATTTGCTGTTGTACCACAAAATATTATTGGATTCAAAAACATGTTACATTAATAAAAATTATGTGTTCCTTTTTCAAAGGTGAAGTGTTAACAACGCGGGCAAAGAATTTGAGATTTTTACAAGAAAGTTATTAGAATAATGCAGTTTAAAAGAGGTTCTGCTAGATTAAAATATGAACCAGTTAGATATGAAAAAAAAAGATTTTGAAAATAATAGTTTTTACAATATACTTGTAGAATAAAACACAGACGTCTAATTTAGATAGCACTAAAGAAAATGAGATAATTACTGGTTAGTTATATTAATATTACTGCTTACTTTATACTGATAAAGTTGTTGGCAGTTGTTGTTGTTATACGCAGTACAGGAGAACACTTTGTCACGAAATACGGGATAAACCTACGGTCAGCGGTAGACGGCGAAAAGCTAACTGATGATAGCTCATTTAAATATATTTTACCTTTCTTTTTTTTTTTTTTTGTGGGTGGGCCGCGGTCGGCGCGCCTCCGCACCACTCCGTCCGGGGCGACAGAGGGGCTTAAGCACGAGCCTCCCGCGACCCACCCGAAAACCACGTCGCCTTCGTCGTTGGGCCGACCACTGGAGCAGCGTTAACTTGTCGTCAGTGGTCGGCCCGACGAAATACCCTCTATTGGGGTACCCTCCCATCGACCGACGTCCCCCCCTCGGGGAGGACGTCGGTCTTTCCTCACACGGTCGGCCTCTCGGCGGGTGACGGACTAATCCCCGGTCACGTCACCCGCGGCCTCGGCTAGGGCGGCATGAGGCGCAGATAGTTGCGCCTGCGCCGCCCCAGTCGCCGGCGGCGGATCTCCTCATCGAGGCTGCGCTCCTCACGCAGGCGATCCGCCGCCTCCTTCCGCGAGATCACTGTCTCGCAGAAGGCTGCGACCGCGTCCCAATTCCCGACGCTGTCGACCATCGCCCTAGCGATAGCCGGCAGCGCCAGGTCCGTACCGATGATTGCGACGAGTTCACAGCGCTGCACTGCCCAAGCCCCGCAGGCCTCGAGCGTATGGCGCGCCGTGTCCTCGTCGCAATCGCAGTGGTGGCAGGACGGTGTACTCTCCCTCCTAACGACCTTGTGCAGGTATTTGGCGAAGCACCCATGCCCCGTCAAAACCTGCACCAGTCGGAAGGAGAGCACCCCGTGCCGCCTCTCCAACCACTGCATCAGCACCGGCCGGAAGGCCTCCACGGTTCGCACCCCGAACCGAGGCCTCTCCAGCCGGACTGCCCAACGGGCGATGACGTCTCGGCGAGCGTCGACGCGCCAGGCAGTGAGATCCTTTAACGAGACCACACCGCCCTCTGCTCGCACCCCCGTCACCCGCCGATATAGTTCGGCGAGCATCTCCGCCTCCAGGTCCCACGGAGGAGTCCCGGCCAATAGGCACGCTGCCTCCGTTGCCACCGTGCGGTATCCGCGGATGGCCCTGACCGCCGTGACCCTCTGTGGTCGCCACAGAAGGGCCCTAAGTCGGGCGGTCATGGACCCCGCCCACACCGGTGCGCCGTACAGGGCCATCGACCGGATGACCCCCGCGTACAGCCGTCGGCACGCAGCGCTCGGTCCGCCCACGTTAGGCATAAGCCACGATAGGGCGGACGCCGCGCCGACGAGCCGCGGAGCGAGCCTGCGGAAATGCTACCGGAACCACCATCGCCCGTCGAGCACCAGGCCCAAGTACCTCATATGGGCCCGGATGCTGATGTCGACCGAGTGGACGGTGATCGAGACGCCGATGGAAGGGCTCATAGTGCGCCCATGGAACAAGAGGGCCTCCGTCTTGTCCAGGGCGACCCTCAACCCCAGCGCCTCGATCCGTCTGACGACCTCCTCGGTACCCGAGGTCGCCCGGCTTACCGCCTCTTCTAGCGTCCCACCGGGGGCTGTGACGAGCGTGTCGTCGGCGTAACAAATCACGCCCAGCCCGGGCGGGAGGCTTCCCCTCAACGCCCAGTCGTAGCCGATGTTCCACAGGGTGGGTCCGAGGACCGACCCCTGTGGGACACCGCACGTCATGGGCGTTCGCACGACGTCCCCTGCTCGGTCGGTGCAGAGGACGCTGCGCCCCTCCAAATAGTCTGCCACTAGCCGCCTCAGGTAAACTGGCACCCCGTGATACCGGAGCGCCTCCCTGATGCAGCTGAATGGCAGACTATTGAATGCGTTGGCGATGTCTAGGCACACCACCAACAGCACTCCCCCGCCGGTGACGGCCTCAGTCGCCACGGCCCTCAGGCGCAACAGAGCCGCGATCGTCAAACGACCCCTCCTAAACCCAAACTGGGCGTCCGACAGATCGGGCCCCGTGCCGACGAGGTGCCGCTCGATGCGGGCAGCTACCACCCTCTCCAGTAGCTTGCCCGTGTCATCGAGCAGCACGATAGGCCTCTAAGCCGAAGGCGACTCCGGAGACCGTCCCGGCTTCGGCAGGAGCACCAGCCTTCCCTCCTTCCAGCACCCAGGGAACCGTCCGGACTCTAAACACGCGTCGAACAGCCCCCTGAGGCGGGGTCCCAGGTGTTCGAGGACCAGGGCCAGCACGCGGTCAGGAACACCGTCGGGCCCGGGGGCGGTAGACTTTGCGCGCATGCGCGTCACCGCCACCCCCATCTCGGGTTCCGTGATGGGCGGAACACTGTCTTCGTCGGCCTGCCGGTCAGTGTCTGGCGGAGCCATGACCGGGGGCGTGTGTTTCGCCCGCCGCGGGAACAGGTCCTCGATGACCCGGGTGAGAAGGCCGGGCTGGAGAGTCTCGGTGAGGGGAGGGCCCCGCGCGCGTAGCCTATTCAGCACCGCGCGATAGGGGCGTCCCCAGGGGTCACGGTCGAGACCGTCCAGCATCTCCTGCCGACTGACGTCCTTGGCGGAGCGGACGGCCAGCCTGAAGGCCGACCGCGCATTGCGGTAGCCCTCGTAAAGCACGGCCTCCCGCTCCGCGTCGCGATGGCGCCGCCGGCTGCGGGTGTAGGCCCTCCGGGCGCGGATACACGCGGCCCGGAGATCCGCCAGCTCCCGGGACCACCAGTGGACACCCCTCCTCGGGGGCAGACGCCGTACCCGGGGCATGGCCGCATCGCAGATCTGCGTCAACGCACTGCGGATGCGGCCAGCCTCGGCGTCCACCCCGTCCGACTGGTGGGCAGAGGACAGCCATGAGTATACGATGGCTGTCTCCGCCAGCTGGTCCCGGTCTAAGCGACCCACAGCCCATCGCGGGAACGCAGGACGCCCATCCACCCCGTGACCCCTGCTGGTCGTCGGGATTGCAGGGGAGACCTCCATCCGGATATACCGGTGGTCCGACAAGGTCTCCACCTCCTCCACGACGCGCCAGCTCCCCACGCGTGCGGCGACCTCGGGGCTAGCGAACGAAAGGTCCACTATCGACCCGCCCCGTTGTCGCACGCACGTATGCACCGAGCCCCTGTTCAGCAAACAGAGGCCCAGTGCCACCGCCCACTCCTCGATCGCCCGTCCTCGGTCATCCATCCTAGGGGACCCCCACGCCACGGACTTGGCGTTAAAGTCCCCCAGGACGAAGACCTGGCGCGATGCCAGTCGCCGTAACGAGGCCTCCATGATGGTGAGGAAGGCCTCGAAATCGGTCACACTCCAGTTAGGGGAGAGATAGACTCCGAAGAGCGTAATCTCCCCCCAGTCCGCCGCGACGTATCCGACGCCCCTGTCCCTAAGGGTCAGAGACGACGAAGGCCACGACGTGGAGGCGACGATTGCCACGGTGCCATTGGTGCTACCCAACCAGTTAATCCGGTCAGGCACCACGTACGGCTCCGCGACTACGGCTACTCCTATCAACCACTCCGCCATGGCTTGCAGGAACACGTCCTGCGCACCGGCGGAGTGGTTGAGATTGGCCTGGAGGAGACGAATGGATACGGGGTCCATTAACGGTCCGTATCCATCGTCACCTCCTCCGCGCTAACGGGCGATCGGGCCGCGCTCGGAGCGGGGACTGGCCCGGTCGATGGGCCGCCCCGCCCCTTTGGGGCCGATGCCGGGGGTCTGCAGTCCCCAGAGCCCATGCGGTGCTTGGCAGGCTTATTCCCCGCCGCACACGCGGGGCAGTGGGGCACCGCAGAGCACGATGCCGCCTGGTGTCCAGCTTGACCGCAACGGAAACATAGCCCGCTGCAGTCAAAGCAGTTGCGACACGTCAGTCGGGTATGCCCGACCGCCATGCACTTATAACACCTCGCGGGCCGGGGCTCCAGCATGGTTACCCGCGCCGAACTCCAGCCCACGAGGAGCCTGCCTGAGTCGGCCAATTGCTTGACCGACTCCACTGGGCACTGCACCCAGACAGCACCGACGCCGCCCGGACCAGGGCGGATGGTGCCAATCCGGACGGTGTCCGAGGCACACCCCGTACGCGCCATAATGGCCTCCCGGATGTCCTCCACCGCCACGGAGTCGTCCAGACCCGTGAGGCGCAAATCTGCGCACTTAACGGGCCTGGCGATTCGGACTCCATCCTCCGGTCCGAACAGCCCCCTCAGCATCGTGGCCAAACTATCGGCCGTCTTCGCGCCCTCGGCCCCAGGGAACTCGAGTATTCGAGCCCCTGTCCGGGCTTTGCGGATCCTCGCCTCGACGCCCCCGATGTCGGAGACGTCCAGCTCCCGCCGGGCGCGTCTTAGGACGGCCTCATAGTTTAGGCCCCTCTCAGCCGCCTCAGGCAGTACGGTGATTACTACCGCAGCCGTCTTCGGCGACTAGAGGCCCCTACGCGACCTTTTCCCCTTTCCGCCGGCTCCCGCCTGGGGAGCGGCGGCCACAGCGGCACTCTTGGCCGCCGCTCTCCGCTTTTGGCCGCGTGCCTTCCTGCTACGCTCAGCCACCTGCCAGCCCTGTTCGAGCCTAGCAGCAGCGCTGAGCGCAGCAGGCGCAGTCGCGGGTTCGCCGGCCGGCGCCTGCGGTGCAATCGCTGGCGCCGGCCGCGGCCCGGCCTTGGCGGGAGCTGGCACCTTGCCGGCCTTCTTGGCCCCCTTGGGTCCCGCCGCGGCCGCAGCGTAGCTCACCACGCGGCCACCCCGACAGGGAAATATATTTTACCTTGCAAATTGATATTCACTTTTCAACGGAAACATATATTTTCGGAAAAATTCTTGCTTTAAAATGTGAGGCCTCAAATTATGTTACCAATTTTCAAAGCTTATTTTCATAATAACCATGAAAATATCTTGAGTCCTGGCTTAAGTCGTTACTTCAAAGGGATTTTAATTAATCGAGTTTTCGTTTTTTTCTTTACCTTCTTCCCTGTCTTGTGGATATCGAAAAATATAACTCAGAGATAAAATGAGCAGATCAAATCTGTTTATGAGAAAATAAACTCCAAAAAAAAAACCCTGGAATGACCTACCTGACCTGCATGGTAAAGTGGATCAATTTCGTTTCTATTTTGGAGTAAGCTCGATCCCAGCAGTGAGACGTATATGAACGGAGACAATGATGATGATGAAGTCATTTCTTCCAAAATTAGTAGAACTCAAATTTTTTTGCCTTATCTTCAGCTTTTAATATAATTTCACTGCCTTCCTCTTCAGCTTCAGATATAAGAGTAATTATAGTAACATCGATACCAATCATTGTATATTGTCAAGTACCAGTGCTATTCAAGAATGCTTTTGTTGATGCAATTTGTTTCTGCGCTTCGTTCGATGAGCGAGAGAGCAGAAAGTCAACTTTCTGAGGGTGTTTGCGTGAGGTGGGTTTTAGTGATGACTTTAGTATCACCGAACCTTATTGTATGCATTCACACTCCCTTTACTTTTTCTTGGTAGGCAGCGGCCTTGCAAAGGTCTATCAGCGGCAGCAACACTTACCATCAGGTGTACTCCTTGCTCGTTTGCCACCATTTGCAATAAAAAAAAAAATAAAAAAAGGCTTAAATGGGGTCTGCACAGGTTCAGTATAGACAAAATACTAAGCATCGACTTTGCGTCAGTGTGAATTTAGTTGGCCGACCACTGACGTCAAGTCACCCTGCTCCAGTGGTCGGCCCAACGACGAAGGCGACGTGTCACGTGTGGGTTACGGGTATGCGTGCTTACACCCCTCTCTCGCCCCGGATAGAGTGGTGCGAGGAGTGCGCCGACTGTAACCCACCCCAAGAAAAAATGTGAATTTTGTCTAAGATTTAACGCAGACATACATATACATGCAGTTTATTGTACCTATATATTATCATCATTCTACGGCTTCAATTTTATTAGATCTTGATGATGAAGAGGATGGTAAGAGATGGCTTACCAGAATTGCATTGTTTAATTAAAAATACTCTATATAACCAAAAGATCTGTATTGGTTATTGAATACTTTTTATCAAAATCAACTTGAAACTTAATAACATAGTTGCAAAATACATTCAATTAGTTTATTTATATAAAGGAGTCGGAGGACTGAATCATCAATGGAGAGCCGAAATTATTTAAAGTAGAAACATAATTTTGACAGCAGTTTGTTTTTGTGACGTTCAGATGCTAAAAAAGGATTTTACGAATTTCAACCACAAAATTAATCCTTTATGCAAACAAGACTAAAGGATATTTTTTAATACTCTCTACTAACATATTACACAAGAATATTATAGCAATGGCCTAGATGCGAACGTGTTCATTGAAAGCCATTTTGATCACCGAGACCAATATCAACATATCTTGTGATAAGCCATTCCTACTTGAAAAATCAGACCCGTTTTTTCAAAACTGATATGCTCTGCCGATAAATATATGCTATAAAACAAAAACAAATGCGTCTGATACTGTAATCTAATGCTGATTCAATTTACATAGCTGTTATAGTCAATACATTCTTTACATAATCTTTTTTTTTATAAATATTAATATAAGTACGATGTCTACCTATACCGGCAACTAATGGGAGACAATAATTATATTCCTATTTTTTAGCCACATTGGGAACTTTAACCACCTATTTACTGCATATTGAAATATCAATTAGATTACAAATACATTACTTATAGTTATAAATGTAACGATAACTACACTCAGATACCAATATTTTTATCACTTCGGTGAGCAATTCTCCACGAGTCCAATAAGTCTTCCATTTCTAAGTAGATAGGTAAATCAATCCGAAGCAACTAAGGTGATCAATACAATGTAATTTTACACGATTTCCTTTAAAATTCTCATCTATTACTTTTCATTAAGCCGATAATTAAACACTATCTTGCAGACACAAAACTAAGCGGTCACTTAACATATAATTATTCTAAAAGATGCCCGAACCCGATGACAGAAATCAAAGTCTAAGAAAGTGGATCTACGCGACTCAAACAGGTGCGTCCGCATCGCTACATGTTGATAAATTCAAAGTACGCAACTGCGTAAGCGCATCGAAGAAATGAGGGAGTGGGGTTACAGTGGGAGGGGCTACAATCCTAAACGCTTACGCGGCTTCGTAGATGAAACTGAAGTTAGTCACTTTTTGTAGCAAAGTACTGAATGTATATTTATTGTACGCAAGTGAATATAAAATTATAAGCGCTAAGTAGTTTCCGTTTCGCCCTTATATCAAGCGGACGTGTGTGCAATTATATGTAGTGTTGGCTTAATTTGTGGTCAATTAATCTATAACACGTGTAAAATTGAGTGTAATTTTTAGCAGCAAATAAATCTTCAGGTATTTATATAGATTTATTTACGTTATCTGAATTAAATAACAGCAGACACAAAAGTGTGTGCTAAGTCGCCATCTGCTGTTCATTCTCGAACATTTGATGGATTCTTCGCAAAAAGCGCTATAAAATATAAAAACAATCTTAATACATAAACATTCCTCAAATGGTATGATTTAACTATATACATATAAGCATGTAAAATCAAGCGTACACGCGTTGGTTTATGAAAAAAATCAAGCAATGCATGCAGGGTTTTTTTTTTTTTATGGGTGGGCTATGGTAAGCGCACGCGCGGTCCAGTCCGTCCGGGGCGATGAAAGGACGGCGCGCGGGCCCATAACCCACCCGTACCCACATCACCTCGTTGTTGGGCCGACCACCGGAGCAGATGTGACTTGTCATCAGTGGTCGGCCCGACGGAATACCCTTTCGGGTAACCTCTCACCTCTCGACGTACTGGGACGTCGGTCGCCGTCGCGCGGTCAACCTCTCTGCGGGTGACGGACAATTCCCCGGTCCGCTCACCCGCGGCCTCGGCTAGGGCGGCATTAGGCGCAGATACTCGCGCCTGCGCCGCCCGAGTCGCCGGCGGCGGAACGTGTCGCCGAATAGGAGCTCTACTCGCACACGATCCGCTGCCTCCTTCCGTGAGATTACGGCCTCACAGAAGGCGGCGACCGCGTCCCAGTTCCTGCAGGGTACAGTTAGTTTTAAACAAAAAAGTACTAATAGTGCTACCACTGTTGACAGTTGTCTGTCTACAGCCGCGGGCCGGTCCGTCCGGGACAGTACCACACTGTCGCAGAAAATGGACGTCCGAGTAGTAGCAATTTGTTACTGCGCTTCGTTCGGTGAGAGAGCCGGAAGCCCAACTTTCTGAGGGTGTTTGCGTGTGGTGGGTTTTAGTGATGCCTTTAGTATCACCGAGCCTCGTACAAAATTTTGTAGTTTTTATACGACTAAACGGATCATTTATATCTGAGACCTGATACCCTCTAATGAATAATTCAAATCGTGTTGCATTAACATCAATTATTATTGAACCGACATTGTATACTTTGCATATAAACTGTTGAATAATATCAAAAATGCTTTGTCGTGTATCATCATTTTCAAATAATTCGTTCTTACCTAATTTAATGAAAACTTTTTGATATTCTGTCGATCTTTTTAATATTTTAAAATGTCTTAACTTTTCTTTGCGGCGTAATGTAAGATTATAGTCACAGCCTGTGATCGCATGGAATCCTGGAAAGTTCTTATAAAAAGATTCTCCTAATTTGGCGTAAATCCTTGAGAGGTCCATGTATCTTAAGTTATTTCTAGTGCCTATCAGGATCCAAATAAGTGAATTATTTTGTCGATGACGCATATGACCAAGCATGATCGCTGCAATGTCAGTGTCGACACTTCTGATCACAATATTCCCTTGATTTGAAATATTGCACGCATGGTAGACTGTTTTGGTATCAGCCACTTGATTTTCTCGGCATGACGGCTCTTCTACAACCCTCGTCAATAAATTGTTAGAAGCATTAACAACAAATTAATGGCACTGTTTAGAATTAATGTGGATAGTTGCCTGTAAAACTAATCTCAAACAATTACAAATTGGCCAAAACAAAATAATTAAATTACTATTTCACCTGCCGTACTCAACACCTACGTCTATTGTATACAAAAAAACTAAGCTTATGTCACTTTCTCAAATGTACAAATACAATATATGCATTCTCATAAAAAAAATCTTAGCAAAAGATTCACATTCTCAAATAATTTTTACAAAGAAAGCACAGTTTCAAACTCGAAAAATGAGAAGCGCTAACAACATTAGTTTATATAAACCACGCACCAATTATGGTACTAAAAACATTCTTTTTGAGGGTGTTAAAATGTACAATAGCTTACCTAATGATATCAAAGAGTCACAATCTTTATCTTTATTTAAAAATAAATTAAAATGTCATATAATGGATATGCCATTCAATCAATAGCCACTTAATTGCCTTTATAATAAATATGTTAGCCATTGCCAGTCGATACTTAATATAAGACACCGACAGCTACTTATTCTTTAGTGTAAACTTTACTTTTTCTTTTCTCTGTTTACCTACATATAAGAATTATTGTGATAAAAATAGTTGTGAATCACGTTAGTACTTTGAAGTATTTTTATAAATGTATTATAATACTCATAATAATAGTGCAGTGTATACATAAAAATATAATGTTTGTTAGTGTCTATTTACCTATAAAGCTAGTGTTTAACGATCTGTTCTGTTATCCTCGTTTCATATAAGCTGTACATATACCTACCAAGTATTTCTCAGTGTAAGTGAATTGTTATTCTTTTGAGAAATAAATATCATAAACCATAAACCATAGTTTTATTTAGAATGAAACCTTTATTACTGGCTAAATGCAAAACGAAAAAATCCATCAGGGCTTGTTTAAAATTTAATTTTTTCAATTCTTTTGCAAAATAACTCGGACGAGTTTGATCAGGCCCAGTTATGGTGTAGCTCAATTGATTGATTCTAAACGCTGAGAATATTCGTAATCTTTAATCGATGGAGTCAGGTATTGATAAAAAATGACGTCGATTCTTAGCACTTCGAATTTGGTGACCATTTGTAACATTTTCTTAGAAATGCCTCCAAACTTATTTGGATCGTTTTTCATCGTATGTATAAAAAAACCCTATCGATTATTGGTGGCTAATACTGAACTTCCTTTTCTAAATAAATACTTCATTGAGGCAGCTTTATTGGTCTTATAAATATTACTATTTAAATGGCACGTAGATAGAGGCACATCGGTGATTGGGTATGACAAAAAATTTAAGATTTCCACATTGTAATCCATCGAAAACCCTAACATACGGCCAAACAAATCTTGAATTTTTATCTTTTTAATTACACCATCGACTTGAATTTTCTTCTTTTTTCCAAAACTTTTCAAAAATTATTAAGAGCTCTATATATAGCTAATAGGATTTTGAAATCGACTAACGTCCATATGGATGGTTTCCAAAACTACATAATTATTTGTTGGTGAGCCATTTACCGGAGTCAAATAAGATATGTGTTGTTGGAGAGTGTCAATATCATGAATATTACAGTTAAAACCAAGCCACATTGGAATATTAAGTAATTTTAGTGCATTAGACTAATCATCCAGTATTATCAATTTCTGTGTACAATAGCAAATTATTGGGGAGTACATTTTCAATTTCATCGGCCGTTGATTGCATATTACTTGCCATTTTTGTTTTTTTTTATCTGGATAAGGAATTACTTCCTGAAAAGTTCTTCTTCGCCTCTTCCTCTTTTGTGGTGATTCGTTTCTATTAGTGGAAACCGGTGTCTCAGATATTTCAGATTCTTCCACTGTATTTAATTCGATGTTTTGATAAATGATTCCGACGGTATCATGTAAAGTGTTCTTTCCATTAGTAGTTTCAATGAATCGGTCAAAATTATCATAAGCCAGTCCAGTACAAAGTTCAGGTGTTTTTTTTTCAGTACATAAACTTGACTTTTGAAGGAAACATAGGTGCTTTCTCTTTCAAGTACTTTGATAGCTGATACAATGACCGTACCTATTGCCTATAGCTATAATTTTTCTGCTACTCGTTAAACTCTTCATAGTCATACCCAGCGTGATAATATATGCTTAGACGTCTTGACTTGACCGTACCGTGAGATCGTATTTGACGAATACACTTTAACCTTCCATCAGGCGCAATGCTAATTCTAACACTACAGGGCGCAATTAATCTCTGAGATTAAAAATAATGTTCCATTTTCGTGACACAAAAAAAGTGTTTTCAAATAAAATATATAACTTGCCGAAGTGGTATATTTAAGAAGAAATATATAATAATACAAAATAGCAATAATTTCTGTTAGCCATTAAACAAAAATTACTTATTATTAAAAAAATATTACACTTTAATTTTTTCGATATTTTTGTTTGTATTAATCACTATATATTTAATCATATCATCAGAAATAAAACACTTCCAACATTCAATAGCCGTTTTAGCTTTTTGCTGTTACGCCAATTAACACCAGGTAATCTATCCACTATATTATGGTTCTACCGTCTCACTCTAGACCGAGGTTTTATTATTGGCCATTTAGTAATTTTTTTTCTTTTTCAATATACCAATTTTCGTGTAAATTCTCATCTTCAGAAGAGGAAGCACACGATGTTTCGCTTTCTGAGTTTTCTTCTCTGGCTCCTACCATCTATCATCTTCATCTCCAAAATCTTCAACTTTACTCAATTCATCTCTTTCCAGTATCGTCATCATATCGTCCACGTCATTTTGGTTATCCAATTGAATGTCTGCTGGTTATGCAACATTTTTATCTAAAATAATTTTACTGCAATTTATAATCGTATTCAAACATACCTCAAAATATGTTACCTTTTATTCTAAAGACTAGCAACCCGTCCTCGCTTCGCTTCGGTTATAGGTTATAGTCGTTTTACCCGCGTAGTTCCCGTTCCCGTGAGAATACCGGGATAAAATATAGCCTAGTTTACGCCCTGATATTATAGCTTTCCATTGGTCAAAGAATTTTTGAAATCGGTCCAGCCGTTTTGAAGATTACCCGGAACAAATAGACAAAAATTTTTGATTGCTATTTTAGGCATAGGTGTCGTGCAAATAACCGTGTGAGCATGAAAAAAGCCTATTATTTTGACATTACAAACAGACACTCCAATTTTATTTATTGGTATAGATGAATTATGTTCTACAGAATTATCGGTACAACGAAACACAATAAGGCGCAACTCATCTCACAGATGACTTGGGCACACCCAGTCGCTCCCAACTCAGCAAAAATACTAATTCTTAGTTCGTTCATTAGTTAATAGTAAATAATGAAGCTACTAGGGACCCCGTACCGCTACAAGTAAAAATATGAATTTGTCATAACCAAATAATGCTACTTAATCTGACAGATTACATGCGCCCGATGGAGGGTTAAGCTACTTTTTCGTTTCTCCCTAGAACTACCTATAAGAGTAGAATATAAATCATATAATTCTTACGGTATAGAAGCTTCACCTGCAATTAAATGCTGCACTGAAAGTTTTTTAGATGGTAATTTTTTCTTGTCCATTGACAAAAGTTTTTCTTCAGATTAATGCTGTTTTCTGTAAAATAATTTCGGATTTTAAGTTGTCCAATACTGTTTCGTCAATTGTCTTCATATAATTGGGTGCTATCATTTTCTTATTTCGCATCGTAAAGAATTTAATATCTTTGGAAACTTCTTATCAATTTTTCATCTAGGTGGTGTACAGTAAAAATAGCGTCGATTTCAATGGAAATATCTGCACATATTCCAACGAGTCAGTATATAATTCATGTAAAGCAATCAATAAATGACAAGGACCGTTGTTAATAATATATTTTTCTATGATGCTACTAATTTCATTGAAAACTTCTTGGCGGTACTCTCTATGATGATGCCAATCCCTTTTAATGGATGTTTCGCCGATGAAGATATTTTAATATTAAATTGAGTCCTATATGTCGTATGATAGTATTTTTACAGACTTGTAATACTTTCCAATCGACTTAACAACTCATTAACTCTTCTTGATTTTCGATACAAGACAATATACGAGACTGAAATTGATTTTTATGACGTTCATGGAGTGGAAGTATATTTGGCTTACTTGTTTCTTTTTTTTATTGCTAAATAAACAAATATTTTTACTTGTATCAACACTGGTATCACTTTGAAATGAACTATTTATTTCAGTGGTTGCATTAGAATTTTCACTCACTTCTTCAAGTTCACAAATGTCCACAGTTACTTGGGAAGGTTGAGGTTCTGTTGATTGAGAAGCTGAAAGTACGTGTGGCTGAGGTAACTGAGACAAATGTGATGGACCTGATATTGATCAATTTGTTGATGTATTTATTACGTCTCTAGATCTTTACTTTTCTTGCTCTGTTTCAACAGTCTTTTCAGAGTTTTTTGGTTCTGAGGTAAAATATTTTATCATTAGCCCCGTGAATGATTTGTAATATTCCCTGTAATAGCCACCTTCTGTATATTCACGTGGAAGAATGATATCATTATATTAAAGGTTATGTTTTTTTCGCAATTTTAAAATTAATTCCCATTTTTTCAATGACTCGTCAGAAAATAATTTTATTTTTCCACTACTTGTATTGCAAATAACTCAAATTAATATATGACTTGATTTTTGATATAAAATCATTTTTACTTAATTGTCACTTATAGAAATTGTTACATGCGCAGTAGAAATAATAACTGCGCGGTCAGGAATCGCAATAGACCTATATCGCCATCTCACCCGCATCCACCCATCTTTATATTGCCTCGCGCTCGCTGCTACAGCTACCCTGCATGCTTATCTGGCAAGGAGTTGGAACTATGAAAAATGTCTGGCTACTGAGGAAACATCATCTATCCATTACCCAAGTATTATATATAAAAATCAGCTTTTATAGTATAACGTAAGTATAATTGTAAATAAAACTACTTTTACGGATTATATCGCGTTTGTATTTGATTTATGATTGCCCAACATTTCGAGCACTTTGCAGCATTCTAGCATATTATATGCATATTATCTCACTTAGGGGTCTTTTACAACACCCACGGGCAAGATAGCGGGTAATGAATAGTATTCTTATGCTGTCACCACACGGAGTTATTACATTTATATTCGTACGTCATGCCAATAGGCGTACAATTTTTTTTTATATTAAGTCTATAAATATTTAATTAATATTTTTACTTGAACTTTAATATACATTAAAGTTCAAATAAAAATACAATTAATTTTTATCGTTCGTGGCTCATCGTTATAATCATTCAGTCTTTCGCGGCTACGCTTGGCAGGCGGGCGTTGTGACGTCACATATCACTACAACTAACTGATTGGATCATCAAGTCTCGTTTTACCCGTAGACAAATAGAGTAAGATCCCAGAGCGATAAGACACAACTTATTTTCTAAAGCATAGAACTTTCGGTTCTTAGTAGTCTCTCGTGTACTTTTTAATACCTGTACGTTAGTGGAGTTGGTTCGGTGACACCTGCCCAGGTACCAGGTGAGAAAGGTAACTAAAAATCAGAGTTATATAACTTAAATTTTAATGACTGATTTTTATATATATTTTGTAGAATATTACTCTGAAGTAATATCAAAAAAGTCAGACGTTTTTCATGGGCCAGAACTTCTGTCAGACGCTTTAAAGCTCTACAAAAAAAAATTAACTTAATTTATTTTTAAACTAGCAATCTGCCCTCGCTTCGCTTCGGTTATAGGTTATAGTCGTTTTACCCGCGTAGTTCTCGTTCCTGTTGGAATACCGGGATAAAATATAGCCTAGTTTACGCCCTGATATTATAGCTTTCCATTGGTGAAAGAATTTTTGAAATCGGTCCAGCCGTTTTGAAGATTACCCGGAACAAACAGACAGATAGAGAAAAATTTTTTAATTGCTATTTTAGGCATAGGTGTCGTGCAAGTAACCGTGTGTGTGGTATAGATGTCTGATTTTTATATATCTTATTAAGATAAATATTACAAAGTTATATTTAATCAGTCAGACAAATTGTAATGACCAAACATCCCCTAAACACAAAAATTACTCAACTATGAGTATGAGCGCGAGAGCACTATGCGCATGCGCTTCATCTTTCATACTTGTACATCCACGTAATTTTCGTAAAAAAGGGTACAAAGTTTTTGCTTCACGTATTTATATATAGATAAATCATCATCATCATCATATGAGTATTTCACGTTTCCTTGGCGAGAACTGCTGCCTGTTAATATAAGAAATCTAATTCTTGTTATCTTCGGGATAATCTACAATTGCAGTTTTAGCTCCCAACTCATATTTCTGTCTATTAGTTTTGATTGAACTTAATTAATTTGTATTAACATGTCCAATAACTCGAAAAAGGTCATGGCCTATTCTTCAAATATTTATTTTATTTTGTTTTTAGTATTTGTTGTTATAAAGTCAAACGAAATACATAAATTGTGAAAATTACAGCCGTCTAACTATCGCGGTTCTAGAGATACAGCCTAGTGACAGACAGACGGACAGACAGCGAAGTCTTAGGTATAGGAATAAGGTCCCGTTTTTAGCCTTTAGGTACGGAACCCTAAAACTCGAGTATTTCTTTGACAATATGAGCACAGAGTATACACGATAGAAACCTGTGGACTCAGCACGAATATTTACGTCAAAATATTGTTCAGAGTTTAGAATTACCTTTACAGACAATAAGATCTCTTAATTATTCAAATAAAAGTCAACTGTGTGATTAAGGTTCCCTTTGCAATATAAGGTTATTCTGAAATGGAGGGAAGGAAGGGAGACCCACCACTTTCTCACGGTAGTCAATATACCGCACACCACAATGAAAGGAATACGGGATAGGAATAAGGTGGACTAGGTAATAAGGAAATCTTACTCTCACGTGATGATGCTCATCACGGGCTTCGTATCCAGCTCGCCTTTATGGGCTGGCTGGAGTGGAAAACGAAGAGTGCCTGCAGGATTATCAAGTCTGGCTTGCCTTAAACGGCTGGTCAGAGGGGGGTCCCCAGAGCTATATGCTCGAGGGTGGAAGTGTCATTTTCAAGGGCATAACTACAGGGAAACCATTGCGGGTTTCTGTTTACCGGGGACTTGCCATGGTAAAATCAGCGCCGCACTGCTCGACACCTCAAGTCACTTACACCAATGTTGCCCCTCTGTTACTCCTATGGCTTGCGTGCTTGTGGTGACCATTTAGGGGGGCCCATTCAGTGAGTTGACAAGTCACCATCTGCCACAATTCAAGACAATAAAGGTATTGAAGGCAGACGACAGTTTAAAAATCAATAGTTTTTAGTTTATCCAGTCCATCAAACATTCAACCCCATAAACAGATATTAGATACCATCATCACATAACAGTTTTACACCGGCCGTTGGCAATCCACGTGTGTTATGTACAGACGTGGAGTGTCATCGGTAGACGACGAAGTTTCTCCAAAGGCCTCTGCGTGTTGGATCCATATTCTCATGTAAGCCTTTCAAAGGACCGGTTATCTTTCCTAGGAAGATCCCATGAAACGAAGATACAGTAATAAAATAATAATAATTCTATTAAATCCCGTATATGTGAAAAGCATCATAAAATTATAATCTATACTAATATTATAAAGAGGAAAGACTTGTTTGTTTGTTTGTTTGTATTGAATAGGCTCCATAACTACTGGACCAATTTCAAACATTCTTTCACTAATAGAAAGCTATAATATCAGGGAGTAACATAGGCTATATATTATCCCAATATTCCCACGGGAACTACGCGGGTAGGACGACTGAAACCGAGGCGAAGCAAGGGCATGTTGCTAGTAATTTATAAAAATTTTTCTCTCTTCTACTGTTGCCGTGCCCTACAGCCCCTTACAGGGTCCATAATTGTTACATAATTTAGTTGTTAAGACCTTTTATACATTACGGAGTGCATTAAAGTTTGAAATTGGAATTAATGTATTTGGAATTTCTTGCATTGTACAATACATAATAAGGAAACAAATTTTTACATTTTTTTTATAAACAGTAATATCTTTTGGTTACAGAGCAGCTGTAATTCTCTCATCTAACAAGATACGATAGTGCAGCGACTGACAGATCCATTAACAAGACAATATTCAACTTCCATAAGTCTTGCGCTGGGCCTGTGCCCCAGAAACGACGTACGGGATCAGTTCTCACAAACTTCTGTGATAAATAAGTTGGACTCAATGAAGCCTGAGCGAATTAAAAACCCAACTCAAGCAAATCAAGAAGCTTATAGCGAAATGATACATAATAAAATCACAGATAAAATGAGGTGTCTGTGGAATAGCGGTACAAAAACTGCAGCGACAGAAGAAATAAACTCTTTTGCAGCGTTTCAGAATGTAGTGCCACAAAAGTGCATCGAAAGCACTTGTGTACAAGAGGAAATGAAAAACACGTATAATCAATTTGAAACGCATACACAGGAAACAACCGCTCCTATTAAATATAAAATTAAAGAACCTAGTAACTTTGCCCATTTATCTGATAAATTGATAAGAGATAAAAATGAAAGTGTTACAGAGAGGGAATTTGATATAAAAGACCGAGAAAAAGGATGTAATGAAACATTATTGAATGTTCAGAGTGAGTGTAATAAATTAGAAAATCCACTATTGAATGTTAAGGTGGTGGCAAAAATCAACAGGGAAGAGGTGAAAATTGCTTTGGAATATCAGCGTGAATTGCTAGAGCCAGATGGAATACCAGAAGATGTGTACAATTTCGTAAGTGCGTATGGAATTGACTTATTGACTTCATTTTTTGGGAAGATGTTGAACGAAGAAGTAATTCCAAATGAATGGCATAGCAGTTTTATACCGCCTACGGACAATGAAAAGAGATATTTAAAAGAAAATAGTAATAACATGAAAACAAAAATTGCGTCCCTCGCCTTAAAGGTGGGAGAAATTGTGCTAACACGACGATTGCAAGAAGAGTATAAAATATCAGTCAACCAATTTGGATTCGGTACAGAGCAAAACCTAGATGCTATTTTTGCATTATATCAATTGTGCGAAAAATATAGACGTTTACCTCAAAATTTGCACGTTGTCTGCATCGATCTTAAAGAGCTATATGATAATGTTTCCCATAAAATGTTGTGGGAGGCCCTGAGTAAAAAATGTTTGTCAGATAAATATGTAAGGCTTGTGCGAGCATTGTACTCATCAAGTTATATATCTGTCCAGACGGCGGTTGGCGTTACTAATATCTGCAATGTAGAAGTAGGCTTGCGTCATAAATCCCCTTTAAGCTCATACCTCTTGCAATTAGTAATAGATGATATGACGTCGCAAATAGAGATGGAATTACTTTCGCAAAGTATAGTCACCACTGATCATATTCTTCTATTTGGAGAAGAGAAAACTTTGCAGAAAAGATTCACAAAATTCCATGAGAAACTGAAAGATATTGGTTTAGTAATCAACACAGCAAATACCAGATACATGGTTTTTAACTTCAATACGCAGCTGCCTGTTACGTTTTCTATATTGCTCGATGGTATAAAACTTGCAAACTGCACAGACTTTATTTACCACGATTCGGTAATACAAAGTGATTTAAGGATTGACTTTGAAATAAAAAGGCGAATTGATGCATCATCTACTAAATTTGATGAGAATGAGGGAATACTTTGTGATCCTCAAAAAGACCTGAAATTAAAGGGGCAAATATATACTTCCATTATTAGGCCTGCTTTGATGTATGGATTGCCATGTCTAACTATGACAAAAAACAACTGTAGCGAAATACTGGGCACTGAATCAATACTATTGAAGAGGATGTGTTGCCAATTTTTAAATGAAGAAATATCGCAGATAAGAACAAGATTGGGTATAGGGGACGACATAATAACAGTGATAAATAAACAACGTCACGATTTTTATAATTATGTGATGGACAAAGAAGATAATTATGTGGCAAAATTGATGGTGAAAGAGGCCATGGAAAAACCAGGCAAGAAGAAAAGCTGGGTCCATTTGATCAAGAAAATAATAAAGGAATTATCGAATCCCAGGAAAATTATAAGTAGTGGAATAATAAAAGAAAGAAGATCTGTAAAGAAGAAGATCTGTTACACTTACGGAGTTCGGAACTGCCTGCAGGCTGGTGCTCCTGCCGAAGCAGGAACGGTCTCCCGAGTCAGCCTTGGCCTACAGGCCCATCGTGCTGCTCGACGACACGAGCAAGCTGCTGGAGAGGGTTTTGGCTGCCCGTAACGAGCGGCCCCTCGTCCGGGTCGAACCCGACCGGCGGACGCCCAATTTAGTTTTAGAAGGGGGCGTACGATGATCGCAGCCCTGCTGCGTCTGTGGACCGTTGTGAAGGAGGCTGTCGTGACAGAGGTCGTCATCGGCGGAAGAGTGCCCTTGGCGGTGTCCCTAAACATCGCCAAGGCATTCAATAGTCTGCCATTCAGCTGCATCGTAGAGGCGCTCTGCTATCGCGGGGTGCCCGTGTAACTGAGCCAGCTGGTGGCAGACTACTTAGAGGGGCGCAACATCCTCTACACTAACCGAGTAGGAGACGTTGTGCGGACGCGCATGACGTGTGGTGTCCTACAGGAGTCGGTTCTGGGGTCGACCCTATGGAACATCGGCTACGACTGGGCATTGAGAAGAAGCCTCCCACTCGGACTGGACTAAATTTGCTACGCCGACGATACGTTCGTCATAGCCCGGAGTGGGACGCTAGAGGAGGGCTGCCTCCTGGCAACTCTCGGCACCGAGGAGATTGTCAAGTGGATCGAAGCGCTGGGGTTGAGGGTAGCCCAGGAAAAGACAGAGGCCTTTTTGTTCCATGGCCTTCGTACCGCCAGGCCTCCCGCCGGCGCTTCGATCACCGTGAAGTCGGTTATCATCAGCATCCAGGCCCACATGCAGTACTTGGGGCGGGTGCTCGACGGGCATTGGTGATTCCGGGAGCATTTTCAGTGTTATGTTCCCCGGCTTGTCATCGCGGTGTCCGCCCTTTCGTGACTGATGCCGAATGTGGGCGGACCCAGCGCTACGTGCCGACAGATGTACGCGGGGGTGATCCGGTTGATGTCCCTGTACGGCGCACCGGTATGGGCGTGGGTCCCTGACCGTCCGTCTGAGGGCCCTCTTGTGGCGGCCATAGAGGGTCATGGCGATCAGGGCCATACGCGGTTACCGCACGGTGGCGACGGAGGCAGCGTGCCTCCTGGCCGGAACTCCCCCGTAGGAACTGGAGGTAGAGATGCTCGCCGGAATTTACCGGCGGGTGTCGGAGACGCGCGCCCGCGGCGGTATGGTCTCGCTGCAGGCAATTACTGCCTGGCGGGTCGACGCCCGTTGGGCAGTCCGGCTGGAGAGTCCTCGGTACGGTGTCAGGACCGTCAAGGCCTTCCGGCCACTGCTGATGGGAGTGGTTGGAGCGGGCGCACAGGGTACTCTCCCTCCGACTGGTGCAGGTGCTTACGGGGCACGGTTGCTTCGCAAAGTACCAGCGTAAGATTGTCAGGAGGGAGAGCACACCATCCTATCACGACTGCAATTGTGACGAGGACACGTCGCGTCGCAGCACACGCTCGAGGTGTGTGCTGCGTGAGAGGGGGAGCGCCGTGAACTCGTCGCGTTTATTGATGCCGACCTGACGCTGCGACCATCGCCAGGGAGATGCTCGACAGCGCCAGGAACTGGGACGCGGTCGCCGCCTTCTGTGAGGCCGTGATCTCACGGAAGGAGGCAGCGGATCGTGTGTGAGTAGAGCTCCTATTCGGCGACACGTTCCGCCGCCGGCGACTCGGGTGGCGCAGGCGCGAGTATCTGCGCCTAATGCCGCCCTAGCCGAGGCTGCGGGTGACCGAACCGGGGAATTGTCCGTCACCCACAGAGAGGCTGACCGCAGACCTTGCCGTCTATCACGCATACTTGGTATGCGTGATGGATGGCAAGTACATCATAATCATATGTCTGATGGCGGGTCTGACGGGCCCAATATTGATTATATATTTTTATATGAAATAATGTTCAAAGAAAATTAAATTACATGTTGTTCAGTCCTTTAAATTATTTCATAATGTTTATATAACTTTGTATTTGACCCTTATAATTTTTGTAATTCGTAATCTTGATAAATTGTCACTATTATTTTACTAGGCGCCTTATATGTTATGAGTATGAAAATTACCCCCCCTTTCTCCATAAATGTAAGCATTTTTATTATCACCACCTCCAAAGTGGTCCTTATTCCTTTTGCAACGGTTTTATTGAACAAATATAATTTCAATTAAGTAATGTTGGAGTTTGATTGTTGTTACTCCCTTATGTTTTACTAAACATAAATTGGTGGCCCATGAGGGAAACTAGATGAAGAAGTCAAAAACATTCAAGTAAGCATATAGTTGACAGACGGACGGACGTTAAAGGATCTTTACCCTATCCGAGTATCGAGGAGTCCAACGTATCAAGACAAGGCTGCTTGTGATCCTGTGACTTAGTGAAGATTTTACGCGAGGAGTCGCTGTCTGCAAAAAGAAAAGTGCTCTTTCCTTTATTCTTCATAGTGTTATGTCCGTACTAAGTTCCCTATTTAAATAGTCTTATATAAAAAACTTGAGAGGTGTCGAGGGACACCCGGATGGAACGAAGTTCCTTTCGATTAATTAGTGAAGGAATTGTAATAAAATTTTATTTTTTTTAAGTTATAATAATATTAAAATAACATATTATTATCTGTATATAATCTCTACTTACCTAATTCCATCAGCAATATCCTGAACTTGTGCAGAAACACTGTCAGGATTCATTATTATTATTATTTTTTATTATTTATTATTTACAAAAAACCTGTATACACTCAACAAAAATAATCGTCGCGACACCACACTGTTCAATGCGAAATAGAAATGAAAATATCTGGCTTGCTTTCTATAAGAGACAAAGAGACAGACAGAGAAACATGCGACGCCGCACAGCTTACAATAGCTTACTATAGCAAAAAGTGTCGTGACAACTTTTCGTAAGAATTTTTTCCGTCTAGCCCCCTTTCACAACGCGCGATAAGGAACTTCGTTCCAAAAGAAGATGGCGAGGGTGGCAGCGACGATAATGAAGACACACGTACTTTACAATTTGTAATTGAGCCTTACAGCCGTTACAATGGGAGGATATTCTAACTGGCGGTATTTATACATTCACGTGACCCGAGCTAATACTAAATTTAGACAATTGATAATATTAAATATACAATATCTTAATAATTCTAATAATTATCTGCATGTAAATATTATACAGGCTTATGTAGCATTAAATATTTAATACGGAGGAAGTTGACACGCAGAGGTATTACTATGATGAAGCCATAAATCAGTACAATAATAATCTAACACATGTAATGAAACATAATTATTTTAGGATGGTGGTTTCTGATGATGATTCTCGCAAAAGAACACCAATAACTGCCTAGAATGGTACGGGAGGCTTAGTACTTACGTAGTGAACACAAAAATTTCAACAGAGAGGATGGCTGGGTGGTCCCATCAAGCTGAGATCCTGTTATTAGCATTATTGAAAATAAATCCAAAAAAACCACCACAAGACTGAAAGACACTATGGTTATCATAAAGATTTGACCCACAATAATAATAGCTTTTTTTTTTTTTTTTTTTTGTGGGTGGGTCGCGGTCGGCGCGCCTCCGCACCACTCCGTCCGGGGCGACAGAGGGGCTTAAGCACGCAACTCCCGCGACCCACCCAAAAACCACGTCGCCTTCGTCGTTGGGCCGACCACTGGAGCAGCGTTAACTTGTCGTCAGTGGTCGGCCCGACAGAATACCCCTAATTGGGGTACCCTCCCATTGACCGACGTCCCCCCCTCGGGGAGGACGTCGGTCTTTCCTCACGCGGTCAGCCTCTCGGCGGGTGACGGACTAATCCCCGGTCACGTCGCCCGCGGCCTCGGCTAGGGCGGCATGAGGCGCAGATAGTTGCGCCTACGCCGCCCCAGTCGCCGGCGGCGGACCTCCCCATCGAGGCTGCGCTCCTCGCGCAGGCGATCCGCCGCCTCCTTCCGCGAGATCACCGTCTCGCGCTCTGCGACCGCGTCCCAATTCCCGACGCTGTCAACCATCACCCTAGCGACAGCCGGCAGCGTCAGGTCCGTACCGATGATTGCGACGAGTTCACAGCGCTGCACTGCCCAAGCCCCGCAGGCCTCGAGCGTATGGCGCGCCGTGTCCTCGTCGCAATCGCAGTGGTGGCAGGACGGTGTACTCTCCCTCCTAACGACCTTGTGCAGGTATTTGGCGAAGCACCCATGCCCCGTCAAAACCTGCACCAGTCGGAAGGAGAGCACCCCGTGCCGCCTTTCCAACCACTGCATCAGCACTGGCCGGAAGGCCTCCACGGTTCGCACCCCGAACCGAGGCCTCTCCAGCCGGACTGCCCAACGGGCGATGACGTCTCGGTGGGCGTCGACGCGCCAGGCGGTGAGATCCCTTAACGAGACCGCACCGCCCTCCGCTCGCACCCCCGTCACCCGCCGATATAGTCTGGCGAGCATCTCCGCCTCCAGGTCCCACAATAATAATAGCTAAAGATAATTTTATAAATTAAAACCTCTTAGGAACATAAAGTAGGCCGCCTTCTAAATTAATATTAATTTAGCATCATGTCACTTGAGTTTTCTTACCGGATCTTCTCAGTGTGGCCGTGTTCCAATCCGGTAGTAATATACTATACTGTTAGGTTTTTTAAATATAATTACTATTCATTTTAATGTTAAATAATTACTAACCATAAACAATATAATTTTTTCACATAGAATCATTTTCTTCTTACACTAGCAATAAATTTGTATCAAAATGTGGATCAACATTTAATCACTAATTTCTGTATCTGGTACATAATTATAAATTTTCTTGTCACACACCGAGCTCGCTGACCTCGCAAATAGAGTCCATAATATGGTATCCCTTCTCCGCAAGTAACAGCAACATTCACCTCAAGGGCAGACCCGACAGCAGACATGATGCAGCTTATCATGGAGCTGACTAATGCCTCCTCTACATGTAGACAGATTCTTCTGCAAATG
The DNA here is from genome assembly GCA_032191425.1 of Lymantria dispar. Taxonomy (NCBI): domain Eukaryota; kingdom Metazoa; phylum Arthropoda; class Insecta; order Lepidoptera; family Erebidae; genus Lymantria; species Lymantria dispar. The sequence continues at coordinate 10,071,419 of CM063471.1, forward strand.
TCATCGGCGGACGCATCCGATGTGTAGAGGGGGTGATTTGCTCGTCTATGGTAGGTATTTGACGTCGGCAGATGCATCCGGTACTAATCCGTTAGTTGTCGGTTTTTGTAGCACGGATTAAAGGGTTTCAGCGCCAGCGCTCGGCGCTAGCGAGCGATCTGTCCACAGGTCTGACAACGGATTAGTGTTCATCGGGAAGTGAATAAACATGCACGCGTGATTTCTGCAGTATTTTTAGTTCTTTCTTGCTTTCTTGCTCGTTAAAATGGCTAACAAGAGCATTGACGAAACTTTTGAAACCAGTTTTTAAATAAAACAAGAACTTAATATGATACGTGATTGCTTAAAATAACAATAGAGTAGATAATAGAGAATTTCGCGGTTTTTATTGCGGTTGTATTTGATTTATGATTACTCGATGTTTCGAACACTTTCCAACGTTCATGTTCATGAACGAACTAAGATTTCTCACGTCAAAAAGTCGTCGCTGTTACAGTTTTATATCTACTCGCTGCAGTATTAGTTATTAAATTTCGACCCATGTTTTGATACAAGTTTTTGCGTGAATGATGATTTGCGTATAAAAGCAGTGAGTGCTAATGTGACGGCTGATAGGAGTCTATAGAAGGAAAAAACATGTTGTGCCGACCATACTTGGCGTGGGCAGGCAACTGATGATGATGATACAAATTAATTTTCAGTACAAACATTTTAGTCCGCCCGTGACCATGAAAGCTGAAGTGTTGGAAACATCGATAAATCAGAAATCAAATACAAAGGCGACAAAATCTCTAAAAATTGCTTTATATATAACTAGAAACTAGGGATGTTATGGAGCTCCGTAACCGTAACCGAAACTATCGGATATCCGAAATAAATATATATGCGTAACCGTAACCGTAACCGATTCAAAAGTTTCGGATAATTTCGAATAAGGGTGGAGTCTAAATAAAACATGTTTCGACAGGTTTTGTTTCGCCGCGCTTGCGCACTCCCTGTGAATCTTGTAGTAGGGACGATCGATATTAGAAAAACATCGATGTTTATATGGATGTCAACATCGAATCCAAAGCATCAATGTACGACATATATCGATTGCAAAACATCGATGTATTAAAAACATCGATATTTTGGTAACAAAATAAATAAAACTGTCTAATTTTCTACTGAAGTGTGGTTTTATTTATTTTTATATGAAATAAAAGAAATGTTTGATGTTTTGGTAACAAATAGATAAACACACCAATTTTTTTAGGAAATGAGTTTTTGTATATTTATTTATTTTATTGCCAACGATGACAAACGAGCAAGCAGCACACCTGATGGTAAGTGATTCTGCAGCACATAAACCTTTGAAATACCAGGGGCACAGCCAGGCCGTTGCCTATCGTGGAGAAAATACTCTTCTTAAACCTCGTTTAAAGAAGGACATGTCATAGCGCTCGGGAAACACAGCAGCAGGTAGTTCATTCCAGAGCTTGCACGTACGTGGCAGAAATGATCCCTGGAAACGTACAGTTGAAGACCATAACGTTTCCAGGTGAAATGGATGAACGCTGCTACGATGTCGAGTAGTACGTTGGTAGAATGACGGTGGCGGGTGGTACCAAGTCAAACAGTTCCTCGGAGCACTCCCCGTGAAAGAGTCGGTGGAGTACACAAAGTCACCCAAAGTGCCTCCGCTGCTCCAGTGGCTCCAATCCGTCCGTAAGATTGGGATCCCCGACGATTCGAACAGCACGCCTTTGCAGGGAGTCAGTGGGTCAAGCTGATATTTGGGCGCACCTGCCCAGAGATGTGAGCAGTACTCTACATGAGGACGAACTTGTGCTTTATATAGCACAAGACGCTGTCTCGGTGTGAAGTACCGCCTGGTTCTGCTCAGGACGCCCGACATTTTACTTGCCAATTTGGCTTTGTCCTTTAAATGACTCCTAAACTAGTCTCTGCTCGATATTTCGACGGCGAGAATCCCAATACTCTCAGAAATTGGAAGAGTTACTCCTCGGAACTGAAGCGCCATGCCAAATGGGTCTTTCTTTGCAGTGAATGCGCAAACTTGTATCTTTGTGGGATTGAACTTACGTTCACCTCATTCCGAGGCCCACCCCAGAGAGCGCTCATTCTCAGACACAAGTTGAACCCTTCTTGCCTGTGTACTCCCAGGGATATTCCGTTGCTCGGTGTATCGCTCGTCACCCGTGCTGTCATCCGCATAGCAACGCATACTCTCGATAGAGAGCATGTCGTTGATATGCAGGATAAACAACGTCGGGGAGAGCAGCGAGCCTTGTGGTATACTAGCATTAATGGTCATGGTATCGGAACAGGAGCCATCTACGACGACTTTTATATGTAACATAAGTAAACATTGACATATTTGGTAACCGACAAATAAAACAATCAAAATATTTTTATGAAATGTGGTTTTATTTGTGTTTTGAAACAAAAGTAAACATCAATATTTTTGACAACATACAAATCATCAACTTGCTCTTATCTCAATTACTTGGGGTCGACGCAATATGTCTTCTGTTTTGACATATTGCAAAAAGTTTCGGCAATGACTTTTATGACCGGCCGCCTGCCTGACGTCGACCCTCCTTGGGAATGTAATCGTTGATCCAAATGGTACCAGATGGAGTTGGTCCGGGTCAATCTAGGGCTCTTAGTCGTCTTTTACGACACCAACGAGCAAAGGAAGGGTTGGTAGTATTCGAAGCCGCTACCACACAGCACAAACTTAACAACATACAAATAAAACTGTCTAAAATTTGTATCATTTATAAAATGGAGGTTTACTTATTTTTACACGAAACAAAAGAAAACATCGATCTTTTTGGTAACAATCAAATGAAAGTTTAATATTTTTTTTTATGAAATGTGTTTCTATTCATAAAAATAAAAATGTTTGAAATAAAAATAAGGGGAAAAACGGCAGTCTTAGTGTCGTTTAGGCACACTGTAAAAAATTAATTTCAACAGGTGTTTCTAATGACGCTCTAAAGAATTATTGACCATTCAATGTTTTTTTCTTTTTTCTTGTTGATGTATCGATGTTATCGGAGTTAAAACACCGATATTTTTAGCTAATGTATATCAGTCATCCCTATTTTGTAGTTTGTTTATTATTTGTTATACTAAATAAAACCAAATTATTTCATAGTAATTTTGTTTATATTTTACTTCAATTTAATATCCGTAACCGAAACTATCCGAAACTTACAGATAATCCGAAATAATTACATATCCGTAACCGTAACCGATATAATTCTATTCCTATATCCGTATCCGTATCCGTAACCGAAATATCATATCCATAACATCACTGCTAGAAACCCGCCCTCGCTTCGCTTCGGCTTCTGTCGCCTTATCCCCGTAGTTCCCGTTCCCGTATGAATACTTGGTTAAAATATAGCCTAGTTTACGCCCTGATATGCTTATATATTATTATTATATATGCTTTCCATCGATGAAAGAATTTTTTAAATCGGTCTTGCCGTTTTGAAGATTACCCGGGACAAACAGACAGACAGGCAAAGAAAATATAATGTGATTTTTAGGCATATGTATAGTGAAAATAACAGTGTTTTTTTTTTGTGGGTGGGCCGCGGTCGGCGCGCCTCCGCACCACTCCGTCCGGGGCGACAGAGGGGCTTAAGCACGCAACTCCCGCGACCCACCCAAAAACCACGTCGCCTTCGTCGTTGGGCCGACCACTGGAGCAGCGTTAACTTGTCGTCAGTGGTCGGCCCGACGGAATACCTCTAATTGGGGTACCCTCCCATCGACCGACGTCCCCCCTTCGGGGAGGACGTCGGTCCCCCGGGGGGGGACGTCGGTCTTTCCTCACGCGGTCGGCCTCTCAGCGGGTGACGGACTACCGCTCACGTCACCCGCGGCCTCGGCTAGGGCGGCATGAGGCGGAGATAATTGCACCTGCGCCGCCCCAGTCGCTGGCGGCGGATCTCCTCATCGAGGCTGCGCTTCTCGCGCAGGCGATCCACCGCCTCCTTCCGCGAGATCACCGTCTCGCAGAAGGCTGCGACCGCGTCCCAATTCCCGACGCTGTTGACCATCGCCCTAGCGATAGCCAGCAGCGTCAGGTCTGCACCGATGATTGCGATGAGTTCACAGCGCTGCACTGCCCAAGCCGCGCAGGCCTCGAGCGTATGGCGCGGCGTGTCCTCGTCGCAATCGCAGTGGTGGCAGGACGGTGTACTCTCCCTCCTTACGACCTTGTGCAGGTATTTAGCGAGGCACCCATGCCCCGTCAACACCTACACTAGTCGGAAGGAGAGCACCCCGTGCCGCCTTTCTAACCACTGCATCAGCACCGGCTGGAAGGCCTCCACGGTTCGCACCCCGAACCGAGGCCTCTCCAGCCGGACTGCCCAACGGGCAATGACGTCTCGGCGGGCGTCGACGCGCCAGGCGGTGAGATCCCTTAACCAGACCACACCGCCCCCCGCTCGCGCCCCCGTCACCCGCCGATACAACTCGGCGAGCATTTCCGCCTCCAGGTCCCACGGGGGAGTCCCGGCCAATAAGCACGCTGCCACCGTGCGGTATCCGCGGATGGCCCTAACCGCCATGACCCTCTGTGGTCGCCACAGAAGGGCCCTAAGTCGGACAAAATAACCGCGTGAGCATGAAAAAAGCCTATTATTTTGACATTACAAACAGACACTCCAATTTTATTTATTGGCATAGATATGTAATATTTGCGTAAACGTTAAAAATATAATTATTTCTAATGATTTACGCGAGTATAACACATTGTTAATAAAACTAAAGATTTTATCGCGTTTGTATTTGATTTGTGATTGCCCGACGTTACGAATACTTTACAGCGTTCATGGACTAAATGAAAGATATTTTCATTATTCCATTAAAACTCCTGATGTAACTTTAAATCAAAGAACCCAACCCCCAGACCACACAGATAGGTTTTATGTAGAAAATATGCAGATTCGACACCTCTGTCATACTTATTTGAAATTACCTAACAAATACGTGTTGAACATAGTTTATTAAAAATTATATTTAGATAATTTATTCGAGTGTTTTCGTTGCGTGAAATATGGTAATGGAAGACGTTAACTTCCTGTTTCCTGACTGTTATTGCACAGTATCTATATATTAATACGTGAAGCAAAAGCTTTGTACCATTTTTTACGAAAATTGTGCAGATGGAAAAATATGAAATTTCGCATAGGTGAAGAATATATTGAGGAGAAGTGCAGAAAACTGAAATTTTATATAATAATGGATTAGAAATACTGTGTGCTGTGTGGTAGCGGCTTGGAATACTACCAACCCTTGCTTTGCTCGTGGGTGTCGTAAAAGACGACTAAGAGCCCTAGATTGACCCGGACCAACTCCATCTGGTACCATTTGGGTCAACGATTACATTCCCAAGAAGGGTTGACGTCAGGCAGGCGGCTGGTCATAAAAGTCATTGCCGAAACTTTTTGCAATATGTCAAAACAGATGACATATTGCGTCGACCCCAAGTAATTGGGATAAGAGCAAGATGATGATGAATGGATTAGAAATACATTAAATTCAAAGGCATTACGCAAACTACCATGCAATCGATACACACTCATACATTTTTTCTTTCATTATTTTAGTGTTTTACATTATTATATTGAATAATTTTGCTGATATTTTATGTAATACTAGCTGACACGACAGACGTTGTCATGTCTCAACTATGAATATGGAATTCGAATTGAATTTAAAAAAAATGTTTATTATTCTAATTCCTATATACAACATACTTATTTTTTTTTCCTTATGCGTATGAAACCAATGAATATAATGGCTCTGACGGCGGTACCAATGGCGTCAATTGCGCTCGCGCAACACAATCCAGGACCTTAATTTTTAAACTTAAATGCCTTGCAATATTGGCATACAACATTCATTGACCCAATACTTACAACTTAAGTTTGTACGTCTAATTGCTGGCATTTTCAAAAACGAAAATTCAACTATAAATTAAAGAAAACTACTGTATTCTTCTTAATAACTAAGTATATCACTTGTTATATTAGTAACATGTATCTTAATTACCAAATCTCCATATTAAATTGACTTTTTATATTAGGCGTGATGGCTCTGAACTTACCTACCCTGATGTGCACTAAGAAATTCAGTTTTCTTACATCAAAATAATGAATTAATTGTTTTACATGTATTTTATTAATAAAATAACTCCAACCGAAGCAAATGTTTTAAACAATTTTCAGTTTTTTTATATTCTCTTTGACGACATTTGGAGCACGCGTTCTGTCAATTCTATGTTAAACGTCATACGGTTACATTAAAAAAGTTAATATTGTCCAAAGCAGTTAGATTAGAAATAATTTTATATGATGGTTAAGTATTCTTAAATTTTCTAATTTTCTGAGCAATTTTCTTATTTTTTCTTTCATAAGAACCTTCTCCTGACAATAACAAATACAACAAAAAAGAATTAATAAAATTGGTCCAGCCGTTCACACGTGATGGCGTGACCAAGGAAAACAAGGATTCATTTTTATATATATAGATAACGCGGATAAAATTCTAAAATGTAGTGAATATGATATAATAGTGAATTGCGTGCATTTAGACATTCTCCCAAAATTCCCAGAGAAGGCATGACTTGCTTATCAGTACCAAATCATACTAACGACTGTTTGAAAGACGAAGACTGAAAGACGTGAGTAACTAATATAATACTCGACACTGGCACCAATAGCTCATATTATTGTAGCACATTGCCATTAAATAAGAAGACGTACATATAAATCATTAAAAAAAATGTAGCAAAAATTTATATTTAAAGGTTTTCGGCCACCACTAGTATAAATAAAAGCTTAAAAAATAGCAATTGTTATGATTCGTCCAAAGGCACGTAGTGTTAGGATCATACTGTTGACAGTTGTCCATCTACAGCCGCAGGCCGCAAAATCGACATCTGAGTAGTAGCAATTTGTTACTGCACTTCGCTCGACGTGAGAGACGGAGCCCAACTTAGTGAGGGTGTTTGCGTGAGGTGAGTTTTGGTGATGCTTTTAGCATCATTGAACCTCATTGCACGCATTCACACTCCCTTCATTTTCTTCACAACAGCAGGCAGGTAGCGGCCCAACAAAGGTCCGTGGGCGGCAGAATCATTTACCATCAGGTGTATTATCTGGCGTTTGTATAACTTTGACTAGTTTAAATATTTATTTTTTTTAGCGAGAGGAATGACTGAGGGTTATAAAATGCACATAACTTCTATTTAAAAAGAGGAAAAGTCGAAATAAAATTCTATAACAACCTGTCTGACTAGTATGGTATAGTAAGGTCAATTTCCCTCCTATTGTGGAAAAGGCTCAAGCCCAACAGTGGGACGTATATGAGCTGAAATGTTGTTATTATTTACGATCGAAAAGAATATCAAAAATTAAAAAAAGAGGCAAATAAAAACACTGAGATCCGATCTCAGTTCACCAGACCCAACAGATGTTGTTCTGCTAAAAGAAAAATAAATAAAAAGATACTCTTTGAAATCGATCGCAACGCCACCTACCGGTTCCAATGATCAATCTTAACCATTCTCATATCTATCGGCACAGCCAGAAAAAACAACAAAATCGGTTCAGTCATTTAGAAGGAGTGCAATTACAAACGCATGAACAGAATATTTATCTTATAGGTACTTACCAATATTATGAACACGGAAGTACCTAAGTTTGTTTGTTTGATTGTTTATTAGGCTTTCACGCTTAAACGAGTCAAAGATCTACTAAAAATTAGGCTAAATATTGGAAAAGCGTTAGCAAACTGAACCTTAAGTCGGGCCTCCGTATGAATGTTGCGGGAGAGTCAGAACTGAGAGAAATAGCTAACTTGTTTAAGAATTACTTCTGTGTAAGGCCTGCCCTTAAAAATACTGTGCCGGTGTTCGGCTCTGAGGAGTGTGATGATAAGGAGCATATCACTATATCTGCTAAAGGAATTTCAGGTGTAATTCAACACATGACCAGAGGTAAATCTCCGGGTCACGACAGCCTCAGCGTCGAGCATCTGCAGAATGCAGGTCCTCACTTGCCTAGAGTTTTAGCTATGTTCTACTCGTTGTGCATTGCTCATACTTATCTGCCTCATAACTTGATGAAAACGATTGTGGTGCTGGTGCTCAAGAATAGAACAGGCGATATCTCGGATAAAAAGAATGGACAGGCCAATATCACTAGCTACTATTACAGCTAAAGTACTGGACCGGCTTCTTGATAAACACCTCTCTAAGCACCTAAAAATTCATGATGGGCAGTTTGGTTTTAGAACGGGATTGTCCACTGAGAGTGCTATAGTGAGCTTTAAATATACAACTAGATATTATACGGATAGACAGACACCGGTCTATGTTTGTTTCTTAGATCTTTCGCGAGCTTTTGATACAGTATGTTACGACGTACTGTGGCGAATGCTTCGTGATACAACTCTGCCTAAAGAGATTTGTTCTATTTTTGAGTATTGGTACACCAATCAACTTAATAATGTAAAATGGTCTGGGGTGCTGTCCAATCCTTATGGATTGCAATGTGGTGTGGGACAAGGGGGGGTATCCTCTCCTCACCTCTTTAACCTATATATGAACTAGCTGATAGAAGGCCTCAGCAGACAGCCGATCGGATGCTATGTGGATGGTACTTGTATCAATAATATTAGTTATGCTGACGACGTGGTGCTGCTGGCGCCTTCTGTCAGTGCACTTAGGAAATTATTGGTCGTATGTGAAAACTACGCTAGGAGTCACGGGTTGCATTATAATGCTAAAAAAAGTGAGTTTATGATGTTTGCACCTAGGGGCAAAAATCTAGCAGTGGTACCGCCCGTTATGTTGTATGGGACTCCTTTAAAACGCGTAACTCATTTTAAATACCTAGGGCATATTGTTTGTGATAGTCTGTGTGATGAGTTAGATATAGAGAGGGAACGAAGAGCATTGACCGTAAGAGCTACATGTTAGTCCGTAGGTTCTATAGATGCTCAAGAGAAGTTAAAATTACTTTAAGTCCTTTTGCCAAACTTTTTACGTGAGTGGCCTGTGGTCTACATGCACTCAAAAATCGGTCAACGCACTTCGTGTCCAATATAATAATGCTTTTAGGATACTGTTGGGGCTCCCTCGGTTCTGTAGCGCGTTTGGTATGTTTGCCGAAGCACGCACCGACGCATGCGTGCATGCGGAAAATAGTCGCGTCGCTGCTGTTCAGAATCTGTGCGAGCACCAACACCATCCTGAAGACCTTAGCTGCTAAGTGGGATAGCCCTTTCTTCAGATACTGTGTTCGGACGTTGATGGCATAGGAGACCCTTCTATCAGTGTTCGAATACAGTTGTTTTTGTTTCTATTTAATTTTTATGTATTTTTATCTATCTTCTAACATAGGTTAAGTTTATTTACTAACACTAATATGGATCTTGATATCTGAAATAAATTACTTTATTATTATTATGTTCATGTATCTCCGATTCACGGCTATCTCCCAAAAAGGGAAGATACCCGGTCCTTTGAAAGGCCTACATGGGGATATGGATCCAACATGCAGAGGCCTTTGGAGAAATTTAATGTAAAAATGGGATGGGATGGGACGTCTACCGATGACACTCCACGTCTGCACATAACACACGTGGACTAACAACGGTAGGAGTAAAACTATTGTGTGATGATGGTATCTAATAACTGTTTATAGGGTTGGAGGTTTGATGGACTGGCTAAACTAAAAACTATTGATTGAAAAACTATCGTCTGCTTTCAGTAACTTTATCGTATTGAACTTTGGCAGACGGTGACTCGCCAACTCACTGAATGGGCCCCAACAAAAGGTCGCCACAGGCACACAGGCCATATGGGCAACAGGAGGGCAACATTGGTGCAAGTGCCTTGGGGTGTCAAACGGTGCGGCGCCGGTTTCATCATCGCAGTGGTTTCCCCGTAGTTATGCCCTTGAAAATGACACTTCCACCTCCGAGCACTGGCGACCGCTCTCTGACCAGCCATTCAAGGCAAGCCAGAGTTGAGAATCCTGCGGGCACTCTTCGGTTTCCACTCCAGCCAGCCAATAAAGGCCAGCTGGATACGAGGCCCTGGCCGACTCTCTGGAGTACTCAGGACCGCAGTGTCGCCACTCACATTCAGCACGCCACAAGCTGCCCTGCGGTTTATTGGATTTCCTATAAATCTTGTGATACATTTTTTCTTTTATATCAAAAGAATTTAGAGAGCCATATAATATTCCTCCGAGTTTTGCGTTAGTCTCATGGTGAGATAACGACTGGCCGATAATAATTATTATTATTAAACCAGTGACCCGATTTCATCAATTCACCAAAGGAAAGCTATAATATCAGGGAGTAACATAGGCTATATTTTATTCCGGTATTCTCACGGGAACGGGAACTACGAGGGTAAGAAGACTAAAAGCGAAACGAGGGCGGGTTGTTTAATACATATAAAGATTGATAAATATTAGCGGTGACGAAGTCAAATTCAAATTCAAATTCAAATTATTTTATTATGCATAAACCCTGAGAGGGCACTTACATATTGTCAGGTTTACAATTTCCAAAAAAAATATACTACCACCGGGTCGGAACGCGACCGCTACTGAGAAGATCCGGCAAGAAACTCAGCGGGCTTGTCATTATTTTTAATTTTTTTTTTTTTTTTTCTTCTTACTAGTTATACAATTGTGTACATGTTTTGTAAGAACAAGCTCCAGTGTGATGCCCTTCGAACCGCAAGACACTTAATATAATTTAAACGATTATGGCTGGACTAGATCCCACAAGCGGCACCCGATCACGAGTTAACTACTAGAGCAGCCATCACTCCCCTCAACCACTATGGAGGGAAGGGAGAGACCCGCTCCACGCAGCTACCGCAAGTAGATCCTTATGTGAGCATGACCAACACCACAATATGTTACAAACGCTGAAAATACAAAAATTCGTTAGGCAAAACACGCTACACTTTACAATAAAAGTTAAAAGTACATTTACAAAGTAAGAATTCAATCTCCACTATTACGCACAAGGGTGTCGTAAAATACTACTAACTAATATAATCATCTCAACATCTCTGCTCTTATGTGTCCCACTGCTGGGCTTGAGGCTCCTCCACATTAGGAGTGATATTAACCTATTATACCACGCCGGTCAGATAGGTTGGTATAGGGATGTATTTCGAGTTTTCTTTCTCTTGTTTAGATGTTATATGCATATTATATCTCTCAGTCATATTTTACGACATACACAAGCAGGATAGGGAGTGGTGACTTCTATACTTACGCCATCACCACACGGACATAATCTCAGTCTGTAGTAAAATAATTCCCCGCCACTTTTCTTACCCGTGGGTGTCGTAAAAGACGACTAAGGGATTATCTATAGATTAATACGCGAAGCAAAAACTTTGTACCCCTTTTTACTAAAATTACGTGGATCATTATCCTATAATGTATAAGTATTTGGCACAGTTGATGTATATAATGAGGAGAAGTGCATAAAACTGAAATTTCATATAATAATGTATTAGAAATACATTAAATTCATTAAAAAAAGCATTACGCACACTACAACACAATTGCTACACACACACGCACACATGCGCGCGCTTATACATTTTTGTTTACGGTTAAAATCTCTGGTCAAACCGAATGTCAAATATGTAATCATAATTATGATGATAATATCTAATAGTACTTAGTACTTTATATATTAGTTATTAGTGAAATACAACTTGCTCAATTTACAATTAATTATACATAAATAAAATTAAAAGAAAATTGTGTAGCAGAAAAATTAATTAAAATGAATTATGAGCTAATTTAGCCCCAAACGGCGACCACTGGTATATATTATTATATGAGCACATAACAGAGCACATAAGAAAATTAAAATTCTACATAAAACACAAACACGTCTGACCAGAGTGATAAAATAGATCAATTACCCTCCTATTAGTGCCATAGGATAGTTAGAGAATACAATTGAGCTAATATAATTCACCGTCCTTCTCTTGCCCATGGATGTCGTAAAAGTCGACTAAGGGATGCGATATGCAAATAATATTTATTCAAGTAAAAGAAAGCTTGACACAAAACCCTATGCCAACACGTCTGACTCGCGCCGTATGGCAATTTACATCCCATTGTGGACGAGTCAAGACCCCAACAGTGAGACTTATGTTCGGCTGTGATGATGATGATTTGAGGTAATGCTAAAACCTATTAAACACTTTATTCATCACGGCTTTCTCACCATGCTTCGTAAGGTATTTATATTATTTCAATACTCGGATAACTTAAATACGAGCCGAACCGTCTTGTCAGCTAGTAGACATGGGCAGTATGCAACGGTTACTAATCGTTTATTTGGTGTTAATACCGATATGAATAACCGTTGCCGAATATCAATATAATACGCATAAAAATATTGCGATCTTATATCTATTAATGCACGTTTTAACCATTATAACCTTTCATAGGTCAACCTATAGTGAACACTTCGTATACCTACGATAACAACGAGAAATAAACCACTTAAAATAGTTTGATTTATCAGAGTTTATGACAGTTAAGTCTTACAATAATATCTAAAGTATTGAATGTTATTACTATTGGTCGAACTTTTCCACCTTTTTTCACCACCCTTCTAACAGCTTCTATGTTGTAAGTGTCGCATGAAATTTTTATGTATGTATTTATTATATTTTATTACCATTTTTTCCAGTTCATAGTACGACTTTTCTGTCTCTTCTACACCAAAAATGATCAGATTTTTGCGTCTGCACTGTCTTTCTAGGTTGATAGTTTTATTTGTTTGCTCTTCTATTTTTTCTCCAAAAGCTCATTTTTAAGTTCTAAGCTATTGAACTTCTCGTTGAGACTTTTGATTATGGTACATTTAATATGTTCTTTCATCTCTAGCATGTCTTGTTTTTGCTGCTTTATATCTTTCTACATGCTAATTAACATATTTTTTATTTCATCCATATTTAGTTATACTTCGCTTAGCGCCCTCTATGAGAATAGGTAAGTACTTCTTGGCTTAGTGGCAATCGAATTGTCTAAGCCTAACTGTTGCGAGATATCGGAGTGCGCGTCGAGCGAGGACCTGGCTAGAAAGTTCCGATGAATCGTAATAGATGGCGCTGGTAGATACTTTGATCGATAGTTTAGGAACGAATATATTATTATAATTATCACTTTTAAGTTTCCTGTTTTTGGTTTACGTACTGTTTTAATTTAATTAAAGTTCCAGTTTTTTCGTACACATGCTACACTAATAATTTTGCACTTGAGTAAATGGTATGTTCTTGGTAACTTAACGAACTTCTAGTGTCATTTGATAGAACGATTTTATGCACTTTTTAATAGATTTTATTGTGTATGCACTGTGTTTTATATATTGTTCGAAGTAGTTTATGCATTGGTTTTATATTTTGATTGTAATACTTTGTTTGGAATACTTAAATAATTTTAAAATTGATTAAATAGCGAGTACGATGTTGACAGTGTTTCAGTGTTTTTTTTTTTGAAGGCGTTTCTTCTTTATCTCTGTTATTATGTCTTCCTCTACACCTAATTCTGTTCTTATCTGCGATATTTCTTTATAAGAATATTTATTACCATACATCCAATGGATTAGTCTTAATTCAGTGTCAAGTAGTACGGTATAGGCTTTTTTTGTCATAATCAAACATCCATGCATTAAAACAGGTCTAATAGTGGATTTATACATTTCCCCCTTTAATTTCAGGTCAATTTGGGAATTTTTAAGTATTGCCTCATTCTCCAGAAATTTAATAACAGCTGCTTTACTTCGACTTATTACACGGTCACACTGTAACATAAAAAAAAATATAATTGAAATTTAAATAATAAAAAATAATTGTCTCAATAAACACGCAAACATTTTTTTACTTATTTATATATTGAATTCCTTCGCTCGCCGCGTTCGAAAACCGCCGGTTATTCGCCAGCTCGGGTCGCTGTGACATTTTCGATCGCGGCTCACAGACGCCAGCTAATCGTGTTAACATACTGCCGTATATGCGCTCTCTTTAAACTTAATACTAACGAGAAGTAGTACTACTAAATTGTTATTAATACAGATACATATAGGAATAGTTTTTTTGCAAAGTTATTATCACTGTGCTATTTAATAGTTTTGATTTCCCGTACTGGGAACCACCCGTGGACTGGACGCTGCGGACTCAGACCTGTTCTCGTGCCTGCTTCAGCCCGGGGATGCCAACGGAGGACAAAGCACAGGAGAGTGGGTTATATTGGTGGCTGCTGTAGAACCTCGAACCTACCCGCGACTGAGACCTTGGTTTAATAGTTTAATTTGGCCTTTATTAAATTCATGCTACTTAGTTGCGATCAGTTTTTTATTTTTCCTTTGACGACGTAAAGACGTGACAACACGTTAAATCACTTTTTACTGTCAAACCATGGTAAATCAGGTCTGAGTTTGTAAGTTTTATACCATCGAGCAATATAGGATCTGCAGGCTGCTGCTTGTTGAAGTTAAAAACCAGATATTTGGTATTACCGGGGTTGATTACTAAGCCAATATCTTTCAGTTCCTTACGGAAAATTAGCCATATTTTCTGCAAAGTTTTTTCGTCTCCAACCAGAAGAATATCATCGGTGGTGACTATACTCTGCGAAAGTACATTCTCCTCAATTTGGGACATCATATCACCTATTATCAATTGCAACAGATACGAGCTTAAAGGAGTGTAGTGTATCCTATATGTGTGTGTGTGTGTGTTTAGTATATAATTACATGTATCCCCTATATAAGCCAACACTATTGAATAAACTAACAGTTATTATACAGCAGTCAGATCGTGTTATTGCATCCCAACGTCCAACCTTACAGGAGATTTATGACGCAAGCCTACTTCTACATTGGAATTACTAGTGTCGCCAACCGCCGTCTGGTCAGATATATATATCTTGATGGGTAAAATGCTAGCACAAGCCTTTCATATGTATTTGGCAAAAATTTTATTTTGGCCACGGCCTTCCACAAAACTTTATGGGGAACATGATCATAAAGCTCTTTAATATCGATGTAGACAACGTGCAAATTTTGAGATTTATATCTATATTCTTCGCAGATTTGATAAAACGCAAAAATAGCATCTTGGCTTTGCTCTGGACTGAATCCAAATTGGTTGTGCGTTAACGCAGATCTGCGATGCGGCCATGCCCCGTGTGCGGCGTCTGCCCCCGAAGAATGCGGTCCCCTGGTGGTCCCGAGAATTGGCGGACCTTCGGGCCGCGTGCATACGTGCCCGGAGGGCCTACACCCGCAGCCAAGCGCGCCACCGCGACGCTGAGCGGGAGGGCCAGCTGTACGAGACTTACCGCAGTGCGCGGTCTGCCTTCAGGCTGGCCGTCCGTACCGCCAAGGACGTTAGTCGGCAGGAGATGCTGGACAGTCTCGAGCGTGATCCCTGGGGTCGCCCCTACCTCGCGGCGCTGAACAAGCTCCGCGGGCGCCCCCCCCCCCCCCCCTCACCGAGACTCTCCAGCCCAGCCTCCTCACCAGAGTTGTCAAGGACCTCTTTCCGCGGCGGGCGGAGCACACGCCCCAGGTCATGGCTTCGCCGGACAGTGACCGGGAGGCCGACGATGAAAGTGCTCCGCCCATCACGGAGCCGAAAATGGGGGTGGCGGTGGCGCGTATGCGAGTCAAATCCACCGCCCCCGGGTCCGACGGACATTTTAGGAACAAACACTGAAACCACTTCTAAACATTATTCCCAAAGAATGGTTATTTTCCCTTTTTTTCTCGTATTACAGAACAACAGGCAGTTAACAACAACAGAGTGCCTACTCTTGAATTCAATTGTAATTTCGAATCATATTCAATTCCAATCTCACCAAACTTATATTTGGTACTCTTGAACAAAATCGTTTGTCGTTGTTATTTTCACTAAATGTGTCGTATTTTTTTACTTTAAATTATTAATATTATAGGACTTGATGACCACAAGGACGTTTTTTGAAATTGTGCAATATTAACGATTTAAACTACCTCAAAATCACGTCGGGAGTAGCAAATATTTGATTTAATCGAGGAGAGTCGAATTCATTTAGTTCAAAAATATACCACCGAATTTGATTCCAATCGTGCGCTAGTATCGCTTTCAAGAGTACCAAATTTGGTCAAATTCGAGCTGTGATTGGATTTAAGATTGGAATCGAGATTGAAGAGTAGGCACACAGTTATATTGGAACAGTTTTTTGAAACTGTTATTTGGCTATAACTGAAACAGGTGAAACAGGTTTCACAATTTAGCTTTTGTAGAGCACCCCTACAAAGTTAGAGCCCTGAATATCGTGTAGTGTAATAAGCCTTTTACTGAGCTCTCGCTCGGCTTCAATTTTTCAAATTCAAATCTATTATTATGTAAAAAATGTAAATAAATTACAATATGGAAGTGCCCCCGCACTTCCATATTGTAATTTATTTACATTTTTTCTTAAAATTACCGCCGGATCGGAACGCGACCGCACTGAGAAGACCCGGCAAGAAAATCAGTGGGATTGTCTATTTTTTATTAATTTTTCTAATTTCACTTAAATAAAATTACATCTTACAACATGCTTTTTAATAGTTCCAGTGTGATGCCATTCGAAATATTATATAATACAATGGTATATACAGAGGTGAGCATTAACTCGTTAATCCGTGAATCGTTAATTAACGAGTTTTGGTTAGTGGATTAACTTTTAATTTAACTTCAAAAAATGTTAACGCTCTTGTTAACTTCTGTTAAACTGAACTTTCGTTAACTTTAGTCCGTTACATTAGTCAAGTTCAAGGCGCTGCTCTGTCCACGTGACACACACCACATATTATTACTTCTTACGATAGTCTTGCGATATATTGATTTGCACCTACAGCAAGCATTGCGAACGAATTGAACGATTGCTCCAACTTATAATTTTGAAACTACCGCGATCGTTTGCGCCACCAGAAAAATCTAAGACGATTTTCGTACACACTATCCATAAAACTGTACAAACTGTCTGCGCAGTCGAATCGCTACGATATATCATTGTCGTGTATACCGACCGATATATCATTGTCCTCCGTCACCACACAGGCACGAAAACAGTATAGTCTAAATAATACCTAAGGCTAAGTAAAAAATAGTAAGTCTTAAATGGTTAACTTTTAACGTTAACTTTAACTTGCGTTAAATTTTCGCGAATTTAACGCTTTAACGATTATCGAAGTTAAAATTTTAATTAACGATTAAAGAAGTTAATTTTTGGATTAACTGTGCCCACCTATGGATATATAATACAATTAATACATTATAATATAATATTTATATATATATATATATATAATATATATATATATATAATACATTATAATATAATATTTATCCATATTTCCTTAGTATTAAGATCTTTAGGAAATCTGAAATTGAAACAAAGTAATTTTAATATCGAAAGGAATAAAAAATGCATAGGTATTTAAGTTATTTGTTCTTGAACTAGGACTAGGATAGCATGGTCACCGTAATTCTTCATTCACAAATTATGTTTAAAAATTTCATGTGGGGTTGTCAGGTCAGGTGTCAGTATTTCATACAAATAAAAGAAAACCTATACGCCAATCGCAACATTTTTGCATTAATAAGGTTTTGCACGTAGCAACAAATAATATTGGTTTAACATGTCGGTAATAAATTATTATTTATATTTAGAAACATTTTAGAAGTAAATGGTTTTACTTCATTACATTACATAAATCGCTTATTTTTCTACCAATAACGAAATAATTGGAATCAACTTAACTCTGGCAACTCTAAGTCACTGTTAGAAAGGGACACAGGGTACAGTGGTTGCCTTATCACTCGGCTTCATTTTTATTTTGCGCGCGACAAGACTTACGTCCTTGACATAAGGTTTTATTTTCTTTGTTTTAGCTGCAAGACGCACAGATAGAGCTCATTCCTGTTGTACGTAGTACTTATTACTTCCATGGAAAAAATATATACTAACATACATATAAAACATACATATCAAAACTATGTTAAAGGCAGTTGATAAGTTAATCCTTCAGTTTTATTTGCATGATTTTACAAGAAATGAAGTCGTCTGTGCTGTATAGTATTGTATATATATATAATTTATAGTGTATTGTACCAAATGAATAAAGTATCTAATAAGTAACACATTCGTTGTGGTAGTGCTAGAGCTAAACTTTCTAAACGCGTTTGTTCAGGAGAAGTTTAAAAACATGTGATATAGTATAAAATTATCACCTTTCTTGATTTAGGCAAGGTAAAATTTATTCTTACGATAACTTTTAACTTTAGAATGAACAAAAAATATCTCAAAATATATAAAAATACCAATTTGTTGTTTTGAAGGTGAAACACTCTCAATTGTGCAATGGTGGCATCAAAATTAAGTAATAATTAAAAAAAATTAAATAAGTTTTTATTTAAATGCTCTAAAACGAAGAAAATTGTCATGTAACACAAGAGTGCTTGTCAACATTATTCAAACGAGTCCAAACTTGGCGGTTTTATCTTGTTTAGTTTAGGAGTTCCTATAGCCACCTGCCGATGCCATCTTGAGACTACCTTCATGCTACCATATTATTGCATTGCCGCCGAAGTTACGTAGCTAAACCAATTTTGAACCTAATCTAACGACAGGCAGTGGTTCTAATTTAACTCAAAAAATTTGTACCATACTAACAGGGCAAGTTAAATAAAAGCTTTTAAAAATAAATAATGTATTTGTGTCATAAATAAAACAACTTAATATAAAGACAAAGTTTTATTCACAGTTTACAGTTACAAATAAAATTTGCAATAATTGCTGCCAAAATACCGAAATCTAAATCTATGTCTTCGAAGTTTTATTTTTGTAATTTTAATCAGACTTTTGCTAATCACACGACGAAAGTCATCACTTATACTTAGTCTAGTTTGGAGTACTTGTTTTATAATTAACAAATAGCTGCAATTTTTGGTAAACTTAGCACTTTTAATTTCAGCAACTTAACTCCAGTACCGTTGACATTTTTTGACATGTTAATGTTTATGTCATCTGTCACAGACTTTAAATCTAAGAACCTATCCTATTTCATTTCTTTTAACAATAACGCAATAATTATTGTTATAAGTAACATCAACAATAAAACATTAAAGTAATACAAAATTTGATAAGTTATCAACTCATTTATCTGATTATTATATCAATAGACAATACATAAAATATTACTTATTACAGACGTTCAATGTATCACCATACTTGACTATGTAGCGACAAACAAAAAGAGCTAATGCCTTCAGAATAAATACAATATATTTACCCAAATGAATTAATTATTATATAATGTAAATCATTTAATTATAATGTCATTAATAATAATGTCAGATTAATAAATTATATAAAATCACAAACAATATAATATATGTGACATATGTGCTTTATTATTATTATAATAAAGCACATATGTCAGTCAATTCAATTTATCATTCAAATAATCATTGAGCAATACGCTTTCTCTAGCAGATTTGCTTTTTTTTATTTATTTTTAAATATAATTGATATTAGTAATTGCCAGAACAGATTTAGGCAAACGGTTATATAAATGCGCTGCCACACATTTTTTTACTTTTATTTAACATTGCTGCCTTATTTCCTGGTGTAAAACTTTTGATGACGTATTTATATTTCTAAATAAATCAATATTTTTAGGGATAAATATTGTTTAGCCCAGTTTTATTTGCCCTGAATCCAAATTGATTTAATGATATTTTGGCACTCTCAACCTATCTTTCATTGTAACTTGCCTTCCACAATTTGACCACAATTCTAAAGTATGTGACGCAATTTTTGTTCTTTCAATATTAAATAATGTTCAAAAATATTTATCTACCCTTTTTATATCCATTTCTCTATATACCCTCATTTTTATGTTACCAATTAAACAGGGATAAGGCCAAAGTTATTATTTTCTGTCTTTTTTGCTATTTTAGAAACGTGACTTTCGCCTTCGTAGGTATTCAAGAATGAATATAGGTTACCTGGCATAAGCTATTGCAAAAATGATTGAACATTGTTTTAACACTGATTTTAGGTGTCTTTCTTTTCTACTGATACACCACGAGGTACTTTCATTATTTGTCACGGCATTGTTCAACTATTCAAAAGAGTTTTATTCCTCTTCTAGTACATTTTTTGTATAGCCATTCGACGGCCTATATTTTAATCTACGATTTAATATCTGTCTTTTCATCTCAAATTTCCATAAAGATAGATGACATACATTCAATCATGTCTCTCCAAGACTCATTAACCGTTTTACCATTCATAGTATCTATTTGTTCTTTAATCTTATTAGTATATTCTTCCTTCTCTAACATATGCCAATTTATTTTGGATACGACATCTTTTTCAATCTTCTTCGTCGGAGCTTTGAATTTCATTTCCAATAATAGAAGCTTCTGGTGCACATTTAGATCTTGCAATGGGAGTACTTGACATTCTTTGACACAACTAATTTTACGTTTTCTAGTAAGAAAATAATTATTTTCTCTTTTTTTTCTGTCACCATTACCTCTATTGGGATGCAGCAATGCATCTTTAAAGGTGTTTACTATAGCCAAATTATAAATGAGGGCAATACGTAACAAAGTTTCTCCTTCAGTATTACGTTTGCCATGCCCCCAACCTCCATGCACCCTTTCACAACCTCTATTATTATTGCCTACAGGGCTGTTAAAATCGCCTCCAAGTATTAACTCCTGTCCACGTGGTATTTTTATCATGAGATTACTAAAGTCATTCCAAAACTTCTCTTTCGTTTTTTTATCACAACTGGCCTGTGGAGGGTATACACTTGCAACATTTAATTCTATATCCCTGATCATGAGCCGTACAAGTATTATTCTATCATTTATATTTTCAACTTTAGATACATATTTTTTCAGACTGCTATCCAATAACACTCCAACTCCGTAATGGTTTTTCTGCTGCTCTTCTGATTCTATTTCACTGTTATAACTGTTATAGTAGTATGTATACTCTTCTCCTACATCTTTACAATCTTTACCAGATATTTTGACATCTTGTAAACATACTAAATCTAAATTTCGTGCCTTTAGTGTCTTTAACAATTCTGTTAAGTTGTTACATAACTTACCTATATTACAACTACCAATTCTTAATACAGTATCTTGATTTTTTTGTGTTTCCTTATTATTTTGTTCCCACTTCAGTGACAATGGTATATCTTTAATAGAAGTTGATAATATTCTTTCATCCGTAATTATAATCGAACGCCCAACCATTTTGTAAATAAAGAATGTCCTGTCGGAATGAGGTGCCGCTTGGCTCTATTCAGGATGCCCAGTACTTCGCTCGCCAATTTGGCTTTAACCTTAAAATGACTCTCAAGCTCGACTTGGCTGCATATTTCAATGTCGAGGATCCTGTAATTAGTCATTATTAATAAGGTTAATATAATTATTTCTTTTGGCTGCACTGATAGCGTAGTGGTTAAGATATCGAATTACAGTGCCAGTGTCGCGGGTTCAAATCCCGCACAGGACAACACTTTGTGCGTTCCACAAATTGTTGTTCAGAGTCTGGATGTAATTTGTGTCCGTTAATTATTACAAGGATTATTACAATTACAAGGATTATTTCCTTAGTGCAGGGTGTTGTCTTAAAAATAAAATTTAAAAAAAAAAAAAAAAAATATTATAATTATGTTTGTAAAGTCCCTCGCAGTTAATTTCCTTAGTGCAGTGTTATCTTTAAAAAAAAATCTTAAAGGCCCCTGGTATCTAATCATATATGGAACGTAGCGACTGATAAATCACATTATGTTGACTAGTCGTTAGTCACGTAAGTTTCATGAATTCTTTTTTATAATTGCCAAAAAAGTCACCGTGTGGTGACAGAGTAAGAATATTATTCACCATCCACTATCTTGCCCACGGGTATGGGGTACAGCATTTTGGATTAAAATACCAATTACAAATCGTTATATTTTTTTTTTTTATTACCAACGGTGGCAAACGAGCAAGCAGCACACCTGATGGTAAGTGACGCTGCCGCACATGGACCTTTGCAATACCAGGGGCACAGCGAGGCCGTTGCCTACCGTGAAGAAAATACTCTTCTTAAACCTCGTTTAAAGAAGGACATGTCATAGCGCTCGGGAAACACAGCAGCAGGTAGTTCATTTCAGAGCTTGCACGTACGTGGGAGAAATGATCGCTTGGAACGTACACTTGAAGACCATAACGTTTCCAGGTGAAATGGATGAACCCTGCTACGATGTCGAGTAGTACGTTGGTAGAATGGTGACGGTGGTACCAAGTCAAACAGTTCCTCGGAGCACTCCCCGTGAAAGAGTCGGTAGAGTACACAGAGTGACCCAAAGTCTCTCCGTTGCGCCAGCGACTCCAATCTGTCCGTAAGATTGGGATCCCCGACGATTCGAACAGCCCGTCTTTGCAGGGAGTCAAGTGGGTCTAGCTGATATTTGGGCGCACCTGCCCAGAGATGTGAGCAGTACTCCACATGAGGACGAACTTGTGCTTTGTATAGCACAAAACGCTGTCTCGGTGTGAAGTACCACCTGGCTCTGTTCAGGACGCCCAACTTTTTGCTTGCCAATTTGGTTTTGTCCTCCAAATCACTCCCAAACTAGACTTTGCTCGATATTTTGACGCCGAGAATCCCAATACTCTCAGAAATTGGGAGAGTTACTCCTTGGAACTGTGGCGCCATGACAAACGGGTCCTCCTTTGCAGTGAACGCGCAAACTTGTGTCTTTGTGGGGTTGATCTGGACTAGGTTCCGTTCACCCCATTCCGAGGCTCGCCCCAGAATGCGCTCGACTTCAGACACAAGTTGAACCCTTCTTTCCTGAGTACTCCGAAGGATATTCCGTTGCTCAGTATATCGCTCATCACCCGTGCTGTCATCCGCATAGCAACGCATACTCTCAATAGAGAGCATGTCATTAATATGCAGGATAAACAACGTCGGGGAGAGCACCAAGCCTTGTGGTACAACAGCATTAATGGTTATAGTATCGGAGCAGAAGCCATCTACGATGACTTTTATTATCCGACCATCCAAAAAGCTAGCGATCCAATTACAGAGTCCCTCGGGGATTCCGTATGATGGTAGCTTCGATAGAAGTGCCCTGTGCCAGACCCTATCGAACGCCTTAGCGATATCTAGGCTGAACGCCAGCGCCTCACCCTTGCCCTCCAAGGCCTCTGCCCAACGGTGTGTGAGGTACACAAGAAGATTACCAGCCGACTGACCATGACGAAAGCCGTATTGGCGATCACTGATAAGCTGGCGATCCTCAAGGTACTGCAGAAGCTGGCGGTTTATAACCTTCTCCATTATCTTGGAGAGCAAGGATGTTATCGCAATTGGCCTGTAATTCGATGGGTCAGACCGGTCTCCCTTTTTAGGGATCGGGTGGACATGGGCTACCTTCCACGAAGACGGAACCCTATTAGTAGCCTAGGAAAGTCGGTATAGGCGCGTGAGGATGGGAGTCAATTCAGGGGCGCACGTCTTTAGTACCACTGCAAGGATGCCATCCAGCCCACTCGACTTATGGACGTCTAAAAGACGCAGCTCCCGCCTAACCGCTCGCTGCGTGATGCGGATATCGGGCAGTGAGCTTTCACACCGTGGGATGGTAGGTGGTGTGGCAGCTCCGGCATCCAAAGTCGAGTTACAGGCAAAGAATTGATCTAGAAGATCGGCCTTCTCCTTTGCGCTGTGGGCCAGACTACCATCATGTTTCTGCAGTGGTGGGAGATTGGGCTGGCAGAAGTTGCCTTGGGCAGCCTTGGCGAGCGACCAGAATGTACGACTCCCAGCGGGATAGCTTTGCAATCGCTCGCCAATTCTGGCAACATGTTCCGCCTTGGCTCTGGCAATAGCTTTCTTACTAGATCTGGAAGCGGCGTTAAATTTCCGCTTCACCTCTTTGGCGTTCGGATCCTGGCATTTTTTGGCCCTATTCCAGCATATATTTTCTATGGTAATTTTACTAGATTTCGTAAAATTTTGGATTGTGCTGTTTGTAATGTTGCTTCCTGGTAGGCATCTACCAAGAGAATTTTGCGATACAACTTTTCGATAGATTTGTATTGTAAGCGATAGATTTTTTTGCATTTTAAGATATCGTGGTGAAGGTAGGTGAAGGTATAACAGTGGTAGGACCACACTGTCGACAGTTATTTGTCTACAGCCGCGGGCCGGTCCGTCCGGGGCAGTACCACACTCTCGCAGAAAATCGACATCTGAATAGTAGCGATTTGTTACTGCGCTTCGTTCGATGAGCGAGAGAGCCGGAAGCCCAACTTTCTGAGGGTGTTTGCGTGTGGAGGATTTCGGTGGTGCCCTTGGTATCACCGAGCCTCAATGCACGCATTCACACTCCCTTCACTTTCTTCGCGGTAGGCAACGGCCTTGTAAAGGTCCATGAGCGGCAGCAACACTTACCATCAGGTGTACTGTTTGCGCGTTTGCCACTGTTTGCAATAAAAAAAAAAAGGTCGTCTTCTGCCAAGTTATATGGCACTGAGTATATCATTAAAACGTTTGCACAATTCTAGGTATTACTGAATGAATTTATACTGTCGAAGCTTTACATGCCTAAATGTATTCTGTCTGTACATGCCTACATAATACGTAACATTTAAGGCATAGACTCTTAGACACATTTTTTTGAAATCACTATAACTTTTATGTTATATTGTTTTTTGTGTAATGTACATTCTAATTACGATCTATGACCGTTAAACTACAACATACTCGAACAGTTGCCCCATAACCTGATACACCCTGTATATATATATATATATATATATATATATATATATATATATATATATATATATATATATATACACACATATATATATATACACCCTGTATATATATATATATATATATATATTCATCAAATGATGAGTCAGATCTCCAAAACGGCGCCAACGATTTTGATGCAAATTGGCATACTAGAGGTTTTGGGGCCAAAAAATCGATCTAGTTAGTTTTATTTATAGAAAATGTTGTTTTATCATGTTTTTAGCTGATCAATACAATGAAATATAATGTTATTGACATTCTCTGAATAGGAATACGAATTTCCGCCGTCGCTGTCAAGAGTGACAATAGCTCTGTTGGAAAGTTCTCCAGTCACATTCAAACAGCGTGAGATCGAACCTCGGTGTTATTATAATTCTGTTTTTTGTAATTTTTGATATTTTTTTCACTATTTCATCATTTTTATTAATATATATCTAAATAAGTTCGTCAAAAATACAATTTTTTAAAAACAAATTTTACCGAGCAAAGCTCGGTCAACCAGATATTTATACTTATTTAACGTAACATGAACAAATCACACTAATAATAGAAATATAGATATCATTGAAAGATTTCTTATAATGCATTATCTAGTTCAATCATTCTATTACCAATGCTAGTCGTATATGTATTTTAATAAGATAGATAGCACAAATAAATTTATACAAATACCTGTTGATTTGTTTGCCGCCAAACGCTAAAGTTGAAAAACTACACTTTTAATATATACTGCACATAATAAATTGCACATTTCGAATTGGCGTACGAGTAAGCGCCAATAGTTAAAATAATCCTACAATAAGTGCTGTTAACAGCACTTATGTGCGTATTTGCTTTTATATTCAAAGAGCTATCATGTGATAAGATAAAAACAATGATATATACTTTAAATGACCGTTTTTTTTTATATGTTTCCACCAGATAACGTTTAAGACTTAAGGAATCTACAAATTGCTACATATTTTGATGCGAACCTAATCGATATACTTGCAAAATTACCTACATTGTAGTCATCGCCTTGGTTGCTTTGGATTGATGTACATACCTATGTTAAATCGAGTTTAAAAATGGTAGATCTCAATTCGACAGTATTTTTTACGTTTGTTACTTCAGAAATTTCGACTGGGTGAACCGATTTTGACCATTCATTTTTATTTAAAAGCTGTTGCTTTCCGTGTGATTCAGTTTGGCCCAGTCCACAAAGTACAAAAAAAACTACAATAATAATCAGATACTCACTGATCTAGTAATTCAATTGTGAACGCGTATTAATCCATTAAAGTCGAGCAGGTCAAATAAAAGGCCAATAAATCTCAGTATTTGTATAATTATATTCCTTATTTCTTAAATGTGGAGCAGCTGTGTCTGGACCACAAAGCGTGAAAAAGCGTCCTAAAAGAGCGGTTATAGGCTGGAATAAATACGTTGCGGACGTTCACGAGGAGGCCAGACAAAAGTTTTTGAAGTGGGTGTGGTATGTCAAACCGACTTCCGGGATTATCAACAAAGAAATGTGTGAGGCTAGATAAATATTTAAGTCTAAATTGAAATGGTGCCAAGATCACGAGGATCGAAACAAAATGGACATTCTGGCCTCACACCATGACTTTCGTTCCAAAACCCACGACTTTCGTGGGTTTTGGAAGCACACGAACAAATTACGAGCCAAACCTGGAACGCCCGTAAGCATCGATGGCGTCAGCCAGCCTGTTCAAATCGCTAAAATGTTTAACAAAATTTACATGATAAAAACAGTTGTAGTCCCGAGTCCCTGTATAGCAAAAAACAGAACTGGTGATCTAGCCGACAGCGATAACTATAGACCCATCTCTCTGGCTACCGTGCTAGCGAAGGTGTTTGACGGTATGCTAAACACACATCTCAATGAGTGCACAAACTTCTATGACAACTAGTTTGGGTTCTGTTTTGGGTTGTCTACGGAGAGTGCCGTATTATGTTTAAAGCATTGTGTCGCATATACGCAAAGCAGTACACCCGTTTGTGCTTGCTTCCTGGATTTATCTAGGGCGTTTGATCTGGTTTCCTACAACATGCTATGGAGAAAGTTGGACGATACTAAGTTACCACCTGCATTAAAAAACATTCTTAAGTACTGGTATGGAAACCAGATCAATAATGTGCGATGGGCTGGGTCATTATCTGATGTATACAGGTTAGAATGCGGGGTGAGGCAAGGGGGATTGAGCTCAAAAACGCTTTTCAACCTGTATATTAATGAGCTACTTGGTGAGCTCAGTAGCACCAGAGTCGGTTGTTATGTGGACGGCGTTTGCATCATTAATATCAGCTACGCTGATGACATAGCGCTGCTGAGCGCATCAGTCTGTGGCTTACGAAAATTAATAGATATATGTGAAAGATATGCTAAGACACATGGCTTGAAATATAATTGCAAAAAATCAGAGCTCATGGTTTTTGAGGCCAAGAGTAAAACCCTTGATAAAATACCACCTTTCATACTCAATGGTATACCGTTGCAAAGAGTTTTTAAGTTTAAATATCTTGGTCACATATTTACCCCTGACCTCAAAGACAATGACGATATAAAAAGGGAGCGGAGGGCGTTGTCGAATAGAGCGAACATGCTTTTTGTTCTTTTTTTTTAGGGGTGCGCTGCGGTCGGCACGCTTCCGCACCACTTTGTCCGGGGCGACAGAGGGGCTTAAGCACGCAACGCCCGCATCCCACCCGAACATCACGTTGCCTTTGTCGTTGGACCGACCACTGGAACAGGGTTACTTGTCATCAGTGGTCGGCCCGACGGAATACCCCCTACTTGGGGTACCCTCCCATCGACTGACGTCTCCCCCTCGGGGAGGACGTCGGGCTTTCCTCACGCGGTCGGCCTCTCGGCGGGTGACGGACTAACTCCCCGGTCACGTCACCCACGGCCTCGGCTAGGGGGGCATGGCACGCACGTAGTCGCGCCTGCACCGCCCCAGTCGCTGGCGGCGGGTCGCTTCGTCGAGGCTGTGCTCCTCGCATTCGCGACCCGCCGCCTCCTTCTGCGAGATCACTGTCTCACAGAAGGCTGCGACCGCGTCCCAGTTCCTGATGCTGCCGAGCATCTCCCTAGCGATGGTCGGCAGCGTCAGGTCGGCACCGATCGTCGCGAGTTCACGACGCGGCTCTGCCCAAGCGGCACAGACCTCGAGCGTATGCTGCGCCGTGTCCAAGTCGCAATCGCAGTGGTGGCAGGACAGTGTTCTCTCCCTCCTAGCGACCCTATACAGGTACTTGCCGAAGCATCCATGCCCCGTCAAGACCTGTACGAGTCGGAAGGATAGCACACCGTGCCGCCGTTCCAACCACTGCATCAGCGCCGGCCGAAAGGCCTCCACGGTCCAGACACCGTATCGAGGCCTCTCCAGCCGGTCTGCCCAACGGGCGGTGACGTCTCGGCGGGCGTCGGTGCGCCAGGCGGTGAGCTCCCTTAAGAAAACCACACCGCCCTCCCCTTGCACCCCCGACACCCGCCGATACAATCCGGCGAGCATTTCCGCCTCCAGGTCCCACGGGGGAGTCCCGGCCAATAGGCACGCCGCCTCCGTCACCAAGAGCGAACATGCTGGCCCGCAGGTTTGCACGATGTTCACTCAATGTCAAAATCACACTCTTCCAAGCTTCTTATACAACCTTTTACACGTGCAGCCTGTGGGCTAGGTGTGCGCGGGGAGCATACAGCGCACTCCGTGTCCAATTCAACAATGCGTTCAGGGTGCTGGTGGGGTTTAGGTTGTGCA
Organism: Lymantria dispar; assembly: GCA_032191425.1. Taxonomy (NCBI): domain Eukaryota; kingdom Metazoa; phylum Arthropoda; class Insecta; order Lepidoptera; family Erebidae; genus Lymantria; species Lymantria dispar. The sequence continues at coordinate 10,100,145 of CM063471.1, forward strand.
TGCGAGAAAGTGGGTACTTCTCGATAAATACATGTATGTATGCATAGTGTAGGTTTCAGCAGTGTGTGCATAATTATTATTGTAGTTTTTGATTATTCTGTACTTTTAACTACTTAGAAAAAATTTATAATATGCTGAGCATAATTGGGCTCCTGCTACAAGTATAATTTAGGATACTACGATCTATTATACTTGTTGTTATTTTTATTTTGGTAGATTAATCTATTTGTAATCTAAATGGTATTCCAATGTGCAACAGATATGGGGTAATCCATGTTAAAGTTCGGTGATACAAAAAAATTTAGTTGTTCATGGATGTAGTAAAAATCGGCTATCACCAGGAGAATTGATAGAAAAAGGCTTTTAAGACATTTTACTACAATTGCCAATATACTCGTCTGTGTGATGACGGAATAAGAATACAATTCACTATCCCCTTTCTTGCCCATGGGTGTTATAAAAAGTGACTAAGGGGTATAACATGCATATAACATCTGTGCACGAGAAAGAAAACTCAAACGAAAATCCTCATCTGACCAGTTGGCCCATTTCCCTCCCATTGTATAAATACTCGTGCCCAACAGTAGGACGTATATGAACTGTGATGATGATGATGATGTTGGCGATGATGATGATGATGTTTGTGATGGTGATGATGATGATAGATGCTTGTTGTGTGGTAGCGGTTACGAATACTACTAACTTTTACTTTTAAAAAGTGTCGTAAAAGCCGATTAAGAACTTTACTTAAATTTGGACCAACTCCATTTGATGCCGTCTGGACAACATTTCTAAGAAGTGTTGACATCAGGCAAGAATACGGTCAATAAAGCTATTGCCAAAACTTATGCAATGTTTACTACGAAAGAACAGTGCTTACTGAGTCAAATCTAAATAAGTATGATAAGAGTCAAATGATGATAACGGTATTAATGATACCGAGGCAATTTTCGGGTCCATCAGGATAATCTCTAATTAGTGGTCTTGCTTCGAATGTATGTTTTTATTCCACTGCGTTTAAATGGAATCTCCCCTCGGACTGGGAATAATTAGCTACGTCGACGATACACTTGTCACAGCTTGAGTTGTGACGCTAAAAGAGGTGGCATGCTTGGCAACTGCGATATGAGATTATAAAAATCAACCTGGTCGAGGCGCTTGGGTTTAGAGTGGGCCTAAACAACGAAACAAAACGGCCCTATAATTCTATGCACCATAATTATGAAGCCCATTTCTCTTGTCCTTGGGATGATCTCTAATTAGAAGTCTCGCTCCGAATCCATATCTCAACCTATTAATTTTAAAATCTATTTGTATTCGCTAGTCCGCTTACTTGAAGACCATCTCGTCTGATTTTCCACTTTTTGAAGTTGTTTTATTTTGTCACGAGTAGGTTTTTTGGATACTTTCATATGCATACTGAATATAACCTGCGCCAACAAAAAATGAATCATCAATGGCGACGCTAATCAATCCCACTGTGTGAGGAACACATAATATTTCTCCTTACTCATACACGTCGGTACTGTAGACAAATAAATAATAAGATTATTCAATCTATATTATTTTTTATTAGTTGAACAAAATTTTGAAAAGAAAAATATATATATATATCTTATTTCGGAGGGCAACACATTAAAGTTAACATTATATGTTGAATACATACAAGTTTATTCAGAAGATTTAAAAAAAATGGCAAACACCTGAGTTTCTTGTCGGATCTTCTCAGCTTGTGGCCGCGTTCCAATTCTGTAGCAGATTTTTGGATTGTTTCAAACGACGTGTAAATTGTCTATTTCAGCAGCTTTGCCTCCTCAATTTTAAAGGGCATTGCCACTTTTGCTATGCTAGCTGCCATGTTCTTTTCGCCAAATATGAAACTTAAGTCATATGTTAGAGCAGGCATTCCTAAGCTTTAAAGATAACGTGACACTAATCGGAATACCTTTTATTTTACCCCATATCAAATGATACCGTGGTATTATTTCACAGCCAAAATAATAAAATTAAAAGCTATTTAATTTCGGCTGAACCTTGATGACTATTGTATGGAACTCCTAAGTTAAATAATCCTCAATAAAAAAAACATCATATAAAATTAATAAAGAAATCTAAAACAATTGAAGGGCTGTTCGACGATGTTACAAAGGACTTATATTGGTAAAGACCATGAAAAAAATTGGTAATAACAATATGGTCTGCCTCAGCCAATCATAAACTGAAGCATCATTGGTAAGTTGATTACTGTGTATGATTTTGTATAATTTATATATAAATTATATATAATATACCAGACCATATTGTTATTACCAATTTTGTTCATGGTTTTTCCCAGTATAAGTCCTTTGTAACATCGTCGAACAGCCCTTCAATTGTTTTAGATTTCTTTATTAATTTTTATGATGATTTTTTTATCTGTCTTCCTTTGTAATTCTGTTCTGTCCGAAATAACAATTATTGTATTTTTATTTATTTTGGTTAACGAGATGGATAAAATTTGTAATGGGTTTTTAGAGTGGGACGTAATGGAATCGGCAAAAGAATATTTAGTAAAACAGCAGCGACAGCAGAAGTCTTACCAGAAAACAATGATCAAGAAACGCGAGTTTTGACTGGGGGTTTTATTTATTCTTATCCTTTCGTGAGCGGATTGCCAAAAGCATTTAGTAATACACCGGCTAGTTTCACGTCATCAAATAAATAACTCGCAGTACTATTACAAAGGTTGAACCTAAGCTATCGAAATAGATTTTTGAAGCGTTCGTTCTTAGCCCATGACATCGTCACTTTTAAAAAAATAATCATACTAACCCGTTTCATTATTTATATGTCGTGAATATTAGTGATTTCTTTCAAAATAATAATCATTTATTGCTGGCAACGAGCATAGTTTTGCAAAGTTCATGTGTTGTGTGCAGTGCAGTGCTGTTGAAAGTGAAAAATGAATGACTTGCTATATCTCTTAGTTATTCCCAGATATTGCTTTCTAATTGCACATTACGTATATGCATACCTCGTGCGATGTATACATTGTTTTTAATTAACAAACCCCTGCGAACAGCAACATGCATTATACTCGTATGCAAATTCTGGTCAGTGCGATAATTAACCATACATATATTTGACAGGCGTAAATATCCAGGTATTTCTATTGTCTCAAACTGATGATTGGCCTGATCATCGTGATCACCAATATTTGACTCTAACATTACTCCTTCATCATCTTCAGCTACGTTTTTTCTTGATCATTGTTTTCTGGTAAGACTTCTGCTATTGCTGCTGTTATGCTAAATATTCCTTTTTTTTTTTGGGTGGGTTGCGGTCGGCGCGCTCCTCGTACCACTCCATCCGGGGCGACAGAGGGGCGTAAGCACGCAACACCCGCAACCCACCCACGATGCACGTCACCTTCGTCAGCAGGATTACTTGACATCAGTGGTCGGCCCGACGGGCTAAATATTCCTTTGCCGATTCCAGTACGTCCCACTCTAAAAACACATTACAAATTTCATTCATCTCGTTAACCAAAATAAATAAAAGTACAATAATTGTTATTTCGGACAGAACAGAATTACAAAGGAAGACAGATAAAAAAATCATCATAAAAAATTAATAAAGAAATCTAAAACAATTGAAGGGCTGTTCGACGATGTTACAAAGAACTTATATTGGGAAAGACCATGAACAAAATTGGTAATAACAATATGGTCTGCCTCAGCCAATCATAAACTGCAGCATCTTTGGTAAGTTGATTACTGTGTATGATTCTGTATAATTTATATCATCGAAGCTGTAAAACGATGACTATCAGGGCAGTAAGGTTTAATTCAATAATGGCAAAATACAATAAATTTTCAGCAGAAAAATCAAAAGACGTTATTGCATCATCATTTCCCTGGCCTCATTCCACGCTAAGTGGGGTCGGCACAACATGTTTTTACCTTCCATAGCCTACTATCAATCGTCATATGTGCACTCACTGCTTTCATACGCATATCCTCATTCGCGCAGTCCATCCATCTCTTCTTGGGTGTCCTACGCTTCTTTCGTCCATTCACAATCATATTGACAACCCTCATTGTCACATGCCTCTCATCTCTCCTCATCACATGTCCATACCATGACAATCTCGGGCTCCTAATCTTCTCTATCACTGGTGTCACTTTTAGGCTTCCCCTAATATACTCGTTTCTTACTTTATTTAACCTTGTAACCTCACACATCCATCTTAGCATTTGCATCTCTGTAGCATGCACTCTTCTCTTATCCGTCTTTTTCAATGCCCAACATTCAGATCCATACATAGCAACAGGTCTGATGACACTCTTGTATATTTTCCCCTTTAGTTTGAGAGGCAACCGGGCGCCACAAATTGTTCCCGAGACCTGCCACCACTTCATCCATCCTGCATTCATTCTACTATTAATCTCTCGGTCAATATTGCCACCGTCTTGGAGAAGCGAGCCTAGATGCCTGAAATCGGAGTAAACCGGTAGGGATACCCCATCTAGGGCAATGTGAGAGAATTTGGAAGAGCCACCGAAGTTACAGAACATAATTATGTTCAGTCTTGCTGCGGCTGATCTTAAGGCCTACTCTTTCCAAACTCTTTTTTGTTGCATAAATAAATAAAAAACGTAATACTAACCTCAGTGGAATTGCCGATGTGTTCAATGTAATCTAAACCTCGAAAAAAGCAGGTATCAGTAGAAATGATCTTCTAACTGCCATCGTATTTTTCCGCCAAATAATACATGGTTTATTAGACGTTGTAGCCAGTACAAGTTGTTTCTCGCTACAACACAAACCAAGTATCATAAGCACAGCCAATTTACAATTTAAAAAATCAGAAACGGTATCCAATGTATGAAATCCAAGTTTTCGGCTAGAATAACTAACGTAATTGCACTGAAACAGCGTACACAATCCGAATGCAGAGAGGTGAGTGAGGCATGGAAACAATAATACATTTTTTCTTTCACAGTGGCGACACATGGAGCCTCTTCACCGTGATGTCAATCAAAACTTTTTACGCTTGGCTCGGATTTACGATAGCTACAACTGGTTATCAGAAATCAGATTTCAGTAATAAATGAATATAATATCAAAAACAATTGTGTTTTGGTACCTAAAACAAAACCAATAGTAACACAACCAACTTAATCTATGGTGAGAATACCGGGCTGACAGCCCTCAGCGCTCATGGGTGAGCGCTGAGGCTGTCCGAGCTAAGCTGTGAAAGCCATCTGCGGCTAACAGCTATACACAAACCCACAAAAAAATTACATGATACTACTACTTAAACGATTCACTTCGTATGCCACGATCTGGTCGATCGAAAGCTGGGGATGAAGAACGAGTCATTAGAGATACCAAGTAATACTTAATAATAGCAAACCTAAAATATCATACACGCCGTACTTTTATTTATAAAATAAATGCCTGATAGAAAAGCAATAGCAGTCCACTACACACCTTTTTTTTTTTCTTTTTTTTTATGGGTGGTCTATGGTAAGCGCACGCGCGGTCCTGTCCGTCCGGGGCGAGGAAAGGACGGCGCGCGGGAACATAACCCACTCGTACCCACGTCACCTCGTTGTTGGACCGACCACCGGAGCAGATGTGACTTGTCATCAGTGGTCGGCCCGACGGAATACCCTTTCGGGTAACCTCACCTCTCGACGTACTAGAACGTTGGTCGCCGTCGCGTGGTCAGGCTCTCTGCGGGTGATGGACAATTTACTACACACCATCTTGGTTCGTTTACGGTTGATTTTTGTTGCTATTTATTTCTTAAACAATTCTCTAACACAGGGAATCCCAAAGTGTGTGCCGCGAAACTTAGGAGTTCCATACAATAGTCATCAAGGTTCAGCCGAAATTAAATAACTTTTAATTTTACTAATTTGGCTGTGAAATAATACCACGGTAAAAAAATTTATTATGCTTCCTGCGCGCCCTTCGAAAGCGTTTGCGGAGTTCCACTAGGTGATTGTTCCACCAGTCACATCCCTTAGTATTAGGCAGGGATGTTCGGCCTAGGGCTACATCAGCACAGTATATAAGAGAATGTGACATTAGTTCAGCGCCTTCTTCTGCGGTTAATTGTCTACGAGTGAAATCTGGCACACGAAGAAAAGAGAGAACTGAAAAATTCCCAGTTTGCGCCTTTAGATTTGTATCTAAAATTATAACTTTGTCTGGGAGGAGCCTGCAACAGTCTCGATCCAAATTCATACACGATCAGGCGATGATCACTACATGACGCGTCCGGAAGAACGCGCCACCTATTCAAACGGACGTCTGCACTTGAAAGCGTGACGTCAATAGAAGATTCGCCCAAAGGGCTACAAAAAGTTGGTGGTGCATCGGGTGTATTGTGGATGGACAGATTCATCTCAGCGATGAAATCTTCTATAGCACACCGTCGGTCCGTATCGGTGTATCTAAATTTGCCATACCAGAGAGTAGATGACGCATTCACGTCAGCTCCTATAATTGTTTTACGGCCCGTAAGAGACCGCAAGACATGACGAAGATGGTGTAAGTGTGGACTAACGGGGTCTGAATATTGAAAATAACAGCTCACAATGTATACCCTACAGGATGGGGATGTGACCTCTTTATATACACTTGCGTAGAATGAATATAATAATTCTACGTACAATACTAAGTGATAAGTATTGCACATTTACCCTTAGAAAAAAGAATTGGCCCTATCCCACACTACATAAAACGTATAGAGTTAAACTGAAAAACCATTACAATTTAGAAAAAAAGGCCTGTAGAATAAGTGTTATCAGCATCAATTTCAGCTCCTAATAGATGCCAGAATGTTAGTCCTTCGTGCAAATTACACAGACAGTGTGCGACAGGGTCGATGTTATATGACGACGATATTAGTCGATTATCCCTTTCTAAGGCTCAATGTGCAATATTTATCGTCGTGTACAGTAGCCGGTATCTCACACGTCGAGCAAGCATGCACCGCGCGCGCACCCTCGCCACCCCGTGTGCTAGAGCCACAATTCTTTAGTTATCAACATGTAGCGATTCGGGCGCGCTAGTCCGAGTTGCGCCGGCACCTTAGCATCCCTTGCTACACTACTTTTACACTACCTTAACTTTGTAATTATTCATTAATTTGGCGTGGATTAAAACTATAATACGACCACTAAGTTTTGTGTCAGCAAGATAGTGTTTAAATATCAAAATTCAAATTAATTTATTTACTTGAAATCTGGTTATATTGGTGGTATCAGCACAATGAAAAAGTAATAGATGCAAACCTTATAGCTTCGGTTTAAACTACCTACCTACTTAAAAATTTAAACTTATTGGACTCACGAGGATTGACTTCAGAAGCAATAAAAATAATTTGTGAGTATAATTTAGGTACTTATTATATTTATTGTTATTTTTACAAATTCATTCAATCTGTTTGTAATCTAATTGATGTTCTGCAGTAAAAAGGCGCTAATCAATATAAATATTTGCAATGTCGCCTCCCTCCAGTTGCCCCCGGGATTTGTAAAAATCGGCTGAAGTGTCACCCGGATAATAAGTAGCAGGACTTGCCTGAAAAACGCGAAACACCTTACTGCGGGCATTAACCTAGTCTTCCATTTTTTATACTTCTCACCATCTTTCTTGCTTCATCTAAGGTACTTTATATCACTAAGCCAACGTTCCCAATATATGTCCCAATATTACACCTTATATTGCCATTATTTGCGTTCAATGATAATTTATCAAAATAAATCTTCCAACGCTCTCTTATTTAACATTTATTGTTGAAACCTTGCCTGTTTCATTTTTCATACACTTGACCTGCCTTATGTCTCCCGCTCGTTCTGCCCGGGTTTTAGTAATGCGATTAACCTTCTTTTACCCTTGAGGCCCATTTAAGGAGCTACAAATTCTTATTCAGGCCTGAACCCTTGCTGTAGCCTGACCTTTTAGCCTTTTTTGCATTCTTTTTTTTTACATTTTCATAATCTTCTTTGTGTCATTCCTTAAATACATTTACTTTTCTTTTAGGGATTATTGGACGCCTTGATTTTACTAACACATTTCCCTATCATTTTTATCTTTGTCTTTCATTTCTTCTAATATTATTCTAGCCGTATTAAAATAACCATCTAAAAAGTACCATCGAAAAGTGACAAAGAAATAGCGAACTTCGTAGAAAAATAATGACTAGTCCTACCAAATTCCAGAAATAAATTATGAGACCCGTTACCTCTATGACATTTTATTCTCACATGAACAATAAGGTTTTCGGCAAAATAAATAAATAAGTATGGCAATTTATGACATGTTAAAACCCATGGATATAAATATTGACAAAACGCGTAACTTAATGTGCGCTATGTAAGGCTAAGGACGCTAAGGACATGACGAAGGCTTTTGATTATGTGCACGACCGAACGCTTTTGAATAAGCTGTCCATGTATGGTATTAGAAATAATGTCTATAAATTAATAGAATCATATCTAAGTGAACGACATCAAATTGTTGAAATCACAAGAATCTGTTCATTGACAAAAATTGAATATGATTTCATTTTTCGTTGTCAACGTCATGAGTTACGATAGCTCAGTTGAGAAGTTGACCGGTTCTAATTTTGTTTTTTTTTGCATTCAAACAGCGTCGGTTCGGATCTCGGTGTTATTATTATTCTCATTTTGTAATTTTTTATATATTTTTCATTATTTATTTTTTATTAATATATATCTAAATAAATTCGACAAAGATACAACAAAAAAAAACCCGAGCGAAGCTCGGTCAACCAGATATTATTTTATATTTTAAAATGGGACTAATCCCACCACACATTCCCACCATTGTAACTCCTGTAAGCCAGGATCCACAATGGTCTCCATAAATGACACCGAGGTTTGACCCTCAGGCAGTCCCGGGATATGATTTTAATTGTCTTGGGACCCGCAACAAATTTAATTAGAAAAGATTAAAGAGGAGGAGTTGGAAAGAGAGATTCCACTTCCCTCCCAGGCAAAGCGGGAGACAGGAAAACAAAATGACTAGTCAGCCAATAAGTAAACAGGAGTACAGCTACGATAGCGCAGCAGTACGGCACCACGGATACGGAAGAGCTTAACGGGGCCTATATGTGAGCGTTAAGATTGATTGCTACAGTAGGTATGGCAGAAACGCATGAACGCACGGAAATTTTCTCGAGTTGCTACAAGGTCCGTATAGTATACTACCCCACAGGTGACTTGCAAACTGTTTAACATAAGGTTACGCTCGTTTCGCCAGAGATCGCACTCCCAGAGAATGTGATGTGCTGATTGTTCATACTCGTGGTCAGATGTGGAACATTGACATAATGGTGATGGTACGAGTTTAAAAGAAAATAATTTACTTTTAAAGTTGCCATGGCCAGTTAAAAATTGGGCCACAAAGTGGTCAACCTCCAACCACACCTTCTCCAGGCGCTCCCGGATGCATGGAAAAAATAGATAAAGATGACGACCTTTCGATGATGAATCCCATCTTTCTTGCCATTCAGTTAAAAGTTCCTCATAAACAATGGATTGTGGTGCAAACAATCTAGCAATTTTATTTCGGTCGCGCGGTAGAAGGAAATCTGTATTCATAGTTTCCTTTGTGGTGTAATACATTGACGCTCGTCTCTGAATCTCCAAATCAACCGGAAGTACACCCGCGAGTACTGGTAAGGCCTCGGTACTAACCGTTCTATAGGCTTTACATAAGAATATTAGGGCCAATCGTTGGCTCTGTAGTAATTTAAGGCGAGCCGCCCCTATGGTGGCCCTATCGGCCCATACAGGTGCAGCGTAACAAATACACCCCAAATATGTGGCCATGTATATGGTTTTAAGTGTATTAAAACGAAGGCCCCAAGTAGATGTGGATATTCTAGTAAGCGCGTAGAAATTCCGTTTCGCTTTTTCGCCTACAGTTTTAATATGTTCAATAAATGAAAAATTTTTTTCTAAGACTAGGCCGAGATAGCAAACTGATTCTTTCTTTTTGACAGTCATATTATTGAATTTTATACGCGGCGCTGATTGTAAATGTCCTTTTAATAAAAGATGATATGTTTTTTGTGGTGCGAAGGCAAGCCGGTTTCGTGTACCCCAATCGAATATATCGTTGAGGCATGTTTCCGCTAATTTCTCTAAACCATCCCTTGTGTTCGATTGTATAAGTAAAAGTCCGTCGTCTGCATAGCCGATCAGTAGACAATTTTTCGGTAGAGGTAACTCGAGAAAATCGTCAAAACCTAAATTCCATAGATATGGACTTAATACCGAACCTTGAGGGCAGCCCATCGTCAGTGGTTTCGACACAGCATGGTGACCAAGTTTCAATTTAGTCGAGCCATTTAAAAAGTACGACTGTATGATTTGGTAGATATTTCTATAGCAACCACGAGCCTTTAATTTAAGAAGTAGCATTGGCCACCAGGCGTTATCGAAAGCACCTGAGATATCCAGGAAGACACCCAGTACGTATTTAAAAACGGATGCGCTAATGACACGTCTTACCGCAACGGCCGCGTCGATAGTTGATTTGCCGTGAGTGAAGCCGAATTGTTTATGATTGAACGTTGGTCCACCCGGCAATAAACGAGGAACAATGAGACGTTCTAAGAGCTTGCCTAATGAAGGCAGTAAGGTGATTGGTCGATATGACTTCGGGTCGTCTGGTGGCTTATCACCGCCTTTAGGAATTATACGTATATAACCGCGCCGCCATATACGAGGAAAAATGCCTTCAGTTATGCAACGATTAAAAATTATTAACATTGAGTCGCCCGATGCTCGACTAGCTTCTTTGATCATTTTATTTGATATTTTATCTTCGCCAGCAGCCTTGTTGAGGGGAAGAGTTCTAACGGTATTCATAAACTCGGCAAGAGATGGAAGGTCAGACATAGGCGAGAGAGGTGGCTCGGCGGCCCATGCACGTATTTGTTTATGATGTTCGCTGTCGACTGAGATGTCATCGTCTGGGATTAACGTATTTAATAAAACTTCCGTGGTCTCCTCAATACCCGTAGTGTGTTTACCGTTCACTTTAATGTTTTGTATGTACGCTAAGTCGACTGATCGATTCGCTTTAAACTCGTGATATAGTGGAGACCATGGACCTTCACTTTCTAATCTTTCCACAATCTTATTTAACAAAGCGTCTTTCGATTTTTCTACTGCAATCCGGTAGCGAGACCTGGCAGCTTTCAGTACAGATAGAGATTCATCAAAGGCCCTTCCTACGTTAGGTGACTTTTTAAGTTTATTATGCTTCCTGCGCGCCCTTCGAAAGCGTTTGCGGAGTTCCACTAGGTGATTGTTCCACCAGTCACATCTCTTAGTATTAGGCAGGGATGTTCGGCCTAGGGCTACATCAGCACAGTATATAAGAGAATGTGACATTAGTTCAGCGCCTTCTTCTGCGGTTAATTGTCTACGAGTGAAATCCCTGGCACACGAAGAAAAGAGAGAACTGAAAAATTCCCAGTTTGCGCCTTTAGATTTGTATCTAAAATTATAACTTTGTCTGGGAGGAGCCTGCAACAGTCTCGATCCAAATTCATACACGATCAGGCGATGATCACTACATGACGCGTCCGGAAGAACGCGCCACCTATTCAAACGGACGTCTGCACTTGAAAGCGTGACGTCAATAGAAGATTCGCCCAAAGGGCTGCAAAAAGTTGGTGGTGCATCGGGTGTATTGTGGATGGACAGATTCATCTCAGCGATGAAATCTTCTATAGCACACCGTCGGTCCGTATCGGTGTATCTAAATTTGCCATACCAGAGAGTAGATGACGCATTCACGTCAGCTCCTATAATTGTTTTACGGCCCGTAAGAGACCGCAAGACATGACGAAGATGGTGTAAGTGTGGACTAACGGGGTCTGAATATTGAAAATAACAGCTCACAATGTACACCCTACAGGATGGGGATGTGACCTCTGCGACAGCACAGTGTGACGTCATGAGATTTTGTAGTGACGTCACTGTAAATTTGGAACTTGCAACATAAATGCCGGCTCGTGCTTTGTTGTCCAATTGTACAACCCTATTACGTAAGCGACTACTCTGGTATTGTTCTTGTACAAGCACGATATCTAGATTATATTCCGTAACTATACGATCTAACTCTGAAGTCGTAACCCTATCATTATGGAGGTTTAATTGCCCAATATTCAAACTATCCATTTCTAATAGTTAGTATTGAGCACCAGTTGTTCTAGCTATAGATATTATTTTATATATGACATTAATGTTGTATGCTCACTGTACATAGCAGGACATAGAGAATCCCACCAATAATGTACAATATTTATATTAACCTATACCCACGACTTAGAATAATAACGTATAGAAGGTAAATTCGTGCACAAAAAGTGAAGCATTTCAATTGGAACTTAATGGAGCTTCCGCCAGAACCGCTCCGTAATGTACAAGGTCACTGTACTGCACGTACAACTCTTAAAAAATAAATAGGTAATTATGACGGTTTGCGCATTCAAATGGTGTCACAACACATTGGTAAAAAAAGTATATTAACATTACTTTAAAAGTTTATTTTTAACGAATTATGTTCATAAAAACAAATGTGCGTGTGGTGTGCGTGTGTACGTGTGTAATCACCCCCGTGCTTGTAGTATTGTTTGCTTCATATTTTTGATGGTTTACGTATGAACACTATCCTTCTATACGTTATTATTCTAAGGCCCACAATAAATTTTGAATTTGAATAATTGGCTTTTAAATTGTTCTCGGGGAGTGACGTTTCAGAGTTATAGATCAAGAGTGTGATGGAGCTGGTTCTCAAAAACTAACACCTATTCCACTTCGCAGGCGAAATGTTCGTATAGGAACGGTGTCAGTGTGAGTTCGTATGCAGAATAAGAGAAAACCGATCCAATTGCAGAAAGCTGTGAGGCAGACAGACGTCATCTCTTCGAAACTGTTCACCACTGCACTGGAAAATGTCTTCAAGCTCTTAGACTGGACCGAACTCAGCATCAACATTAACAGCAAATACATTACTTACTTTGGATTTGCAGATGATATCATCGTTATGGCAAAATTCAAGAAAGACCTTCCCACCATGCTCAACGATCTTACCAAGATATTCCAAGTAGTAGGTTTACGAATAAACATGGACAAGACGAAAGTAATGTCAAATGCCCATGTCATTCCAGTACCGGTCCTAAATGGCAATACTATTCACGAAGTTGTCGATCATTATGTTTACCTTGCACACGCAGTCCAGTCAGTAGAACCAATTTCGAGAAAGAGCAGAAAAAGCAGTCAGCCGATAAATCCAATTTAGCTGGGTAGTTGGCGGTAAACTTAAGAGGATCTTCTCATCCAACTACTTCAGTATTTGAAACCACTAGTAGTGGTAGACCCACACTGTCGACAGTTATCTGTCTACAGCCGCGGGCTGGTCCGTCCGGGGTGGTACCACGCTCTCGCAGAAAATCGACGTCTGAATAGTAGCATTTTGTTACTGCGCTTCGTTCGGTGAGCGAGAGAGCCGGAAGCCCAACTTTCTGAGGGTGTTCGCGTGTGGAGGGTTTTGGTGGTGCCTTTGGTATCATCAAGCCTCAATGCACGCATTCACACTCCCTTCACTTTCTTCGCGGTAGGCAGCGGCCTTGTAAAGGTCCATGAGCGGCAGCAACACTTACCATCAGGTGTACTGTTTGCTCGTTTGCCATTGCTTGCAATAAAAAAAAATCCACAAGTCTAAAAACAGTGTGTGCTAGTGATGACTTACAGCACGGAAACGTGGTCACTAAATGTTAGTCTCATAATTAAGCCCATAGTCACTCGGTGGGCTATGGTTAGGCTTTCTCTGCGAGATAGAATGAGAAGTAAAAAAAAACGTAGAAAATCCGTAGAAGAACGGGAGTAACCTACATAGAACGAAAAATTTCTAAGTTTAAATGGGCAGATCACATCGCTAGACAACGACGACTTTTTCATTTTAGTCATCTCCTGGTGAAACTGGTATCTCTTATATTCCTTCACTTCGTTCTTGTTAAAAAAGAAAATACTAGTTTTAAACTCTTTATCTAGTTGTCTTCTTCTTTCATTAAGTTTGTGAATATATCCTTCTAAACCAAATACTATTATGTATTGAAGAGCTGGGCCTCTAACCATTCCACAGCTCAATTGGAGCTCAATTGATACATCATTAGTTTGGGTAGGAGAGCTTCGATTTAATAAATAAATAGCATGGCTTACTGCCTGCGATATCTGAGAACACAGAACACAGTACCACACGCTTGCAGAAAATCAACATCTTAGTAGTAACAATTTGTTACTGTGCTTCGTTCAGTGAGCGAGAGAGCCAGAAGCCCAACTTTCTGAGGGTGTTTGAATGTGGTGGGTTTTAGTGATACATTTAGTTTCACCGAACCTTGCACGCATTCATACTCCCTTCACTTTCTTCACGGCCGCCCATAGAGATTTGCTAGGCCGCTACGGCCTAGCAAATCTCTATGGGCGGCAACAACACTTATCATCAGGTTTACTGTTTGCACGTTTGCCACCGTTTGCAATATACACGAATGGCATTACGAAACTTCATTTTCACTATTTCACTGTATTTCTTACAGCAATCCAGGACATTACTTTTGTGGTTGATTATATACACATGTCTATAGCTAGGGGCATGCTCTTTATAAAATAAAACATCTGCACGGGTGGCAAAATGGTTAAGACACAGTTTCCAGTGTCGCAGTCTCACGCAAGTCCCACGCAGGACCACACTTTGTGCGATCCACAAATTGTTGTTCTGAGTCTGGATGTAATTTATGTCCGTTAATAATATGTTTGTAAAGTCCCACGCAATACAAGGATTATTTCCTTAGTACAGGGCGTTGTCGTTGTAAAAAGAAATATATCTTGCTCCACATACAGATGTACGTTCTAAAGGTCCACAGCCATCACTGTAGATTAAATTACCTGACTAACATTCTCCTCTACAAGACTTTTAAAATGGCAAGCGACTCTATTTACTGTATTTACAAGCTGCAATGATTACATCTGTTAACTTTGATGAAATTATTCCATTCTTGGTGAAGTTTTGCCTGCCCTTTAAGTTTAAATGACCCAAATATTCATGCCAGGCTTTCAAACTAGACTGTGGTAAAATATAATCTATTTGCATTATGATTTTTTTATGTATTTACTTTACACTTACTTTATATAGATTATTCTGCTGTCATAAGAACCTTATCATCTTTTAATATTAAGGCTTTACTGTGCTTTGTAATTGTAAAATAGCCTTATATTCTTGTCATTGCATTGCATTCTGAAAGCAAATTTTTGTGCAGCTCTGGTACATAAAGTACATCTTCTAGAACACTTTACCCCCACTTGCTATTCATAATCTTTTAATTAAAATATTTTCACGGCACCACTTCCTTCTTATTACCCAATCTCATTGTTACCACTATTCTGATCAAAATTTTGTAACTGACAGAAATAATCGCGCCTCTATGATATGTGTGCAGATGCACCACTATCAAATATCCATGTATCTATATCACCTTTAGATTGCAAACATTGCTCGATACTAAATGAAAGCAATTTTTGCTTTTAAAATTTCCCCTCAGACAATTTCTTACAAAATACCCTTTGTTGTTACAGTTATAACTTAACTCGATGCTGATTATCGTGATCAGATTTTGAACTTTGATACATGTTGTAATTTTGAAATTTTGTGTGGTTTGAAATGTTTCATTGCTACTAAGGAACTCTTGGATTCCTCTTAATTTGTCAAGCTCGCTTCCTCATATAATAATCTTGCTGTTAAGTACTGAATTATTTAGGTATATAGATCTAATGATAGCTATGCCTGATGCAGAGAGTGATACCTTAAAGGTACTGAGGTAGGTCTTAAAGGTACTTAATATATTTGACATTATTGCTGTATTACTGATTACCTAGCCAGTCTCTTTCAATTATTTAGCTAAGTTGCGACTTTGGCAATTTTTTGTGCAATGCTATCGGCTGATGATATCTTGTAATAATAGAATTTCTCATGCATCGTCATTTTGTTCACCCCGGGCCTCGTCTAGACGAAAAATACTGCCGTAAGGCTTTTTTTTTTAATTTTCTTATAGCGATGCTATCTGACCCTCAATTGCTTCTAACAGATCCGCGACAAAGGAAGAGGTCCTGATTTTTTTATTCTTGGAAGTGGAAGTTTTCAACGCCACCTGTTTTTCGTTTGCTATTAACTAATTATTCGAGGATGAGGGCGCTAGTGTGCCACCGTTCACTTCGACGTCTGTATTTTTATTCGAAAACAAATAGTAAAAGTGATTAAAGTGAGATAAATTAGTGATAAATCAATGAACAATGCTTTGATTGACATGTACAAATGTTTTCTTACCGAAAAAGTGCGTAATCAGTGCAAAATCTACCAAAATATCAACGGACTTATATCAGACTTTTATTCACTACTACAAGTGTAAATGATACAAAACTCGTTAAAATTCAGTGATTGGGCCATAAATAAGCATTAAAAACATCAAACTGTTATTGTAATCACAAAGAATCTGTTTTTTTGCATAAAAGTGTATAACCTCAAAAAATGAAAAAATTTTTTCGCATAGTTATGGATTAATCCCTTATAAGAACGATCAGCGCCACCAAGCGCTGGGTAGTGGAACCCGAAAGTTAGAAGTCGTTAAATTGAGCACAACACTTCCTATTGAATAACTACTTCCGCTACTATACCCACGTATAAGAAAAATTAAATAAAATTCGAATATACTAATTTATATTAAAAATGGAAAAAAAAATTGAAAAAATTAAACAAATATTAATAAGTATTCAAGAAGAAATTAAACAACATAAAGCGGACGTGCTAGATATGAGGGAGGAAATAAAAAACACAATTATTAGCAACTTAAATGAAAAGTTTCACGATCTTGAATTAAGGACCGAGTCACTTGAACAACAGTTAGGACTGTATAAAAATAAAATAGTCAACATGGAGAGATTAATGAGGAAGAAAAATCTCCTTTTCTTCGGAGTCGAAAAACGTGAAGGGTCACATCAAGAGCTGCTGCAATTTATACTTGAAATAATAAACGAATACTTAAACATTGAATGTAATGAAAACAGCGTTGAATCTGTAAGGCGACTTGGTAAGAGAGGGGAAAACATGAGACCCATTGTAGTAACTTTGAGCACTATGGAGCTAAAATTAAATTACTAAAAAACAAGAAAAAGCTGGTATCATCGCCTTTCTACATAAAGGAAGATTTCCCTCAAGAGGTATTAAAAAAACGCAAGGAACTTCAAACTGAGCTAAATAAGGAGAGAGAAGCCGGAAACAGGGCTATCATAAAATATGATAAACTTGTCATTTTTGAAAACAAAAATACACAAAAGGAAAATGTTATCCCAGATAATCAGTATGAGAAAAGTGACAAAAAAAGGAACTCTTCACAATCACCAGAATCATTGAGAGGCTCCAGCAACAGCGGCAACATAAAACAACCAGCAAAAATTAGTAAGAACAATAACATGACAAGCTACCTTATAAAAAACCAAATCCAACATTTCAGGGACTCCCCTACCAGCTTACTCCAGAATATGTGAACAAAAAAGCGTCAAAATAACAATTGGCACGAACCCCTCTAGATCTTAATCTCCCAAGACGGTTGGTCACCGCGGGAGGATCAGACCATAACCCTCCAAAGGTAAATAACTTAAATAACTTTGTAATCAATAACCCAAACCTTTGTTATATTGCTACATACAATGTCAGAACTCTATCAACCCATGCACACCTCCTAGAGCTACTGGATGCTCTAGAAAATGTAAAGTTCGACATTATTGGCTTATCCGAAGTCAGAAGACTGGGTAATACAATACAAGAATACCAAAACGTAATACTTCATTACATAGGACAAACCCCAGGTCTGTACGGTGTGGGTTTTCTGGTGAAGAAGTATCATAGACAGTTTTATTGGCTTGTCAGAAAGAGTGGCACTCCTAAAACTAAATATAAATGAGTTCAAAATAAGCCTTATTCAAGTATATGCGCCGACAGATGGAGCTACTGAAGAGGACAAAGAGGCTTTCTATGACACTATTGACAAAGCTATAGAATTATCTGATGAAAACATTGTAATTATGGGCGATTTTAATGCGCAGATAGGACAATCGACACGCGAAGACAGTAAAGTTTTAAACAAATTTGGTTATGCCAAAAGAAACTGCAGGAGAACGTATGATTCAATTTGCACACGAAAATAACCTCAGCATAATGAACACTTTCTTTAATAAGAAAAACAAACAAAGGTGGACATGGAGATCACCCGATGGCAACACCAGAAATGAGTTAGACTACATACTTACCAACATACATAAAAATGTTGAAAATGTAGAGGTGCTAAACATTCAATTTCCGTCAGATCAAAGGTGTGTAAGGGCAACTTTCAACTTAAAACGCACCATAAAAAGAAGAAACACATTCTCCGGCTACTCTAAAAATACATTGAAAAGTCAAGCAGGTATTTCTAAGTATTTAGAATCACTGAGTATTTATCAAGAGTCTCTTGACGACCATGTAAACGACACAGTCCAGTCATACTACAATAAAATTACAGCTGCAATTGAAAATAGTTTGAAAATGGCTCTAACACCTAGCAATAAGAGTTACAGCGCTATATCTGATCGCACAAGAGGATTAATAACACGCAGAAAAAACCTACAAAAGACGAAGCCTAAATCAAGGGCAATGAAAAACGAATGGAGCGCCCTCTACAAACTGACAAGCAAGTATATACGGCAAGACTACAAAGACCATCGAAGACAAACCATAGAAAGTCATCTGAACACATCAGGGAGCTTAAAAAGAGCTTATAAAGCACTGAGACTTCACAAAACATGGATAGAAGGCCTCCACGAATCGGAAAGAGTCACACACAATAGAAAAAATATACTCACCATAGCCACTAACTTCTACAAAAAATTATACGACGCGTCAGAAATAGCCAATGAAAATACCATAAACCTACAAAATGTATCTAACACCACAGACATAAGCCCATTAGAGCTGTCTGAAATTATAAGTGAAATTAAGCGCCTCAAATCAGAAAAATGTCCAGGACCAGACAGGATACCAAACGAAGCAATAAAAGAAGCTTACACAATCCTGGCCACACCGCTGATGATTCTCTTCAACAAGATACTAGACACCTCTACAACGCCTCAACAGTGGTTAGAGTCAGAGATTATTTTGTTATATAAAAAGGGTGATCCTAACGATATAAACAACTATAGACCCATCAGCCTTCTGCCGTCGTTATATAAACTTTTCTCCTCAATCATAAAGAATAGAATTAGCGCCACTCTCGATCCATGTCAGCCAATGAAACAAGCAGGCTTCCGGAAAGGTTACTCAACAGTGGACCACATTCACTCTGTGGAACTACTTATTGAGAAATACCAGGAATTCCAACGTCCACTCTACATAGGATTCATAGACTACCAGAAAGCTTTGGACACTATACTCCACTCATCAATATGGGAAGCCCTAAACTCTCAAAATGTAGAGGCCAAATACATTAAAGTGTTAAAATATATCTATGACAACAGCACTAGCAGAGTGAAGTTAGAGACCACTGGAACCTCCATTCCAATTAAAAGGGGCGTTAGACAAGGGGACCCCATCTCACCAACAATTTTCATCTCAGTATTAGAGTCCATAATAAGTAAACTAAATTGGAATGAGATGGGCTTAAATATAAAAGGAAAATACATCAATCATTTAAGGTTTGCTGATGATCTGGTCTTGCTATCTGAGAACAGCGTAGAGCTAGAACACATGATAGATACATTACAAAAATCAAGCAGACAATCAGGCCTAGAAATCAACTTCAACAAAACTAAAGTGATGACAAATTCATTGAAAAAAGAAATAAAAGTTGACAATGCTTCTATAGAATTTGTCAACTCATATGTTTATCTGGGCAAACAACTCTCTTTCGTGACTTCTGGCATTCTGTCTTCACTGATGCTTCTAAATTAAATGAAAATAGTGCTGTTGGGTCAGCAGTGTGGATTCCTCATTCAAAAATTTGCCTTAACTTCAAAAGTCCTCCATTTGCTTCTGTTTTCTCGGGTGAAGCTATAGCTCTCTTTGAAGCTGTGCTGTTCATCAAATCTCACCATCTTAATAACTCCATCATTTTCTCGGACTCTAAAAGTTGTCTTCAATCCCTCCTTGCGAATCCTTTTTGTTCTTCCAATATTTTTCCAATAATCCTCAAAATCAAAGAATCCCTCCTAGAGTGCCACAACAAAAATATTAATATAGTGCTAGCTTGGATCCCTGGTCATTCCGGTATTCCCGGCAATGAGACTGCTGATTCTTGCGCCAAATTAGCTACTCAAAATGGTACTCTTGAACATTTTCAAATATATTCGCGTGACCTGTGCATCTTCACCAAATCTTTACTTTTGAAATCGTGGCATTCTGTCTGGAATACCTCCAAATTGTCCAAGGGTAAGCATTATGCAAAAATTCAACCAGATATCCCTCGTGTCCCATGGTTTTTTAAGTTTCGAACTGCAAATAAGAAGATCTCGTCTACCATTTGCCGTTTAAGGCTGGGTCATTGCTGCACATCGGTTTTCCTTGCCAAACTCAGGATCAGGAGTACTGCACTTTGTGAATGTGGGTTGGATGATGGAGATGCTAATCATATTTTCTTTTCTTGTCCTAAGTTACGTTATTCTCTCTATGACTGTATCCCACTAGAAATTCCTCGTCCTATCTCCTTTAATTGCCTTCTTTCATTCCCCTCCTCTCAGCATATTGTTAAATTACTTTCTCGATTTATAAATAGGAACAATATCAAGTTGTAGTTATTTCTGTTACTAATTCCTAGTTTAACTGTTCTTGTATCTATCGTCTATTGTTTTACCTTAAATAATGTTTCAAATCTGATTTTAACGTTAAATTAATCTCTCTGGTTATCATTTTTTTTGGCACTATAATCCGACTAAATTTTCATTACCGCTATACTCTACTCTGTTTACGACACTAACATAAGTCCATAACATACATTGGCGAAATTGCGGAAATTAGTCGCATTGCCATAAGCCTAAGAAGTGAAGTGAAGTGAACTCTCTTTCGAGAATAATAATAACGATCAGGCAATTGAAAGAAGGATAAAAGGGTCATGGAAAAAATACTGGAGCTTAAAAGAAATTTTTAAAAGTCAAATGCCTATCAAAATCAAGAGAAACGTCATGAATACTTGCCTTCTACCGTCGCTAACATACGCTTGCCAAACATGGAAATTTACACGCAAGGTTAAAAACAAAATAAACTCATGCCAACGGAGCATGGAAAGAAGCATGCTGAAAATTCGTAAAATTCAAAAAATTCGCAGTGCTACTATAAGCGAAACATCAGGAGCGATAGACGCACTGAACTATGCTATGAGATTAAAATGGCGCTGGGCGGGCCACGTAGCGAGAATGAGCGACGACAGATGGACTTCTCGGCTGACGTCATGGCCAGGGCCCCGGGGTAATAGAAAAAGAGGTAGACCTAGAAGCAGATGGGCTGACGATATTGTAGGGACAGCTGGTGATATGTGGAAGGAAGTCGCCTTGGATAGAGACTACTGGGCATCTTTGGAGGAGGCCTTTACCCTCAAATGAGGAGTTCACGCAAATTTAAAAATTCAAATAATATAAAAATTTATTTCAAGATAGTTTGGGATAATATAAATTTTAATATTGTCTAATGATTTTAATTGTAATGCATGTTAATTTTCATTTTCCACATTTAAGTATACGGAATGAAAAATAAATTAATATATAGAATGATTTATTTTAATATATAAAATAAATGAATAGATAAAATAAATAGAATGAAATTATTGTATACTGATAAATAACTTAAATAGAATGTAATTATTGTATAATGATAAATAACTTAAAATAAATTGAATGAAATTATTGTATACTGATAAATAACTTAAAATAAATAGAATGAAATTATTGTATGATAATATATAACTTAAAATAAATAATGTGTAATATATGTGTACATGTGTTGGGTGTATATTTATGTGTGTGTATGTATATGCATGGATGTGTATGTAGCCATACATGTGTGTATGTATGTATATATATATATATATATATATATATATATATATATATATATATATATATATATATATATATATATATGGAGCATTATGAACTTTAAATAAATTATTATTGATATTATTATTATATTATTGATATAGAGAAATTTGAAAATCAAATTGAAAACGAAGATGGAACTTGTCCGCGCCTTGGTGTTCTCGATTTTCCTTTACAACGTTGAGACATGGACGCTGAGAGCAGCTGACCGAAACTACATTGAAGCCTTTGAGATGTGGTGCTGGAGGAGAATATTGCGTATCCTTGGATTGCACATAGGACCAATACATCAATTCTGGAACAGATCAACATCAAGTCCAGCTTATTAACAACTTACCATAAGAGGATACTCGAGTACTTTGGCTATATAGCAAGAAAGGAAGATGCCAACCTGGAAAAGCTAATGGTCACAGGAAAGATAGAAGGACAGAGGCCTCGTGGATGTAGCCCAAACCGTTGGTCAGACCAGATCCGTACCGCTCTCAAGACTTCAATACATAAGACTCTACGGATTGCTAACAACAGGTCGAAATGGCCCTCGTAGTACTAGATCGCATCCTGACGGACAGGAGTCAAGACCCCCAGTAATGAGGAATACGAATCAAAGAGGAGCTACCCACCTAGACTTTTTCTATAATACTATAACACCAAATTTACAATTGCACCTAATTGCTTTATACGCAAAAATAACAACATTATATCTAGCTGATAACACTTTGATTACAATACTTTATGTACCAAAAATAGCAAGATTATATTTGACTGATAATATTCACACATATTTTGCGTCTACAGTTAAAAAGAAAGTCAATTTGTATTAACCAAGGGCATATTAGAGAATAAAGTAATAAATATCTATACCTATACTAATATATAAAGCTGAAGAGTTTGTTTGTTTGAACGGGCTAATCTCAGGAACTACTGGTCCGATTTAGACATTTTTTCAGTATATCTAATACTGAAAAAAAATTCTCTGATTTATCGAGCAAGGCTATAGACTATATATTATCACGCTAAGACTAATAGGAGCGGAGCACCAATGTGTTTGAAAAACCGGTTCTTTTTTTTTTCGTTTGAGAGCTGCCGCAGTGTGCGCATAATTCTTCTAGTCGCGTGTTCGTAATTGAACTCCTCCTAAACGGCTGAACTGAAGTTGATGAAACCTAGTTTACTCCCTGGTATTATAGCTTTCTATTGGTGAAAGATTTTTTTTTAATCGGTCCACCCGTTTTGAAGATTTCCCAGAACAAACAGACAGACAGACAAACAAAAAAATATAAAGTAATTTTTAGGCATATGTATAGTGCAAATAACCATATGGGCATGAAAAAGACCTATTATTTTGACATTACAAAGAGACATTCCAATTTTAGTTATTGGTATAGATAACTAATTTGTTTTGGGGAAGGGGAGGACGTCGGTCTTTCCTCACGCGGTCAACCTCTCGGCGGATGTCGGACTAACTCCCCGGTCACGTCAACCGCGGCTCGGCTAGGGCGGCATGACGCGCAGGTAGTCGCACCTCGCGCGTGCGACCCGCCGCCTCCTTCTGCGAGATCACTGCCTCGCAGAAAGCTGCGACCGGTCCCAGGAATTACATGTTGCTGTGAAGTCCATTTATGTCTCATTTGAAAAGACTTTCGTTTTTCTTATATTAAATCTTAGGTTGTTTAAAGTTAACCAGTTAATAATGCCATAATTTCAGTATTAATATAATTAGCTATTTCATATATTGTATTACCCTTATCGAAAGTAATTACACTATCATCAGCAAATAAAGACATTGGATGTTTTGTATAACAAAGAAACAACAATGGACCCAAAATACTGCCCTGTAGTACTCCATATTTAATATACTTAATGGTAGATGAGTAGTTTCCGAGTTATTTCTAATATTTACAGCATTTCTCCTTGTTAATTATTTTCTTTTATTTAAGTATGACTGTAATAAATCTAATACATTGCTTCTAACACCATAAGAGTACATTTTATTTATTAATATTTGATGATCCACATAACCAAATGCTTTTGTCACATCCATATATAAGGGCATGACTGGCTTCCAATTAATTAACTTTAGAAGAACTAATGAACGTAAGAAATTGTAGACATCAAAGCAACTAGTCTATAACTGCAGATGTCTGCTTTTTCAGCATTTTTAAATAAAGGTTTAATAATGGACCATTTTAATTTATCTGGCAATAGTTCAGCCAGCAGACATTTATTAAAAACATCACAAAGAACACGTGCCTATTATTTTAATTATTATTAATTTATATGAATTTCATTGTAGCCATAAGCACTGGTTATTATAATTTCATATGATGTAACAGGGTTCATGAACATAGATTTATAAGATTTAAAGCTTAATTTAGAATAGGGAATATGCATGTTTTTTTTTTATTTTTTTAAACGTTTCTATTAGTTATTACATTACTAGAAATAAATATAATACATCCAAAATATAAACCATTACACTAAAAAAAAATTTAAAAAATCGTTATACTTTATTGGCTTAATACTAAACTTTTTTTTAACGATATATCGATAGTAAAAAGTAAGTATCGAGGGTCGATATTTATTTGAATAAATTTGGTGTTTTATCTTTTCTTGTAAAATATTTATTCTACAAAATCACCGTAACCTTAATCTACTGTAAAAGCGCTGGCATGAAATTGATGATCAGTTATCACTTACTCCTAGAAATAGATAAAAAAAAAGCTCGGCGCGGCAACCCCGCAATGAACGAAGTTAAAGAGTTTTTTTTTTTTTTTTGCAAACGGTGGCAAACGAGCAAACAGTACACCTGATGGTAAGTGTTACTGCCGCTCATGGACCTTGACAAGGCCGTTGCCTACCGCGAAGAAAGCGAAGGGAGTGTGAATGCGTGCATTGAGACTCGGTGATACCAAGGGCATCACCAAAACCCTCCACACGCAATCACCCTCAGAAAGTTGGGCTTCCGGCTCTCTCGCTCACCGAACGAAGCGCAGTAACAAATTGCTACTACTCAGACGTCGATTTTCTGCGAGAGCATGGTACTGCCCCGGACGGACCGGCCCGCGGCTGTAGACAGATAACTGTCGACAGTGTGGTCCTGCCACTCCTATATAGTTATAGAGTGCTCCCATGAGCACTCTATAACTTCGAAAATATCGAAATAACGATTTTTTTTTCGTTATTTCGAACTCCGATATTGATATATTTAAAAATATTGATATATCGAAAAACTATTTTTTTTAAATATCGACAGCCCTAACTAAACGACTCGGGTGTTACGTGTTCAAAACGTGACATCATAGTCCTCCTACCAATGCGGTGCGTTTTAGAAATTTTGCGCGCGAATCTCAAAAAACGCACTTTTTGATAATTAAATTTAATTATTAAATAATGATAAAATTAAACAATAATTGTATAGGTACGTTTTTTAAGCAATAAAGATTACAAATAAAAATAATTTGTTCATTTTGGAGTTTCGTGCATATTCCCTATTGTCATATTTATTGTTACTGTTTACATTTTTTATATTAACACATCCTCGTGGAACATTATATTTTATTGAATATATTTTATTCCAGGTTGCTTTAGAATTATTTTTACTATTTTGAATAAAATAGCTATATTGTGTTTTCTGTGTTAGTTTTAATATTAACTTTATTGATTATAACTAATTACAGGATCCTCGACATCGAAATATTCAGTAAAGTCAATTTTGGGAATCATTTGGAAGAAAAAAGCAAATTACCAAACGCAAAAGTCGACGTCCTGAACAGAGCCAAGCGGTAACTCAAGGCGTGAAAGAACAATTTTTCGTGTACAAAGCGCAGTCTGCGTCCAGAAGTGGATTACATGTGCAGCCAATCAAAAGGAGTATTACTTTAATTTGCTAAAATATTATATCACATAATATTCTAGTATTGGTGAATACTAACAAGTGAATACTTTCGATTCAAATTGTATAAATAAATTTTCCAAAATTAGATTACGACGTAGATAACGCTGTCCTTTGCCACTAAATGGAAGAGTGGTTTTTAATAACGTTAATATATAACTTCACTATTGTAAAATAAAAAATATTGTCAAACTTGTGTATTTACAGCGTGAGATGGTTTCAAATATCATCAACTCATACCCTGTACTTGGGTGCGAGACTTTACTCAGAAAAAAGTTAGTGTCAGGCGGACTGCCGACCATCCTAACTTTTCATCATCATCATCATCTCAGCTCATATATGTCCCACTACTGGGTTCGAGCTTTTTTTTACTATTGCAAACGGTGGCAAACAAGCAAACAGTACACCTGATGGTAAATGATACTGCCGCTCATGGACCTTTGCTCAGCCGCTGCTAACTGTAAAGAAAGTGAAGCACACTAAATGCCAGCACTCTCACGAAAATGGGCTTCTGGCTCTCCCGCTCACCGAACGAATAGCAGTAATAAATTGCTACTACTCAGACGTCGATTTTCTGCGAAAGTGTGGTACTATTCAAGACGGACCGACCCGCGGCAATAACTACTATGACGAATAATACAGAATCACCGAAGGGAGAGCAAAATAATAAAAAAACTCTTCGATTCGGTAGTTGGAATATAGGTACATTGAATAATAGATCAACGCAAATATTAAAAGGGCTAACGGCACGAAATGTAGATGTTGTATGTTTGCAAGATACAAAAATGCTTGGTAAAGGTTGTGAAGATATTGAAGAATATAGACACTTCTACAGCAGTGTAGAAAAAGCAGCAGAGGGACGGACAATACGTTCTGGAGTTGGAGTACTTTTACATAGAAGACTGAAGGGTTGTGTAATTGACTACGAATGTATAAGTGACAGATTAATAATCGTAAAACTTAAGATAAAGGGTATCAATAAGATTTTAAATATTATAAGTTTGTACGCTCCACAGGTGGGTTGTGACAAAGAAAAGAAGGAAATTTTTTGGAATGACTTTGATACATTGATGAAAAGAATTCCAATCAAACAGCAGATAATAATAGGAGGCGATTTTAATGGTCATGTAGGCAATAATAATAGAAGTTATGAAAAGATACAGGGTTGGGGGTATGGCAAACGTAACTCTGGGGGAGTGACTTTATTAAATTATGCCCTCAAATATGATTTGGCTGTAATAAATACATGGTTTGAAAAGCCAATGCAGGATCTCGTTACTTATGAAAGTGGTGGGTATCAGACACAAATTGATTACTTTCTTACCAGGAGGTGCCATCTTAGTGGCATCAAAAATTTCCAAGTACTTTCAGAACTGGAAGCCCTACAACATAAGCTTCTAATACTGGATGTAGATCTATAAAACTGTCTGTGGCAAAAGGGCACAGTTTGAAAAGACAAATATGAGAATTTTCAACAAATTTCTTACCGATTTCTTACGACTTTGTTCCTCAAGCCGATGCCCGAAAGTCACGCTCACAAAAGGTTTAAGATAAAGATAACATAAAACGCTAAAAAATAAACTTTTTCATATTGAAATCAACCAAAAATTTTTTTCTAGTTTGTTATTTATTTACTGCTATACGAAAGCAGAGACATTTATTTTTGAAGATTCTATTTTTTTGTATTAGTGCACTCATTCCAGCTTCAAATATAGTTTTCATAGCATTCCAAAGGTCAAAAAAGTGGTTCCACCAAATAACAATTGCTACTATACAAAATAGCAGCAATAATAAAGAAAATAATTATCATATAGGTTTGGAGATCTTTTTATGTGACGCTATCATGGTAGTTTGAAACGATTTACAAAGCATTCCAAAGCCCGCAATATTTGTTGCTATATGATAATACAAAAACTAATAATTTCCGTGTGGTGACGGAGTAAGAATACAATTCACCACCCCCTATCTTACCCGTGGGTGATCGTACGAGACGACTAAGGGATATAAAACGCATATAACATCTATGCGAGAGAAGGAAAACTCGAAATAAAACCCTATACCAACATGTCTGACCAGCGTGGTATAGTAGGTCAATTACCCTTCCATTATGGAGGAGGACCGAGCCCAGCAGTGGGACATATAGGGGCTGAGATGATGATATGATAATACAATAACTATTTTACAAAGTTGTAGGAATAAAATAGAAACTAATTATCAGAAAGATTTTGAAATCAACAATAAAATTCAAGTCATTCAGTCATACTAACTTGAAACATAGTTTACAGAGCCTTCCAAAGATCGAAATATTTTGCTTCATGGAATAACAGTCAATACAAATTTGCAGCCACAAAATGGAAACTAAATATCAAATTGATTTTAAAATCATTATCTACGAGTCATAGATGCGTGAGCGTGCTGTGAGGTAGCAGTTACGACTACTACCGACATTTCTGGTTAGGTTTCTGGTTTCGTAAAAGATGAATAAGAACTTTACAACAATCTGGGCCAACTGATGCCGTCTGATCAATAGTAACAATCTCAAGGAAAATTGACGTCAGGTATACGACCAGTCATAAACTTATATTGAGTCGATCTCAAGTAATTGGGATAAAAGCGGGATGATGATGATGATGAGATAGCAGCAATTACCAAAAAATCTTAAACACTTTTTTAAGTCTTTGAATATTTTCAACGAAACATTTAAGAAAGAGTAAAAGAAATACATGGTTTGCGTAATAACATGCTCTATTGCTGGTACATAAGATTTCATTTTCATAAATGCCATGAAAATATTTAAAAATGAACTATAGGTTTTTCTTCTAATGAAACTGTATAACGATAATTTGGCTAATGATTTCTGATGTTTACGCGAGTATTACACATTGTAAATAAAACTAAGGATTTTATTGCGTTTGTATTTGATTTATGATTGCCCGACATTTTTGACGTTTTAGTCCGCCCGTGATCATGAACGCTGCAAAGTGTTCAAAACCACGGGCAATCATAAATCAAATACAAACACGTTAAAATCCGCAAAACAGTTTTATTTTGGGAGAGGGTACTCCCACGAGGTATTCCGTCGGACCGACCACTGAAGTCAAGGAACTCTGCACCAGTGATCGACCCAACGACAAAGGCGACGTACCATAAGGTGGGTTACGGGGCCGCGCGCCGCCCCTCTGTCGCCGCGGACGTAGCCGGGCGGCAGAAGCTCTGACCCACCTAAAAATAAAGTTTTTTATAATGAATGATTTGGCTTATCAATTAAAGAGATAGTTTGAAATTTATTTTACTAATAATAAAGCAATAACGTAAAGTGAGCCTTAAAAATGTTTGTCGCTGATTCATTCTCCTGTGGATGCCTCGGTCGAACTTAACAACTTCCACAGAATAATAAGGTAGTGACAACACATTGTTTTCTTGTCTAATCATCATACAAGGAGTTGAAGTCAAAAGGAACTTAAAAAATATAGAGTGCCTACCTACCTTTTAATTTTCAACACCATTAAATGAAATAACGTGTGGAGATGGAGTAGTAATACAATTTAGCACCCCCTTACTTGCTTGCCCGTGGGTATCGTAAAAGACGATTAAGGGATACAGTGTAGAGATACCAACAGCTGTACGAGGGGGTATTCCGATCGATGGCCCTGTAGGGCGCCCCAGTGTAGACAGGGTCCCTGACCGTCTGTCTGAGAGCTGTCTTATAGCGACCAAAGAAGGATATGGATAACGTACAATGGCGACGGAGATAGCGTGCGTATTGGTCCCACGGTGAAACCTAGAAGTAGATATGCTCGCCGGACTCTATCTACGGGTGTCAGCCATCTAGTGTGGGGAGTGGCACAGACTCGCTCAGCGAGATGGCTGCCGAGCTGGGTGACGCCTGCCGTGACGTCATTGCCCGTGGGACAGTTCGAAAGGTCTCGATACGGTATTCGAACTGTCGAAGCCTTCCAGACGTTGCTGATGTATTGGTTGGGTCGGCAGCAAGGGGTTCTCTCCTTCCAACTGTGCAGGTGTAGATGGGGTATAGTTACTTAGCCAAGTCGCAGTCGTTAAGAGGGAGAGTGCACCGTCGTGCCATTACTGCGATTGCGACGAAGACACGGTGCAGTGCATGATCAAGGTATATGCCGCGTAATCAGGGCAGCGCGTGAACTCTTCGCAATTGTCAGTGCCAACCTGACGTTGCCGACCATCGCTAAGATGATGCTTGACAGTGTCTGAAACTAGACGCGGTCGCCGCCTTCTGTGAGGCAGTACTCTCGCGGAAGGATGCGTCGGAGCTGTTTAGGGCCGAGATGGACCGCGCTGACACACTCCGCCGATAGCACCTGGAGCGGCGCTGGGAGGAATACATGCGCCTAATGCCGCCTTAGCAGAAGCCGCGGGGAACTGGACCAGGGAATAGTCCGTCATTCGCAAAAAGGCCGACCGCGTGACTGCGATGCTCCGGCAGCACTTTCAGTTGCCCCCGGGATGTCAGAGGGAGATGATATCCGAAAAGCTGGCCACGAACGTTGAGTAATAGGCACCAGTGGTTGGCCCAATGACGATGGGGAGGGAATATGGTTGTTTATGGAGCCGTGCGCCATCCTTTCATCGCCCCGCATGGAAGCGATGATGTGTGTCCATAGTCCACTCAAAATTGCACCTAATGCTGCTCTAGCAGAGGCTGCGGTTGACCGGACCGGGGAGTTTATTCCGTCACCCGCGGAGAGGCTGATCTCGCGACGGCGACCAACGTCCCGGGAAGGGGACGTCGAAGGGAGAGGGTACTCCCTCGGGGTAATCTATCGGACCGACCACTGAATTTAAGGAACTCAGTACCTGTGGTCGGCCCAACGACGAAGGCGACGTCCTATCGGGTGGGTTACGGGGCCGCGCGCTACCTCTCTGTCGCCACGGACGGAGCCGAACGGCGGGTGCGCTGACCGTAGCCCACTCCAAAAAAAAAACAAACGCAAAATAAAAATATAGATATTATTGATTTAAGAGAAGACAAACTCGATATATACCATCACGTCTGACCAGCGCGGTATAGTAAACCAAGTTCTCTCCAATTGTGGACTTCATGACCTGAGAGAAATAAAACTCTGTAGAGGCCATCCATTAATCACGTGAGGCTTGAAAGGGGGGGGGGGGGGGGGTCTGTGGTTTGACAAAAATCATGAAATATCACAAGGAGGGAGGGGGGTGTAGTAACAAGTCGGCCGCGGCGCTGGGAAGACTTCTGCCAAACACTGGCGGTCCCGGGTCGACATGCCGACGTCTCTACGTCGGCATCCTGCGTTCCATGGCACTGTATGGTGCTCCTATCTGGTCGGAGTCCCTCACCGTCCGCAACAGAGCCCTTTTGCGACGACCGCAGAGGGCTATGGCGGTGAGGGCCATTAGGGGCTACCGTACTGTGTCATGGACTGCAGCGACACTGCTGGCAGGCGACCCGCCTTGGCCACTGGTGGCGGAGGCGTTGGCGGAAGTGTACCGGTTCCGCGCCACAGCACGAGCCAACGGAGAGCAAGTGTCCATAAGGGGACTGGGCAGAGCCCAGGAAGTGGCCCGAAGGGAAGTAGTCCGGCGGTGGAGGGAAGAGCTGGAGTCCCCCGTAGCAGGGCGGGGGACTGTGGAGGCGGTCGCGCCACATCTCCACCGCTGGCTCAGGAGAAGGCACGGCAGCCTTACATTTAGAATGGTGCAGGTGCTTACCGGACATGGGGTCTTCGGTAAGTACCTGCACAAAATTGGAAGAGAAGAGGCCCCAGGATGTCATGAGTGTGGCGCGGCAAGTGACGATGCGCGCCACACACTAGAAGTATGCCCCGCCTGGGGGCCTCAGCGCCACGTCCTGTCAACGGACATGGCAACAACAGACCTGTCGTTGCCGACCATCATCTCCAAGATGCTCGGCAGCGACAGCTGTTGGTCGTCGATGGCCTGCTTCTGTGAGGCTGTCATGACAAGGAAGGAGGCCGCGGAGCGGGCACGCGAGGCGCTTGCGTCCGCTGACTCGCTCCGCCGGCGACGACCAGGGAGGAGGAGACGCCGCTATGCGCTCCTCCACCCACCACTCTGAATGACGACAGGACGTGGCCAGACGGCCAAGCGTTGGGGTGTCGGGGATAGAATGTTATCAGACGATCTCTCCGGCACCCCGTAAAAGCGCGGAAGGGGCCGCTGTGGTTTTAGTGGGTATTTCGGTCACTTCTGTGGCCGGCGAGTCCCACACACACTCCCCTGTCTGTAACCGGCGGGGGAATAGTGCGCAAATGCATTTCCACAGCGTGAAAAAAAAAAAAAAAAAAAAAAAAAGGGGGGTGTAGTAAGATATCATGTGTATTTATTTTTTGGTCAAACGCGCGATTTTTAAG
The DNA here is from genome assembly GCA_032191425.1 of Lymantria dispar. Lineage (NCBI taxonomy): Eukaryota > Metazoa > Arthropoda > Insecta > Lepidoptera > Erebidae > Lymantria > Lymantria dispar. Next base: position 10,132,619 of record CM063471.1, read on the forward strand.
CCGATAGACATGATGTCTAGACATTTTTTATCATGGTCCTTAATTTCAGAATAAAATAAGATTATACTTTATACCTGTATTTAAAGATAATACTCTAAAAATTTTAAGATTCTTTGTAGATACTAAAAATACACGTGACGTTGCTTTGGAGGGGGAGGGGGCTGGTAGCTTTAATTCTCACCACGTATGACCAAGGAGAAGGAGGGGTTAAAAATGCTTAAAAAAAGAGAAAGATCGCGTGATTAATGGACGGTCCCCATACCAGCATGTCTGTCTAGCGTGATATAGTAAGGTCAATATCCCTTCCATTGTGGAGGAGGCTCGAGCCCAGCAGTGGGACGTATATAAGCTGTGGTGATGTGAACATTGTGAACTTATCAGAGCTGAAATGAATAAAAAAATATAGACATGCCGTAATATATAACTTTAAATACCAGCATTAAAATGTACCTACCTATGATAAATCTATACCTATCATACAATAGACCCAGCATGTAATAAATTATTACAGAGTCAACGATTAATTGCTAATCGTTGTGTAAAGCATACAGAACAGTTAGTAGACCCTCCTTAAAGATCCACTAAAATGAATAGTATAGGATCCCGCTATATAACGACCTTCACCGAGATGCTTATTTGATGAAACTTATTTTTTATGTAATTTAATATGTCAATAAATTTATTGCATATGGGTTGCCTAACAAATTTTAGTCCAGAGTATGATTAAATAATAATTAAAAAAAAATTTTTTTTTGAACACTGCAACGGATTGATTATTAGACAAATTCTATACCAATCGAAAGTATGAAGGCCATAGAATATGCAAACGTTAGATTGCCTATTCTTTTCCGGCCACAACTCTCGGATAGCCAGGTATAAACAGATAAATCGATAATAGCATTTCATCTGATCGATGTTTGCATTTTCTATGGCCTTCATACTTTCGATTGGTATAGAATTTGTCTAATAATCAAACCGGTGCAATGTACAAAAAAAAATTTATGAATCATACTCTGGACTAAAATTTGTTAGGCAACCCATATGCAATATATTTATTGACATATTAAATTACATAAAAAATAAGTTTCATCAAATAAGCGTCTCGGTGAAGGTCGTTGTATAGCGGGATCTTAGACCAGAAAGGTAATTTCAAGATTCACATAATAAGACTTACTTTCTGAACAAAAATCGGATGTTGCTTATATGTGAAATGAATCACATTACCTTTATACACCTATACACATTTATTATTTATTATTTGGTTCTGTGTGGTGGCGGCTTCGAATACTACCAACCCTTGCTTTGCTCGTGGGTGTCGTAAAAGACGACTAAGAGTTCTAGATTGACCCAGACTAACTCCATCTGGTACCATTTGGGTCAACGATTACATTCCCAAGGAGAGTTGACGTCAGGCGGGCGGCCGGTCATAAAAGTCATTGCTGAAACTTTTTGCAATATGTCAAAATAGATGACATATTGCGTCGACCCCAAGTAATTGGGATAAGAGCAGGATGATGATGATGACACATTTATTATTTACTTATGACATACATAATATTAGGGCTGTTGATATTTTAAAAAAATATCATTTTCTATATATCAACATATTTAAATATATCAATATCGGAGTTAGATATATAAAAATATTATCGATATTTTGTCCCATGACCACTTTTTAACTTCGTTCATTGCAGGGTTGCCATGATGAACTTTTTTTAGCTAAATTCTAAGAGTAAGTGATAACTTATCATCAATTTCATGCTAGCATTTTTACAGTAGATTAAGTTTATAAATACTTTATAAAAAAAGATAAAACAACAAAATAAATTTATTCAAATAAATATCTATTCTCGATACTTACTTTTTAGTATCGATATATCCTCAAAAAAGAAAGTAATAAGTATGGATATTTTAAACAGCCAACAACAACAGCCCTAATACATATATATGTATAAATTATTAATATGCATCATATTATATTGTATTATATATTTTTATATGTTATATATATGTATATGTAATATATATATATATATATATATATATATACCGATCTACCAGTGTCGCGGGTTCAAATCCCACGCAGGACAACACTTTGTGCGATCCACAAATTGTTGTTCTGAATCTGGATGTAATTTGTGTCCGTTAAATATATGTTTGTGCAGTCCCCGCAATACAAGGATTATTTCTTTACGCGGGGGCGGCATCATTAAAAAAAATTTAAGAAGTTAAGTGTGAAGTATTTTGATTTAAACTAGTACCTTCACCACTTTGTCAATGTTCCAACTTTAACTGTGATTTGATTTTGAACAAATAGCTCACCGTATCCTCTGGCAGTGCAGTCCGGCGTAATCTCATCTTACACAAATCACGTCTGAGCTAATATATTATACGGACCTTGTAGCAACTCAAGAAAATTACGATGCGTTCAGGCTTTCTGGCATACCTACTATTGCAATCAATCTTAAGTCTATAGACTCTTTAAGCTCCGTCATATTATTTATTGACTGATTAGTCCAGTTTGCTTCATGTGTCCCACTTTGGGAGGGAAGCGGAATCTTTCCAATTCCACTGATTTCTTTTTCTAATTAAATTTGTTACAGGTCCCAAGACATTTAGGGCCCAGTCCTAAGACAATTCCTGAGGGTCAAATCTCAGTGTGTATTAAGGAGACTGTTGAGGATCCTGACTGCTTTAGAGTTTCAGTGATGAGAAACTAAATAAAAAAATACCTATAGCTGAATTAAACTTTTAATACACAAATTTATTGAATTAGGCGATACATGGCAGAAATCCATTATCATTTACGAAATGGACAGCAGCAATGGTGACCCAGCACTTTGCCATGGTTAATCAATATGGCGCACACCACAAGAATGGAAGGAATGCAAACTAGAATCAAGGTGAAACAGGACATTAGGTTGCCTATTCCTCTGTGATGAGCTGCCTCCAAAACTTTAATTTGTAATTTGCCGTAGAACTTTGAATACAGATTCGATAAGTGTTTCGCCTGTAAACGAGACATTCGCAGAATGAACGGATTCATAATCGCACTTTCGAAATGGTTGGATTGTAATTAAGATGACTTAGTACAGATGAATAACGATAGAGGAAGTAAGATAATAGGACTGCACAATCAATCGGTGAGCACAACAGAGTAGTTGCCGAATACCTATACACCAATACAATGCTACAACGAGTCCCTAAAGAGAACATTATTATACTCACATACTTGAACAATCATCCGCATGGGAGCCTTCTCGAAGATCTGGAAGAAGAGCCGTTTCATTATGATCTTCAGCCGAAGGAAACTCATGAAAAGCAGGTATTTACCGCTTTACTACTCTCTTGTCGTTATTGTCAAAGGTCTCTTCGAGCATCTACTGTTCATACGTAAGCCCACACTTTAAAACTTGGCATAAACAGTTTGTGTTTCGAGCAAATCATTCAATTAACTTTCAATCGATCAGAGTACAGGACCACATTGCATCTACAATATCCAATAGGGAATATCCAGTGGCAGTATTACTAGGTGTAGTAAAAACCTTTGACCGCGTCTGGTATTATGGCCTAAATTTGACGCCTGGTGAGATCGTGAGATTATTCCTCAGTGTGATCGCTCCTTTCAGGTCACTATAGGAAACGTACCACTGAACACATATAGGCAGAAGTTTCGCGAAGCAGCCTTTCCTTCATATTATATTTAATCTATACCAACGATATACCCACAACACAATATTTCATGTTGTCACTCTATATCAATGACGCAACCTTTATTACATCCCACGCAAATCGTTGGAAGCTGAGTTAGGTATACAACGGGTCTTAGACTTCTTTCTCCCCTGGTTAAATACATCGCGCCTCTTCGTGAATATAACCCATTTCATTTTTAATACGCTTTTATTAGCTTCAGACGTACATATGTATGTTAGTATGTAACGGAATCGTTGAACATGATTTTGACCCTCTTCAAAACGTCGAATTAACTCGAAATTTGGCATACTTATTAAGGACCGATGACAATTCAATATTTTAAATAGTTTGACCCGTTATCCTTACTAGGATAATCAGGATTAGCGAAAATTTAGCTAAAAAATGAAAAATAAATAATAGTTTAAAAAAACTAAAAAAATACGCTTTTAAAGAAAATCCAACTTAAAATAGAAAATAAATTTTTAAAAATTTGAATTAAGAATAGTGTATATAAGAAAATATATTTTTTATTGTAAAAAAAGTGTGGGGTGCTTTTTAAGATATTATCAAAATGATAATCCTTCTACTCATATCTGTCAATAAAATATTTATAACTGTTGACAACATGCACCTATTCCTAACTATTCTTATTTCAATTTTTTAAAAAATTATTTCTATTTTTTAGTTGGATTTTCTTTAATAGCGTATTTTTTTAGTTTTTTTGGACTATTATTTATTTTTGTCCCTACTAAACTCTAATCTTCTCAATCCACAGAGTACCAGTCTCGCGACCCGAACCCGCCGATCACCTTCTCGTACTTGTCAAAAGTACAGGAATCATGCCGGCGAGCAACGGACTCACACCAAGGGCCCGAGGAAGACAGAATGGAGCGGAGAAAGCATTGCCGATTAAAAAGAAGAAATTCTTACACTATCACAAGATAGCGTTCACAGAGTCCTCCTCGAGACGCGTATTACTCGTAGCGAGGAAGATCTTGAAGAGGTATAATACGACAGCTGTCATCAACAGATCGTCGTATCGCCACGGTGATATCAACCGAACATGTGCGATCTCTTATCTCTCGTAAAAAAAAAATTAAAAATCTTGTATCTCGGTTACTCAGCCAATTAGAGAAACTATCCACGCCCAACCGCTCGCCGCTAATTTTAACCATCCGCAGAAGAGATAAAGGCATTCCCGATTAAGAAGAGATTCTTATACAACCAAAGTTAGAGGTTTGCCCAACTCTGCCACTGTCCTGCACTAGACTAGAGACCCCAAATCTCGTCAGAGTGGGACAGGAAGAAAATAAGTATGTCTCGGGATAAATGCACATTTGAAGCCCAACCGTCTCAATGATGCCTCGTTCAGAGTCTAAACATATGTCGAATCTATATTCGAAGTTCTGCAAAAATTTCAAATTAAAGTTCTGGAGACAACTATTCCCAGCTTTATCCTATTTCATATGTCTTTCTTTCCCGTAGTGTGCGGTATACGGGTACGGATCGCCGTGAACTCGTCGCAATTATCGGTGCCGACCTGGCGCTGCCGACCATCGCCAGGGAGATGCTCGTCAGCGTCAGGAACTGGGACGCGGTCGCCGCCTTCTGTGAGGCCGTTATCTCACGGAAGGAGGCGGCGGATCGTGTGCGAGTAGAGCTCCTATTCGGCGACACGTTCCGCCGCCGGCGACTCGGGCGGCGCAGGCGCGAATATCTGCGCCTAATGCCGCCCTAGCCGAGGCCGCGGGTGATCGGACCGGGGAATTGTCCGTCACCCGCAGGGAGGCTGACCGCGCGATGGCGACCGACGTCCCAGTACGTCGAGAGGTGAGAGGTTACCCGAAAGGGTATTCCGTCGGGCCGACCACTGATGACAAGTCACATCTGCTCCGGTGGTCGGCCCAACAACGAGGTGACGTGGGTACGGGTGGGTTATGGGCCCGCGCGCCGTCCTTTCATCGCCCCGGAAGGACAGGACCGCGCGTGCGCTTACCATAGCCCACCCATAAAAAAAAAAAAAAAAAAAAGGCCTTCCTCATGTTTTGCCACAAAGTGTGATCCTGTACGGCCTGAATTCAATGAATATCCAATTTTTTTACATAATACATTAAAAAGTATGGCTGGACCAGATTTTACAAGCAGCATCCTGTGACGATTTAATTACTAGAGCAATTCCCCTCAACCACATTGAAGAGACGATATCAAATCCACGTATGTAATTACCGTAAACAGACTTTTTCAGTAACCATGACCAAACCATAAGCAAACAAGCTATAATCAGAATGATAAGATAAGAAAAATAAATTCATTAGGTAAAATGCGCTACACTTTACAATCATAATAATAACAATAAAACAACTGTGATTATAAACGATGCTGAAGATTAGCGACATAAAGCTGGAACAACTAGAATAGCATAAAGAAATAGCTCAATGAGAAGCTGCACTAGGGATGATCATTGTTAGAAAAAAAAACATCGATGTTAACATCGATGTCATAATTGAAAGCGCAACATCGATGTTCGGTATTTATCGAAAACTGAATATGGATATTAGAAAAACATCGATGTCATTATCGATGTTAGCATCGATGTTACGTTTTAACATTTCACAAAGAAATAAAATTCGCTCGGTAAAATATTGCGTGAATGATCAGTTCCGTTAACATCGATGTTACGATATTTTTCGTATAACAATATCGATGTTAAAAACATCGATGATGAATTTCGTTACAATCGATGTTACGATGTTTTGCCTATAGCAACATCGATGTTAAAACATCGATGTTTTTCCTTTCAACATCGATGATCATCAAACATCGATGTTCATCGATCATCCCTAAGGTGCACGTAATAGTGGTAGGAGCACACTGTTGACAGTTGTCTACAGTCGCGGGCCGGTCCGTCCGGGGTAGTACCACACTGAGCAGAAAATCGACGTACGAGCAGTAGCAATTTGTTACTGCGCTTCGTTTGATGAGCGAGAGAGTCGGAATCCCAACTTTCAGAGGGTGGTTGCGTGTGATGGGTTTTAGTATCACCGAACCTCATTGCACGCATTCACACTCCCTGCACTTTCTTCGCGGTAGGCAGCGGCCTTGCAAAGGTCCATGAGCGGCTGCAACACTTACCATCAGGTGTACTGTTTGCTCGTTTACATCGTTTGCACTAAAAACATAAAGGTTCTGCACTCGTCTCAGCTCATACGTATGTGCTACTGCTGGACTCGAGCTTCCTCTAAGATAGGAGTGAAATGAACCTACTATACCATACTAGTCAGACATGTTGGTATAGGGTTTTATTTCGAGTTTGACTTCTTTTGCATATGTATATGTTATGTGTATATTATATCAGGAATTAATATAGACAGTATCAATAAAACATTCCAATTTTTTCCAGAAAATGATTTTTATTCAATAAACATTTATTTTCATTAGTATACACTATAGGTATATGTTTAGGTTAATAATTTATGTAGTATGTAACGGAATCGTTGAACATGATTTTGACCCTCTTCAAAACGTCGAATTAACTCGAAATTTGGCATACTTATTAAGGACCGATGACAATTCAATATTTTAAATAGTTTGACCCGTTATCCTTACTAGGATAATCAGGATTAGCGAAAATTTAGCTAAAAAATGAAAAATAAATAATAGTTTAAAAAAACTAAAAAAATACGCTTTTAAAGAAAATCCAACTTAAAATAGAAAATAAATTTTTAAAAATTTGAATTAAGAATAGTGTATATAAGAAAATATATTTTTTATTGTAAAAAAAGTGTGGGGTGCTTTTTAAGATATTATCAAAATGATAATCCTTCTACTCATATCTGTCAATAAAATATTTATAACTGTTGACAACATGCACCTATTCCTAACTATTCTTATTTCAATTTTTTAAAAAATTATTTCTATTTTTTAGTTGGATTTTCTTTAATAGCGTATTTTTTTAGTTTTTTTGGACTATTATTTATTTTTGTCCCTACTAAACTCTAATCTTCTCAATCCACAGAGTACCAGTCTCGCGACCCGAACCCGCCGATCACCTTCTCGTACTTGTCAAAAGTACAGGAATCATGCCGGCGAGCAACGGACTCACACCAAGGGCCCGAGGAAGACAGAATGGAGCGGAGAAAGCATTGCCGATTAAAAAGAAGAAATTCTTACACTATCACAAGATAGCGTTCACAGAGTCCTCCTCGAGACGCGTATTACTCGTAGCGAGGAAGATCTTGAAGAGGTATAATACGACAGCTGTCATCAACAGATCGTCGTATCGCCACGGTGATATCAACCGAACATGTGCGATCTCTTATCTCTCGTAAAAAAAAAATTAAAAATCTTGTATCTCGGTTACTCAGCCAATTAGAGAAACTATCCACGCCCAACCGCTCGCCGCTAATTTTAACCATCCGCAGAAGAGATAAAGGCATTCCCGATTAAGAAGAGATTCTTATACAACCAAAGTTAGAGGTTTGCCCAACTCTGCCACTGTCCTGCACTAGACTAGAGACCCCAAATCTCGTCAGAGTGGGACAGGAAGAAAATAAGTATGTCTCGGGATAAATGCACATTTGAAGCCCAACCGTCTCAATGATGCCTCGTTCAGAGTCTAAACATATGTCGAATCTATATTCGAAGTTCTGCAAAAATTTCAAATTAAAGTTCTGGAGACAACTATTCCCAGCTTTATCCTATTTCATATGTCTTTCTTTCCCGTAGTGTGCGGTATACGGGTACGGATCGCCGTGAACTCGTCGCAATTATCGGTGCCGACCTGGCGCTGCCGACCATCGCCAGGGAGATGCTCGTCAGCGTCAGGAACTGGGACGCGGTCGCCGCCTTCTGTGAGGCCGTTATCTCACGGAAGGAGGCGGCGGATCGTGTGCGAGTAGAGCTCCTATTCGGCGACACGTTCCGCCGCCGGCGACTCGGGCGGCGCAGGCGCGAATATCTGCGCCTAATGCCGCCCTAGCCGAGGCCGCGGGTGATCGGACCGGGGAATTGTCCGTCACCCGCAGGGAGGCTGACCGCGCGATGGCGACCGACGTCCCAGTACGTCGAGAGGTGAGAGGTTACCCGAAAGGGTATTCCGTCGGGCCGACCACTGATGACAAGTCACATCTGCTCCGGTGGTCGGCCCAACAACGAGGTGACGTGGGTACGGGTGGGTTATGGGCCCGCGCGCCGTCCTTTCATCGCCCCGGAAGGACAGGACCGCGCGTGCGCTTACCATAGCCCACCCATAAAAAAAAAAAAAAAAAAAAGGCCTTCCTCATGTTTTGCCACAAAGTGTGATCCTGTACGGCCTGAATTCAATGAATATCCAATTTTTTTACATAATACATTAAAAAGTATGGCTGGACCAGATTTTACAAGCAGCATCCTGTGACGATTTAATTACTAGAGCAATTCCCCTCAACCACATTGAAGAGACGATATCAAATCCACGTATGTAATTACCGTAAACAGACTTTTTCAGTAACCATGACCAAACCATAAGCAAACAAGCTATAATCAGAATGATAAGATAAGAAAAATAAATTCATTAGGTAAAATGCGCTACACTTTACAATCATAATAATAACAATAAAACAACTGTGATTATAAACGATGCTGAAGATTAGCGACATAAAGCTGGAACAACTAGAATAGCATAAAGAAATAGCTCAATGAGAAGCTGCACTAGGGATGATCATTGTTAGAAAAAAAAACATCGATGTTAACATCGATGTCATAATTGAAAGCGCAACATCGATGTTCGGTATTTATCGAAAACTGAATATGGATATTAGAAAAACATCGATGTCATTATCGATGTTAGCATCGATGTTACGTTTTAACATTTCACAAAGAAATAAAATTCGCTCGGTAAAATATTGCGTGAATGATCAGTTCCGTTAACATCGATGTTACGATATTTTTCGTATAACAATATCGATGTTAAAAACATCGATGATGAATTTCGTTACAATCGATGTTACGATGTTTTGCCTATAGCAACATCGATGTTAAAACATCGATGTTTTTCCTTTCAACATCGATGATCATCAAACATCGATGTTCATCGATCATCCCTAAGGTGCACGTAATAGTGGTAGGAGCACACTGTTGACAGTTGTCTACAGTCGCGGGCCGGTCCGTCCGGGGTAGTACCACACTGAGCAGAAAATCGACGTACGAGCAGTAGCAATTTGTTACTGCGCTTCGTTTGATGAGCGAGAGAGTCGGAATCCCAACTTTCAGAGGGTGGTTGCGTGTGATGGGTTTTAGTATCACCGAACCTCATTGCACGCATTCACACTCCCTGCACTTTCTTCGCGGTAGGCAGCGGCCTTGCAAAGGTCCATGAGCGGCTGCAACACTTACCATCAGGTGTACTGTTTGCTCGTTTACATCGTTTGCACTAAAAACATAAAGGTTCTGCACTCGTCTCAGCTCATACGTATGTGCTACTGCTGGACTCGAGCTTCCTCTAAGATAGGAGTGAAATGAACCTACTATACCATACTAGTCAGACATGTTGGTATAGGGTTTTATTTCGAGTTTGACTTCTTTTGCATATGTATATGTTATGTGTATATTATATCAGGAATTAATATAGACAGTATCAATAAAACATTCCAATTTTTTCCAGAAAATGATTTTTATTCAATAAACATTTATTTTCATTAGTATACACTATAGGTATATGTTTAGGTTAATAATTTATTTGGAGCTCACTAGATGGCGTTGTACGAAATTCTAAAACAGGTTATGGTTCCGTTACAAATGTGTATATCCAAGCGCGGCGTTAACGCCACGACAACAATCAGGCTCACCTTCGCCTATAGATGTTTCACATCAAAAAAGTACATATTTCGTTGATCCAAAGTACAGTATAATCTCACTAATCCGGCACTTCGATAGATCGGCACGTCCAATAATCCGGCACCCTCCGTCCACGCCTCCCTCGCCCCTCTATACCTGTGCGCTTCGGTCGTTCTGCACTGCGTCATCGACTAGTAGTCTAACCTCAATATTCAATTAAGGATTATTTTAAAACTAGTTAATTACATATGTACCTACATGTTATTTTTTTTTGTATGGGACTAATCCCACCACTGTAACTCCTGTAAGCCAGGATCCACAATGGTCTCCGTATAAGACACTGAGGTTTGACCCTCGGGAAGTCCTGGGAATCGCTTTTAATTGTCTTGGGACCCGCAACAAATTTAATTAGAAAAGAAAAACAGGAGGAGTTGGAAAGATTCCACTTCCCGCCTATGCAAAGCGGGAGACATGAAGCAAAGTTGGCTAGTAAGCCAGTAAATAAGAATTTATACAACTACGTGAAATGCAGCAGTACAGCACCACGGATTAGACAAAGCTTAATGGACCTATTTGTGAGCTTTAGGTTTGGTTACAGTAATAGGTATGGCAAAAGCGCTTAAACGCACGGAAATTTTCTCGAGCGAATAGTATATTACCCCAGACGTGACATGCATATTGTCTAACATGAGGTCCCGCTCGTTGCGCCAGAGAATGCACTCCCATAGGATGTGATGAGCTGTTTGTTCAAAATCGGAGTTTGAGGTCGAACATTGACAAAATGGTGAATCTACTAGTTTAAAATAGAATAATTTACTTCTAAAATTCCCATGGCCTGTGAGGAATTGGGCTACATCATCTCAGCCCATATACGTCCCACTGTTGGGCTCGGGCCTCCTCTATAATGGAAGGATAACTGACCTACTATACCACATTGGTCAGACGTGTTGGTATAGGGTTTTATTTCGAGTTTTCCTTCTCTCGCATAGATGTTATATGCGTTTTATATCCCTTAGTCGTCTCGTACGATCACCCACGGGTAAGATAGGGGGTGGTGAATTGTATTCTTACTCCGTCACCACACGGATATTGGGCTACATAGTGGTCAATTTCTAGCCAAGTTCTCTCCAAACGTTCACGAACAGATGGAAAGAATAGATATAGATGGCGACCCTTTGTTGACGAATCCCATCTTTCCTGCCATTCGGTTAGGAGCTTATCGTTAACGACGGATTGCGGCGCAAAAAGTCTAGTAATTTTATTACGATCGCGTGGTAAAAGAAAATTGTTAGTCATGTTTGCCCTAGTGGAATAATACATGGACGCACGTTTTTGTATCTCCAAGTCGACCGAGAGTACACCTGCAAGTAACTGTTCGGTATGCCTTACACAGGAATAGTAGCGCTAATCGTTGACTCTGTAGTAACTTACGCCGAGACGCGCCTATGATAGTACGATCAGCCCAGGCTGGTGCACCATAACAGGTACAACCCAGATATGTGGCTGTATATATAATTTTAAGTGTGTTGAAACGAAGGCCCCAGGTACCTACATGTTAATATAATACATTACATACATTTATTCCCTCTATGAAATGCTTTATTTTATTCATTACCTATGACTTTTCACTATAATCCAGTAATCCGAACATTCCAATAATCCGACACCCTCCGGTTTTTAATAGTGCCGGATTAGTGAGATTACACTGTAATTTGAATAAGAGCAGAATCATGATGCTTTTTCTGCAAAGTCTGTTCTTGATAGCCTTTTTAACCTTATATCGCTACCAAGTTTCTCAAAGGTTATCGGCATGTGTTACGCCTAACTTATATTTTCAACCTTTGCCTCAATATAAGTATTTGCCCGAAATACCTGAAAAACCAATAGTAGTGCCAATAAATATCCTATCCCAATTATTTGTGGCCGACGCAATATGTCATCTTCTTCCATACGCTCCTATCACACGTCATCTCTGTAGTCATTCCAGACTATCCACGTCATGCCTCACGCACTCCATCCATCTTTTCCTCGGTCTTCCTTTACCCCTAAAGCCTTCAACATTCATACCCAAAACTTTTGTCACAACATTACTTTCATCCCTCCTCATGACATGTCCGTACCATGTCAGCTGTTCACTCTTTAACTTTTCCGTTACCATCTACTTTAGATAATTCTAATCAATTTTGGAACAAACATCAACAAAAGACTGATTAATACATGAAAAATTGAACATGCTGTTTACAAAGCAACTCGGTTTTAGAAGCAACAAATCTACCAATAACGCATTTTCAGAATTAACTAACTATATCATAAAAAAGTTAAACACTAAAAGAAAAGTAATATCCAGAATTCTAGATTTAACAAAAGCATTTGAAATAGTCGCCCAATCACAAATGGTTTACCTCAAGGTAGTGCAATCAGTTAATTTCTCTTTTTGGTCTACGCTAATCAACTATGTGAACTTTACCTGGAAAACAGGGAAATTGTCTTCTAGTTACATTTTCGGCCAATTCCTGGTGTGAAAAGGGTTAAATTACTTAAATTGTGTGAATAAATGGTTAACTATTTAAATGCTACAACTTACATTCGCAAAATGATTTAGTGAGCTTAAATCAATTCGTCATCATATCGGGAATACGTGTATTAACTCGGAATAGGGAAAAATCGTTTCATAGCCTTAATTACGGCGAACTTCAATTTTCTATACATTTTATTTAACGTAAAATATGCATCAAACATGTCTGTTGACTGAAAGAGGCGTTTTTATTTGACAAAGTTATTTCGAAAACGTTGCCGGCCTTGATAGAATATTCTCGAAATGATGACGAAGTTTTTGAGATGACTATTTAGTTGACAATATGTTGTCAGTTAAAATTATTGGCTATTATTTTTTTAGCAATCCATATTATAAAGGTAAAAAAGAATTAATTATTATAATAACAGGAATATGAATGTTTTGCATTTGATACATTAGAAAAGATTTGGTATATCTTTGGTAGCACTCCACCCTCGCTTCGCTTCGGTTTCAGTCGTCTTATCCGCGTAGTTCTAGTTCCCGTGGGAATACCGGGATAAATTATAGTGTATGTTACTCCTTGATATTATAGCTTTCCATTGTTAAAAGTGTTTTTGAAATCGGTTCGGTGGTTTAGGCCGGAACTCCGAATCACCAAAGCCCGTCGAGCACCAAGCCCAAATACTTCATATGGGCCTGGATGCTGATTTCAACAAATTCGGGTCATAAAAAGTATGCCTTAAATTACTAATATTATAAATACGAAAGTAAGTTTGTTTGTTTGTTACGCTTTCAGCTTAAACCACCGAACCGATTTCAAAAACACTTTTAACAATGGAAAGCTATAATATCAAGGAGTAACATAGACTATAATTTATCCCGGTATTCCCACGGGAACTAGAACTACGCGGATAAGACGACTGAAACCGAAGCGAAGCGAGGGTGGAGTGCTACCAAAGATATACCAAATCTTTTCTAATGTATCAAATGCAAAACATTCATATTCCTGTTATTATAATAATTAATTCTTTTTTACCTTTATAATATGGATTGCTAAAAAAATAATAGCCAATAATTTTAACTGACAACATATTGTCAACTAAATAGTCATCTCAAAAACTTCGTCATCATTTCGAGAATATTCTATCAAGGCCGGAAACGTTTTCGAAATAACTTTGTCAAATAAAAACGCCTCTTTCAGTCAACAGACATGTTTGATGCATATTTTACGTTAAATAAAATGTATAGAAAATTGAAGTTCGCCGTAATTAAGGCTATGAAACGATTTTTCCCTATTCCGAGTTAATACACGTATTCCCGATATGATGACGAATTGATTTAAGCTCACTAAATCATTTTGCGAATGTAAGTTGTAGCATTTAAATAGTTAACCATTTATTCACACAATTTAAGTAATTTAACCCTTTTCACACCAGGAATTGGCCGAAAATGTAACTAGAAGACAATTTCCCTGTTTTCCAGGTAAAGTTCACATAGTTGATTAGCGTAGACCAAAAAGAGAAATTAACTGATTGCACTACCTTGAGGTAAACCATTTGTGATTGGGCGACTATTTCAAATGCTTTTGTTAAATCTAGAATTCTGGATATTACTTTTCTTTTAGTGTTTAACTTTTTTATGATATAGTTAGTTAATTCTGAAAATGCGTTATTGGTAGATTTGTTGCTTCTAAAACCGAGTTGCTTTGTAAACAGCATGTTCAATTTTTCATGTATTAATCAGTCTTTTGTTGATGTTTGTTCCAAAATTGATTAGAATTATCTAAAGTAGATGGTAACGGAAAAGTTAAAGAGTGAACAGCTGACATGGTACGGACATGTCATGAGGAGGGATGAAAGTAATGTTGTGACAAAAGTTTTGGGTATGAATGTTGAAGGCTTTAGGGGTAAAGGAAGACCGAGGAAAAGATGGATGGAGTGCGTGAGGCATGACGTGGATAGTCTGGAATGACTACAGAGATGACGTGTGATAGGAGCGTATGGAAGAAGATGACATATTGCGTCGGCCACAAATAATTGGGATAGGATATTTATTGGCACTACTATTGGTTTTTCAGGTATTTCGGGCAAATACTTATATTGAGGCAAAGGTTGAAAATATAAGTTAGGCGTAACACATGCCGATAACCTTTGAGAAACTTGGTAGCGATATAAGGTTAAAAAGGCTATCAAGAACAGACTTTGCAGAAAAAGCATCATGATTCTGCTCTTATTCAAATTACAGTGTAATCTCACTAATCCGGCACTATTAAAAACCGGAGGGTGTCGGATTATTGGAATGTTCGGATTACTGGATTATAGTGAAAAGTCATAGGTAATGAATAAAATAAAGCATTTCATAGAGGGAATAAATGTATGTAATGTATTATATTAACATGTAGGTACCTGGGGCCTTCGTTTCAACACACTTAAAATTATATATACAGCCACATATCTGGGTTGTACCTGTTATGGTGCACCAGCCTGGGCTGATCGTACTATCATAGGCGCGTCTCGGCGTAAGTTACTACAGAGTCAACGATTAGCGCTACTATTCCTGTGTAAGGCATACCGAACAGTTAGCACTGAAGCCTTACCAGTACTTGCAGGTGTACTCTTTTTTTTTTTTTTTTTTTTTTTTTTTCACGCTGTGGAAATGCATTTACGCACTATCCCCCGCCGGTTACAGACAGGGGAGTGTGTGTGGGACTCGCCGGCCACAGAAGTGACCGAAATACCCACTAAAACCACAGCGGCCCCTTCCGCGCTTTTACGAGGTGCCGGAGAGATCGTCTGATGACATTCTATCCCCGACACCCCAACGCTTGGCCGTCTGGCCACGTCCTGTCATCATTCAGGGCGGTGGAAGGAGGAGCGCATAACGGCGTCTCCTCCTCCCTGGTCGCCGCCGGCGGAGCGAGTCTGCGGACGCAAGTGCCTCGCGTGCCCGCTCCGCGGCCTCCTTCCTTGTAATGACAGCCTCACAGAAGGAGGCCATCGAAGACCAACAGCTGTCGCTGCCGAGCATCTTCGAGATGATGGTCGACAACGACAGGTCCGCTGTTCCCATGTCCGTTGACAGGACGTGGCGCTGAGGCCCCCAGGCGGGGCATACTTCTAGTGTGTGGCGCGCATCGTCGGTTAGCGCGCCACACTCATGGCATCCTGGGGCCTCTTCTCTTCCAATTTTGTGCAGGTACTTACCGAAGACCCCATGTCCGGTAAGCACCTGCACCATCCTAAATGTAAGGCTGCCGTGCCTTCTCCTGAGCCAGCGGTGGAGATGCGGCGCAACCGCCTCCACAGTCCCCCGCCCTGCTACGGGGGACTCTAGATCCTCCCTCCACCGCCGGATGACTTCCCTTTGGGCCACTTCCTGAACTCTGCCCAATCCCCTTGTGGAGACTCGCTCGCCGTTGACTCGCGATGTGGCGCGGAACCGGTATATTTCTGCCAACGCTTCCGCCACCAGTGCCCAAGGGGGGTCGCCCGCCAGCAGTGTTGCCGCAGTCCAGGATACAGTACGGTAGCCCCTAATAGCCCTTACCGCGATGACCCTCTGCGGTCGACGCAGGAGGGCTCTGTTGCGGGCGGTGAGGGACTCCGACCAGATAGGGGCACCATACAGTGCCATGGACCGCAGGATGCCGACGTACAGACGCCGGCACGACGACCCAGGACCGCCAGTGTTCGGCAGAAGCCTTCCCAGCGCCGCGGCCGACTTGACGAGCCTCGGGACGAGCTGGGCAAAGTGTGGCCCGAAATTCCACTTTGAATCGAGGTGCAGACCCAAATATTTTATTTGGGCCTGCACCGGCACGGCAACCCCAGACACACTGATGTGTGCTCCTCGGGGGGGACCTCGACGTGGGCCATGAAAAAGGAGGGCCTCGGTTTTGTCAAGTGAGACCCTCAGACCCAACATCCCAATCCGGTCCACGACGAGCGCCACTCCTTCCTCTGCCAATCGGACAGCCCCCCGGAAGTCCGCCCTCTTCACCGTGATAAGGGTGTCATCTGCATAACAGATGATCCCCATCCCAGGAAGGAGCTGACCCCGTAGGAGCCAGTCGAATCCGACGTTCCAGAGCACCGGACCGAGGACCGAGCCCTGTGGGACGCCGCACTCCACCCGATGGCGATGTATACGCCCGTCGCCCCCTTCCCAGAGCACGTGCCTTCCCTCGAGGTACGCCTCCAACAGTCTCACAAGATACGGAGGCACTCCATGGTATCGAAGTGCCTCCTTCAGCGTCTCGTGTGGGAGACTGTTGAAAGCATTTTTTATATCGAGCGAGACTGCCAGGACAACTTCCTTTTTGGCCACCGCTTCGGTGGCCAGAGACTTTAGAACGGCCAGCGCGTCAATTGTTGACCGGCCGCTCCTGAACCCGTATTGTCTCTCTGACAGTCCCGGCCCAATTTCCTCGAGGTGCTGGACGAGACGGTCTGCGAGCACTTTCTCGAACAATTTAGCCATCTCATCCAGCAACACCAGTGGTCTGTATGCGGAAGAGGCGTCAGCTGGGCGACCCTCCTTCCGCAGTAGATACAAACGTCCACACTTCCATTGCTCCGGAAACTGCCCGGACCTCAAACATGTATTGAGCAGTTCCCGGAGTTCACCCTTGAGGTATTCCGCGGCGATGCCGAGTACGAGCCCCGGGACACCGTCCGGACCAGGCGCCTTCCTTTTGCCACGAAGTCGGGAGAGAGCCACTTCCATTTCTTGGTCGGTAATGGGTGAAATAGGAGTTTCCATCTCCACCACCGACCAAGAAGCCATTCTGGGGGGAACGTGCCCCGTAGAACGCGGGAACAGTTCCCCCATTAGCCCCGTGCAGGTGTACTCTCGGTCGACTTGGAGATACAAAAACGTGCGTCCATGTATTATTCCACTAGGGCAAACATGACTAACAATTTTCTTTTACCACGCGATCGTAATAAAATTACTAGACTTTTTGCGCCGCAATCCGTCGTTAACGATAAGCTCCTGACCGAATGGCAGGAAAGATGGGATTCGTCAACAAAGGGTCGCCATCTATATCTATTCTTTCCATCTGTTCGTGAACGTTTGGAGAGAACTTGGCTAGAAATTGACCACTATGTAGCCCAATTCCTCACAGGCCATGGGAATTTTAGAAGTAAATTATTCTATTTTAAACTAGTAGATTCACCATTTTGTCAATGTTCGACCTCAAACTCCGATTTTGCACAAACAGCTCATCACATCCTCTGGGAGTGCATTCTTTGGCACAACGAGCGGGACCTCATGTTAGACAATATGCATGTCACGTCTGGGGTAATATACTATTCGCTCGAGAAAATTTCCGTGCGTTTAAGCGCTTTTGCCATACCTATTACTGTAACCAAACCTAAAGCTCACAAATAGGTCCATTAAGCTTTGTCTAATCCGTGGTGCTGTACTGCTGCGTTTCACGTAGTTGTATAAATTCTTATTTACTGGCTTACTAGCCAACTTTGCTTCATGTCTCCCGCTTTGCATAGGCGGGAAGTGGAATCTTTCCAACTCCTCCTGTTTTTCTTTTCTAATTAAATTTGTTGCGGGTCCCAAGACAATTAAAAGCGATTCCCAGGACTTCCCGAGGGTCAAACCTCAGTGTCTTATACGGAGACCATTGTGAATCCTGGCTTACAGGAGTTACAGTGGTGGGATTAGTCCCATACAAAAAAAAATAACATGTAAGTACATATGTAATTAACTAGTTTTAAAATAATCCTTAATTGAGTATTGAGGTTAGACTACTAGTCGATGACGCAGTGCAGAACGACCGAAGCGCACAGGTATAGAGGGGCGAGGGAGGCGTGGACGGAGGGTGCCGGATTATTGGACGTGCCGATCTATCGAAGTGCCGGATTAGTGAGATTATACTGTACTTTGGATCAACGAAATATGTACTTTTTTGATGTGAAACATCTATAGGCGAAGGTGAGCCTGATTGTTGTCGTGGCGTTAACGCCGCGCTTGGATTTGTAACGGAACCATAACCTGTTTTAGAATTTCGTACAACGCCATCTAGTGAGCTCCAAATAAATTATTAACCTAAACATATACCTATAGTGTATACTAATGAAAATAAATGTTTATTGAATAAAAATCATTTTCTGGAAAAAATTGGAATGTTTTATTGATACTGTCTATATTAATTCCTGATATAATATACACATAACATATACATATGCAAAAGAAGTCAAACTCGAAATAAAACCCTATACCAACATGTCTGACTAGTATGGTATAGTAGGTTCATTTCACTCCTATCTTAGAGGAAGCTCGAGTCCAGCAGTAGCACATACGTATGAGCTGAGACGAGTGCAGAACCTTTATGCTTTTAGTGCAAACGATGTAAACGAGCAAACAGTACACCTGATGGTAAGTGTTGCAGCCGCTCATGGACCTTTGCAAGGCCGCTGCCTACCGCGAAGAAAGTGCAGGGAGTGTGAATGCGTGCAATGAGGTTCGGTGATACTAAAACCCATCACACGCAACCACCCTCTGAAAGTTCGGATTCCGACTCTCTCGCTCATCAAACGAAGCGCAGTAACAAATTGCTACTGCTCGTACGTCGATTTTCTGCTCAGTGTGGTACTACCCCGGACGGACCAGCCCGCGGCTGTAGACAGACAACTGTCAACAGTGTGCTCCTACCACTATTACGTGCACCTTAGGGATGATCGATGAACATCGATGTTTGATGATCATCGATGTTGAAAGGAAAAACATCGATGTTTTAACATCGATGTTGCTATAGGCAAAACATCGTAACATCGATTGTAACGAAATTCATGATCGATATTTTTAACATCGATATTGTTATACGAAAAATATCGTAACATCGATGTTAACGGAACTGATCATTCACGCAATATTTTACCGAGCGAATTTTATTTCTTTGTCAAATGTTAAAACGTAACATCGATGTTAGACTTTCGATAATGACATCGATGTTTTTCTAATATCCATATTCAGTTTTCGATAAATACCAAACATCGATGTTGCGCTTTCAATTATGACATCGATGTTAACATCGATGTTTTTTTTTCTAACATCGATCATCCCTAGTGCAGCTTCTCATTCAGCTATTTCTTTATGCTATTCTAGTTGTTCCAGCTTTATGTCGCTAATCTTCAGCATCGTTTATAATCACAGTTGTTTTATTGTTATTATTATGATTGTAAAGTGTAGCGTATTTTACCTAATGAATTTATTTTTCTTATCTTATCATTCTGATTATAGCTTGTTTGCTTATGGTTTGGTCATGGTTACTGAAAAAGTCTGTTTACGGTAGTTACATACGTGGATTTGATATCGTCTCTTCAATGTGGTTGAGAGGAATTGCTCTAGTAATTAAATCGTCACAGGATGCTGCTTGTAAAATCTGGTCCAGCCATACTTTTTAATGTATTATGTAAAAAAAATTGGATATTCATTGAATTCAGGCCGTACAGGATCACACTTTGTGGCAAAACATGAGGAAGGCCTACGCCTAGCAATGGTCGATAAGCTAAAAGATGTCGATCATGATGTTAAAAATGTACATACAATCATTTGCCCTTCTTTTTTTTATTTCACGCTGTGGAAATGCATTTACGCGCTATCCCGCACCAGTTACAGACGGGGCAGTGTGTGTGGGACTCACCAACCACATCCGCGGCTGGAATACCCACTAAAACCACAGCGGCCCCTTCCGCGCTTTTACGGGGTGCCGGAGAGGTCGTCTGATGACATTCAATCCCCGACACCCCAAAGCATGGCCGTCTGGCCACGTCCTGTCATTACTGTTATATAGCGCTCGGGAATAACAGCAGCAGGTAGTTCATTCCAGAACTTGCACGTATGTGGGAGAAATGATCGCTGGAAACATACAGTTGAAACCATAACGTTTCCAGATTCACTGGTTTTAAAAATATATGCTTCACACCATTGACTAATTGACCTAGGATACCGCGCTAGTTAGATATATTGGTATAGGGTTTTGTGTCCAGTTTTCCTTCTCTTGCATAGATATTATCTGCATATCATATTCCCTAGTCATCTTTTACGACATCCACGGGGTGATGAATTGTATTCTTACACGGTCATCACACAGAATAATGAAACATTGACTGCACAGATGGCATTGTGGTTAAGAGAGTGATAGCGCCAGTGTCGTGGGTTCGAATCCCACGGTAGAACAACACTTCGTGTGATCCACAAATTGTTGTTCTGAGTCTGAATGTAATTTGTGTCCGTTAATTATGTTTGTAAAAGTCCCACGCAATACAAGCATTATTTTCTTAGTGCAGTGTGTTGACTTTAAAAAAAAAAAGAATAAAAATAATCATTTTCTGGAAAAAAAACCTAATATTTTATAATGATTTCTGATGTTTACGCGAATATTACACACTCGGGTCTTAGTTCGCCCATGACCATGAATGCTGCAAAGTGTTCGAAATGTCGAGCAATCAAAAATCAAATACAAACGCGATAAAATCCGTAAAGTAGTTTTATTTAAAATGTGTAATACTCGCGTAAACATCAGAGATCATTATCAAATTAGTTATGTTACTAAAAATATAAGTGAAAGTATGAGTTGTGCTCACAACCCGGCTAGAAGGCTAGACATACACATTTAGCACATATGATATTTATTCTTAGTCATAACGTGGTTATAATTTCTCAAGAGATAGATAAATTGCAAAAAATAGCATTTATAAAAACCCCGACAGCTTATCATGCTGTAATTAATTTTAATTCTATTCAGCGCTAAATGAATTCGTATATATGGCAAAAATAAAGTATTACATTTGGAAATATGAAAATATTACGATATAATTATGTTAGGCCCTTATTTTTCTTCTGCATTTTTCCGTGTGGTGACGAAGTAAGAATACACACACACTTCACGATTTTAATCAAGTATTAAGGTAGTAGAAAATATAAGAGTTATTTTTTTTTAATTAAATTAAATTAATCCGTAAAGTAGTTGTATTTAAAATGTGTAATATTTTTATTTTTACGTTATGGAGGCCATACACGTTAGGTTTTGCATGATGGTTTTGCCTGTGCATGCATAACCGACAGGCAAGCCCTAACGTGTATGTGATTAAACTGTACAGTTATCGATGCATGTACATGCAACCGAGCGAATATGAAAATTGATATTTTATGCCGCTCGGTTATGCTCGCGCTCGAGCATAACCTTGTGTGGCGTCCGACGAGCTTGCCTGCCACAGTTTTCATCATCATCATCTTGCTCTTATCCCAATTACTTGGGGTCGACGCAATATGTCATCTGTTTTGACATATTGCAAAAAGTTTCGGTAATGACTTTTATGACCGGCCGCCTGCCTGACGTCAACACTTCTTGGAAATGTAATCGTTGACCCAAATGGTACCAGATGGAGTTGGTCCGGGTCAATCTAGAGCTCTTAGTCGTCTTTTACGACACCCACGAGCAAAGCAAGGGTTGGTAGTATTCGAAGCCACTACCACACAGCACTGTTCTCATACATTAGTAAATAATTGTTGTAATCTGTTGCTGTAAATCTCAATTCATTAATCAAATTTACGTGGGAGAACTGCTTTCTTTTGGACCAAAGAGTATAGCTATATTAACTGAAAGTTTAGACCATTCAGTGCCATCTCTTTTTCTTGTTCTGTTCTGCAGAACAAATGTTAAACCAAATACAGCTATTACATCGTTGTCGTTCATTGTAGTTTGTTATTGGTGTCCTACACACACCGTCATGTATTACGTAGACGTAGTTCCACTAAGAGAGGTAAGCGTCCTACAAAAACCGTCACGTAGCTCAACCGACAGTTACCTAATAGCAAAACTGTGCATGCAAACCCTAACGTGTATGTGCAATATGAAACTCGGTTATGCCTGTCGGTTATGCATGCACAGTTAAAACCATCATGCAAAACCTAGCGTGTATGGCCTCCATTATGACATACTAGCAACCCGCCCTCGCTTCGCTTCGGTTTCAGTCACATTACCCGCTTAGTTGCCTTAGAAGGTAAACATTGACAAATGCTGTTTATTCATGTTTACTGAAGAGTATTTTTACTAAAGAGTATTTTTCGTGTGGTGACGGAATAAAAATACAATTCACCACCCCCCTCTCTTACCCGTGGCTGTCGTAGGAGACGACTAAAGGATTATAATATGCATACAACATCTATGCAAGAGAAGAAAAACTCGAAACTAAAACCTATTAAACCTATTGCCAACACGTTTGACCAGCGTGGTATAGTAGGTAAATTTCCCTCCCATAATGGAGGCTCGAGCCCAACAGTAGAATGTATAAGGGTTGAAATGATGAAAAAAATGATGAATGAAGAATATTTATGCAAAATTTAAGAAAATCGATGAAGAATTTTTTCTCCTTATAGAAACTTTGCTACTGCCGTTCACGCCTTGGGGGTTAAATTCCAAAAAATCCTTTCTTAATGGGTCCCTCCATCATAAAATAAAATTACGGTCAAAATTGCATGTTTTTAGCTTCAGTAGTTTCAGCTCGGCGTAGATGAGTTAGTTGACCAACTTCTTCATACCTATTTACACCCTTAGAGGATGAAAATGGATAAACGCTGAAATACGTGTTTAATTATTTTTATTAAAGAGTATTTGTGCTTAATTTGAAAACAGTAGCTAAAGATTTTTTTTCTTTCCATACAAACTTTACCGTTGCGTTTCACCCCCTTAGGGGAGGAATTTCATAAAATCTTTTCATTGTGGGTGCCTAGGTCACAAAATGAAACTACGGTCCAAATTTCATTTTTCTAGCTTCAGTAGCTTCGGCTCACCCTGTTCCTTTATATATACATTATCGTTAAGGCCCCCACAACACCCCTTGCAGGTGGAATTTCGTAAAATCCGTTCTTAGCTGACCTCTATTCGACGAAAGGAACATTTCTGCCAAATTTCAAGTCTGTACACCTTATGGTTCCAGAGATATGGTGATGAGTCAATATATCGCTCGCAAAACCCGCCTCTACTATATATATATACTAGCAACCCGCCCTCGCTTCGCTTCGGTTATAGGTTATAGTCGTTTTACCCGCGTAATTCCCGTTCCCGTGGGAATACCGGGATAAAATATAGCCTAGTTTACGCCCTGATATTATAGCTTTCCATTGGTGAAAGAATTTTTGAAATCGGTCCAGCCGTTTTGAAGATTACCCGGAACAAACTCCAATTTTATTTATTGGTATAGATATATATATATATATATATATATATATATATATATATAGATTAGTTCCTGTCGTAATCTGTTCTTTTATGCATATTACTAAATAATTTCGCATTTTTTTTTTTTTTTTTTTTTTTTTTTTTTTTTTTTTGGGTGGGTCGCGGTCGGCGCGCCTCCGCACCACTCCGTCCGGGGCGACAGAGGGGCTTAAGCACGCAACTCCCGCAACCCACCCGAAAACCACCTCGCCTTCGTCATTGGGCCGACCACCGGAGCAGGTTTACTTGTCGTCAGTGGTCGGCCCGACGGAATACCCCCTACTCGGGGTACCCTCCCGTCGACCGACGTCCCCCCCTCGGGGAGGACGTCGGTCTTTCCTCACGCGGTCGGCCTCTCGGCGGGTGACGGACTAATCCCCGGTCACGTCACCCGCGGCCTCGGCTAGGGCGGCATGAGGCGCAGATAGTTGCGCCTGCGCCGCCCCAGTCGCCGGCGGCGGATCTCCTCATCGAGGCTGCGTTCCACGCGCAGACGATCCGCCGCCTCCTTCTGCGAGATCACTGTCTCGCAGAAGGCTGCGACCGCGTCCCAGCTCCCGACGCTGTCGACCATCGCCCTAGCGATGGCCGGCAGCGTCAGGTCGGCACCGATGATTGCGACGAGTTCACGGCGCTGCACTGCCCAAGCCGCGCAGGCCTCGAGCGTGTGACGCGCCGTGTCCTCGTCGCAATCGCAGTGGTGGCAGGACGGTGTACTCTCCCTCCTTACGACCCTGTGCAGGTATTTGGCGAAGCTCCCGTGCCCCGTCAACACCTGCACTAGTCGGAAGGAGAGCACCCCGTGCCGCCTTTCCAACCACTGCATCAGCACCGGCCGGAAGGCCTCCACGGTTCGCACCCCGAACCGAGGCCTCTCCAGCCGGACTGCCCAACGGGCAATGACGTCTCGGCGGGCGTCGACGCGCCAGGCGGTGAGATCCCTTAACGAGATCACACCGCCCTCCCCGCGCACCCCCGACACCCGCCGATACAACTCGGCGAGCATTTCCGCCTCCAGGTCCCACGGGGGAGTCCCGGCCAATAGGCACGCTGCCTCCGTCGCAACCGTGCGGTATCCGCGGATGGCCCTGACCGCCATGACCCTCTGTGGTCGCCACAGAAGGGCCCTAAGTCGGACGGTCAAGGACCCCGCCCACACCGGTGCGCCGTACAGGGCCATCGACCGGATGACCCCCGTGTACAGCCGTCGGCACGTAGCGCTCGGTCCGCCCACGTTCGGCATTAGCCACGATAGGGCGGACGCCGCGCCGACGAGCCGCGGAGCGAGCCTGCGGAAAAATAATTTCGCATTTGCCAGACGTCCGGGCCACGCCTCACATTTTATTTCTATATCTAGCGCATTTTCTTACGGACAGATTGGAGTCGCTGGAGCAGCGGAGAGACTTTGGGTCACTCTGTGTACTCTACCGACTCTTTCACGGGGAGTGCTCCGAGGAACTGTTTGACTTGGTACCACCAACACCATTCTACCAAGGTACCACTCGACATCGTAGCAGGGTTCATCCATTTCACCTGGAAACGTTATGGTCTTCAACTGTACGTTTCCAGCGTTCATTTCTCCCACGTACGTGCAGGCTCTGGAATGAACTACCTGCTGCTGTGTTTCCCGAGCGCTATGACATGTCCTTCTTTAAACGAGGTTTAAGAAGAGTATTTCCTTCACGGTAGGCAACGACCTGGCTGTGCCCCTGGTATTGCCAAGGTCCATGTGCGGCAGTATCACTTACCATCAGGTGTGCTGCTTGCTCGTTTGCCACCGTTGGAAATAAAAAAAAATATAAAAAAAAAATAACAACATTTGGATACCAAGGCTAATAAATAGTAAACAAACAAGCCACCAAGACAATTTGTTCAAATACAGTATTCTAAATGCATTGTTATCGCTCATTTGCAAGTCATGAATTAATTATTCTGAATATTCTATTGTAATTGATGAATTAACTGCACAGATGGTATGTTTAAGATACCGGGGAGTCTGGGGTTCCAATGCCACGCAGGACAACACTTTGTCGGGCGAGGAAAGACCTCGTCGACGCCCTCCTGGAGGACGTCGGTTCAAAATAAACCGTTAGCAGTAGCCATAATACTGTTAAAGATGACAATTTGACTTATTGATGGACAATTACCAATACGAAGAAATTGAGAATTTATTAAGGAAATTATAACTCGACACTGACTAAACTGGCCCGTATTAATAGCTGATTGGCAAAACAAATAAATAAAATTGAATATTTTGAATAACCCCCAACACTAACTCAAATAATGAAAAAAAAGTATTACGTTCACTTCAACAGAAAATTATCAATTAATTGTCATTTAACAATTATACTGCCGTGAAGCACTTAATCAAGTAATCATTCACCATTACATTATTTTGTAAAAGAGCTGACACTCTTACTGCTGGACCGATATTAACCAAAAATAGCTAAGAACCACCGCAAGGAAACTGACTTGCAATGAAAAAAATCGAATCGGTCCATCCGTTTGAAAGCTAAGATGCCACAGGCAGACATCAACGTCACATTTATAACACCCCTCTTTTAGCGTCAGGGATTAAAAAGAAGAAAAAAATAGCGTGAGTACTAAGTACGCATGTCAGAAGTGAAACTTCTTCGGTTCCATGTGTTTTTATCAGTATTAAATAAAAAAATATTTAAAAAAAAAATTAAAAAAAGAATAAAAAATCTCTTGATCTTTCTCACTCGCTTGCTCCCTACTCTCGCCTCATGGCTGTGCTTCGTGCTATGTTCGCCCTTTCTCACTCTCTCTCTCAATCTGTCTCAATCACTCTCTCCCTTTTCTTCGACAAAAACGCTGCACATCTTTGTGACACGTTTCATCCGTAAAAAGTTTACCCTCATGCGCGCAAAGAAGTTTCATTTCCATAATAGCACTAACTTCTTGAGATTTACAAACGCCTACATTTCTTCACCTCCTGCGAATTCCATATCGAGATTGAAGCAATTAGTAAGCATGCTACGTCACAATTACAATGCCGTTATAAAAACATACAAGAGCCAAACGATACATACGGAATAACTAGTGATGCCGAACTATCGATAGTGTAATTATCGAGAATCGGTACGGATATCCAAAGGGGTGGTCGGCGATAACGACGAAGGCGACAAGCTACGATGTGTTATGGGGCCGCGCGCCGTCCCTTCGTCTTCTTCTTCTTCTTTTTTTATCTTGGCAATCGGCTACTCCGTGTGGTGACGGAGTAAGAATACAATTCACCACTCCCTATCTTATCCGTGGGTGATCGTACGAGACGACTAAGGGATATAAAACGCATATAACATCTATGCGAGAGAAGGAAAACTCGAAATAAAACCCTATACCAACACGTCTGACCAGCGTGGTATAGTGGGTCAATTACCCTTCCATTATGGAGGAGGCCCGAGCCCAACAGTGGGACGTATATGGGCTGAGATGATGATGATGAATCGGCTACTAATACGAGCCATTTTTTCCAGTGTCTAGTTATAATTATCTTTTCAAATTATCAGTTTCTTCATGTTAGTAATGGTCCGTCAGTAAGTCAAAGTGTCGACCTCAGCAGTGTAATGGCCACTGTTAAAGGTATCTTCTGAGAATTTTAGTGGAAACAAAAAGGTATGTATGGCACAGTTTTATATCATTTTCACTACACCTCAGCAGTTCTGCCGCTATATATTACATAAAAGGCCATCGAGATTATTTAAAATAACACGTTAAAACACTAAGATATTGAATATAATACAAGAACACCACATGACACTTCCAGATTTCCGTCAAAACCTCCGCCCCTTCATCGTCCCGGACGGAGCCGTGCCAACCCCCAAAAAATAAGGATATCGATAGGACTATCGATACTATTGATAGTATCGATACTATCGATACTACAAAATGTGGTAATACTATTGCTGCATTTTATTTTGAATAAATAAATAAATAAATTTTCCGTGTGGTGACGGAGTAAGAATATAATTCACTACTTCTTATCTTGCTCGTGGATGTCGAAAAAGACGACTAAGGGATATAATATGCATATAATATCTGTCGTACAAGAGATGGAAAACTCGAAATTAAACCTCCCTCCCATTCCTCCCATTGTGGAGGAATCAACATGCCTGACCAGCATGGTATAGTAGGTCAAATTCCCTCCCATTGTGGAGGAGGCCCGAGCCCAACAGCGAGACGTATGTGGGCTGCGATGAGGACGATGACTATTGCTGCAATAGTGTCGATAGTATTGATACTATTTTCATCCCTGATAACTTTCCTATCGATAGCACAAAATGTAGTCATACTATTGCTGATCTGAAATAGTATCTATTGCTATCGATACTATTTTCGTCTCAGATAACTTTACTATCAATAGTATTGATACTATTATCATTACGGAAAACTTTACTATCGATTGTACCGATACTAGAGATTGCAACCCGGTATGTTACTCAACCCGACCGGGCCCGGCTACAATTGTCGCCAACATCCCGGCCGGGCCCGGCGGACCCGGCCGGGATGTATTAGCGATGAAACGTTTAAAGTATTTTATGAAAATTTTCTATATAGAAATGGAAAATGATAATGATTCAACGTTAAAATTTTTTTCGAACTGGCTTATGAACAGTTATCACAATATTCGGTCTCACTCAAGTCTCAAAATCCCGCTTAATACATAATTGATTGCTTTTACTTATGGACGGAAAAGTATTAGACATAGTAACATTAGTATTAGTAATTATTCATTTTGATAAGTTTAAACAAGCAGGTCTTTCTCTTTACTCCTTATAGTGTCTATTTGAAAACAGCATTAAAATAAGAAACTAAATCATTTATTTTGCGAAATATGGGTATAAAGTATTAGTAGTTGCAGGTAGACAATGTATCATCATATTTGATCATCAAGCAGCATGCAAAAGGAGTTTCTAATTCTAAGAATTAATGATTTCATAACAAATACATATATTTTTGCCAATAGCAAAGAAATTAATGAAAACGTAACAAGTATGTTATGTGATTTTAGTTAAACACTTACAATATTATAACAAAAAAAAAGTATATTCTAACTTGCATAAGGCAAAATAATTATTTTCCAGTCTGAAAGAATGATCTTAAAAAACGTGCCCGGTGGGTGCCTAAAAGGACACCGTTTGCAATCCATAACCGATACCATTTTCATCCCGGATAACTTTAATATCAATTCTATTTTCCTCCCTGTGTGCTTACTCTTGAACTTTGATTCCAATCCTAAATCCAATCGCAGCTCAAATTTGAGTAATTTGGTACTTCTGAAAGCGACACTAGCCCACGATTGGTGGCATCAAATTCGGTGGATTTTTTTTTAAACTGAATGAATTCGACTCTCGTCAATTAAGTCTAATATTTGCAAGTCTAATATTGCCGACGTGATTTTAACGTAGTTTAAAATCGTTAATGTTGCAAAAGGTTAAGAAAGCGTCTTTGTGATGATCAAGTTCGGTAACGTTATTAATTTAAAGTAATAAAATACGACACATTTGGTGAAAGTAGCAACGGCAAACGCAAAGAATTCATTCTCGATTTTGTTTAAGAGTACCAAATATAAGTTTGGTGAGATTGGAATTGGATCGGATTCAAAATTAGAATTGATTTCAAGGGTAAGCCCACTAATAACATTAATATCGATAGCGTAGTATGAATACTATTGTCATCCATGACAACCTTACTATCGATAATATTGGTACTATCGATATTCCTACTATTGCTGTACTATAAATAGTAGTCTACCTATAATCTATCGATAATCGACAGACTACAGGTAGTCTATCGATAGTCGATAGACCTGTCTTTCAATCAACATCACTACGAATAACGCAAATGTCCGCGAACTCTACGCGATGGCTGACGTATATTTATTCGTTCTAAAACTAATATTGTTGTGTTTAATCTGTGACGTTAAACCCGGTAAGTTTACTTTTTAATAATGGTTTTTTATTCCTATTATTGTGTTAATAAATTCGGTGATGAAGAAAAACAGTCGAAAACTTTATATTCCGTGTTTATGTATTCTTATTCTAAATGTGTTTATTGGAATATGAAGATGAGATCGCTTGCCGTGGAGTGATGGATTAAGAATACAATTCACCGCCAATTTTATTTACACGTGGATGTCTTAAAACATGACAAAGGGATATAATATGCATATAACATCTGTGCAAGAGAAGAAAATTCGAAAGAAAACCCTAAATATGTCTTACATGGTATAGTAGGTCAATTTCCCTCCTATTGTGGAGGAGGCTCGAGCCCAACAGTGGGACATATATGGGCTGAGATGATAATGATGAAGTTATAAGAATAAACAGTCTAAAACTGTTTATTATTTAAGTGTTTATTTATTCTTATTCTATAACTATCTTTTGTACCACCATAACTAATATTATGTCTCAGTATTGGGCTCGAGCCTCCTCCACAATAGGAGGTAAATTAACCTACTATAGCATGCTGGTCAGACTTGTTGGTATAGGGTTTTGTTATAAATGTTACTAGCAACCCGCCCTCGCTTCGCTTCGGTTATAGTCGTTTTACCCGCGTAGTTCCCGTTCCCGTGGGAATACTGGGATAAAATATAGCCTTGTTTACGCCCTGATATTATAGCTTTCCATTGGTGAAAGAATTTTTGAAATCGGTCCAGCCGTTTTGAAGATTACCCGGAACAAACAGACAGACAGACAAAAATTTTTTAATTGCTATTTTAGGCATAAGTGTCGTGCAAATAACCGTGTGAGCATGAAAAAAGCCTATTATTTTGACATTACAAACAGACACTCCAATTTTATTTATTGGTATAGATAGATGTTTTTCATAGATGTTATATGCATATTATATCCTTTGTCGTCTTTTGCGTTACGGGCAGGAAAGGGCAACTCTGTCACCACACAAACTTGTAAATATGTATTGCATAAAATTTCAAAATTGCCTTTTAAATAATTAATAAATATGCAATATTTATGTGATCATACCGTACAACATTTATTTCAATGTTATTTGCGTAATGCAAAGAATTCAATTGAGATGACGAGCATGTTTTAACGAAAATTTTTCGAAATTACGAAAACTATTGTAGCATTCATTACTCATCATCATTTCAGCCTATTCGCGTCCACTGCTGGATGTAGGCGTCCTTCATGATACACCACAAAGTGTCCAGTCTTGTACCGCCTGCATCTAATGACGCACCACAACTTTCACCGGGTCGTCAATCCACCTACGGCGCCTTACACTACGTCGTCCGATACGTGGACGCCACTCGAGAACCTTTCTTCCCCAGCGGTTGTCAGTTCATCGAGCGATGTGGCCTGCCCATTGCCACTTCAGCGTGCTAATTCTTTTGAGCTATGTCGGTTACACTTGTTCTTTTACAGATTACTGTATTTCGGATTTTATCAAGCAGAGAAATTTCAAGCATAGCCCGCTCCATAGCATGCTGAGCGACTTTAAGCTTAATTATGAGGCCTACATTTAGGGAGCACGTTTCCGTGCCGTAAGTCATCACTGGTAACATACACTGGCCGTAGACCTGTGTTTTCAGACACTCATTACTACTCTTTCAAAACACTGGTCTTTTACGACACCAAGTGACAAGAACTCCCTCTTTCTTGGATTTTATTCTCACTCCACTCTTACTGTAAGTTATTTGCTGAAATACGAATACTTTAATGTTTGAAACTAGATTACAATGGTTGAAACTGTGTTATCTATAATTTCGTGTATAAATTAGCGTTAGAAAATTTCGTTTACAAAATTAGACAAACTTTACAAGTGTTATATTAAGAATATTATCTTTATTTATAAATTTCTTGTTTACGTGTGTATGTCACTAAACTCCTCCTAAATGGCTGGACCGACGTTGATGAATGTTATATGTGTGTTCAAGGGGATTCGAGAATGGTTTAGATTCACAATTGGACCCGGTAGATGGCGCTTATTTGAACAGAACAACGTTTGTTGGGTTAGCTAGTAAGGTATAAATATTTAAAATGTTTAAGCAAGATTAGAAGGATAAACGTGGTCCCTAAATGTGGACATTATAATCAAACTCAAAGTGGGTCAGCGTGCTATGGAGCTGGCTATGTTCGGGATTTCCCTGCGAGATAGAATTCGAAATACGGCAATCCGCAGAAGAATAGATGTAACCGACATAGCACCAATTAGCACCCTGAAATGGCAATGGGCATGCACATCGTTCGACGAACCGACCACCTCTGGTGAAGAAAAGTTCTCGAGTGGCGACCACGTATCGAACGACGCAGTGTAGGACGCCAGATAGGTGGACCGACGACCTGGTGAAAGTTGCTAGGCGTCGTTGGATGCAGGCGGCACAAGACCGCGTCTGTAGCGTAACATGAAGGAGGCCCACGTCCAACAGTAGACGGCGATAGGCTGAAAGGATAAATAATGATGATGATATACATATCGGATCCAACCGTTTTTTTGGTTGGGAGCTTGATTCAAAAGACCACTGATACCGAATTCTTGACATCTGTGACTGTCCGGGTGGGTCAATCTGACCCAATCCTAAACAGTCTACGCATTAGCCTTGTTTGACCTTGGCTGTCCTATTTCATGTTTTAATCTTATATGTGAAACAAAATAAATCTGTATATTTGAAGTTTATTGACACATTTACCTATGTTTAAAGTGACCTTCAGTGATAAAATTTAAGGTCACACAATATATTTTATTATCATTCGTCATAATTTTTTGTGTGGTGTAGAAATACAGTTCACTGCCCCTATCTTGCGCGTGGGTGTCGTAAAATACAACTAAGGAATATAAACTCGAAATAAAACCTAAGGTCAACCCATCTGACTAACGCGGTATAGTAGGTCAATTGCCCTCCTTTATGGAGGAAGCTTGAGTCCAACGGTGGGGCGTATATGAGCCGAAATAACAAATTAATATATTATTAGGTCATATGAAATTAGCGTTTTGTCGTACTGACCACTTTGGTCTGAAATATCTCCTCTTCGAATAAGAATGCCAAATTCTAATTTATAAATTCGCATTTAGCTGGTACATTTGAGTTTTGAAAACAGTCATTCATTTGCATTTTCCGCATTATTTTTTCTTTGGTGTCGCTTAATACCGCACAATATAAAACATGAAATATCGGTATATTTACGATTACGACAGCAGAAACAGCTCGAAGGATTAATAATGTATACGGCGCTGGTGTCGCAAAATAAAGCACGGTACGTTTTTGGTTTCAACGTTTTCGTTTTGGAAATTTCGACCTTCAGAACCAACCCCGTGGACGGCCGGCGACTAAAGTGAAAAATGAAGAATTAAAGGCGAATTAAATTAAAATTGTGGAAGCGAATCCAGCACAAAGCACTTCAGAGATAGCTGCAGGCTTTGGGGTAAGTGACAAAACGGTATTAATCATCATTATTAATCATCATCATTAAACAAATAGTTGCTATTAAATACGTTAATTAACTTTTTCAACATCTCTGAACGTGAATCATTTATAACTAGCAACGCCCTGTGGTCCCCCTTCCCGTGGGAATATCGAGATAAATTATAACATATATTATTCTGATATATAAACTATATTATTGTAAAGTTTCATCAAAATCCATTCAGTGGTTTTTGCGTGAAAGAGCAACAAACATCTTCACATCCTCAGCAACTTTCGCGTTTATAATTTTAGTAAGATTTATAATCAGCTCTTTTAATATCCGACCAGTTAGGTATTTATAGTACGTTAGGAACTGACAATGATGGATAATGTTATTTCAAATTTAGATACAAGGACATAGAGTCAACCGAGATAGTTCAGAAAAAAGTAATTAAAATTCTTTAAGCTACGTATTATTTTACTTAAAAATACCATTATTGGATAGATGGCATTGTTACACAAAAAAACCGGCACGCCTGAATGTTTTTAATATCTTGAAGATTGTTATGATTCGTTGTGTTATATTTCTAATACTTCATTATCATCATCATCTTAGACCATATTTGTCCCACTGTTGGGCTTGGGCTCGGGAAGGAAAATTGACCTACTATGTCACGCTTAACAGACATGTTGATATAGGGTTTTTTTTCGAGTTTCACATAGTTATTATCTGCATCTACCCTCAATCAGTTTTTGCTTAGGGATGCAAACGATACATCGACGTTACTGAAACATCGATATTCGATATATTTGCCATCGATGTTCACTATTGCAAAACATCGATTTATCGATGTTGGATTAGGATGTTTTAACACCGATGTTTTGCTAACCATCTGCTAAAAATATTTGGTAAATTTAGCAGAGCCTGCGTGGAACTGTGGTCACCGATGACTTGTCTGTCAAAACATTTATTTTTAAACTCTATTTCTAAATAACTTGCTGCAGTTAACGTAAGTTAATATAAACTTTTCTAAATAAAAAATGCTTGTTAAATGTGATTTTGTTTGAATTGTCCGTCACCCGCAGAGAGGGTGACCGCGCGACGGCGACCGACGTCCCAGGACCTCGAGAGGTGAGGGTACCCGAAAGTGTATTCCGTCGGACCGACCACTGACGACAAGTCACCTCTGCTCCGGTGGTCGGCCCAACATCGAGGTGACGTGGGTACGGGTGGGTTATGGGCCCGCGCGCCGTCCTTTCATCGCTCCGGATGGAATGGACGGCGCGTGTGCTTACAATAGCCCACCTAAAAAAGAAAAATTAAAAAAATGTGATTTTGTTTGCATTAAAAACATCGATGTTTCGATACATCGATATTTGTATTGAAATATCGATACATCGATGTTCTTGCTTTCGATATTTGCATCCCTATTTTTACTATACCCACATACATGATAAGGGGTGTTGAATTTTATTCTTACTCCATCACCACACGAATAGACAAGCAACCGAATACTATACAATAGGTAAGCCACTTGAGGCGGGCAGGCACAAATAGCTGTATGTAAATTTTATACAGATTGATCGATGTGTGGAAAAGGACAATTTGATCTATCCAAAAAAAAAAAGAAGTCAAGAGGTGACGTTACCCGAAAGGGTATTCCGTCGGGCCGACCACTGACGACAAGTTAACGCTGCTCCAGTGGTCGGCCCAACGACGAAGGCGACGTGGTTTTTGGGTGGGTCGCTGGAGTTGCGTGCTTAAGCCCCTCTGTCGCCCCGGACGGAGTGGTGCGGAGGCGCGCCGACCGCGACCCACCCACAAAAAAAAAAAAAAAAATAGGTGGGTTATGCGCCCGCGCGCCGTCCTTTCATCGCCCCGGACGGATTGGACCGCGCGTGCGCTTACCATAGCCCACCAATAAAAAAAAATCCAAAAATATGAAATGTAATCAAGGAAAGTATTTTACAAAATCTCTCCTTTGTTTTTTAAGATAACACATCACATTGTTTACCGTATGGTGACGGGTTGAGAATACAATTCATCACTACCTATCTTGCCCGTTTGTGTGAATAAGGAACAAAAGATGGATGTAACATCTATGCAAGAGAAGAAAATCTGAAATAAAAGCCTCCACTGCTGGACGTAGGCCTCCCTCATATTACGCTACAAAAGTGCGGTCCTGTGCCGCCTGTATCCAACGACGCCCAGTAACTTTCAGCCGCCCGTAGATTCGTGTGGGGACGTCCTACACTGCGTCGTCCGATACTTGATCGCCACTCGAGAACATTTCTTCCCCAGCGGTTATCGGTTCATATCGGCGATGTGGCCTGCCCATTGCCACTTCAACGTACTATTCGTGCTATGTCGGTTACACCCGTTCTTCTGCGGATTGCCGTGATTCGGATTCTATCTTTTTTTTTTTTATTGCCGATGGTGGCAACCGAGCAGGCAGCACACCTGATGGTAAGTGACGCTGCCGCACATGGACCTTTGCAATACCAGGGGCACAGCCAGGCCGTTGCCTACCGTGAAGAAAATACTCTTCTTAAACCACGTTTAAAGAAGGACATGTCATAGCGCTCGGGAAACACAGCAGCAGGTAGTTCATATTCCAGAGCCTGCACGTACGTGGGAGAAGTGATCACTGGAAACATACAGTTGAAGACCATATCGTTTCCAGGTGAAATGGATGAACCCTGCTGCGGTGTCGAGTGGTACGTTGGTAAAACGGTGACGGTGGTACCAATCAGTTCCTCAGAGCACTCCCCATGAAAGAGCCGATAGAGTACACAGAGTGACCCAAAGTCTCTCCGCCGCTCCAATGACTCCAATCTGTCCGTAAGATTGGGATCCCCGACGATTCGAACAGCACGCCTTTGGAGGGAGTCGAGTGGGTCTATCTGATATATAGGCGCGCCTGCCCAGAGATGTGAGCAGTACTCCACATGAGGATGAACTTGCGCTTTGTATAGTACAAGGCGCTGTCTCTGTATGAAGTACCGCCTGGCTCTGTTCAGGACGCCCAACTTTTTGCTAGCTAATTTGGCTTTGTCCTCCAAATGACTCCCAAATTGGACTTTGTTCGATATTTCGACGCCGAGGATACCAATACTGTCGGAAATTTGGAGAGTTACTCCTTGGAACTTAGGCGCCATGACAAACGGGTCCTTCTTTGCAGTGAACGCGCAAACTTGTGTCTTTGTTGTGTTCCGTTCATTCCATTCCGAGGCCCGCACCAGAGAGCGTTCGACTTCAGACACAAGTTGAACTCTTCTTTCCTGTGTACTCCGAGGGACATTCCGTTGCTCAGTATACCGCTCGTCACCCGTGCTGTCATCCGCATAGCAACGCATATTCTCGATGGAGAGCATGTCGTTGATAATAATAATAATAACAATAATAGAACCCTCTGGGCCAGTCGTTATCTCACCATGAGACTAACGCAAACCTCGGAGGAACATTATATGGCTCTCTAAATTCTTTTGATATAAAAGAAAAAATCTATCACAAGATTTATAGGAAGGCCAATAAACCGCAGGGCAGCTTGTGGCGTGCTGAATGTGAGTGGCGACACTGCGGTCCTGAGTGCCCCAGATAGTCGGCCAGGGCCTCGTATCCAGCTGGCCTTTATTGGCTGGCTGGAGTGGAAACTGAAGAGTGCCCGCCGGATTCTCAACTCTGGCTTGCCTTGAACGGCTGGTCAGAGAGGGGTCGCCAGAGCTATATGCTCGGGGGTGGAAGTGTCATTCTCAAGGGCATAACTACGGGGAAACCACTGCGATGGTGAAACCGGCGCCGCACTGCTCGACACCCCAAGCCACTTGCACCAATGTTGCCCTCCTGTTGCCCGTATGGCCTGTGTGCCTGTGGCGACCGTTTGGGGGAGCCCATTCAGTGAGTTGGCAAGTCACCGTCTGCCAAAGTTCAAGACGATAAAGGTATTGAAGGCAGACGACAGTTTTTCAATCAATAGTTTCTGTACGCGCCCTTTATAATTTAAATAAAATATTAAATACACTCCACACTTTACGCATTACAAAGGTACACAATCCTTATATACATTTCCGAACGCATCCTTTCTTGGCCACGCCCTCTCATATCCGCTTCCCCAATAAAAATAAAAAAAAGTTAGTTAAAAAAACAAGAAGTTAAGAAATGGCCGCCTCGTAAAAAAATCGCTACGCTTTCAAAAAGTTGAGTTGAACTCCTAAAACTAATAAACGCAATTGCGCACGCGCCGCTCGGTAAAATTCATTACCTAAATCAATATTGTTCGTGAAGTGTAATTATTGATGAACTTTGTGTGGGAACATTACGATCAGCGAGCCGAAGGAAATAAAAATGTTGCTGCGACCAGTGAACTATCGAAGGACATTACAGGTACCCAGCCTTTCCTAGAATAAAACCACACAACCCCCTTTTTGGTCCATCTCACCGGATCTATTTACTCAATCATATTTACACTACACAACGTCCGCAAATTTACAAGGTATTCTCGCCGCCATAACACGTAACCATATCTATTCGATAAAAATCGTCTAGCATCGCATTATTGAATAACCTGTGCCTTGTAAACTAAATAACTAAGAATCATACGCAAACTTTTCTAAATTATTTCAATAATATTTAATTATCGCTTTCGTTAATTGAAAATAAATTACGCATTTTACTTAGGAGTCCATCTTGTTTCGCTTCGCTACTCTTTAAAAACATTAAACGCTTAAATACGCTTCTTATACGCCAATATATCGCTTATAATATAATAAAAATAATAATTTAAGTAACGCTTCGTATTCTGCATAAAAAATCTATGTGGGTAGTTTTATCCGTCGTTTTTACGCCGCCATTTATGATAAATATTATTATACGCTCAACTGCTAATCGCTGAAAACGCCGCTAATCTCTGCGAATCGCCATATCGCTAAATCGTCACACACACCGCTAAATCGCCATACATAACGCTAATTGCCAAACACCGCTAATCGCCAAACGCCGCTAATCGCCAAATAATTATAAAATATATATTGTTTCTAGAAAATTACTCTTACAAACCGCCACGTGATAAAACTACGTACTTACCTACTTTATATCAAAATGGCTACTTCATCTGAAAAAAAGATTAAAACTAATAATAAGCCTAAGTTTAGCGCTAAATACCTATTACTTGAAGCTAAGACGAATGGTATATTTGAGATTGTACAAGATATTTACGACCTCAGTTTAAAGGTTTCCGATCCGCAAATTAAATTACAGTTTTTATCTCGTATACACTCGTTGGATGAGTTGCAATCTAGTTTTATAAATACGCTGGATGAATTTATTATGACACAATTGGAAGACGATCCGTCGTCAAAGCCGAACTACTCTGCCTTAAAATCTTTCGATGAACTACACTGTTATATAAAACAAACAGTGTCTGCTCTCAATCCACCGCCAAGCAATCGTAGTGATAATAGTAAATTCGATTTATTTAATCGCAAACTTCCACCGCTAAAGTTGATGTCATTTGATGGTACGCCAAGCAAATGGTCATCATTTTATGAGAATTTTAAGAGTCTTATTCACGACAATCCGCAACTCTCAGAGGCCGAGAAGGTTCAATATCTGATCGGCTGTTTATCCGATAAAGCGTTAACGGTTTGCTCGGGTATTGTGCCTACTGCTGTCAACTATTTAATTATATGGAACGCTCTTTTAGAAAAATATCAAGATACACGCGTGCAAGCGTCAATTTACGCTAATCAACTTATCAATTTTAAATCCATGCAATCTATAGATATGTTTATTGATCAGTTCTGTTCAGCTGAATCTGCCTTACGACGTCTGCAGATTGACGATCTTTCAGATTTTATTATCACGCACATCGCTCTTACTAAATTAAACAAAG
The DNA here is from genome assembly GCA_032191425.1 of Lymantria dispar. Classification (NCBI taxonomy): domain Eukaryota; kingdom Metazoa; phylum Arthropoda; class Insecta; order Lepidoptera; family Erebidae; genus Lymantria; species Lymantria dispar. Next base: position 10,172,158 of record CM063471.1, read on the forward strand.
AAACAGCTAACTTATTTGAACAGGCGCATAGACATATTTCAATTCCAACTTTCTCTGATCTTTCTAAATTTTTAAAGGAACAAAATAAAATGGAAACGCTGCGTAATCCCTCTAATAATTATTTAAATTCGCAATTATCTAGTCGTAACGTTAATAATAACGCAAAAAATTATAGATCAAAATCTACGCATGTTTATATGGCTAATACTAGTTCGCATCAAATTGAACATCATTCATGCAAAATATGTAACTCCTCAATGCCGCATCCGCTCTATAAATGTTTTAAATTTAAAAACTATAATCCGCACGCTCGACTAGATTTAGTAAACAAATATAACTATTGTTATAATTGTCTTGGATTTCACAACATTAAATTTTGTAAATCAACAAATACTTGTACCATTTGCCATAGAAAACATCATACTTTAATACATATAGATAAATTTCTCGATTCAACTCGACGTGAACCCATGTTCACGCGAGCGCAATTCTCAACGCATGCACCGCGAGTCATAGGTATAACAGCGATACGAACGCGGTGAGCGCGCCTGAGCAACGGCGCGCGCCAGCGCCGCGTCCCGCTTCGCCTCGCCCCGCACCCGCCGTCTCGTCGCCCGCTCGCGACTCACACTTACGCATGGATACAAGCGCCCGCGAATATTCGAACGCTCTCGCACTTTCAATTACTTCAGCTTCTTGCAATATTCGCAATGAAACTACTGTATTATTACCAACCGCTTCTGTATATGTTTATAAACAAAATATACCTAATAAAGTACGCGTTTTTATTGATACAGGTTCAATGAGTCATTTTATTTCTAAAGCTTGTTGTGAACGTTTAAATTTAAAAATTATTCCAGATAACTCTACTATCACAGGTATTGGTAATGCTCAAGTTCCCTGTCTTGGATTAACGACATTTAAAATATTTTCTCGTTACGATTCTCGCTGTTATTACAATATTAACGCTCGCGTAATAGACAGTATTACTGATGGTCTGCCTAGCTCACCTATCGATATTTCAAATCTTACTCATATTCGCAATTTACCCTTGGCGGATGATGTGTTCTATTTGCCCGCTGAAATTGACTGCCTTATAGGAAGTGAACTAGTACCGTTCCTCTTACGAAGCGAAACAGTTACCGCACCCGATTCCTCAGTCGTTGCTGTACAAACTACACTCGGTTATATTATTATGGGTAAGGCAGACTGTGACTTAAACTTTAAGTCATTCACAGACCGCTGCAATAATATTCAAGATAAATCCTTTTTATGCACCCCTAAATATAATTCGTTAGAATCGCTATCTCAACGCTTTTGGGAGCTCGAAAATGTTCCTTGCAGAGTTCATATGAGTCCTGATGATGAAGCTTGTGAACGAATATTTAAAAATACATACTCACGCGACGATACAGGTAGATATATCGTTCAACTGCCATTTAAAATCTCGTGCTCAACACTAGGAAACTCTTACGCTATCGCTCAACGCCGCTTAATTAGCTTAGAAAAAAGGTTAGATTCCGACCCAAAAATTCGCGAAAATTATAACGCTACTATTCAAGAATATATAAATAAAGGTTATTTGTCTAAAATTGATAATCCTTCTCTCGATGCGCCGCATTATTATATTCCGCACAGAGCTATATATCGCCCTGATAAAGCTTCAACAAAGACACGCATTGTATTAGATGCTGGATGCAAAACCACATCTCTTAAATCGCTTAATGATCTCTTATATGTAGGTCCTAATTTGCAGTGTAATATTTTTGATTTGCTCATTAATTTACGCATGTTTTCAATAGCTGTCACGGCAGATATAGAAAAAATGTATTTTCAGATAAAATTAGACGCCAAACATCACGCTTTTCAACGCATAATCTATAGGTTCGATATCAATAGTAAGTTTAATACATATGAGTTCAATAGAATTTCATTTGGTATATCTAGTTCTCCATATCTTGCTATGAGAGTTATTCGTCAGCTTGCAGCTGATAATCGAATTACGTATCCGCTAGCCGCTTATGAAGTGGAAAATCACATGTATATGGATGATTATGTGTGTTCGTTTGACAACATTGATATTGTCGGAAAAACCTATAAAGAAATGACTACTATGCTCCAATCGGGAGGTTTTAACCTCGTGAAATGGATTTCCAATAGCCCAGAAATTATGAATATAATACCGCAATCGCATAGAAATAATCAAAATATTAATTTTGACGCTGATAGTAATAATTCAAAAATTATAGGAATGCAGTGGAACCCTAAACAAGACAAATTTCAATTTAAAATTAACGCTAACTCATTTAAATGCACTAAACGCTCAATTCTCTCTGTTACCGCACGACTGTTCGACCCTTTAGGTCTTATCAGTCCAGTTACCGCTTTTATGAAACTTCTTATACAAGAATGTTGGCAACATCAATTGGATTGGGATAGTCCAGTCCCTACGCATATCGAAAGCAAATGGATTCAATTCCATAATGAACTTAGTTATCTCGAAAAAATACAATTCTCACGACATGTAGGTATAAAATCTGCTTCTCATATAACGCTACTCGGTTTCGCCGACGCTAGTGAGCGCTGCTATGGTGCCGCAGTGTACATAAGGGTTAGTTCGAATGAACAATCCGCTGGCTCCGTAAAATTACTAACTTCAAAGTCACGAGTCGCTTCTCTAAATAAAATATCTTTAGCTCGCCTTGAACTCTGTGCCGCACTTTTGCTAGCTAACCTAATTAGCCATGTAATAGAAATATTAAATAAACGCTGTAAAGTTAATAAAATATACGCTTTTTCCGATTCAACTGTAACTCTTACGTGGATCCATTCACCAGCATATAAATTTCATACATTTGTCGCAAATAGAATAACAGAAATAATTTCTAAATTACCTGCTGCGCATTGGTACCACATCAGTGGGAGTGATAACCCTGCCGACATAATTTCTCGCCCAGTTACGCCCAAAATATTATTAAATCTCTCATTATGGTTTAATGCACCGCAATGGTTCACAGAACCTCCGCTTAAATGGCCTATCAAATCTTTTCAAATCAATTCCAATAATATTCAATTTATTGAGGCTAAACCTATTACTTTAACAATAACGCATGTTGTGCAACCTGCATATACGCATGCTTTCGAACTGTTAATTGATCGCGTCTCTAGTTACACGAAATTGCTTCGCATCATTGTTTATATATTACGATTTTCAAAACGCTTAAAATCTAAAGGTCTTGTCAACCCTGTAGATTTAGATAACGCTGAAATGTATCTCATACGTTATGTACAAAACGCTCATTTCGCTAATGATATTTCCGCTTTAAAATTAAATAAATCCGTTACAAATAAAATCGCTAAACTCAACCCGTTCATTGACTCTAATAACATTCTTAGAGTTGGTGGTAGGTTACGCCATTCTCAACTCGACTATGGTCAAAAACACCCTATTTTACTACCATCTAAGGAACGTGTAATTGAATTAATAATAGATTATTATCACCTGATCAATATGCATACAGGTCCCGCTCTCTTACTTTCGCTTATAAGACAAGAGTTTTGGATATTATCCGCTAGAAATCTAATACGACAAAGAGTACATAAGTGTAATAAATGTTTTAAACTTAATCCTAAAAATACTTTTCCTCCAATGGGAGACCTGCCCATATTTCGAGTTTCGGAAGTGAAAGCTTTCGTTCATACCGCTGTGGACTACGCAAGTCCTTTTTACATTACGCATATTCGTAAACGCGGCATTAAAAGCCAAAAGGCATATATCTGCTTATTTGTATGTCTGACGACTAAAGCGCTACATTTAGAGTTAGTCTCTGATTTGAGTTCTGACTTATTTCTCGCCGCTTTTAAACGATTCATATCTCGTAGAGGTCCTGTTTCGCTAATATACAGCGATGGAGGTACTAATTTTATAGGCGCAAAACGCAAACTCGATGAGATCTATTCTTTTATACAGTCCAAATCGCATATTAATTACATTGGTCAGATATTATCTGAACAACGTACTCAATTTAAACATAGTCCGCCATACGGCCCACATTTTAACGGCCTTAGTGAAATAAATGTTCGCTGTGTTAAATCTCACCTATTTAAGGTAATAGGCTCGCAAATACTTACATACGAAGAATTTAATACAATACTTGTACAGATTGAAGGTCTACTCAATAGTCGACCTCTTTGTATTTTAAACTCAGACCCTTCAGATATAACCGCATTAACGCCTAATCACTTTTTAAATATAACTCCGCTTAAATTTTTACCCGCTGAAGATATCTCAGATGTTTCGACTAATCGCCTATTACGCTATCAATTACTTAATAAAATCACTAGCTCCTTTTGGCGACGATGGAGTCAAGAATATTTGACTTCATTGCAGCAAAGAGAAAAATGGAATTCGCTTTCTAAGCCTATTAAACCAGGAACTATCGTGGTTATAAAGGATAACAACGCTCATCCTCTTTGTTGGCCTCTAGGAATAGTGGATGAAATCTATCCAGGAAAGGATAAAATAATACGCACTGTTAAAGTACGCACCTCTTCAGGTTCTTATATACGTCCAGTGGTTAGACTTTGTCCACTGCCGTCGCAATAACAAATATCTCATAACATTTAATTTATATTCTCTTTATTCTTAGTTATAGTATAGATCGCACCTTAATTTTACAAATTAAATTAAAATTTTTATCTCAATGTTTAGAGGAAACCTCTAGGCCGGGGGAGTTGTACGCGCCCTTTATAATTTAAATAAAATATTAAATACACTCCACACTTTACGCATTACAAAGGTACACAATCCTTATATACATTTCCGAACGCATCCTTTCTTGGCCACGCCCTCTCATATCCGCTTCCCCAATAAAAATAAAAAAAAGTTAGTTAAAAAAACAAGAAGTCAAGAAATGGCCGCCTCGTAAAAAAAATCGCTACGCTTTCAAAAAGTTGAGTTGAACTCCTAAAACTAATAAACGCAATTGCGCACGCGCCGCTCGGTAAAATTCATTACCTAAATCAATATTGTTCGTGAAGTGTAATTATTGATGAAAATGTTGCTGCGACCAGTGAACTATCGAAGGACATTACAGGTACCCAGCCTTTCCTAGAATAAAACCACACAGTTTCATTTAATCCAATCCATCAAACCTTACAACCCCATAATCTGGTTTTAGATATCATAATTGCACAATAGTTTTACACCTACCGTTGGCAGTCCACGAGTGTTGTGTGCAAACGTGGAGTGTTATCGGTAGACGTCCCATCCCATTTTAACATTAAATTTCTCCAAGGGCCTCTGCGTGTTGGATCCATATCCCCATGTAAGCCTTTCAAAGGACCGGGTATCTTCCCTTCTTTAATATTTTAAACAATATGGAAGATAGCCGTGAAACTGGGAGACACAATATAATAATAATAATAATTTATTTAAACAGGAAATGCTATTTTACAGAACAACATTACGATAGTCCCTGAACTAGGCTAGAGCCTGTATCTCAGGAGCCAGAGTTGCGAGTTTACAATTGCAGCATGTCATTACATAAAAACTGATTCATTAACATTCAGAAACTAATATAAGATTTAAAGTACCGGCAGGTTGTGTCTGGAGGCGTGCATGCGTGGTGTGTGTTGTGTGTGGTGTGAGTGTGTGCGGGTGAGTGGGGATGTGAGTGTTTATGTTATGTATGTCGTCGCCTGTGCCGTTGTTTACAAAACATTGATGATCTTTTCAGTTGAGTCATAGGAGAGCGAGAGCAACCATTTTTTTACCGTGTTTTTGCATGAAGTATATGAAAGTTCTTTGAGACTGCAGTGTTTTAATACAGCGTTATAAATGTGAGAGTGTGAAAATAATGGACATCGTCTCCCAAGGAGCGAATCTAGACGCAGGCAGGGGATTCGGCATGTTCTTTTCTTAGTTATCTCGTCGTAGTCATTGCGGTTTTTAAGACCTTTGTGTACAAGAAGCGTGGCTTTGAGTATAAATAACTGCCTGACCCTTAGAACTGGAAATTCTTGGTATACAAGATCTGTGGTGTGTCGATATGGCCTTCTCAACATTACTTTAATCACGGCCCTTTGAGCTCTCTCTCTAATTCTATTATATATCTATTCTATTATATAATGATATGCAGGATAAACAACGATAATAACGATAATTCTATCTCGCAGAGAAATAGAATACAATTCCGTTTCATTCAGTAAAACGGAGTAAGAATACAATTTACCACACTCTCTCGTGCCTGTGGGTGTCGTAAAAAACGTAAGGGATATTATATCCCTTAGTTGTTTTTTGTGACTCCTCTACATATAACATTTAAGCAAGACAAGGAAAACTTGAAATAAAGCAATAAATCTGATCAGCATGAGGTCGAAATCCGTATTGTTGTGGAGGTGGCTCGAACCCACTAATCGAACGTCTATGAGCTGAAATGATGATTATGATAATGATGATTATACACATACAACTCAAAATAATAATTTGTAAATAATTGTTTTTGCATGGAATTGAGATTATTTACATTGTACGCCCAAATTTTATAATCGATAACCAGATACATAGGTATTTTATTACATTAAAACGATAATTGTCTGGGTAATCCCGCTCAATGTATTGATAATAAACTAGGAAATCCCAGTTAATTACCTATCTGCATATTGTATATTAGGAATCCGCCCTCGCTTCGCTTCGGTTTCAGTCGCTATGCCCCCTCATTTTAAGTCTCCAATAACTTCTTTAAATATGCAGTCCACGAGCGCAGTCCATGAGGCATCGGTTTTTTTTTTCTATCGCCAACGCATTCAATAGTCTGCCATTCAGCTGTGTCAGGGAGGCGCTCCGTTACCACGGAGTGCCAGCTTACCTGAGGCGGCTGGTGGCAGACTATTTGGAGGGGCGCAGCGTCCTCTACGCCAACCGAGTAGGGGACGTTGTGCGAACGCCCATGACGTGCGGTGTTCCACAGGGGTCGGTTCTCGGACCCACCCTGTGGAACATCGGCCACGAATGGGCGTTGCGGGGGAGCCTCCCACCCGGGCTGGGCGTAATTTGTTACGCCGACGACACGCTCGTCACAGCCCGCGGTGGGACGCTACAAGAGGCGGTAAGCCTGGCGACCTCAGGCACCGAAGAGGTCGTCAGGCGGATCGAGGCGCTGGGGTTGAGGGTGGCCCTGGACAAGACGGAGGCCCTCTTGTTCCATGGGCCCCGTATGGACCCTCCCATCGGCGTCTCGATCACCGGCAACTCGGTTGGGATCAGCATGCAGGCCCATATGAAGTACTTGGGCCTGGTGCTCGACGGGCGATGGTGGTTTCGGGAGCATTTCCGCAGGCTCGTCCCGCGGCTCGTCGGCGTGGCGTCCGCCCTACAATGGTTGATGCCGAATGTGGGCGGCCCGAGCGCGGCATGTCGACAGCTGTACGCGGGGGTCATCCGGTCGATGGCCCTCTACGGCGCACCGGTGTGGGCGGGATCCATGACCGCCCGACTTAGGGCCCTTCTGTGGCGTCCACAGAAGGTCATGGCGGTCAGGATCATCCGCGGGTACCGCACGGTGGCGACGGAGGCGGCGTGCCTGTTGGCCGGGACTCCCCCGTGGGACCTGGAGGCGGAAATGCTCGCCGACTTGTATCGGCGGGTATCGGGGGTGCGCGGGGGGGGCGGTGTTGTTTCCCTGAGGGAGCTCACCGCCTGGCGCGTCGACGCCCGCCGAGACGTCATCGCCCGTTGGGCAGACCGGCTGGAGAGGCCTCGATACGGTGTTTGGACCGTGGAGGCCTTCCGGCCGGTGCTGATGCAGTGGTTGGAAAGGCGGCACGGGGTGCTCTCCTTCCGACTCGTACAGGTCTTGACGGGGCATGGATGCTTCGGCAAGTACCTGTACAGGGTCGCTAGGAGGGAGAGAACTCCGTCCTGCCACCACTGCGATTGCGACGAAGACACGGCGCAGCATACGCTCGAGGTCTGTGCCGCTTCGACGTCCTCCCCGAGGGGGGGGACATCGGTCGATGGGAGGGTGCCCCGGGTAAGGGGTATTTCGTCGGGCCGACCACTGATGACAAGTAACCCTGCTCCAGTGGTTGGCCCAACGACGAAGGCGACGTGGTGTTCACCCACAAAAAAAAAAAAAATTGCGTGATTTGTAAAAATGAAATAATAATCATTGATGCTGTAATTTTACAGTTCAATTTTGCTTGTCGCACATGTATCAATAATATACATATATAGATAAACGTGTACCTATAGACACAAAATAAAATTTTAATGTTTAATTGTAATATTTCTTTTTTCGTGTCTAAACATGTTTATTCTCATCATTCGTCATTTCATTTCGAACTCGAACGAAATTCAGAAGAACTAAAATACGTAATTAAGGGAAATTTAATAGTATTTTTTTTTTGTTTAAGTGTTTGTGTCCTTATGATATTAATAGCGATCCGCCCTCGCTTCGCTTCGGTGACCGGCCACCGGCCACTCTGTATCGTATTTTCATTTATTTTAATAATTTGCTGTAAAGTGCAATTTTAATGTACATTAAATGCTTTAATTGGATTTAGTTGGTTTAGTATTTAATTGGATAAGAACTATTTATTAATGTATTGTTAAAAATAGCTTCATTATTTTTTAGTAATGTTTAAAAATAAACATGGATTCTGTGGATTATCCTTAGGAGATAGATATACAAGTATACCTACCGTCACGAATTCGTTTGTAGTTTTTTTAAGATATAAAATTTCGTAGTATATATTTTTTGATATGTCTGTAAGGTATATTAAAATAATATACTACGAAATTGTTTAGCAGCGTTTGGAATGTAAGCGGGTAAAAATGTTTTTCACGATACACTTAAGTGTATATGTTACGGCTAATACCCGAAGTGCGGCTACATCTAGTTCTAGCCGGTTAAAACTAACATAATATACACCATTCCATTACACTACTGAAACTTTAGGAACAGCTCGAACGCAAATTGCGGCATCACGGCAGCCCGCGCGGAACGGTCGAATCACGGCGACATGAAATTAATTTCGTTGCGCGTTTTAATTTTGCTATATTATCTCCTAAGATATTTATTTAATTAGCATGGTGTAAAGGAATAAAATAATTTTCATGTAATGCTCAAAACAACTAACGTATTTAAAATGACAAGGATTTATAATATATTTCTGTAAATAGCTTTTTAATATAGGTTTTATAACTGCCCACTTTTAAAGTATTAAATCAGATATAGTATGAGACTGATGATGAGTCCTTAAGAGATAGACATATGCCATCGCGGACGTTTTTGGATGCATTTTAAGGGGTAGGTATAATACTGTGGTACCTACATTATTTTGATCTATCTCGTAGGGTTCAGCCAGCGTTTTGTTACAAACGCTATAAGATTACGAAGAGGGAGAGGATACCGTCCTGCCACCACTGCAATTGCAATGAGGACACGGCGCAGCATACGCTCGAGGGCTGCGTGGCCTGGGCAGAGCAGTGCCGTGAGCGCGTCGCAATCATCGGTGCCAACCTGACGCTGCCGACCATCGTTAGAACGATCTTGGACAGTGTCAGGAACTGGGACACGGTCTGCAAGGCAGTTATCTGGCAGAAGGAGGCGGCGGAGCGGGTCCGGGAGGCATTCCTCTACCATGACACGCTCCGCCGCCGGCACGTTGAGTGAGGAGGGCACGAGTACCTGCGCCTGATGACGCGGGTGGACGGGCCGGGGATTACTCCGCCACCCGTAGAGCGGTCAACCGCGTGAGGGCGATGCTCCGGCACCTCTGTCTTGTTGCCGAGGCGTCGAATGGAAGGATACCCGAAAGGGTACCCTAACGGGCCGGCCACGAAAGTCAAGGAATCGGTTCCAGTGGTCGTGCCGCTGGCGTTGGGAGGGACCATGGTTGGTCATGGGGTCGCATGCCGTCCATCCGACGTATTGGGCGGGATGTGTCCAGACCATAGACTACATAAAAAAAGGTCCAGCCAGCGTTTGCAATGCAAGCGCAACAAATTTTTGATGTGAAACATCTATAGGCGAGGATGAACCTGATCGTTGACGTGGCGTTAACGCCACGCAGGGATATGTCCATTTGCGCAAAGAAACCATAAACTGTTTTAGAATTTTGTACAAATTTGTCTCGATTTTTCAGGCCCAAAAATCGTTTGAATAAATCGATACGAAGCACTGAACCGATTCGGTGAATCGATTCTTTACCCTAGAAAATCGTTATTCGATTTTTTTATGCCCATTCGATACTAGTGTTCAGTATCGAATGGGCATAAAAAAATGTTAGTGTTTTATATAGTGTTTTATTAGATAAATAACACTTCCAAATTTCCTAAAAAAAAAAACCCCTCATCACAATCCTGCCAGAAGAAAGGTACATTTCCTAAAAAAAGCTCATCGCAATTCCGCCAAAAACATATCTCGTCTTGAATTGGAAGAAAATTCGAAAAAAAAGATCTATGGATCGATTAATCGGAAAGCAATCCATCAGACCTCGATTTTCTTGTGAATCCATTCTTTGAACGTCGATTCAAATCGATTCGTCGTAATATTTTATAGATACTTTGTCATATTAATTCCTGTTGTAATCTGTTCTTTTAAATTCAAATAATTTATTATGCACCCCGAGATGACACTTACATATTGTCAAGTCTACAAAATTAAATTAAATTATCCAAAAAAATAAACTACTACCGGATCGGCACGTAACCGACAAGAAGATCTGGCATCTGAATACTGAGAAGATTCGGCAAGAAACTCAGCGGGCTTATCTATTATTTTTAATTATTTTTTTCTTCTTACAAGATATAAAATTGTGCATGTTTTGTAAGAACTAGCGTCAGTGTGAACTACAAGATACGTAATATAATTCAAACGATTATGGCTGGACCAGATTCCACAAGCGTTTATGCATATATACCTACAAAACAATGGTGATATTTCACATCTGCCAGGCGTCCTGAGCGACGGCTCTCTTTTTTTATTTACAACATCACATTAGAAGACTAAAATGATCAGTATTTTTCTACTATATTATGCATGTATATATGTATGTATGTATATACTAAAAACCTTGAATCACTATTTATTAAAAAAAAAACTAAGTAGGTACCTACATCAAAAAACATGAATAGGCACGAAAATAGAAATATTTTATTGATGGCAATATTTTTATTTTAATTTGAAAAAGAAATTTGCAAAATTTCTATTTTCGCGTCTGTACATGCTTGTTCTCATAAACATGTTTAGCTCCCTTATCTACCGCTGTTTGTTGTCAAATTCATAATACCTAAATAAAAAATAGTAAGGCGAAGTGGTGCCGCTGGGAGCAAAATATACCTACACCGACATGTCGCTCAATTTTATTAGGTAATTCAAGGTAACCCGAATAAAAGCTTTTCATGAAGGAAACCTCTTCAATGGCATAAGTCATTGAAAAGGGTAACCTCTTCACGTGGTTACCGTAACAAAGAGGGTTACCCTATTGCTGGGTTTTGCCGATATAACCCATACAAAGGGTTACCCTGCGATATGAGTGACCCCATGTACGGGTTACCCAGTCGAAAGGCTTAAGCCTTAAGCGGTTGTACGGTCCCTGATTCGGAGTGATGAAAGGACAAAATGTGGCCCTATATTCTATCGTTTTCCCTCCCCATCGCGACTGGAAGTAATCTCCACACAGGTACCTACCGATTTCATAACGTGGCCAGCCCAGCAGAATACCCTTACGTCCCTTGACTTACTACCCCTTGACTTATGATCATAAATACTATTTGTTGGTAAATATAGCCATTGTTATTCGCTGATAATGCAGTTTTTCATTCATAAAAACTTGTTAACAAGGAAAATAATAATTGTGGTACATGGGACCTGTTAGCCGGACGATTGGAATAATTTTGCACTAGGTATGCTTTCGAATCCCAAGTTTGGCAATAATTTTACACTTGTAAATATTTTTTATAAATAACCTAGCATATTAAGTGCCAAATCTCAGTAATTTAGTTTTCAGTTGGTGAAACAATTTTTAAAATTGATTTAATAGTTAATTGTAAAAGCGTAACAAACAAAGAAACATTCGCATCTACCTATAATATTGCTTACTTGAGCATTCGTAATTAAATATCACGCACTGAAAACATGGAAGGTTACTTATCATAAATATGTATTTCCTTAAATATTTGTATACTTAAGGAAATAATTTGTTTATTATCATGCATATTAACAATAGTTAATTTACATTATTTTAATATTATTTTATGTAAACAGACGACATCACCGAGAATCTACACTTCTTAGTTATGGTCATACTAATTCATCATCGGTATAACAAAAAGTTTTCTAACCTAACAATTGTCTGGGACGTCGAGAGATGAGGGTACCCGAAAGCGTATTCCGTCGGGCCGACAACTGAGGACAAGGAACTCAGCACTGGTGGTCGGCCCAACGACAAAGGCGACGTGGGTACGGGTGGGAGATGGCCTCGCGCGCCGTCTTTTCGTCGCCCAGAACGGAATGGACGGCGTGTGAGCTTACCACAGCCTAACAGTTGTTTCAACTAAATTATTGTAGTAGGAAATCCTTTGACATTACAATTCGTATAAAAGCCGCTTGCCGAAGTAGAACTATAGAATGTATTTATTTATTTCTAAGGGATTTGATCTATAAGCAGTACAGTCTACAGGCGCGCAGGCCCATAACCCACCCGTACCCACGTCACCTCGTTGTTGGGCCGACCACCGGAGCAGATGTGACTTGTCGTCAGTGGCCGGCCGACGGAATACCCTTTCGGGTACCCTCACCTCTCGACGTCCTGGGACGTCGGTCGCCGTCGCGCGGTCAGCCTCTCTGCGGGTGACGGACAATTCCCCGGTCCAATCACCCGCGGCCTCGGCTAGGGCGGCATTAGGCGCAAATACTCGCGCCTGCGCCGCCCGAGTCGCCGGCGGCGGAACGTGTCGCCGAATAGGAGCTCTACTCGCACACGATCCGCCGCCTCCTTCCGTGAGATTACGGCCTCACAGAAGGCGGCGACCGCGTTCCTGACGCTGACGAGCATCTCCCTGGCGATGGTCGGCAGCGCCAGGTCGGCACCGATAGTTGCGACGAGTTCACGGCGATCCCCCTCCCATGCAGCACACTCCTCGAGCGTGTGCTGCGCCGTGTCCTCGTCGCAACTGCAGTGGTGGCAGGACGGTGTGCTCTCCCTCCTGACAATCTTGTGCAGGTACTTCCCGAAGCAACCGTGCCCCGTCAGCACCTGCACCAGTCGGAAGGAAAGCACCCCGTGCGTCCGCTCCAACCACTCCATCAGCACCGGCCGGAAGGCCTCGACGGTCCTGACACCGTACCGAGGACTCTCCAGCCGGACTGCCCAACGGGCAATAACTTCTCGACGGGCGTCGACCCGCCAGGCGGTGATCTCTTTGATGGAGACCATGCCGCCGCGGGCGCGCGTCTCCGACACCCGCCGATAAATTTCGGCGAGCATCTCCGCCTCCAGGTCCCACGGGGGAGTTCTGGCCAGGAGGCACGCTGCCTCCGTCGCCACCGTGCGGTAACCCCGTATGGCCCTGATCGCCATGACCCTCTGTGGTCGCCACAGGAGGGCCCTAAGACGAACGGTCAGGGACCCCGCCCACACCGGTGCGCCGTACAGGGCCATCGACCGGATCACCCCCACGTACAGCTGTCTGCACATAGCGCTGGGTCCGCCCACATTCGGTATCAGCCGCGAAAGGGCGGACGCCGCGCCGACAAGCCGGGGAACAAGTCGATGGAGATGCTCCCGGAACCAAAAATGCCCGTCGAGCACCAGGCCCAAGTACTTCATGTGGGCCTGGATGCTGATGGTGACCGACTTCACGGTGATCGAAGCGCCGGCGGGAGGCTCAGCGGTACGGAGGCCATGGAACAAAAGGGCCTCCGTCTTTTCCAGGGCTACCCTCAACCCCAGCGCTTCGATCCGCCTGACAATCTCCTCTGTGCCGAGAGTTGCCAGGCGTGCCGCCTCCTCTAGCGTCCCACCCCGGGCTGTGACGAGTGTATCGTCGGCGTAGCAAATTACGCCCAGCCCGGGTGGGAGGCTTCCTCTCAACGCCCAGTCGTAGCCGATGTTCCACAGGGTCGGACCCAGAACCGACCCCTGTGGGACACCGCATGTCATGGGCGTTCGCACAACGTCCCCTACTCGGTCAACGTAGAGGACGCTGCGCCCCTCCAAGTAGTCTGCCACCAGCCGCCTGAGGTACACGGGCACCCCGTGATATCTCAGCCCCTCCCTGATGCAGCTGAATGGCAGACTGTTGAAGGCGTTGGCGATGTCCAGGGACACCGCCAACAGGACTCCTCCGCCGGTGACGGCCTCCGCTACCACGGCCTGCAGGCGAAGCAGGGCCGCGATCGTCGAACGCCCTCTCCGAAAACCAAACTGGGCGTCCGACAGATCGGGCACGACCCCGACGAGGTGCCGCTCGATGCGGGCAGCCAACACCCTCTCCAGCAGCTTGCCCGCATCATCGAGCAGCACGATGGGCCTGTAGGCCGAGGCCGACTCGGGAGACCGACCCGGCTTCGGCAGGAGAACCAGCCTCCCCTCTTTCCAGCATCCAGGGAACTGCCCGGACGTCAAACAGGCGTCGAACAGTCCCCTGAGGCGTGGTCCCAGGTGCTCGAGGACCAGGGCCAGCGCACGGTTCGGAATACCGTCGGGCCCCGGGGCGGTGGATTTCACTCGCATACGCGCCACTGCCGGCCCCATTTCCGGCTCCGTGATGGGCGGAGCACTTTCATCTTCGGCCTCCCGGTCGCTGTCCGGCAAGGCATGACCGGGGGCGTGTGTTCCGCTCGCCGTGGAAAGAGGTCCTCGACAACTCTGGTGAGGAGGCTGGGCTGGAGAGTCTCGGTGAGGGGGGGGCCCCGCCCGCGGAGCTTGCTCAGCGCCGCGAGATAGGGGCGACCCCAGGGGTCACGCTCGAGACTGTCCAGCATCTCCCGCCGACTAACGTCCTTAGCGATACGGACGGCCAGCCTGAAGGCAGACCGCGCACTGCGGTAAGCCTCGTACAGCTGGCCCTCCCGCTCAGCGTCGCGGTGACGCGCTCGGCTGCGGGTGTAGGCCCTCCGGGCACGTATGCACGCGGCCCGAAGGTCTGCCAATTCTCGGGACCACCAGGGGACCGCACTCTTCGGGGGCAGACGCCTCACACGGGGCATGGCCGCATTGCAGATCTGCGTTAACGCACAGCGGATGCGGCCAGCCTCGGCATCAACCCCGTCCACCTGGGGCGGTGAGGATAGCCACGACTGAACGATGGCTGCCTCCGCCAACAGGTCCCGATCCAATCGACCCACAGCCCACCGCGGAAACGCGGGAGCTCCGTCCGCCGTGTGAACCCTGCGACCAGCTAACATTTGGCATTTCTTTTTATGGTACCGATTTAGCTCGGATCTCGAGCATAAGCCAAGATTACTGTTTTTGGAATGATTTAAAGAAATTTACTATTAACTATCTACGGCCACATAGGTAACAACTTATCACTGCTGGCCTCAAGTCAACTTCAAAACAGAAAAGAAATTAACAATACCATGCTGATTAGACCAGGTATTATAGTTTTATTTCGAATTTGCCAAATCTTGGAGTGACATTATCTATTTCCCATAATCGTCTTTTCCGATACTCAGGAGAAAGGAGAACAGTTGATTAATCATATCATAAGGATATAAACCAATGAATGTAATGGCTTTGATGGTGGTACCAATGGCGTCAATTGCGCTCGCGCAACACAATCCAGGACCTTAATTTTGAAACTTCAATGCCTTGCAATATTGGCATCTTTGATTATATACCCGTCTAGATGGAGTAATGCAGAACAAACGATACACAAAAAGTGTCCTCGCTTTTTCGCTATGTGTGAGTACGCTTTGTGTTCTTACTGTAATTAAACTGTCAATGTGTGCGTGTTTAAGGATACCCACTTTTAAATAATTTTCCCAATTTTTTTTAAAATTTAAAAAGATGGAGGTTAAATAAAATAATGATATAATTAATGGAAAAGTGTTTCATTTAAATATTGTAAATACAAAAACAAACGAAATACCTTAAATTAAAACCCGTCTCTTTGGATTTGTTTTCGGAATAGTTTCCTCTTAGATTTTATGGCATGGATTGTGTTATCCAATTTACAAATATAGTGACATCTTATTTGCAAATATTGACGTGACAACGCCTAATAAATCGATGAACGCTGGCTTCATGCAGGAAAAAGGATGACTCATTGTCCCGTTACGCTGATTGTAGGAAGCAATAGAATGAAGTGAAAAGTTGTGTGAAGTGAATGAATAATTGGGAATGAAATTCTAAGTTAATAAGAGAAATTTTGTGAATAGAAAGACTAGCGTGGTATCGGACGAAAAGAAAAGGCCCAAGTTTAAGGCCGAAGAGGAGTCAAAATGGGAAGGATGTTCCGGTTCACTAGTTTACCCGAGAGTTGTCACTAGTGGATTGGTCAGACAAGAGTGGTTAAGTGGTGGAAGTTTTCAGAAATTGATAAGAAAGTCACGGAGAGAGAGGAAATGTCCGTATCCACTGGTTTACCAGAAGGTTAGTGCCAGTGGGTTAGACAGACCAGCGTGGTTAGATGAAAAAAGTGAAAAAGAAATCTAAGATGTATAAGGGAGTCTAGCTGGGAAAAAGATGTGCCCGAGATTTGCTGGTTTGACCCAGGGATTAAGGCCAGCAGATTGGGCAGACCAGAGTGGTCAAATTGTGAAATGGCTTGAAAGGCGGGAAGAACCGGAATGAGAATCGGAATCATTTCACTCCTTCTTTGTATCCATACAGAATAATGATAATTCAATAAAAATTATTCAATTTTATTCATAAAAGCATGCAGTCATTTCATCAATGGTTTGTTATGACGTTGTCACGTGAAACTATCGTCCGTAAACCGACTTTACAGACAACCATTTTTTTTCTATTAGAAGTTTGAAAAGACTCGTTTCGTGGTGTTGACTACAATTTTTAAAATATTTGTCACTGATAAATTGACAAATTATTTTATGACATATCTTTTTATAATTACAAGAGGATGTCGCTATATGTCCCTGTTTTATGAAAGCCCTAATTACATACTCCGCTACCTTACAGATTTTAAATGCGTATGCCCAGGCATACACAAGACCGCCTTCATCTCGAACACTAACTAATTTATGGAAATTTAGTAGTTCATTCGATTTAGTTGTCTAAATACAACTAGAACGTTTAATCTGCCCACAAATACGTCGAACGACAAACCCCGCTATGTATCCTACTACTTGTTCAAAATAATCCGAATATTCGGATGGATTAATCAATAAAAAAATGTCAGCCTGTGTTAAATTATTAAATGAACATCGCTTACAGTATCACACTCATCGTCATCATCTGCTCGCGTTAGAGATGTGGTTTCATTTATGCATTTTACTGCAGAAGTGCAAGTTAGGATACTGACGCTTTCTAACAGTACAAAGTTACCAGAATCTACTACTATCTACTACTATTACATATATATTTTACGTCATCATCATTTGCCTGCCCTCATCCCACGCTAAGTGGGGTCGGCACAACATGTTTTACCTTCTAGCCTCCATATAAAACCATTTGTAAAAGATACGGATATTTTTTTTATGGCCGGCCGCCTGCCTGACGCCAACCCTCCTCAGGAATTCTCGTTACTGGGGATAAAGGATGAGGATATGGTGGATAACTATGGGATAAAGTGGGTTAAGGATACTACGGTCATGGGGTATAGGATAGAGACGATAGCAGCAGCTAGAGCAGTCCGGGCTCGCGTGCCCGTAGTGACACTAATCCGTTGACGGACAGACAACTGGTAGTGGCACCCTCTGGACGAACATATATATTTTACATCACTGTAGGTAAATCCCATATTGAGACATGAATTCAATCCGCAAAACATGTAAAAGATATAATTTCTAGCTGCCAAATAACTATGTATACTAACAAAATATACTAAAAAAACTTTATCAATTTTATTTGGTTTAAAAAACTCAAGATTTGCATATCAAAATTATAAGATCAAATACAATCAGTATGCAAATATGGCATGGCTATGGTCAGTACTGATTTTCCTTTATCTCCCATTATTGCGACAAATCTCCCGAGAATAAACTGGCAGCACTGTTCAATTCCATTAATTTAAAAATATCGAAATAAAAAATCATGATATCTTGAAAGAATGTATTTAAATAACAAAACTTACCGATGAAAAGTGATTTTGATATTGTTATGAGGTTTTCCCACATTATTGCGACACAGTTTGACAGCGCACACCGGCTTATTATTACTTTTTTCACGAGCACGTTACCATGTTACCATACCATCAAACGACACTGATGTAAGGAACAAGCGAGTCTACTTAATACAGTAGACAGTATTTGGGCCGTTTTGTACGGCAAATGAGCCATCTCGACGTGTATATTATCAAACATTGGCATACAACGTTCATTGACCCAATACTTACAACTTAAGTTAAATAAGGAATTAATTGTTTTACATGTATTTTATTAATAAAATAACTCCAACTGAAGCATCTGTTTTAAACAATTTTCGGTTTTTTTACATCCTCTTTGACAATATTTGCAGCACGCGTTCTGTCAATTCTATGTTAAACGTCATAAGGTTACATTAAAAAAGTTTATATTGTCCAAAGCGGTTAGATTAGAAATAATTTTATATGATGGTTAAGTATTCTTAAATTTTCTAATTTTCTGGGCAATTTCCTTATTTTTCTTTCATAAGAACCTTCTCCTGACAATAACAAATACAACAAAAAAAGAATTAATGAAGTTGGTCCAGCCGTTCACGCGTGATGGCGTGACCAAGGAAACAGGGATTCATTTATATATATATATATATATATATATATATATATATATATATATATATAGATAAGCTACAAATATGAGCCATTGGTGTCAGTATCGAGTTATAATTTTACTAGCTTTTTCACGTCTATATTTTCTTCATATAAATCGTAATCGTTACCATTAATTAAGTGATGATTACCAAATCGCTGATTCCTCTGGAAATTTTGACAGAACATGATTCTGCAGGCAATTCACAATTAAATAACATTTACTACACTTCAGCATTTTCTCTGCATTATATTACAAAATGAAAATTGTTCAATATAACACTGTAGAAGACGAAAATAATGAATCAAATTTAAAAGCACTATCCGACATAATGACATTATCGTCAAAGATCAAGGAATAAATTAATCCAACTTATATCAACGAATTTTAAAACGTATTATTTAAATCTATAAAAAAGTTTTAATTTATTTCCCATTGAGACCATCGAATTGGATATCTGCCAAGTCGAGCAAAAACGCGATACTGCCTATAACATCCTTTTCTCGAAACAATTGAGGCCATTTTCGGTCCCCCTATACTTTGTTGTGAATAAAGCTAGAACCCTGAATTACACGGTATACTTCAAATTACATTAAATTTGAAGCAAAAGTTTAAGAATTATAATATGCTTGTCTCTAACCACTTTTTTATAATTACAGATTGTGTGTTATCCCTGAAGGATGACTTTGGAACGCCAAGTCCTGTTTTTATAAAGAACGGCGCCTTTTTAACGCCTAATTTGGACGGTAGTATTTCGTTTCGGAGATCCGAAACTGTGCTCGTTGCTTGCCCTGGTAGTAAGAGAAGAATTATATTGAAAAATGTTACAAGTGGTTATGATGTTTTGGTAGGTATCCGTGAACTAAATCATTAGTAACTGTTATACGTATTTAATTGATCGTTTCATTGATCCAAGGGTGAATCAAGTAAATAGGATTCGTGTATCTATCTATGCTTCAACCTATCAATGACCATTATTACACATGCATAGTTCCAAGGGAGATAATTGCACAAACACTATGTTTACTAAACAGATTAACGATTGCAATTAATGTTATAAGTTATTTAGAAGAGGGCTACTGCCTAGTCTTCTAGTGGTCTTCTATCCGTACGTATTATGATTACAAAGCTATGAACTAGCAGTGATGCTGGTAGAGTCTACCACGGATCCTCGAACCAAGGAGCCTCGGATCCGAGAATCCAAGAAAAGTACACGGTATTCGCCATGGAAGTTCAGTAATCAGAAAACTATCGTCTCCAGTGCAGCCCTGTGTATGTTTTTCTAATCAAAACAGACGCTATCTACATGCAATTGGCGACTGCTGAAAGGTCTACTTGCGGTAGCTACGAGGAGCGGCCTTTCCGTCTATTGTAGTTGAGGCGAGCGGGTCTCCTCCTTCTGTCCAAGGTGATTGAAGAGAGTGTTGCTCTAGTAATTAACTCGTGATCGGGTGCCTCTTGAGGGATCTAGTTCAGCCATAGTTTTTTGCATTATATTTGAAAATTGTATCATATCAGCCGAAGAATATCCCACTAGATTTGTTAATAGGCATGTTGTTATATGTTATTTTATTTAAAAGAAATTAGTAAATAAATAAAAATGGACAAACCCGCTGAGTTTCTGGTTGGATTTTCTTAAAGAGATCTCATTCCAATCCGGTGGTAATTTAAGGAAAAATGTAAAAAATGACATATTATATTAATAAATGTATTACGCTTAACTCCGCGGGGTTTAGACGTACTAAATTACAATCATATCCATAAGTATACACATTTCGTCATGAGATATGATTAAAATCATCCTGTCATTCACAATTGCTCCTTGCTCCTACACCTTATACCCACGTGTTGAATATTAAGAACAATGTGTCAACCATTTTATCTTCGTTACAAGTTAGCAGTTTAGATTTCTTTGAAGTCTACAAAGAAGTATGACTTTCTACGTGCGTACATAACGTACACACATACTTTTTTTTGTTTATGCCCATTATTTTTTGTTTTTTTGTAAGAAAGTGTTCTATGTAAAATTTAATTAAATAGCAACTTGATTAATAGAAACTGCAATCTTCCGTGCAAGTACCGCGGTATCAAATCCCACGCACGACAACACTTTTTGCGATCCACAGATTGTTGTTCTGAGGTAGTCGTAATTTGTATTCGATAATTATATCTTTGTAAAGTCCACTGCGAAACCAGGATTATTTCCTTAGTGCAAGGATATTAGTTTCGTTTTAGGGGAGTTATTTTTTCGCCTGATGCCGCCCTAGGAGAGGCTGCGGGTTACCAGATCGGGGATATGGTCCGGCACCCGCGGAGAGGTTACCCTCGCAACGGCGATCGGCGTCCCGGTAGGGAACGTCGATCGCATCCCGGAGCTATTTCCTTGGCTGCTCCCTTAGCTATTTCCTTCCGGAGTTATTTTTTATTGCCAATAAAAAAAAAACTACATTTCTATTGAAATAATATCACCACGGCTAGACGGTATAAGCTGCTCCAAATTTAACAATGCCGCTCTGTGCTCCCAAAGAGTTCAGTCCAAAACTGTCTACGCTCTCTTTAATATAATTATTTTAATTTCCAGGAGGCTCATTGCATAATAAATACCACATTCAGAGTGGATAGAACCATTTTGAATTTTAAAGAAATCAAATGTAATAATCAACCGTTCTTTAGTACTGAAGCAACGGCTGAGTCTTGCGCTAAAAATGGACGTATGTATAAGTAAGTACTGAATTTTGGTAGTACAGTGGACCCTCTGTAGTCCAACAAACGTTTTGCACGGCAGTGTCGGACTATCGAATTTGTCGGATTACAGAGTACTGCCTAAGACCCCTTATAGTCCGGCTTGTTTTCAGAAGGGTACCTTGTAATTCGACAGGTGTGTATACGCAATATACAATGAAGAAACTAAACTATCAACATACACTAGATCGTACCATTGTGTGTACCGTACATGTAATGTAGTCACATTCAAACTAAACAATCAGATTCAAATCAAAAGCACAATAGTGATGACGCGTACAAGCTGTACCTATTCAATCATACACTACTTACATAAACAAAGACTGACGAAAATTTTTCCAATAATAATAGATATGTCGGATTATAAGGGACGCCGGATTAAACAGGGGCCGGATTACCGCGAGTCCAATGTGTTATTCATGTCCAGTATTTCAATATTCGTGTGGTTATGGTGTAAGAATATAATTCAATTCCCTTGTTTCTTTCCCGCGGCTGTTGTAAAAGACGACTAAGGGATATAACATCAATGTAAAAGAAGCAAAGCTCGAAATAAAATCCTATCCCATCACGTCCAACTAGTATGGTAGGTGTGATCAAATTCATTCAGCATTCATTTTGGAGGAGACTCGAGTCCAATAGTAGCGATGTAAATGAGCTTTAAATGAATTTTGTGGTATTATAGTCACGACCGTCTGTGTGGTGACGGAGTAAGAATACCATTACCCTCTTTTTTGCCCGTGAGTGTCGTGAAATACGACTAAGGGATTACTGCAGATATTGTATACAAGAGAAGGGAAACTCTATATAAAACGCTACATCAACACGTCTGATCAGGATGATATATTAGGTGAATTGCCCTCCCATTTTGGAGGAAGCTTGAGACCAGCAGTGAAACATATATGAGCTGTAATGATGACTGGAAAGAATAAAACCTCCGCAGAATTTGTCATCATTTCAGCCGATTGTCATCCACTGCTGGATGTAGGCTGGCATGCTACGCTCCAGAGTGCGGTCCTTTGCCGCCTGCATCCAACAACGCCCAGCAACTTTTACCTGGTCATCGTTCCACCTATTGGGAGCGTCCTACTCTGCATCGTTCGATACGTGGTCGCCACTCGAGAACCTTTCTTCGCCAGCGGTTGACGATTCGTCGAGCGATGTGGCCTACCCATTGCCATTTTCAAATAAAATCATTTGTTCTGCATAAGCCCCTTAAGGGCACTTACTTACCTATTTCAGGGTGCTAGTTAATTGTGTTATGTCGGGTACACCCGTTCTTCTGCGAATTACCGTAATTCGGATTCTATATCGCAGAGAAATCCCGAGCATAGCCCGCTCCATAGCACAAGCGACCTTGAACTTGGTTATGAGGCCTACATTTAGGGAGCATGTTTCCGTGCAGTAAGTCATCACTGATAACACACACTGGACGTAGACCTGTATTTTCAGACATCAATGATGGAAGAGAATTTATATATGTTTGATATTTTTGAAGTAAAACGTCTTTAGAATCGTTGTGATTTCAAACTCAATGAAACGAAAAAGCGAGTCCATAGAGATACAAACACGTAAATGTATAGGATTCAGCCGATGAGAGAATGAGATAAAGGATGAAGTACGAAGGATGAAGAATAAAGGATAATAGATAAAGAAGTTCTGATATGCGTACTTTTTACACACACACATTCTTTTTGTTTCAGTGTCGGCTACAATATTAATAACAAATTCTATACATTATATTCAGCATGCTTCAATAATAACTCTCTTCATACGCCATATGTGAAGCACAAGATATCACCAAAGAGTTTTTTCCTGCAGGGACATATTAGTCATAGACCGAAATTCGTGGGTAAGTTTATATTTTACTAGCTTCGTCTTATTCGATCGCGTGGTATAGATACTTTGGGCTTTTTTTATGGGTGGGCTATGGTAAGCGCACGCGTGGCCCTGTCCGTCCGGGGCGACGAAAGGACGGCGCGCGGGCTCCTAACCCACCCGTACCCATGTCACCTCGTTGTTGGGCCGACCACCGGAGCAGATATGACTTGTCGTCAGTGGTCGCGACGGAATAACCTTTCGGGTAACCTCACCTCTCGACGTCCTGGGACGTCGGTCGCCGTCGCGCGGTCAGCCTCTCTGCGGGTGACGGACAATTCCCCGGTCCGATCACCCGCAGCCTCGGCTAGGGCGGCATTAGGCGCAGATACTCGCGCCTGCGCCGCCCGAGTCGCCAGCGGCGGAATTATATCATACGATACAGTACTAAAGTACACAATTATCAATGTACATTCAAGTTTGTATATTCAAGTGCTTGTATATTCAAGTTTGAAGAGCTGTAGTCACGCTATGTTATGTTATTATGTTGCTTGTCTTTTCCAATAAAGCTTGTTAGTTAATCTCACTTTAGCAACGTTTTGGTGTCCAGTAGACCTCACAGCTACTTTGGCAGCAGTCATGAGCTCTTTAGCACTGCGAGATTCAATTAAATCTTCCATCAAGGTACTTGTCTTTGTTTTAGAAGATGATTCCTCGAACTCTTTTCAAGGTCTGCCGACTTTCGTTGACTCTTGTGTGATGTTGAAGATTTCGGCTACTGGCAAATTATTTGGAACTTAATTTCCTCACCCTCTAACCACTCCTTATTTTTAGCTATGAATCGTTCCTTTGATTTTCCAGAAGCACTCCACTTAGAGGCGATAGTTGATGAGAGTTTTGCTAATTTCATCTTTATTGTGCGTACAGAATTATCTGTAATACTTAAAATATTGAAATATGTCATAATAAAATCAAAAAGGCGAACATTGCTTTCACTTTTATCTTATTTCATCCATTCTTCAAAATTATCAATTTCTGAAATAGAATGAATGTATTCTGAACAAAAAATAAAAAAAATATTTGTACTCATTTGTGCTGATTTAAAATAGATTTATATTTTAGTGAACTAAACGAACTAAATATGAAATCATAATTTAGCCCGTCTCCAAAAGTCCACAAGTTGTTTCCAGTCCATTAAAGTTCAAAAATATTTAATAATACTCAATAAATTTTAATATTTTTTTCAGATTCATTTTAGAACTACCTGTTTCCGGCAATTTAAGAGTGACTTTTGTCCACCTAGCTTGTTCTAGGCGGTACACTGTGCGACGTTTCGAACACTTTTATACCAGAACGCTGTAAAGCTCAGCAACTTAGGGATGGGAAAAATAATCGATTTTTATGATCGATTATCAAAATAATTAAAATCATTTTTTTTTTAAATTACAATTAATCTATTATTTCTCTGCCAGATTTCCTAAAAAAAAGGTCATCACGATACTGCACTTAACCATGCTAACGACCGACTGAAAGACTAAGTCTAAAGACATGAATAATTATTATAATAACTCGACCTTGGCACCAATAGCTCATATTATTGTAGCTCATTGCCATTAAATAAGAAAAAGAAGAATTGAAAGAATAGAACAAATTATATACTAAATTCTAATTTGAAAATGGGCACAGGATCTGTGATAAGACAGTTTAAGAAGGGTGCACAGAACTGTGTCAAAATGTTCGGAAGGTTAAGGCGATCTACAAATTTAGTGTTCTGAATCCGCTTGTTATTTATGTCCGTTTGTTCTTTATTTGTGAAATCCCACGCCACTGTACAAGGATCTTTTCTTGGCGCAGTTGATAAAAAAAATAACAATTCTAATAAACTTTCTTTTTAATTTCAGAAGGGGAACTGTTTGGTAAAGTTCGAATTTCAAAGGCCTACAAAATGGACGTACAAAAATCCCGCCTCGACGCAATTCTAGGAGCCAACATGTCTGCTAAATATATAACAAAAAAACAGGTTATTTAATATTTTTCTCTTTTCGTCTTCTTAGATAACTAGCGACTGGCTTCGCACGGATCGAATGTTGATACTAAATATACTACAAAATGTCTTTATATACAACTTTCACGGCTTAGAATAATAACGTATAGAAGGATAGTGTCAGTACTTCGAACTTTCGAAATTTGAATCTAAAAATACTAATCGCGCGCAGACGATTACACACGTACACACGAAAACCACTATACCAATTATAAAATCAAATTTTCTTTTTATTAACATAAATTGTCGAATTGCTTTTAAGAGTAATATTAAAAACCTTAAGTATTTTCAAATGTGTTGTGACACCATTTGAATGCACAAACCGTCATAATTACCTATTTATTTTTTAAGAGTTACATACGTACATGCAGTACAGTGACCTCGTATATTACGAACGGTTCCAGCGTAAGCTCCATTAGGTTCCAATTGAAATACTTCACTTTTTGTGAGCGAACTCGCTTTCCATAATTATTATTCTAAGATGTTACTCTTGAAAGTGCGACATGTTATGCATGTAATATACATATAAACCTTCCTCTTGAATCACTACATCTATTAAAAAAAACGCATCAAAAGCCGCAGCGCGGTTTTAAAGGTTTAGGCATACATAGGGACAGACAGACATTGGGAAGCGACTTTGTTTTATAATAAATAGTGATATGTCCCAATGTTGAGTATGGCAATCCTGCAGATGAGGGGTTTTGATATGATAAATCTATCTATACCTACTACGCTGACCAGTCAGGATTGCTTTTATTTATTTATTTAGTTTCACCTATTCCGGTGTCTGTCTGTCTGCCGGCTATCCAATATTGAACGTTAATTTTTAAAATTTAACACTGTCCTGAAATCTGATTGAGCTGAAATTTTATGTTTAGTTCTGATGACAATGTAATAGGCAACACTCAATATAATTTCAATATGGCCGCCGTTCCAAGATGGCGTTGCATAACAGCAACAAAACTGAGAGCGGCATATTCTTTCGTTTCGATAATGGCTTATAAAAGCTTAATTGATATATAAAAGTTCGTTTTTGATTTTTGAAGTGAAATTTCTTTAGAATCGTTGTGATTTCAAACTCTATGAAACGAAAAAGCGAATCCATAGAGACACAAACACGTAAATGTATAGGATTCAGCCGGCGAGAGAATGATGGTAAAGGATAGAGGATGGAAGATGAAGGACAAAGGAGTTTCACTTCTGATATGCGTACTTTGTGCACACTTTTTTTTTTTTTTTTTTAATTTATTTTCCTTGCCAGCCCATACTTGTGTAAGTCGTAAGATTTGGGTAAGGGTTCATCAGTAGAGTGGGCAATAGCTCTCTACTGGGAAACGTGCACCTCACTGCGAACCTCAACCCGCCTGCCAAGAGTCTTAACTAAAAAGCTAACATACATTTTTAAGCTTTTGAAGTGAAACTTCTTTGCGCGCATGAGAGTAAAATTTTTACGTATGAAACGCAATTTAATGACATAAAAATGTGGGATGTTTTTGTCCAAGAAGAGGGTGAGAGCGATTGAGACCAACTGGGAGAGTGTGAAAGGGCGAACATAACACGAAGCACATAGCCATAGAGCGAGAGTAGGGAGCAAGCGAGTGAGAGAGAGACAGTGAGAAGGTACAGTGTTTTTATATATTGATAAAAACACTTGGCACCAAATAAATTTCACTTCTGACATGCGTACTTAGTACACACACATTCAACCTATCCAATTCTACTGCTGAATGTTATGTGGGGATATACCTCACCAGCTTTGGTAGGCGGGCTGGTCATCGCGTTGAGTTATTACACATTTTCCAGGGAGAGCTGCTGTCCTTACTCCCGGTGAGGCTTGTAGCCGATATACATAAAAGTGTAGAAACAATCAAGCATTGGATCCTATGCAATCCTTCCGTTACATTTTAGTCAACTTTTGGGACACCCATGAAAAATAACTTTACCTGAAATAACTAATAGCTATTTTTATGATTACAGTTTCTTTCTCGTGGTCACTTGGCAGCGCGTGCGGATTTCACGACCAGTGCTGAAACCAGAGCCACGTTTCATTATGTAAATACAGCTCCGCAATGGATGAGAGGAAACGCTGGAGACTGGGCAGCTTTAGAAGATGTATGTCATTCTTTTACCTTCTTCTTTTTAAGTGATGGAGCGCTTTAAAATTCAAATCCGCGATCATTCTTTGAAGCAAAATTTGAGAAAAAAGACCTTGAGCAACCTTTATATTTTAGTCGAATTTTACTTCTCCTGCATAGATGTTATATGCATATTATATACCTTAGTCGTCTTTTACGACATCCACGTGCAAGAAAGGGAGTGGTGAATTGTATTCTTACCCCGTCACCATACGGAAATAATAATATTATAACACATATGACTCACTTTACTCCCCGCAAGAAGTGCTGTTCTAATCGCGGGGGATCCCAATCTCACGGACAGATTAGAATTACTGGAGCGGCGGAGAGACTTTGGGTACTGTGTACTCTACCGACTCTCTCATGGGGAGTTCTCTGAGGAACTGTTTAACTTACCACCGTCACCATTTAACCAACATACCACTCGACATCTTAGCGGGGTTCGTCCATTTCACCTGGAAACGTTATGGTCTTCAACTGTACGTTTTCAGCGATCATTTCTCCCACGTACCTACGTGCAATCTGGAATGAACTACCTGCTGCTGTGTTTCCCGAGCGCTATGACATGTCCTTCTTTAAAAGAGGTTTAAGAAGAGTATTTTCTTGCCGACGGCTGTACGCGGGGGTCATCCTGTCGATGGCCCTGTACGGCGCACCGGTGTGGGCGAGGTCCATGACCGTCCGACTTAGGGCCCTTCTGTGGCGACCACAGAGGGTCATGGCGGTCAGGGCCATCCGCGGATACCGCACGGTGGCGACGAAGGCAGCGTGCCTATTGGCCGGGACTCCCCCGTGGGACCTGGAGGCGGAGATGCTCGCCGGACTGTATCGACGGGTGACGGGGGTGCGAGCGGGGGGCGGTGTGTCATTGCCCGTTGGGCAGTCCAGCTGGAGAGGCCTCGGTTCGGGGTGCGAACCGTGGAGGCCTTCCGGCCGGTGCTGATGCAGTGGTTGGAAAGGCGGCACGGAGTGCTCTCCTTCCGACTGGTGCAGGTTTTGACGGGGCATGGGTGCTTCGCCAAATACCTGCACAAGGTCGTTAAGAGGGAGAGTACATCGTCCTGCCACCACTGCGATTGCGACGAGGACACGGCTCGCCGTACGCTCGAGGCCTGCGCAGCTTGGGCAGTGCAGCGCTGTGAACTCGTCGCAATCATCGGTGCAGACCTGACGCTGCTGACTATCGCTAGGGCGATGGTCGACAGCGTCGGGAATTGGGACTCGGTCGCAGCCTTCTGCGACACAGTGATCTCGCGGAAGGAGGCGGCGGATCGCCTACTCGAGGAGCGCAGCCTCGATGAGGAGATCCGCCGCCGGCGACTGGGGCGGCGTAGACGCAATTACCTGCACCTCATGCCGCCCTAGCCGAGGCCGCGGGTGACGTGACTGGAGATTAGTCCGTCACCCGCCGAGAGGCCGACCGCGTGAGGAAAGACCGACGTCCTCCCCGAGGGGGGGACGTCGGTCGATGGGAGGATACCCCAATAGGGGGTATTCCGTCGGGCCGACCACTGATGTCAAGTAACCCTGCTCCGGTGGTCGGCCCAACGACGAAGGCGACGTGGTTTTCGGGTGGGTTGCGGGAGTTGCGTGCTTAAGCCCCTCTGTCGCCCCGGACAGAGTGGTGCGGAGGCGCGCCGACCGCAGCCCACCCACAAAAAAAAAGAAGAGTATTTTCTTTACGGTGGGCAACGGCCTGGCTGTGCCCCTGGTATTGTAAAGGTCCATGTGCGACAGTATCACTTACCATCAGGTGTGCTGCTTGCACGTCTGCCACCATTGGCAATAAAAAAAATCCCATCTATTGTGGAGAAGGCTTGAGTCGAATAGGAAGTGTGCTGATGATAGGTGATTTGGGGAATCATTGGAATCGAAAATTAAAAAATCCTGGTAACGTTTTTAATTATTTCGTCTTATTCTAGGCTCTCAGAAGTCGTGTCAAGATCCTGGGCTACGAAATCTTGGTGTACACCGGTACTCACGGTGTAATGACTCTTCCAGACAAAGATGGACGAATGAAAGAATTTTATTTATACACCGATCAGAATAATAATCATATGGTCCCTGTGCCTCTGTATTTTTATAAGGTAACTATATTTTCCTTTTTTTTTTTATTGATATTACTGAGAATTGACTTCTTTTAATTGTATGTTGGTTCCACGTATTAAGGCGAGTTAAGAATACCCTTCGTTATTTCCCCGTGAGAGTCGTAAAAGCCGCTAAACATTCACCAAGACTCGCTAGTCAGATCACTGTAAATAGGGACTCGCAACTAATTACTAGGTGGCGGCTACTTTTATTCGGCACCGGCTCCTTTTTTTTTTAACGGAACCTGCACTAAGGAAATAATCCTTGTATTGCGGGGGACTTTACAAACATATAATTAACGGACACAAATTACATCCAGACTCAGAACAACAATTTGTGGATCGCACAAAGTGTTGTCCCGTGTGGGATTCGAACCCCCGACACTGGCAATGTAGGTCGCTATCTTAACCACTACGCCATCTGTGCAGTTTACTTTTACTCGGTACCTTTTTCTTTTACTCGGTACAGTTTTCACAAACAACATCGCTTTAATATCGTGAGATGTATTAATAAAGGGTTTCTACAAAACTTAAGATTACTAAAATTAAATTGTATATTTTTCAGCTTGTCTACGACCCAATAAGGAAGACGGCGGCCACATTTATTTCCATAAATTCATCGTTCTACAATAACACTGTAATAAACAATTTGGAATTTTGTGACGATATTTGCGAGGGAAACCCTCGATTCAACTGGCTCACATGGAAGCCTAGGGATGGGACACACAGTTTCTGCTGCGATTATGAACAGTTCGCCGCGGAAATCGACTATTTACCTAAAATTAATGTTAAAGGATTGTTTTATTAATATATGTAGTTAAATACAAAATTTACTTTATTTACACTATTTGTAGAGAAATTTTGACTGTTATATTTTATAAATATTAAATATCGAATAAATTAATATATTTGTAGTGTTATGGCAATAATGTATTACATTTATTTACTTACTAGCAACCCGCCCTCACTTCGCTTCGGTATTAGTCGTTTTACCCGCGTAGTTCCCGTTCCCGTGGGAATACCGGGATAAAATATAGCCTAGTTTACGCCCTGATATTATAGCTTTCCATTAGTGAAATTTTTGAAATCGGTCCAGCCGTTTCGAAGATTACCCGGAAGAAACAGACAGACAGACAAAAATTTTTTAATATGTATTTTAGGCATAGGTGTCGTGCAAATAACCTTGTGAGCATGAAAAAAGCCTATTATTTTGACATTACAAACAGACACTCCAATTTTATTTATTGGTATAGACTAGCAACTCGCCCTCACTTCGCTTCGGTTTCAATCGCCTTACCGGAATAGCTCCCGTGGGAGTACCGGGATAAAATATAGCCTAAGTTTTTCCTTATATAGACAGCTACCTGATAGTAAAATATTATCAAAATCGGTCCAGCCGTTTTGAAGATTACCTCAAACAAACTGACAGACAGACAAAAATTTTTTAAACTGTAATTAACGGTTATTTTCACGACAGCTATGCCTACTGTCGTCCAAATACCCGTGTGAGCACGAGAAATGCCCAGTATCTTGACATTACAAACAAACACTTCAATTTTATTTGTTTGTATAGATGATGTGAAAATAATTAAACATACCTACCTACCTTATTAATTTTACAAGCTTTTTTTAATGAAAATCTTCATGGGGAAACACTGAACTGCAATCTTTTTGTGTGACGAAAAGTGTGCGAGAAATGGAGCTCGCCGAATGACAGTTCGCTTCTGTACTTACGTGTATTATTCACACACTTCAGTTTTCAAGTGTATAAACAATATGCGCAATATAGCAGTCGCTTATGCACTTTTTTACTGCTGTTAGCAAACGAGCAAACACCACACCTGATGATAAATGATATAGCCGTTCATGGACC
Source organism: Lymantria dispar (assembly GCA_032191425.1). Classification (NCBI taxonomy): domain Eukaryota; kingdom Metazoa; phylum Arthropoda; class Insecta; order Lepidoptera; family Erebidae; genus Lymantria; species Lymantria dispar. The sequence goes on from CM063471.1 coordinate 10,203,774, forward strand.
TTTATTAGGCCGCTGCCTAAAGGGAAGAAAGTGAAGGGAGTGGGAATACGTGCAATGAAGTTTGATGATACTAAAGGCATCACCAAAGCCCATCGCACGCAAACACTCTCAGAAAGTTATGCTTCCATATTCCACACAATTAAGTGCAGTAACAAATTAATATAGATAGAATCCTAAATACCGAAAGCCGTAAAGAAACAGGTGATACCTAAGTCGGTTACAGCTATTATTCTACGAAGTAGTACGAAGCATTAACATGCTGAAGTGGCAATGGCTAGGACACATCGCTCGACGAACCGACAATCGCTGGGGAAGAAACGTTGTCGAGTGGGTACCACTTATAGGACGCCAACTAGGTGAATAGACGACCTGATGAAAGTTGCTGGGTGTCATTGATTGCAGGTAGGGTAGGACTGCACTTTACAACATTAGGGAGGCCTACGTCCAGCAGTGGATCGTGATGGGCTGAATGATGATGAATGATGAAAGTGACCGCAATATAAGGGTTACTTCCTTAGCACCGGTTATTTTTTCAATAAAACTTCATATTTTAACAATATTTACAAATTTTTAATGCGTTACATTAATATTGAACATAAAAATGAATATAAAACAATTCGTCTAATATTTATTGAGATTACAAAATGGATATTTATAAATAGGTGTATTAATTTAAAATAAATAATAACTTCGTTTTAAGGTTTAAAATGGAAAAACATCGCCATAGCAAATATATATATATATATAAGGCACGAGAAATTTTCCCCTGTATGTAATTTAATTTTGAAATGTTTTATTTTTATTTTATCAAAACTGCCAATGGAATCATTATCTATACTAATATTATAAAGAGGTAAAATTTGTAAGTTTGTATGCAGGGGGTAATCTCTGGAACTCATAATCTAATTCTAATTTTATTTTAACTGGCAGAAAGCTACATTATTCCTGAGTGCTATAGGCTATAAATTGTTTCTATAACATGTATATTAACCGAGCTATCACAACTTTTGTCTGGCAAGTCGGAAAAAAATACCTCGTAAAACAGAATTATTTGCGTGCGCTGCCTAAACAGTTGCTTAAAATTAAAAAGAATGTATGGCTACCTGGTTCATCTTAATTATTTCTACAAAAAAGTCAGCGATACCATATCTCTATCTTTTATATTTTATCTTTTATACTTCTATTATTGCATTAAAAAATTTTTTTTTCGGCATTGTTACGTTTGGTTGATTATTTGAGCAACAAAATATTAATTCTTATGACAATAAATTATTTCAGTATCACAAGAACATCATACAGATAAGATTTGCCATTTACAGTATATCAATTGGTCATACAGTTTCGGAGATAATATAAAATTACTAAAACGCAAAATGACCCTAGCATAACTTTCATTGTGCAGACGTTTTACCTATTTGCCCATAGATGGCGTTCTGCAATGACGTCATTTTTCTGAATCGCGGTGTTAAGACTTTCCGTGGATTGATGACCCTCTCGAATTATTATGCCCACGTTGTCGTTAGTTGGAGTTCTAAAAATTACATGTCAGTTGGTTATTGGTTTCGGTTGTTTCGTTCGCATGGTTGTTGTTGTTGATAGATACCTCATAATCGAAAATATCGTAATTTCGTTGTACGTTTGTTTTGTATGTTCGTAGTTTCGTACTTCGTTCTATCGTAATAATCGACACGAGTTATTCGATATTACGATTGTTTTGTTTTGTAAAGGCGGACGGTGTTCGAGTCGCTCTCCCTTTGTTCATAATTGTTTTCAAGTCTGTGCGTGGTTTGTTGAGAGCATGCCTAAAAGGAAATCTCAACTGTCTCGGCAGACATCACAGACAAGAGCCGCTCGAGTACGCCGTACGGAAGAATCTGCCCCTGAAAATGAGCAACGCCTCTCGAGAAATAGAGAATATATTTCGCAAGCACGCGCTAGAGAATCTAGCTCCGAGCGCTCACAGCGCCTCGCAAGCCAAAATGTGAGGACGACGCGGGCCCGTGCTCGAGAAACTAGCGCTGAACGTGCGCAATCATTTGCCCTGACTATTAATAAGTCCCAGGGACAAACATTCTCTTTGGTTGGCATTGACCTACGAAAAGAATGTTTTTCCCATGGGCAATTATATGTTGGTCTATCAAGAGTGGGATCATCCGAAAGGCAGATTATTCTGTTACCGGAAAATAAAACAACCTCAAACATTGTATATAGAGAAGCTTTAAATTAAATAGATACCTAACTTAAACAAATAAATAAAATAAGTAAAAGGCAACTAAGGGTTAAGTTACCTTGAGCAGAAAATAGAACTTCGGTAATCTTTTAAGTTACTGATCTGATTCCAAAAAATATTTTACTAATAAAATTAAATACAGTAATATCAATCGAGTGTAATCTTATGTTAAAACAAGAAATTTTCCGCGGACGAAGTCGCGGGCAGAAGCTAGTTTTGTAGAATAATTTTATAAATATCTTTAAAACCATTTCACACTTCTTCATATAGTCACTGGCCGTCAGTAAGTCAAATCATTAGCACTAATTGGGCGCTGAACACTAAATTACGATTTATTTGGGCATTTTGGCAGAAAATGGCAATACACGTAAACCATTGTTATGTCATATTCACCATAGTTTAATATTTTCTCTGTAATATATGACAAAAAATAAGGTAAAATACCACCAAAATCATTGAATAAAATTTAAGCGAACTACAAGACATTTCGCCATTCTCCTCATTTATTTATTTATTAAATAATAGTTACCGGTGACGATTAATGTTGTCAATTATATAAATCGTTAATAAAATCGACTAAAAAGTGCCACACTAAATACACCATTGCATATACCTATTACATTTATTATACCTTTTATATGGCGATTTAAAATACTAATTTAGATACTAATGTCATTTTTTTTAACGGTGACATAAAAAACAATAAAAATACCAAAAAAGTCAGTTTCTTATAAATTAAATAAATCGATTAGTTGAAAGGATATCGTCATTATTTATAATTCTAAATCTATTTGTCTACCAATATTTTAACGGTTAAATATATATTTATTAAATAATTATTGTTAGGCGGTACAATTTAAAACAAATAATTTCTCTTAAGTATCATTATAACAAAATCTTATAACGGATTCCATTGTTATTTCGGCTACATATTTTTGTGATAATTCATTCTATACAAGCTCTTTGCCTTCAATAATAGAGGAAAGAGCTTGCCTATCTTTTTTATTTTCACAGGCACAAGTTACTAATGCCAATAGATGCTTATTAGAATATTCGTTTCTTTCTTGAATGAACTCTTCAAGTCCTTTTCTAGGTAAATAGTATGCTTTCACGTATCTATCAACATAATCTTGATAAGGAACAGGTTTAAGACCCGAAATTTTTTCAAGCTTCAAAAACAATTGCCTGTAATCCAATTGCATTAATCCCCTACCGCCATTAGAACATTTCGTTGCATTAGAAAACCCTTCAACTAACAAATGTACTATAAATTTCGATACCATACTCCATATAGCATTTAAGACATCCAAATTAAGTGTGACTTTACTAGCAATGTTTTCTAAACGCAAAGCAAACACCTGAATTTTGCGTATTATCATGTCTACATATGCGCTATGCTCTACGGCAACGTTTTTAACGTCCCACTTAACTTGTGACATAGCTACCAAAGAAGTTCTAGCATCAACAGCTTTAGAAGCAGAACACATAAAAACTGGTACCCTTAAATCTTGAACTACTGCTAAAGTGTTATCGTTAAAATGCTCCAAAATCATTCTTTGATGTGACGCGACTATGGATTCTAGATAAGGTTGTAATAATTCGTATTGTTTTGCTAAGAAAATAACACTTTCTACAGCAACTATGCGTTCGGATAGGCCGTGTAACGTTTCCTCTGAAGAGAAGTCCAAATGTTGAGGTGATTCTGGACAGGGTACTTTACCCTCAACTTCAATAGAATTCGATGTATTTATAAAGTTTGTAATTCTTTTAAGTACTGAGTTTAATTTTGAGCTATATAAAGTCGTTGACGCTACATCTAAATCTGAAGTAAAAAATAAATGGACTGTAAAAAAGTAATAATCGAATAGCTGATTCATTAGCATGACGACTTCTAAAGAGATTTGGGGCAGATATCTGCATATCTGTAAGTACTGACCGCAATGCCTTAATACCGATAGTGTTGTGTTGGTTACTATCACACTATCTTTAACTTTACTAGGGCTTTCGTTAGTCGATTCTCCATGATCGTTCTCGTCGACAAAATCTCGTTTTAGTTCTTCAGGCTCGTCTTCTGAATCATCGCTAATTAGTTCGGGTTCTAGTCCAAATATATCATCATTGGTGACATTTTCATTGCGAAATATTTCAAACGGAGTGTGATTAGAGTTTTGTTTGAAATATTTTGATATATACACACTATCTTCTTGCGAATGGACAGACGACGCCCCATCTGATTGCGCTTTCACTAATGATACATCAGATCTAGAAACCAGGTACTTTTTAAACTGCTTAAACTCTTGCAGATTTAACAGATTAAAAGTCGATTTAACAGGACATTGTTCCCAGCCTTCGTTCTCTAAAAACAATTTCAATTCTTCCATTCTACTTCTATGATAATTCTTTATGTATAAAACACTTTGAGTCTTAATGAAATCCTGCAACAGATCTGACTTATCACCACAAAATACTTCCGCTACTTGCGTCAATTTTCTCAATATACCTAACATTTGTATAAATTTTTCGAAAGGATACTCTTCTAAGCCGGAGCTCTTCAGAAATGTAGACACTTTTGCTTGAACATCATGCCAAATTCTTACCAGACCAGCTTTTAATTTTTGCCTAATATATTCTCTGCTTACATTTTTTTCTATTTCGAAAACATTATTAGAAATAGGTACTGTTTCTTCCTCGTCATGTTTGGAATGCCAATCAACGAGTAAATAGTAACTTTTCATAATTAAAAATAGATTTTCACATAAATTCAAAAGGCATATATGAGTTTTATTAGGCTGTACTGACTGGCACATTTCTTGGAATTTTATATCTGAAGCATCATTGACATAATTTTTAACTGCTTCTATGGAAGACTCGTTTACGGCGGAAGAATAATGCATGTGTAATTGTTCCATTGCTGCTTGAGTCTTCCCAAGGAGAGCATATGCCTTCCTTAACTTCCGAAAGATATTTTCATCAAATTTATAGCAAATATTTGAAAGTACTGAATCTAGTTTTTCCTCGGTCATATCTAGAGTATCTTGCAGTCTAGTTGCAAGATCTGCAATGCAGGTATATTCTTTGTGATTATTTGCAGCCTTTTTGCTTTTCAAAATTAATTGAATGGCTTCATAATATTCTTTTTTGTTTAATAATTCTGCTACATCTTTTTCTACACTGCGTAAACTTCTGAGCAATTCTAGTGATTTTAGAACAGATCTTATTATCTGACGTTTACGGAAGTTAGCAAGGATGACAAAGGTGGATATGGTCAAATGATTGGAAGCCACTCTGAGCTGTTCTCTAGCTTCTTGGCAAGTTTCCAAAGTGTTTGATAATTGAGACCGAATTTTCTGAATCTCTTTAAATTCCCGATCGCAGTTATCGCGTTGTTGTGATATTAAATGCAAAGCCTTGCCTGATACTACCTGTTTAGAAAATTTAATTCGTGTATAATAACATGCTTACTATATATCTCTATGTTTAATGATATTAATCGCATAAATTGCGTAGTGGTTTCTTTCGATCCCCAGGCAGGATAGTCCTTGATGTTAAACAATAATGATAGTCTTGGGTACAATATGTTTTCCTTAATTGAATGTTTGTAACTCGCCCGTGACATAGGGTCTTGTTCTTTAGTGCAGGATATTGCCAGTAAAAAAAAAACAATCATTATTATATTGTTGATAAATAGAACTAGTTATCTGAACCGAAAAGAGTACTGTATTCTATCAGCACTTTATCGTCCACTCGCAGACAGAGCCCTATTTAAGGGCTGCTGTAACTTTGACCAAATCATCAACTCACGCAGTAGCTTCATGAGGAATGTAGATAGACCATTGTTATATCAATGAGATGGCACATTTGCTGTAAAATTCACGAGCATAGCTCTGTTTATAACATGCTGATTCACTTGTAACTTATTTTAAATGTTATGTTATGCTTGTGTTCAGAAACTTAATAAAACTGTCACTCACCTGTTGCTGTCTCTTCAGCTTGGTGAACATACGCTCGATGTCATCACAAGATGTAGCTGGAGCATGTTCCAGAACGTAACGACCCGCGTCAAATTCCGATGGCGGTAGAAAGTACACATTTTCTATTTCTCTAAGCACCTATATGGGTAAAGATGATATTATTTATGCATGTTAAAGATAAAAAATTTAATAGTGGTAGGATCACATAGTAGACAAAGGGCAGCGGATGCAGTTGACTCAAGTCTATGCAGAGCTATTAGTTGTCTTTTACTACAACCACGAGCAATGCAAGGGTTGGTAGTATACCTGTTTCGGTCATTGTTCGAATTAAAAAGATTTTTTTTTTTATTGCCAACGGTGGCAAACGAGCAAGCAGCACACCTGATGGTAAGTGAAACTGCTGCACATGGACCTTTGCAATACCAGGGGCACAGCTAGGCCGTTGCCTACCGTGAAGGAAATACTCTTCTTAAACCTCGTTTAAAGAAGGACATGTCATAGCGCTCGGGAAACACAGCAGCAGGTAGTTCATTCCAGAGCTTGCACGTACGTGGGATTCAATGGCATTGTCTGCGTAATCGATTCAATTGAATGGCGACCGATGGGCTCGGTCGGTCGCCATTCACGAGGATCGAGGCGAGTCTTGTCGGTCGCTCGTGGTCGATCGATCACGAAAGATCCGGTATTAAGTGATTGGTGATCGAATCGGTCATTATTCCATTTTTTTGATTCCATTAAACACGACCGACACAGGTATAATCGATACTATTGGTGGTATTGATAGTATCGATACTATTTTCATAGATACTATTTTCATCTCTGATAACTACACAATCGATCGTATTTGTACTATCAATAGTCCTATCGATAATCTCACTATTGCCGCACTATCGATCGGTAAGGTTTGGTAGTATTTGTAGTCTAGCAAGCAACAGCAACTAAATGTCGAATAAGTATAAATGAGTTGAATGAATTGAGGCACTGTCATCCGCCTCCTTGATGTTTTCACGATTACTACGGGTAATGGCGCCTGGTTGTATTTTTAATCCATGGTCATCATCAACGTCACTGCTCGAATCTATCCTCCTTCGCAGTAAGAGAAATTGACCTATTATACCAAACTCGCCAGTTAATATATCAACATTGGACTAAATCATATTTAGGCCAATAGATTTGATTAGCGTCAGCTATATTACGTCAATTTCCCTCTTATTGTGGAGTAAGCCTGCAAATCCGTAAGACTTAAGAAGAAGCAAGCAAGACACTCGGCGAATTCGTCATTTCTGGTGATACTTCTCTTAAATAATATGTATACAATAAGTTAAGCATTAGATCCAGTAATTCTAACCAGAGGCATGAGTGTGAGTTTTGTCGTTAATATTACGCGTTCTACCGTGAGCGCGTAAACTGTCATTTGTATGAAGAAAAGTACAGCGCCACTAGCAGTGCGTATTTGAAACAATGTTTTAAATACGCACCGCTAGTGGCGCTGTACTTTTTTTCATACAAATAACATGTTTACGCGCTCACGGTAGAACGCGTAATATTAACGACAAAACTCACACTCAGGCCTCAGGTTTCATTTTTTCAAAAAACTCAAAAGCCTATATGCTTGTAACAAAGGCCACAAGCGGCATCAGTTCACAAGTTAAGTATTACAGCAGCCATCACTCCCCTCAAGCATTCCATTTCCTACTCTCTACCCTACCTATTGCCGGTCTGTAGAGTTATATGAGGTCATATAACTCTCTAGGCAGGTGCCTATAATGCATATAATCCTCAAATTAATCAAATATATCATCATCATCATCATCAACAGTTCAGCTCAATACGCTATTGAGCTCGAGTCTCCTCCACAATAGGAGTAATTTTGACCATAGTAGGTCAATGAACCACGCTGATCAAACATGTTGGTATAGGGTTTTTTTTTCGGCAGTTATGGTACAGTGAAAACGGTCCCATGACTTCTTCTTAGTCGAGGGATAGGAATAGCGTGTGGTTTTTAGCTGGTAGTGACGCTGATAACAAATCGACATTGAGCCCGGCATACCATCTATCAAAAGCGGGCATGCGTAAAAATTTCATTTTCCCATGTGAAAAAAAAAGGTTTTATTTGGACATTTCCTTCGCTTGCATAGATGTTATATGCGTATTTAATCCCTTAGTCGTCTTTTACACCCATGGACAAGAAGATTAATGGTATTCTTACTACGTCACCACACGAAAGTGACGTCTTATATTTATTTTTTATTAAGATGTGAGGGTATTACCTCTAAGTCTGCAGCCGAATGCACAGTACTGAGTGATCGTGAATTTACTCCGGGAGGGGCGTGCCTCTTCTCCAAATCTTCAGACAGCATTTTTTTCTACCTGCAGATTGAAATAATATTGTACAGTCCAAAAACTTCTACCATATTCTTCTTCTTCTTTCTTTGTCTTGGCAATCAGCTATTAATACAAGCCATTTTTGCCAGTGTCAAGTTATAATTTTCTTTTCAAATTATCAATTTCTTCATGTCAGTAATGGTCCCACAGTAAGTCAAAGTGTCGCCTTCAACAGTGTAATGGCCACTGTTAAGGGTATCTTCTGAGAATTTTGGTGGAAACAAAAAGGTATGTATAGCAGTTTTATATCATATTCATTACACCTCAGCAGTTTTGCCACTATATATTACATAAAATGTCATCAAAATTATTTAATATAACACGTTAAAACACCAAGATATTGAATATAATACAAGAACACCACATGACACTTCCAAATTCCCGCCAAAATCCCCAACTTCTACCATCATTATCTGCTCTTATCTAGGGATGGAAACATCGAAACCAAGAACATCGATGTATCGATACATTACACGACAAATATCGATGTACAAAAAACATCGGGCCTATAAACATCGCTGTATCAAAACATCGATGTTTTTTAACGATGGTGCAAAGAACTTTAATTTAAAATGCAAGCTATATCTATTATCTGTAACAATATTATCATTGAATAGATGACTCTTTACAACAAGGGAGATGTACAGTTGAGAAAATAAAGTTATATTTAACAGATATTTCTCTATTTAGAAAAGTTATTACAAGCTTAACTGGAGCAAGTTACCTATTTAGAAACATATTTTTAAAATAACAGTTTTGACGAAATCGTACATACGTTAGTCATGTACTGGTAACTTAACCGCCACGCAGGTTTAAAAAATCGATGTTTTTTCACTGAAACATCGATGTTTCAGAGACTTGTATTGTTTACATCCCTATTTTATCCCAATTACTTGGGGTTGAAGCACGTCCTCTACTTCCATACAGCTTCGATTCTCAAACGCGACAATACTTTATTCCTCAAATTATTGTTTCAATTCTGGGTGTAATTTGTTGATTTCTTTCCGATCTCTTTTCTTTTTTTAAAAGACAACATACTGCATTAAAGCCCTCTTTTTACCGAAATATAGAGAAAAATGGGAGCCGTCGCTCAGAATTCCTGCCAGATGTGAAACATCGAAATTATTTTACACAAGTGTATATGCATAAAGGAACAAATTACGACAGAAAAATAATATGGCAAATATATTTTTTTTTTCCAGAAAACGATGATTTTTATTCAATGAACATTCATTTTCATTAGTAAACACTATAACTGTGCGAGCTCAGTGCGGCGAGAGTGATAGCGCACAGACGCTTATGCACAAAATTGCGTCGCTCCGTCTCACTCACTCACTACTATGTATGTACATTTATAAAGCGTGGCGTTTTGTCGCCACGAGCTGTTACGCCACGCCAACAAACAGGTTTACTCTAGCACATTCCGTCACACAGCATGACGTCGTATCGCCATGAGCTGTTTACGCCACGCCAACGATTAGGTTCACCCCCGCCTATTGTTTTTGTATTGTTTTTGTTTTACATAAAAAAAGGATCTGTTGGGTGATTTAAAAGATCTAAGCGTAGAGATAGTGAAAGCGACTTAATTTTACGGTTTTACCCGCATAGTTCCCCTTCCTGTGGGAATATCGGAATAAATATATATATATATATCTATACCAATAAATAAAATTGGAGTGTCTGTTTGTAATGTCAAAATAATAGGCTTTTTTCATGCTCACACGGTTATTTGCACGACACCTATGGCTAAAATAGCAATTAAAAAATTTTTGTCTGTCTGTCTGTTTGTTCCGGGTAATCTTCAAAACAGCTGGACCGAATTCAAAAATTCTTTCACCAATGGAAAGCTATAATATCAGGGGGTAAACTAGGCTATATTTTATCCCGGTATTCCTACGGGAACGGGAACTGGGCGGGTAAAACGACTATAACCTATAACCGAAGCGAAGCGAGAGCAGGTTGCTAGTATATATATATATATATATATATATAGCCTATGTGTTATTCTGATATATAAGCTGTATTACTGTGAAATTTCATCAAAATAAATTCAGTAGCTTTTGCATGAAAGAACAACAAACATCCTCACATACAAACTTTCGCGTTTATAATATTAGTAGGATAGTCCTACTGCAAAGATATAAAAAACAAAACTTTATCTATTGCTACATTTGATAAATATTGAATTATTAATTAGATATCTATTTGTGATATGGATACGCCTGATTTAATCTGTTAGATATAGATTAAATGGTATTTCCAAAACTGACTTCTGTTTGACAACTTTAATTCATTAACAAAAAATCTTCTTCCTAGCCCATATACTGTTAGGTATGAGTCTCCTCTTTTATAAGACAGTATTTGACTTACTATTTTATCACAAGTGTTGGAATTTTTTTTGGTGGCAGGCCATGATGCATCATTCACCATCCGATCCGTCCGGGGCGACAAGAGGGGGTGGCGAACGAGCCCATGGCTGGCCGGGTGGCTTCAAGCACCAAGTGGTTGGGCCACCGGTACCTGATCTTATCATCAGTGGCCTATCTAGGCACAAGTGTTGGCAGAGGGTTTTTTTTTTAATTTCCCTTCTCTTGCATTGATTTTATCTGCATATGACATCCCTTAGTCATCTTTTAGGACACCCATGGGCTTGTGAGGGAGTGGTGAATTGTATTCTTACACTGTCATCACTCGGATATCTATACCAATAAATAAAATTGGAGTGTCTGTTTGTAATGTTAAAATAAAAGGCTTTTTTCATGCTCACGCGGTTATTTGCACGACACCTATGCCTAAAACAGCATTTAAAAAATTTTTGTCTGTCTGTTTGTTCCGAGTAATCTTCAAAACGGCTGGTCCGATTTCAAAAATTCTTTCACCAATGGAAAGCTATAAAATCAGGGCATAAACTAGGCTATATCTTATCCCGGTATTCCCGCGGGAACGGGAACTATGCGGGTAAAACGACTATAACCGAAGCGAAGCGAGGGCAGGTTGCCAGTTATTAATAATATTTCAAATGACTTATTATGAGATACATATAAAATAAACCTATTTTTTATTGATTTTACTGCATTTGTATTTTTAGTTTTCTGATGTTCCTGTTCCTATCTATTGACCAAATTAAATAATTCCTGTCTTGCTCGTGGATATCATAAAGGACGAGGGATATAATATAAAACATCTGCAAGAAAAAGAAAACTTGAAATGAAGCCCTATACCAACTCATCTGACCAACATGACATAGCAGGTCAATTTCCCTTCTTTTATGGAGGAGGCTTCAGCCCCAGTGGGAAGTATATGAGCTGAGATGATAATGATAATCTACGCAAGAAAAGGAAAACTTGAAACAAAACCCTATATTATTCGGTCTGGGCAGCGTAGTATAGCAGGTGCATTTCCCTCCTATTGTGGAAAAGGTTGAGCCCAACAGTGGGACATATATGAGCTGTAATGATACATAAAAATGACTATTTAATTAAATATAAACACATTTTAGCGAAAATAAAACCTTTTATTATAATATATGTATTGAAAAACGATAAACAAGAAACGTTAATACTAACCTGCGTGTTAATAATTGATGAATTATTTACTAAAACACTTCACAGCTCATATTGCGCATTGTAATATATAAATATGCAAATTTTTTCATGTTTAACGCATTTCAAACGTAGTGGTTACGTTATTTACAAACTAAGTAATGTATGAATTAACATATTTTATGCTTTTAGTACAGTTTTGAAACGTATTTTTTATCTTTTTCCTCACAAGTGAAATAATTTCCAGTTTCTACGCGAGTGCATAACGACTGTCAGTCAAATGTCATTTTCAATTTTGACGTTTTAGTGATGCTTCTGTTACTAAAAATAAATAGTTAGTCACAAATATTTAAGGGTGCTACTTTTAATTACTTCCTGGTTCCTGAAACACCAAATGGAATTAAAACTCTAAATTAGAATAATTCTAAATGGCTTTTTTGGCAAAATCCTGTACACGCTATTAAAAAAAAATGGCTAAGTGCGAGTCGAAGTCATGCACGAAAGGTTCCGTACCTACTATTATCTATAAAAAACGGCGAAAACCTCTTTTAATGTGTGGGAGCCCCCTTAATTATTTATTTAATTTTAATTAATTATATTTAAAGAGAACATAAAACTAAATATTTTGTGAATAGATAAAGCGTCTACCTGTCATCATTATTAATATCGAGCAAGAAACGGTAAAAAAATCAAGTTTGTTGTATGGGAGCCCCCTTAAATATTTATTTTATTTTATTTGTTGTTATAGCGACAACAGAAATACATCATCTGTGAAAATTTCAACTGTCTAGCTATCGCCGTTCTTGAGATACGGCCTGGTGACAGACGGACGGACGGACGGATGGACAGCCAAGTCTCAGTAATAGGGTCCCCATTTTACCCTTTAGGTACAGAACCCAAACAAACGACATTTTTTTTAGTGAGAGTTTTGGCTATTTGACATTTTAATTTTTATAATTCTGTAAAAACGATGAAAACTGATAATTATTATAGGTTTTCTTAATACATAGTAATTATATTTCGTTTTTAAAAAGGAAATGTATAAATATTTGAATGAACCTGCAGGAATTTCCCATCGTGTTAAATATATATCAATAAGTATATACACTTATATAAGACCATGAAATCATACTATTGACATTTCAAGTATAGTAAAAGTTTTTTATTCGCGAGGGATAGGTTCCATAAATATGCCGCGAGTGCAGAAACCGTGAATACGGAATGGTAATTTATATGGGATTATAGGGGCTACCTTTTTAGGTGACAAAATAAAAAGCAGGCAATTACTGAATGTCACTTTATTCTATCTATTCGAACCCATCTCGTCCTATTCTATTCGCGATTTCGGCTATAATTACAGCCAAAGTTTGGACTTGCACAGATTCCTCGTCATTTTCCGCAGTCAGAGCAGGCCACAGTTTGTCCAGCATAACATCAATGTGTGTGGCTTCAGTACTTTTAATGATTATTTTATGTTTACGATGTATTTTGCTATGTTTAATTTTTTTCAGCATTCCATAACATTCATAACAGGATTACATTCCATATTGTCCAATATGATTTTAAAGATGTTCGTCTAATGTAATGGAGCTTAAAGGCCTGAATTATTCCTTGGGCCATAGGTTGAAGCAAAGCGGCCGTGTTGGGAGGTAAAAATGAAACTTTTATATTTGGATGCAATAAGATCTATTTTACTCTTTTTACTAGTTCATTTGACTCAAAGATTTTGGGTTGGATACCTATTGGAATCCATTTTATTATTATATATGTATTACGCGAATAAAGACATTTTTAGCCGTGAATATAGGAATTGGGTCGCATTTTTTTAATCCGCGAATAGTGAAAACCCGAATAAAGAAAGCGCGAATATGGAACTTTTACTGTAATATATTTTATTACAGTAAAAGTTCTATATTCGCGTTATGAAGTTGACAAGTTTTGTAAGACACCTACTGTCAGTATTTGCATATATATGCTATCCATCCACCCATCCATCAGATTACAGACGTCCACTGCTGGACATAGGACTCCCCACGAGAATGCCACTCGAAACGGTCGTGCGCCACTTGCATCCAACGGTTCCCTGCAACTTTGAGAATGTCGTCATTCCACCTAGTGGAGGGTTCGTTCTACGCTGAGTCGTCCGATTCATGGTCGCCACTCAAGAACCTTTCTTTCCCAACGGTTGTCGGTTTGACAGACGATCAATGTGCTAATTTTGCGGGCTGTGTCAGTGACACACGTTCTTCTACACATTTCCGTATGCCGGATTTTATCACGTGGAGAAATACCGAGCATAGCCCTCTCCATAGCACGTTGAGCGACTTTGAGCTTTTTTATGAGGCCGACATTTAGAGACCACGTTTCAGTGCCGTAAGTCATCGCTGGTAACACACATTGGTTATAAACCTTTGTTTTCAGACACTGCAGAATATTGGACGAGAAGATCCTCTTAAGTTTCCCGAACGCTATAATCAGTTCCAATTAATTTGCCAAAGAAAATGTATTTTTACATTTAGGACTAATCATTTTTGAATTTTCAACTGGAGTAAATTTAAAAACATTATATATGCCCTACTTTGCTTATAGTATCGTGCATTACATCACAATTAGGGGAATATTTAATTTTAATATATAAGAAGGTATCTCAGTATTAACACATAAATTTCTTGGGCTACAATCATTTAATAATTACTGGATGTGTGATCGTATCAACTACTATTATTAATATTCTAAAATTATAAAGTGACGTTACACACCAATATTCACAATATTATAGTCTTGAAACTTGCAAAATTAAAATAAATCGAGTGATTATTAATTTACGGCTAAATAATCGACTAAATTTAATAAAACCTAGTTAGGGATGCACTAAAAGTTGATGACGTTGTTTATGGTTCTTTACACTCACTAAACATATTAAAATTTGTTGAAAAATAGACTGAATATTGCAAATAAAAATTATATGCAATTTATAATTTTAAATCTAATAAGTACAATAACCTTAGAACCTTATATTTTATAATATGTAGTGTACATTGACCTTATTTAACCAATTAGATTTTAAATTACGGCTGTACAAGTTTGTTTTCCAATGCTCATATTGTAGTTAGTCATTTATAAAAAAAAATTGTGCTTGACGTCATGCGAGTGATGAATATTTAGCGATAGTGGTTTCATTATTTTGTGACGTTTCAGTGGACTTTATATTGATGTTACTTGTGAAATAGCAAAAAAATGGAGACCGAAAGGATGATAGAAGACACGATACCGCCTCAGGTACGCTTAAAAACTTTAAATAGAACAACTAGTAATGACATGATGGTACGTCCGCCATATTTACTTTTACCATTATCCCCCTTAGATTATTTTGTGTTTTTGTGACCAATCTGATAACTAAATGAGTTTTAGTGGAATAACTGTCTCCGTCGATGATTTTGGCTGTGTTAAAATACTTGAATATTAATAGACTAATAAAGTTTGATACATAAACTATTTTTTTTAGTCGTCCTGCAATGCGGATTTTTAGATATTGTTTCTACTTTTTAGCTGTATTCTTATAACAGGTTGCTACATATAAGGCTCAAAGAACATATCTAATGGGTAAATTAATCTTTTAATAATCAGATGCGCAGTATATTTATATACAACACGCAAATTTTTCGATTATATCGGTCACGTACCACAGGTGAATTAAAAATGACAATTTTGCACAGGAAATAACTGTTTTCTAAACATTAAAAACTTCTTTCTAACGCTTACCTACATCGACCTACTTTTAAAATCTTCGAAAAAGTTCGAAACAAAGAGTCGATTTAAAAAAAGTTTCCTGTTCCACTTTTCGTTGAGATTTCGTAACCGTGATACTTAATGAAGAAAAAAACTTGATGATATAATTTATGTCCTGTTCATAAGTGATTCATGATTATACATGACTAGCTGACCCACGTAACATCGCCTCACGCAAGAGAGACTAAAATTAATAAATTATACCTCTGTGTTAAGGGAGTAAAAATACAATTCACTACCCCCTATAGTGTCTGTGGATGTCATAAAAGACGACTAAGGGATATAATAAGCATATAATATATATGCTTCTACTCTCTAGATCTTATTATTAATAAATTAAGAATTCAGACACCAGTTAATGTCCGTCACATCTTGTCATTATTCCCCAACAGCCATATAATCAACGCTATAATTAAATTTATAAATGTTAACAAAATAAAACTATAATCTATTTAATGTTTATTATTTTTTATTTCATCTTTATTATTAACAACTACCTGTGTTTGTTTGAGGCTCTGTTACTATTGCCACAATCGTCAATTTATAAGTTCTTTTTTTTCTATTCTAAATAATACTTTGTTTTCCCTTTTACCCATGAGTACATAATGAGCAGCAGTTGCTGAAAAATCAGCAGCTTTAGGCAATCTGCTGATTAAAAAAAAAAACATGTATGCAAGCCCCTTTACCAACACGTTTGAACATTGGAGTATAGTAGGTCAATTTCCCTCCCATTGTGGAGGATTCTTAAGCCCAGCAAGATGTGTATGAGCCGAAATGATGGTAAATGATTGTACAATGATGGGGTAAAAATACAATGCATCACCCTTTATCCTGTCCATGAGTGTTATGAAAGATAATTAAAGTATTTACATAACATCTACAGAAAGGAAGGGAAAGTGTTTAACCAGCATAGTATAGTTAATTTCATTCCTATTGTGGAGTAAGCTCGAACCTAGTAGTGGGATTAACCCTTTGCACACGAGAGGTGACTCTCACTCACCATGAGATGTGCTACCGCAACTCGAGACGTGACTATCGCTCACCACTTGGTTTGCTGCGGTAACTCGATACGCGGGACTAACTGTTTTCGTTTACTTTGAGTTTAAGACGTTTGAGAAATTATCATCTTAAATATGTAAAGATACATTTAATATTAAAATATAAAAGTTTTATGTGATACTTTGTGTGTAATCATTTTAAGTTAGAGGTAAGAAATTCACCAAATATGCTACGAAACGCTTCGAGTTGCTGGTGCGCCGCGCGAAAAAGGTCCCGAGTGCAAAGGGTTAATATAAGTTTAATACATTGACTGCTGTTATATATCACATGCAAGTATATTACGATGCGGCGGGCTGGCACACGCAATTGTGTGCGGCTGCATAGCTATAACGCTTTCATATATTCCAAAAATAATATATTTTGCTATTGACAAATACAATAGGTAATCAAAACACTCATACCTGTAGTAGTGTTGTAAAAACACAAACGTCGTGTTTGGCTGTATATGCAAATTCTTTTTTAATGAATACACGCCAGGCGTGTAATCGCCGCACACGCGTGTGTTATCAATAACACGCATGTGTGTTTGCCAGCAGGCAACGTGTTAACTCAATAAATATACCATTAAATTTTTTTTCCGACAGTACAAAGTTTTATAGGGTTTTTCGGAGATGAAAAAAAGCCTAAGTTACTACTTATATAGACAGCTAACTGGTAGTTAAATATTAAAATCAGTCCAGCCGTTTGGAAGATTACTCAAAGTAAACAGACAAAAAAATTTAAATTGATTTTTCTACCATTGTGACATTACAAACACACATGTCAATTTTATTTATTTGTATAGCATATCTAGGACTTTAGTGTGCCTTTTGCCAAAGGAGAGGCCTACAGTGCCCTCTATTATCGCCTATCTTTTGCAAACCTTCGCCAATGCTGCCGACGGTCAGTTTAAATTTTTTCTCCCATCATTTACATAGTCAATCTCTTTATTATTTTATAGGTTCTAGGACCAACATTTTTTAATACGCTTTTATTAGCTTCAGACGTATCTATGTTAGCATATAACGGAACCTTTGAACATGATTTTGACCCCCTTCAAAACGTAGATTTAACTCGAAATTTGGCATACTTATTAAGGACCGATGACAATTCAATATTTTAAACAGTTTGACCTGTTATCTTTACTAGTATAATCAGGATTAGCGATTTAAGCGTATTATTTTTATTTTTTTGAACTATAATATTTATTTATGTTTAGTCTTTAAGTCGACATCACAGTACAATTTGTAGAGGAAGCAACACATTGACTTATGTGCAAATATTTACAGGAAAAAAAGCATGTTAAGGAAAAATATGACTTAGGTAGATTACCTATACAATTAAATAAAAGTAAAGCATCTGTTTGTAATAAATAGTAGGTTATTCATGCTTATATAGTTATTTGCATGATAAAAATGAGTTGCGAGTTTTCTCTGCATGTTATTCCGAGTATTCTTCCAAATGACTGTTCCGATTTTGTTAAAACTTAACTACCAGTTAGCTGTCTATATAAGAGGCAACTTAGGCTATTTTTCCTCCCAGAAAAACCCTTTAAAATTTTGTACAGTCAGAATAAAATATCTATGCCTTTTTTCATGCTCCACGGTTATTTGCACGATACCTATACCTAAAATACAGTTTGCCTGCTTGTTTGAGGTAATCTTCAAAACGGTTAGACTGATTTTGATTATATTTTACTACTAAGTAGCTGTCTATATAAGGAGTAACTTGGCTATATTTTATTCCGGTATTTCCATGGGAACGGGAGTTATGCAGGTAAGGCGGCTGAAACGAAAAAGAAGCGAATGCGGGTTGCTAGTTCTATAATAAAACGGATTTAAATATGTAAACATTTTCCTTCTTGAATTCAGCTTGCCTTTTGGCGAAGGCTTTCTCTAACATCTTACATTGCTTCCTATCTTTTGCTTCTCCAATTGCTGCCTACTATCAGTTTAAAACATTTTATCCGTGTGCTGACAATAAGAACACGATTTACCACTCCCTACCTTACCCGTGGATGTCGTAAAAGACGACTAAGAGAATAATAAGCATATAACGTCTATGCAAGAGAAGGAAGAGTCGAAATAATTCCTATACCAACATGTCTGACCAGCATGGTACCGTAAGGTCAATTTACTTCGTATTGTGGAGGAAGCTCAAGCTCAACAGTAGGACATATATGTGCTGAAATGATGATAAGTTTAAACTTTATTTCAGCTCATATACATTCCACTGCTGGGCTCGACCCTCCTTCACGATAGGAGGAATATTAATCTACTATACCACGCTGGTAAAACAAGTTGGTATAGGGTTTTATTTTGAGCTTTCCTTCTCTTGCATAGATGTTATATGCATAGTTTATCCCTTAGTCGTCTTTTACGACATCCACGTGCAAGATGAGGGGTAGAGAATTGTATTCTTACACCGAAACCACACGGAAGTTTATACTTATCATCCTATTCTTTGCATTGTTAACCCATATACGTCCCACTACTGGGCTCGAGCCTCCTCCTTAATATTTTTATTTTATTTAACTTTTTTTTTTTTTATTTAAGACAACAACACCCTGCACTAAGGAAATAATCCTTGTATTGCGGGGGACTTTACAAACATAAAATTAACAGACACAAATTACATCCAGACTCAGAACAACGATTTGTGGATTGCACAAAGTGTTATCCCGCGTCGAACCCCCGACACTGGCGCAGTAAGTCGCTATCTTAACCACTACGCCATCTATGCAGTCATAGGAGGTAAATTGACCTATAGCACGCTAGTCCGACGTGACAAGAGAGGGAGTGGCGAATTCTATTCTTACTCCGTCACCATACGGAATACCTATATTATATTGTTTAGCATTTCTAGGATACCATTCTATTAAGATTTTGCTCTATTTCTCATGAGAAAAACTCTTCATAATCCCAGTTTATATAAAGGCAGGAGGCTCGAGCCCAGGAGTGAGATTATTGGGCGTGAGCCTTCCTGATGAGTAATCTGAACAGTTGATGTAGGGTTTTCCAACTCTTACACAGATGTTATATGCATATGCTATCTTGTATTCGTGTTTTACGACACCTACGATGACGTAATAACGTTTACGACATCCATGGGCAAATTCAAATCCTTTATTATGTATAAACCCCGCGGGGGCTCTTACATATGGTCATTTTTTTACATTTAACCTTAAATTACTACCGGATCGGAACGCGACCGCACTGAGAAGATCCGGCAAGAAACTCAGTGGGATTGTCTTCTTTTCTATTCATTTACTGTTTTTTTTTTAATAAAATAATATACAACAACACGTCTATTAATAGCTCGTGTGCCTTTCGAACCATCATACAATACAGTTATTAAATATAACGAAAAAGTACCATGGCTGGACCAGATCCCGCAAGCGGCACCTGATGACGAGTTAACCACTAGAGCAGCCATCACTCCCCTCAACCACAATGGAGAGGAGGGAGTGACCCGCTCCTCATAGCTACCGCAAGCAGACCCTTCAGTGAGCATGACCAATACCATGTGCCACAAACATAAAACACAAATGAAATAATAAATTCGTTTGGCAAAACACACTACGCTTTACAATTATAGTAACAACAACAGAATAAACATGTGTGTAACACCTTTTGAAATAATGAGAAAATGCCTGAATGAGGCGCTGCTCACTTGTCTGTATTATCATCAGGCAAGATAGGTAGTGGTGAATTGTATTCTTACTCCGTCACCACACGGAAAATATTAGTATAGTAACATTTTCCTTAAGTATTAGCAATTTTTTTTATATCCATAGCTGAGATGTTAGCGTGACTCGATAGATGTAGCTTATCCCTATTTTCTACATCGCACTTATAACTTTAACATCTAGGAAAGTGTGTATTTTTAGTTGTTTTTAACACGCTTTTATTAGCTTCACCCGTATGTATGTAACGGAATATTTTAACGTCATTTTGCCCCAATTTGAACGAACAGATTTTATTTAAACTTTGCACACTCGTTAAATGACCATGACAATGCAATAATTCGATACAAATATCCGAATATCCTGATTCCTAGGTTCGCCAGGATTTAGAAATTTCTTATTGTATCCTTTGCATAGGAGCAAGAGAGATAGAGCTAGCGTGCGAGCTACGCATGCGCGAAATTTGAAACTTCTATGATTCGGGCTGTCGGTGTGTTTTTTAGTTATTAATAGGCTTTTATTAGTTTCAGACGTATCTATGTTAGTATGTAACGGAATCTTTGAACATGATTTTGACCCCCTTCAAAACGTCGGATTAACTCGAAATTTGACACACTTATTAAGCACCGATGACAATTCAATATTTTAATCAGTTTGACCCGTTATCCTTACTAGGATAATCAGGATTAGCGATTTTTTGTTTTCCTGAGACCCGGAGTGTAAAGCGTATTTTTTTAGTTTTCTTTTTAACTATTTTCTATTATTATTTGGGTATAACCCTCGTATAGAATTATTGACTATAGGGTTTTATTTGTTATCTTGTTGTATAAGATCAGTCGACTTAGCGTACATACAAAACATTAAAGTGAACGGTAAACACACTACGGGTATTGAGGAGACCACGGAAGTTTTATTAAATACGTTAATCCCAGACGATGACATCTCAGTCGACAGCGAACATCATAAACAAATACGTGCATGGGCCGCCGAGCCACCTCTCTCGCCTATGTCTGACCTTCCATCTCTTGCCGAGTTTATGAATACCGTTAGAACTCTTCCCCTCAACAAGGCTGCTGGCGAAGATAAAATATCAAATAAAATGATCAAAGAAGCTAGTCGAGCATCGGGCGACTCAATGTTAATAATTTTTAATCGTTGCATAACTGAAGGCATTTTTCCTCGTATATGGCACCGCGGTTATATACGTATAATTCCTAAAGGCGGTGATAAGCCACCAGACGACCCGAAGTCATATCGACCAATCACCTTACTGCCTTCATTAGGCAAGCTCTTAGAACGTCTCATTGTTCCTCGTTTATTGCCGGGTGGACCAACGTTCAATCATAAACAATTCGGCTTCACTCACGGCAAATCAACTATCGACGCGGCCGTTGCGGTAAGACGTGTCATTAGCGCATCCGTTTTTAAATACGTACTAGGTGTCTTCCTGGATATCTCAGGTGCTTTCGATAACGCCTGGTGGCCAATGCTACTTCTTAAATTAAAGGCTCGTGGTTGCTATAGAAATATCTACCAAATCATACAGTCGTACTTTTTAAATGGCTCGACTAAATTGAAACTTGGTCACCATGCTGTGTCGAAACCACTGACGATGGGCTGCCCTCAAGGTTCGGTATTAAGTCCATATCTATGGAATTTAGGTTTTGACGATTTTCTCGAGTTACCTCTACCGAAAAATTGTCTACTGATCGGCTATGCAGACGACGGACTTTTACTTATACAATCGAACACAAGGGATGGTTTAGAGAAATTAGCGGAAACATGCCTCAATGATATATTCGATTGGGGTACACGAAACCGGCTTGCCTTCGCACCACAAAAAACATATCATCTTTTATTAAAAGGACATTTACAATCAGCGCCGCGTATAAAATTCAATAATATGACTGTCAAAAAGAAAGAATCAGTTTGCTATCTCGGCCTAGTCTTAGAAAAAAAAATTTCATTTATTGAACATATTAAAACTGTAGGCGAAAAAGCGAAACGGAATTTCTACGCGCTTACTAGAATATCCACATCTACTTGGGGCCTTCGTTTTAATACACTTAAAACCATATACATGGCCACATATTTGGGGTGTATTTGTTACGCTGCACCTGTATGGGCCGATAGGGCCACCATAGGGGCGGCTCGCCTTAAATTACTACAGAGCCAACGATTGGCCCTAATATTCTTATGTAAAGCCTATAGAACGGTTAGTACCGAGGCCTTACCAGTACTCGCGGGTGTACTTCCGGTTGATTTGGAGATTCAGAGACGAGCGTCAATGTATTACACCACAAAGGAAACTATGAATACAGATTTCCTTCTACCGCGCGACCGAAATAAAATTGCTAGATTGTTTGCACCACAATCCATTGTTTATGAGGAACTTTTAACTGAATGGCAAGAAAGATGGGATTCATCATCGAAAGGTCGTCATCTTTATCTATTTTTTCCATGCATCCGGGAGCGCCTGGAGAAGGTGTGGTTGGAGGTTGACCACTTCGTGGCCCAATTTTTAACTGGCAACTTTAAAAGTAAATTATTTTCTTTTAAACTCGTACCATCACCATTATGTCAATGTTCCACATCTGACCACGAGTATGAACAATCAGCACATCACATTCTCTGGGAGTGCGATCTCTGGCGAAACGAGCGTAACCTTATGTTAAACAGTTTGCAAGTCACCTGTGGGGTAGTATACTATACGGACCTTGTAGCAACTCGAGAAAAATTCCGTGCGTTCATGCGTTTCTGCCATACCTACTGTAGCAATCAATCTTAACGCTCACATATAGGCCCCGTTAAGCTCTTCCGTATCCGAGGTGCCGTACTGCTGCGCTATCGTAGCTGTACTCCTGTTTACTTATTGGCTGACTAGTCATTTTGTTTTCCTGTCTCCCGCTTTGCCTGGGAGGGAAGTGGAATCTCTCTTTCCAACTCCTCCTCTTTAATCTTTTCTAATTAAATTTGTTGCGGGTCCCAAGACAATTAAAATCATATCCCGGGACTGCCTGAGGGTCAAACCTCGGTGTCATTTATGGAGACCATTGTGGATCCTGGCTTACAGGAGTTACAATGGTGGGAATGTGTGGTGGGATTAGTCCCAATATAAAAAAAGGGTTTTATTTGAACTATAATTTTCTATTTTAAACTACCTATTTTATTCCCCACCAAGTTTTTAAATAATTCATAAACTATAAGTATCCACGTAAATTATAATATTAAATATGCCTTCGTCTTCTTTGATAATCTGAATTGCTTATTTGATTTACATGTCCTTAACATATTTCTAGTTATATTATCTTCAGCATCTCAGCCTATATACGTTCCATCATTGAAATCGGGCCTCTATGGGAGGGAAATTGACCTACCACATCGGGCTTGTCAGACGTGTTGGCATAGGGTTTTGTTTCGATTTTTCCTTCTGTTGCATAAATGTTATATGCATATTTATTTCTCTTAGTCGTCCTTTACGATACCACGGGTAAAAGAGAAGTTTAACGGTATTGTTACTCATTCAGCAAATATTATTTGGCCAGATTATAATTTATATAAAGTTATTCCTGAACTGTGGACTGACAATATCTTGAAAGTCGCAGAGAACCGTTCTGAGTGCCGTCCCTCGAGAATAAAGTTTATAATAACTATTATATTTAAAAAAAATATCCAAAAAGGACTAATAATAGAAATCTAGTCCTTAAATACCATTTTATCTGTATGATAACGGAGTGCGAATATAATTCACCACTATAGATATCGTTAAAGACGACTGTGGGATAAGTCAATAACTCTATGCAAGAGAAGGAAGACTCGAACTAAAACCTTAAACCAACTCGTGTGACCAGCTTGGTATAAAAGGTCAATATCCCTCTTATTACGGAGGAGATTTGAGCTCAACGAGCGATACGTATATTATGAGCTGAAATGATTATGCTAATATAATTCCATTTTATGTAGACAATCTCTTACATCGTTTTGGAAAAGGGCTGCTACTCTCCAAACTGCTAGATAGATTTTTATCAAATGTAGCTAAGTACCATCGCAAAGAAACTTTCGCGTAAAACAATCGCATCATAATCTTGTCCATATGGATTCCTATATTTTAAAGATAAGGGAACCCCAACTGAATATCTTTTATTTTATGGTATCCCATTTCAAATGATATCAAGTGATGAACGGTTCTCTGCCATAGCTCAGGCCTAATTCTTGCTATCTACTTACATAATAGTACTTCTCATCACTAATGTTGCGCTATTTTAAGTTAATATTTGTAATCGTGGTATTTTTTTACAGACAAATTACTAATATTAATTTTAGCAGGAGCCTTTTTTTTGGGTTGGGTTATGCTCGGCGCACTCCGCGCCCGGCTCCGTCCGGCGCGACAGAGAGACGTAAGCATGCACACTCCTATAGCACGTCGCCTTCGTCGTTGGGCTGACTATCGGTGCAGAGTTCCTTGACTTCAGTGGTCGACCCGACGAAATACACCGAGGGAGTACCCTCTCCCGTCAACGTCCCTTTAGCGGAACTCTGATGACTATTCTACGGAACGCCGAGGTTCCGCAGAACACCCTTTGAGAATCCCTGTGTTAGATAACTACGACGCCCCAGACCGCACATATTATGACCAAACTTATAACATCCTTCTTGTGTCGGAGGTTAAGAAATAGAAAAAATTGTTTCCCTTAATACAGGTCAAAATAAATAGAAAGGATTTCCTTTAAAAGCTGATAACCTTGTTAATAATTTAACCTCCAGAATCCAATAAGACATTGTCATTGTTAGTTTAAAACTACTGAATACTTAATGTAATATCCGTGTGAATACCTTGCACCGTTAATAATGAATTTATCACGTATAAAATTGTAACCTAAACCTACTTTAATACAAATGTTAAAATAGGGATGTTAGGATAACATTATATCGTTTTGCGGTTAAGTAATTATTTCGGTTACATGGTCCCTAAATGTAGGCGTCATAACCAAGCTCATAGTCGCTCAGCGGGCTATGCCCGGGTTTTCTCTGCGAGATAGAATCCGAAATACGGAAATCCGTAGAAGAAAGGGTATAACCGACATAGCACGAAGAATTAGCACGCTGAAGTGGCAATGGGCACGCCACATCACTCGACGAATCGACAATCGCTAGGGAAGAAAGGTTCTTGAGTGGCCACGTATCGGCCGGCGCAGTGTAGGACGCCCCCCCCACTAGGTGGACCGACTACCTGGTAAAAGTTGCTGGGTTCACGATGGGTCCGACATGGGACCTAACCTAACCACCATCATTACGTTCAAAAAATCCTATTAAAAATAAAAATTAAAAAAAAATTGTTTTGCTGATGGGATGATGCCTCTATTTCCAGGTGACCTCGATCACTTGCGTCGACAGCGGTGTACGTCCAATGCCGAGCAGCGCTGCATACGCAGCTGAAAGGGATGCCTGCCTCAATTATTTCTCGAGATGGAATGAAACGGACCAGGTAATTTTTCCTTCTTATTTTTCTCCCTACCTCATACAAAAGTGCTGTAATTATTTAATGACCATACTTTTTACGTCAACTTAGCATTACTTTTTAACCGCCTTCTAAAAAGGAAGAGGTTTCTTAATTCGACCGTATATATGCTTTTTTATATTTGTTCGTGAATAACTTCGTCATTTATAAACCGATTTTGATGATTCTTTTTTTGTTGGAACTGCCATACTTCCCAAATGGTTCCATAAAAATTTTATCGAAATTGGACAAGTGGTTTTTGAAAAATCAACAAAAATCTAAAAATGTATCTACATTACCTACCTACATTATTGAAGGCGGTTTCCTTTTTTTTTTGCAAACAATAATCATTTTTGTGTTAGAGCGGGACACTTGCGAAAAACTCGAAATAAAACCCTATACCATACTGGTCAGACAGGTTTGTATAGGGTTTTGTTTGGAGTTGTCTTTTCTTGCATAGATATTATATGCCTATTATATCCCTGGTCGTCTTTTACAACATCCACTTGCAAGACAAAGAGTGTTGAATTGTAATACTTATTCCGTCACCGCACGGACATAGTTTGGCCCATTAACCCTTGTTTTGGGCGGGGTATGATTGCATATCATCCGTCTATTCCGCCTGGGGCAATTAAAGGGCAGCGTGCGACCCTTTAACCCACCATATTACACCCCTTCGCCATTAGGCTGATCACTGATACCGAATCTTTGACGTCCGTGACCAGCCCGGAAGGTTACTCCTTTTCAAGTTCCGCCCCTCCCTACATGATTAATTATTTTTTTTTATAACCGTGGCTGACATTTGGACGTGATTCCTATTCTCTGGCATCGCACTTTTTAGTTGGGTTATCTACAAAAGCCTATCTTTTTGTTTTCTTTTTTTTAATAGACTTATGAGGTTCTCAATTCGACTTCTTTTCTTTTATTTATGTTACCTCAGAACTTTCGATTGGTTGAATCGATTTTGATGATTCCTTTTTATTTGAAAACTGGTTACTCCATGTTGACCCATTTCAATTTGGTCCATTTCTAACAATGACATCCATGAGCAATCCATATAGGTCTTACTGAAGTAATTTTTCTTTGTTATTATTTTTTTGTTTAATAATTATTTCTAACTAGCTGTAGCCTGCGTACGTTCTTACGCCACTGACTAGAATACCTTTGAAGGATACCTTATTTTGAGTCATTTTATTGATTTTGGCTGTTTTCTTTTCAATTCATATCGGCATTAACTGTCACGGCAATATATGAAATTAATTGGAATGATAGTGGCGCCATCTGTCGAAGATTGGTCGTACCAACTCAGAAACTTTCGTGGGCTCTTGCACAACACTTTGCTAAAGATCATCACATGATCAAATGCATAGTTTATGATTCAATAAAGGACATACAGACCTACAGTGATTTTTATAAACAATATATATCAGGTTATGGGGCAGCTAGGCAATGGTGGGAACCCATGAAAAAATTTTGAATAAAAATATCGATTCGTTAATGAATTAGAGACATCTAAAGTTTTCAATTTTGTCATCACTTTTTCGTGTAAATCTGATTGAAAGGTATCAATGATACTTAATCGGCAAAATATTCGTACTTTGTTAAATGTTAATTAAAAATTGAATAAATCAATGATTACGTTCGCATAAGCTAGAAAAACTAATCAGCTGATCGGCCGATGACCGTTGACGATTCGCCTTTATACCTACGTTACCATTGAAGCGTTCTCGCAAATCATACTTACTTATACTGTCGAAGCTTTACATGCCTACATGTATCCTGTCTGTACATGCCTACATAATACGTAATATTTAAGGCATAGACTCTTAGACACACGTTTTTGTAATCACTATAACTTTTATGTTATATTGTTTTTTGTGTAATATATATACATTCTAATTACGATCTATGACTGTTAAACATACTCGAAAAGTTGCCCCATAACCTGATACACCCTATACAGATAGATGTGCTTAATTTATTTAGTGTCCTTTTGTAATAATAAATGTATTCTATTCTATAGAATAGAACTTGCTTTTAGAGCAAGAAGGAAAACATATTGAGGAAATCAGCCAGTCTGCGAATTCTATTAATAATATTTTCAAAGGTGTTGAAATATGGTTAACGAGACCATACGTCTAGTTTGCAAGCTATCTGTATCATTATCCCCAGCCGTAAAAAAAATGTACCGTCCCGCAAATAGCATAAATGATTATTTAATATCCTGAGGGGAGTGGCAATGGGCAGACTACATCGCTCGACGAACTGACAACCGCTGGGGAGGAAAGGTTCTCGACTGGCGAGCACGTATCAGACGACGCAGTGTAGGACGCCCCCCCACTAGGTGGTCCAATGACGTCATTGACGCTAACTGGTAATACTAAAGGCATCACCAAAACCCATCGCACGCAAACACCCTCAGAAAGTTGGGCTGCCGGCTCTCTCGCTCACCAAACGAAGCGCAGTAACAAATTGCTACTATTCGACGTTGATTTTCTGCTCAGTGTGGTACTACCCCGGACGGACCGGCCCGCGGCTATAGACAAACAACTGTCAACAATGTGGTCCTACCACTAAGGAAGTTGGTGTGGTAAATGGATATAATATCGTTTTCTATTTTGCGTATTTTTCAGGTGGAATTTGTGGAACAATTGTTGGCAAGAATGTGTCATTATCAACATGGACATATCAATGCGTACCTCAAACCCATGCTGCAGAGGGACTTCATCAGCATGCTGCCCAGTGAGTAGATCTTCATGCATCAGTTCAGCTCATATACGTCAATCTGTTCCGCTTGAGCCTCCTCCACAATAGGAGGGAAATTGACTTACCATATGCTGGTCAGGAGCCACTTACATCCAATGGTTGACTGCTACTTTCAAGATGTCGTCAGTCCACTTAGTAGGTCGACCTATGCTGCTTCGTCCGATTTCTGGTCGCCTCGAGAATCATTCTTCCAGTGGCGTAACTATACCATCGGGGGGAAAATTCTTTTGATGAGGCCCTATCAGTAAGAATCATCACGTTGTACTTAGATAAAATTAATTTTATATAAGTCAGGTACAATCAGATTTCCTAAAAAAAAAAAGGTCATCAAAAACAATTCCGCCAAAAACTTACCACGTATTACTTCTATTCACAATCGATTCGACACCGATGCCAATGAGTATCGGAACTTTTGAATCGATATTGATTGAGGCTCTAGGCGTTTTGGGTCGGGGGCCCGTGACATTTTGTCAGCCCTGCCACCCTATAGTTACGCCACTGCATTCTTCCCAAGATACCTAGTAATATTTGCTAACATACTGCCTAATGAATCATGACATAAGCAAAGCCAAGGTCTAGTTAATATCATCATCATTCCAGCTCATAAAAGTGCCACTGTTGGGCACAAACCACCTCCATAATAGCAGGGCAATTGACCTATATCACCCTGGTCAGATATGGTTTCATTTCGAGTATTGCTCCTCTTGTATAGATGTTATATGCATATCTAATCCCTTAGTCGTCTTTTACGACACCCACGGGCAACAGAGAGGGTGGGGATTTGTATTCTTACTCCGTCACCACACGGACTTGTTGATATACATACCTATATATATTACTTTCACAGAAAAAGGCCTGGACCACGTGGCAGAGAATATCCTCTCTTACCTGGACGCCACGTCGCTGTGCGCAGCGGAACTGGTCTGCCGGGAATGGTTGAGGGTCATCTCCGAAGGCATGCTGTGGAAGAAACTTATTGAGAGAAAAGTTAGGACAGATTCGCTTTGGAGGGGACTTGCGGAGAGGCGTGGTTGGTAAGTCATCGTCGTGATCACAGCTCATATACATCCCACTCCTGCACTGAAACCTTATGGTGGGCTTATGGCACTCTATGGCACACACGTCATCTGCTCCGTCCGGGGTAATGAAGGGGCTGCGCGTGGCCCCATAGTCCTTCGTATCTAATCTCCATCGCCGTTGGACTGACCACCTACTACCGCCGTTGGACCTTTACAAGGCCGTTGCCTACCGCGAAGAAAGCGAAGGGAGTGTGAATGCGTGCATTGAGGCTCGGTGATACCAAGGGCACCACCAAAACCCTCCACACGCAATCACCCTCAGAAAGTTGGGTACACATTGGGCATAAGTGATCTATTTAAATCAAGCCCAACTTTCTGAGGGTGTTTGCGCGTGGTGGGTTTTGGTGATGCCTTTAATATCACCAAACCTCATTGCACGCTGCACGCATTCATACTGCCTTCACTTTCTTCGCGTGAGAGACGAAAACAGCTTTTAATGCATTGTGAATTTGTCTCCAGGATCCAGTACCTGTTCAAACCGAAACCGGGCTGCCAGCATCCATCTCACTCCTTCTACAGACAATTGTACCCCAAGATCATTAAGGACATACAATCTATTGAGGACAACTGGAGAATGGGCAAACATAATCTGCAGGTATATCGTTTAATCACAGTGATATGATAACCACCTTCATCATCACCACCACCATTATCATCATCATTATCACAATCATCATCACCACCACCATCATTATTATAACTTCCATCATTATCATCACCTCATCATTGCTGTCACCACCATTCTCATCTAATCACCACCATCATCATCATTACCACCATCATCACCACCACCATCATTATTATGACTGCCCTCATTATCATCACCTCATCATAGTTCTCACCACCATTCGCATCTAATCACCACCATCATCATCACTTCATCATTGTTGTCACCACCATTCTCATCTAATCACCACCATCATCATCACCTCATCATTGTTGTCACCACCATTCTCATCTAATCACCACCACCATCATCATCATCATCCTCATTATGACCATCATCATCACCACTACCTCCATCACTAGTTGCTGTTATTTTTTTGTGATGGTATTTTTTTTATAGATTTACTCCTTTCAACTAATAAAAGAAATAAACATAACACCATGCTGGCCATAGGAATTGACGAAAGGGCGGCATCCAGCCCCATAACCGACCCTATTCCCTACCCTTCGCCATTGCACCGACCATTGGTACAGAGTGACTTGAATTTTTAATATGCCTTACTCAATTCTTTTCGATACCCATAGGCATATTAATGTTGGCCACTGTATTCTTTAGCTGTGTGGTGACGAAGTAAGAATACAATTCACCTATAAAAAACAGTCGAATTGAGAACCTCCTCCTTTTTTGAAGTCGGTTAAACAGGAAGTGGTTCCCAATTCGACTGTATTTATTTTATGTATGGTTATCTCAGAACTTTCGACTGGATGAATCAATTTTGATGATTATTTTTTTATTTGAAAGCTGGTGATGACCTTATGGTCACATCACAATGTCCAGTTCTGATCGTCCATGAGAAAACGGTTAAAGTTGAGTAAATGCGGTTATTTTGAAGTCTGTTATGAAATGTGAACTTTTTTTCTTCACAGAGGATAAATTGCAGATCCGAGAACTCAAAAGGCGTTTACTGTTTACAATACGACGACAACAAAATTGTCTCTGGTTTAAGAGATAACACTATTAAAATATGGGATAGGAAAACTCTGCAGTGCGTTAGGGTAAGTGCCATGGCGTTTTTTTATTATATCCTAACAATTTCTCCGTTTAGTGATGAAGTAAGAATTCATCACTTCTTCTTCACATCTTGCCTGTGGATGACGTAAAAGAAGACTAAGGGAAATAATATGCACATAACATCTGTGCGAGAGAAGAAGAACTCCAAATGAAGACCTATACCAACATAGTATAATAGGTCTATATTTTCCCTCGTAATAGGGAAGGACGCTCGAGCCCAATATATGGGTACGAGCTTAGACGATTAAAAAAATGAACGTGTGTACAAAGTACGCATAGCAGAAGTAAAACTTCTTTATCCTTTGTCCCTTATCCCTTTACCCCTTTACCCTTTTATCCCCTTATACCTTTATGTCCGCTTAAACGACATGCTATCCCTACTCCACTGGAGAAAGTACTCTTTATTCGAATCGACCGTGGTGGGGGCGGGAAAAAGATCGCGCGTAACGAAAAAAATGTGACGCGTAACCGAAAAATGTGACGGTAAATTTTTTCCAACGCCGATAAAAAAGTTTCACTTCAAAAAGAACTGAAAGAAACTACTGAACACAGGTCTTTTTAAAGAAAAACATGTATTTTAGGGTAACAAAGAAACTACTGAACACAGGTCTTTTTAAAGAAAAACATGTATTTTAGGGTAACTACAGGCAGGATATGGAGTGGTGTATTCTTACTCCGTCACCACATGAGAAATTTGTTCTAATATGTTCCATTTCACGTTCCAGGAGCTACAAGGTCACACAGGATCAGTCCTCTGTCTGCAGTACGATGAACGAGCAATCATATCAGGCTCATCGGACAGCACCGTTCGTGTTTGGGACGTGAATACCGGAGCCATGCTGAACACTCTCATACATCACTGTGAAGCCGTACTCCATCTCAGATTCTGTAATGGAATGATGGTCACTTGTAGCAAGGTAAGAGAATTTATAAGTCGACTGCACGGATAGGGTAGTGGTTAAGAGCGCTTATGAGATTAGTGTGCTAATTCTTGAATCTCGATTCCAATCCTAAATTCAATCGCAGCTCGAATTTGAGTAATTTAGTACTCTTGAAAGCGACGCTAGCGCACGGTTGGAATCAAATTCGGTGGCATTGTTTTAAACTAAATTACTCTCGTCGATTAAGTCAAATATTTGCTACTCCCGACGTAATTTTGACGTAGTTTAAAATCATAATGTTGCACAATTTCAAGGAAGCTTCTTTGTGATGATCGAGTTGGGTAACGTTATTAAATTGAAGTAATAAAATAAGACACATTTGGTGAAAATAACAACGGCAAATGCGAAGAATTCATTCTCGATTTTGTTTAAGGGGTTAGGTGGGTTTCAGAGGTTCAAAAAAAGGGTATTTTTACTATTTTTTTTTAATATATACAATCATATATTTTATTTAAACAATTCAGCATATCAAAGACACATATTTAAACAGTATTTTCTGATTTTTTTATTTAAAAATTCCGAAAACTCAGCCGTTGGTACCTCATCTCCTTTGACGCCTCAAAAAAAAATGCTCTTGCCATGGACATCATAACTCATTATTGGTTTATTTAAAATCAAAAAACCAAAATTATTTCATTAGAACATGGATAAATCTCGTTATTGGACGTAGGAAAAAAACATCAAAATTTGAATTTTTGACAGACTGAACAAAAAAACACATTTTTTGTAAAATTTTCGCCATGTATTCGCTCGAAAAAATTTGTTGTAATAAAAAAAAAAATCTTTCGTTCAATGACTAGGTAATGTTATTGCTAAGATGTGTGCAAAATTTGAACAAAATCTTCATAACTTTTCGAGAAATCGGGTCCACCAATTTAAAAAATTGAGTTTTGAGATAAACGCGTTTAAAGTTTTAAGTTGAAATAACATGCAAAAAAAATTTTTTTTTAACTTAGAATCATCGATTCCGGCACCATAAAGCAAAGTACCTGCTGCTACGGCAATATCCAGGGCATCCTTTTGCTCTTGCCTGTGACGAATTCTTGCTTTACGAGTCGCAGTGTTAGCTTTCTTTTCGGCAATAAGTACGCGGTTCTCATCTTCTTTTCGGGCATACTCGTGGCTGTTTCGGCCAAGTTTCAAGTCCATGCCATGCATAAGAAGCAACAAAGCTGAGGCTCCTTCGTTGAAAGTGCCAGCAGCGACAAATGCAGCAATCTCTACTATTTTTGAACCAGCAGGAAGTATTTTTGGAGTAATTTTCCAAATTAACTGGTTCAAACTTTCGTTGTTGTTTTGCGTGAAGCCACCAACACACTTCTCCAAGAGCTCTTCTTTGCTGAGTTCTGCTATCATGTGATGGGACTATCATTACATATTGAAGCGTCAATGTACATTGTACAATGAAACTGTTGTCTAATAAAATTCGTTGAAGTTTCATTGTCCTTTACCAATGAACGATCAACGTACGTCATAATATAAACTAAACGTCTCGTCTTGTCTAAGCGTCTACGACGTAAACTAGTCGAAAATTAGACTGTTTTTCAACTAGTTTATCATCGACGATAAACGGTCTCGTTGCGTCGACTGTAAAATCGTCGACGACACACTACTACTTATAACCTCAAATCAACCTATTGGCTCAAGAAGCAACAATCAACTAAAATCTTAAAACTAATTCGAGTTGCCCTTGAATTGTAAAAGAAAGTGGGTAAGGCCGACCAACAATATCTTCAGCTGCTTCCGTATACCTACGAAGCGCTGCGTAGCCTGATGGGCGGAACTTCCAAAGGGTCTATCTCTTAGAATTTTACTCGGATCGATTTGAAATCTTAGGAGAATATTTTGAACATATTTTACTATTTAATAAGATAAGAAAAAAAATCGATTTTTTGAAATTTTCAAACCCACCTAACCCCTTAAGAGTACCAAATTTAAGTTTGGTGAGATTGGAATTGAATCGTATTCGAAATTGATTTCAAGAGTATGCACACTGGTCCAGCCATAATTGTTTGAATTATATTACGTATCTCATCGTTCGAAGGGCATCACACTGGAGCTAGTACTTAGAAATCATATACACAATTCTATATCTGGTAGGAAAAAAATTAAAAATAATAGACCGCTGAGTTTTTCGCCGGATCTTCTCAGTAGCGATTGCGTTCCGATCCGGTGATAATTTTTTTCTTTGCATAATTTAATTTTGTTTACTTTACAATATTGATGACTCTACGAATAGCGAGTCATCTGTAAAATTACAATTTTACAGGGGAGCGTGTCAAAGGTAAAATGTTTATTTACATTTTTTCAAATTCTTGTTCTAGATTTTTTAAGTTTTTGTATTGATTACGGCGTGACTCATTGGACATTTAAATAGTTAACGGGATCAAACCATTCTTTATAGAGGTCAAACATCTTAGGAAACGACAAGGCTCCATCCAAATATTTACGATTTGTATCTTTGCGGGTGTAATCAGTTTCCACAGGTGAAAAGCTTCAATGATTTTTTTAAATTTTTATGTCCCGAGTTTTATAAATTAGGTTATTTTTTTTTTATAATTTCTTCCAAAATTTTAAAATACCTAAAAATGGTTGTTGATTCACTATACTTAGGAGTCATCGATATGTAAGTGCCCTCTCCGAGGTTATGTATAATAAATTATTTGAATTTGATATCTACCTACACTGCCAGTATCGTGGGTTCCAATCCCACACAGTACAATAATATGTGCGATCCACAAATAAGGAATATTCACGAAACTCCAAAATGAACAAATTATTTTTATTTGTCATCTTTATTGTTTTAAAAACGTACCTATACAATTATTTTTTAATGTTATCATTATTTAATAATTAAAGGAGAATGCCCAAAACCAGGCCCTTTTCAGGTGGCAATGGGCTCAAACCAAATACTATCCTAAATTCATATAATATTTTTATACATTCTCAGAATTAATTTTAGACTAACTTATACCCAGTATTAAAAATAATAATTAAAAGTCATACAAATGAACTTAGGTCTGTGATTTGTAAAAATCAGAGTGACACATGTGCCAGGTCAAGGCAAAATAATTTATCAAAAAATCGATACATTCTTATCGATTGTGAAAGTGAAATTAAATGAATTATTTTAGTCAAAAAACTAACATGTATATTTATGGCTGTATTTTATTCTTTTTAGTTTTTACAGATTGTATTTTATTGAAAATAGCATTGGCGGCAATAATTACAAAACACACAACATGTTTATTGTTTATTCAATCATCATCAGCCTATCGCTGTCCACGTGTAGGATGGATGTAGGCCTGCCTTATGTTTCTTTACAAAGTGCGGTCCTGTGCCGCTTACATCCAACGATGCTCAGCAATTTTCACCAGGTCGTCGGTCTACCTAATTCTTCCTACACTGATACTACTGTCCGATACACGGTCGCTACAAGAAAGCCTTTCGTTCACAGCGGGTGTCAGTTTGTCAAAAACAAAACACACAACATGTTTATTCAATTATCATCATCATCCACGTGGTCGTTACAAGTAAGCTTTTCTTTCCCAGCGGTTATCAGTTTGTCGAGCAATGTGGCCTGGCCAATGCCACTTTAGCGAGCTAATTCTTCGTGCTATGTCGGTCATACTCGTTCTTCTACGGATTTCCGTATTTTGGATTCTATCCCGCAGAGAAATCTCAAGCATAGCCTGCTCTCGCGACTTTAAACTTACTTTTGAAATCTACATTTAGGGAACATGTTTCTGTGTCGACTTACGACACAGAAACATGTTTCAGTCACTGAGGTGTGTTGAATAAGAGGATCTCCTTAAGTTTTTCGAACGCTGCCCAGTTGAGTTGGGCAGCAACCTCTTTCTTGAAATTGAATCTACCTGTTTATCCTAGGTAACGTTTTATCGTTATCTAGGACGTTTGTCGTAGGTAACGTGTGCCTGTTTAGGCAGACAAGATCGACAACTTCGTGTTACACTGTCGACTAGGACTAGTACTGAAATGACTGGGCGTTTGACATGACTTTCGTCTTACCTATGTCCATTTGTAAACGCGCTAGTTCGGATACTCCGCTGAGATCGTCGAGCTAAGGTTGTTAAATAAAAATGATATAAGGAATAGCTGCAAAATGTGTTTTTTTTTTTTCATGTTAAATCGAATTTTTGTAGTTATAAAAATTACAAAAGTAATGTTTATTTTTTAAATTAAAAGCAATACACAGATAATATCAAACATGATACACGAACTTAATATATTTTCATTTACTTTTCAAATCGAGTATCGATTAATCGATTTAAAAAAATAAATAATTAAAGATAATTAGTTCTGGTAACACAGAACACTATGGCGCCATAGTGCGACCGGCGGCATAGTTTATCGGTATTTACGATTTACGTTGAGTTGAATGGAAGGATAGAAAGAGACAAAACTATTCCGCAAATTGATTTTAGGATTTTATATTATGCTATTTTTAATTTTTTATAGTTTCTATGAAATAAATTCCATCCAGCTATTGTAGACAAGTAGTGTTATTATATTTAAATACTTTATTTTTCTTTATAATTTAATACAGTTAATTATTTGTCAGTTTGTATACAAAGGGAAAATATCAAAAAGCGACGCAATGTTTTTCTGAGTATAGACAGTAGGTAATGTTACCTATTTAGGCATTTTTTTTTTCAGATTAAATCTACTCAAGTCATTTATGATAGTTAGCATTAGGATCTTACTAATTAATACAGGCGATATCCTTTATGTTGAGCATATAAGTTATATTTACCGTATAGAAATGTAGAAAGTGACGAAATGGAAGTGGATTTAATATTAGGTTTAAAAAAATTAATTAGGGCGAGAATCAAAACGTAAATAATATAGAATACATTTGTATTTGCTTGTAAGGATTTATATAGGGCAAATCCTCTCGATTTCATTAATTAATTATTATTGTATTCGTCTTGTTGGAAATCGAACGGTAGGGTGCTACGCACGCGGGTGATCGGACCGGGGAATTGTCTGTCACCCGCAGAGAGGCTGACCACGCGATGGCGACCGACGTCCCAGTACCTCGAGAGGTGAGAGGTTGCCCGAAAGGGTGTTCCGTCGGGCCGACCACTGATAACAAGTCACATCTGCTCCGGTGGTCGGCCCAACAACGAGGTGACGTGGGTACGGGTGGGTTATGGTCCCGCGCGCCGTCCTTTCATCGCCCCGGACGGACAGGACCGCGCGTGCGCTTAACATAGCCCACCCATAAAAAAAAAAAAAAGGGTGCTACGCACACACAATGATAGTATTATGGTACCTACTTGAGGTGAGGCCCTGTTAATGATGTAAATAAATGCACCAGCTCAATTCTTAGACAATACACCTATTAAAACTGTTCCTAAGTATAAAATGTTGATTTTACTATTCCTGGTATTCAATTAGCAGTAGGTATATTGTAGTTGTTGCCAAACACGACTCCTTCCTTAGAATTATAACTTTCTATGACCATATAGGTACCTCAATCACATTCATAAAACCCCAGTTGAGAGGCCACACCTATTATTATCACACAGGACCATATCTTAAGCTTATATTAAAATCATTAGCTACATAATTACTTTTGTAAACGTATTGAATAAAGATAATACTTATATTTTCGTTTGACGTATTTTGTAATCTCAAAACAGTTCACTAAAAATAAGATCACGCTTAAACCTGGGTACGAAAATAAAAACTAATTACTAAATATAAAACTAGAATAATTATCCTACAACATACAAAAGAAATTATAAAGACCCATTGACTTTCATATTGAAACTAACTCTCGAACAAAATGGGCATTCTCCTTTAATTATGAAAAAGTGTCTTTTTTGAGATTCGCGCGCAAAATTTCTGAAACGCACCGCATTGGTTGGAGGACTATGATGTCACGTTTTGAACACGTGACACCCGAGTTTTCTAGTTAGGGCTGTCGATATTTAAAAAAATAGTTTTTCGATATATTGATTTCTATCTATACCAATAAATAAAATTGGAGCGTCTGTTTGTAATGTCAAAATAATAGGCTTTTTTCATGCTCACACAATTATTTGCACGACACCTATGCCTAAAATAGCAATTAAAAAAATTTTGTCTGTCTGTTTGTTCCGGGTAATCTTCAAAACGGCTGGACCGATTTCAAAAATTCTTTCACCAAGGGAAAGCTATAATATCAGGGCGTAAACTAGGCTATATTTTATCCCGGTATTCCCACGGGAACGGGAACTACGCGGGTAAAACTACTATAACCTATAACCGAAGCAAAGCGAGGGCGGGTTGCTAGTTTTTAAATATATCAATATCGGCGATCGATATAACGAAAAAAAATATCGATATTTCGATATTTTCCCCATAACCACTCTTTAACTACGTTCATTGCGGGGTTGCCGTGCCGAGCTTTTTTTTTATCAAATTCTAGGAGTAAGTGATACCTGATCATCAATTTCATGCCAGCGCTTTTACAGTAGATTAAGTTTACGGTGATTTTGTAGAATAAATACTGTACAAGAAAAGATAAAACACCAAATTTATTCAAATAAATATCGACCCTCGATACTACTTTTTATTATCGATATATCATCTAAAAAAAAGTTCAGTATTAAGTATCGATATTTTTAAATAATAATATCGATATTTTGACATATTGATATTTTATCAACAGCCCTCCTCCTTCTGATATCAAGTTGTTCTTTGTATGTTTCTAGTGATTATTTTGTATTGTTTCCCAGTTATTTCATAATAAGTTATTAGTTTTCTGTGTTCAAGTATTAATCGTTGTGAATAAAAATCTTATTACAATGACTGAAACCGGTTTCGTCAAAGTACAGTCAGATAATCTTCCTAAAATAGACGTGTAAGTAATGACAACGTATTTCGCGTCTAGTTCAGATTTAATGTCTGTTAAACTCGGAGGAATAAAAGCTGCAAGGTAAATAAGATATAATATATTTAATAATCGTAATAATAATAAAAATATCGATATTCTATCGGAAATTTTTGCCGATATAGCGAACCCTGATATTGATACATTGTAAAATATCGATATGTCGAAAAACGATATTTATATAAATATCAACAACCCCAGTTGACAGCCCTAGCAACTTGTACGAGCGTCGAGGACTCTGACGTCACAGAATACGCGCGCCCAAGCAGTCGCGTTTACATCGCCCATAAAGTATGGCGATTTTAAATTTTTTTTTAGCGTAATGATTTATCTTTTGGATGTGTTATATTTATTTCTAGTAATGTAATAACTAGTAAAAACGTTTAAAAAAAATAAAAAAATATCATGCATATTCCCTGTTGTTGTTATGAATTATATGTTTGTAAAATCACATCACAATATAATATTAGTACAGGTTTTTTTCTTTAAACAAACAAAAATAATAACTAATTTCGGTTGCGGGTATATAATACATATATATATATATGTATAAATCTCTGTAATAACTATGATTTGTTGTTCATCTTTTTCTCCGTTTGAGAGACCTCAATTCAATCCGGGTAAAGTTGTCACAGCCATCTGAGTAACATCTCAGTAACACACTAAAATTACTTGTACGTCAGAGATCCTAGTCCGCCCGTAGCCATGAACGCTGTAAAGTGTTCGAAACGTCAGGCAATCAAAAATCAAATACAAACGCGATAAAGTCAGTGTAATAGTTGTATTTACAATGTGTTCTACCCTCGTAAACATCAGAAATCATTCCTTTGTGTCCGTTAATTATATGTTTGTAAAGTAACACCCCAATACAAGTATTATTTTCTTACAAGGAGACCCTCAGACGTGTGGGTCGGGGATTTCCATGATTTTTGGTGGGGTGGTAGATGGGCCCGAGGGTATCACAACGGGTAACAATATTAGGGTCAACTGGACCCTCGTTAAAAAGATATTAAGGGTCAAAGTCGAATTTATGTAGTAGAGAAATTCTCACTTGAATCGCAAGTTGACGGTAACCTCGTGGTAACGTGCTAGCCTGCGGAATCTATGGTCTCGGGTTCGAGCCCTGACTACTTTTTTTTAAATGATCATAGTAGGTATTGTGTAAAATTTGTTTTTTTTTTTTTAATAATTTCAAAAGAGATACATCTCTTATTTACAGGATCGTTCAATAGCTGTATGGGATATGACGTCTACAACGGAAATAATGCTACGAAGAGTTCTAGTCGGACATAGGGCTGCAGTTAATGTGGTTGATTTCGATGAGAAGTATATCGTCAGCGCCAGTGGTGACCGTACCATTAAGGTAATGTATCACTTCCTCTATCAAACTACTGTACATTGTCGTAATAACGTCTCATAAATCGATGAACGCCGTGTGCACGTACGGAAGACTCAATGTCACGTTCCGCCTGAGCCGAGCGTGCAAGCTATTGAGAGCCACTATCGGCCTAGTACGATTAAGGTAATGTATCACTACCTCCATCAAACTACTGTAAACTGACTTGATGACGTTTAATAATTCTATGAACGCCGTCTGCACGTACGAAAAACTCAATGTCACGTTCCGCCTGAGGCGAGCGTGCAAGCGAGAACGCGTTACAAGCGATAGGGAGCCACGATCGGCCTGGTACCATTAAGGTAATGTATCACTTCCTCTATCAAACTATTGTAAACTAACGTGATGACGTTTAATAATTCTATGAACGCCGTCTGCACGTACAAAAGACTCCAATGTCACGTTCCGTCTGAGCCGAGCGTGCAAGCGAGAACGCGTTACAAGCGATAGAGAGACAAAATATACGCGTAAAATAATCACTATCTCATTTATATTAATGCACGGTATAACCATTATAACCTTTCATAGGTCAAACTTGAACATTTTTCATAGCATACCACGATAGCAACTAAAAAGAAAACCACTTTACCATTACAGTTTGATTTACTAAAGTATATAACAGTTAAGTCTTACGGTAATACAAATAAGAGCGTCTTTCGCTTTTATCAATATTCGTGAAATGTTGCTTGTTATTAAGCCACTAGCCAATACCTGCCCCCTCTCTGTTTTGCACGTCAGGGATCGCATAGAAAGAGAGAGATAGCATGATTATTTTGGTTATTTGGCTTATTGGTGATCGTTTGGTTGCCAATCTAGCGTAACAAGAATCACGGCACCTAAACAATAATTGATGTGCCATTGTTAGTTGACAACGTCAGTTGTTTGTAGCTAGATAACTGATGGCCATTATTAGTTATATCAATATCGATACGATAAGTTAGGGGCATATCAACGGTTTTCAGTTACGTTTTGCTTTAGCGGACACATGTCTACTTGTGACGCATCCATCTCTGTAGTATAAAAATACTTAAATTTATTTTTTTTGTTCTAATTATAATATAACTTAACAGTTACCTCATAATAATTACAATCTAGCCATGAGACTAATAAGTAATTTAAATCTAACTTAATTTGCTAAGACTTACAGAGTAAAGAATGTGTTCATTGGCACTTTTCTTATTGTCTCTAATAATAATCAATTGGACATTACTGCAGCGGCCAGCAAAAGAGGCATTGATGGACGAACGTGTGAATGGGGGCCGAGGCACTCATGCGTAAGCCCAGCGATGCCTAGTTGTGGCGAAGGCTTGTATAGTACTTTTCTCAAATAATGCACGGAAATTAAAACTAAGTAGAACTTTTTATTTAAAAATACATACAACTTACATTTACGGGTTTTCGATTATAGATGTTACCGCCTCTTGAATTTCTGGTGACATTAAAGTAAATTCATTACACTCACTGTCTTCACTTGAACTCATTTTAAATCATATACAATTACTTTTCAAAATCAATGATGAATAACGAACAACGTTTTTCACGCGCCAAAAAGTTCATGTTTTTTCTTCATTATCAAACAGGTTTTTTTCCAGCCAGTTCGAAATTTAAATAAATCTCTAATAAATTGCCTCCTTGTTTGCCATTAATTTGTTGGAGTAACAAATCGTTCCATTTTTAAAATACACGATAGATATGAATTTACCATATATATTTATTTGGCCGCTAAAACACGACAGATATGAATTTTCACATATTTATTGCCGGCCGCTGTTCGCGCAGTGTGGTAACATAGGTTTATCTCGAAGAAAGTTATCAAAATAATGCTCAAATTTCCAAGCATGTTTGAGAAAATACACTTTGTTCTTCATTTTTATTAACTAATTTAATAATTATTTAAATTAACTAGTGCTATGACGCTCGTTCAAGTTTCCACAGGAGCTGTCATCGAGAAAATAAAGAAATGGAAATAGTATAATAAATATTAATTTATTGACTTACAAGAGTGGGACGTATATGGATTAACATGGTTATAAACTTAGAATAATAATGTATAGAAGGTAAGTTCACGCTCAAAAAGTGAGGCATTTCAATTGGGGCCTAATGGAGCTTACGCCGGAACCGTTCCGTAATGTAAAAGTCATTGTACTGCACGTATGTACGCAACTCTTAAAAAATAAATTTATAATTATGACGGTTTGTGCATTCAAATGGTGTCACAACACATTTGAAAAGCTTAAAAAGGTTTTTAACATTACTTTTAAAAGTATTTCGACGATTTATGTTAATAAAAACAAAATTTGATTTCATAATTTGTATAGTGGTTTGCGTGTGTATGTGTGTAATCGTCTGCGCGCCATTAGCATTTTTAGATTCAAATTTTGAAAGTTCGAAGTATTGACACTATCCTTCTATACGTTATTATTCTAAGGTTATAAACATATAAAAAACAGATGAATATAAACCTGCTTTTTTGATGTCAGGTAAAAA
The DNA here is from genome assembly GCA_032191425.1 of Lymantria dispar. Lineage (NCBI taxonomy): Eukaryota > Metazoa > Arthropoda > Insecta > Lepidoptera > Erebidae > Lymantria > Lymantria dispar. The sequence goes on from CM063471.1 coordinate 10,247,219, forward strand.
CCTATTATTTTCTATATTCCTCAGGTGTGGAACACTTCCTCGTGTGAATTTGTCAGAACACTCAACGGACACAAGCGAGGCATAGCGTGCTTACAGTATAGAGAGAGGCTGGTGGTCTCCGGTTCCTCGGACAACACCATCAGGTTATGGGACATTGAGTGCGGACAGTGCATCAGAGTGTTGGAAGGTCATGAGGAACTAGTGCGTTGTATACGGTAAGTATTTGTCGGTTTTTCTTTTAATTTTCAACCCTCAATGTTATATGTATTACGAGTTTTCCTTCTGTTCATCATCGCAACCCACAAATGTCCCACTGTTGAGCTCAGGTTTCCTCCACAATGGAAGGAAATTTAACCTACTATACGGTGCTGGTCAGACATGTTGGTATAGGGTTTCATTTCGAGATTTCCTTCTCTTGCACAGATGTTATGTGCATATTATATCCCTTAGTTGTCTTTTACGACATCCACGGGCTTGATATGGAGTGGTGAATTGTATTCTTAATCCATCACCAAACGGAAAACCTTCCTTCTCTTGCATAGATGTTATATGCGTATTGTAATCCCTTAGTCAGAGAGAGGTCAGTCGATGAATCCAACTCAGCTGGGCAGCGATGGGAAACTTAAGAGGATCTTCTCGTCCAATATTCTGCAGTGTCTAAAAGGTTTATAACCAGTGTGTGTTACCAGCGATGACTTACGGCACTGAAACATGGTCTCTAAATGTCGGCCTCATAAAAAAACTCAAAGTCGCTCAACGTGCTATGGAGAGGGCTATGCTCGGTATTTCTCTACGTGATAAAAACCGGCACACGGAAATCCGTAGAAGAACGGGTGTAACCGACATAGCCCGCAAAATTAGCACATTGGAATGGCGATGGGCAGGCCGCATCGCTCATCGAACCGACAACCGTTGGGGAAGAAAGGTTTTGGACTGGCGACCACGAATCGGACGACGCAGCGTAAGATGACCCCCAAAAACGAGGGGGGCTGACGACATTCTCAAAGTCGCAGGGAACCGTTAGATGCAAGTGGCGTAAGTCCGTTCCGAGTGGCATTCTCATGGGTAGGCCTACGTCTGTAGGCTAGGCTGTAGATGGATGAAATCCCTTAGTCGTCTTTTACGATACCCACTGACCAGAAATGGGTAGATTAATAGTATTCTTACTCCATTACAGAGTAGAACCATGGATAAGGAATAATTATGATTTCCAGGTTCGACAACAAAAGAATAGTCAGCGGTGCCTACGATGGCAAGATTAAGGTATGGGATCTACCAGCAGCATTAGATGTTCGTACTCCGCACCAGGATCTGTGTCTCCGAACTTTAGTGGTATGGACTTGCATCATCTTTCTATTTACAGTAGAAACTCGATTATCCGCACTCGATTACACGGATTCGCGATTATCCGGACTACCAACCGTGACCTTATTGTACCTACAAATCAAATTTATGCAAGTGTGAACGAGTCTGAAAGGGACTGTCGCGCCCGCGGCCCGCGGGATCGCCTCTCTGAGGCGCATGCCCCACGGGATATGTATTCGTTTTTTATTAAACGCATAAAATTATGTACATACATATGCACAAAACAGAAGGTTTTCATACATTCGATTATCCGGTTTTTAGGGTTCTGTACCCAAAAGGTAAAAACGGGACCCTATTACTAAGACTTCGCTGGCTGTCCGTCCGTCTGTCTGTCACTAGGCTGCATCTCAAAAACCGCGATAGCTAGACAGTTGAAATTTACACAAATTATGTATTTCTGTTGCCGCTATAACAACAAATACTAAAAACAAAATAAAAGAAATATTTAAGGGTGACTCCCATACAACAAACGCGATTTTTTTTTTTGCCCTTTTTATAGATAATGGTACGGAACCCTTCGTGCGCGACTGCGACTCGCACTTAGCCGGTTTTTTCGATTATCCGAATGCCTACCGACAGTCCGGTCAATCGAGTTTCTACTGTATTATTAAACTAGCTTCTAGTTTCACCCCCGTATTCTCTGTTTTCCATTTGTAAGCCAGTTTCCTTGCGGTGGTTCTTAGCTATGTTTGGTTAATATCGGCCCAGCAGTTACGAGTATCAGCTCTTTACCAAAATTTTGTTATGGCGTATGATTAATCGATTAAGTGCGTTCCATTATAATAGGCATGATGACTAATTTTGAAAAACGGTTTTATAATATTCTTAAATAACCACTATTACCAAAAAACATATTATTTTTGCAATAAGTACGGTTTCTTTAGAAATAAATGCTATTTTAATTAAATGCATTTAAATTAGCGCCAAAACGGTGCCTAGTGTCATGGCGTCCGCTTGTGACGTCACGTCTATTTACTTGAGTTGTAAATGTAAGGAAATTAAAGCAAAAAATCCGATATATTTTATTTAGACTTTAATTTGAAAGTCTATAAGTGGTGTGCGGTTCTTCAATGTATTAATACATCAATAAAATTCAAAACAAACTGTTTGTTTATGTGCCACACAATAAAACAGTAAGATATAGGTAAGGCTTAATCTTGCACGGCGAAATTCAAAGTCATAAATTTAAATAATAAATAGGAGACTATTTGTTTCTGTGAAGATCATTTTGACGTAAGTAATTACTTTATATCGTATATTTTATTTGGTGTGTGATTTTATATAACTGCAGTTTAATACCAAGTTTACAAAAGCATTATTTAAATAACATAACCAATATTTAAATAACATATTTTTAAATAGATTTTAAATTATTGGTGTTAGAAGATTATTAATCAATATTTTATTTACATCGTAGTTTTGACATTTCTAAATTCTGCTGAACAGAAGAAGTCTTTGTTTGATGCTAGGTACTCTCCCAGCATTAACAAATCAACTCTAGGCAAATTAGAGCTATTTGCCTTGGTGAATCCTTCTTCCATGACTTACATTTTTAGTAAGAACACAAAAGTAAGCAAGAGATCGATAAAAATCACGAAATACTCTTTAAATGCAAGTTAAAACAATTAATAAGTGTAACGATCGTAGGGTTTCGTACAGAATTTGCGATGATAATGATAGGTGCACATAGGAGTGACTTAACTCAACTTGATTGGTGTTTAGCTGAACATGGCGGACTTGTGTATTTTGTAGTTTTATTTTATTAAATAAATTAATAATCTCATCTTATAAAAGAAAATAAATATTTATTCCAAGATATATTCTTTGTGTTACAGTAGATAAACACATTATTTTAGTGATTTTTGGTTACTGTCATCATGCCCATTGTTAAATGACAATAAATTGATAATTCATGTTGCTGATACGGTTATTTGCAGGATACCTAAGCCTAAAACCCGATTTAATTTTTTTTTTTGTTTGTTTTGGGTAATCTTCAAAACGGCTGAATCGATTTTGATAATATTTTACTACCAGGTAGCTGTCTATATAAGGAGTAACTTAGGCTATATTTTATCCCAGTGCTCCCATGGGAACGGGAACTACGCGGGCAGTTTGTATTATATATATACCCATTTTCCCCAGGAGCACACGGGCCGAGTATTCCGGCTGCAGTTCGACGAGTTCCAAATAGTATCCTCCTCGCATGACGACACGATCCTTGTATGGGATTTCTTGAACTATGGCGGTGCATCACCGGCACCGGCTGCGGCCGCGCACGTGCCCAGGACGAGATCACCCGACCACGATCGAGACAGGGAACATGACCTGTATGATTAGGTAAGACCCAAAGACACATCTGAATCATCATCATCATGAGATCCTCCATAGTAAAAACGAAATTGACTTACTCTATTAATTTTTACAATGGGACTAATACCACCACACATTCTAGGGATGTAAAAAATAATCGATTTTTATAATAATCGATTATTAATCTTTTTTTTTGAATAATCGATTTTTACAATCGATTATCAAAATAACAATCAAATAATATCATCATCAAAATAATAAATCGATTAATAATCGATTTTTTATTCGAATTCGATCGAAATTATTCCATTATTTCAATGCCAGATTTCCTAAAAAAAAGGTCATCACGATACTGCGTACCGTGTTTCATACATAAAATTTATTAATCATAATTAATCATAAATTCATAAAAAATAAAGCTCACATTTCCTAAAAATAAAGATCATCATAATCCTGTTGGAATCCTAAGAAAAATTGATTATTTCATAATCGATTTGTTTTAAAGAACAAAAAATCGATTATTTTCTCTCCAAGTCACATCCCTAACACATTCCCACCCCTTTAACTCCTGTAAGCCAGGTTCCACAATAGTCTGCGTATAAGACACCGAGGTTTGACCCTCAAGAACTACTCGGGCAACACTTTTAATTGTTTTGGGATCCGCAATATAGGGATTCATTTCGAGATTTCCTTCTCTTGCATAGATGTTATATACTTACTATATCCCTTAGTCGTCTTTTACGACATCCACCGGCAAGATAGGGAGTAGTGAATTGTATTCTTACTCTGTCACCACACAGAATATATAGCAAACATTTAAATTGCAGTAGTCGGAAAGAGAGCAATACTAAAAGGTGACGTCATACATCCAATCTCCATATTAATTTACGTCAGCTTCTAACAAAACATCGTTTTTCAAGAATCATTTTAACAGGCTACAATAGTTTCCATCTCTGTCATTTACAGGTAATTAGCTAAGGACAACATAAGACTTGTTATCACTAAGGGCTACATATGCCCAGTGACGTCACCGTTAAGGTCGGCACACACCGTTACCAACATCATATTAAGGACCATGGACACTTAGCGGCGCGTCTCGGCGGAAATTATTTTTAGTTGTAAATGTATTTTTAGGATGAAATTTTGTATAGATGCAAATCAGTTTTGGCGGGTACGTGAAAATTATCATGTGGCGCTCTCCTTTTAAATTATTTTCTATGTTTAATGGTGATTTGTGGTGTTATATCAAATATATTTTGTTGGCATTTTATATAATGTAATGCAAGGAAGTGTTGAAGTATAGTGAATATCATATAAAAGTGCTTTGAGTGTTTTCATGTTCTGCTAAAATTCTTAGAGGAACCTTTATTTGCGTAGTCAGCGCTCAATAAATAGTAATAATTTAACTGATGCAGTCATTTTGAACGGACTACTCAATATAAAATATAAATTCTGTACTATGATATATGGAGAACATTACATAAGACTTGGTTATGTTTAGATTATTAACTAGCCATGTATTCGACTGAAGGACTTTTGTATCCAAGGTCTGGAATAAAGATGATTGAAATAGGCATAGATCTAATGCTCTCAAAGTGATATTTAGTTAAAAGTACGACGGAAGTAGACTTGACGTTGACCTTGAACTAACGACCCCCCAAAGGTCAAATACGGGCAAAGACATTTTTGCCCACAGATTTTTTAAATAACTATCTTATCTAATTTTGGCTGCCTAAATTGGAACTAGCGTTAAATTAATCACTTCATTACGTCTTTACAAGGTTACGTCATTGTTAATGTAACCTTTTAAGGTCGTCACAATCAGACTGATTACATTTTATATTTTACAATGTCAACTGCTCATGTAACTTTGTGAACGCGTAACAAAAAATTCTTCGAGTCTATGATCGACGCTAGTGCAAGGTTAAGTCGTCATCTACCAAACAATAGTTGTTGGAAAACGTATGTATGCATAGACCCATATAAAGCTTCAGAGAAATTTGGCGTGTTTTTTCATAAATTTAAAAATAAAATTTCATATTGAAATTAATTTTAAAATTTCTGTGAAATTATTGAATGATTTGGATTTTTACTCCCATTTTTGATGTTGGCTTGTTTTTTTTTATATACCTTCTTCTCAGTGCATATCCATTGCACTGATGGACACGGGCTTTCTAGAAATAAGGAGAATCGTACTACACTATACTGACCATTAGGGTTTGATAAAAAGTTTTATTTTCATCTTTCCCTTACCCTGATATTATCTACTTATATACTTTAGTCGATTTTTACAACTACCCTCAAAAAAGGACCAGCTCTCCCCCACCTCCAGAAAAGGAAGGGGTAGGTGACCTTTATGTTCTTACTCCGTCACCACACGAATACATATTTTGCCTATATATTGAATGAATACTGTGAAAAAAATTACATAGTTTGTCAACCTTTTTCGTAGTACTATATCCCAAAACCAGACCTTTGTGTCAGGTGCGAGTTTCTATTGTGGTATTATTTTTGCTTTGCCCCAGCTATGATTCAATCTCATAGTTGGATAATCTCTGCGTCTTTTTCACGGTCTGCGCTATACACATGGGCATCGCATCGCCTAATTACGGTTTATGAAGGCAATGTATTTCAAAGTGAACTATCAAACTACTCGCGAAATTCGCTTTAATCAGTTAAATTATACAATTCTCTGTGAAAAATATAAATACAGCTATAATATTATAGATATATTTATACACATATTTAAATAAGTATACTATTTGACAGGTTAAAGCAATTTCTTAGGTTTGTTTGACAGATCACCCCGAACTCCATTAGCTGAAGCGCTAAGGGGCAAATTGATAAATGATTTTGTTCGAAAAACTGCTAAGATCTTTGTGATTGTCAAATCCGCCTGATTGATCTTGGTACTAATGGGTAATTTATTTGATTTATTATGTTTTATAATTCCTTAGCCGACGCGCCCGAAAATGTTTATATAGAGCGACATAGACAATGAAAAGTAGATGTTTTTTTTTTCTGTTTTATTATGTAAAGTAAAAAAAGCTAGAGATGTCTATTATGAATGTTACGCGTGTGAATGCTGCGGTTTTTTTTTTATTATTTTGTATAAATAATTATTTGAAGTGAGTTTAATTTAGGTGATAAATGTAATATTATTGTAAATTGTAAACGGGTGTGATGCGTCTTTTGTTAATTTATACATTGCTAAGTACACTGTTTCTATACGTGGAATAATTTACCCCCTTCGATAAAATTTATGACCCCATTAGTAAAAAAAGCTATATCTATATGGACAGGTGATTTTAACAAGAGTGGTCTCACTGTAATTTGTACATGTTATAATCATTATCATCGCCTAAGCTTATATATGTCTCATTGCTGGGCTCGATACTCCTCCAAAATGGAAAAGAAGTTGATCTATTGAATCGCGCTGGATATATCGCAGTTTTATTTCGAGTTTTACCTCTTTTGCTGGTATTTGCTTGCGTGTCTTTTACGATCCCCCATGTGTAGGGGAGGGGTGGTGGAGCCTTTTCATTCTTATTCCGTCACCACACCAATTTACGAGTACATTTTGAACGTGTAAATAATTGTAATTATCACAATAATGTCATCGCTTACTAGTATAAGATTGAAAGAAACTTAACATATTTCAATAAGGGCTTTTTTTAAAGAAAATACAAAAAAAATGTAAATAGTTTTAAGTGATGTATGTCCAATTTTATTTATATTATTATTATATATAAAAGTTCAATGTTGTGTACATTTTTTTATTGTATTTAATTAAATATACGGTGAAATGATAAGCGTTCATCTACAAATGTTTGTCGATTTGGTTAATTTTATACATATGATTTGACAAGTACCCCCGTTAGAAATTTTTGTCGCTTGTGCTTGTTATTCTGGATCATGGGGTGTCCTGCTTGAACGACGAATACGACGCGGTGCGACGCGATGCTACAAGCGACCAAGTGTCCTATTGGATTTTGGTCATTACTTCTCGAATCATAGACAAAATACATTACAGTTTTGTTAGAAAGTTCATATTTAAAGTACAGACTTTAAAAAAATACCATAAAAAACCCAGAAAGAAAACAAATATAATCACTTCTGAATCAACCATTCTGTAGTTCGTGATGGCGCGTCAGTTCGCTCTCAAAACAGACACGCTTGACGTCGCGTCTCGTCGCAAACTGTCATATAGGCCGCAAGGAGGCATGTCATTGAGTTGATCGCATTCGTCGTGTTCGCAGCGTCGCGTCGTATTGGTCGCTCACGCAGGACACCGGGTCATTGTGGATATATAATGGTAGTATATTGAAAACAGTTAGATTTTTGCACTGGATTTTCTAAGGCAACCTATTAACTTATTATATATCTATTGTTTTATTAGTGAAGGTAATTAGTATGAATGAACCGGCATACTTTATCTTATTATGACTAAAATTCATTAAAATGAGACCATGAGATCCAAAAATTCAATGAAAATTATTTTAATTTCTTTATGGCTATTCATTAAGATTCATTTTTAGTAAGGATAAAAAATATTCTATGCCTGAAATAGATTTTTTTGATTTAATAAACGCCTCGCCTCTATTGCGAGAAACGTGAAATTGGAACACTTAGATACTGATTTAGTCTAAAAAAAACTTGGAGCGGATTCCAATAGATGCGACTTATAATCTCACCGCTTTCTTCAAATCGCAAACGCGTTTTAACAGCAGATTAAGTTAAATAAATACTTTACGGATTTTATCGCGCTTGTATTTGATTTGGATCGTGTTGACTAAAATGTTGTATAGTGTTTGAATCGTCGTGCAATCAAAAATCAAATATAAATGCGTGTAATACTCGCGTAAACATCAGATATCATTCAATAAATACCCCGACTACCCCGTTTTACGCGAATTCAAAGATACGCGGTTTTCTTTTGGCGTGTTCAGGCCTTAGATTTACTTTTTATTCATAAAATTTCAATTATTTTTTATATAATATTTTGACCATATTCCTTAAAATTATTGTCTTCTTTGAACAAGTTTCAGATAACCAATGTTTTTGTACATTTAATATAAGCAAAATTAAATCCCGAATTACGCGAATTCGACTTACGCGGTTATCGCTCGGTCCTGTCTATCGCGTAAGTCCGGGGTATTACTGTACTATTATTTAAATCTCTAATACCTTTGTTACGTCACAAAGTTATTTTCCTTTTTAATCGTACTTATACGTGTGTGAAAATGTGAATTTGATTAACGACCCATCAATGGCAACGTGTTATATCTTATTTTGTATATACAGGGTGTATCAGGTTATGGGGGCAACTGGTCAAAAGGGGGCTAGGCAATGGTGGTAGGAACCCATAAAAAAAATTGAACGAAAAATATTGATTCGTTTAGAAATTAGAGACATGTAAAGTTTTCAATTTTGTCATCGCTTTTTCGTATAAATCTGATTGAAATGTATAAAGTCAATGATACTACGCAACATATTCATACTTTGTTAAATATTCATTAGAAATTGAAGAAATCAATGATTACGTTCACATAAGCAAAACAAACTTCGCTTTAAAACAGCTGATCGGCCTATGAGCGTTGACCGCTTGCCGTTGTACCTACATGTCATTGAAGCGTTTGCGCAATTCTAGGTATAAATGAATGAAGTTATACTGTCGAAGCTTTACATGCCTACATGTGTTCTGTCTGTACATGCCTACATAATACATAATATTAGGCATAGACTCTTAGACACATTTTTTTGAAATCACTATAACTTTTATGTTATATTGTTTTTTGTGTAATGTACATTCTAATTACTATCTATGACCGTTAAACTACAACATACTCGAACAGTTGTCCCATAACCTGATACACCTGTATATATAGACTCGCGATAATTTTCCAAAGAGGTAAACCGAGGTTACTGATTGCGTCAATCAACACGATCCTACCACCTTATGCTTCTATCTTCTTTTGCATCCATACGAATTCTTGCGCCTATTTCCTCACACACGTTTTGTCTTCGACTTTACTCATCCGTAAGCGATGTGGTCTTCCACTTCAATCATACTTGATATAAATATATGCTGAATCAGTCTTTCTGCATCACTATCGTTATTTACCAGGAATCCCGCACTTGTTTCCTTTCTACACTAATATCAAAATTGAGAACATGTTGCCAAAATGAGTATTTAAATGTCATAAATTTTAACTGCAAACGAATAACAAAAAACGCATTTCATCCGTATTTTTATATAAAAAAAAAATGCCTTGCCCGAAGTATTTAGACAGTTAAATTAGAATAAAAAAAATTGTACATAGAAAAATATATATGTTCGCATTCCGAGCCTTTTGAACGCCACTGTAATTGTATATAGATGAAAACGAGCCTAATATCTGGAGAAATATTCCTCTTTTTAATAGTTTTATTTGTTAACTAGCAATCCGCCCTCGCTTCGCTTCGGTTATAGGTTATAGTCGTTTTACCCGCGTAGTTCCCGTTCCCGTGGGAATACCGGGATAAAATATAGCCTAGTTTACACCCTGATATTATAGCTTTCCATTGGTGAAAGAATTTTTGAAATCGGTCCAGCCGTTTTGAAGATTACCCGGAACAAACAGACAGACAGACAGACAAAAATTTTTTAATTGCTATTTTAGGCATAGGTGTCGTGCAAATAACCGTGTGAGCATGAAAAAAGCCTATTATTTTGACATTACAAACAGACACTCCAATTTTATTTATTGGTATAGATGTAAAACATGCAATCGGTCCATCTCCCCATTACTAGTACGATGATATCCAATTCTGTTCACATATGGCTAAAGAAGAAAGAGCGTAATTAAATTTAGCACATTGAATCTGCAGACAAGTGACCATTACGTCCTACTGTTGAGTTCAAGCCTCCTCCACAACACCCTCCGTATATCATGCTGGTCAAACTTGTTGATAAATGTTTTATTTCGAGATTTCCATCTCTTGCATAGATGTTATAAGCATATTTTAATCCCTTAGTCGCCTTTTACGATACCCACGGGCAATAGAGAGCGGTGAGTGGATGGTGAATTGTATTCTTCATGGAAAAGTAACCGTTTATTGGGTATTTAAACACTTTTGTGATTCGGCAAGCATATAATAAATTAGGTTTAAGAGCTTTGTAAATATTATTATTTTACTTAATTTTTGTTATGTAGCCTGATATATTTATGTATAGAGGAGTGATTGGATTAAAAAAAATCGGTTGTCTGTAAAGTCGGTTTACTGACGATAGTTGAACGTGACAACGTCATAAGAAAATACTGATGGAATGGTTTCATTTTTCAAAAGAAAATTTTATTTGTTTGATAGATATTTTGTATGGATCAAGCCTTAAATGGAACGCCTCAGAGCGAGGTAACGCCGCATACATGTTTTTTCGTGTGTGCAGCCGGCTCCATCGAATGATAAGACGTTGTCACGTCAAAAAGTACTTTAGAAAACAGAGATTGTATAAATGATATTTTAGCTTCTGACGAAAAATTGAATATTTATTGTCGTCATCACATCAGCCCATAAACGTCCCTCAGCTGGGCTCGGGTTTCCTCCATTATGAGAGGAATATTAACCTATTAGACTACGCTGATCAAACTTGTTTGATATATGGTCTTATTTCGAGATTGCCATCTTTTGCATATTTTATCCTTTAGGGATCTTTTACGACACCCGCGGGCAGGTTAAGGAGTGGTGAATTGTATTCTTATTCCGTCACCAAACGGGGATTATATTTATTGGATATAAAATTATTTTACACCATGGCGATTGTTTATAACAATACTAATTGTGTATCGTTGTTTCGTTCGTCATAGCCAATAAAGCTAGCTAGTAAATTTAGTATGAATCTTGCCTTTTTCACAAGCAAAAATTTATGCCTTTTTGAGCGATTTTCAGTCTTCGATAATATAGATTGTAAAGATATAGCTACAAATAAATTCTGCATTTATTTAATATACTCTCCTATACTTAAAATTAATGTATTTTATATACACACGTTAAATGGCGTTCAAAAGATTCGAAATATATTAGATAAATTAATGGAATAATTTAAATTCGTAGGAAAAAAGATCACAGAATGGATTTGAAGTGGTAGACTGAAATTCAACGAATGCCCTAGCAATTTGTACAATTGTTCCGATCTACTGTTAATTTTTTTTACTATCACATAGAACAGCACTCACTGCCAATTATCATCAAAATATACCTAAGCATCTTTTATATAGAAATACTAATTAAAATTGTATTATTGCTCTTGCTGAGATCTGTGGGCTTACCCTTGAAATCAATTCCAATTTCAAATCCGATTCAATTCCAATCTCACCAAACTTATATTTGGTACACTTAAACAAAATCGAGAATGAATTCTTCGCATTTGCCGTTGTTATTTTCACCAAATGTGGCGTATTTTAGTACTTTAAATTAATAACGTTACCGAACTCCATCAGTACAATGACGCTTTCTTGAAATTGTGCAACATTAACGATTTTAAACTACGTCTAAATCACGTCGGGAGTAGCATATATTTGACTTAATCGACGAGAGACTAATTCATTTGGTTTAAAAAAATTCCACCGAATTTGGTTTCAATCGTGCGCTGGTGTCGCTTTCAAGAGTACCAAATTGCTCAAATCGAGCTGCGATTGGATTTAGGATTGGAATCGAGATTCAAGAGTAAGCACACTGATATATTTCGTCAGCATTAAAATGGAATTAGATATAAAGGGTGCCTTTAAAGTTGTTTTCAAACCTCATCTTTTTGTGATCTTTCTCTACGTTTTACAAATAATAAATATGAATGATTTATAAATCAACATAATGGTTGTTGAGCGATTGTAATGTGTCATTGCGTTCTATTCTCTTGTAAAAAATAAATATATATATATATATAATTGAGCAAATAAATGGAGGCATCGTTGTTTTTGATTTAGTATTTCATTAACTATCCGTTACTTAAGCTATTAGCTACGTTTTTTATAATAATTAATACAATATTGACGCCTTGTTTAGTTATAAAATGTATTCAGTTCGAAAAATATAGTAATTTAGATTCTCTATTAATTACCTTGTACAAATAATCAAACTATGTAACTATGGTTTCATGACCTTGTGTTAAAATTTCATATACGGACTTATTCACTTTCATCCATGTTTTGCAATAACATAAAAAAAACAATCGATATACATATTCTAAACCAGTGCTTCTAAATATTTATAAATCCCCCCCTCCTTGGTGCAAAAAAAAAAATACATGACTCCAAGTAATAGTAAAAAGTTAACTGTGATAAATGAAAACCGTTAAACGTATTAAGTGATAATTTAAAATATAAAGACTCCCTGCCCAGTTGAATGAAAAACTATTAAAAAAGGTAAAGAAAATAAAGATATATATACGTTATTATAACGAAAATTAATAAATTTATCTTAATTTTTTTATCAATTCTACCCTTTTAATCGGTTTTAATTCAAATATTTTCATCATTAAGCATAGCAAACCTCTAAATCTGTATTAGCGCGATCATTATAATATAATCATGATATATGCACCACTTAATACCGTTGTACAATACTACAAGGGGTCGACCCCCACTTTGTTGAGAAACTCTTGTAAAAGAATATAGTAATACATACAAGTTATTTGATTGCGGTTAGTAGTCCGGATAATCGGTATAACTGAGGGCCGAATAATCGAGTTTCCAATATAATTGTTCTGCTAAAAAATTATACTTTTTTTAATGATTCAGTTTTAGATATTAAAATTTTATTTTTAACGACGAGGCCTTTTCTTCCCGCGACAAATCGCACTTTTATTCCAATACCGTCACTATCCTAAATAAGCAAATTTTACAGGAGAGCTATTTAAAGATTTATGTCAAATATTAACTAATATAAATAAGAGTATATTAGCGTTTCAGAAATAATTGTCTTTTATTTTTATTTTATTAACAACTATTATTCCTATTAAAACACATTTTTTTTTTTAAATTTTAATTGTGTTTAATTAGTGGATATAAATAATTTAAAATATTAGTGATGTACACATTTTCGAAAAAATTTAAAAAGTTAAGTGAAATTAAAATATATAAATTGAAGCAATGTGTAAATTCAGTGAAAATTTCTTTTAGTGACGGTATTGGATTAAAGGCGCAAAATTATTACTGTTCTAAAATATGTCTAACTTAACACTTTATATATATTTAATGATAAAATTTGTATTGTTTTGTATATTTTTATTAGCCTTAAGGAGTTTGTGATAGGTTGTTTTTTGCGCTGTATTTTTTGGCAAAAAAATATATTTGTATTCTATGTTGCAAAATGTAATATTTAAGTTTGGTCCAATATTCATTTAATTAATTGAAATTAATTTATAAATTTGAATTATTTCCGGCGGCAATTTTATTATTTTATTTGTCATCTCATTTTTTTAGTTGATTAAAATTTTTGTGTATTTTTTTAATTAATTGTATGTATAATAGAGTACATTTGGTAGATGTGAATGTTTTTATTGTAAATATTATCTTAGTAAAAAAAATAGCTTACCAGTTTGAATCTGACTTCTGTGTTAGTTCCTTTTCTTATGTATTTTTAGTGAAACCGCTTATTTTTATTACCATTTTTTTATAGTCACACCTTCCTATAATGTAATAATTATTAAGATAGTAATGCCTGTTATCACCAACCACCACTAAATTTTAGGTAATACCTAAAACAATATAAATAACACAAATTGTTGTAAGTGAATTCCTTCAAGTTAGCTCACCCATAGTCCGGGCAAAGCTTTTAAAGCCATCATACAAATTAAGTAATACCAAATTAAAAGTTAATTAACTTATATTGCTTGTTATTTGTATAGATTTTACCTAAAATTTAGGGTTTGTTAATGAAAATAGACTTCGAAATTTCCCTTATTCTTAATTTACAATCTGAAAGTCCATTTCTGGTGACGGATTAAAAATACATTGATTATACCACCAGCCCATTGGAGGGATTGCCAAATGATTGGTCAGCAGGACAGATCGGACTGAGCGTGACCGAAATATAGTCAGCCCACCAAAAAAAAAAGGGGGCGGGGCAATTCTCGTCATACGAAATAGATCAAGAAATCAACAACACTTTTATGCAAACGTTTTCAACGAGTCTTCGGGCATATATCGATTCTGCTTTATCCATTTTTATCTGTTCGTAATCTATTAAAACCCTATACAACACGTCTGACCAACGCAATATATTAGGTCAATTGCCACATCTAACTAGACTTGTACGGGTTGAGATGTTGAAATGAAATCCCTCTTCTCTACCTCTTGGTCCTCACGCGTTGAGGGTTAAAAATCCGTGGACAGAGTGATAATCAATAACCTTTGGGCAGCGATTTGGTAACCTGAATCGATGTTATAATGTCTTCTTTCTTGTTGCCCATTCCTTTGGTTGCTCTCTTTTTTTTCTGATAAAGGCATGGTGACATTGTGTTTTTAACCTATCACTATATATGGAAGATCGCATCTTACTGATATTGACATGCAAAGAAGACTGTCCTAACACATCCGGATTACATTACATATTTTTAAATTATTCATGGCAAAAATCTATTATTATGGAGGAAAGATAGGAAGATATCACTTTCTAACGATTAATCAGTATTGGATTCATTATTGAGATAGCTCAAAGTTGAAAGCCCTCAGCGCTCACCCACAGTCCGAGTTAAGCTGTCAAAGCCACCTGCGGCTAACAGCTATAGTCACAAACTAAATTGAATAGATTCGAGAATGAACCATCTTGAGGATGCCTCGTTCAGAGGTGAGGTACGTGTCGAAATAATATTTAGAGTTCTTCGTAGAAGGAAAGGCCTTTTTTTTGAGACGATATCTGATCGTGGGCAAGCCCTGAGTCTTCATTCCTTTCCTTCATAGCGTATATTTTTTATATGCACATGAGAGGCTTAAGTTACTTTAAACCTAAAGATGGCGTCTCTTAATTGAGGAAGAAATATTTTCAATAAGCGTCATTCGATTTTGTTTAAAATACAGCTGCCTCTATCTACGCTTGCCTGTAATAGATACATTATTAATACAAACTTGCTGATTCTCTTACACGAAATTTTCAGGTAATAATGGTAGAAAAATTGGCCCATAAGGCAAGTTAACGACGGATACGTTAGTCCGCCCGTGTCCATGAACGCTGTATAGTGTTCAAAACGTCGGGCAATAAAAAATCAAATACACACAGGATACAATCCGTAGTTTTATTTACAATGTGTAACATTCGCGTAAACATCAGAAATCATTAAGTTAACGGCACGTATCTTAATTATTACCTAAGTACTTTATTTAGCTGACTCAATAAACGCTTTTCTTTTCAATTTCAAAAAAAATAATGGAAGTTTACCTTAAAATCGTTCGCAGCTTGATCTACCGGCTCCAATTTAGAAAAGCTCAAAACAATGGGTAATAATTTTCTGAAAGTTACCGTATGGAAAGTAGAAAATGCGGGTAATTATTTAATTACCATACAGTTGTCTTCTTCTAAATCCATAATTATTCGTCTTAATGTTGGCTAACATCCTTCAGAAAAGACGGGTTGGATTAGCATTTCATTTCGAGTTTGCTTTTTGTAATAATTAGCTGCCTAAATTGTTTAATAATCGATATTTTAGGATACAAGAGGTTGTAACATGAAGGAACAATTTGAACGCAACACAACATTGTTTGACGAGATTAAAATTTAGAGGATTTGGTGAAAGAGAATCAGTATCAACATCTAAGGGCAATAATTAATTTAATATAATAATAGTACTAATACCTTTGTAAAATAAATTCGTTATATATTGTTGAAATTATTTACAGCCATTTAAATAAAAATTATGATGACTTCCCGCCTTTTTCGAATTTGACGTTTGATGTGTTCGGAAACTATTTTACAGAGGTACCTATATCATGTAGAATGTATTATTATATGAAAGAGCCCGTGTCAACGCCCGAATTATAGCAATCTTTGTATATATAGCTTGTTTATGATTAAATTAATTTAATTTTTAATTTGTTTTTTATATTTTTCCTGTCTTTTTGCGATACACTTTTTATTTTTTCATTTAATTGCCATGTTATCTCACTGTTTTTTTAAGAGTTTCTAGTATACATATATTCTTTTTTTTTTTCTATTATAAAATATATAAATTTGAGCGGAAGAAAAGGCCAAATACCGCTAAATTTTTACCATAAAATATTAAGTTTTTACTATAAAATTTTTGTTATATAAAACCTATCTTTTATATTTGGAACCGGCCATTATAAACGAAGCACTTAAAAGAGTGACTCACGTACCAGTGAATGAAAATATACTAACAACTAATATATATTCCGGATACCAGTACCTGTGTAACCCTAGGCTTCTGTTAATCGACGTATGGACCTGTTATGGAATTGCCTTTATTGATCAGTTGGTTAGCGATTTCAAGCAAGAAATTGGATGTTTTGACGGAGATGTAATGAATACACAATACTTGAATGAACTGAGATATGCCAACTTTATTTCGTATAGCGTGGAGGCCGTTTGCTGTGGTATGATGAGCAGGGACAAGCAGTGGCGTAACGTGAGTCACTGTCGCCCGGGGCGGAGTCATAATTTGCCGCCCTTTTGACGTCGTAAAAATAATAATTGTTGGTGATGGTAAGAAAAAACGTAACGAAATGAAAGAATCGAGTGAAAAATATTTATTTCCAGACCATGTACATGTGTAAGTAACATGACTATGTTAACATTAATAATTTACACTATTTTTTTTTGTTTTGGGGGTGGGTTGCGGTCGGCGCGCTCCTCGCACCACTCCGTCCGGGGCGACAGAGGGGCGTAAGCACGCACTTCCGCAACCCACCCGCGATGCACGTCGCCTTCGTCGTTGGGCCACCACCGAAGCAGGACGACTTCACGTCAGTGGTCGGCCCAACGGAATACCCCCTATTTGGGGTACCCTCCCATCGACCGACGTACCCTCGGGGAGGAAGTCGGTCTTTCTTCGCGCGGTCGGCCTCTCGGTGGGTAACGGACTAACTCCCCGGTCACGTCACCCGCGACCTCGGCTAGGGCGGCATGATGCGCAGGTAGTCGCGCCTGCGCCACCCCAGTCGCCGGCGGCGGGTCGCTTCGTCGAGGCTGCGCTCCTCGCCCGCGCGACCCGCTGCCTCCTGCAAGATCACTGCCTCGCAGAAGGCTGCGGCCGCGTCCCAGCTCCTGACGCTGTCGAGCATCGCCCTAGCGATAGTCGGCACCGAAGATTGCGACGAGTTCACGACGCTGCTCTTCCCAGCCGGCACAAACCTCGAGCGTATGCTGCGCCGTGTCCTCGTCGCAATCGCAGTGGTGGCAGGATGGTGTGCTCTCCCTCCTAGCGACCGTGTACAGGTACTTGCCGAAACATCCATACCCCGTCAAGACCTGCACCAGTCGGAAGGAAAGCACCCCATACCGCCGTTTTAGCCACTGCATCAGCACCGGCCGGAAGGCCTCTGCGGTGAGCTCCCTCAAAGAGACCACACCGCCCTCCGCTCGCACCCCCGACACCCGCCGATACGAGACGTGGTCGGCATCTCGGCGGGTGACGAACTAATTCCCCGGTCACGTCACCCGCGGCCTCGGCTAGGGCGGCATGAGGCGCAAGTATTCGTTCCTACGCCGCCTCAGTCGCTGGCGGCGGATCGCCTCATCGAGAATGCGCTCCTCACGCAGGCGATCCGCCGCCTCTATTATTTACACTATAAAAATGATGTTTATTATTTAATAAAGTCCACAATTCTACTTTTCGCGACTTACGCGCAGCGAAATCATTTATAACTTCGTCAAAATCAATGTCATCTGTCATACTATATTGTATCGACAAAATGGCCAAATTACTCAACCTTAAGGAGCTTCTTATGGAGGGTGCATGTACACGTCTAAACACAAATAAGGGGGCCGACCGCCACTCATGTTTTGCAACAATTGTTTTGGGCGGGACATTTAATATGTGCACATCAGTAAAAGCTAACGTCTTGCAAAATTAATTGTCCGACTTACCGCCAGTCATCATTCATTATCATTTCAGCCTATCGCCGTGCACTGCTGGACGTAGGCCTCCTTCACGTTACGCCAAAAAATGCGGTCATGTGCCGCCTGCATCCAACGACGCCCAGCAACTTTCACCAGGTCGTCGGTCCACTTAGTGGAGGGCATCCTACACTGCGTCATCCGATGCGTGGTCGCCACTCGAGAACCTTTTTTCCCCAGCGGTTGCGGGTTCGTCGAGCGATGTGGCCTGCCCATTGCCACTTCAGCGTGCTAATTCTTCGGGTTATGTCGGTTACACCCGTTCTTCTGCGGATTTCCATATGCCGTATTCTATCTCGCAGAGAAATCCCAAGCATAGAACGCTCTATAGCACGCTGAGCGACTTTAAGCCTTGTTATGAGGCCTACATTTAGGGACCACGTTTCTGCGCCGTAAGTCATCACTGGTAACACACACTGGTCGTAGACCTGTGTTTTCAGATACTGGAGTATATTGGACGAGAAGATCCTCTTAAGTTTACCGAACGCTGCCCAACCGAGTTGGATTCGTCGGCTGATCTCTTTCTCGAAATTGGATCTACCTAACTGGACTGCAGTTTGTCCTAGGTAAATATAATGATCGACAACTTCGAGAATCGCATTATCAACTAGGACCGGTACAGGAATCTAGTTGGGATACCCTGCTGAAATCGTTGAGCATGGTGCCAAGGTCCTCCATGGATTCTGCCATAACGACGATATCGTCTGCAAATCGAAGGTGTGATGTATTCGCCGTTGATATTGATGCCGAGTCCGGTCCAGTCTAAGAGTTTGAAGACATCATCTAGTGCAGTGGTAAACAGTTTCGGAGAGATGATATCTCCCTGTCTCACGCCTTTCTGCAACTGGATTGGTTTCGTACTGTTATCCCGGATACGGACCGACATTGTGGCGTTCCTATACAAACACTTCAACACTTCGATATAGCGATGGTCGATTTGGTACCGTTGAAGGGACTAGAGCACCGCCCAAGTTTTGACTGAATCAAAGGCTTTCTCATAGTTCACAAACGCTATACACAGAGGCCGATTATACTCCTCGGTCTTTTGTATAATCTGCCGAAGCCCGAGGATGTGATCTATGGTGCTATAGCCTTTTCGGAAGCCGACTTGTTCGGGCGGCTGGAAGTCATCAGGTTTGCATGTGAGTCGATTGGTAATGACCCTCGAGAACAACTTGTAAACGTGGCTCAGGAGTGAGATGGGTCTGTAGTTCTTTAGAAGAGCCTTGTCACCCTTCTTGAAGAACAGTATCACCACACTCCTGGTCCACGACGCTGGAACGTCGCCCCCGAGGATAACGAAATTAAACGGCTTCTGAAGGGCTTTTAAGACCGGCTTACCGCCTGCCTTCAGAAGCTCTGCCGTAATTCCGTCATCTCCTGGTGCCTTACCGTTACGTAGCTGTTTGAAAGCCATTCTGATCTCTTACAAGCTGATGTCCGGGATTTCTTCCGTATAGTGCCGAGTTAGCTTAGATCTGGGATCTTGGACTAAGCCGAGAACAGGATTTCGGGATGATTTATATAACTGTCCATAGAACCTTTCGACCTCTCCCAAAATCTCACTTTGGGTTGAAATGACAGTGCCGTTATTGGGGTCTTCAGCTTAGTCATTTGGCTTTGCCCAATAGACAGATCGCGTGAGAACACTTTTGAGCCACGATTCCACTCTATCGCTTCTTTAATACGAAGCGTATTAAATCGGCGAATATTGCGACTCACAGACCTGGAGATCTGCTTATTCAGCTACCTATGTTCGGACTAATCGGCTGAAGACTGCACCATCATTTCTTTTCTCCGCTTTATGAGCTCGAGAGTCTGGTCGGAAAGTTTTTTAGGTTTATTAACGCGGTTAGCCTTGAAAAATTTCGACCCAACCGCGTGGAATGTTCCACAAACCTGTTGTTCATATCGTTCAGGGATTAGCACTTGTCCAGACATTGGAAGCGATTGTGTAGTTCGAGTTGAAAGCTTTCGAGGTTCTAGTATTGGAAAAATGTAGGTCAGAGTGTAGACTTCATCAAGCGTGACCGCTCGACTTTTGTATAGATATTCAATGTGCCTCGTGCCATCCGGTGATCGCTCGCAGTTTTAATCCTGCTGATCACTGAGACATCATTGAATATCTGTCGTTTGTCTGACAAGATGAAGTCTATCTCGTTTTTTGTTGAACCATCGGGGCTAACCCAGGTCCATTTCCTTTTTGGCTGCTTCCTGAAGAAGGAATTCATCGTAAAGAAATTTTCCTTCTCCAGAAAATCAGCCAGTTTCAGGCCCCTCTGGTTTCTCTGTCCATATCCATGTTTCCCCACTCTCAACTTGTCGTCGCTCCCTTTGCCTAGTTTCGCGTTAAAGTCTCCCATAAC
Organism: Lymantria dispar; assembly: GCA_032191425.1. NCBI lineage: Eukaryota > Metazoa > Arthropoda > Insecta > Lepidoptera > Erebidae > Lymantria > Lymantria dispar. The sequence continues at coordinate 10,268,368 of CM063471.1, forward strand.
GACCGTGAAGTGAGTTTTGGACGCGTGTATGGCTTTCGAGACGTCCTCGTAAAACGCCTCCACCTCGTCGTCGGAGTATGCTGAGATCGGTGCGTATACCTGAATGACCTTCAACGAATACCTCTTGGTAATTCCGAGTTATACTCCGGTACTCTAGCCTTGTCGACACACTCTCGATCCTGTCCACGTTGTCTACGAGAGACCCCCGCTCCACTGCTACCGGGCCCGCCACCAAAATGGGCCCGTAGGGTACCGGAGCTGCCGTGACTGGGGGCTGTTTCTTTGTTGATCATCATCATAAAGGGGATAATGCCGTAATCGCCACGTTTGGCAGGCGGGTTGGCAATCGCAGTACGATGTTTAACATTTCCCAGAAGAGAGCTGCTGCCCACTCCCCTGGTGAATCCTCAGCCGAGTTAAAACTCGGCTGAGGATCGTCGGAAGAGGTCGTCGGAGTCGTAAACGACTCCCACGAGCAAGTAAGGGGTGGCGACAAATGTATTCTTAACCCGTCGCCACACGGGTAGCCGCCATCGCCGTCACCGCCAGTGCCCGCACAAAATATTTTTCTTCCAATTTTGCCGCCCTTCTCATAGTGGCGCCCGGGGCGGTTATATATCTTAATTATTACCCACTAAATACATTAATATGCCGTAAATAGCTCTATTCATAAAATTTAAGTGATAATTCATTTCCGTTATAAAAAAAGTTACGTTCTATTGCATCTAGTGACAGGATCAAAAGTATTCGGTGCAAACTAATGAATCGCAAATAATCGATTACACTTATTTGCAGTTAAGTCCACTGACAACTGAGTTTTGAATTGTTGTAATAGACAACACGTTAAAATTGTATCATGGAGATATAAAAATCTTCTCATCATACCTATAACATGAAATAAAACAACCAAAATATTTTAATATTATTTTATTATAACGAATCGTCGGATTCTTCATACGAACTCGAATCGTCGCTTGAATCATCTGCAGTGTTTATTATTAACTCTTGTGTAGGTATGTTGCCAAATTCAATTTCCCGATCCCAATCAGAGAATATTATATTTTTTGTCTTGTTGACGACACTCGCCCAGTTTTCAGGCGTCACACTAGCACATGCGTTTTTTAAAAGTTCAAGCATTTTATTTGCTGTGAAAGGAGGAGTTGTATTGTTTCTTGCGGCGTGTCCTTTGACTTGTGCCCAGATCATTTCAATTGGATTATATTGACAGTGGTACGGAGGAATTCTGATTACAACATATTCTGCTGCCATTTCGTCGATGACATATCGTTTTGGCTGCTTTTTACTTTTTAATATTTTAAGTAATTCTACTTTTAGTAGGGATTCGTCCACATCTTCCCCATTATCACGAAGCCAGTTTATAATCTCGTGTTTTTGTTGGCCTGTGTTGGCATTTTATTAATTTGGCGAGAGTGATAGGGTGCATTATCAATAAATATTGTTGATGGCTCTTCAAGTGATGTATTTCTCTGAAGCACTTTTCATACACGTCCGCATTCATCTCCTCATGATAGTCTCCTGTTTTTTTTTATTTGAACGCTAACAGAGCGTCTGGTACAACTCCCTTTGTAGTTCCCGCATGGCAAATGATGAGGCGTTCACCTTTCCCCATTGGCACTGCAGAAGTAGAAGCAGCAGTATCGTCAGTCCAACATTTGGTATGGAATGATTGGCATTGAGCCAAGTTTCATCTGTGAAAACGACATTCGACCAGTCTTCTATTTTCTTCGCTTGTCTTAAAAATTCACAGCGAGACAAGGCTATATCACGACGTTCCATTAAAAATTTTCTTTTGTCGGATTTCTTATACAAGAACCCGATTTGGTGCAGCACCTTTGACAAAGAAGATTTTTGACCACGAAACAAGCCACAATTTCGTAGAGACGCTACAAATTTTTTCAAAGTAGGAATCTCTTTGCTTGTGTAATAATTGTATATATGACGACGAATAGCATCAGTATCAAAACTGTCAATTGCTGTCACTTTACGGGGCTGAGGTTTTTTCTTAGGCGTAGATAGCTAGTTCTGTTCAATACCACTACTACCATAGGCTTCTTTAGTGATTTTCGCCACCGTTGGAGCACTAATACCTAATGCTGCTGCAACACGGTCTCTAACTTGGGTTACTGGTATAAGGAATCCGCCATTGCGGCTTTCCTTTTCAAAAAAATCACGAAGCCGCAGCACTAACTCTCTGGATTGTCCTTTAAGCACCATACCTTTCGGCATTTTGCAAGTAAAATCTTACTGGGAGGAACGATACGTTCAACTCAATCAAAGTAAGAACAATGAAATCAATACGGTGGAATATAAATACTCAACACAACGTATGAAAAATATGAAAGAGCACTCAGCGAACAGAAATGTGACTAGCACGGGAGTCTTGTTGCGAGTGACAGACAACACAACAAAATGGCGTCGCCGGCGCGCCGTTCAGTGTTGCCAATTCGAAACAAATACAAAGTAAAATATTTTGGGAGGACTAAATTAGTGAGTATGCAAAAATTAATGTGCACAAATAACAAATATATTTACAGAAGTGAAGTTTTTAAATAATATGAAATATGTATTTAAGCAAAAATAAAATATCCGTGTTAAATCGATTAAAAGTTCTTCCTGACTAAAATCGATTATTACAAAACATAGTATCCGTAATACATTGGTACAACACTAATTGATCAGAATTCGACCTGCCAAAAGTAAAATAAATGATTCGAACGAGTATAAAAGCTTTACATAGACCAGAGCCAGTTCCATTTGATGCCGTCTGGTTAACAATTACATTCCCAAGAGCGTTAACGTCAAACAAGTGGCCAGTCATAAAACTATTGCCAATAACATTTGCAATATATACTATGAAAGAATATTGAGTCGAACCCAAGTAATCCGCGAGTAATCTTGCGATGGTGTTGGTACAAGCATTCCCACCTTTCTTCACTGACTACATCCATGTAGTTAAAGAATATTGTTACCAATTATGGAAAATACACTTCGATAGGAGGTCAGTGGAGAAGGGCATTTGGTATAGGACCTTACAAAATGAGCCTTGGAAATCACCGTGGTTTGAAAAAGCCAAAATAAATAAAAATAATGTAACCACTGCACTTAGACTTCGATCCGGACACATTCCGCTCAATAAATTTGCCTACTTGATGAAAAAAGTACCATCCCCGCTGTGTTCGGAATGTGGAATAGTTGAGGACGTAATCCATATTGTAGTGGAGTGTATTCGGAACGAAGATTTCAGAAATGAAATCGTTAACAACGGTGTAAACATTGCAAATGGCGGTTGTAATAGTATCCTGTCATATCCCTTGTCTGATACAGCCAAACTTTTATATAGGTTAGTTCAAATTGGTATGAGACGGCGCCCACAGTATTGAGATCGTGTCTTAATGTAGGTGAGATACGGTATGGATGCTGTGTCCAACGTCTGTTTTAGTTTTAAGGTTTATTATGTAGAAGATCTAATGGAGCGACATAGTCAAATTAAACTTGACCAAGCTCCTTCAAATAAAGAAAAAAAAAAAAAAAATCAGAATTCGACCTGGCAAAAGTAAAATAAATGGTTGGAACGAGTATAGTTCTCCGTGTTATGACGGAGTAAGAGTACTATAAGACGATTAAGGGTTTTAATATGCACATAACATTTATACCAGAAAAGGAAATCTCGAAATAAAATCCTATACCAACACGTCTGACCAACGTGGTATAGTAGGTCTACTGCCTTCCATTATCACCAATGTCATGCAGTTAACAAAAAGAGACTTTAATCCAAGTCATAGAAAATTATAAAAAATCCGTACCTACTTATGGTAGAAAGAACATAAATATTACAAAAATAAAGATACGAAGATTAAAGACTAAAGTTTTATTGGCAATTACATGTTAAAATTCTTATATAAAGGCTACGATAAAAACGTTGACGTCGTACGATGTCACTCCACAACTGAGTTAGGGCCATGTGGACCGCGTAATAAGTGGCTCCCTAGTTAGGGGCCACGCCCACCCTTGCCACAGGGCCCTGAATATCGTGTAGTGTAATACGCCTTTAAGTATAGGGATGAACAAATGGAAAAATCGATAAATGTCGTATCGTTATTTTTAGACAATATCGATATATGGAGACTAAACATATCGATTCTTTTACTCTCAGGAGAGCAATTACAAAAAAAAAAGACAAAATACTCAAATGTGAAAAACTTAGCAGATATTTGGTAGTTTTATTAGTTGTAGTTATTAATAAATTAATATAAATATTATAAAAGATAATGTATCACAACAAAAGACCGTCAAATATATAGACAGAATCAAAATTAATGACATTGAATATAATAATCCTATGTTAATAGCCCAGCACTTTAATGATTTTTTTTAAATATGACATCAAATAATAATAATTTTGGACATAATCTTGCTTTTATAAATATAACAACCTACCCGAATGTAATTCCGAAAATCTTTGACACTATATTTCTGACTCCTGTAAATAATTTTGACATTTTGAAAACTATTAACTCTTTAAATAATACAAAATCGACTGGTTACGACTATATTAGAACTGACATTTTAAAATTATGTGCTGAATTAGTATCTAATCCTTTATGTCACATTATTAATTTATCTCTTATGCAAGGGCACTTTCCTGCTAGTTTAAAATTTTCGGTAGTCAAACCTCTGCATAAGAAGGGTAATGCTAATGACATGAGCAATTATAGGCCAATTACTTTAATACTAATATTATCAAAAATATTTGAAAGAATAATGCACGAAAAAATTTATAATTTCTTGGAAAACAATAAAATTTTAACACCTGATCAAACCGGTTTCAGAAAAAATTGTTCAACCACCTTGGCTGGTTTTAACCTGACTAAAATAATTACTGAGGGTATAAACAAAAAAAAACAATATAAGTTCTATATTCCTGGATATGACTAAAGCATTTGACTTTGTAAATCACAAACTTTTATTATTTAAACTTGAAAAATATGGCATTCGCGGTAAAGCAGTTGATTGGCTCAGTAGCTATTTGGAGGATCGTTATCAATGTGTAGAAATTAATAATACTATGACACGTAAATACAATTCATCTGTACGTTCAAACTTTGAATTAATGAGTGGCACTGGAGTGCCCCAGGGGAGTATTCTTGGCCCGTTGTTATTTTTAATTTATATCAATGACTTGCCCAGGATAACAGAGCATAACTGTGTACTTTATGCTGACGACATTACCCTTATAATAAAAGATCGCAATAAAAGTAATGTAGAATATCAAATAAACGAAGCACTAGACAAGATTATTAAATGGTTAGATCATAACTATTTAAAAATTAATATAGCTAAAACGAAAATTATACATTTTCAGACCTATAATAGTAAATCAATCGAATTCAATATCGAATATAATGATACAATTGTGGAGGAGGTAGATGCGACGTCCTTTTTAGGCATCGTAATAGATAAATATATTAACTGGAAGCCACACATTGAGCACCTTTGTTCAAGTCTAGACAGATTTGTCTATGCGTTATATAACTTGAGGCGAATATCAACAATAGAAACAGTTTTAAATGCATATCATGGGTATGTTTCCTCAAAATTAAGATACGCTATTATATTATGGGGTAACTCAGTAGACATAAATAGAGCTTTTATTTTACAAAAAAAATGCATACGAGCTCTGTTTGGACTACAACAAATGGAAAGCTGTAAAGAATATTTTAAGAAATATGATATTTTGCTCCTGCCGAGTTTGTACATTTATGAAATTTGTATCTTCGTACGCAAACATCTTTATTTATTTTGTAAGCACAACGATGCTGTCACCAGACCAAGTAGACATACACACAAACTGTTAGTACCCAAGCAAAGATTGAGTGTCTTCAGTAAAAATGTATACTGCATGGCAATACTCATATATAATAAGTTACCAAATAGATTTAAGACAATTAATACATTAAGGACTTATAAATTACAATTATTCAGACTGTTATTAGACAAATGCTATTACTGTATAAAGGATTTTTTAAATGACAAGGAATTATAATGTGCAAAGAAATATAAACTAAATTACATTATAAAATGACTAACTCGCTAATTTTACTAATTTATAAAATGACTACATGCTAATGTTACTAAAACCTTTGTAAAATAAATAAATATTTTGTACACCAGTAAATGGTAGAATATGGCTAGTGCTTAAATGTAAGGAACTGTCAACTTTATGTACCTGTATTCTGACAAATAAATTATTATTATTATTATTAAAATACCTACATACGTATTATTATCATCATCATCTTGGCTCATAAAGTTCCCACCACTGGGCTCGAGCTTCTTCCTTAGTAGAAGGGAAATTCACCTTACTATACCATGCTGGTCAGACAGGTTGGTATAGGGTTTTGTTTTGAGTCTTCCCCCCTCTTGTTGCTTTCTTGTTTTAAGCGTTTTATATCCCTTAATCGTCTATTACGACATCCACGGGTAAGATAGGTAGTGGTAAATTGTATTCTTATTCCGTCACCACACGGATATATTATTAGTACAATAAAGTTAATGTTATTCGTCAAGTCAAACAATTGTCTTTTAGTTAAACTAATACTCATCACAACCTTTTATAAAAAATAAAACCTTAAACTGTAGCGTACCTTGTACAAAATTGTATATGCGCGAGTTTCAATTTGTGTACCCAGCGAAATAAAAAAGTTGAATGATTATGAATTTATAAATATCTAACATAAAATTATCCAGTCAAACCTATCTCGCATATCTTTGATATGCACTACAGTTAACCGGATTCTATTATCTGGTACAACGAAGTTAACAGCCAAAGCGTATAATAAGGTGTTTCAAAAAATGTCGCATTTGATATACAAAAATCTTTAAACCTAAAAATAAATATCGACAATTCAAGGTTAAAAATATCGATGATATATATAGATTGTTTGTTAAAAATATCGATATTTAGTTATATCGACTTTTTTTGCCTATTCCTAAATAAGTAGATATGGGCATTTTCGGTTTGTGTCAAAAACGGTTATGTATCCGATATACAGTTTGCATATCGATATCGAAAACGGTTTTCTGATATCGAGATCACTAGTACAGTTTTGCAACGTTAACATCTTATATCTTTAACCCTTTAACGACCATGGGGACACCAGTGTCCCAAACAATAACAATAAAATTTAACGGTCATTAAAAAAAGTCTATATATTTTGTTAATAAAATAGTTTCTGAATACCTACATCTTTTTCATTTTTTATGTTAGTAGAATAAAATATAAAATATCATTCTTTATCTATGGAAATTAGAAAGAAACACTTTATTGGGCGAGCGAATCCTATATTTTGAAAAAGCGTTCGTAAGTGTAAAGTGATTGTTTTAGTATTTATAGTGTGCAATAATCGTTGCTTGGTAAGTAAATTTTAATGTTATATACCTATCTGTAAAATTGTTATTTTTTTTTAGTATAACAATAAGTCATTGTAAACATAGAGGGACACCGGTGTCCCTGTGGCCGTAAAGAGATACTATTTATAAGGGATAATTATTTAGTAAAACTAATAATTAGTATGACACGTAGCTTATGTTTTTTTTGAAATACCCTAATTTTTTATTCGTGTCGTTACAGATTATGTTTTGTAAGAGTCACGGCGTTTTTGAACTTAGAGAAATTGATATACAACCGATTTTGATGGCTGATAATAGTGACGAAGAGAACGATTTACCTACTGCTTGGTGAAGAAGATCAAAGGCTTTTGACACAAGACGACGATGAAGGGATCAGAATACCAAGGCATGTACCACATGCCCTGGCATGGTCCACACTAATAGAAACTACCTTCTGAACACTGCACTTACTGACAAAACAATGAAGTGCGATGATATTTACACGGCAAGGTTTCATGGCATAATTTATGTTGACCAATTTTTAGTCGTCTGTAGAAACTGACATCGTAAAGCGTCGTAAACTTTGTTCAGCGGACAAAATTAACGTGAGATGGCCTAGAATTGTGTCGTACTATAAAAAAACATGGGTGGAATAGACCTTATGGATCAACATAATGTGTGCGATGAAATAGATCTAAGATAGAAAATAAAATGCTGCCTTCGACTTATATTTGATTTGTTCGATGTATCAGTAAATAATGCACAGGCCATCTACTCTATGCTTCACAATCAAATACACTTGGAGGGAAGCTTACTGTCCACCCAACTTTCAGGCAGGTAGTCGCGAGGAGTTTGGTATTGGCTTCAGTACCAAACAACGTGGGATCCCTACTTCAAAAAAAGTACTGTGAGCAGATCCATGAAGCACCCCATGAAACATGCTGCACCAGAAAGAGGTGCACAAATTGTGCGAAAAATAAAAAAGAAAATCGAACAACAACTTTACATAGAATACACACATTGATGGGTTTTATGTAATGTTCACCTATGTTATACCAATGAAAGGAATTGTTTCGCAGATTACCATAACTAATAAATAATATTCCTTTAAAAAAACTGTATTTATAAATATTTTACGCCATTTCCAGTAAGCAAACCCAATAAAATGGAATTGAGACTCTTTGAGTAAAAAGTATCCCTTATCGACCATAGGGACATATTTGTCCCAGAAAATTCTAAAAAAACTATTATATTTGAAGGTGTTTTGATTTGTAAATTTATTTTTTACAAGTCTAATGAGTCATCGCTAAAGTGATAGCATAAAGCCTCATAACCTTATAGTCCTGAAAGGGTTAAACGAGCAATTCTTATATATATATATATTCAGGATCTCGGAAACGGCACCAACGATTTTGATGAAACTTGGCATACTACAGGATTCGGGTCCAAAAAATCGATCTAGCTAGGTTTTGTTTATAGAAAATATTCTTTTGTCGGTGTTTTTAGCAAAACATTACAATGACATTAGATTTTAAAAGAATATAAATTCAAATTTCGTTGTCAACGTCAAGAGTTACGGTAGCTCAGGTGAGACGTTGACCAGTTTAAATTTTAGTTTTTGTGTGTCAAACAGCGTCGGATCAAATCTCGCTGTTATTATTGTTCTCTTTTTGTAATTTTTTATATATTTTTCATTATTTATTTTTTATTGTTATATCCCTAAATAAATTCTACAAAAATATTCCGAGCGAAGCTCGGTCAGCCTGATATTTGATATTAAAATGAGCAAACTAACTATGAATGCGAACTAACACAAACTCTCACATTTACAGTTAAGCTGTTAGCGACACATTAATGCAGTTCTTAAGTGTAGGTACTTACCTAAAGTTATTTAACAATTAGCTAATTGTAACTACAGCGATTTCCCTTCATGCTTTATTAGGCTTAGGACTACCAGAAAAGTTTTTGACAAGTAAATGTTAAAAATTGTTAACTGAGATTACTTCTCTAACGCATTTAATAATTGACATATTCACAATGATTATATATAGTGCAATTAAAAACAAACAACACAAAACAACACAAAATTTGTTTTTCAAATCAAAATAATGCACGAAACAACAACAATTACTATTATTACCTACAGTTCTGTGTCATATTGTAACAACTCAAATTCAACCTTATAAATTCGAAATTTAGTTCCATTTTGTAGAGTAAGTGTCTCACTAATATCGAGTAGCCGTAGCCGCCAGAAACGTTATCATAACTATAACTATGCAATGGAAACTAAACCTTATTGCTAGTATAGTAAGATATATTAACCACGCAAACATGGCTAAAGTTATTTCATATTCTCTTTATCTCTTTTATACTAATAAAAGAATATATACTTAGAACGAGAGGAACGAATATTGTTCATATCTCAATATCGTTTGTGTTTTGTTCGTATCGATATAGTTTTAAGTTTTGACTTAATAGTTCTCGCATGTTAGTAGAAGTTTTGACTCGATACGGTTTTTGTGATATCGGCTACATTGATATAGATATCGATATGGTATGATATCGAACACATATCCGATATAAGTTACATTTTGATATATCGAACTCATCACGGGTTAAGAGCCCCCACCAGTCCGGGTAAAGTTGTCACAGCCATCTGAGGCTAACAACTAAGTCACACAAAAAAAAAAAATCGAACTCATCATTATAAATAAGTAGTCTGTGGTGTTATTGATTTGAACGAGGTTATTTCGAAATAGCTTTACTCGAAAAATTATGTGATTTATGTGATAAAATAGCTAAAATTCTATAATAAAATTCGATAAATTTTAAACTCTAGTCATAAGATGTCTGACATGGAAGAACCGCCAACTAAAATGTTGAAATATGAAGAGGTATGATTGTAATTGTCCTAGTTAGTTTTGAATAAATTTGCATTGTTTTCTTATTCAATAATAGGCAATTAGTTGTGTGTTTATCACAATTTTAAATGCTAAAGTTTTCAGTTTCACTTTATATAGTGTACTATTGGAATTAGTGTCGATTACCAACATTAACAATTCACCAAAAATGTCGTAAGTCTTGCCGCTTCTCTAATATTTAATTAGAAAATATGGTACTCCAGGTTCTCATAACCTGTAGTAAGGGTAGGCTTATGAGGTCCTTATTAATCTATATAGTTCACAAAAGATATTAAAACTGTTATGGTATATATCATTAACCTATATAGGTTTCCCGTGTGTTGACGGAGTAAGAATACAATTCACCACTCCCTATCTTACCCGTAGATGTCGTAAAAGACGACTAAGGAATATAATATACACATAAGATCTGTGCAAGAGAAGGAAAACTCGAAATAAAACTATACCAACAAGTTTGATCAGCATGGTATAGTAGGTCAAATTCCCTCCCATTGTGGAGGAGGCCCGAGCCCAACAGTGGGACGTATGTGGGCTGCGATGATGATGATATAGGTAGTCTTTATTAACCTATGTAGTTCTTATCTATACCAATAAATAAAATTGGAGTGTCTGTTTTTAATGTCAAAATAATAGACATTTTTCATGCTCACACGGTTATTTGCACGACACCTATGCCTAAAACACAGATTAAAAAGTTTTTGTCTGTCTGTCTGTTTGTTCCGGGTAATCTTCAAAACGGCTGGACCGATTACAAAAATTCTTTCACCAATGGAAAGCTATAATATCAACGCGTAAACTAGCACACCCTCCACATGCAAACACCCTCAGAAAGTTGGGCTTCCGGCTCTCTGCATCCAAAAAACATATAATGACTGCATAAAGGTTCATACTAATGCTCTAGCAACAGCTTTAAGTAAACCAATATATAACAGGAGGTTAAAAAGATCAGGCATATGGGTTTGTTCAATAACAAATATTATAATTGAAACTAGCAACCCGCCCTCGCTTCGGTTTTAGTCGTTTTACCCGCGTAGTTCCCGTTCCCGTGGGAATACCGGGATAAAATATAGCCTAGTTTACGCCCTGATATTATAGCTTTCCATTGGTGAAAGAATTTTTGCAATCGGTCCAGCCGTTTTAAAGATTACCTGGAACAAACAGATAGACAAAAAAAAAATTAAGTGATTTTTAGGCATATGTATAGTGCAAATAACCGTGTGAGCATGAAAAAAGCCTATTATTTTGACATTACAAACAGACACTCCAATTTTATTTATTGGTATAGATAAGAGACAGCTTTGTCACTGGAGGAATGGCTCGCCCATGTCAATAAACTCAATGACCAAATCTGTTAAAGGCTTTCCAAGCCGATTGCAAGATATATAAATGCATAAAAAAAAATCTATCATCGTACAAAAATGGTAAATAATAATCTCTCAGTCTCCACACCAAAATGATAATATAATCTTCAAAAAATATATTCTAGTAAGAAGAAAAAAAAAATTAAAAATAATAGACAAACCCGCTGAATTTCTTGCCGGATCTTGTCAGTAGCAGTCGCATTCCGATCCGGTGGTAGTATATATATTTTTTTTTTAATATAAACCTGACACTATGTAAGTGCCCTCTCGGGGCTTATGCATAATAAATAATTTGAATAAATAATGATGCTTTATTACAGTATTTGGAGGACGATGACCCCGATGCTGATGATAATTATGAAGTTCAGGAGGAATGGCTCAGCGATGGCATATTGACTGATGACGAGTACAACATTAAGGTATTTATACTAAACAGCTGATCAACTACATCTGCTTTGCATAAGAGAGGGGGAGAGATTGGTGGGGAGTCGAAGTCGGGCAGGACGGAAATGGAATAAAATAGAGGGGGAGAGGGGGCAGAGTTGCCGATCTTCGTGATTTAGAGGATTTAATTTGCTAAGGAAAGCTATAGAAAACCTTTCACTTGGACATTGGCGAAATTGCTCCTATGGTGCAGCAGAAGCCAAAATAAAAATAATAAATAATGGTAGTTATAGAGACTGGCGATATAAGTGAAAACTTTTAACTTTTAGTTTTAGAGTTTGAAATTTCATAATATTTGTATGACAATTATCAACATCAATCTCGTTTTAACACTCAGAGCGACAATTATATGCATGTTTAGATGTTTTTTTATTATTCGAATATATTACGGGCTGAACAAGATCATGACACAATATAAATACAATTCAATAGAAATAAACAAACAAAAATACTGTTTTGACAATGCACAGTACACATTGAACTTTTAACTAAATCCATTCAATTTCACTTATAAGATTTACACAGCATTATACGCCAGCTGTATAGCTACAGATATACTGCAATAAGCATGTCGGTGACGTAAACGCACGAGATTGCACACATACAAAAAGTGTCTAAGGCGTACAGCATACAGCGCCAGGCATGAGCATGTCGGTGACGCAAACCCATAAGATTTTTCCCTATCAAAAAGTGCCCAATGCGTCTAAAGTTTCTTCAAATAAAGAGGAAAAGGCAGGGGGAGTTTCGTTGGTACCTATAACCTGCAGCATACATCATTGTCACAGATAATTCACGCCCCACGGCTGTGCAAGCCTCCTCCACAATAGAAGGAATATTGACTTAATATATGCTGCATCTTCCATATGGTGACGGAGTAAGAATACAATTCACCATCACCTCTTTTACCCATGGACGTCGTAAAATAAGACTCCGGGATATAATATGCATATAACATGTAGAGACTGGGTCTTATTTCGAGTATTTCTTCTCTTGGATAGAAGTCATCGGCAATAATCCCTTAGGCGTCTTTGACTACACCCATAGGCAGACATATATCCAAGAGATGGAAAACTCTACCTTATACCAACACGTCTGACCAGTGTGATGTAGTAGGTCAATTACCCTCCTATTGTGAAGGAGGCTCGAGCCCAGCAGTGGGATGGTAGTGACCCTATAAGGAGGCAAAGGCGTCAGATTTGTAAGAATAAATAAATAAAATATACTTCAAATTTTTTCAGGAAAATGATAATACTAACCTTGGATCTCCGACCCATTATGAACAAGATGGCACTCTAATTGATATAAATGAACAGAAATTAAGTGAAACAGAGTTTAAAATGGTGAAAGAGGAGACAAATCAGAATATTGAGGATACGCTTAACAATTTGGACAGCAAAAAGGATATATCTGAAGAGTTGGATGCATTTCTTATCAGGTATGTACCTCTTCTCCGTGCGGTGACGGAGTAAGAATACAATTCACCACTCCCTATCTTGCACATAGATGTCGTAGAAGACGACTAAGGGATATAATACGCGTATAACATCTATGCAAGAGAAGGGAAACTGGAAATAAAACCTCTGACCAGCATGGAATAAGAAAGGTCAATTTCCTATTTTGGAGGAAGCTCAAGCCCAGTAGTGGAACGTATATGAGCTGAAATGATGATGATGATGAACCTTTAGGAGTATGACTGGTTATGAGTGGAAAGAAATGGATATGTCGCTTATCAACCAACTTCAAAGAAGGTGATTCTGAATTCATCGACAACTTTATTTTATTTATGTTCACTGATTTTTTTTATTGCAAACGGTGGCAAACAAGCAACCTGATGGTAAAGTGTTGCTGCCGTTCACGGACTTTTGCTAGGCCACTGTGAAGAAAGTGAAGGGAGTGTGAATGCGTGCAAAGAAGTTAGGTGAAACTAATGGCACCACTAAAACCCACCACACACAAACACCCTCAGAAGTTACATTTCCAGCTGCCTCGCTCATCGAACGAAGTGCAGTAACAAATTGCTACTCCTGGTATGTCGATTTTCTGTTCAGTGTGGTACTACCCCGAACGGACCGGCCCGCGGCTGTAGACAGACAACTGTCAACTGTGCTCTTACCACTATCAATTGACTGCTCGATGACGCTTTTTTTTTTGGGTGGGCTGCGGTCGACGCACTCCTCGCACCACTCCGTCCGGGGCGACTGAGGGGCGTAAGCACGCACACCCGCAATCCACCCGAACACCACGTCGTCTTCGTCGTTGGACCGACCACTGGAGCAGGGTTACTTGTCATTAGTGATCGGCCCGACGGAGTACCCCTTATTTGGGGTACCCTCCCATCGACCGACATCCCCCCCTCGAGGAGGACGTTGGTCTTTCCTCACGCGGTCGGCCTCTCGGCGGGTGACGGACTAACTTCCTGGTCACGTCACCCGCGGTCTCGGCTAGAACGGCATGACGCGCAATGCTTGATGACGCTTGGACCGATTCGGAACTTTTTTTTGTTCGATAGGGTATATTTTTCAGGTGGTCCCATGATCATAAGGTTAGGATCTGATGATATGTCACTGAAAAAGTAAACAAAAAAGAGCGTGCGTACAAAGTACGTATGTCAGAAGTGAAACTTCATTGGTCCCACGTGTTTTTTTTTCAATATTAAAAAAAAATGTACTCTTTCACACGCTCTCTTGACCTTTCTCACTCGCTTGCTCCCTTTCGCCCCCATGACTAGGGACACGAAAAAAGTATCGATACTTTTAGGTATCGAGTACTTGTCTTTCGATACCGATACTTTTGTACTCGATACTTTTACTCAATGAGTACTTTTATGCAGGTATCGTATCGAATAAATTGTACAAAGTATCCATGTTAAATTTGACCTTACGGCTCATGCTTATGGTAACGCCATCTAGTTAAAGTGTAACGAGCCTTCTAAAAAGTGGCTCGACATATTTTAATCCAAACACACAAAACAAACTCTAGAAAAAAAAAACACACAGACGGTCAAATTTCTAAAAAAAAAAGGTCATCACGACCTGGATTCTAGGAAAAGTACTCGATTCTTTGAGTATCGATACTTTTGTTTCGATACGTTATTGGGTACGATACTTTTTCTTCAATACTACTTTCGTTTCGATATCGTGTCCCTACCCATGGCTGTGCGTCGTGCTATTTGTTCGCCGTTTCTCACTCTCAATCGCTCTCTCCCTCTTCTTATACGAAAACAACCCACATTTTCGTGTCACTAAATTGCTTTTCATCCGTAAAAATTTTACCCTCATGCACGTAAAGAAGTTTGATTTTAAAAAAGTTCAAAAGAAAACCGCCTTCAAAAAACACCGAGGAATTGAAAAGCAAAAATAATATCTTTAAATATTAGTGTCCCATATCGATGGCCCCTAAGTATAGTGAGTTAACTAACATTTTTAGGTATTTTAACATTTTTGATGAAATGATAAAAAAATATCCTTATTTATCAATCTCGGTCGAAAAATTAAAAATCATTGAAGAAGATCATTTTGAAGCTTTTTCACCTGTGGAAGCTTATTACACCCGCAAAGATACAAATCGTAAATATTTGGATGGATCCTTGTCGTTTCCTAAGATGTTTGACCTCTATAAAGAATAGTTTGATCCCGTTAACTATTTAAACGTCCAATGAATCAAGTCGTAATCAATACAAAAACTTAAAAATCCTAGAACAAAAATTTGAAAAATGTAAATATTTTATCTTTGACACACTCCCCTATAAAATTGAAATTTTTTATATGACTCACTATTCGTAGGAGCCATCAATATCATCATTTCAGCTGATATACGTCCCACTGATGGGCTGGAGCCTCTTCCATCCATCCATCAGCCTACGGACGTCCACTGCTGGACATAGGCCTCCCCACAAGAATGCGACTCGGACGGTCCTGCGCCACTTGCATCCAACGGTTCCCTGCGACTTTGAGAATGTCGTCAGTCCACCTAGTGGGGGGTCGTCCTACGCTGCGCCGTCCGATTCGTGGTCGCCACTCAAGAACCTTTCTTCCCCAACGGTTATCGGTTCGACGAGCGATGTGGCCTGCCCATTGCCATTTCAACGTGCTAATTCTGCGGGCTATGTCGGTTATACCCGTTCTCCATAATGGGAGGGAAATTGACCTTACTATGCCATGCTGGTGAGACAGGTTGGTATAGGGTTTTATTTTGAATTTTCCTTCTCTTTTATGATTTTGAGATGAGATGTTATATGCATATTATATCCCTTAGTTGTCTTTTACAACATCCACGGGCAAAACAGGGAGCGGTGAATTGTATTTTTCTCCATTACCACACAGAAATCTGTGTGAAGACTGCGCCTCCTATAAACCTGCCTAACTTATAAGAACCTCTTCTTAAGTCTTGGACTTTAAATTATTATTTTTTGTTTTTAGTTCCTCGGTATAGTTAAGGCGATTTTCTTTTTTACTTGAAATATTTTTTGTATAGTGGTCGTAAAAATTGGCCGATGATACAGTTTCTGGCCAGAAGCATTTGCCCGGACAACTCATAGAAAAATTAATATGTTTTTACGGACTTTAACGGGCTTAATTTGGTTCAATACCCACAGCACAAATATATGATTCGTGTCATAGATTTGTGCTGTGGGTATTGAACCCAAAGCTTTTATATAATAATGTATCCTTCTCCACTGCTCAATCAGCAGTCTTCTTCGATCAATGTCCTTAATAATGGGTATTTTTTTTTATAGAAAGACTGACAGTGAATCCACAGACAACAAAACAAAATTTAAAGAAGTTAAATTTAAGAAAGAAGAAGATGATGGTAATGACACTGACGATTTATTGGTAAGTGTTGTTGCCGTGTGGTTACGGAGTAAGAATACAATGCATCACCCCTCTTTCTTGCCCGTGGATGTCGTAAAAGACTACCAAGGGATTAAACGTGCATATAACAGCCATGCAAAAGAAGGAAAACTTGAAATGAAACCCTATCTAACCTAAAATATATACTGACGGACTCATAAACTGCATCAAACTTCAGGATTACTTTGAAATGATTTTTTTAATAAGTATGCAAACTTTTAGATTAAATTGTATAAATATGGAGAACTGGCCCTTAATCTTAAAAAAAAAGCAATATTTAAAAATAGAACTGCAGTAAAACAAATGAATATAGCCGGGAAAAGAACTTACTCGTAGTATCAGATTTGCGTGTTATTTATAGCAAAAGTTTTAAAATTGATTCTTATTGATTTTTTATTCTTTTGTCAATTAAATTATTGTTACCAGCAGAATTGTTGGGTTAGCTTTTTAACTCGTCGAGAGTTTCTGAACCATAATATGGATACTTCGTCCGAACAAGCTGCTTGAATTGTAGCATTGGTGTGGGAGGGCTTGGATCAATGAACGATTGGTAGAAATTTAAATTTAAACCAGTCTACGGTTTCTAGAATATACAGAAGGTTTGTGGAGACAGGTTTTTACAAAAGGAGACGTGGTACAGGCAGAACTAGAGCAACCACCGGTCGTGATGACCGATTTATTGTTACAACTTCCCTGCGAAATCGTTTCCTCACGTCAGTTAACATCAAAACAGAGCTTAATGAAGTGCGTGGAGTAAACGTTAGTGCACGAACAATAAGAAGAAGGTTAAAGGAAGCGGATATCACCCCTTTTAGACCAGCAAATGGTCCAAAGTTGTCTGTAGCTCACAGACAAGCTCCCTTAAGATTTGCGCGTGATCACCTAAATTGGACAGATGAGCAATGGGCCTCCGTATTGTTCGCAGACGAGTGTAGGACATGTTTATATGGTGCAGATGGTCGCAGAAGAGTCTATCGTCGACGTGGGGAGCGATATGCTCAAAGTTGCATTGAGGAGCGTGTTCCTTTTGGAGGCGGTTCGTGCATGGTCTGGGGTGGCATATCGATGAACGGGCGAACAGAACTTGTGTTCATAGACATGGTCCGTCAAAACGGTAGTAGAGGGGGTTTGACTGCACATCGCTACATAACAGAGATCTTAGAAGATCACGTGGTGCCTTACATGGGATTTATAGGCGAAAATTTTACTTTAATGCAGGATAATGCCCGGCCGCACGCTGCTGCACAAGTTCGACAATATTGCGAAGAGGTTGGGATACGTACAATGAATTGGCCAGCACGCAGCCCGGATCTTAATCCCATTGAGCATCATTGGGACAATTTAAAAAGAGCTGTATATGCGAGAAATCCTGTGCCTACGACAGTGGCACAACTAAGAACAGCACTTTCAGAAGAATGGGACAATATTCTGCAAGATCTTTTAATAACCCTAATCAAATCTATGCGGAACCGATTAGAATCCGTAATAAGGGCACGTGGAGGTAATACACCTTATTAAAACCTAAAAAAACCCTTGCATAAAGTTTATATCTATTGTTAAAACCAATTTTTTAATTAAACCAATTTTCTTTAAATTTCTGTTTTTTCTTCAAAAAAGTTTTAAGGTCCTTTCCAGTACACAAACTTAAACTTACTTACGCTGTTTTAAAGTTAACGAACCAATCTAGACGTTTCAATTTAAATCTGTGTAGAAAGTTTGCATACTTGGTTAAAATATTTATTTCAAAGTCGTTTTTTACTTTGATGCAGTTTATGAGTCCGTCAGTGTATATATTCTAAATAAACCCTACTAACACGTGTTACCTGCGCCTGATGCCGCCCTAGTCGAGGCCGCGGGTGACTGGGCCTGGTATTTTAGTCCATCACCCGCGGAGAGGCTGATCGCGCGACGGCGACCGACGTCTTGGGACAGGGGCGTCGAGAGGTGAGGATACCTGAAAGGGTATTCCGTCGGACCGACTACTGAGGACAAGGAACTCGGCAATGGTGGACACGTCTGACCAGCATGGTATAGTAGATCAAATTCCCTCCCATTGTGGAGGAGGCCCGAGCCAAACAGTGTCAACATCTTCAACTGTACCAAAATTCATACTTTTTTTTTGTTTTTTTTTTTGTGGGTGGGCTGCGGTCGGCGCGCCTCCGCACCACTCCGTCCGGGGCGACAGAGGGGCTTAAGCACGCAACTCCCGCAACCCACCCGAAAACCACGTCGCCTTGGTCGTTGGGCCGACCACCGGAGCAGGGTTGACTTGTCATCAGTGGTCGGTCCGACGGAATACCCCCTACTTGGGGTACCCTCCCATCGAACCAAATTTCATACTTGTCCATTCGCTTAATTTTCGTAAAAATGGGTACAAAGTTTTTGCTTCACGTATTAATATTTAGATGGATGGACAGAAGATATACAAAAGTTCTTGATTCTTCTATAATTTTGAAGTGAAACTTCTTTGCGCGCATGAGGATAATTTTTTTACGGATGAAACGCAATTTAGCGTCACGAAGATGTGCAGCGTTTTTGTCGAAGAAGACGGAGAGAGCGATTGAGACCGATCGAGAGAGAGTGAGAAAGGGCGAACATAGCACGAAGCACA
This sequence comes from Lymantria dispar, assembly GCA_032191425.1. Classification (NCBI taxonomy): domain Eukaryota; kingdom Metazoa; phylum Arthropoda; class Insecta; order Lepidoptera; family Erebidae; genus Lymantria; species Lymantria dispar. Next base: position 10,287,965 of record CM063471.1, read on the forward strand.
GCCATGGGACGAGAGTAGGGAGCAAGCGAGTGAGAAAGATCGAGAGATTTTTTTTTTTATTTTTTTTTTTAATACTGATAAAACACATGGAACCAAAGAAGTTTCATTTCTGACATTCGTACTTAGTACCCACGCTATTTTTTTATCAACAGCGTCTTCTAGAAGATGATCAGCAAAGCAAAAAGAAGACTCTGAAGAATGTCAAGAGGAATAAGGTATCAGATCAAGAGACCAGTGATGAAGATGAATTTGTATATGAAGTAAGTTCTTTTTTAATTTAAAACAATATTGTCTTAGGCCAAATTGTATCGCGCCGACCACTGAAGACAAGGAATTTTGCACCGGTGGTCGGCCCAACGACGAAGGCACGTCCCACGGGTGGGTCATGGCCTACTACCACCCCGGATGGAGCCGGGTGGCAAACGAGCCGACCATGGCCTACCCAAAAAAAGTTAAAATTGAATAGCCGAGACCGTGGGTGACGTGATCGGGGATTAGTCCGTCACCCGCAGAGAGGCTGACCGCGCGACAGCGACTGACGTTCCGGGACAGGGAGGGTACTCCCTCAGGGTATTCCGTCGGGTCCATCACTGAAGGCAAGGAACTCGGCTCCGGTGGTCGGCCCAATGACGAAGGCGATGTGCTATGGGTGAAACCAAAAAAAGCCATATTGTATAGAGAATATAAACCGTTGCCTAACAACTGAATCGAGGCAGATATTAACCACCTTTATATCCGGTTGCCAAAGGGTTTTTTACATACAGTTGCAAATTTTATAACGAAAAATAAAAAAAAAATCTGAAACTAAATCTTAATACGCCTATTCTTTTAACATAGGCATTCAGCCTCATAACCAAACTCAAAGTCGATCAGCGTGCTATGGAGCTCGCTATGATCGGGATTTCTCTGCGTGATAGAATTCGAAATATAGAAATCCGTAGAACAACGGGTGTAATCGACATAGCACGAAGAATTAGCACGCTGAAGTGGCAATGGGCATACCACATCGCTCGACGAACCGAAACGTTGGGGAAGAAAGGTTCTCGAATGGCGACCATGAATCGGACGACGCCGCGTAGGACGACTGCTATCTAGGTGGACTGACGACGTCTTGAAAGCAAGGTATTCTCGTGGAGGCCCTATGTCCAACAGTGGACATTTACGGGCTGATGGATGAATTCCTTAGTCGTCTTTTACAACACCCTTGGACAAAATAGGGAGTGGTGAATTGTATTGATTATTTTTCTTTCTAGAAAAGCAAAGTGAAGGCGTTAAAGGTAGCCAAAAATGTTTTGGTGAAGAAAGTACCATCGAAGGCTGTTCCGGAGAACATGAGCGATAGTGATATGACGGATGTTGAGGTAATAATCTTCTTTTCAGCTTTCAGTAGTCAAGGTGGTGACGGAGTAAGAATATATTTTGCCACCCCATTTCTTGCACGTGGGTGTCGAAAAAGTCGACAAAGGGATTAAATCTATATCTATACTTCTATACCAATATACAGGATGTATCAGGTTATGGGGTAGCTGGTCAAAAGGGAGCTAGGCAATAGTGGTAGGAACCCATGAAAAAAATTTTAACGAAAAATATCGATTTGTTAAGGAATTAGAGACATGTAAAGTTTTCAATTTTGTCATCGTTTTTTCGTGTAAAACTGATTGAAATGTATAAAGTCAATGATACTTAATACGCAACGTACTCATACTTTGTTAAATGTTCATTAGAAATTGAATAAATCAATGATTACATTCACATAAGCAAGACAAACTTCGCTTTAAAACAGCTGATTGGCCTATGGCCGTTGACCGCTCGCGCGATCGTAGGTACAACCATTGTCATTTTGTCATTGAAACGTTTGCGCAATTCTAGGTATGAATGAATGAAATTATACTGGCGAAGCCAGTTACATGCCTATATCTATTTTGTCTGTACATGCCTACATAATACGTAACATTTAAGGCATAGACTCTTAGACACATTTTTTTTAAAATCACTATAACTTTTATATTATATTGCTTTTTGTGTAATGTACATTCTAATTACGATCTATGACCGTTAAACTACAACATACTCGAACAGTTGCCCCATAACCTGATACACTCTGTATAAAGCGGAAGAGTTGTTGAAAAATTCTTTCAGTGTTAGATAGCCTATTTATAGAGGAAGGCTATATATCAGAGCAACATTGAAAAATATTTCAGAATCGGGTTCTTTTTCCTTTTGTGAGCTTCCGTTGCGTGTACTACATAAACGGTTAGGTTTTGCAAAAAGCATGTGTGACAAAATTGTATTATTTAAAAATATTTTCACCTTCTATCTAAACAAAGTCGCGGGTTTAAGTTAGCGTTAGCCCAAGGTAACTGTTCCATGCGGACGAAGTCGCTGGCATAAGCTGGTATGCATATAACATCGATGCTGTGAAGGAAATCTCGAAATAAAACTCTATACCAACACGTCTGACCAGCGTGATATAATAGATTAGTTTCCCTTCCATTGTGGGGGAGGCTCGAGCCCACTAGTGAGACATATAAGGGCTGAATGCTGATGATTATGATGATAAAACTTAATGATTTCTGATGTTTACACGAGCATTATACATTTTAAATAAAACTACTTATCAAATTTAATCAATCAATATATAATAACTAATTTCTGTATCGGGTAGATAATTATAAATTTTCTGCAGAAACGATGACTTGTTGGACGTGAGACATCTTAGTCCACCCGTGACCATGAACGCTGTAAAGTGTTCGAAACGTCGGGTAATCAAAAATCAAACTCGATAAAATCCGTAAAGTAGTTTTATTTAAAATGATGAAACTTATACTATAAAGCCTGAAATTTTCTAAATTTGCCTGCAATCGTCACAAAAGCCTAAGAATTCTGACATATTAAGACAAAATCTGGAGATATTATAACCTTAGTCAATAGGGATTTTACAAAAATACAGTTTCAACTTTCAAACCTTGAATTTGTTTATGGACAACATTCAATCTGTTCAGTCTATGAATAGTTTCACTTCATCATTTCAGCTCATATGCATCCCACTGCTGGGCTCGAGGCTCCTCCACAATAGGAGGGAAATTGAACTTACTATACCACGCTTACTGTGTGGTGACAGAGTAAGAATACAATTCACCGCTCCCTATTTTACTTGTGGATGTCGTAAAAAACAACTAAGGAATTTATAATATGCAGTTAGGACTTTGAACTGATGAACCTGTCTGACCAGCATGGTATAGTAAGGTCAAATTCCCTCCTATTGTGGAGAAGGCTCGAGCCCAACAGTGGGACGTATTTGAGCTGAAATGAATGATGAATAAGAATAGAATAAATAATTTTCTTTCTTCTTATTTCTTTCTGTCAAATGTCGAATCTTAGAAATATATTTCTTGATTTCAGTCTTCAGAAGATGGTAGTACATTGAAGAAGATATTTGGTATAAAAAAAACATCCAAACCCACACCGAAGAGAGTTACCAAAAATGCTGTGAAAATTAATAGTAGCAATAGAAATGGTAAGTAGACGGTCGTTACGTTATTTTTAAGAAACGTAACGAAACTAGTTTCTTGGTCGACGTCACGTGTTTCAAAACTAGCTATTTTTGTAACTAGTTATTTGTATACAGCCACTGTGATGGTTTGCATTAGTAGTGTGTCGTCGACGATTTTACAGTCGACGCAACGAGACCGTTTATCGTCGATGATAAACTAGTTGAAAAAACAGTCTAATTTTCGACTAGTTTACGTCGTCGACGCTTAGACAAGACGAGACGTTTAGTTTATATTATGACGTACGTTGATCGTCCATTGGTAAAGGACAACGAAACTTCAACGAATTTTATTAGACAACAGTTTAATTGTACAATATACATTGACGCTTCAATATGTAATGATATGATTCTTGGTCGACGTCACGTGTTTCAAAACTAGTGATTTTTGTAACGACTTATTTGTATACAGCTACTTTGATTGTTTGCATATTGTATGAATAGCTACACTAACTATATACAGTTACACGCGAAACGAAAATAAATTTGTAGCTATACAGTTAAATCAATAAATTAACTTCCTTTCATACTTTTTTTTTTTTTTTTTCAGACTGAAGACTGACTGCATTATATGTATTTACGATTGATTAGTAGTTATTATGTAACTATTATTTTAATTAAATTTGTATTAATGCAGACGTATTTAAAAGTAAATTGATTGTATATTCAATGATTATATTTACAGTTTATTTACACTTTTGATATATTTACAGTTTTTTTTCACTGTTATATGCACTGTATGATGATTTTATTAGTAAAACTAAACAATAAATAAATTAAATTCTTTACTTTAAATTCAAATTTCAAAATAACACTCGCTTCGTTTCCCGCAATTGCAAGCCGTTGAAATTACTTATAAACAAAAATCACTCTATTTTATTATCTATAAATGCAATTTTACGTATGAAAATTAAACGTACAAAATGTATTGTTACGCTGTTTTGTCTTTGTTGCATACCACGGCTCGTGAGTGTTCGGTATTTGGTCGGATTACTTGGAATAATTTCGTGTCATTCGATTAGCCATCTCGCTCGCTCGCTCGGCCGCGATGAGAAAGAAATGTACTTAGCGTAGTCATCGTTGTGCGGTCGGCTCTTTCTCGCTCGCTCGAATATAATACTGTTATCTCATATCTGTGAGTCGTGTTAAGTATAACGCAGTTACAAAAATCACCTCTTTTCTTGTCGACTCGTAACTAGTGATTCAGTTACATGTCGCGTAATTAGTTATTGTAACTAATGACGTGAAATAACGCTCATGTCTAATGGTAAGTAACACCAGTCGATACACGTCCCACTGTTGAGCCTGCGCCTCCTCCACAATAGCAGAGAAATTGTCCTTACTATACCATGCTGGTCGGACATCTTGCCGCCGGTCTATCATCATCATCATCTCAGCCCATATATGTCCCACTGTTGGGCTCGGGCCTCCTCCATAATGGCTCCCACGCTGGTCAGACGTGTTGGTATAGGGTTTTATTTCGAGTTTTCCTTCTCTCGCATAGATGATATATGCGTTTTATATCCCTTAGTCGTCTCGTACGATCACCCACGGGTAAGATAGGGGGTGGTGAATTGTATTCTTACTCCGTCACCACACGGAACGGTCTATACCCAGTTCCAAATCCCGTGTATTTGCCACAACTTCCTGAGGGTCAACTCTCGTTATCTTCTACGGAAACCATTGTTGGTTCGAGCTTATAGCAGTTACTCATCATCACAGCTCATATACGTCCCACTGTTGGGCTTGAACGTCCTCCACAATAGGAGGGATATTAACCTACTACATTGAATTGTATTCTTACTCACCGCACGGATTTACCCTCTTAGGGATAGAATTTCGGTAAAACCTTTATCGGATACCTACGTCATACAAAGAATACACCCTCCCAAGTTTTAGGTCTCTATAATAGCTGTTTAGGCTGTGCGTTGATCCGTCAGTCATTCAGGACAAATCATTATCAGTTTTTATTGCTGTTGGCGGCAAACGAGCTAACAGCATACTTGATGGTAAGTGATACTGTTGTTCATGGACATTTGCTAGACTGCTTCCTACCGTGAAGAAAGTGAAGGTAGTCTTAATATTTGCAATTAGGTTTGGTGATACTAAATGCATCACTAAAACCCATCACACACAAACACCTTCACAAAGAACTCGGATCAAAGAACACATGTGAAGCACCGCCGTGACACTAGGTCTGCAGTCTGTGAACATAGTCAGGACCGCGCCCACCATAACATCAGGTTTGATAAACCACAAATCCTCGCAAAAGAACACCGATACCTGTCCAGAATGATACGCGAGGCTATTGAGATTAAAAAACACAAAAATTTCAATAGAGCGGATGGCTGGGTGTTACCATCAAGCTGGGATCCTGTTATAAACATTATTAAAAACAAATCCAAAAAGACCACCACAAGACTGCAAGACACTGTGAGCTCATATTGTATAGATTTGACCCACAATAATAATAACTAAGGATAATTTTATAAATTAAAACCTTCATAAAGTAAGCCGCCTTCAAAATTAATATTAATTTAGCATCATGTCACCTGAGTTTTCTTGCCGGATCTTTCTCAGTGTGACCGTGTTCCGATCCGGTGGTAGTATACTAGATTATTAGTTAGTTTTTTAAATATAATTACTATTAATTTTAATGTTTAATTATTACTAACCATAAACAAAATCATTTTCTTCTTACACTGGCAATAAATTTTGTATCTAAATGTGGGTCAATATTTAATAACTAATTTCTGTATCGGGTAGATAATTATAAATTTTCTACAGTAACGATGACTTGTTGGACGTGAGACATCTTAGTCCACCCGTGACCATGAACGCTGTAAAGTGTTCGAGACGTCGGGTAATCAAAAATCAAATACAAACGCGATAAAATCCGTAAAGTAGTTTTATTTAAAACCCTCACAAAGATGGGTTTTCGTTTCTCTCTCTTACCGAACGAAGCGCAGTAACAAATTGCTACTACTCGGATGTCGATTTTCTGCTCACAAGGAGACCCTCAGACGTGTGGGTCGGGGATTTTCGGGTGGGGTGGTAGCCCTAGGGACCCGAGGGTATCACAACTACCAGATATTAGGGTCAACTGGGCCCACATTAAAAAGATATTAAGGGTCAAAGTTGGATGGGTAATTTATGTACTAGAGAAATTCGCACTCAAATCGCAAGCTAATGGTAGCCTCGTGGTAATGCGCTCATCTACCGGATCTATGGTCTCGGGTTCGAGACCCGACGACTTATTTTTTTTTAAATTATCACAATATTGTGTAAAATTTGTTTTTTTTTTATGTGAAACATCTATAGGCGAGGGTGACCGCGATCGTCGCGTGGCGATTGACGCCACGCCTCGCGGTCCCCTCTTAATTTATTTACTGTAAAATATATATCTGGATATACATATCTACATTTTTGTAACGAAACCATGGTGCGACTTAAAATTTTGTACAACGCCATCTAGTGAACCCAAAGTAAATTGTTGCCTATAATGAAAATAAATGTTTATTGAATAAAAATCATCTTTTTCTGGAAAAAAATCGCCATGTTTTATTAATACTTTATGCCATACTAGTTCCTGACGTAATCTGTTCTCTTATGCATATTTACTTGGTTTATAAATTAATGTATATTAACTTCATAATATAAATATACCAGTAGGTATGGTATTTAGTTTACTTTCAGCTACGAGAAATGGGTAACCGTTTTTATAGGCTTTTATTAGTTTCAGCTGTATTTGTATATATTTATTTCCTTGTAAGTCACCGATTTCTTAGGAATTGGATTTCGACTCACTTAAAACAGTCAGATTACATTTAAAATTTGTAAACTTAGCAATTTATAAAATTGCAAGGACCTAAAATGCTAAAATAATTTAGATAGCTTGTCTTATTATCATTACAGGATTAAAGGTTTCTTTATTAAATATTCAAAATATTGGTCTGAGAGTTGGTCGTTAGCTCGATAGATGCCGCTATTTATGTTACCTAAATCGCGCATTTCGTACTAGTGCTCGATGCTGCATAGCTCGAAAGATGCCGCTATTTATGGTTTATAAATTGCACCTATCGTGCAAAAGAACGTCTGTGAACGGATAAAAGTATTTCAAGCTACATTTTGGAAGTTTAATTACGTTTGTACTAAATAACGTCACCATAGATATAGGCCGTAAAGTCAATTTTAAAATGGATAATTTATTCGATACGATACCTGCTTAAAAGTACTTATTGACTAAAAGTATCGAATGCAATGTATCGGTATCGAAAGAAAAGTACTCGATACCTAAAGATAAAGTAAGTAAAAGTACTATATACTTTAATCAGTACGTTACTTATCTTTCGATACTACTCTTGAGTTCAGTATCGATACTTTATATTCGATACCGTGTCTCTACTCGTACAAAATAGTTTCGATGTTTCACATCTGCCAGGCGTCCTGAGCGACGGCTCACTTTTTTTTTCATAATTTTACGCAAATTATAAATTATTTTGCTTTTTTTCACGATCTCCTTCTTTTCTCGCTCTCTCCTATGTTTCAACTCTTCAATATGAAAATTGAGGTGTTACGTAAGTGGAGTAATTGAGATGAACGAAAATCAATAATTATAAAATAGTGAAAAAATCAATATTTATATTTATCGTATAAATGTACATTTTTCATAAATTCTCATCATCCTTACAAAGTTTTGGATGGAATTACTCGTAAAAGCACACAAAACACAGACATTGTCTGCACCGGCTACATTTTATCGCTGCGCGAGTCCCCTCCTAGAAAGAGCGAAAAAAACGAGATCGTGGAAAAGGAAAATAATTTATAATTCTGCGTAAAATTATGAAAAAAAAAACAAATTTTACACAATATTGTGATAATTTAAAAAAAACGAATTGTCGGGTCTCGAACCCGAGACCATAGATTCCGCAGGCGATCGACGTTAACACGAGGCTACCACTAGCTTACGATTCGAATGTGAATTTCTCTAATACCTACGAGTAAATTACATCCAACTTTGATACTTAAAATCTTTTTAACGAGGGCCCAGTTGACCCTAATATCTGGTAGTTGTGATACCCTCAGGCTCCCTCTACCACCCCAGCAAAAATCATGGTAATCCCCGACCCACACGTCTGAGGATCTCCTTGTCAGTGTGGTACCACCCTGGATAGATCGGCCAACGGCTGTAGACAGATAACTGTCAAATGTATAGTCCTACCACTGGGGTGAAATACAATCCTTGGTGACTAGGTTTACTAGACCAGTATTTTTACCCGACTATGAAGGGTTATGATTTTGACAGGCTATGTATGTATGTTCATCTGTACCCTCATAGCTCCGCAACTACTTATTAGAACCGGACAAATGAGGTATTGTTAGAAGCGTCTTGATTGTCCACTGGTTATAGGCTATATGATGTGTCACTGAATCTAATATATGGCGTCCTCTAGGGGTCTTAAAGTGCTGCGTTAAAAAATAAATTTGAGATAAATATACCGTGTTTCGTATCATTAGAAAGGGCGTTGCTTGTACATTTCAAAAATATGTATATTACTAGCTTTTTTTATTTTTATACGACTGACCCAACAGACATTGTCCTGTACACAGTGTATATAGTCGTTAATTTTTCTTAAATTTTGTAGTTTTCTGCGCTATTTTCTTGATTTTTTCCATAAAAGCCTTATTCAAGGTGTTAGAAAACTTAAAAAAAAAAGATGGATGAGATCGGTAAAGTCGTTATCAAGTTATCTTATGGTGCTGCCCGAACAGCGTCATCTAACGGGACTAATTATGAATCTAAACCATTCTCGAACTCACTTGAACACACAAAAAATTTCCACATTGGTCCACCCACTTAGGTGTTCAGTGACATACATACCCAAAAAATTTATATATAAAGACTAGCTGACCCAACAGACGTTGTTCTGCTCAAATAAAGCGCCACCTACCGGGACCAATTGTGAATCAAAACCAATCTTGAATCCCCCTGAACACGCTCAAAAAAATTTCATCAACATAGGTGCATCCGTTTAGGAGGAGTTCAGTGACACACACGTACACAAAAAAATTATATATAAAGACTAGCTGACCCAACAGACGTTATTCTGTTCAAATAAAATAAAAAGACAGCAGCGGCACCTACCGGATCCAATTGTGACTCTAAACCATCCTCGAATCCCCTTGAACACACACAAAAAATTTCGTCAACATCGGTCCAGCCGTTTAGGAGTTCAGTGACATAAACATGTACACAAGAAATTTATATATCAAGATTATTAGCATTTGCTTGTGATTTTACCCATATTTATCCAATAACTTGTTGTTTGTCATATTTGAGTTTTAGATCTTGTTTTTATCATAAGCTTATATATTTCAGAATCACCAAAACAGTCCACACCTAAAGGTATTTTAAAAACAAATAACGCGAAATCCAAAATCGAAGCCAAATCCACGAAGTCTGTTGAAATCAAAACGCCAGCACCTTTCAAGCCTTCAGAGAAGTCCAAGCCTTCGAAACTGACTGCGGTTAATTTCGACGAGAAAGATATCAAAGTTGAGGAGTTGGATGAGATTATTGATGGCGAGGAGTTCTTGGAGGAGGAGGACTTTGAATTGGATGAGGAGGTATTTGTTTTTTAAAATTTTTAAATTGAAATTTCTATAGGCGTGTTTGTATGGTATAGTAAATGTCATGTAAGTCGTTACCGACATGGTCATGTGACATGTTCTTCTTCTTATTGAATGCCAATGAGCTATTGGTGCCAGTGTCGAGTTATTATATTTATTACTAGCAACCCGCCCTCACTTCGGTTTTAGTCGTTTTACCCGCGTAGTTCCCGTGGGAATACCGGGATAAAATATAGCCTAGTTTACGCCCTGATATTATAGCTTTCCATTGGTGAAAGAATTTTTAAAATCGGTCCAGCCGTTTTGAAGATTACCCGGAACAAACAGACAGACAGACAAAAATTTTTTAATCTATCTTTTAGGCATAGGTGTCGTGCAAATAACCGTGTGAGCATGAAAAAAGCCTATTATTTTGACATTACAAACAGACACTCCAATTTTATTTATTGGTATAGATTCACGTCTTTAGTCTCCGTACTTTAGTCAGCCGTTAGCATGATTTGGTGCTGATAACCAATTAAAATTTTGGCAGAACATGAAAAGGCACACAATTCACTGTTAACACATACTCACTACGTTTCAGCATTTTATCTGCATTATCCTTACTAATATAAATACGAAAGTAAGTTTGTTTGTTTGTTACGCTTTCACGCTTAAATCACGGAACCGATTTCAAAAATTCTTTCACCGATGGATAGCTATAATGTGTATCTATATTCCTGATATTTTATGTAATACTAGCAACGCGCCCTTTCGATTTCAGTCGCTTTATCCGCGTAGTTCCCGTTCCCGTGAAAATACCGAAATAAAATATAGCCTATGTTACTCCCTGATATTATAGCTTTCCTTTGATGAAAGAATTTATGAAATCGGTTCGGTGGTTTAATTGTTAAATTGTAACAAACAAACATACTTTCGCATTTATAATATTAGTAAGGCTTACTTTAAGTTACTTGCTAACTCTGATGATCATTAACTATCAAATATCCTAGGAATTCGATGAGGAATCCGGCACCGATAGCTTCAATAAGCAACGCATCATGAGACCGGAGATGATGGATGAAGAAGTACCGAGCGATGAGGATAGCCGATCAGAAGAGGGCAGCATATACGATGTAAGTATACCATCAGAGATTCTTCTAATTTTTATTCGACATGGCCATACCCTGACTCAACCGTCCGAAGCGTCGACAAGGCGGTATGGGGTTTCATCATCATTCGATTATCATATTAATTTCATTACAGAAGGGACAGTATCATAGTCGCCAGATTCGGCAAGTGACTTCATCATCATCTCAAATCATATGCCTCCCATTGCTAGACTCGAGCTGCCTGAAATTGGGGATTAACATTACCACATCACCCAGAGGAAACGAAGGGGCGATGACAATTGTGTTTGCATAATTTGTATTCTATAGTTGTCACAAAATAAGAGGCCCGTTTTGACATTTGGTCTTACCGGTGTAATTAGTGATGAACCATACGACTCGGTACTCGATACTCACGATAAATCGATTCAAGTTTGCATGACTATATAATCGATTTGAATATGTATTGTAAAGTGCACTGGATTAAAGTTCTGATTTGAAAATTTTACTTCATCATCATCATCATTTCAGCCTATTGCCGTCCACTGCTGGACGTAGGCCTCCCTCATATTGCGCCACAATGTGCGGTCCTGTGCCGCCTGCATCCAACGACGCCCAGCAACTTTCACTAGGTCGTCGGTCCACCTAGTGGGGGGGCGTCCTACACTGCGTCGTCCGATGCGTGGTCGCCACTCGAGAACCTTTCTTCCTCAGCGGTTGTCGGTTCGTCGAGCGATGTGGCCTGCCCATTGCCACTTCAGCGTGCTAATTCTTCGTGCTATGTCGGTTACACGCGTTCTTCTGCGGATTTCTGTATTCCGGATTCTATCTCGCAGAGAAATCCCGAGCATAGCCCGTTCCATAGCACGCTGAGCGACTTTGAGCCTTGATATGAGGCCTACATTTAGGGACCACGTTTCCGTGCCGTAAGTCATCACTGGTAACACACACTGGTCGTAGACCTGTGTTTTCAGACACAGGTATGTTGGACGAGAAGATCCTCTTAAGTTTCCCGAACGCTGCCCAACCGAGTTGGATTCGTCGGCTGATCTCTTTCTCGAAATTGGATCTACCTAACTGGACTGTTTGTCCTAGGTAAACATAGTGATTGACAACTTCGAGAATCGCATTGCCAACTAGGACCGGTACAGGAGTGACATGGGTATTTGACATGACTTTCGTCTTGTCCATGTTCATTCGTAGACCCACTAGTTGGGATACCCTGCTGAGATCATTGAGCATAGTGCCAAGGTCCTCCATGGATTCTGCCATAACGACGATATCGTCTGCGAATCGAAGGTGAGTGATGTATTCGCCGTTAATGTTGATGCCGAGTCCAGTCCAGTCTAAGAGCTTGAAGACATCTTCCAGTGCAGTGGTGAACAGTTTCGGAGAGATGACATCTCCCTGTCTTACGCCTTTCTGCAACTGGATCGGTTTCGTACTCTTATCCCGGATACGGACTGACATTGTGGCGTTCCTATACAAACACTTCAGCACTTCGATATAGCGATGGTCGATTTGGCACCGCTGAAGGGACTGCAGCACCGCCCAAGTTTCGACTGAATCAAAGGCTTTCTCATAGTCCACAAACGCTAAGCACAGGGGCCGATTATACTCCTCGGTCTTTTGTATAATCTGCCGAAGCGTGAGGATATGGTCTATGGTGCTATAGCCTTTTCGGAAGCCGGCTTGTTCGGGCGGCTGGAAGTCATCGAGCTTGCGCGTGAGTCGATTGGTAATGACCCTCGAAAACAACTTATAAACATGGCTCAGGAGTGAGATGGGTCTGTAGTTCTTTAAAAGAGCTTTGTCACCCTTCTTGAAGAACAGCACCACCACACTCCTGGTCCACGACTCTGGAACGTCGCCCCCGAGGATAACGGAATTAAATAGCTTCTGAAGGGCTATTAATACCGGCTTGCCGCCCGCCTTCAAAAGCTCTGCCGTAATTCCGTCATCTCCCGGTGCCTTACCGTTACGTAGTTGTTTGAGAGCCATTCTGATCTCGTACAAGCTGATGTCCGGGATTTCTTCGGTATAGTGCCGAGTTAGCTTGGATCTGGGATCTTGGACCAAGCCGACAACAGGATTTCGGGATGATTTGTATAACTGTCCATAGAACCTTTCGACCTCTCCCAAGATCTCACTTTGGGATGAAATGACAGTGCCGTCATCGGTCTTCAGCTTAGTCATTTGGCTTTTCCCAATAGACAGATCTTGTGCGAACACTTTCGAGACACGATTCCGCTCTATCGCTTCTTTAATACGGAACGTATTAAATCGGCGAATATCGCGACGCACAGACCTGGAGATCTGTCTATTTAGCTGCCTATGTTTGGACCAATCGGCTGCAGACTGCACCGTCATCTCTTTTCTCCGCTCCATGAGCTCGAGAGTCTGGTCAGAAAGTTTTTTAGGTCTATTAACGCGGTGAGCCTTGAAAAATTTCGACCCAACCGCGTGGACAGTTTCCACGAACCTGTTGTTCATATCGTTCGGAGATTCGCACTCGTCCAGACATTGGAAGCGATTATGTAGTTCGAGTTGAAAGTTTTCGAGGTTCTGGTATTGGACAGATGTAGGTCGGAGTGTAGACTTCATCAAGCGTGACCGCTCGACTTTTGTATGGATATTCAATGTGCCTCGTACCATCCGGTGATCGCTCCCAGTTTTAATTCTGCTGATCACTGAGACATCATTGAATATCTGTCGTTTGTCTGACAAGATGAAGTCTATCTCGTTTTTTGTTGAACCATCGGGGCTAATCCAGGTCCATTTCCTTTGTGGCTGCTTCCTGAAGAAGGAATTCATCATAAAGAGGCTTTCCTTCTCCAGAAAATCAGCCAGTTTCTGGCCCCTCTGGTTTCTCTGTCCATATCCATGTTTCCCCACTCTCAACTCATCATCACTCCCTTTGCCTTGTTTCGCGTTGAAGTCTCCCATAACCACCGTGAAGTGGGTTTTGGACGCGTGTATGGCTTTCGAGATGTCCTCGTAAAATGCCTCCACCTCGTCGTCGGAGTATGTCGAGGTCGGTGCGTATACCTGTATAACCTTCAGCGAATATCTCTTGGTAATTCTGAGTATAAGGTACGCTACCCTTGTCGACACACACTCTCGATCCTCTCCACGTTATCTACGAGAGACCTACGAACGATAAACCCTATACCACCTTGGGACGGGTGATCGCCCTCCCGGTAGAAGAGCAAGTTTCCAGACTGGAGGATTATCGTGCCCTCGCCCTCTCTTCGCACTTCTGATAATCCTACAATGTGCCAGCGGATTTTGCTCAATTCCTCTTCCAGCTCGATGACCCTCTCGTCAGTCCTGAGTGTCCGAATGTTGTGTGTTACCAGGGCCAAGGGTCGTTTTTGTTGGTAGCCGGATCGCTGCCGGAGATTCCTCGCACCGGGGGGTGCGAGGAATCTCCGGCAGCGATCCGGCCACCACTCCACCACTACTGGGCCCGCCACCAAAATGAGCCCGTAGTGAAAAAAAAGTGAATCTTCAGTCAATCATTTTCTTAAGATGATGAGCTAAAATTGTCAGTTGAGCTATCGTCACCCATATATATATTATTTCATTTTCATATTGTCAATATTGACGTCTCGAAGTAAAAAACACTACACAGCTGGTGAAATTCAGTAATTAGTTGGTCTAAACACTTAAGACACTATTAAAATTAATAACACCGGCAGGGTTGGGCAAAATCTGATTTTTATTAAAAAAATCAAAAATCATTGATTTTTTTTAAAAAATCATGATTTATTTGATTTTTTTGATTTTTAAATTTGAACATAAAATTTGAACATTTTGATTCTTTGAAATTATTGTTAATTATTTTAATGTATAAGTCTAAAAATTATAATACAATTTGCGCCTCAAAAACTTGTGACAACGCATTTGTCGCGTTTCTTGCTTCTTGCAAGAAAATTCTTGTCGCGATTTTGTTTTCCTTCTGTCCTATACACTCACTCACTATACAGTGCCGAGTGAGGCACGAACGCGTTTGTTGTGCTTTTTGCAAGAATATTCCTGTCGTGTCGTGTCGAGGCTTGTTTTCCTTTTCAACCTATAAATTGACGTTCGCGCATTTCGCTAGTTTAGTTAAGTTAGTTAAGTGAAGTGAAAACATATAAATAAAGTAAAATGAGTGGAAGAAAAGAGGACCCAATATGGCAGTTCTATATTAAGACAACAAATCCAAATAAATTGGGGTGTAGGGCTATTTGTAGAAAGTGCAAGAAAGATATTCAAGGGTTAGTCCAAAGACTTAAAGCACACCACGATGTTTGTAATTATCAAGAGTTCCTCTCTACAGGTAATTAAATTATTAATTTTATTTTATTTATATTTTAGGCATATATGATTGTTTTTTGTTTTTAAATGTTAGGTGAAATCTAACACGTGGCGTGGCCTTTAATGTAACTTTTTTAAAGCGACCTTTCCCAGGTTAATTATTAAAGATTATCTTTACTCTTCTATACTTACTTAATTTTTAATTTTTTTCAACTTAAAAAAATAAATTTGCTTTTACATCTCTATTGAACATTTTAACTTTATTTTAAAATCAATAATTCAATACTATATCAATATATCATCAATTATAATTAATCAATTTCAATTTTCAGTTATGTTTTTTCTCTTTCCAGAGAGTCGAATGTCGCTTGACAGTTTTGCTAGCACATCATCTGCCTCAAGATGTAGTTCACTCATGACAAAAGTACCAACACCAACAAGTCCAACAACTTTTGAGCCAGTCCAAAAAAAGAAAGCAATCGAAACTCAGCCTACCATGAGTACCATGAGTAGTTTTGTAATGCGGACTTCAACTGCTGAAAAACATAAAATTGACAAACAAATAGCAAAGGCTATTTTTGCTACTAATTCGAGCTTCAGATGTATTGAGAATTTAGAGGTGAAAAAAGCCATTCAGTTATTAAGGCCTGGTTATACACCGCCCTCGAGAAAAACGGTAGCAACAAGTCTTTTGGACGAAATCTATGAAGAGGAAAAAGAAAAATATTTCTCCTCCCTTTCAGGACAGTCCGCAAATATGTCAATTGAAGGGTGGTCAAACGTGCACAACGAACCAGTGATATGCGCAACGATAACCACTGAAGATGGACAAGCCCTCCTATACGAAACTATATCATCAGGAAATCCACATACTTCAGAATATTTAACTCAAATAGTTTGTGACCTGATTTCTTCATGTGAATTAAAATACAAGTGTACCGTAAAATCTTTTGTGACAGACAATGCCGCAAATATGACACTTATGAGAAAAACATTAGAAGAAAAAACGAACGCAGAAGTTATAACTTATGGCTGCTCTGCACATATTTTTAATTTATTGTGCAAGGACTTTCAAGTTAAAGACGTTATAGAACATGTGGTCCAAATTGTTAAATATTTTCGAAATAACCATTTGGCTAGAGCTAAATTCAGTCAAGCAGGAGGCAGCGCTTTAGTCCTTCCAAGCGATATGAGATGGAATAGCCTTGGCAACTGCTTAGAGATGTATGTCACTCAGTGGGACATCATATTAAAAATCTGCGAAGAAAGTAAAAACGAGATTGATTCCACTATTTACCGAAAAGTTTCAAATATTGCGATTAAACATGCAGCGCAAGATTATTTAAACATTTTAAAACCTATGTCAGTTGCTCTTGATACTGTGCAGAGGAAAAATGCTACTATCGCAGATACTGTAGAGCAGTGGAAACATTTACAATATATCTTTGATGAATCTGTGGAATTACCATTACAAAAAACACAACAATTTAATAATCGATATAAGCAAGCACTAACGCCATATCATTTGATAGCGTATATGTTGAATCCACAAAAAACAAAATACCAGTTAACACCAGAAGAAAAGAATATAGCTTTAGAAACAATTAAAGAGTTACATGAAAACAATGGACTTGTTACCTTTAGTAATAAAGTTAAATGCCCGCAATGCTCCATTTAAGCAAGTTATGTTTTCGGACGAAGTAATAAAAAATGTAAACGGACTACAATGGTGGTTATCACAAAATGATGAGCCGGAAATCTTGAAACTGTTGCCAATAATAAAACAGTTCCTGTGTGCAACTACTTCTTCAGCTTCAGTAGAACGCGTATTTAGCTCTTTTGGTCTTGTACACTCGGATATTAGAAACAGATTAGGCATAGAAAAAGGAGGAAAACTCGTGTTTTTGTTTAAATTGTATAACGAAAATGAATAGACTGAAAATATACGGTAATAAAATTTAGGTGTTACGTTTAGTTTAAGAATTTGGAATTATGTACTTCTTTTTTGTTGTTTTTGCTAAAAGCAGATACTTCTTTTGATTTTTGAGAAAACTTTTATGGTTAGGTTGTTATCTGGTTCTGAATAAAAAGGAAAAAAAAAAGATTTAAATCATGATTTTAATTTTAATAATCAAGCGATTTAAATCATGATTTTAATCAGCCCAACCCTGAACACCGGCCAGGTACGAGTCTGCCTTAAAAAATATATCTTGA
Source organism: Lymantria dispar (assembly GCA_032191425.1). Taxonomy (NCBI): domain Eukaryota; kingdom Metazoa; phylum Arthropoda; class Insecta; order Lepidoptera; family Erebidae; genus Lymantria; species Lymantria dispar. The sequence continues at coordinate 10,305,749 of CM063471.1, forward strand.
TTGATTTATTTTTCCTTAACCGATTATTAATAGTCTGTGGACAATATGAAAAAATCGTTATGGCACAGCAGTTAGCTCAGTGGGCGGTAGGTACCCTTCAATGAAAAATGTAAATTACCTTCAAAACATTTCGATAGGTAAAAAATATAAAACTTTTTGGGCGTGAACTGTCAAAACGGGCCTTTTATTTTGTGACAACTATAATTCAATATATTTACAACCACCCACGTGGTTGGCATTAACATCGTTGGTCTTTTTTGCCGGATCTTTTCACTGCTCAACAATTGGTCCTTTGTTGGTCCTTTTAGCCGGATTTTTACAATTGCAAGGTAAAATGTCACCACACTTGGAAGTTTTAGAATAGAATTTAATAACTACATACCCTTGCAGGAGCTGCCATCATCGGACTCCGATGATTACGACGATTGGTTCACATTGGACATCAGATCTGAAACTGCAGCGGATTATCTACCACTATTGGGTAAGATTTTATATATGGTCTTCAATTTCCATTATTATCTTGGCTCATATACGTCCCACTAATCGGCTAGACCCTCGTCCACAATATGGAGGAAATTGACAGTCAGACAGCCTGTTATAGGGTTTGTTTCGGACTTTCCTTCTCTTGCATAGATATTATATGCATATTATATCCCTTAGTCGTCTTTTACGATGTCCACGGGCAAGATCCTTCGATCTGGGTACAGATTTTTTTAACACGCTTATGTTTACACTTCTAGGTTAGGACTACTTCCGTAATAGGCCAAAAAATACCTATTATATCGTGCTGGGCAGACGAAAGGTTTATTTGAAATTTCCCTTCTCTTGCATTGATATCTAAATTTAATCCCTTAATCGTCTTTTGCGACACCCCATCTATGCAAAAAGAAAACTTTACTTAAAACTCTATTTAAGCCCATCTGACCGGCGTAGTACCCTTCTATTGTGAATTAGATCGCGATTCCATAAGCGAGATATACATACATGAATTGAGATTATGGTCTACAATAATATTTATTCTTATATTAATGTTACAGGTACTTCCGCCCGCTCTTTATTGCTGGCAGAGAAACGTCGAGCAACGGAACGTGTAAGCACGCTACGCACTTCTCTAACCGCTCTCACAGACAGCGCTAGGCGCCAGGCAGACTCCTTGAGGCATGCCGCTATAGCGCTGGCAGAAATCGAAGATACTCTTCGAACTGCTTGACCAAACCTACCTTACATTTCATCTTATCACCCATCAAGATACATACCGCGTTGATAAACCGCACAATAATGCCTTTCGGCTGGCTTTTAATAAAGATTTATATATGTAAATAAAACTACTTTACGGATTTTATCGCGTTTGTATTTGATTGCCCGACGTTTCGAACATTTTACAGCGTTCATGTTCACGGGCGGACTAAGATGTCTCACGTATAACATGTCATCGTTATTAAAAATTCTGACCCACATTTTGATAGAAATTTATTGCCAAGAAGAAAATGATTCTACACGAATTTATGTGTTTGTCTCTTTTTACTGTCGCTTTTTCGTTTCATCGACTTTCAAATCACAACGATGCTAAAGACGTTATCACTTCCACAAATTTTCGGTTAGTAATTATCAAATATTTAATTAATTTTTATTTATAATTAATTATAAACGCGATAAAATCTGTAATATAGTTTTATTTACAATGCAATCAAATGCTTCAGTAAAATCCAAGCTTGTCAATCTTTTAGGCTTACTGTGTATTCATGTGATATAATTTCATTCACTTTGGTTTGACTAAATATTAGGAAGAGAAACCATGAAGCCTCACTTTGCCGTGAACAAGCCGGTCTGTAGTCGGTTCCAAATCCCATGTATTTCCCAAAACTTCCTGACGGTCAACTCTTATTATCTTCTACAGATACCGTTGTGTCTTCTAACTTATAGCACCTTATCATCATCATTACAGCTCATATACGTCCCACTGTTGGGCTCGAGCCTATTCCACAATAGAAGGGATATTGATCAACTACAGCACGCCTTTTTTTTTGTGTGGGCTGGCGGTCGGCGCACTCCTCGCATCACTCCGTCCGGGGCGACAGAGGGGCGTAAGCACGCATACCCACAACCCACCCGAACACCACATCGCCTTCGTCGTTGGGCCGACCACCGGAGCAGGGTTACTTGTCATCAGTGGTCGGCCCGACGGAATACCCCCTACTTGGGGTACCCTCTCATCGATCGACGTCCCCCCCCCTCGGGGAGGACGTCGGTCTTTCCTCACGCGGTTGGCCTCTCGGCGGGTGACGGACTAACTCCCCGGTCACGTCACCCGCGGCCTCGGCTAGGGCGGCATGACGCGCAAACTACAGCACGCTAGTCGGACGTGTTGATATAGTGTTTTATTTCGAGTTTTCCTACTCTTGCATAGATGTTTATGCTTATTATATCCCTTAGTCATCTTTTACGACATCCATGAGCAAGATAAGGAGTGGTGAATTGTATTCTTACTCCGTCACCACACGGAGAAATAGCAGTTACAATGGTAGAATTAGTTCCATAAGATGTAATTTTTTTTAATTTCTTATTGACATGAGGAATGAATTTCCGGCATCACTTTTAAAAATGTTTTCATGATATTTTTAAGATTAGTTTTTAAGTTATTGTAAATAATAATAATTGTATGCATTTTATTTGTTTTATTTTCGTTAATCAATGTTTAATTTACTTGTTCGTGTATATAGAATGGTGTTTTCCAAAAGTCTTGTTGTCGATTGCTTCAGAAATGCAAGGGAATGGCGACATATTGTATCCAAAGTGACAAGAAGTCTAATAATTTTATTTGATAACTAGCAACCTGGCCTTGCTTCGCTTTTAGTCGTTTTACCCGCGTAGTTCCCGTTCCCGTGGGAATACCGGGATAAAATATAGCCTAGTTTACGCCCTGATATAATAGCTTTCCATTGGTGTATAATAATATAATAAATAAAATTGGAGTGTCTGTTTGTAATGTCAAAATAATAGGCTTTTTTCATGCTCACACAGTTATTTGCACGACACCTATGCCTAAAATACAGATTAAAAATTTTTGTCTGTGTGTTTATTCCAGGTAATCTTCAAAACGGCTGGACCGATTTCAAAAATTCTTTCACCAATGGAAAGCTATAATATCAGGGAGTAAACTAGGCTATATTTTATCCCGGTATTACTACCCTACAGGAATGGGAACTACGCAGGAAAGACTGAAACAGAAGCGAAGCGAGGACAGGTTGCTAGACTATACTAATATTATAAAGAGGAAAGATTTGTTTGTATTGAATAGGCATCGAAACTACTCGACCGATGTCAAAAATTCTTTCACCAAAGCTCTTAATATCAGGGAGTAACATAGGCTATATTTTATTCCGGTATTCCCAAGGGATTGGATGCGAATAAAGCGACTGAAATCGAAGCGAGGGCGGGTTGCTAGTACGAAATAAATTGACCTACTATACCACGCTGGTCAGAGGTGTTAGTATGTAGTTTTATTTAGAGCTTTCCTTCTAGATAAATATTATATGTATGTTATAATCCCTTAGCCATCTTTTATCTTCTACCTGTGTAGGGATGTGGCTTGGAGGTGAGAACTTCGATTTATAAATAATTGATTCTTTTTCTTTAAAATAAATCGATTATAAAATAATCGATTAATTAAAAATAATCGATTATTTTATAACCGATTTTTACCAACAGGATTATGATGATCTTTTTTATAGGAAATGTGAGTATTTTCTAATATAGTATGCAACACTGACATTCGATCGAGCACTTTTCCTGGGCAGTATCGTGATCTTTTTTTTTTTCAGGTAATCTGACAGTGATTTTATTTTAAACAACCAAATACTAAAATAATCGATTAATTTTATTATAACAAAAACCGATTTTTTATTATTTAGATAATCGATTATTACAAAAAATAATCGATTGATATAAAATCGATTATTCTTTCTCTATCTACAGGCATAGAATGAGATGATTTGTATTCTTACTTCGTCACCAGACGGATATCATTTAAAATGTAATATTTTTAATATTACCTATAGGTAATCATGTAATATTTTGTTTATTTTTAATATCCATCGTATTAACATAATACGACACTAATAATAATAAAAATGTATTTAATAGGTACATTCTTCTTCTTCTTGAATAATGGCAATAAGCTACAATTATGAATTATTGGTGCCAGTGTCGAGTTATGATATACGTATATTCTTCACGTCTTCAGTCTTCGTCTTTTAGTCTTAGTCGTTACCATGGATTAGGTGCTGAAAACCAATCCATGGTTCCTCTGGGAATTTTGGCAGAATATAAAAATACACGCAATTCACTATTATATCCTATTCACTACATTTCAACATTTTGTCCGCATTATATTACATAAAATATCAGCAAAATTATTTAATACTAGCAACCCGCCCTCGCTTCGCTTCGGTTTCAGTCGCTTTACCTGCGGCGTAGTTCCCGTTCCTGTGGGAATACCGGGATAAAATATAGCCTATGTTACTCCCTGATATTATAGCTTTCCATTGGTGAAAGAATTTTTGAAATCGGTTCGGTGGTTTAAGCGTGAAAGCATTATAAACAAACAAACAAACAACAAACATCCTTATTTTCGCATTTATAATATTAGTATGGATAACACAGTAAAACACTAAAATAATGAAAAAAAAATATAAAAGCGCTACATGACATTTTGACATTCGCGTCAAAAGTGATGTTTTATTATAAAACATTATGCGCATCGTACAAATTTACTCACATATTTTTTCCCTAACGCAATTATAAATAAAACTTTACATAGATTCACGTCTTTTTTCCATATGGGTAGGCAGAAACCACTTCCCTCCACTTGCTACGATCTTGACATACCACTTTCGCCTTTTCCACATTCATTAATCTCCTTATGCATGTTTTTCGGTTGAGGGTACTTTTAGTCTGGCCTTTCTTAAAAAAATCAGTTGTCTGTAAAGTTTACTGACGATAGTTGAACGTGACAACGTCATAAGAAAATACTGATGGAATGGTTTCATTTTTCAAAAGAAAATTTTAATTTTATTTGTTTGATAGATATTTTGTATAGATCAAGCCTTAAATGGAACGCCTCAGAGCGAGGTAACGCCGCATACGTCATGTTTTTTCGTGTGTGCAGCCGGCTGCATCGAATTATAAGACGTTGTCACGTCAAAACGTCCCCGATTTGATCGTGAAACATCCGCCTTGGTTTTCCCATTCCAACACTTGCGTTCACATTCGCCCTATAAATTCTCTTTGTTAGTCTCCTTTCATTCATTCCCTCTACATGACCAAACCACCTTAGCATACCTTTCTCAATCCTTGTCACTACATCCACTTTCATACCAAACCGTTCCTTAATCACTGTGTTCTTAATTCTATCACTCAATTTCACATCAATCATGCTCCTCAACGCTCTCATATCCACAGCATTTATTTTACTTTCGTGTTTCTTCTGTCATACCAAGCTCTCACTGTTATACATTAGATTTGGTACAAGCACACCACGCACGCACAGCCAGGCGAGCCTGCTGGTGACTGGATCAGGGAATTAGTCCGTCACCCGGCGAGAGGCCGACCGCGTGAGGAAAGACGGACGTCCTCCCCGAGGGCGGGACGTCGGTCGGAGAGTACCCCTCAAAGGGGTATTCCGTTGGCCGACCACTGACGACAAGTAACCCTGCTCCGGTGGTCGGTGCAACAACGACGTAGTGTTCGGGTGGGTTGCGGGTGTGCGTGCTTACGCCCCTCTGTCGCCCCAGACGGATTGGTGCGAGGAGTGCGCCGCGCCGGCCGCAATCCACAAAAAAAAAGCCAGGCCTTCCTAGATAGATTCTGGCTGCCAATAAAGGTGTACAAAGCATTATTCACCATATTGCCTGTACACACTCTAATTTCACAAAACTTTCAATGTATTAAATAACTTTTTTTTTTCTATTATTATTGTATATTTTTCTACAAACGTATAATAACACGAAGAATAAAATTTTTATAAAGATTTTTTTCTTGTTACGCCAAGGAAGTGTAGCTTATTACGTGCTTACATTATGCACACGCATTTTTAGTTTTAATCTATAAATCTTATAATAATAACGCATAGAAGGATAATGTCGGTACTTTAACGATCAAAAATATGAAGCCAAAAATACTACAGGTGCGCAGGATTACACATGTACACACGCACACCACTATACAAATTATGAAATCAAATTATGTTTTTATTAACATAAATCATCGAAATACTTTTAAAAGTAATGTTAATATACTTTTTATGTTTTTCAAATGTGTTGTGACACCATTTGAATGCACAAGCCGTCATAATTACCTATTTATTCTTTAAGAGTTGCGTAATACGTGCAGTACAGTGCCTTATACACTACGGAACGGTCCGGCGTTAGCTCCATCAGGCTCCAATTTAAATGCCTCATTTTTTTGTGCGCGGACTTACCTTCTATACGTTATTATTCTAAGCTATAAATACTATGCAAGATAAATCATTGAGAAATTTCAATATAAATAGCTGTTATCCCTTCGTAACAAATATTTTACGCGTTACAATAACATTTTCAGTGTTACGAAACTATGTATATTTTCGACAAAACAACGTTTGACAATGTGTGAATGATATGACATTGACTTTATTTCAACAGAAACGCAAATTCTTTCGAGTATTTCCAGTAGGCGAAGGTCCACGTATTACTATATGAAATATACAAACAAATTATCAGTTCGACAGCTTTTTATACTGCGTTTAGTCTACAGATTTCACTCACTTACTAGCTACGATTCTTTGAATATCGCAAGAAAACGTCGCAAGAACAAAATTTAAAACGACCCTGTCGCATTTATTTTATTGTTTCTTACGTCCATATCTCTACAATATAATTAATTCTCTTCTTCATATATATTCTCATAATAAATATAAACAAAAATTTTGATAACAAAGTGGCTAACATTATCATATAGTGACTAGGGCTTCCAATCTAGCAGCCTGAATTCAATCTCGGTATTTGCGGGACTATGAATTTTCAATCCCGCAGGATCTCGGTATTTGCGGGATCCCGCATAACAAAAATATTCACATTTATATAAGTCAAATAAAACAATGAATTAATCAACTAACTACACATTTATTAAAGTATTACTGTTATTATGAGATCAATGAAATTACACCGTTCATCTATCACACAAAAAGAGTGATTTAATCAACTAACTACACATTTACGTATGAGATCAATCAAATTACACAGTTTTTTTTTCTCCACAAAAAACAGTAACAAAAACTGAATATAAAACAAATCAAAACAAAACAAATCTTCTTCAAAAGTACACAAAGAAAATTAAAAAATCAATAAAAAAACATTTAAAAACTGTAAATTTATATAAGATATGTTACTGTTTGAGTTTGTGAGTTTATAAGTTTGAGGTTGCATGTACGCTTTTTTCAGTCCCGCAAATCCCGCGCCCGTAATCCCGCATCATGCGGGATTGGAAAATGGCGCGCGATCCCGCAATACCGAGATCTCAGTATTGGAAGCCCTAATAGTGACCCAGAGGATTTATTTACTCCACTTGCATAATAAATGGTTAAGAGACACGGACATTCACCCACCCAAACACATACGCACACACACGAGCAATACGAAATCTATACCAATAAATAAAAATGGAGTGTCTGTTTGTAATGTCAAAATAATAGGCTTTTTTCATGCTCACTCGGTTATTTGCACGACACCTATGCCTAAAATAGTAATTAAAAAATTTTTGGCTGTCTGTCTGTTTGTTCCGGGTAATCTTCAAAACGGCTGGACCGATTTCAAAAATTCTTTCACCAATGGAAAGCTATAATATCAGGGAGTAAACTAGGCTATAGTTTATCCCGGTATTCCCACGGGAACGGGAACTACGCGTGTAAAACGACTATAATCTATAACCGAAGCGATGCGAGGGCGGGTTACTAGTATATAATATTTAGATTAGTTACTATTTCTGCCATTTATCCTAGAGGATCCATGACACAGGGTCTCTTATTACAGAGGCTAGCCTTTTACAAAGGGCAGTTCGCTACTTTATTCACATTGTACTTCATCTTGTACGTATGTTTGTGCGTTCTTGCCTGCATGCGTGCGTTCGTGCGTGCGTGTCTGATGTAATACAATACGTTCAGTGAATTAGAGAGACGAAAGCACAACTTATTGAGGGTGTTTGCGTATGGTGGATTTTTGTAATGCCTTTAGTGTCACCGAACCTCACTGAAGGCATTCACATTCTCTTCTATTTCTTCGCGGTAGGCAGCAGCCTAGCAAAGGTCCATGCGCTGTACTGTTTGCTCGTTTGCAAAACTTATCTAGTATAGGTTGAATATTATAGGTCCGTGTGGTGACGGAAATCCGTGTGGTGACGGAGTAAGAATACAATTCACCACCCCCTGTCTTACCCGTGGGTGATCGTACGAGACGACTAAGGGATATAAAACGCATATAACATCTATGCGAGAGAAGGAAAACTCGAAATAGAACCCTATACCAACACGTCTGACCAGCGTGGTATAGTAGGTCAATTGCCCTTCCATTGTGGAGGAGGTCCGAGCCCAACAGTGGGACGTATATGGGCTGAGATGATGATGATAGGTTGAATTTTGATATATATTCCTACATGTGTTAATAAATAAACACGCTCTTAAATAGTCCATAGTGCTATAAATAATTTTGACTAATAATTATTGTAGCTTATTTGGCTCTTAGCCCAATTGTATAATTAGTTTTAATCTATTATTTTTTGAAGTGAAACATTTTTAAGCGATGTTGTGCACGTTTTTGGGATGGGTAAAAATATTAAACTCGCGTCAGGACACACAACCTGACCGAAAATTCGTAACATGCTGCTCTTTGCTTTCAAATCCACAAACACCAAGCCCTAAATATGAAATGTTGTTTAACGTTTGTTGAAAATATTACACTGCACATTTTCTAATAAATATTAGCTATAACCTATTAATTTAGATTATTATTTGCCAATTATTTATGGTTTATAAAGAAGTGTTTATGATCAAGGATTAAATTTTGAATTAGTCATTAAATTCTTTACAAACCAAAAATAATTCAAAAATAATATTCTAATAGCGAGCACGTCAAAGTTACTTTGTTTTCACTTCTATCGGCTGTCTCCAAAAACTGCTCCATTTTTTTTAAGTGACAACTTCCTAGGCGCGATGAACGTTTTTTATGTGAACAAAAGTCATAGAACCCGCGTCATCGTTAGTTGCACAAAATACGTGAAACTAGCGTCATCGTCACCGAACACGGTTAAATCTTCAATATCTGCTTAGCCTCTGGTTCGAATTCTGGATCGGGCAAAAAATTATAAAATTATTCTGATATAAAAAATAGCCTAAGTTACACCCTATACAGACAGAGCTACCGGGTAGTAAGATATTATCAATATCGCTCCAGTAGTTTTGAGGAATACCCAAAACAAACAGACACAATAAAAAATTAAACTAGTTTTTAGCCAGCTATCTTGCAAGTAACCATGTGAATACGAAAAATACTTACTATTTTGATATTACAATCCAATCTTATTTATCTTTTATATACAGTATGACTGGTAAAAGATTGTACATATTCAAGGAAACGATAGATAATGGCCACATGTAACTAATAAAAGTGTAAAAAGAAGATAACATTAATTAACTACATAGTAAACATCAACAATATTAGTGTTTACAAGACTTCCAAAAATATTGTCACCCTACTGGCGATACACCGATACCAAAATCGAGTAACAGTTTTGTTAGCACTGTTGTCAAGATTTTGGATATTTATTACTAGAATTACTTAAACTAGGTGTAAGAATAATGTCATAAAACAATAAAGTTATTTGCAGATTCATAGCTCTTACCAATTCTGAGATAAAGTGATTTGTTTCTAATCAAAACAATAGGTTTGCCAGCGTACATTGTCTGCGGTCCGCGACGAAAAAAAATACCTACTGGGTCGAGTCGCATAAGTAGAATATGTACCGTAAATGTAACTAGTTCAATGCGCGACCTGTTTAGTACCTACAATTGCTGACGTACGTTGACCTATCCCATGTATCCATAACTAAATATTTTTATAAGATAATTAGTTCAAAATTTAAGTACCAATTTTTTTTAATATATTCGGTATCAGAATCGAGTACTGAATACCCTCCTTCAATATGTACAATCTTTTACCAGTTACACAAGTCACTATGAAACGTAGTATAAAAAACGCATTCGTAAAAAACCTATAATGTATGAGTAATAAAAAAACGCAAATGACAGCTAAGAGTAATTTTGTCTATAGTTAAGTCATCATCATCTTGCTCTTATCCCAATTACTTGGGGTCGACGCAATATGTCATCTGTTTTGACATATTGCAAAAAGTTTCGGCAGTGACTTATGACCGGCCGCCTGCCTGACGTCACGTCAACCCTCCTTGGGAATGTAATCGTTGACCCAAATGGTACCAGATGGAGTTGGTCCGGGTCAATCTAGGGCTCTTAGTCGTCTTTTACGACACCCACGAGCAAAGCAAGGGTTGGTAGTATTCGAAGCCGCTACCACACAGCACAATTTGTCTATAGTTAAGTATGGTTGAAAATTTGATAATTATAATTTTGTCAGTAATCAATAAAATCAGTAATTTGTATTCTCTTTGAATCCTCATTAACAATGCCGCGACCAAGACGATCGAATCTTTCCCGACAAAGCTGTACCTAATGGTTCTTCCATTTGAGACTATATTTTCGGAAATTTAGAAGATTTATTTACGAAAATATTATAGGGGTACGAAGTTCGCCGGGTCATCTTTCCCGACAAAGCTGTAATGGTTCTTCTATTAGATACTATATTTTCGGCAATTTAGAAAATATATTTACGAAAAAATTATGGCGGTACGAAGTTCGCCGGGTCAACTAGTATGACTATAGAACTATATCAACAACTCTAACAAAATCTAAACGACTGCATACGTGGCGTTGTGGTTAAGATACCGACACACCGTCGTGGGTTCGAATCCCATGCAGAAAAACATTTTGTGCGATCCACAAAATGTTATTCTAAGACTGGATGTAATTTGTGTCTGTTAATTACATGTTTCTAAAAGTCCCCCGCAATACAAGTATTATTTCCCTAGGCTAGGATGATGTCCTTCAAAGAAAAATGGAAGGCTAGAATAATTGTGTGATGACGGAGTAAGAATATAATTCACCACTTGTTGCCCGTGGATGTCATAAAAGACAACTAAGGAATATAATAAGCATATAAAATCTGTGCAAGAGACGGTAATCTCGAAACAAAACCCTATTGCAACACGTCTGACCAGCGTGGAATAGTAGGTCAATAACCCTTCCATTATGGAGTAGGCCTGAGCTCAACATTGGGACAAATATAGGCTGAGATGATGAGAATAATTGTGGCAACTGTATTTTCAACAATATCTGCGTCCAATGATTGTTTAATTACATCTAGGTAATACCGTAAAGTTTCTTATAATCCTTACTAATATTATAAATGCGAAAGTATGTTTGTTTATTTGTTTGTTTGTTACGCTTTCACGTTTAAACCACTGAACCGATTTTAAAAATTCTTTCACCGATGGAAAGCTATAATATCAGAGAGTAACATAGGCTATATTTTATCCCGATATTCCCACGGGAACGGGAACTACGCGGGTAAGGCGACTGAAACTGTAGCGAAGCGAGGGCGGGTTGCTAGTACAAAATAATTAAACATTATTTTTGACTTTTGTTCTCGGTTACTAACGCAGTTATGGTTGTTTCGATAATCAAAAACCAAGAAAAAAGAATGCAAGTTTTTTAGTTAATTTCTATTTACTTATCTTTATGTTTTCATCGTAAGTAATATTTTAACAACGACAAATATTGTCACTTTTAGGTTACCTTGACCGAATTCTTATTTTCAGATGAATTATGTAAGAAATATTACAGTCTAAAGGAATGGACAACTAGCAACCCGCCCTCGCTTCGCTTCGGTTTCTGTCGCCTTATCCCCGTAGTTCCCGATCCTATGGGAATACCGGGATAAAATATAGCCTAGTTTACGCCCTGATATTATAGCTTTCCATCGGTGAAAGAATTTTTAAAATCGGTTCAGTGGTTTAAACGTGAAAGTGTAACAAACAAACAAATAAACAAACAAACTTACTTTCGCATTTATAATATTAGTAAGGATTATAAGAAACTTTACGGTATTACCTAGATGTAATTAAACAATCATTGGACGCTTTCCATTGGTGAAAGATATATTTTTTGTATACGTGTGCATGTCACTGAATTCCTCCTAAACGGCTGGACCGATGCTGACGAAATTTTTTGTATGTGTTCTAGGGGATTCGAGGATGGTTTAGCTTCACAATTGGACTCAGTAGGTGGCGCTTATTTGAACAGAACAACGTCTGTTGGGTCAGCTAGTTTGTATATATTTTCTTTCGGTTTGAAAGTACTAATGCTGAGGGCTTGAAATACTGATCCGCTAGCTTTTTGTGTGCTTCAAGTCTTGGTGGGTAAATATAGAGGTGAGTAGAGTGAAAGCAGTGTCGCTTGACTTCGTATATCGGAGAAGAATAAGGCATACGCTCTTCTGGCATTCATAATCTATACTAATATATAAAGCTGAAGAGTTTGTTTGTTTGAACGCACTAATCTCAGGAACTACTGGTCCGATTTGAAAAATTCTTTCAGTGTTAGATAGCCCGTTTATCGAGGAAGGCTATAAACTATATATCATCACGCTAAGACCAATAGGAGCGGAGCACCGACGAAGAATGTTTCAAAAGGTTTTTGTTTCCTTTTGAGAGCTTCCGTTGCGTGCTCTACATAAACGGATAAGTTTCGCAAAAATCATGTGTGACAGAATCGTATTATTTAAAAATGTTTTCACCTTCTACGTAAATAAAGTCTTAGGTTAAAGTTAGCTCAAAGCATCTATACCACGCGGACGAAGTTGCGAGCAAATAAATTAATTTGATTTTAATCTAAGTATCTCTTACCTTATGTAAAAGATTTAAAGGATGACCCAAAATTGCGTGGTCGTTTTATAAACAAACTATATGCCTGTACTACGACTGACCATGTTAAGAATAGCATGGGCTTGGCGTAGGTAAGACGAGAACAAAAGTATCACGGAGACGTTATTAAAACTAATTATCTTTTACTAACTAATATATGCGCCTGATGCCGCCCCTTTTTTTTGTGGGTGGGCTGCGGTCGGCGCGCCTCCGCACCACTCCGTCCGGGGCAACAGAGGGGCTTAAGCATGCATGGACGCCGCGCCGACGAGCTGTGGAGCGAGCCTGCGGAAATGCTCCCGGAACCACCATCGCCCGTCGAGCACCAGGGCCTGATGCCGCCCTAGCAGAGACGGCGGGTGACCGGACCGGGGATTTAGTCCTTAGCCTTTAGGAGGTTAGCCTCGCGACGGCGTTCGGCGACGTCGACGAGAGAGGGTACTCCCTAGGGGTATTCCGTCGGGTCGACTATTGAAGTCAAGGAAATCTACACCAGTGGTCGACCCAACGACGAAGGCGACATGTTACGGGTGCGCGAGCTTACGCCCTCTGTCGCCCCGGACGGAGTGGTGCGAGGAGTGCGCCGACCGTAAAAAAAACCAGCTAATTTAAGATCGTAGCCGATTTGTATAGCAGAGAAAATATGATAATGATCTCAGCCCATACACGTCCCACTGTTGGGATTGGGCTTACTCTATTATGGGAGGATAATTGACCTAGTATATGGTCAGACGTGTTGGTATAGGGTTTTGTTTCGAGCTTTACTTCTTTTTGCAAAAACATTATGCATTCCTTGATCGTATTTTGTGATAGCCACGAGAAGGAGAAGGGGGCGTATTGTATTTTTACTCCGTCCCCACACGGAGAATAAATGAAATGTATTAAGATTAAATTATAAATTATCCGTGTGTTGACGTAGTAAGAATACAATTCACCACTCCCTATCTAGCACGTGGATGTCGTAAAAGACGACTAAGGGATATAATATGCACATAACATCTATGTAAGAGTAAGAAAACTTGAAACAAAACTCTATATTATATTTTGCATAATTATGTTAACGGAATGTATCAATAAACTTTTATTTCTTTCTATACCAACATGTCTGACCAGCGTGTTATAGTAAGGTCAATTGCCCTCCTATTGTGGAGGAGGTTCAAGTCCAACGGTGAGACGCATATAAGCTGAAATGATGATGATACCACGCTGGTCAGACGTGTTGGTTGGTTGGATCTTTGTTTAAAGCTTTACTTCTTTTTGCAAAAATATTATATGCATATTATATCACTTAGTCGTCTTTTACCACATTCATGTGCAAGACAGGGAGTGGTGAATTGTATTCTTACTCCGTCAACACACGGTGAAGAAATGTAGTTAATTAAAAGTAATTGTAAATATTTGATTGCATAGTTTAGTATCTAGTCATAGAATTAATATTATGTATGAATATGAAGTGATACTATATATGTATCCGAAATACGGCAATCTGCAGAAGAAAGAAAGAAAGAAAGAAAAAAAGAAAGAAAGAAATTTTATTTTGTAAACCTCACACAATATAGACAACAACGAAAGAAATAAGAACTACTAACTAAAAACAAGGAGTTGAAATATGTGAGGCCAAAATATGGTGCCCATCTCATGTAACCAACATAGCACGAAGAATTAGCACGCTGAAGTGGCATTGCCACTGGCAGGACACATCGCTCGACGAATCGACAACCGCTGGAAAAGAAAGATTCTTGAGTAGCGACCACTAGCTGGACTGACGACCTGGTGAAAGTTGCTGGGCGTCGTTGGATGCAAGCGGTATAGGCCCACACAATGCAGTGTAATATGAGGGAAGCCTACATTCAGCAGTGGACGATGATAAGGTAAAATGATGATAAATGATGATATTAGCTGGAATATTTTTTTCTTCTTGACCATGTGGTGACGGAGTAAGAATACAATTCACCACTCCCTATCTTGCACGTGTATGTAGTAAGAGACGACTAAGGGATATAATATGCATATAACATCTGTGCAAGAGAAGGAAAACTCGAAACCCTATACAAACATGTCTGACCATCATCGTATAGTAGATCAAATTCCCTCCCATTGGGCTCGGGGCCCAACAGCGGGACGTACGTGGGCTATGATGATGATGATGATTTTATTCTTCAGTATACTACCAGTCTCTTATCACATAATTTTAGTCATCTTCAAGTATACAAAGCAAGTGTGAATGGGGCGGTTGCAAGAGGAAGACCACTCTGTACGTTTCTGGATTAAATTGGAGATGTGCTGGTGAAAGGTTATGTTAAGAGTACGAGTAATCGTAGAGAGTAGAGAATTCCATGTGGTGACGGAGTAAGAATACAAATCACCACTCCCTATCTTACCCGTGGATGTCGTAAAAGACGACTAAGGGACGTAATTTGCACATAACTTCTATACAAGAGAAGGTAAATTCGAAACAAAACCCTATACCAACATGTCTGACCAGCATGGTAGGTGGTAGGTCGAATTCCCTCCCATTGTGGAGGAGGCCCGAGTCCAATAGTGGGTGTATGGGCTGATGACATCTACACCAATAAATAAAATTGGAGTTGCCGTCTGTTTGTAATGTCAAAATAATAGGCCTTTTTCATACCTACATGGTTATTTGCACTATATATATATATATATACCTAAAAATCACTTTATATTTTTTGTCTGCCTGTCTGTTTGTTCCAGGTAATCTTCAAAAGGGCTGGACCGATTTAAAAAAATCTTTCACCATTAGAAAGCTATAATATCAGGAAATACCATAGGCTATATGTTATCCCGGTATTCCCACAGAAACTACGCGGGTAAGGCGACTGAAACCGAAGCGCAGCGAGAGCGGGTAGTATATTATAATTATCAAACAATAGCATTATTAGAAGTCGACTCTATTCATTTCTCTCGTCGACTATTCAAAGTAAAACGAACAGCATAGCCAGTGTGTGACCGCGCGCTAACAAAACCAACGTGTAACCGTTTAAATTACAAAAAAAGACAACGTTTAACTAATAAAAGTAATAATGAATTAAAATTATCACCATTGATGATTTTTTAAACAAGAAGTATCGCGTCTTTAAACGAAACGTTATGTGTTAAATTTGACAAGAAGGTTATTTATGATTGAATTAATTTTTTTTTTAGTTTATGGTGAAGTAGTGAAGTGCAAGTATCGATCAGTGAACAATAAAAAAAATATAGATTTATCGGTCTTAATTTAATTAAAAACAATTTATTTTTTTGAACTCGGCATTAAATATAATGAACCATTGATTAATTTAAAACTATGAATCAACTTAAGACTTTTTTATAATAAAAGGTTTAACTTTAGGAATAGCTTACCTTATAAAAGAGCTAGCTTAAAGAATAGCTTTATCCGGCCTTTCGTTTAACACAAAAAACTTTAGTTTCAATAGGGTTGATTCACGTAGCACTAATATTTCTGCCTACAACATCCTTTCCTACAGAAAAAAAGCTGTATCCGTTACTTAACTCTATATTTCTTGTGATGTGTGTATGTTGACGGAGTAAGAATACAATTCATAGCCCAGTCGAATTGTTGATTGGACCCAGGAAAAATTATAAGTAGAATTTTTCCTTCGGAATTCGTTAGGGGGGATCACTGGGAGTCTACATTTCGGTTTTCAAATTCCCAGTGGTCTTGCGTTTTCCACCATCTTGATTTTAAGGGTGGTTTTATGTTTTTTAAATAACTCGTTTATTTTCAATTTTACACGAAAAATGGTCATTACCAAAGTTGTTCAGAATTAAATTTCCTATAATTTTTGTTCTCTTAATTTTTTCCGTAGGATCGATATTTCATGATTCACACCCGAAAAGAAAGTTGAAAACAAAAGAGTTATTCAATAAACTAAATATAATAAAGAAAATTTAATAAATAAATAATAAATTGAATAAATAAATAAATAATAAAGAAAATTGAAAACAAAAGAGTTATTCAATAAACAAAAAATCACCCTTTCTTTTCGGGTGTGAATCGAGAAATATCGATCCTATGGAAAAAATGATGAGAACAAAAATTGTAGGAAATTTAATTCTGAACAACTTTGGTAATGACCATTTTTCGTGTAAAATTGAAAATAAACGAGTTATTTAAAAAACATAAAACCACCCTTAAAATCAAGATGGCGGAAAACGCAAGACCACTGGCAATTCGAAAACCGAAATGTGGACTCCCAGTGACCCCCCCCTAATGAATTCCGAAGGAAAAATTCTACTTATAATTTTTCCTGGGTTTGGTCCGTTTTTCGTCTAATTCGACTGGGTTAACACCACTGCCTATCTTCCCTCCCATTGTGGAGGAGGCCCGAACGCAGCAGTGGAACGTATGTGGACGTTGCCTGGTAAAATACATGAACCCTGTTATGGTATTGAGTCATCATCATCGTCATCACAGCCCACATGCGTCCCAATATTTGACCGGGCCTCCTCCACAATGGGAGGGAATTTGACCTACTACCATGCTGATCAGACATGTTGGTATAGGCTTTCATTTTGAGTTTTCCTTCTCTTGCACAGATGTTATGTGCATATTACATCCGTTAGTCGTCTTTTACGACATCCACATGCAAGATAGGGAGTGGTGAATGGTATTCTTACTCCGTCACCACACGGAATGCCTGCCACGATGATGCCTTTAGTTTCATCGAATACCATTGCACTTATTAACACTCCCTTCACTTTCTTCACGGTAGACAGCGGCCTAGCAAAAGTCCATGAGCGGCAGCAATCAGGTGTACTGTTAGCTCGTTTGTCAACGTTTGAAATAAAAAAAAATCAATCAAATCATTTACTTTACATAATCTCCTTAAGGACACTTACATATTGTTAAATGTATACATAGTAACAATAATAATAATCTAACACCGGATCGGAACGCGGCCACAAGCTGAGAAAATCCGGCAAGAAACTCAGCGGACTGTCATTTTTTTAATCTTTTAAATATATATAATTGTATACTTTGTACAACATATGGTATTAGTTCCAGTATGTTGCCATTTGATATTGTATCACTACGGAGGGCAGGGAGCGATCCGCCCCAATTAGCTAACGCAAGAATGCTAAAGCATGAAATGACATGAAATGAATACTCGGAATAAGGACAAACTAGTTGTACATACTACTCGTCTCCAAAAAATTTGCAAATCATTCATGGGGCAATGTATACGTTTCTACAATAGATTACCTAAAGATATCCGAGACCTGCCAACAAAAAAGTTTAAAAAAGCTATCAAGAATAGACTTTGTAAGAAAGCTTATTATAAAATCTCGGATTATGTAGATGATACTACAGATTGGTTGTGAGCAGCTCCTCATTATGCAATTTCCTTGTTATTTTAAATAAACTCTTTTTTAATAACTCTAATATTGTAAAGCGTAGCGTGTTTTGCCTAACGAAATTTTGCATTTTCGTCGTTTGTAACATGTTTGTAACATATGGTCTTGGTCATGCTCACTGAAGGATCTACTTGCGGTAGCTGCGTGGAGCGGGTCTCTCCCTTCCCTCCATAGTGGTTGAGGGGAGTGATGGCTGCTCTAGTAGTTAACTCGTGATCGGGTGCCGCTTGTGGGATCTGGTCCAGCTATAATCATTTGAATTATATTAAGTATCTTGCAGTTCGAAGGGCATCACACTGGAGCTAGGTCTTACAAAACATGTACACAAATTTATATCTAGTAAGAAAAAAAAAAATTAAAATAATAGACAAGCCCGCTGAGTTTCTTGCCGGATCTTCTCAGTAGCGGTTGCGTTCCGATCCGGTAGTAGTTTATTTTTATTGGATAATTTAATTTTATTTTGTAAAATTGACAATATGTAAGTGCCCTCTCGGGGTCTATGCATAATAAATTATTTGAATTTGAATTTGAACAAGCAGAACCTTATGCAGTGAGCATGATCAAACCATAAACTGCGAACTATAGTAAAAATTCTAGAAAAAAACTACACCACGCTCGTCAGAAAAGTTTGATATAGAGCTTTATTTCAAGTTTACCTTCTCTTGCACAGATATTATATGCATAATGCAGGCCATACACGTTAGGTTTTGCATGATGGTTTTGCCTATGCATGCATAACTGACAGGCAAGCCCTAACGCGTATGTGATTAAACTGTACAATTATCGATGCACGTACATGCAACAGAGTGAATATGAAAATTGATATTTTATGCCGCTCGGTTATGCTCGCGCTCGAGCATAACCGAGCGTGTGTGGCGTCTGGCAAGCTTGCCTGTACAGTTTTCATACATTAAGTAAATAATTGTTGTAATCTTATGGTGTAAATCTCAATTCATTTATCAAATTTACGTGGGAGAATTGTTTTCTTTTCAATAACCAGCGTTTAGACCATTCAGTGCCATCTCTTTTTCTTGTTCTGTTCTGCAGAACAAATGTTAAACCAAATACAGCTATTACATCGTTGTCGTTCATTGTAGTTTGTTATTGGTGTCCTACCACACCGTCATGTATTACGTAGACGTAGCTCCGCTAAGAGAGGTAGGCGTCCTACATAAATCGTCACGTAGCTCAACTGAGAGTTAATGGCAAAACTGTGCATGCAAACCCTAACGTGTATTGTGCAATATGAAATTCGGTTATGCCTGTCGGTTATGCATGCACGGTTAAAACCATCATGCAAAACCTAGTGTGTATGGCCTCCATAATATATCCCTTAGTCGTCTTTTACGACATCCACGAGCAAGGCAGGGGGTGGTGAATTCTATTCTTACTCCGTCACCATACGGACAAGTAATTTATTCTAAGAAAATAATCCTTGTGTTGCGGTAGGACTTTATAAACACAAAACTACACTAATTACTTATAGACTCAGAACAATCATTTGTAGATTGCACAAATTATTCTGATTTGACGACGATACTGGTAGGTCAGTAGCTTAAACACAGCGGCATCTATGTAACATCTCGATCGAAGCTGAATCACCGATCAGTAAACCAGGAAGCATTGAAACTTTTTATTTGTAGGTCATTATAAATAAATACTCAGGTCGGTCTGGTCTTGGCTTGTGTACGATATACGAAATGTCATCGGTCTGGCAGCGTATATAAAATAGATGTAATGAATTTTGAGGGCACGGCGAAGAATGATTACTTTGACAGAAAGCTCTATTAACATATTAATTATTGTGGCTTAGGATTATATGTATAAATCTACGTCTCCTTCTTGTTTTATGGCAACAAGCTACAATAATATGAGCTATTGGTGCCAATATAGAGTATCTTATATCTTTAAGAGTGGTAGGACCACACTGTCGACAGTTATCTGTCTACAGCCACGGGCCGGTCCGTCCGGGGTAGTACCACACTGAGCAGAAAATCGACGTCTGAGTAGTAGCGATTTGTTACTGCGCTTCGTTCGGTGAGTGAGAGATCCGGAAGCCCAACTTTCTGAGGGTGTTTGCGTGTGGAGGGTTTTGGTGGTGCCCTTGGTATCACCGAGCCTCAATGCACGCATTCACACTCCCTTCACTTTCTTCGTGGTAGGCAGCGGCCTTGTAAAGGTCCATGAGCGGCAGCAACACTTACCATCAGGTGTACTGTTTGCTCGTTTGCCACCGTTTGCAATAAAAAAAAAATTCTCATTCTGCCAAAATTCCTAAAAGAAGCTGATTTGATTGTCAGCACTAAATCATTGTAGGACTAAAATACGAAGACTAAAGACGTGAATATAATATCTGGTTGACCGAGCTTCGTTCGGTATATTTTTGTTGTATTTTCTTTAAATTTATTTAGATAAATATTATTTCAGAATTTTATCCGCATTAAATTACATAAAATATCAGCAAAATTATTCAATATAACACAGTAAAACACTAAAATAATGAATAAAATATAAAGCGCTACATGACATTTTGACATTCGCGTCAAAATTCCTTTAAAATCCATACTAATATTATAAATGCGAAAGTAAGGATGTTTGTTTGTTTGTTTGTTTGTAACGCTTTCACGCTTAAACCACTGAAACGATTTCAAAAATTCTTTCACAAATGGAAAGCTATAATATCAGGGAGTAACATAGGCTATATTTTATCCCAGTATTCCCACAGGAACGGGAACTACGCCGCGGGTAAAGCGACTGAAACCGAAGCGAGGGCGGGTTGCTAGTAATGAATAAAATTTAAAAGTGTTATATGACATTTTGACAATTGCGTTAAAATTTCTAAATAGATTTATATACTTTTTGACAGGAATGTCAAAATTTCATGTAGCGCTTTTAAATTTTATTAATTATAGCAACCTGCCCTCGCTTCGCTTCGGTTCCAGTCGCCTTACCCGCCTAGTTCCCGTTCCCGTGGGAAGACCGGGATAAAATATAGCCTTACTCCCTGATATTACAGCTTTCCTATGGTGAAAGAATCTTTGAAATTGGTTCGGTCGTTCAAGCGTGAAAGCGTAACAAATAAGCAAACTTACTTTCGCATTTATAATATTAAGTACCAAGGATTATGGCTTATGTATGCATAAATCTATTTCTTCTTGTTTTTACGGCAATAAGCTACATTAATATGAACTATTGGTGCCAATATTTCAACAAAATTATTCAATATAACACTATTAAACACTAAAATAATGAATAAAATTTAAGTGTTACATGACAGTTTGACATTTGCGTCAAAATTCGTAAATAGATTCACGCACCTTTTGACGGCAATATCAAAATGTAGCACTTTTAAATTTTATTCATTATTTTAGTGTTTTACAGTGTTATATTGAATAATTTTGCCGATAATTTACGTAAAATAATGCAGATAAAATACTGAAATATAGTTAATATGATAAATTAGTAAATTACGTGCACTTTCATATTCTGCCAAAATTCCCAGAATCATGATTTTGTTGTCAGCACCTAATCAATGGTAACGAATATATTAAAATATGGATACTGAAGACGTGAATAATAAATATTATAACTCGACGCTGACATTAATAGCTCATAACTGTTGTAGCTTATTTTCATTACTCAAGAACTTCAAGAAGCAGATATACATCTATCTAACTGATGGCCATATTGGTTAATATTTTTATTAGATTTTCCCGGGGATTCGTTTGCGATGAAATTATGTATTATATATGAGTCGAAATGATAAGGACATTTTATATGTATAACTAGCAACCCGCCCTCGCTTCGCTTCGGTTTTAGTCGTTTTACCCGCGTAGTTCCCGCTCCCGTGGGCATACCGGGATAAAATTAGACTAGTTTACGCCCTGATATTATAGCTTTCCATTGGTGAAAGAATTTTTGAAATCGGTCCAGCCGTTTTGAATAAACGAATAAAGAAATTTTGAGCAAATAACCGTGTGAGCATGAAAAAGGCCTATTATTTTGACATTACAAACAGACACTCCAATTTTATTTATTGGTATAGATATAGATAACTAACTGGCGCAACTGACGTTTTGTTCAAAGAAATAAAAGGAATTCTTGAAATGGACAGTAGCGCCACCTACCGGGTCCAATTGTGAATCTAAAACATTCTCGAATCCCTTTAAACACATAAAAAAATCATCAACATCGGTCCAGCCGTTTAGGAGTTCAGTGACACACACGTACACAAGAAATATATATAAATAAAGATTTTGAACATAGTTAAGGTTACTCTTAGATTAATTATAGGTTAATATAATTAAAACAAATTGCTCAAATCATTGCCAATTAAATAATAATTACAATGGCATTATTCATAATAACAAAACTAATTACATGACTATTGTACTATGACAAGTATTTCGTTGATTATTAGGCAATTAGCCAATAAATTATAAGGCATAATATAATGCTAGAAATAAATTAATAAGCTAAAAAAAAATTGAAAAACACACTTTCTAAAAAAGAGGATGTTCTTAGGGACACGAAAAAAGTATCGATACTTGTAGGTATCGAGTAGGTACTTGTCTTTCGATAACGATACTTTTCTACTCGATACTTTTACTCAATGAGTACTTTTAGGCAGGTATCGTATCGTACAAAATTGTAGAAAGTATCCATGTTAAACTTGACCTTACGGCTCCTGCATATGGTAACGCCATCTAGTTATAGCGTAATGAACCTTCTAAAAAGTGGCTCGACATATTTTAATCCGAACACAGACGGACAAATTCCTAAAACAAAAAGCTTATCACGACCTAGATTCTAGGAAAAGTACTCAGTACTCGATACTTTGGAGTATCGATACTTTTGTTTCGATACTTTATTGAGTACGATACTTTTTCATCGATACTACTCATGAGTACAGTATCGATACTTTTGTTCCGATATCGTGTCCCTGGATGTTCTCCATTCGATTGTATTGATTTTTTTTATGTTTGTTACCTCAGAAGTTTCGACTGAGTGAATCGATCTTTACGGTTATTTTATATTTGAAAGCTGGTGATTCTCATGTGGTCTAATTGTGACTATGGCATTCTAGGAAAACGGTTGAAATCGCTTGTTTTTTTGTTCAGAATTATATTGATAACCTAATTAGAAATAATAATAATAATAATATACCATCATCACACAATAGTTTTACACCTACCGTTGGCAGTCCACGCGTGTTATGTGCAGACGCGGAGTGTCATCGGTAGACGTCCCATCCCATTTTTACATTAAATTTCTCCAAAGGCCTCTACGTGTTGGATCCATATCCCCATGTAAGCCTTTCAAAGGACCGGGTATCTTCCCTTGGAAGATATCCGTGAATCAGGGAGATACATAATAATAATAATAATAATTTATTGTTATTTTCACAAAGGTATCTTATTACTAATGTTTACATTTAATGTTACAAATAAACCCTTGTGGGAGACTGTATCTGAACTAGGTTGCCCTGTCATACAGATTACCAGGCTCCCCCTCAGTAGCATTAGACAATATTACATATAGGTACTTTTGATAACTTAAAAAAAATAAACAAATAAACAAAAGAAAAATAATGTATGTACTTCTAATAACAGAGAAAGTGTGTGAGTTGTGCATGAGTTAATGTATCTGAAGTCGTACAAGTATGTGTGCATGTATTAGTGCGCGTTTCTGCGTGAATTCGTGCATGTGTGTGTGACTGTGTGTGTGTGTGTGTGTGTGTGTGTGTGTGTGTGTGTGTGTGTGTGTGTGTGTGTGTGTGTGTGTGTGTGTGTGTCTGCATGAATACTATAAGCAAGTGTGGTCCCGATATATGTTGAAATAACTACATGGAGTGAACTATTTTAGTAAAATATTCTTGAACTATTTAGGTGTAACTAAAAGTTGTTCAGTGCTGTCATACGTCTGTTTTAAGAGCCAGGCTGTGATTACTCGTTTGCACTCCGCTTTATTGAGAGCATATATTGACAGGATGGCATTAATTTTATTATATAAATAATTACCCAGGAAACCAAAGTAGCGATGTGAGAAGCTTGTCCTACATAAATTAATCATACAAACTTTACTTTTAATACGTTTGTTAACAAATACATTCGGATTGTATCTCAGAAGCGAGTGCATCCGTAGGACCACTTGAAGAATAAATAATTGCCGAACCGTTAGGACTTCACATTTAAGATACAATTCTGTAGTTGAGTGAAGAAATGGAAGTCTATACGCAACTTTCAGTAGCGCCCTTTGGGCTCTCTCTAGTTTGATCAAATACGTTTTAGCCGCACCTTCCCAAGACGAAATGCAGTAAGTCAACAGTGACTGACACAAACCGTAGTAAGTTATTTTTAAAACTTTTTCATCTGCACTATTTCTGAGATTTTTAAATATGTATATGAGTTTCCTAATTCTAATTGATAACAAATTGATGTGTTCTCTGAAATTTAGATTCTGATCGATAATAACACCAAGATATTTTATTTGATTGGTTCTTTGAAGTACAGGACAAGAACAGTGTGTTTGTGAGTTATTACAAGAGTGAGCAGTAATTTTGAGAGAGTTGTGTGTGTCTTTGTTTGTATTTAAGTGGAAAGTAATGTATTTGGTCTTGTCTATGTTGAGTGTCAGTTGGTGGGTGTTCAGCCAATTTAAAACTGTCGCAAAACCCTTTTGAACATGCAGGTAAACTTCCTCCCAAGTATCACCATAAAATAAAAGGGTCGTGTCGTCAGCAAAGGATATGATGCTACCGTTAATAAGTCTTAGCTGGCAAAGATCATTAATAAAAATCAAAAATAAGGTTGGGCCAAGAATGCTTCCTTGGGGCACTCCAACATCAATTTCACACTCATCACTTATCCAACCATCGATCTTAACGCACTGAACTCTGTTTCGCAAATAGCTTTCAAAAAAAATATTTTGAGTACCACGAATCCCAACACGTTGAAGTTTCATGTCAAAATCTTAGTTATGCAAAAAAAAAGTGTGTACAAAGTACGCATATCAGAAGTTAAACTCCTGTATCATCATCATCATCATTTTCCTGTCCTCATCCCACGCTAAGTGGGGTCGGCACAACATGTTTTTACCTTCCATAGCCTCCTATCAGCCGTCATATGTGCACTCACTGCTTTCATACGCATATCTTCATTCACGCAGTCCATCCATCTCTTCTTGGGTCTCCCACGCTTCTTTCGTCCATCCACATTCATATCGATAATCCTCCTTGTCACATGCCTTTCATCCCTCCTCATGACATGTCCATACCATGACAATCTCGCGCTCCTAATCTTCTCTATCACTGGTGCCACTTTTAGACTTCCCCTAATATACTCATTTCTTACTTTATCTAACCTTGTAACCTCACACATCCATTTTAGCATTCGCATCTCTGTAGCATGCACTCTTCTCTCATCCGTCTTTTTCAATGCCCAACATTCAGATCCATACAAAGCAACAGGTCTGATGACGTGAAACTCCTGTATCCTTTATCTATTATCCTTCATCCTTCATCCAGTAGCCTTGATCCTTGATCCTTCATCCTTGTTCCTTCATCCTTCATCCTTCTTACTTCCTCCTTGATCCTTCATCCTTCCTCCTTCATCCTTCTTACTTCCTCCTTGATCTTTCATCCTTCATCTTTCATCCTTCCTCCTTGATCCTTGATCCTTCATCCTTGATCCTTCATCCTTGATCCTTCATCCTTGATCCTTCATCCTTGATCCTTCATCCTTCCTCCCTCATCCTTCATCCTTCATCGACATAACCAATGTGGTATAATAGGTCAATTGTCCTCTCATGGTGGAGGAAGTCAGAGCCCAAAGTTGGGACGTGTATCGACTGAGATGATGACGTTAATATAAGCATGTTAAAAATGAATTATTCTCTTCAGATTATCATTATCATTTTAGCTAATACACGTTCAACTATTGGGCTCACAGCTCCTCCAACGATAGCAGGGCAATTGACCTACTATATCACGTTGATCAGACGTGTTGGTATAAGATTTTTTTTTTATTGCATACGGTGGCAAACGAGCAAACAGTACACCTGATGATAAGTGTTGCTGCCTACCGCGAAGAAAGTGAAGGGAGTGTGAATGCGTGCATTGAGGCTCGGTGATACCAAAGGCACCACCAAAACCCTCCACACGCAAACACCCTCAGAAAGTTGGGCTTCCAGCTCTCTCGCTCACCGAACGAAGCGCAGTAACAAATTGCTACTACTCAGACGTCGATTTTCTGCTTAGTGTGGTACTACCCCGGACGGACCAGCCCGCGGCTGTAGACAGACAACTGTCGACAGTGTGGTCCTACCACTATTAAATTTCGAGATCTTCCTCTTGCATATATGTATGTATATTTAATCGCTTAGTCTTAGAATAATAACGTATAGAAGGTAAGTTCGCGCACAAAAAATGAAGCATTTAAGTTAGAGCCTAATGGAGCTTACGCCGGAACCGTCCCGTAATGTACAAGGCCACTGTACTGCACGTACGTACGCAACTCTTAAAAAATAAATAGGTAATCATGACGGTTTGTGCATTCAAATGGTGTCAAAACACATTTGAAAAGCTTAAAAAGGTTTTTAACATTACTTTTCAAAGTATTTCGACGATTTATGTTAATAAAAACATAATTTGATTTCATAATTTGTATAGTGGTGTGCGTGTGTACGTGTATAATCGCCTGTGCGCATGTAGTATTTTTGGCTTCATGTTTTGATCGCTCCAAGTACCGACTCTGTCCTTCTATACGTTATTATTCTAAGCCCTTAGTTGTCTTTTTCGACACTCACTACCAATAGAGGGGGTGATGAATTGTATTCTTACTCCATCCCCACTCTGATACATCCATAAATAAATTAGTGAAAATAATAATAAACAAAAAAATCCAAATAAATATCCAGCTTACAGCTAAATAATAATATTAAAACTTTAAATCTTAACATAAACGAAATGTGTTAAACGTCACCGCGAAAATAAGCGGGAAAAATTAAAAAACTTTTATTCATTATCTATGAAATGAACAACGATCGTTCAGAAACTGATACGGATAGTGCGTCCAGTTCCGAAGAGGACGTGGATTCTGGCATCGCCGAAGAATTGTCTACTGATCAGCGCAAAGAAGTCGACTGCATGGATCTTTCTGAATTCTTTGGATACTGGTAAGTTTTAAAATTATTTTTAATGTAAGAAATATTGGGACTTTTGGCGCGAACTTAGAAGTATCATATATTGGTCTTGTCCTATATTCAAACTCTTCGTGTTTTTAATAATTTTGTTGGCATTTTATGCAATGTGATGCGGAATAACTACTGAATATGATATGAAAGTACTTTACAAATATTTTAGTATTCCCTAGCCGAGGCCGCGAGTGACCGGAACGGGGATTTAAGTCCGTCACCCTCGGAGAGGCTGACCGCGCGACGGCGATCCACGTTCTGGATATTGAGAGGAGAATGTATCCCTCAGGGTATTCCGTCGGGCTGACAACGGAGGCCAAGGAACTCTGTACCGTTGGTCGGGCCAACGACGAAGGCGACATGCTACTGTGGGTTATGAGATCATGCGCCGCCCCGCTGTCGCCTCGAACAGAATAACACACCCCAAAAAATAAAGAAAACATTTTAGTTTCCACCCAAAACTCCCAGGAGACACCATTAACAGTGGGGCCATAATGCTGTTGAGGGTAATTTGACTTACTGACGAACATTGACAAATATGAAGAAACTAAAAACGTGAAGAAACTGATTCTTTGTGAAGAATATTACAATTAAAAACTGGTAATAATGGTCTCGTCGTCATCCGCATCGTCATTTAGCCTTTCCCCATCCACTGTCTCTCCCTCATATCATCGCCACAAATTGCGGGCCGCCTGCATCCAATTACACCCAGCAACTTTCACTAGGTCGTCGGTCGTCGTCCACCTAGTAGAAGCGGCGTTCTACACTGCGTCGTCCGATTTGCAACATTGCAACTTCAGCGTGCTAATTCTTCGTGCTATGACAGTTACACCCGTTCTTCTACGGATATCCGTATTCGGATTCTATTTCGCAGAGAAATCCCGAGCATAGCCGGCTCCATAGCACGCTGACTTTGAGCTTGGTTATGAGGCCTACATTAATTGGATCACGTTTCACTAACACACACTGGTCGTAGACTTGCGCTTTCAGACACTAAGGTATGTTGGATGAGGAGATTCTCAACCGCTGACTAAATGAATTCGACTCTCGTCGATTAAATCAAATATTTACTGCTCCCAACGTGATTTTGACGTAGTTTAAAATCGTTAATATTACACAATTTCAAGAAAGCGTCTTTATGGTGATCGAGTTCGGTAACGTTATTAAAGTAATAAAATACGGCACATTTGGTGAAAATAACAACGGCAAATGCGAAGAATTCATTCTCGATTTTGTTTAAGAGTACCAAATATAAGTTTGGTGAGATTGGAATTGAATCAGATTCGAAATTAGAATTGATTTCAAGGGTAAGCCCACTGTTCTGTGTTAAACAATGCCTAAGAAAGGCTGAATGATAAAGAAAGATTAAGTTTTATTAATTAGGAGTAATAAGTAAAATTAAAAATGTTTAATAACCATCATTTTTTGGGAAACGATCGTAATATTTTGTTAATACTTTATGCCATATTAGTTCCTGTCATAATCTGTTCTTTTATGCATATATACTTGTACAAAATAATTTCAATGATTCACATATGCCAGGCGTCCTGAGCGATTAGCTCACTTTTTTAATATTACACAGAGTAACGTCTTTTGGGTTGCAATAAAATAAAAACTGTAATGCCTACAAAAAATTAATAGCAATATCTTTCAATGTTTTTTTTATCGAGAGGGTTAATATTAAACAGGCGTTTGTCTATATCATCATTATATTTATACTAATACTAGCAGACCCGGCTACGCGTTGCTGTGGCTAATGTTTTTGTTATATTACATTTTATTAAACTATTTAAGTGGAACTGTAGGAGAACATCTATCATGGAGGTCGTCATATTTTTTTACAAATGGCATCTATGTAAAAAAGTAAGTTAAAATCGTATATGCCACGTTTGTAGGTTTGACATAGCAGCACCATCTATTAATTAATTACTCAATCCAGTCAACAGATATCGCCATCTGTTAAAATCGTTTGGAGTTAACAGATAATTGTGAATGTCAAATAATAGATAAATAATTTGCAATAAAATAATATTGAGACTATAAATTAAGATGTAAGCTATCCTATCTTTCAAGTTGGATCAAACTGCACACGATGTGCAAATTTGATTGAAATCGGTTTAGTAATTTAGGAGTTCATCGCGGACAAACAACGTGACACGTGATTTATATATATTAAGATTATAAAGAGAAAAGATTTGTTTGTTTGTATTGAATAGGTTCCGAAACTACTGGACTGATTTCAAAAATTCTTTCATCAATGGAAAGTTATAATATAAGGGAGTAACATAAGCTATATTTTGCCCGGTATTCCCACGGGAACGGCAACTACTACACGAGGGCGGATTGCTGGTCAGCTATATACTTCCCAATGCTGGCCTCTAGTTTTCTCCATAATAAGAGTGAATTAACTTACTTGATTAAGTATTTCACGCGTGCCAGTATAATCGTTAACAATTAATTGATAATACGTGTTGAATAAAACGTAATACTTTTTATTATTTTAGTTTGTGTCAAGGGTTATTCAAAATTTTGATTTTTATCTACATATACGGCTTTTATTGCATCTTTATTTGATTTTTGATTGCCCGAAGTTTCGAACACGGTTCATGGTCACGACTGGAACGTTCTAATGAACTAGTTTTAACTGGGTTTAACTAATACTCCCGGTAATCCGACAAACGTTTTGCACGGCAGTGTCGGACTATCGAATTTGTCGGATTATAGAATATTGCCTAAGAACCCCTAATAGTCCGGCTTTTTTTACAAAAGAGTACCTTGTATTCTGATAGGTAACGTGTACGTAATATACTATGAAATACTAAACTTTGAACGCACGTTAAGGCTGTCGTCCTCCACGGCGCAGCACACGCTCGAGGAGTGTGCTGCGTGGGAGGGGGAGCGCCGTGAACTCGTCGCGATTATCGGTGCCGACCTGGCGCTGCCGACCATCGCCAGGGAGATGCTCGACAGCGTTAGGAACTGGGACACGGTCGCCGCCTTCTGTGAGGCCGTAATCTCACGGAAGGAGGCGGCGGATCGTGTGCGAGTAGAGCTCCTATTCGGCGACACGTTCCGCCGCCGGTGACTCGGGCGGCGCAGGCGCGAGTATCTGCGCCTAATGCCGCCCTAGCCGAGGCCGCGGGTGATCGGACCGGGGAATTGTCCGTCATCCGCAGAGAGGCTGACCGCGCGATGGCGACCGACGTCCCAGTACGTCGAGACGTGAGGTTACCCGAAAGGGTATTCCGTCGGGCCGACCACTGATGACAAGTCACATCTGCTCCGGTGGTCGGCCCAACAAACAACGAGGTGACGGGTACGGGTGGGTTATGGGCCCGCGCGCCGTCCTTTCGTCGCCCCGGGCGGATAGGGCCGCCCGTGCGCTTACCATGGCCCACCCAAAAAAAAAAAATAAAAGGCTGTCGTCCTCGAGCGTGGGAACTTTTGATAGAGCACACATTGACATTTTCTACTCACACGGACGCATCGCTCAGTATTAGTACACACACCTTGAAAACAAATAAATCTAATTTCGATGCTTGCACTAGTACGTATTCATTACGTGCTGGTCTTAATAGGATGTTCAAAATGTCAAAAAAATAATGCAATGATTTAGGCATTAGCATATCGCATCGTGACGTAGACATACCGCAGACAGTGCCATAGTGAATAGCCGGTGGCAAAGGGTGGGGTCAGTGTGTGTGTACGCTTTCTGGGTATTTATTTATTTATTTAAACTTTAGCACACAAAAATAAGGTACATGGCGGACTTAATGCCTTAGGCATTTTCTGCCAGTCAACCACGGGTGGAGCAGAAATAATTTAGGCAGGTGCAATAGATTGTAAGGGGTAATTTTTAAAATTTGGTTATCTAAGTATAGCAATTATATTTTTATACACTATACACACAAACAATACACACATATATATATATATATATATATATATATATATATATATATATACACATAGAAATACATATATACATACATATAAATTTTATTAAAAGTAGGGGAGAGCCATCATGTCTGAGTTGACTCCGTCAGAAAGTCTAGGTATAGACGTTTTACCATAGCTTTAAAACCATCACGGCTAGCGGCCATTGATCTTTAATGGTAACGCATTCCAGAGAAGAATAGCCTGGATATAAAACGAAGAGTGTACTAGATTAGAGGAATGAGAAGGACAGTGAAGAATAAGATTTTTGGAGGAACGAAGATTACGGTCGTGAGTGGTACATAGAAATTGAAAGTGAAGTTTTAAGTGGGGGGGAGCATTAGGAGAGTTTAAAATAGAGTATAGCAAAGAGAGAGTTCGCAAGCTTCGTCTTTGCCTAATCGGTAACCAATTAAGACGAGAGCGAAATGAGGAGACATGGTCGAATTTACGAAGGTTAAAAACGAATCGAATGCAATTATTGAGAAGACGGTCCAGTTTATTGAGTAGATCTGCATTCAGGTCGAGGTAGCACACATCAGCATAATCGATGATAGGAAGGATTAAGGTTTGAACCAGCGCTGTCTTGGTATTTATTGGAAGAAAGTTCTTCAAGCGATATAGCGAGCGAAGCGTACCCGTGACTTTATTTGATATGGTAGAGATCTGCGTTTGCCACTCCATCGTCGAGTCTAGAATTAGGCCAAGATTCTTGACATGTTGACTGTAAGGGATCACTGTTCCATTGTACACGATGGATGGTAGAGCATGAGAATCAAATCTGCTGATTATTCGAGGACTACCGAGTATAAGGGATTGGCACTTGTCTACATTCACTGCCAAGCCAAACCTAGCAGCCCAAACGCTTATAGTTGAAAGATTGGAGTTGATTCTAGCGATTGCTGACTGTACATCATCCAGCTTGGCGTGAGAGTATAGTTGTAGATCATCGGCATACAAATGATACGTGCACTGAAGTTCAGGGGTTAAAAGATTAATAAAGAGAGAGAAGAGAAGAGGAGAAAGTATACCGCCTTGAGGAACGCCAGAGCCCAAATCGCACCAATCGGACATAGTGTCGTCGATACGGATGGACTGCTGACGACCCTGAAGATAAGATGAAAACCATTCCAAAGCATCCGACGAGATTCTAAGATAAGACAGAATAGATAGCAGAATCTCGTGACTGACGGCGTTAAAGGCATTAGAGAAATCTACCAGGACCAGCACAGTGATCCTAGTATCCTCCACGGCAGCTCTCACGTCGCCAGTCACTTTGAGGAGTGCTGAGACTGTGCTGTGCCCAGGCCTAAAACCAGACTGTAGTGGACTTAAGATGTCATTAGCATGGACAAATTGTGATAACTGTTTATGAGCACACGCCTCGAGCACTTTGGATAGGAAAGGGAGAATAGATATGGGACGATAGTGATTGGGAAGAGAAGGACTAGAAATTTTGGGTAAGGGTAGAAAATACGCCTTATGCCATAGCGTAGGAAATGTACCAGAAAGAAGAGAGAAGTTAAGGATGTGTGAGATAGGCAACAAAAGTTGGTCAATAATGGTCATGACCATACGACGGCTGATTTCGTCACAACCCACTGCCTTAGATTTAATGGAGAGGAGTATTTTTCGAACCTTATCGGATGCTATCGGAGAAAAAGAAAAGGAATTAAAGTCGTGAGGAGGTAAACTGGCGATGTAGTTCACCGTTTGACACTTAATGACATTATCTAAGGTGATTGAGCTCTTGAAAAATCTATTAAGATCACTTAGAGAAATAGTGTTAGGTAATACGATCGATTTCCGCTTACCTATGCCAAGAGTTCCAAGGAATTTCCAGATTTCAGGAGCAGAGGAAGACGAAATAGTGTTCGAGAGACGTGTTAGGGTATTATATTTACTATTTATTTTTTATGGAGAAATCACAATAACATTATAAATCCGAATGTTTTCTGGTAAATGCTAAAATAATTAAGACCATGGTACCATTAGACAATAATGGTAACGGTTAGATTTTTTTTTAGATACATAAATAGATGAACATAGGCTTTATATTTTGGAAATAGCTCAGAGCACAGGTAGTTTAACGTATATATGAGCTACAATGATGAATGAAAATTATGAATATAAGTCATCATCATCATTTCACCTATCGCCCTCCACTGCTGAACGTAAGCCTCCCTCATGTTACGCCACAGAGTGCAGGCATGTGTTACCTGCATCCAATGACGCCCAGCAACTTTCACCAGGTCGTTGTATCACCTAGTGTTCATCCTACACTGTGTTGTTTGATACTTGATCGCCACTCGAGAACCTCACACTAGCGGCTGTCGGTTCATCGAGCTATGTGGCCTACCTATTGCCAATTCAGCGTGCTAATTGTTCATGTTATGTCAGTTACAATCGTTCTTCTGTGGCTTCTATGACGCAGAGAAATCCCGGGCATAGCCCGCTCCATGACACGCTGAACAACTTTGAGCTTGGTTATGAGGCTTACATTTAGGGATCACGTTTCCATGCCGTAAGTCATCACTAGTAAAACACAATGGTCCTAGACCTGTGTTTTCAGAAACTGAGGTACGTTGGACGAGAAGATCCTCTTAAGTTCATTTAGATGTATCCGCCTCGTAGGCGGAATAAAAACAAAGCTGTGTCAAGTATAAATTAAATATAAATTTAATTATGAATGATTTTTTTTATTAAAACACTTAATAGGTCTTAAAAAAATCACAGAGAATTTGACAACAATTATTTTTAATTTACTTTTTTGTAGGGGATGAATTATTCTATCCCTGTCATACCGTTTCAGTGACGTAGTTCGCACATATGCCAGGGTTCCCAGAGGCGAAGTAAAGTTGTTGGATGCGTAATACTCGCGAAGTCCATCCCAATCTGCTGACTTATATTGCTAGACTCTGCGAGTCTCAGTTGTCTTAGAGCGACTTGGCCTCACCACAGGAGCTCTGTTAGGGACAAAGCAGTAGTCAGATGACCGAGGTGGCACTTCGACCACTACCTGGTATCCATGTTGGTTTATAATCAGCAGAATATCTAGTGAAGAAGACTCATAGCTCTCAATACCTGGAATACGGGTGGGCTGTGTTACCACTTGTGAGACACCATAGGCCGAGGCATATTGAAGAGATGTCGATCCTGGTGGTCAGTGGTTCGGGACCCCAGCCCCTCTTTATGATGACCGTTGAAGTTTCCAAAAACCACCACCTCCGCTGATGGACACTGCTCCAATATTTCGTCAATCCCCATTGGACGTTCTCAAATAATTGAATTGACCCCGAACCATAGAATTGACAGATCACCATGGTCAATGGCCGTGGAGGCAGCGACAATAAATATCGCTCCGTATGAATACGTACACCCCGGCTTTGAGGTTGCTACATAAACCTAAATGATATTATAAAAATCCACATCAAATGTGGAAAGGGACCCGCAGTAAATAAACTTCTCTATTTAACATTCGTCATCATGGGTTTTTTTAAGAAGAGAAGGAAGGAAGTGTGAATGGGTATAATGGGATTCTGTGATACAAAAAAAGGCGGAGCATAGTGCGTATTTGAGGGGTGAGTTTTTGGAGGCGCTTTTGTGACGAATCACGAAAGGCCCCGGGGCTCCAGGCGAAGCCGCTGAGGTTCACTCCGGTTTCCCACTCTGGCATGACAGGATTTTTGCCAGTCGGTAGGACAGCCTCCCAAGGGGAATAATCCTGAACTCGGGTCCCCTGTTGACCGGTATGTGGCCAGCAGTGACCATTCCCATCGGGTCTCCCTGTAAACCATGTCAGTCCCTCATGCTCAGTGCCCCGACCAAGACGACCGCAAATTTCAGATATCACTAAAACCCACCACATAGAAATACACCCAAAAAGTTGGGCTTCTGGCTCTCTCGAAGTACATCGAATCAAGCGCTGCATCAAATTGCTACTTAGGTGTCGATCTTCTGCGAGAGTATGGTACTACCCCAGATGGATCGTCCCATAGCTGCAATCAGAAGACTATTGACAGTGTGATCCTACCACTCAAAAAGTTCTGATATGCTTTGCTCCGACGTTGCCTGAAATGAATAACGTTTAATATTACTACTACACGGTTATGATTTGAATATATAAGCATTTCAAAGTGTTATTTTTTTGGATTGAAACTTCTTGTATCCTGAAACAATAATTAAAAGGAATTTATTGGTAATAATTTTTTGCTCTCTTACCGTTCCCAACTTACTTTCATCCCATTCTTACTTCGCACCTATTTCGCTCGCATCATGGTCTTATCTCACTCTCATCCCATGAACATCATTTCATCAATTCTTCTCTTACTTCATTTATGAAATAGCTTAATAGTTCTGTGCTTTAAAACCATCTTCATTCATTAGTTAATTAAAATCGGGAACCGAAAATACTACATTTCAATTTGAGTTAAAAAAGTAAAAGATTTGAAGATTCAATAAAAAAGCTTCTAGTAAAATATCTGACTCTCATTTCTGCACCTTATTTAATCTCTGATGCATTATTATTTGCATATTCATCATTAACCTAAATATGAATTTTAAAATCTCTAACCTTACATTAAAAGCAAATGTTCCATATAAGTTCTCAACTCCATTTGGCTATTTTTACCAGTAAAAAGATGAATAACTTACTGTATTAACATATACTTACTGCTTTAGTTAGAATCTTCCGTGTTTTTTTTTTTTATGATTGTAATAATTTTCGTTCTGTTTCCCCTTATTTACTCGAATTTCGATTTTAATAAATACCTACATTGATTTTTGATAACTAATCTGATGAAAAATAAAACATAATTAAACTTGCATATTGCTCTTCTATTTACTTGAAAAATACAAATTAGTAGTCGTGTCCAACACTCGCGACCCACCTTTAGCTAGTGCAATGACATATGTCGCGGAGCAACTGACGGACGTACGTTCACCTTGGATACTGAGGCGGTACTGATATTTTTCTAAGCGTAGGTTTTATGACAAATCTAATTACGAGACGTTTTTATTTCATAGTAAAATGTATGGACAACTGGGAACGATTTCGGCTAATAAAATGTATGATGTTTAGGATTAAATAATTATTTTTTGTTATGAATTAGTAAAAAAATTGAACGGTGAATCTATTATTTCGACTTTCGTCATACAATTCACCCAAAATTTTTTTCAAATATAACAATGAAATAGCCTAGATATTTAAAACGGCAAAGGTCGATTTCGATGTTTTTGATCAATGTTTCGAATTTTTTTTCTCGTCAACTAACAATTATTTTAGAATTATAACACGGTGCCTTTATAGGCCCATTCGTTAGGGAGCTCACCGCCTGGCGCGTCGCCGCCCGCCGAGACGTCATTGCCCGTTGGGCAGTCCGGCTGGAGAGGCCTCGATACGATGTCTGAACCGTGGAGGCCTTCCGGCCGGTGCTGATGCAGTGGCTAAAACGGCGGCACGGGGTGTTTTCCTTCCGACTGGTGCAGGTCTTGACAGGGCATGGATGCTTCGGTAAGTACCTGTACACGGTCGCTAGGAAGGAGAGTACACCGTCCTGCCACCACTGCGATTGCGACGAGGACACGGCGCAAAAAAAGGCCGTACCACTATTACATGTAGTCAATTTCAAACTAAACAATCAGAATCAAAACAAAAGCCTTAGAATAATAACATATAGAAGGTAAGTCCACGCACAAAAAGTGAGGCATTTCAATTGGAGCCTAATGGAGCCTACGCCGGAACAGTCCCGTAATGTACAAGTCATTGCACTGCACGAGCGTACGCAACTCTTAAAAAATAAATAGGTAATTATGACGGCTTGTGCATTCAAATGGTGCCACAACACATTTGAAAAACATAAAAAGGTTTTTAACATTACTTTTAAAAGTATTTCGACGATTTATGTTAATAAAAACAAAATTTGATTTCATAATTTGTATAGTGGTTTCCGTGTGTACGTGTGTAATCGTCTGCCCGCCATTAGTATTTTTAGATTCAAATTTTTAAAGTTCGAAGTACTGACACTATCCTTCTATACGTTATTATTCTAAGACAAAAGCACAATAATAGTGTCGCGTGTAAGATGTAACCTGTTCGATCATGAATAACTTATGTACATTAGCAAAAGTTGACGAAAAAAATACGACATGTTGGATTACAAGGGGTACCAGATTAATCAGGGGCCGGATTACCGCGGGTCCACCGTAGTGTTATTTGTTTAAACGCATAAGCGGTGTACGATTTTTTTGCAGTACAAATGCAAAGCATATAAATGGTTCTATGTACAATGTATGTGCCACTATTCATTCGTTAAGACATATACGTATATAACTTTTATTATATAAAAGCAAGGTTATCCAAACTACATACCTTCACGGGCCAATTTAATTAACTATAAAAGTTGAAGGGCCGCAGAAAAAAAACGTAATTAGTTAGGGGGCGTCCATAAATTACGTGAGGTGTTTTTTTTTTATTTTCTGACGCTCCCTCCTTCCCTGGTGAGATGTCGTGAGATTTTATTCAACCCCCTCCCCCATCCCCCAATCTCACGTGAGATTTTTCAAAATGTGGGTTTCTTACGTAAACGCGTTGGATTGTTATTCTAAAAAGAAAAAAAAAATTGCTTCGTGCTTTTATTTACGACTAGTTAAGACTAGTAATCAATATTACTGAGAGTTTAATTATAAGTGTAATAAAGCTGTGAAATGTAATAATGCTTAAGATTAAATCTTAAGCATGTACAATCTGGATTAAATGGACCAAAATAGTATAATTTTTTTTGTTTCAATCAGAAAAAGAATTGCGTGATATTTGCCGAGACCCAACCACAAGACAAGGCCACAAGCGGCCCCCGTGCCGTTATTTGGACAGGCCTGATATAAAAGTTTCCCACAAATAATTGTCATTATTACAACTTATCACACAGCTTATTCTAGTCATAAAAAACGACTAAGGGATATTAATATTCCGTCGGGCCGACCACTGATGACAAGTAACCCTGCTCCGGTGGTCGGTCCAACGACGAAGGCGACATGGTGTTCGGGTGGGTTGCGGGTATGCGTGCTTACGCCTCTCTGTCGCCCCAGAGAGAGTGGTGCGAGAGGCGCGCCGACCGCCACCCAACCAAAAAAAATAGGATATAATATGCATATAATATTTATGACACAGAGGGCAAAGTCGAAACAAAATTCTAACAATACATCTGCCTGCGTGGTATAATAAGTCAATTTTTCTCCCATATTGAAGGAGGTCCAAGCCCATCATTGGCACCTGTAAGGGCTGAGATGGTGGTGTTGACGTCTGACCAGCTCTCTATTTCACAGTGAACTCAAGAGTTCATAATCTATACCAATAAATAAAATTGGAGTGTCTGTTTGTAATGTCAAAATAATAGGCTTTTTTCATGCTCACACGGTTATTTGCACAACACCTATGCCTAAAATAGCAATTAAAAAATTTTTGTCTGTCTGTCTGTCTGTTTGTTCCGGGTAATCTTCAAAACGGCTGGACCGATTTCAAAAATTCTTTCACCAATGCAAAGCTATAATATCAGGGCGTAAACTAGGCTATATTTTATCCCGTTATTCCCACGGTCGTCATCAGACGACCTCTCCGGCATCCCGTAAAAGCGTGGAAGGGACCGCTGTGGTTTTAGTGGGTATTCCGGCCGCGTGGCCGTGGTCGGTGAGTCCCACACGACCCCCCCCCCCCCCGTCCGTCCGTCACTGGCGGGGGACAGTGCGTAAATGCATTTCCACAGCGTGAACAAAAAAAGAAAAAAAAAAGGGCTCTTAGTCGTCTTTTACGACACCCACAAGCAAAGCAAGGGTTGGTAGTATTCGAAGCCGCTCCCACAGAACAGAGATCGAGAAGAAGAAAAGAGAATATAAAAATAAAACAAAAATAATTCTTATTTAAAAAACAATATTTATTATAAGTATCAATTTTGAGATTACCTGCAAAAAAATAAGAACTAATTAATAAATAATGAAATTGTTCAATTGTCTTGGGACCCACAACAAATTTAACTAAAAAAGTTAAACAGGAGGATTTGAAAGAGTTTGATTCCACTTCTCTACTACGCAATGGGGAGACATAAAGCAAAATTGACTAGTTGGTCAATAAATAAGAGGACAGTAATGACTCTAATGAATATTAGCGACTTATGGTGTTTTTAGGACAGGCGTAAGTCCAGCAGTAGACGGACAAATGGTGAAAATTATTAAACAATCCGTCCATCCATTTTGCCTTATATACGGGACGTATTGTTGAGCTCGAGTCTCCTCCATAATAGGAGGGAAATTGAACTTACTTATACTATGCTGTTCAGACAGGTTCATATAGAATTTTATTTCAATCTTTCCTTCTCTTGCATAGATGTTATATGCATTTTAGTTATTATATCCCTTAGTCGTCATTTACGACATCTACGGGTAAGATTGGGAGTGGTGAATTGTATTCTTACTCCGTCACCACACAAGAAACTAGTATTATTAATATCTAATAATAAAAATAATAGGCAAGCTTCAAGACTTACATTATTCAACAACATCAACGTTGCCACCTCCCGACCATTGGATACCAGGACCCCCTTCCACTACATGCACCCCATCGACTACGTTGACTCCATCGACTACCTGGACCCCATCGACCACTTGGACCCCATCGACCACTTGGACCCCATCGACCACCTGGACCCCATCGACCACGTCGACTCCATCGACAACCTGAAGTAAAATAAAAATATAAACTTAGAATAATAACATATAGAAGGTAAGTCCACGCTCAAAAAGTGAGGCATTTCAATTGGAGCCTAATGGAGCCTACGCCGGAACAGTCCCGTAATGTACAAGTCATTGCACTGCACGAACGTACGCAACTCTTAAAAAATAAATAGGTAATTATGACGGCTTGTGCATTCAAATGGTGCCACAACACATTTGAAAAACATAAAAAGGTTTGTAACATTACTTTTAAAAGTATTTCGACGATTTACGTTAATAAAACAAAATTTGATTTCATAATTTGTATAGTGGTTTCCGTGTGTACGTGTGTAATCGTCTGCCCGCCATTAGTATTTTTAGATTCAAATTTTTAAAGTTCGAAGTACTGACACTATCCTTCTATACGTTATTATTCTAAGAATATAAATTTACTTTTTTTTAACTCCCCACGTGAAATGAGGGCTATAATATATTTGATAACTGTGTCTGTCTAAGGCATCAGTGTCCATTTTATATATTGGTATCAAACTGTCGACAGTTGTCTGTCTACATTCACACGTCGGTCTGTCCGTGTGTAGTACCACCCTGAGCTGCACTGAAGGTCATTGCACTCATTCACACTCCCTTCACGATAAATAGTGGTCTAGCCTTTACTATAAACCGTTGTTCATAAGCGGCAGTATCAATGACCATTTCACGATATGCAGCAACCTAACCTTTGCTATGGATTGTTGTCAATAAGTGACAGTATAACTTACAGTCAGGTGTGCTGTTTGTTCGTTTGCCACCAACAATAATAAAAAAAACGAATGGACTAATTGTAATAAGTTTTTTTTTTTTTTAACTTTATGTAAAAAAATATAAATCGCAAACCTGTTCAGGCGTTTCAAGATCTTTAGCATTTTGGTAATTATATGTTTGTAAAGTCCCACAGCTCGAGCCTCCTCCGTGATAGGAGGAAAACTGACCTGCTATATCATGCTGGTCAGACACGTTGGAATAGGGTTTTATTTCGAATTTCTCTTTTTTTTCATCTCTTGCTTGTTATATGCATATCCTTTAGTTGTCTTTTACGACATCCACGTGCAAGATAGGGAATAATAAAATGTATTCTTACTCGGTCATCATAAGGCAAATATAAAAAAAAATATTTCAATGAAAACCGACTTCAACTGAACCTAATTGAAATAGAACCACACGGGCATCACTTTTCAAATAAAAAAAGTCAGCTATCGCTCGCCTGGCAGATGTGAAAAATGCAAATTATTTTATAAAATTATTTTATACATAAAATAACATTCATTCATTAAATACAAGATTCAAATTGTGACAACTCAATTCTTTTAATCAGTGATTTCTGTAATAATAGAACAGCCATTTGATGCCTCTGACGATATTACTGTAACGAGTGGTCGGAACTACACTATACTATCATCTTAGAATAATAACGTAAGGTAAGTGCCCGCACAAAAAGTGAAGCATTTCAATTGGAGCCTAATGGAGCCTACGCCGGAACAGTCCCGTAATGTACAAGTCATTGTACTGCACGTACGTACGCAACTCTTAAAAAATAAATAGGTAATTATGACGGTTTGTGCATTCAAATGGTGTCATAACACATTTGTAAAACTTAAAAAGTTTTTTTACGTCTATTTTAATAGTATTTCGACGATTTATGTTAATAAAAACAAAATTTGATTTCATAATTTGTATAGTGGTGTGCGTGTGTACGTGTGTATTCGTCTGCGCGCCATTAGTGTTTTTATATTCAAATTTCGAACCTTCGAAGTATTGAGACTATCCTTCTATACGTTATTATTCTAAGACTATCATATTTATAAGGTGGCGGAGCCTCGAAACGGCATGCGTCGCTTTACGTTAAGCCAACGATTAGGTTTACCCTCGCCCAAGGACGTCGCCAAGAGGGGCAGGGAAGCGCGGTTGATGTGAGATCAAATGTTGTTTTTTTTGTTCAAAGCTGGAAAGCGACCAAAGTGTAAGCGTGCAAAGTACGAGGCGTTCATATTTTTTATCCTCCATAATATTGCCCCATTGCCACCCCCCTCCCCCCCTTAGTCATAAGCTGGCGACGCCCTTGCCCTCGCCTGTAACTGTTTCACATCAAAAAGAGAATCATCAAAATCTGTTCACCCAATTAAAAGTTCTGGGGCTAACAAACACAAAAGGAAATACGTTTGAGAACCGCCTGCTTTATTGAAGTCAGTTAATCCTTACTAATATTATAAATGCGAAAATAAGTTAATTTGTTTGTTACGCTTTCACGCTTAAACCACCGAACAGATTTCAAAAATTGTTTCACCAATGGAAAGCTATAATATCAGACAGTAACATAGGCTATATTTTATCCCGGTATTCCCATGGGCACGGGAACTATGCGGGCAAGGCGACTGAAACCGAATCGAAGCGAAGGCGGGTTGCTAGTAAATATTAAAAAAACTTACTTGCACACCGCTATCTCCATCAACAACTTGTACGTCCATTACAATTTTTTATTTATTATAAATAATATTTATAAACCAACAATCTGTAACGCTTGATTCATTCAAAATGTAACGATTCATATCGATTTGTAAAGATAACTGAACAGTGATTAAGTTTTATCAACAAGATAGGCTGTATTTAGTAAGGCGATAACAAGAACTATAGACTTGATGAATTGTATTTCAAATTATTGCAACATTCATCCACGTATCCGCCCTTCCTGTATTGTGATTAAGATTTTTTTTATATTCACACTGTAAAATCAAATCAAATCATTTATTATACTGCATAAGCCCCTTAAGGCACTTACATATTGTTATATTTACACATTAAGATTATTGGAAACCGGATCGGAACATGGCTACAAGCTGAGATCCGGCAAGAAACTTAGCAGGCTGTCATTTCTTTCTAAATCTTTTAAATAAAATTATATGAGTAAGAATACAATTCGCCACTCCCTATCTTACCCGTGGATGTCATAAAAGACGACTAAGGGATCAATATGCATTTAATATCTATGCAAGAGAAGGAAAACTCGAAACATAACCCTATACCAACCTGTCCGGCCAGCATGTTATAGTAAGGTCAATTTCCCTCCTATTGTGGAGGAGGCTCGAGCCTAACAGTGGGATGTATATGAAATGATGATAAAAGATGACTTAGTACTAAATTTAGGAAATGCATTTACGCATTATGGCCCGCCACTTTGTGTGGGACACGCCGGCCACATTTGCGATCGGAATACTCACTAAAACCAGCCCCTTCAGACCCTGATACCTCAAACGCATGGTCGTCTGGTCGTTATTCAGGGTGATTGAAGTAGATGGCTACCTGGATGAAGCGAGTCAGCAGACGCAAGCGCCTCGCATTCTCGCTCCGCGACTTCCTTCCTTGATATGACGGCCTCACAAAATGAGGCCATCGACGACCCGCACCTGTCGTTGCCGAGCATTTTTGCTATAACAATTGGCAGTGACAGGAACTGAAATTCCAATTATTATTGAGGTGCAGGCCCAGATGAAATATCTGGGCCTGCACCGGCACGGCAACCCCAAACACACTGACATGTGCTCTTCATCTTCAATATCTTCTAAAATATTACGATACGCGACTGCAGTTGCTGAGGACTCGGGTTCGATTCCTGACTCAAGCAAAATTTTATTGGAGTTTCTTGAGAGCAAAAATAGGCTAAGTTATATAGACAGGTACCTGTTAATAAAACATTATTAAAATCGGTCTAGCCGTTTGGAAGGTTACCCGGAACAAACTGACAGACAGGCTTTTAAAGAGGTTTTTATGTATAGGTCTTTTAAAGAGGTTTTT
The DNA here is from genome assembly GCA_032191425.1 of Lymantria dispar. Classification (NCBI taxonomy): domain Eukaryota; kingdom Metazoa; phylum Arthropoda; class Insecta; order Lepidoptera; family Erebidae; genus Lymantria; species Lymantria dispar. The sequence continues at coordinate 10,349,888 of CM063471.1, forward strand.
ATGTATAGGTATCATGTAAATAACCGTGTGAGCATGAAAAAACCTTATTATTTTGACATTACAACAGACACTTCAATTTTATTTATTTGTATAGATTCATTCTTCCGTGTGGTGACGGAGTAAGAATACAATTCACCACCCCCTATCTTACCCGTGGGTGATCGTACGAGACGACTAAGGGATATAAAACGCATATAACATCTATGCAAGAGAGGGCAAACTCGAAATAAAACCCTATACCAACACGTCTGACCAGCGTGGTATAGTAGGTCAATTACCCTTCCATTATGAAGGAGGCCCGAGCCCAACAGTGGGACGTATGTGGGCTGAGATGATGATGATGATGATAGATTCATTTATGGTAATATAAATAAATCTTGAACCTCCTTTATCTATTTGGACAAAATAGTTATCATTCAAGGTCTCCGATATCCTAAAGTTACTTTAGGATATCGGAGACCCAAAGCTTCGAATAGGTAAAATATCAGACCCCAGGGACCAGATATATTCGTTCATATTCAACAAAGTATATTAACAGCGCCATCTACTCAAATAATTCTGAATCAAAGTAAATTTTCCGTGTAGTGACGGAGTAAGAATACAATTCACCATCCACTCTTTTGCATGTGAATGTAGTCGACTAAGTGATATAATATGCAAATAAAATCTATGTAAGAGAAAGGAAAGCACGGCAATAAAACCTATCTTTTTGACCAGCGGGGCTATAGTCTGTGAATTTCTCTCACGTTTTGAAGGAGGCTCAAGGCCCGCAGTAGGACTTAATACGAGTTGAAAATAGATTAGGGCATAAGTTTGCGGTAAATTTGGATAGATGGCGTTGTTATACAAAAAAACAACGGCTTACGGTTGAATGCCTTTGTTGCTGACTAGCAGGGTATAGTAGATTAAATCTCCTCTCATTATGGAGGAGGACAAAACCCAAGAATAGGACTTAGATGGGTTAAAAATATATAATAATGTAACACTCGAAAGTAGGTTTTCTTCATCATCATCAAAGCTCATTTATTTTCCCTAGTCCCGAGTTCAAGCCTCCGTCATATTAGGAGCAAAATTGAATTACCATATCACGCTGGTCAAACGTGTTGGTATAGAGTTTTATTTGGAGTTATCCTTCTCTTGTCTGCGTATTTAGAATTCCTTAGCAGTCTTTGAAGATATCCTAAGATATGAGGTAAGAAACTGAGTGGTGGCTTGTATTCTCGGCACAACATGGAATGGTTTTCTTAACACTATTAGATTTGATGTGATTTAAATGACACATAATTTTAATATTGTCCGTGTGGTGACAGAGAAGAATACAATTCACTCCCTATCTTGCCCGTGGATGTCGTAAAAGACGACTAATGCATATAATATGCACATAACATCTGTGCAAGAGAAGGAAAACTCGAAATAGAACCTTATACCAACATGTCTACCCAGGGTATAGTAGGTCAAATTCCCTCTAATTCAAATTCAAATCATTTATTATGCATAAACCCCGAGGGGGCACTTACATATTGTCAGGTTTACAATTTCCAAAAAAAAATATACTACCACCATCAATATGATGCCCTTCGAACCGCAAGATACTTAATATAATTCAAACGATTATGGCTAGATCAGATCCCACAAGCGGCACCCGATCACGTGTTAACTACTAGAGCAGCCATCACTCCCCTCAACCACTATGGAGGGAAGGGAGAGACCCGCTCCACGCAGCTACCGCAAGTAGATCCTTCTATGAGCATGACCAACACCATAATATGTTACAAACGGTGAAAATACAAAATTTCGTTGTCTTTCGTTCGTCTCATTGTGAAGGAGGCCCGAACATAACAGTAGGACGTATCTGGGCTGCGATGATGATGATTAATATACTGTTTATATTGATTTAAATGTTACCTAAAATTTAAGGGTTATTTATTGAAAAACGGACACAGAAACGTAGTCCCTAAATGTAGGCCTCATAACAAGGTTCAAAGTCGCTCAGCGTGCTATGGAACGGGCTATGCTCTGGATTTCTCTGCAAGATAGAATCCGGAATACGGAAATCCGCAGAAGAACGGGCGTAACCGACATAGCACGAAGAATTAGCACGCTGAAGTGGCAATGGGCAGGCCACATCGCTCGACGAACCGACAACCGCTGGGGAAGAAAGGTTCTTGAGTGGCGACTACGTATTGGACGACGCAGTGTAGGATGCCCCCCCACTAGGTGGGCCGACGACCTGGTGAAAGTTGCTGGTCGTCGTTGGATGCAGGCGGCACAGAACCGCGCTTTGTGGCGTAACATGAGGAGGCCTACGTCCAGCAGTGGACGACGATAGGCTGAAATGATGATGATGATTGAAAAACAGAATTTTTAGTTCAACATCGTGAGTTCTAAGTTTAAGAAGTGACAAAACAAATTTATCAGCTAACCTATTTTAAGTATTAAATTATCAACACAATTTATCAAAAATCTTCAAGAATTTTGATAAGGTTATTGGTATTTGAAATTTATCAACAACTGGCTATTTGTCTAGCCATTAAAGTCGAGGAAATATAAATCTGAATTACTCAAGGTAATAAATACAAGGAAATAAGGTAGATTACCCGTGTGGTGACGAAGTAAGAATACAATTCACCACTCCCTATCTTGCACGTGGATGTCGTAAAAGACGACTAAGGGATATAATATGCATATAACATCTATGCAAGAGAAGGAAAACTCGATATGAGACCATCAACACGTCTGACCAGCGTGGTGTAGTAGGTCAATTTCCCTCCTATTGTGGAGGAGGCTCGAGCTAGGGATGTGAAAATAATTGATTTTGAAATTAATCGATTTTTTTTTTATAATAATCGATTTTAATAATCGATTTTCTAAATAATAAAAATCGATTTAAAAGGAATCGATTTTTTTTATATTAAAACTAATCGATTATTTCAGTATTTGCTTTTTCGTTTAAATTTAAAGTTTTCTATTCTATAGAAAATAAAATCACTGTCAGATTTCCTAAAAGAAAAAAAGGTCATCACGATACTGCCAGGCAATGTGCTCGATCGAATGTCAGTGTTTCATACTATTGGGAGGGTACCCCAAATAGGGGGTATTCGTGTGCGTTACGTCCCTCTGTCGCCCCGGACGGAGTGGTGCGAGGAGTGCGCTGACCAGAAACCACCCCCGAAAAAAAAGGAGTTTCATACTATTTTAGAAAATAAATCTCAAATTCCCTAAACAAAAAAATCATCATAATCCTGTAAAAGAACTACGAATAGTAAAAAAATCGACTATAAAATAATCGATTAATTAAAAATAATTAAACGATTTTTTGCAAATCGATTTATTTTAAAGAAAAAAAATCGATTATTTATTAATCGATTTTTTCCCTCCAAGTCACATCCCTAACTCGAGCCCAACAGTGTAACGTATATGAGCTGTATTTATGTAGAAGAGACCTTTATCCTTACTAATATTATAAATGCGAAAGTAAGTTTGTTTGTTTGTTTGTTTGTTACGCTTTCACGCTTAAACCACCGAACCGATTTCAAAAATTCTTTCACCAATGGAAAGCTATTACAGCTTTCGCAATATATTGCTAATTGAATACAATGAATAGGTAAATCCACTTCCATTTCATTACTTATTCCTATATGCTATATCCATACTAATATTATAAATGCGAAAGTAAGGATGTTTGTTTGTTTGTTTGTAACGCTTTCACGCTTAAACCACCGAACCGATTTCAAAAATTCTTTCACCACTGGAAAGCTATAATATCAGGGAGTAACATAGGCTATATTTTATCCCGGTATACCCACGGGAACGGGAACTACGCCGGTTTAAGCGACTGAAACCGAAGCGAAGCGAGGGCGGGTTGCTAGTTCCCAATAACATTGCACTCTGTATAATCTATACTTCTATACTAATATAAAAAGCTGAAGAGTTTGTTTGACCGCACTAATCTCATGAACTACTGGTTCGATTTGAAAAATTCTTTCAGTGTTAGATAGCCCATTTATTGAGGAATGCTATAGCCTATATATCATCACGCTAAGACCAACAGGAGCGGAGCACCAGGGGATAATGTTTCAAAATCGGTTATTTTTTCCTTTTGAGAGCTTCCGCTGTGTAAACGGCTAAAGGAGAATGCCCAAAACCAGGCCCTTTTCATTTGGCAATGGGCCTAAACCAAATACTATCCTAAATTCACATCTTATTTTTATACTTTCTCAGAATTAATATTAGTATAATATATTATATACCCTAGCGTTAAATATAATAATAAATAGTCATACAAATGAACTTAGGCATTTGGGATTTGTATAGATCGAAGTGGAACGTGTGTGTTGCCAGGTCGAGCCAAAATATTTTATCAAAATATATCGATACGTTCTTGTCGATTATAAGGATGAACCAGTCATCAGAAATTATTAGACGAATCATTAGTTAAAAATAAAAAACTAACAAATTATGGCTGTATCTCAACTGTATTTTTCTAGTTTTTAAAAATTACAAATCGATATTTGTTTGTATTTTATTGAAAATATATAAATTGGTGGCAATAATTACAACACACAACATGTTTTTCAGCAGGTCTTCGGTCTACCTAATTCGTCCGACACTGTCTCGTCAGACACGTGGTCGCCACAAGAGAATCTTTCTTTCACAGCGGTTGTCAGTTCATCGAGTAATGTGGCCAATGCCACTTTAGCTTGCTAATTGTTCGTGCTATGTCGGTCACACCTGTTCTTCTATAGATTCCCGTATTTTGGATTCTATCTCGCAGAGAAATCCCAAGCATGGCCCGCTCTGAGTGACTTTAACTTAGTTTTGAGGTCTACATTTAGGGACTACGTTTTCGTGTCGTAAGTCTTCCAGCCACTGAGGTATGTTGAATAAGAAGATCCACTTAAGTTTTTCGAACGCTGCCTGGTCGAGTCGGATTTTTCACCGAAACTCTTTCTTGAAATTGGATCTACCTGTTTGTCCTAGGTAACTTCGACGGTCTCACTGCCAACTAGGACCGGTACTAGAATGACTGGGCAATTGACATGACTTTCGTCTTATCCATGTTCATTCGTAAATCCACTTTTGGTTGGGTTACCCTGCTGAGATAGTTGAGCTAAGATTTATTGAATAAAAATAATATAAAGAAAAGCAAATGTGTTTTTTTTTTTTGTCATGTTAAATCGAATTTTGCAGTTATGTCTTTCGCAAAAGTAATGTTTATTTCTTATAATACAAGCAATAAACCGATAATAACCTGATACCAAAACTTAATATATTTTATTTTTCTTAAGCGATTATCAATTAATCGATTCAACAAAATAAATAATTAAAGGTATTTAGTTCTGGTAACACAAAACACTATGGCGCGTGTCGTTTACGATTTCGTATTTACGATATACGTTGAGTTGAATGAAAGGATAAAAAGAGACAAAACTATCCGGGCAAGATCGTTTTAATAGAACTTCAACACTTTCTATGTTTGAATTTAGGATTTTATCTTATGCTTTATTTTAGTCTATTTTTTATAGTTTCTATTAAATAAATTCAATTCACCTATTGTAGACAAGTAGTGTTACATTAAATACTTTTATACAATTTAAATACAGTTAATTATTTGTCAGTTTTTATACAAAGGGAAAATATTAAAAAGCGACTTAATATTTAACGTAATATTTTATCTAAGTATAGACAGTAATGCAACCCATTTAAACATTTACCTATTTCTTCAGATTGAATCTAAGTTATTTACTATGGTTAGCATTTAGATCTTACCAATTAAAACGGGCGATATCGTATTATAGGGAGCATATAAGGGTAATTTATATTTACTACTAGCAATCCGCCCTCGCTTCGCTTCGGTTTCAGTCGCTTAAACCCGCGTAGTTCCCGTTCCTGTGGGAATATCGGGATAAAATATAGCCTATGTTACTCCCTGATATTATAGCTTTCCAGTGGTGAAAGAATTTTTGAAATCGGTTCGGTGGTTTAAGCGTGAAAGCGTTACAAACAAACAAACAAACATCCTTACTTTCGCATTTATAATATTAGTATGGATATAGCATATAGGAATAAGTAATGAAATGGAAGTGGATTTACCTATTCATTGTATTCAATTAGCAATATATTGCAGTTGTTGCCAAAGGCGAACTCTTTCCCCAGAATTATGACTTTCTATGACCACATTCCTAAATCACATCAGTTGATAGGTCACGCCTATTATTATCATACAGGATCATATCTTAAGCTTATGATAAATGCATTAAATTATTACTTTACAAACATAATACTTATATTTATTCTTCTTGGACGTATTGTCTAACCTCAAAAACAGTTCACTAAAAATAAGATTTCTCTTAAACTTGGGTACGAAAATGAAAACTAATTACTAAATATTAAACTAGAATAATTATACTACAAAATAGAAAATAAATTATGAAGGCCCATCGACTTTCATATTGAAACTAACTCTCGAACAAAATGGGCATTCTCCTTATCGCAAAAATCATGTGTGACAGAATCGTATTATTGAAAAATATTTTCACCTTCTACGTAAGCAAAGCCTTAGATTAAAGTTAGCGTTCTATACCACGCGGGCGAAGTCGCGTGCAGAAGCTAGTAACATATAAATTGTAACGTGCGTTAACAGTTACAATTAAATTTGATAACAGTATTTTATAACAGTTAATAAATTCGGTGGCGGCGATGTGGTTCGCGACACGTCACGTCTCGTTTCCGTCGGGGGCGAAAAGTGGCCCACAGAGAACCGCTTTGCTACGCTGAATATGTCAAAGATCGTAGCAGGTGGAGGGCAGTGGACTCTGCCTACCCCTATGGGAAAAAGGCGTGAATATATGTATGTATGTATGTTAATAAATTCGTGTATATATTATTCGTTAACGCATAACAGTTTTAAAACTACACACAAATAGATAACTGTTTCTTTTTTTGGGTAGGCAGTGGTCGGTTGGGTCGCGTGGCTATGTAACCCACTGTGTTAGGCTGGTCACTGGTGATAATGCGCGTCAGACATTGGAGGTATGCCCCGCCTGGGGATCTCAGCGCCACGACCTGTCGGCGGTACTTGGAGCGGACCTGTCGCTGCCGACCGTTATCGCAAAGATGCTTGGCAGCGACAGGTGCTGGTCATCGATGGCCTCATTTTGCGAGGCCGTCAAATCAAGGAAGGAAGCGGCGAAGCGGGAACGCGAGGCGCTTGCGTCTGCTGACTCGCTTCGTCGCCGGCGACCCGGGAGGAGGAGGCGACAATATGACCACCTACTCCCACCGCCCTGAATAGTAATGACAGGATGTGGCCAGACGGCCATGCGTTGAGGTGTCGGGGATTGAATGTCATGACGATCTCTCCGGCACCCCGTAAAAGCGTGAAAGGGGCTGCTGTGGTTTTAGTGGGTATTCCGGTCGCGGATGTGGTCGGTGAGTCCCACACGCAAGTCCGTCATTGGCGGGGGACAGTGCGTAAATGCATTTCCACAGCGTGAACAAAAAAAAAAAGGCCGACCAGTACACTGGTACTGGTCCGGCCTTTTTTTTTTACCGTATACTGATACGGATTTGTCGTCGACAGAATACCCGTTTAGCTACCGTTCTTCCCTAACGCCCTCGCTCGGATCGTCAACCTCTTACAGTCATCCTCCCTACGGGTTTTTTATTTTTGCCAATATTGATTGATTGATTTTCAAATTTCTTTATTTTCATAACAATACAATATTGGTATAAAATTCGCAGCACTTATCAATTAACTAACAACCCACCCTCACTTCGATTCGGTTTTAGTCGTTTTACCCGCGTAGTTCCCGTTCTCGGTGGAATACCGGGATAAAATATAGCCTAGTTTACTCCCTGATATCATAGCTTTCCATTGGTAAAAGAATTTTTGAAATCGGTCCAGTCGTTTTGAAGATTACCCGGAACAAACAGACAGACAGACAAAAAATTTTTAATCTGTATTTTAGGCATAGGTGTCGTGGAAATAACCGTGTGAGCATAAAAAAAGCCTATTATTTTGACATTACAAACAGACACACCAATTTTATTTATTGGTATAGATAATTGTGGGTAAATAAAATGCCAATATTGGCAAACGAGCAAGCAGCACACCAGATGGTAAGTGATCCTGCTGCACATGGACCTTTGCAAGGCTGCTGCCTACCGCTAAGAAAGAAAAGGGAGTGTGATTGCGTGTAAGGTTAAAACCTATCACAGGCAAACACCTTAAGATTTTCTACTCAGTGTGGACGGACTACCCTGGACGGACTGGCCCGTAGCTGTAATTCAAATTCAATTCCCGTTCCCGTGGAAATACCGGGATAAAATATAGCCTATGTTACTGCCTGATATTATAGCTTTCCGTTGGTGAAAGAATTTTTGAAATCGGTTCTCTGCTTTATGAGTGAAAGCGTAACAAACAAACAAAAATACTTTCACATTTGTAGTATTAGTAAGAAAGTAAGGATGATTTCACCCGCATAGTGCCCGTTCCCATGCGAATATTCCCATGATTTCACCCGCATGGTTCCCGTTCCCATGCGAATATTCCCATGATTTCACCCGCATGGCTCCCGTTCCCATGCGAATACTCCCATGATTTTACCCGCATGGTTCCCGTTCCCATGTGAATATTCCCATAATTTCACTCGCATGGTGCCCGTTCCCATGCGAACCCCAGAACAAAATATAGCTTTATATCGAGCTCGAAATTATATCTAATGCCATCTGGTCTATAATAACATTTTCAATGAGGGTTGATGTCAGTCAGACGACCGATCATAAAACTATCTCCCGTGTACTCATTACTCACAGTTAGCACAGAAAGAGTGCCTGGTCACCGAACGTCTGTATCGAAACTGCTCTTTAAAATAAGTGAGGGTCGGGGTCGCGAATGAAAAGTTCCGTACCATTATCTATAAAATAGGCAAAAAATGGCGTTTTTTGTATGGAAGCCCGCCTTAAATATTTATTTTATTTTAATTTTATTATCTACTAGCAACCCGCCCTCGCTTCGCTTCGGTTTCAGTCTTGCCTGCGTAGTTCCCGTTCCCGTGGGAATACCGGGTTAAAATATAGCCTAGTTTACTCCCTGATATTATAGCTTTCCATTGGTGAAAGAATTTTTGAAATCGGTCCAGCCGTTTTGAAGATTACCCGGAACAAACAGACAGACAAAATAAATATAAAGTGTATTTTAAGCATATGTATAGTGCAAATAACCGTGTGAGCATGAAAAAAGCCTATTATTTTGACATTACAAACAGACACTCCAATTTTATTTATTGGTATAGATTATTAAAGCAAAAATGACTATTTTGTAAATATTTCAACTGCCTACCTATTGCCATTATTGATATCGAGCAAAAAAGGACAAAAAAATCACGTTTTTTGTATGGAGGCCCTTAAATATTTATTTTATTTTGTTTTTAGTATTATAGCGGCAACAGAAATACATAATTTGTAAAAATTTCAACTGTCTAGCTATCGCGGCTCTTGAGATACACCATGATGATAGAAAGACGAACGGACAGACAGTGAAGTCTTAGTAATAGGGTCCCATTTTCCCTTTGAGTACGGAACCCTAAAAAGATATTGAATCTATGCAAACGAAGCTAATGTCGCTCAGTATAACACATATTAATGTCAACTAACAAATATTTTAAATATTTCTTTGTATATTATTAATTTTGTAACAAAAGTTTGCAGAAAAAATTTAGGTCAACTGTTGTTTTCTAGTTCTTTATGTTGACGGAGTAAGAATACAATACATCACCCTCTATCATTCCCTGCTTCATTTTAGCTTATATACGTCCCACTGTTGGGCTAGAGAATCCTCCACAATACGGAATTGACCTTATGCTAGTCACTAGTGGCAATGGGCAGGCCACATCGCTCGAAGAACTGACAATCGCTGTGGAAGAAAGGTTCTCGAGTGGCGACCACGTATCGGACGATGCAGTGTAGGACGCCCCCCACTAGGTGGACCGACGACCTGGTGAAAGTTGCAGGGAGGCCTAGGCCTACATCCAGCAGTGGACGGCGATAGGTTGAAATGATGACGACGATGATGATGATGATTATAAAATTCGATAGAGCCGGCTGCACACACGAAAAAACATGACGTATGCGGCGTTACCTCGCTCTGAGGCGTTCCATTTAAGGCTTGATCCATACAAAATATCTTTCAAACAAATAAAATTAAAATTTTCTTTTGGTAAATGAAACCATTCCATCGGTATTTTCTTATGACGTTGTCACATTCAACTATCGTCAGTAAACCGACTTTATAGACAACCGATTTTTTTAAGTTTCTCAAATGTGTTATGACACCATTTGAATGCACAAACCGTCATAATTACCTATTTATTTTTTAAGAGTTGCATACGTACGTGCAGTACAATGACTTGTACATTACGGAACGGTTCCGGCGTAAGCTCCATTAGACTCCAATTGAAATGCTTCACTTTTTGTGCGCGAACTTACCTTCTATACATTATTATTCTAAGGTGCTGAAATAATGATGAAATGATTTGAATTTGAAAATTTAACATAATGATTTCTCATGTTTACGCGAGTATTATACATCCCTTTTTTTTGGAGGGGTGGGTTGTGGTCGGCGCGCCCCTCGCACCACTCCGTCCGGGGCGACAAAGGGGCGTGAGCACGCACACCCGCAACCCACCCACGATGCACGTCACCTTCGTCGTTGGGCCGACCACCGCAGCAGGGTGAGTTGACATCAGTGGTCATTATACATCCCTACTAATATTATAAACGCGAAAGAGTATTTGAAGATGTGATGTTGTGAAGATGTGAAGATGTTTGTTGCTCTTTCACGCAAAATCTACTGAATGGATTTTGATGAAACTTCACAATAATATAGATTACATATCAGAATAACACATAGGCTATAATTTATCCCGATATACCCACGGGCAGAGGAACTGCGGGTGAAACTGCAGGGCACTGCTAGTCGTAAATAAAACTACATTTACGGATTTTATCGCGTTTATATTTAATTTATGACTGCCCGACGTTTCGAAAACTTTACAGCATTCATGGTCCCGGGCGGACCGGCGCCATAAAATCCGTAAAAGTAGGATTGATTGTATTCGTACACTCCACCACAGAGAAACTTTTTCTTTATCAGGTAATAATGAAAAAGTTAGGTAGTATTTTAAGATGGAAGGAAGGAAGGAAGGGAGACCCACCACTTTCTCACAGTTAATCAATATACTGCACACCAGGTGGATAAGGAAAGCTTACTCTCACGTGATGAGCACCTTCCAGAATGTAAATTTGCAATATGCCGCGGAACTTCGAATATTTATCGATATAAAACCCTATATCAACCTGTCTGACCAGCAAGGTATAGTAAAGTTAATTGCCCTCATACTGTGGTGGACGCTTGAGCCCAGCAGTGGGACGTATATGAGCTGAAATTATGATGTATATAATTACATTTGTAATTTCATTTAAATTTTATTTGAATTCTGTTTCGCCTGTAAACGGGCCATCCTCAGGACGGTTTGGCACATTTGAAGGAGAACCATCATAAGGATGCCTACCTTCCTTCCTTCCATTTCAAAATAATAATAAAATGCCGCAATGAATCGCCTAATTCAATCAAAGTTAAGTAGGTCAAGAATAAAACTTTGCTTATCTCTCGAAGGAACGGGCGTTAGATTTTGGAAAAAGTAATTTTCTCACGACTGGGATGTAATTTTTTTTTTCTCGTAATTAGTGACACAGATGCCATGTTCAAGTGCAAAATTTCAACAAATAAAATAACCACATTCTATTTCCGAACGAGTAATATGAAACTGCACGGTCCAGTCTCGAGAAAGCGCAGTGACGCGCGGTCGCGACTATACACGTCACTATATATAAAAAATTATTTATAACATTTTTAATCTGTGCACTTAATTAAATTTCTATAGGCTGTATGCATCTGTCAGATTGAAACTTGTCATTATTTCCCGCGTAATTTTGATATTTATAATTTTGTAAACAAAACTATATTTATTATTTATTTATTGAAAATAATTACATTTTTGTAATGCATAATTAATATAAAATTTCTGTAAACAAATTATACTTACATATATATGTAATTACAAGCAATTTATTATTGTTTTCTAATAACTAGGTTGCATGCAAACAGTTGCAATAAAATGTCTGTTACACGGTACCGATCGCATCGTTTATATTTAAAAAAAGTGCTTGACATAAAAATACATACAGCGCTCTCGTTTTTTTGTCCTAAAAATATTTTAAAACTTGTTTTAAATGAATATAATTAATTAAATATATTACGAGTGCAGTTAATATGTCCGTTTAAACATTTATTTATCAAAAGCTTCGGCAGATCCATCAGCCAAATAGAAAATTATTTAACAAGATTCAAGTAAAACCCAAGTGTTTTAAACGCTTTTATTAATAACAAGAAACAGTGTGAAATCGGCCATAATCGATAAAATCGGTGTGCAAGTGATTACTTTTTTGTTTAAAAAAGTGCGGAAGTTGTTCAATTTTAAAAGTAATTATTAAGGTTGGTTATGGCTGTTTGCGGTGATGCGTTTTTTTTTTATTTGCGTAATACTTTGGATATTCGTTGAAAGTAATTTCCTTTTTATATTGAAATATATATGCTTTTTAAAGTAATATTAAGTAAAAGCTAATAATATTCTCAGGCGAGGAAAAAGGGCAGGGCTGTCTTTAACTTATAGAAGGCCCTAACTAAGACCAATAGGTTAATAGGGTCCTATAACTTTGACAGGTCACTATTTTGTTCAAATAGACAAAGAAAGTAGCAAATAAGCAAGCTTCTTGTTCTTTTTTTTTTACAATAATATTAAATGAATAAATAATCTGTACATATAAATTAAATTGAAGTGTCTGTTTGTAATCTCAAAATAGTAAGTGCCTAAAAACAAGTTTAAAAATTTTATGTCTACCTGTCTCTCTGTTCCGAATACCTAATCATCAAAACGGCTGGAGCGATATTGATAATATTTTACAACCAAGTTACTGTCTATATCTATACCAATAAATAAAATTGGAGTGTCTGTTTGTAATGTCAAAATAATAGAGTTATTTCATGCTCACACGGTTATTTGCACTTATGCCTAGCACATGCACTAGGCACATATGCCTAAAATACACTTTATAATTTTTTGTCTGTCTGTTTGCTCCGAGTAATCTTCAAAACGGCTGGACCGATTTCAAAAATTCTTTCACCAATGGAAAGCTATAATATCAGGGAGTAAACTAGGCTATATTTTATCCCGGTATTCCCACGGGAACGGGAACAACGGGGATAAGGCGACAGAAACCGAAGCGAAGCGAAGGCGGGTTGCTAGTAATAAATATCTTAGGCTAGAAGGATAGTGTCGGTACTTTGAGCGATCAAAAACATGAAGACAAAAATACTAGATGCGCGCAAGCGATTACACACGTACACACGCACACCACTATACAAATTATGAAATCAAATTATGTTTTTATTAACATAAATCGTCGAAATACTATTAAAAGTAACGTTAAAAACCTTGTTATGTTTTTCAAATGTGTTATGACACCATTTGAATACACAAACCGTCATAATCACCTATTTATTTTTTAAGAGTTGCATATAGGGTAGCCACGTTTTATTTGCGTGAATAAAGTACATTGCTTAAAAAATGAGAAAAAATAAAGGACATTACGTCCAAATATAGTACGGTTTGTTACATGTTTTACTTTAAAATATATTTTTAATTATATTTAGATAACTTCAATAAATAATTATCACTGCTAAACAGCATCGGTGTACGATATATATACAGAACATAACCCTATATTATCCATAACCTGAGACATCCTGATTTTAGAGCAAATAAATATATTTTTAAGAGATTGAACGACACTAAGTTTAATTTTAAAATTAATCCGACACAAATCAACCCACGCGAAATAAAGCATTTTCGCGTACTTTATTATTCACATCTATACCAATAAATAAAATTGGAGTGTCTGTTTGTAATGTCAAAATAATAGGCTTTTTTCATGCTCACACGGTTATTTGCACGACACCTATGCCTAAAATAGCAATTAAAAATTTTTTGTCTGTCTGTCTGTCTGTCTGTCTGTCTGTCTGTCTGTTTGTTCCGGGTAATCTTCAAAACGGCTGGACCGATTTCAAAAATTCTTTCACCAATGGAAAGCTATAATATCAGGGCGTAAACTAGGCTATATTTTATCCTGGTATTCCCACGGGAACGGGAACTACGCGGGTAAAACGACTATAACCTATAACTTATAACCGAAGCGAAGCGAGGGCGGATTGCTAGTAAAGTATAAAGTACAATTACCCGAAATAACGTACAATACTTTATAATAAAGTATGGGTGGCAACCCTAGTTGCATACATACCTACAGTACAGTGATCTTATACATTACGGAACAGTTGCGGCGTAAGCTCCATTAGGCTTCAATTAAAATGCTTCATTTTTTGTGCGTGGACTTACCTTCTATACGTTATTATTCTAAGTTGAAAATGTTATTAGCAATTATTATATGATAATTGATTGGGTTAGGCGATACATAGCGGCAATCCATTTTTATTCTGAAATGGAAGGAAGGAACGGAGACCCACCACTTTCTCATGGTAGTCAATATACCGCACACCACAATGAAAGGAATACGGGATAGGAATAAGGTGGACTAGGAAATAAGGAAATCTTACTCTCACGTGATGAGCACCTTCCAGAACGTCAACTTGCAATTTTCTGCAGAACTTCGAATATTCATTCGACAAGTGTTTCGCCTTTAAACGAGGCATCCTCAGGACGGTTCGGCTTAAGCCTTTAAGCTCTATAGTTATTATATGGGCTAGGTCTATGTAAACCCCTTAGTCGTCTTTTAGTGGTAGGACCACACTGTCGACAGTTATCATGAGTCAACTCCGATTTTGTCACACGCCCAGACATTATCAGTAGTTAAGATTTATGACCCTATGTAACTTCTTTGAATCAAAGCGTAGACGCACTGCGAAAATTAAATTACGTTGAAAATCTTGTAATTGCTAATGCCTCAAAATCTTTTTGTCAAACTAAAATAAGTGATTACTTTAAGTAACGTAATAATAATAAGCAACATTTTATTTAGGTAATTTTTAAATGTTAAATTCAATACGTAGGTATTCAAAATAATAATAGAATATAATAAACTTAGAATAATAACATATAGAAGGTAAGTCCACGCACAAAAAGTGAAGCATTTCAATTGGAGCCTAATGGAGCCTACGCCGGAACAGTCCCGTAATGTACAAGTCATTGCACTGCACGAACGTACGCAACTCTTAAAAAATAAATAGGTAATTATGACGGCTTGTGCATTCAAATGGTGCCACAACACATTTGAAAAACATGAAAAGGTTTTTAACATTACTTTTAAAAGTATTTCTACGATTTATGTTAATAAAAACAAAATTTGATTTCATAATTTGTATAGTGGTTTCCGTGTGTACATGTGTAATCGTCTGCGCGCCATTAATATTTATAGATTCAAATTTTTAAAGTTCGAAGTACTGACACTATCCTTCTATACGTTATTATTCTAAGATAATAAATAATAATGGCATGTTTTTTCTCTTACCCGCGTAATACGCTTTCCCGCCTAAAGACGCGTTTTTGGTCGGGTCCCTGCGAAATCGTTTTAAACGGGTTTTACTGTATGTTTGTAAAGTCACAACACAAGGATTATTTCATTAGAGCAGGATGTGTTGTCATTAAAAAAAGTGGTGGAATTTCAAAAAACGTATTGAATTAATTATCATGGTTATAATTTTTGCGCCTCATACCGCCCTAGCCGAGGCCGCGGGTGACGTGACCGGGGAATTAGTCCGTCACCTGCTGAGAGGCCAACCGCGTGATGAAAGACCGACGTCCCTCCCTTGGGGAGGACGTCGATGGGAGGGTACCCCAAATAGGGGGTATTCCGTCGGGCCGACCACTGACGTCAAGTCACCCTACTCCGGTGGTCGGCCCAACGACGAAGGCGACGTGCATCGCGGGTGGGTTGCGGGTGTGCGTGCTTACGCTCCTATGTCGCCCCGGACGGAGTGGTGCGAGGAGCCCGCCTGCAACCCACCCTGCTCCAAATCACCCTGCTCCGGTGGTCGGCCCAACGACGAAGGCTACGTGGATACGGGTGGGTTATGGGCCCGCGCGCCGTCCCCCCGGACGGAATGGACCGCGTGTGCGTTTACCATAGCCCACCCATAAAAAAAAAGAGTTACTTCTCTTGCATATTATATCTTTTAGTCGTCTTTTACGACATCCACGGTCAAAATAGGGAGTGGTGAATTGTATTCTTATTCTCTCAGCATACAGAAGTATGTTACGAATATATTCTTAGTCCTCATAGAATGAATCAGAACCGCTAGATAAAAACTCCCGTTAAAATTTTTATTAACATAATAACTGATATTTCGTATTCAATAAAAACTGTAAAACTTGTCCGACCGGTCTCAAGTTCAAATCCGTGCCGTGGCTCATTAGAATTTGGTATATTTATTGTGTTATTTAAAATCTGTAAAAAACGGCACAGTATACGAGAATTTCTCTAGAATATGTATAATTCTTACTAATATTGTAAATGCGAAAGTAAGCATGTTTATTTGTTTGTTACGCTTTCACGCTTAAACTACTGAGCCGATTTCAAAAATTCTTTCACCAATGGAAAGCTATAATATCAGGGAGTAACATAGGCTATATTTTATCACGGTATTCCCACGGGAACGGGAACTACGCCGCGGGTAAAGTGACTGAAACCGAAGCGAAGCGAGGGCGGGTTGATAGTACATATACATATATTATACTAGCAACCCGCCCTCGCTTCGCTTCGGTTACAGCCGCCTTACCCGCGTAGTTCCCGTTCCCGTGGGAATACCGGGAAAAATATAGCCTATGTTACTCCCTGATATTATAGATTTCCATTGGTAAAAGAATTTTTGAAATCGGGTCAGTGGTTTAAGCGTGAAAGGGTAACAAACAAACAAGCAAACAAATAAACAAACAAATAAACTTACTTTCGCATTTATAATATTAGTAAGGATTAGAAAAAGATAATAATTTTAAACCGATTAAGAAATATAATATGGATATAACATCTATACAAGAGAAAACTCCAAATAAAACCCTAAATCAACGCGTCTGACCAGCGTGGTATAGTAGGTCAATTTCACTCCTATTGTGGAGGAGGATCGAGCCCAACAGTGGGACTAGGGATGTGACTTGAAGGAGAAAAATCGATTAATAAATAATCGATTTTTCTTTAATAAATAATCGATTTTTCTTTGTTTAAAATAATTCGATTTGTAAAAAATCTATTAATTATTTTTAATTAATCGATTATTTTTAGAATCGATTTTTTTGCTAATCGTAGTTCTTTTTTAAATTTTTTCTCCCAACAGGATTATGATGACCTATTTTTTTTTTAGGAAATCTGAGATTTATTTTCTAATATAGTATGAAGCACTGACATTCGATCGAGCACTTTGCCCGACAGAATTGTGGTAACCTTTTTTTTAGATCTGGCAGTGATATTTATTTTCTATATAATAGAAAACTTTAAATTTAAACAAAAAAGCAAATACTAAAATAATCCATTAATTTTAATATAAACAAAATTCGATTCCCTTTTAATCGATTTTTATTATTTAGATAATTAAAATCGATTATTACAAAAAAATAATTGATTAATATAAAAATCGATTATTTTTTCACATCCCTAAGTGGGACGTATATAAGCTATGATAATGAATAACCTATTAACGTGACAAAATGGCTGCCAATTTTATAAACATTCGTTGAAAATGTCGATGACGTTAAAAGGAAAAGTTGTTAAACGGGTGTTTATCAACATTATGAGTTTTCCATTTCGAGAGAGTTTTACTTGGCATCGAGTTTATTCTGTCGATTCTCGGTAACTGTTAAAACTTTTGGACGGTTTTTTATTTCGAGATTTCCTTCTTAAGCATATTGTACTAGAACAACAACAATCGAATTCTTCATTACAAACAAAATATTGAAATTATATCTTTATTTTTAACTAGCTGACCCAACAGACCTTGTTCTGTTCAAATCTTAAACAAAAAAAAAACAAAAAAAGAACAGTTCCAATTATTAATCTAAACCATTCTTATATCCATCGGAATAACTAAAAAAAACATTAAAATCGGTCCAGCCGCTTAGAAGGAGTTCATTTACAAACATACGAACAGAAGATTTATATATATAAAGATAGAAAGGTTTATGTAGTCGAAAAAAGATTACATTAGAAAAGTTTATATAGTCGTTAAGTCTTCTTAAATTTTCTAATTTTCTGCACAACTTTCTTAATTTTATTTCCGTTAAAGTCTTTTTCAAAGTATTAGAAAACTTAAAAAAAAAGATGGACGAAATCGGTAAAGTCGTTCTCAAGTTATGTTATTGTCCTACCCGAACAGCGCCACCTACCGGGTCCAATTGTGAATCTAAACCATCCTCGAATCCTCTTAAACACACACAAAAAATTTCGTCAACATCGGTCCAGTCCTTTAGGAGGAGTTCACTGACATACACACGTACGCTAGAAATGTAATCATCATCATCATCATCATCGCAGCCCACATACGTCCCACTGTTGGGCTCGGGCCTCCTCCACAATGGGAGGGAATTTGACCTACTATACCATGCTAGTCAGACATGTTGGTATAGGGTTTCATTTCGAGTTTTCCTTCTCTTGCACAGATGTTATGTGCACATTATATCCCATAGTCGTCTTATACGACATCCACGGGCAAGATAGGGAGTGGTGAATTGTATTCTTAATCCGTCACCACACGGAAAAGAAATGTAATATATAAATAAAGATATGATTTTTTGAACGCAGTTCATTTCAGACTGATAGTAAACCTTTTTTTGGCTAAGCTATCGCCAGCGCATACGATGTCGAAGTTCCTGGTTGTCTGTGGTAAACCGGCAAACCCATTGTAAACCTAACCATACACTATAATCTTAAATATTAACTATAGTCTATCTAATCTAAGAAGTACATTTTGACAGATGTCAGAGCAAGTTGTCTAGGTATGTGAACCAAATAATCGCTATCGAAAACATCCGATTTTAGCGAGAAATCGATATTGATTCTCTTTATTTAATAATCGGTTTATTTTTCTTTTCACAAAAACGAAATGGATAAATTAAATGCTAAATTAATACTAAATAAATTTAATTCTTTTAGCATAAAATCTATTCATCATTTTTAGTAGGATTGGGTTAAGTAAAAACAAAAACTGGATTCGAAAATAGTTATTTATTCAGGTTCACTACTATTACTTAAAGTATCGTCGTCGCGAACAATACAATTTACAATTCAGCCATTGAAGGACAATGTAGAATCACGGTTTTGTTTCAATACGAAAATTTTGAGAATTTAGTTTATTCGATTAATTATTTAATTCTAATATTTTTACCGATTTTTTGGATATTCGTGAATTGGAATTGGTCAAGCACTACTGTTTAGAACGTCATAACGTGATATTGTAACATCGTTAATAACAACTACTGTTTTACATGTTGCTTGATTGTACAAGAAAGTTACTCTCAACGTTAATTATATAAATAACTTAATAGTTCTTTAAAATTTAAGATTTATTGTTTGCGATCATGTGTATACGTTTGGCCAAAGTTATTCTGTATTAAAAAATGCGAAACGTCAAAATCCACTTCTTAGATTAGATGAACTATAAACTGCATTTCTTTTGCTTCGCGAGACATTGGCCGAATTAAACATTTTCTTTTCCCTTTTTTTTAATTTATTGCAAGCGGTGCCAAACGAGCAAACAGTAGACCTGATGGTAAGTGTTGCTGCCGCTCATAGACCTTTACAAGGCCGCTGCCTACCGCGAAGAAAGTGAAGGCATTGAGGCTCAGTGTTATCAAGGGCACCACCAAAGCCTTCCACACAGTGGCGGCCTTAGGGGGTGGCGAACAGGGCAATCGCCAGGGGGCCTCGTGCTTACAGGGGCCTCGCGCTTACAGCGGCCTCACGCAACAACCCAAGCAAATTTAAAAAATATAGATTTTAAATTACATTTTTACTTATTAATTATATTTTTCACTTTGTTTTCAATATTATAAAATTTAAATTTTATTTATTTGTACAACTTTAGTATTTTTCATCAAACATGACAAATCCCTAAACCAAACAACCAGACCTACTTTCGTATCTCATACTTTTCACGAAGGACAAAGGGCCTCGCAAAGACCTGCCGCCCGAGGCCTCGCAAAGACCTGCTGCCCGGAGCCTCGCAATGGGTAAGGCCGCCGCTGCCTCCAGACACAAACACCCTCAGAAAGTTAGGCATACGGCTCTCTCGCTCACCGAACGAAGTGCAGTAACAAATTGTCACTACTCGGACGTCGATTTTCTGCGAGAGTATGGATATATAAATACTAAAAATATCCCCATGTCTAACTTATTAATATTGAACTTTGTAACAATTTTATTTATCTCAGATTCGTTCCGCACACACTCCGCTAAAAAATGATACAGAGCAAAAAATTTACGTGTTGGTATAGGGCTTTACATCGAGTTTTCCTTCTCTTGCACAGATCTTATATACATATTATATCCTTTTTTTTTATGGGTGGGCTATGGTAAGCGCACGCGCGGTCCAGTCCCTCCGGGGCGATGAAAAGACAGCGCGCGGGCCCATAACCCACCCGTACCCACGTCACCTCGTTGTTGGGCCGACCACCGGAGCAGATGTGACTTGTCGTCAGTGGTCGGCCCAACGGAATACCCTTTCGGGTAACCTCACCTCTCGACGTCCTGGGACATCGGTCGCCGTCGCGCGGCCAACGTTATATTACAAAGCTAGCAAAATTATTCAATATAACACTAAAACACAAGAGTAATTGATAAAATTTAAAAGCCCTACATGACACTGATATTTCAGTCAAAATTCCATTGTAAAACTTATCTATAATTTAAATTTAATGTCATAATTTTCACGAAACTCACTTGGCATCCCTATATGTATATAAATATATATATTTGTCATTTAAATATAGTCTTCCTGTGTTGCTATACTTCCTGCATCTATAATTATGTCGTCTCCTTCTTTTATCTATGAATATATCACTACTAATGACTTAGCCGAACTAATGATTCCTGAAATATACCATTTCTACCAAAAATGGCGTCCATTTTCTTTATTATTGTTTCTAGTGCATTGGTTAATGGAAAGATTTTGATTATTGTTAATGGAAAGTTTATGGTTAATGGAAAGATTTTGATTTTGATTATGACCTTAGTCCGCCCGTGACCATGAATGCTGCAAAGTGTTCGAAACGTCGGGCAATCATAAATCAAATACAAACGCGATATAATCCGTAAAAGTAGTTTTATTTACAATACACTTCACTCCCTATTTTGTATATATAGTAGGTAAGCATATAAAATCTATGTAAGATAGGGAAAACTCGAAACAAAATCCTATACCAACCTGTCTGCCGGCCCAACAACGAGGGCGAGGTGGATACGGGTGTGCTATGGGCCCGCGCGCCGTCCTTTCGTCGCCCCATGCCGCGCGCGCTTACCATAGCCCACACATAAAAGAAAAAAAGAAATACCAACCTGTCTGACCTGCTGCTGGTCATATAGTAGTAAAATAGTAAGGTCAATTTCCCTCCTATTGTGGAAGAGGCTCGAGCCCAACAGTGGGACGTATATGAGTTGAAATGATGAATGCTGATGATGACAAAGTGTTATCCTGCGTGGGAATTGAACCCGCGACACTGACACGGTAGATTTATATCTTAACCACTACGCCATCTGTGCAATCATTAATTAACATACACAAATAACACAGTCTTAAAATGATTTGAAGTGAAACTTCTTTGGGCGCATGGGGTAAATTTTTTACGGATGAAACGAGTCACGAAGATGTGCAGCGTTTTTGTTGAAGAAAAGCGAGAGAGCGATTGAGACCGATTGAGAGAGAGTGAAAAAGGGCGAACATAGCACGAAGCACAGCCATGGGGCGACAGTAGGAACTGTTTGACTTGGTACCACCGTCACCGTTTTACCAACGTACCACTCGACACCGCAGCAGGGTTCATCCATTTCACCTGGAAACGTTATGGTCTTCAACTGTACGTTTCCAGCGATCATTTCTCCCACGTACGTGCAGGCTCTGGAATGAACTACCTGCTGCTGTGTTTCCCGAGCGCTATGACATGTCCTTCTTTAAACGAGGTTTAAGAAGAGTATTTTCTTCACGGTAGGCAACGGCCTGGCTATGCCCCTGGTATTGCAAAGGTCCATGTGCGGCAGTGTCACTTACCATCAGGTGTGCTGCCTGCTCGATTGCTACCATCGGCAATAAAAAAAAAAAAAGAGCAAGCGAGTGAAAAGATCGAGCGATTTTTTTAATTTTAATTTTTCTTAATATTGATAAAAACACATGGAACCAAAGAAGTTTCACTTCTGACATGCGTACTTAGTACTATGCTATTTTTTTCTGGATATCACGGACGGATAGTTCATGATGGAGATACAACAGTCTCCAAACCCTTAGAATAATAACGTATAGAAGGATAGTGTCAATACTTCGAAGGTTCGAAATTTGAATCTAAAAACACTAATGGCGCGCAGACGATTACACACGCACACACTCACACCACTATACAAATTATGAAATCAAATTTTGTTTTTATTAACATAAATCGTTGAAATAGTTTTAAAAGTGACGTTAAAAACTTTTTTAAGTTTTACAAATGTGTTATGACACCATTTGAATGCACAAACCGTCATAATTACCTATTTATTTTTTAAGAGTTGCGTACGTACGTGCAGTACAGTGACTTGTACATTACGGAACGGTTCCGGCGTAAGCTCCATTAGGCTCCAATTAAAATGCATCACTTTTTGTGCGCGAACTTACCTTCTATATGTTATTATTCTAAGCTCCAAATCCTTCTGTTCTTGTTCTTACTCCATTACCACACGTGTTATTTATACTATTTGATTGATATAAGCTCTTGAAAGTAATTCGCATTAAAGATTATGCGTAAATCAATAAAATATACATGATATCAAATTTGGATGATTGCCAGCATTGAAATAAACGCATTGAGTAGTAGAATTTGAACGTTTCAGGGACTTTGGTAGTTTTTTTTTCATTTTAATTCCTTATCTATAATTTTCACGTGGTGACGGAATAAGAATACAATTTACCACTCTGAAAACACAGGTATTCGACGGGTATGTGTTACCAGTGATAACTTACGGCACGAAAACGTGCTCTCTAAATGTGGACCTCATAACCAAACTCAAAGTCGCTTAACATGCTATGGAGCGGGCCATGCTCGAGATTTCTCTGCGAGATAGAATCCGAAATACGGAAATTCGTAGAAAAACGAGTGAAGTGGCAATGGGCAGGCCACATCGCTCGGCGAACCGACAACCGCTAGGGAAGAAAGGTTCTCGAGTGGCGACCACGTATCGGACGACGCAGTGTACGACGCAACTAGGTGGATCGATGACCTGGGTAAAGTTGCTGGGCGTTATTGGATGCGGGCGGCACAGGACCGCAGTAGGGAAACAAGAGGGAGGCCTACGTCCAGCAGTAGACGGCGATGGGCTGAATGTTAATGATAATCTATTTGTCTTGCTTCTAAACCATTAATATTTTTATATTTGATTTAAAACTATTAAATGTACATAGATTAATCAAAGAATTACAAATTATTATTTATAGTTTTTATAAACAAATAACAACGCCAAAGTGCTCTTCAGTTTAGAATTGACGTCAACTTTTATAACGTAAACATGGCTGGCATATGTAGTGAATTAAAAAACTATATAAACATATTTTTCATTCAACATTATCACAGATTATATTCGTGACGTCATATTACGGGTTTTTTTTTTTTGGGGTTGGTTACAGTCGGTGCTCTCCTCGTACCACACCGTCCGGGGCGACAGAGGGACGTAAGCACGCACACCCACAACCCACCCGTATAGCACGTCGCCTTTGTCGTTGGGCCGACCACCGGTGCAGAGTTCCTTGACTTCAATGGTCGACCCGACGGAATAGCCCTAGGGAGTACCCTCTCCCGTCGACGTCCCCTACCGGGACGCCGATCGCCGTCGCGAGGCTAACCTCTCCGTGGGTGCCGGAATAAATCCCCGGTCCGGTCACCCGCAATGAGTGATTTTATCGCAATTTTATTTGATTTTGAATTTTTTTTTCGAACTTTCGAACACCTTTGGTCGCCAAGTCTCTCTTTTAACAAGTCATCGTTTTTTTTTTTGTGTGTGTATTATAGCTGTTGGTCGCAGATGACCTTGACAGCTTAACCCGGACTATGGGTGAGCGCTGATGGCTCTCAACCCGGTGCAAGTCATCGTTATTACAGTATTTTTATATACCTGCCACATTATCTATACCAATAAATAAAATTGGAGTGTCTGTTTGTAATGTCAAAATAATAGGCTTTTTTCATGCTCACACGGTTATTTACACGACACCCATGCCTAAAATACAGATTAATAATTTTTTGTCTGTCTGTCTATTTGTTCCGGGTAATCTTCAAAACGGCTGGACCGATTTCAAAAATTCTTTTACCAATGGAAAGCTATAATATCAGGGCGTAAACTAGGCTATATTTTATCCTGGTATTCCCACGGGAACAGGAACTACGCGGGTAAAACGACTGAAACCGAAGCGAAGCGAGGGCGGGTTGCTAGTTAGGAAATAAATATTGACCCATATTTCTGATAAAAATTTTTTGATAGAATACAACCAACACGGTTCAGGACGAATAATTATCACTAGGTTATAATTAATCCCCCCCCCCCCCCATTTTATAAGGTTCGCATAGTAGGGGAGTACTACTGGTTTAATGTCAATAACTATAGATATCCTGACTAGAGTGATCCCTTAGGTGTCTTTTACGACATCCACGTGCAAGATAGGGTATGGTAAATTGTATTCTTACTCCGTCACCACACGGATACATTCTATACAAGATATAAGCATAATAATATGTATAATTATACATGTATTTTGTTTGAGAACAGTTACAAACCGGATGATACGCGCTTTTCCGTTAGAACGTCTGTTATTAGAAGCGTAGTGATGTGATATTGTTTATAAGCATTATATCGATAACAATAAAAAAAAAATTAAAAAATATTGGAATTAATTGGAATAGTTGATTTGTTTTTTATTGCAAGCAGTGGCAAACGAGCAAATAGTACACCTGATGGTAAGTGTTGCCGCCGCTCATGGACCTTTACAGTAATTATTATGACAATTTATTAATTTAAACTTAACAAATATACTACCACCGGCTTGTAAGAGAAAGAAACTCTAAATAGAACTCTATAATAACACGTCTAACCACCGTGGTATAGCGAATTGATTTCTCTGTCCTAACAGAGGTGGCCCGAGCTCAACAGTGGGGCGTATATAAATAAAGACGATGATGATAATGAATCTAATAGCTCGATGATAGAATTCACAATTTACTTTCACTTCTATGGGCAGTCCCCAAAGTACGCCTGACGGTTTCACCCGCAGCTCCTCTTACCGTGGGAATATCGGGATAAATTATAGCCTAGGTATTATTCTAATATGTAAGCTATATTATTGTGAAATTTTATCAAAATCCATTCAGTAGTTTTTGCGTGAAAGAGCAACAAACATCTTCACATCCTCACATTTTTACATCCTCACATACTCACAAATTTCGACGTTTCACATCTGCCAGACGTCCTGAGTGACGGCTCACTTATTTCTTACTAAATATAAAATTGTATACAAGATATATTATTCCGATAATAGTATTCCGATAAGTGTCGATTGGAATCCAGCGTATTTTTTTTATGGGTGGGCTTTGGTAAGCGTACACGCGGTCCATTCCGTCCGGGGCGACGAAAGAACGCCGGGCGGGACCCTAACCCACCCGTACCCACGTCGCCTTCGTCGTTGGGCTGACCACCAGTGCCGAGTTCCTTGTCCTCAGTGGTCGGCCCGGATTAAAGTCCCCCATGCGGTCACCCGCGGCTTCAGCTGGGGCGGCATCAGGCACAGATACTCGCGCCTGCACCGCCCAAATCGCCGGTGGTGGAACTTGTCACCGAAGAGGAGTTCCTTTCACGCATGATCCGCCGCCTCCTTTCGTGAGATGACGGCCTCACAGAAGGCGGCGACCGCCTCCCAGGAATCCTGTGTATAGCATTCATTTTGCAATCGTAAATACATTTTTATAAATAACCTAACATGCCAAACGCAGAAAACTAAATACGATAACTCAATAAGTCCATCATTTGCTATAACAAAGTAAACAAGGCTCATCAAGCCAAAGTTTCTTACTCCCGTTGAAAGATCGATGTACATGAGGTGACCTATAAGGTGATATCGTAAGCCAATAATGCAGACCGCTTGCCACGTGTTCGCTTGTAATACAATGCGTAAATATTACGCGTTGATATAAATATAGGTGACATATTTTGGCATCAATTTATTTTCAATAATAGTTCGTTCAACGCCAATCCCTTTCACTGAATCTGGCTGCGTAGATGGCGTAGTGGTTATGATACTGACCTACAGTGCAGCTATTATAGCTATCAGGGGATTCAGTTCGGGTTCGATCCATCTTTGAAGTGAAACTTCTTTGCGCGCATGAGGGTAAATTTTTTACGATGAAATGCAATTTAGTGACACGAAAATGTGAGACTTTCTTCTCCAAGAAGAGGGATAAAGCGATTGAGATCAATTGAGAGAGAATTAGAAAGGACGAACATAGCAAGCACATAGCCATGGAGCGATAGTAGGAAGCAAGCGAGTGAGAAAGATCAAGAGAGAGAATGAGACAGTACATTTTTATATTATAATATTATTTTTTTTTAATATTGACAAAACACGTGGCAATAAAGAAGTTTTACTTCTGACATGCGTATTTGTACGCATTTATATTTTTTTTGTTTTATGTTCTGAGTCTGAATGTAATTTGTGTCGGTTAATTATGTTTGTAAAGTCACACCGCAATACAAGCCCTTAGCCCAGGTGTTGTCTTATAAAAAACAAAATCAAATTATAAATTACAGTATTAGTTTTGTTCTAAGCAATCGATACTATCATCTTAGCTCATATAAATCTTAAAGTTGGGCTTGAACTTCGTCCACAATAGGAGGGAAATTGACCGCGCTGGTCAGACGTGTTGATAGAGGTTTTTATTTCAAATATTTCTTCTCTTTAAATGATCTTTTAAAATTTTATGTTTTGTACCTCGCCCGTAAAACAAGAATTCATCTCGGCTTATAGACATCCCACTGCAGGGCTCGAGCCTCCTTCATAATAGCAGAGAAATTGGCCTACTATGCCACACTGGTAAGACATATTGGTATAGGGTTATATTCTCTTGCATAAATATTATATGCATATTTAATCGCTTAGTCGTCTTTTACGACACCCTTAAGATAAGGAGAAGTATTCCCTTAAAAATAAAAAATAATTATTTATCGATAAAATTTATGTAATGCACGCACAACACTACGGCACGTATATAACTTCTATATTTAGGTAAGACAGTGACCTTTGCTTTGTGTAAATGCTTACGAAGATTCCACTAACGCATATTGGCATCTAAATAAAGACATTTACTGCATCCAGACGTTATTATACTAATCTATATATAAGCCAGAAAATGGTCTTTATATCGATTCGGAATTTTGACGGGACTGTCAAAATGTATGCCTTAACGTTTTATTCATTATTGATGTGAAACATCTATAGGCGAGAGCACTACACATTGTAAATAAAACTACTTTTACGGATTATATCGCGTTTGTATTTGATTTATGATTGCCCGACGTTTCGAACACTTTGCAGCATTCATGGTCACGGGCGGACTAAGGTGTCTCACGTCCAACAAGTAATCGTTATTACAGACATTTATAATTATCTACCCGATACAGAAAATTAGTTATAAATTTATTAAATTTTGACCCATATTTTAGTACAAATTTATTGCCAGTGTAACAAGAAAATGATTCTATATGAAAAAATTATATTGTTTATGGTTAGTAATTATTAATTATTAAATTTGTAGCAATTATTGTTACAATTTGTTGATTTAAAACTAACAAAACTGATATACTACCACCGGATCGGAACGCGGCCACACTGAGAAAGATCCGGCAAGAAAACTCAGGGGACATGATGCTAAATTAATATTGATTTTTAATTTTAGATGCAGCTTACTTTGTCTTTCTAAAAGATTTTTGATTTATAAAATTATCTTTAACCATTATTATTGTGGGTCAAATCTATACAATAAGTGCTCACAGTATCATGCAGTCTTGTGGTGGTCTCTTTGGAATTATTCGACTGCGTGTGGTGACGGAGTAAGAATACAATTCACCACTCTCTATCTTGCACGTGAATGTCGTAAAAAACGACTAAGGGATATTTTATGCAGATAACATACCTATTATGCAGAAGAAAAACTCAAAAAAACCGGCTAAGAGCATGGTTGTCTGTAAAGTCGGTTTACGGACGATAGTTAACGTGACAACGTCATAACAAAACATTGATGAAATATTAATTTTAATTTGAAATGAATTGAATTGAATGAAATTTGAATGAAAATTGAAATGAATAATTTTTATTGAATTATCATTATTCTGTATGGATACAAAGGAGTGAAATGAAATCTACAATTTAATTGATAAACATTTTACAATTATAATACGGTTATATTATTAATAAACCGTATTATAATATGTAAAATCAATCAGCGTAACGGGACAAGTAGCGTAACGGGACAAAGAGCGTAACGGGACTTTTTCATGCATGCAGCCAGCGTTCATCGATTTATTAGACGTTGTCACGTCAATAAAATCCTGTACCAACACATATTTGAGCGTCAGATAGTAAGTGGATTTTTTCCATTGTGGGCAAGACTAAAGTCCAATATTAGGACTAAAGCAGACTGAGATCAAACAGAATTCAATATTTACCCGAATCTATGTTGTTTTTCCGTGTGGTAACAGAGTAAGAATTCCGCGACCTCTTACCCGTGGATATAGAAAGAGATGACTGCAATAAAATATTAGCAAGCCGCCCTCGCTTCACTTCATTTACAGCCTTACCCGCGTAGTTCCCATTCCCGAGGAAATACCGGCATAAAATATAGCCTGTATTACTCAGGGATAATGGTGGCGGTATTTTTTTTTTTTTTTTTTTATTATTGCAAACGGTGGCAAACGAGCAAACAGTACACATGATGGTAAATGTTGCTGCCGCTCATGGACCTTTACAGGGTCGCTGCCTACCGCGAAGAAAGTGAAGGGAGTGTGAATGCGTACATTGAGGCTCAGTGATACCAAAGGCACCACCAAAACCCACCACACACAAACACCCTCAGAAAGTTGGGCTTCCGGCTCTCTCTCTTTTATTTCGGCACAGTAGTTTTTGAGTTTATTCATTTCAAACATACACATAAAAATACAAATTTTTCCTCTTTAGTGTAGACGTGCAAGAGACGTAAATCTATACCAATAAATAAAATTGGAGTGTCTGTTTGTAATGTCAAAATAACAGACTTTTTTCATGCTCATGCGGTTATGTGCACGACACCTATGCCTAAAATAGCAATTAAAAAATTTTTGTCTGTCTGTCTGTCTGTCTGTCTGTCTGTTTGTTCCGGGTAATCTTCAAAACAGCTGGACCGATTTCAAAAATTCTTTCACCAATGGAAAGCTATAATATCAGGGCGTAAACTAGGCTATATTTTATCCCGGTATTCCCACGGGAACGGGAACTACGCGAGTAAAACGACTATAACCTATAACCGAAGCGAAGCGAGGGCGGATTGCTAGTCTCGAAATAAAACTCCATAGTTACCAATCTGATCAGCGTGGTATAGTAGGTCAATTACCCTCCTATTGTGGAGCAATTGTTATAGAACCATACTGTCGACAGTCTACAGCCGCGGGCCGGTCCGTCCGGGGTATTTCCACGTTCTCGTAGAAAATCGACTTCTAAGTAGTAGCAATTTGTTACTGCGCTTCGTTCGGTGAGCGAGAGAGACGGAAGCACAAATTTCTGAGGGTGTTTGTGTGTGGTGGGTTTTGGTGGTGCCTTTGGTATCACTGAGCCTCAATGTACTCATTCACACTCCCTTCACTTTCTTCGCGGTAGGCAGCGACCCTGTAAAGGTTCATATGCGGCAGCAACACTTACCATCAGGTGTACTGTTTGTTCGTTTGCCAACGTATACAATTTAAAAAAGTCTGGAATGATGAAAAACTTGAACGCCGGTGAAATTAAAACTACGAAGCCGTCCATTAGTCTACCACTGAATTATCTCTGTCATTAAAATTATAAAAGAAAATGAAAATACATCTCTCCATAAACTTCTCCCCAACATCCGCTTTCGTAAATTCTAATAATTGACACATAAATTTTCTTAAATCTTTCGCCATTACATTTCGTCTCTATCAAACGTATTAATAAAACAATAAGTTGAAGCGAGACATCAATATTTACTTAACCACTCCAGAAATATTACCCTATTTCCTTATTTTTCTTACAAATCTATCATTACGATTTTATACAGGTTGATATAAATATTGTTAACTTTCAAGCCGCCCTCGCTTCGCTTCGGTTTTAGTCGTTTTACCCGCGTAGTTCCCGTTCCCGTGGGAATACCGGGATAAAATATAGCCTAGTTTACGCCCTGATGTTATAGCTTTCCATTGGTGAAAGAATTTTTGAAATCGGTCCAGCCGTTTTGAAGATTACCCGGAACAAACAGATAGACAGACAAAAATTTTTTAATCTGTACTTTAGGAATAGGTGTCGTGCTAATAACCGTGTGAGCATGAAAAAAGCCTATTATTTTGACATTATAAACAGACACTCCAATTTTATTTATTGGTATAGATTTATTTTGAGGTGATAAAATTTTATATATCTGTAGTGTGGTTAGAGGCCGTCCATTAATCACGCGATCTTTTTTAAGCATTTTAACCCCCTCTCCCCCTTGGTGATACGTGGTGAGATTTAAAACTACCGATCATCGCGTATATTTTTAGTACTTAAAGAGGATCTTAAAATTTTTAGAGTAATATCTTTAAATACAGGTATAAAGTATAATCTTATTTTATTCTGAAATTAAGGATCATGATAAAAATGTCTAGACATCATGTCTATCGGTTTGAAAATCGCGCGTTTTGACGAAAAAATAAATACACGTGATATCTTACTACAACTACAGCCCATTGTGATATTTCGCTTTCGTCGTCGTGTGATACGTCGATTTTTGTCAAACACCTCCCCTTTCAAGCCTCACGTGATTAATGGATGGCCCCTTACGGAGTAGGAATACAATTCACCACCCCCCTCTCTCACCCGTGGGAGACCACTAAACTCTCTGATGTTTACGCGAGCACTATACATTGTAAATAAAACTAATTTTACGAATTTTATTGCTTTTCTATTTGATGTATCTTTGCCCGACATTTCAAACACTTTACAGCGTTCAAATTCACGGTCGGACTAAGATGTCTGACGTCCAAACAAGTCAACGTTATTACAGATTTTTATAATTATCTACCCATTTAGTCCGGCCGTGACTTGAAAGAATAAAGTGTTTAAAGCATCGGATAATCATAAATCAAATACAAACGCGATAAAATCCGTAAAAGTAGCTTTATTTACAAGACCACTAAGGGATTAAATATGCATATAACATGTATGCAAGAGAAGGAAAACTCGAAATAAAATCCTCTACCAACCCGTTAAACCAGCGTGGTATAGTAGTCAATTTCCTTCCTATTGCAGAGGAGGCTCGAGCCCAAAAGTGGGACGTTTATGAGCTAAAATGATGATAAATCCTATCCTACTTACCACTAATATTATAAACGCAAAAGTTTATGAGGATGTGAAGATGTTTGTTGCTCTTTCACGCAAAAACTACTGGATGGATTTTGATGAAACTTCACAACAATATAATATACACATATCAGAATAACACATAGAAAGAAAGAAAGAAAAATAATTTATTACTCCTTTACGGGAGGGAAACATCACAAAAGCTCAAACAGTGAGTACAATATATATAAAACAATAAATATTAAAGAAAAATACAAAAAGAAATTGATATCAACACTGGTTTTCCCTTCGCAAAAGAGAAAAAGGATCGCTGCTCAGCATATTGTTGAGGCATCTACTATAGGAGAGATACCGCAACGCTGTTATTCTGCACCGTCCTGCGACGTCTGTCAGCAAAGTACTGGCAGCAGCTGAATATAATTGAACTAACAAATTACAGCTGATTTTGTAAATAATATTCAAAGAATAGAGAAAAAAAAAACAAATAATAATAAACATATGGATTAAGTGCAGTACAAATCAAAGTAAAAATATTATGTGCGTGTACAAGTGCGACGTAGTGTTAATTATTTTTTCAATTTAGATATTTCAATTTAGATTCTTTCTCCCCATATTTCCACTTTAATTTTTTCTTTTTTTCCTTACCATGTTACCCTTATTTTTTATCTCATTATATTAATTAGCTATAAGTAATGAAATAATGTACATACCTTTTTATTGTGCATGATGTGGCACCTTTAAAAATTGTGCAACTTAGTTTAATTTTTCATAATAATATTTATTAAGTTTGTATTTTTAGTTGTAGCAATTCTTGGTTGTCCAAATAAATAAATAAATAAAGTACAAGTTATCTAATCTTACGCGTATAAGTAAAAATAAAAAATAATAAAATAAACAAAAATAACATTAACAGACAAAAATAACATTTAACAGACAAAACAAAAAACAAAAGGAAATGCAATTTACAACAACATAATAACTAGTAGGTGGTATTTTATGTGATGTAATAAGAAAAGGTGCTAAAGTGTCGTGAATGTGAAAGATTAATGATAATATTATAGTGTAACACACAATATTGAACGACAACAAGCTTATTTATTGCCAGACATACTTTTAAACAGGGTATAAAAAAAAGAAAGAAAATTTGGTCTACAAAGACCACACACCGCGATTTAAACTTACATAAGAATGCAAAAACAAAAAGATATTATTCTGTGGCATAATTAATGTTCAATACTATCGTGGTAACCCTTACTAGTCTGTGAATGTTATAGAGATATCTTGTATGTCAGTGGTGAATGTTATCTGCGGTTGTTTACGTACATATACGTGTTTGTTTTAATTTAAAAGTCACCAATTGTTATATGAAATCTAAGACAATTACGCGATTGACCATAATGAGCCTGACCGCAGCAACACATTTCTGGGTGCATAGGCTATAATTTATCTCGATATTCCCACGGGAAGAGGAACTGCGGCCGAAATCGCAGGGTGCTGCTGGTGTCTTATAAATCGATGAACACCGTCTGCACGCAGGAAAAAGTATGACTCCTTGTCACGTTCCGCCTGAGCCGTGTAAACGAGAGCGTAAAACAAGAGAGACACGATTTATCTAAACGTTCGGCTTGTGACGCATTAAAAATATTTGAATTAACGATTGCAAATAAACATTAATTTATTTTAAAAATGTAATTTTAATTAACGCCTTTATATACAAAATAATCGTTATTTTGTGTGTAATAATAATTCGATTCAATTCAGAAAATTATGCAATTTATCATCAATGTTTTCTGTCTTTCGAGATTGTTTTTTTTATTTGAGAAAAATTGTTTAATTTACACCTTATATAGACAGGCCACTCGGTAGTAAAATGTTATCAAAATCGGTCTAGACTCTGAAGATTGCCCGAAATAAACAGACAGACAATTGTTTAAACTGGTTTTAGGCATAGGTATTGTCCAAATAACCGCGTGAGAGATGAAAAACCCTACTATTTTGACATTACAAACAGAAAATTTCATTTTTTTTTAATTTTTATATAAATAAAGTGCTTGGCATAAAAACAACGACAAAGCTAGACGGACTGTAACGACACAGGACGTCTTGCTTTTTTCCAAATACTAATTTTTATGTGATGTTATCGAGTAAGAATACAACGCACCACTCCCTATCTCGCACGTGGATGTCGTAAAAGACGACTAAGGCATATAATATGCATATAACATTTATGCAAGAGAAGGAAAACTCAAAATAAAAATCTATACCAACATATCCATCCAGTATGGTATAGGAGGTTAATTTCCCTCCTATTGGCGAGACCGCTCGTGCCCAGCAGTGAGACGTTTATAAACAACAATTTAAAAATGAAGGAAATATAGAAAATGAAACAGCATGTATAATGTTGTAAAAAACCTTGTCAACATCACCAAGGACGTTGTATAATTAGCGTTGGCAGAACTCTTGGTGTTAGCCAATCCAAATATTGTGGCCTACTGGTCAGGAAGCCCAGAAAACTTATTACGTAAGACAACAGCCGACCTATTGGGACAGTTCTTATTATCTAAATAACCTCACGCCTTTGCTCCCGAAGGGTAAAACAGAGGCACAACTGTTTCTATAATTTCAAGTTTTATACGTCCCACTGTTGGGCTCGAGTATCCTCCCCTATGAAAGGTAAATTGACCTACCACGCTAAGGGACTAAGGGAAAAGACCACTAAGGGATATAACATCTGTACAAGAGAAGGTAAACTCGAAATAAAACCCTATACCGACCTGTCTGACCAGCATGGTATAGTAAGGTCAATTTTTGAGCATGTGTAGGAGCTCGAGCCCAACAGTGGGACGTATTTGAACTGAAACGATGATAATGATTAAATAACTTCACGCTTTTGCTCCCGAAAGGGAAAACAGAGTCCGTCACCCGCCGAGAGGCCGACCGCGTGAGGAAAGACCGACGTCCTCCCCGAGGGGGGGACGTCGGTCGATGGGAGGGTACCCCACTAGGGGGTATTCCGTCGGGCCGACCACTGATGATAAGTAACCCTGCTCCGGTGGTCGGCCCAACGATGAAGGCGACGTGTCACGGGTGGGTGTGCTTACGTCCATCCGTCGTGGTGTTCGGGTGGGTTGCGGTTGTGCGTGCTTACGCCCCTCTGTCGCCCCGGACGGAGTGGTGCGGGGAGTGCGCCGACCGCAGCCCAACCCAAAAAAAAAAAACCTAAAAGGGGCAAACAGAGGCACAACTGTTTCTATTAATTTTCTAATAATCAGTTTTGAGTATTTCTCCGTATAATAACTGTCATTATCATTTCAAATCATATACGTCCCACTCTTGGGCTTAAGCCTTATCCACTATAGGAGAGCAATTGATCTACCATACCGTGATAGTCAGACGTGTTGGCATAGCCTCATTTCAATTTTTTCTTCTCTTGCATAGATGTTATATGCGTATTATATCCCTTTACTATATCCACGAGCAAGATAAGAGATGGTGATTCCTTATTCCGTCACCACACAGGAATCATATTTATACTATACCGAAATCAAATACGTTGCTCTCGTTATAAGAATTCTCTAATAAAACCCCTTTATATGTTTATAAGACGCTTGTATACGAAATATTTTCTTTTAATTCCCTTCACTGTTAATTCTAACTCATAGTTAAATTTATGTATACGCAAATAAAAATAAAAACCGTAACCGCAACGCATCGTAAATCAAAAATAAAAATATAAATATTTCAACTTCAGAGAACGCTTAACGACGAAACAGTCGGCGGGTCCACTTCGTTGCGTACGGACATGACAGCTGGCCGCCATGTTTAATTTCTTCAAGAGGAAAGGCGGGAAACTCGAGCCCGTGACGGAAACTGACGACGACGGCCGAAAAATCCCGAACAACCCAGACCAAACGAAATTAACTTCAGTCACCGCGCGCGTGCAACGAAACGACACACAATCAAACGAAAAATTTAACTCAATACGTAAAGATGTAGTGAATTTGTTATTACCAGATACAGATTACAATAATCAGAAGACCGGTGTTGGTGCTATATTGCAAATAATGGCGGGAAAAAGGAAAAAATGCAAACGTAATAACACAAGAACGGAGTCGTGTCGAGTGAGCCCCATGAAAGAGACGAATATATTACAAAGGAGCAACTCGGATCGTAGAGTGAATGACGCACCCGTTCCCACACAAGCCAAAAATAATTCAGACGATGCGGAGTTCGTTAAAGCGTTGGTACTGCAGAAATATTCTAAGAGCAACGAAAACAATAAACACGTGTCTTTGGTGTACGTTAACGATCCGGATATAGATGAGAAAAAACATGCAGAGGCATTGCTTAGAGAGATTGCAAGGACTATAGACTGTACTGTTGATCAATTAAATGAAAGCAAACAAATGGGAGGCAGTGACAGTAAACTTGATAAAAGCGAGCCTTTATACGAGACGATTGACGAACGAAATACGGCATACAGAAATGAATTAAAAGGTGAATTGAATAAATTATTAGAAAAGGACTCTAAAAGTGATAGTTTCAAATCTTTGGATAATGAATCGCCTGGTATTACAAAGAAATCTAATTTGAAACCTCCTAAATCTGATACGGAGGGTTGTTCTGATGATGATAGATCAGATAATGGAAAGAAACGGGTCACATTTAGAAAACACATTATCTTTGATGATGGTGAACAACAAACGGATGAGGAAGTTTGCTCTTCTTTCGAGTCTTTAAGCTCAGAAGACGAAGAATATCTAGAAGATGCCGATGATATATTTGAAGATAATAAAACAGTGATAAATGTGAATGAAAAAACTGAACCGGTGACGATTAAAGTTGAAAGTCCTGATGATTTAAAGAGGATCTCTAGTGATAATAGTGATAGTGGATTTATAGAAATAGGTGATAAAAGCGATGTAGAGAGGACGGTGGAGGAAAGTGAGACTGAGGAGAGTGAGTGCGAAAGTGAAACGGATGAAGAGATAATAGAAGAAATAGTTGAAGAAGTTAGCATATGCCAACCGATCGTCGTCGAACCAAGTATTCCGAAGCTTCCAGAAAATCAGTAAGTACATTATGATATCTGATGTTTACGGGAGTATAACACTATGTAAATAAAACTATATTTACGGATTTTATCGCGTTTGTATTTGATTTTTGATTGCCCGACGTTTCGAACAGTTTACAGCGTTCACTGACACGAACAGACGCGATAAAATCCGTAAAAATCGTTTTATTCACAACTAGCAACCCGCCCTCGCTTCGCTTCGGTTATAGGTTATAGTCGTTTTACCCGCGTAGTTCCCGTTCCCGTGGGAATACTGGGATAAAATATAGCCTAGTTTACGCCCTGATGTTATAGCTTTCCATTGGTGAACAAGTGATAAAAAAATGTAGGTACTTATCTATACCAATAAATAAAATTGGAGTGTCTGTTTGTAATGTCAAAATAATAGGCTTTTTTCATGCTCACACGGTTATTTGCACAACACCTATGCCTAAAATAGCAATTAAAAAAATTTTTGTCTGTCTGTCTGTTTGTTCCGGGTAATCTTCAAAACGACTGAACCGATTCAAAAATTCTTTCATCAATGGAAAGCTATATATCAGGGAGTAACTTAGGCTATATTTTATCCCGGTATTCCCACGGGAGTGGGGACCACGCGGGTAAGGCCACTGAAACCGAAGCAAAGCAAGGGCGGGTTACTAGTATTTAATATTTCTGTTTTATTCCGTGTGGTGAAGGAGCAAGAATGATGGTGATGGTGTCGTAAAAGATGACGACATAATGTGCTGATGAAATTTATGTAAGACTAGCAACCCGCCCTCGCTTCGCTTCGGTTTCAGTCGTCTTTCCTGCGTAGTTCCCGTTCCCGTGGGGATACCGGGATAAAATATAGCCTATGTTACTCCCTGATATTATAGCTTTCCATTGGTGGAAGAATTTTTGAATCGGTTCAGCCGTTTTGAAGATTGCCCGCAACAAACAGACAGACAGACAAAAAATATAAAATGTATTTTAGGCATATGTATAGTGTAAATAACCGTGTGAGCATAAAAAAAAGCGTATTATTTTGACATTACAAACAGGCACTCCAATTTTATTTATTGGTATTGGTATAGAAAAGGAAAACTCGGCATAAAACTACTAACTAACGTCTAATCAGCGTGGCATAATATCCCTCCCATTGTGGAGGAGGCTCGAGCCCAGTATTAAGATGTATATCAGCCGAGATCATGATGAGACGACTAAGGGATATAATATGCAGATCAAATTTATTCAAGAGAAGAACAACTTTACGCCAGATGCCGCTCTAGTCGAGGCCGCGGGTGACTGGACCGGTGAATAATCCATGATCCGCAGAAAGTATGACCGCGCGAGGGCGACAGACATCCCAGAAGGGGCGTTAGGGAGGATATCTGAGAGGTTATCCCGCCGGGCTGGCCACAGACGACAAAGAACTTGGTACTGGTGGTCGGCCCAAAAAAAATGAGAAGAAAATATCGACATAAAACTCCAACCAAAACTTCTAACCTGCGGGGTATAGTAAATCAATATCCCTCCCAATATGAAGAAGGTCCGTGCTCAATAGCTGGGCTGAGGAGAAGTGCATCTGTTATATATTTTTGTCATATTGCTCAATCGTTATGCAAATATACGAAAATAATACTAAGAGAATGATTAACGCAAACTTTCGAGTGTCCACTCGTCTCTACTAGCCCACGCAAAATTTAACTGTTTATATATTGAAAACAAGCATTTTATACAGATGTTCGGAGAACGGGCACTTTTTCTGTGCTAAGCGTAACACGAAAGCGTTTCACGATACATATTTTTTTTTCTTTATTTAAAGAGCTTTTAAACAAATGTGAATATGACACTCTTTTTTTTTTTTTTTGTGGGTTAGCCGCGGTCGGCACGCCTCCGCACCACTCCGTCCGGGGCGACAGAGGGGCTTAAGCACGCAACTCCCGCGACCCACCCGAAAACCACGTCGCCTTCGTCGTTGGGCCGACCACTGGAGCAGCGTTAACTTGTCGTCAGTGGTCGGCCCGACGGAATACCCCCTATTGGGGTACCCTCCCATCGACCGACGTCCCCCCCTCGGGGAGGACGTCGGTCTTTCCTCACGCGGTCGGCCTCTCGGCGGGTGACGGACTAATCCCCGGTCACGTCACCCGCAAATATGACACTCTGTAGGTACAATCAAAATATAATGTTGACTTAATTATAGCTTAAACTAAATATTGCTAGCTTTTCTAAGATTTAGCGCATATTTGACCATGTCCAGTATCAGTTTCACTTCCTCCACCAGAGGGTCCGATAAAGTGAAACCGACACTGAGTTGTGATCCGAGGGCTTTCTTCCGAGCACATCTTGTCAAGATATGATACACGTCTTCATTGTCTTCTATGCAAACGTCACATTTGGATGACGGTACTTTCCTCATTAGGTTGCCAAATTTATTTAACGGCATATGTCCGGAACGAAGCCGCATCAACAGAGTCAAGTCCCCTCTAGATTAGAAACATTTATCGAGCCATGGCTGAGGCATAGGTGCCGACTGGATCGTTCTGTACCATATTCCTTTCTCCTTTGAACGTTGATCAAAATATTCTTTCCATTTACATAAGCAGGTATTTTTAATGGTTGGTATATGTTCAGTGTAATGAGGAGCAACTGTAAAGTCAATACCTTCTGAACTAGCTTGCCTGGACAGTAGGTCAGCCTGCTCGTTACCATAAATGCCTATGTGGGATGGAATCCACTGGATTTTAATTGTTTTACCCTGTCCCATAAGCTTTATGAGAGACCTAATGATAACATAAGCAACATGAACGCCTCTGAAGGTTGTAGAACAACGGGCCAGATCCTGTATTGCACTTTTGGAGTCTGTTAGTATTACAATAGATTTATTATTGAGTGTCTCTATATAAGACAAAGCCTCTGAGATAGCAACAAGCTCTGCATCCATAATTGAAATATTAGAATTTATTTTAATTTTAATAGAGTGTTGGTGGTTTTCATCATAAAATGCTACTCCAATAGAATTATTTGCTTTTGAAGCATCGGTATAAATCTTAAGAAAACTCAAAAATCTATTTAAATATTCAGTACATCGGTTTTTTAAAATAGTATAAGTTTCACGATACATTAAAGGTGCTATTCCAACTTTGGCTGCAGGCTGCGGGTGCAGGCAGTATATGCGGCGGCTGCACGAAGCCGGCTGTTGTTGCACGACTGCTTTTCTATGTAGTAGTATAAATTTCTGTGAAAACATTCCAAACGTGGCTGCGGCTGCACGTGCTGCCGAGCCTCGGCTGCAAATGCTGCTCGCAGACCAGTAGTGCTGCGGCTGCAAGTCGATGCGCACATAAGAAAAAAATGACTGCCCGCTGAGTTTCTTGCCGGATTTTCTCAGTTTGTGGCCGCGTTCCGATCCGGTGGTAGATTATTGTATTGTATTCAAACGTGTAATTTGACAATATGTAAGTGCCCTTAAGGGGCCTATGCAGAATAAATGATTTGATTTGATTTGATACATAGTTACGTCCCTTCAACCTACTTAGACAAGTCGCTACTCGGACCCAATCTCACCAAACTTAATTTTCAATCAAATTAGCGCTTATATTGAATAGAATCATAGAATTTGTATCGGCTCTCTGGTCGTCACCTGCTGCCTGCCGCAGCACGTGCAGCCAGCCTCGGAATCACTACCGGCTGCGGAT
The DNA here is from genome assembly GCA_032191425.1 of Lymantria dispar. Taxonomy (NCBI): domain Eukaryota; kingdom Metazoa; phylum Arthropoda; class Insecta; order Lepidoptera; family Erebidae; genus Lymantria; species Lymantria dispar. The sequence goes on from CM063471.1 coordinate 10,390,569, forward strand.
GCAGGCAGCGGCTGCGTGACATGGATGTGCTACCTGCATCCGCAGCCTGCATCCGTAGCCTGCATCCGTAGACTGCAGCTGAGGTTCGAATGGCACCTTTAAGTGCATTGTAATTATGATCTCTGATTTTTACGCGAATATTACACATCTATAATCTATACTTACTAATATATAAAGCTGAAGAATTTGTTTGAACGCGCTAATCTCAGGAACTACTGGTCCCATTTGAAAAATTCTTTCAGTGTTAGATAGCCAATTTAACGGGGAAGGTTATAGGCTATATATTATCATGCTAAGACCAATAGCAGCGGAGCAACAATGAAGAATGTTTCAAAATCGGGTTTCTTTTTCATTTTGATAGCTTCCTCTGCGTAAACGGCTAAATTTTCGTAATTATGTGTGACATAATCGTCTTATTAAAAAATATTTTCACCTTCTACGTAAACAAAATCTTAGATCAAAATTAGCGTTAGCCCAAAGTATCTATATTACGCGGACGAAGTCGCGAGCAGAAGCTAGTTGTAAATAAAGCTATTTTTACGGATTTTCTACAAGCTCCGCCCGTGACCATGAACGCTGTAAAATGTTCGAAAATTCGGGCAAAGAAAATGTATGCTTACTCTTGAATCTCGATGCCAATCTTAAATCCAATCGCAGCTAGTGGTAGGACCACACTGTCGACAATTATCTGTCTACAGCCGCGGGCCGGTCCGTCCGGGGTAGTACCACGCTCTTGCAGCAAATCGACGTCTGAGTAGTAGCAATTTGTTACTGCGCTTCGTTCGGTGAGCGAGAGAGACAGAAGCTCAACTTTCTGAGGGTGTTTGCGTGTGGAGGGTTATGGTAGTGCCTTTGGTATCACCGAGCCTCAATTCACGCATTCACACTCCCTTCACTTTCTTCGCGGTAGGCAGCGGCCTTGTAAAGGTCCATGAGTGGCAGCAACACTTACCATCTGAGTGGCAGCAACACTTACCATCAGGTGTACTGTTTGCTCGTTTGCCACTGCTTGAAATAAAAAAAAAGAAAAGCTCGGATTTGAGCAATTTAGTACTCTTGAAAGCGACACTAGCGCATGATTGGAATCAAATTCGGTGGAATTTTTTAAACTAAATGAATTCGACTCATCAACCAAGTCAAATATTTGCTACTCCCGACGTAATTTTAACGTAGTTTAAAATCGTTAATGTTGCACAATTTCAAGAAAGCGTCATTGTGGTGATCGATTTCAGTAACATTATTAATTTTAAGTAATAAAATATGGCACATTTGGTGAAAATAACAACGGCAAACGCGAAGAATTTAGTGTTGCCCAAATGCAAGACCAAGACGAGACTTGGACCGGTCTTGGTCTTGGTCTTGCAACATCACACCTGGTCTCGTCTTGGTCTTGGTCTTGCGCACCGAGTTTTGGTCTTAGTCTTGGTCTTGCGCACCCGAGTCTTGGTATTGCAACAAGAGTCTTGCAAAGTTTTGCAGTTAGAATAACGTAACAGTAATTTATCATGGCAATGAAAAATCCAACTAAATTAATCAAATATCCTATCCTATCTATCCATCTGCTAGCCTATAGTTCACTATTGAATACAATACCACTGGAGAAAATTACTCTTCTATTCCCCTGGTGTTCCATTAGACAGCGTTACTACTCTTATGACAGGACTTTCGACCCTATTTTCTTAAGACGTCACCACACGAGGCAGTTGATACAATAAATTTTATGTCATTTTATAATCAATGCGATATTTTACAATTAATGCGATTGTTTATATTCCCCTTCAAGTTAAGTGGTATGTATCTATTGTATTTCCAGTTTAGTTACTGATACTCTGGATACTTGAAAAAACCTGTTGCTCTATTGCCTATATAAATACTTTGGCCGCTGGATCCATGTAGCTCTTAATATACTATTTATTCAAGAACATATAAAACTGATTTAAAATTTTATGGTTTTAATACTTGTAAAATGTATGATATTCGTCGTCATCGTCACAGCTCATAAAAGTGCCACTGCTGGGCTTAAGCTTCCTTCCAGTAAGAGGAAAACTGATCTACTATACCACGCTGGTCAGACATGTTGGTACAGGGTTTTCTTTATAGTTTCACTTCTCTTGCACATATGTTATATACACAGGGTGTATCAGGTTATGGGACAACTGTTCATGTATGTTGTAGTTCAACAGTCATAGATCATAATTAGAATGCATATTACACAAAAACAATATAACGTAAAAGTTATAGTGATTACAAAAATGTGTGTCTAAGAGTTTATGCCTTAAATTTTATGCATTATGTAGGTATGTACAGACAGGATATATGTAAGCATGTAAAATTTCGACAGTATAAATAGGTATTAGATTTGCGCGAACCTTTCAATGGTTACGTAGATACAAAGGCGACTCATCAACGGTCATCGGCCGATCAGCTGATTTATGTTAAAGCGACGTTTGTCTTGCTTATGCAAACGTAATCATTGATTTATTCAAATTCTAATGAACATTTAACAAAATACGAATATGTTGTATATTAAGTATCATTGCTTTATACATTTTAATCAATTTACACGAAAAAACGATGACAAAATTAAGAACTTACATGTCTCAATTCATTAACGAATCGATATTTTTATTTCAATTTTTTTTCATGGGTTCCTAACACCATTGCCCGATGCGATTTGATACGACATCCGCGGGTAAGAGAGTGGTGAATTATATTCGTACTCTGTCTTTTTTTTCTTTTTTTTTTGTGTGTGTAGCTGTTGGTCGCAGATGACCTTGACAGCTTAACGCGGTCAATGGGTGAGCGCTGATGGCTCTCAACCCGGTAAGTAAGTTAAGCGAACATCGCCCGAGGGCTCCCCCTGTGGGGAACGGACCTCGGCTCGGGCGTCGCTGAGAGCAAAGTGGGCGTGGCCAAGTTTAGGTTAATGACTTTTACGCGGCGCGGTTTTCGACCTCGACGGCGAGGCCGATACCGCGGAGTTTTATCTGTTATCGCTGCGCGAGCTGTGTAGGTCCTTTCTTGGGCGATCATAATAGCGTCATCTTCTTCTTCAAGAAGACGACGAGGACGTCGGACCGCGGATATTTTTGAGGGGACGTAGTTTACCGCCCCAACCACTAGTGGATTGGGGTGAGTCGTGGCAGAGGCAAAATAGCGCTGGGAGCAACGCTTCATGTACTGCCTGATGGTGATCGTACTCTGTCCCTACATGGACATTTATATAGATTAATTGTAGGCATATTTCTATATCCAACAGTGAACGTCGTTGGGCTAATGAATAAACGGATATATAAATATGTATAATGGGCAAGAGCACTCTCGTGATTACGGTATTTTTGTCCTTAAGCCTTTCCGAAGAGTAATTCTGAAAAGCCAACACCAACATTGGGAATCGATTGGCCAATAGATGGATATCTCAAGACTGATTTGACTTGCCGTGTAGTGACGGAGTAAGAATATAATTCATCCCCCCTATTTTACCCGTGACTGCGAACCCACGACTAAGGGCTATAATATATAACATCGGTGCAAGAGAAGGAAAACTTGACATGTATGACCTGTAACAACACGGCCGATCACCGTGGCGATTCCCCCCCGGCCACGGCCGATTCTCCTCCTGTTATGTAGAAGACACGAGCTCAACCGTATATAAGCTGAAATGGTGATTTGAATTAAATGCAAGACCGCGAGACTCCTGCAGGCCCAGTCTTCGTCTTGCTCAAGTCTTGCAGGGCCAGTCTTGGTCTTGGTCTTGCAAAAATTAAGCGGTCTTGGTCTTGGTCTCGGTCTCGCATTTCTCGCAAGACCAAGACCAAGACCGCAAGACCAAGACTTTTTTGGGCAACACTAGAAGAATTCATTTTCGATTTTGTTTAAGAGTACCAAATATAAGTTTGGTGAGATTGGAATTGAATCTGATTCGAAATTAGAATTGATTTCAAAAGTAGGCCCACTGGACGTAGGTCTCACTCATGTTTCATGACAAAGTGCTATCCTATACCTGCATCCAACAACGCCCAGCAACTTTCCCAAGGAAATCAGTCCACCTAGTGGAAGACGGCCTACACTGCGTCGTTCGATACGTGGACACGATATCGAAAAGAAAGTATCGATACTGTACTCATGAATAGTATCGAAAAAAAAGTATCGATACTTCAAAGTTCCCCTTCAGAGTATCGAGTACTGAGTACTTTTCCTAGAATCTATGTCGTGATGAGCTTTTTTTCTTAAGAATTTGACCGCCTGTGAACGGATTAAATTAGATTTGATTACGTTTTAACTAAATGAAGTTACCATAAACATGAGCCTTAAGGTCAAGTTTAACATGAAAAATTTCTACAGTTTATTCGATACGATACCTGTCAAAAAATATTCATTGAGCAAAAGTATCGAATACAAAGTATCGGTATCGAAAGAAAAGTACTCGATACCTAAAAGTATCGATACTTTTTTCGTGTCCCTAGATACGAAGTCGCACTTAAGAACCTTTCTTCTCTAGCGGTTGTCGGTTTGTCAAGCGATGTGGGTTGCCAACTCCCATATCAACATGCCAGATAGGAGGTGGTGGATTGAATTCTTACTCCGTCACCACACGGAATACTCTACGACATAATTGAAAGCCAAATAAATAAGTGAAAAATATTGTTGTTGAGAATTTTAGGGTTCCGAACCCACAGGGGAAAAACTGGTAAAATTACTAAGACTTCACTGTCTATCACCAGGCTGTATCTCAAGAACGGTGATAGCTAGACAGTTGAAATTTTCACAGATGATGTATTTCTATTGCTGCTATAACAACAAATACTAAAAACAAAATAAAATAAATATTTAAGGAGGGCTCGCATACAACAAACGTGATTTTATAGATAATGGTACGGAACCCTTCGCGTGCGACTACGACTCGCATTTAGCTGTTTTTTATTTTCTTAAGTATTATAATAGCACCGTCGGGTTAGCTCAAAAATAGGGGTAACCTGGAATTAATAGTCAGAATTTTTTTCCCGCCAATGTTAATGGTCATAAATAGCTTAAAACCAAAAACTCGACCAAATCCGACCGGTGCGTTGGCCGCCATATTGATTTGAAGGTCAAACCCTTTTTTTAGCTATATCTCCTTTATTTTTTATTTTTTTACAAAAATGATAAAACAAAAGTTGTTGCAAATTTGATTTTCTACAACTTTGATTCTCATAATTTTCATCGTACAATCAATATTTACGGAAATAACTGCAAATAATTGCAAAAATGAGGTCAATATACAAAGTTGTAGTCCCTCCTAAACATTGGCGCAAAAAGAATTCTGACTATAATTAATTCCAGGTTAAAGTCTAACCCGACTGAGCTATAATCATAATTATCATCTCATATACGTCCCACTGCTGGGCTCTAGCTTCCACCATAATAGGAGGGAAATTGACCTCACCATGCTGGTCAGACAGGTTGGTATAGGGTTTTATTTCAAGTTTACCATCTCTTGCATAGATATTACATGCTTATTATATCACTACGATATTCACATGCAAGATAGTTTAGAAAGGTTATTAGAAAACCTTACATTGAAATATGCCATTAAAAAGTGTGATGTTTAGATATAAATTATCTTAATATATATAAATCTCCTGTCACGATGTTTGTCCGCGATGGACTCCTAAACTACTTAACCGATTTTAATCAAATTTGCACACCGTGTGCAGTTTGCTCCAACTTGAAACATAGGATAACTTAGATCTTTAATTATAGTCGCAATTTTATTTTATTACAAATTATTTGTCTATAATTAATTGACAGTCACAATTATCTGTTAACTCCAAAAGATTCTAACAGATGGCGATATCTGTTGACTGGATTTAAGTAATTTAAGTAATTTGTGTGTGCTCAATGAGATTCGAGAATGGTTTAGATTCACAATTGGACCCGGTAGGTGGCGCTTTATGTGAACAGAACAACGTCTGTTGGGTCAGCTAGTATTATTATAATTAATTTGTATAATTTTTACCATAATTGATAACCATATGCATGGTGGTCGAATATTTTTTACGTTATAATATAGTGGGGTGGCCGGACCGGTGCATTTAGTTCGTCAGCCGTGGAAAGGCTGACCTCGCGACGGTGACCGACGTCCCGGGAAAGGGACATCGATGGGAGAGGGTACTTTCTCGGGCTATTCCGTCGGGCTGACCACTGAAGTCGAGAAACTCTGCACTGGTGGTCGGCCCAACGACGAAGGCGACGTGCCACGGGTAGGTCATAGGACCGCGCGGCGCCCCTCTGTCGCCCCGGATGGAGCCGCGAGCGAGCTGACAATGGCCCACCCCCTAAAAAGACAGCCAGTTTTTTTTTTTTGGCAAATCGGGATTTTGGAACTTTTTGAGTGAAAACAGCGGGATTCTTTCGTCGAAAGCGGGACATAATAAAAAAAACGTATATAATCAGAAGCTTTCAAATATTTATCTTTTTATTTGAATTAAAATTACGTTTACGTGACAATAGATAGCAAAAATAGCCATAGAAAATGTATTTCAATAAAAATATAATATTTTTAATCAGATTTACCCTATCGTTAAATAGTTGAGTCTTACCCCTATCGCTCCCGCGCTCTTATCTTCATTACGCTACGGGCGGGTGGTAGGGATGTGACTCGGAGGGAAAATAATCGATTTTTTAAATAACCGATATTTTGTTCTTTAAAATAAATCGATTATAAAAAAAGCGATTAATTAAAAATAAATAATCAATTATAAAATAATCGATATTTTTCTCCAAAGAGGATTATGATGACCTTTTTTTTAGGAAATGTGAGCTTTATTTTCTAATATAGTATGAAACAATCGTGATGACCTTTTTTTAAGGAAATCTGGCAGTAAATTATTGATTAATTTCGATCGAATTTCGAATAATTAAAAATCGATTAATAATCGATTATATAAAATAAATAAAAATCGATTAATAATCGATTTTTATTATTTTGATAATCGATTGTAAAAATTGATTATTAATCGATTATTTTTTTTGTAATAATCGATTATTATAAAAATCGATTATTTTTTCACATCCCTAACGGGTGGTCAGTGCACACTTATCTGTGCCACTCACCCACGCTTCCTCAGCGCACTGCGTGCATGGTCAAGTTATCTCCGAAAAGCGGGACTGAGCCTGTCCCGCGCGGTTTTTAAATATTAAATAATTACTATGTGGTGACGAAGTAAGATAATTGGGTTGAGAGCCCTCAGCGCTCACCCAACAGTCCGGGTAAAGTTGTTATAGCCATATAGCCATCTGAGGCTAACAACTAAGTCACACACAAAAACAAAAAAAAAACGAAGTAAGGATTCAACGCGTTAGAGAAAAAGTATGAGAGTAAATAGTTTACTTATAGCGCGCACACCGTCGCAAATGTGAACTAGATAATCTATATATATAAAAATGAATTGCTGTTCGTTAGTCTCGCTAAAACTCGAGAACGGCTGGACCGATTTGGCTAATTTTGGTCTTGAATTATTTGTGGAAGTCCAGGGAAGGTTTATACGCTGAGAAAATATGGCAAATTGCGAGTAAAATACTAAAAACAATAATTTTATTTTCTCATACAAACTGTTCTTAGCTGCCAAATATTTGATGTTCGTCCCGTCGGTTCGGCATTTTTGACATAATTACATGTAGATCTAGATTTAAAAAGGTTTTGGAATCGATAAGAAAAGGCGGTATATCCCTTAGTTCTTCTTCTTCTTTTTTTTGTCTTGGCAATCAGCTACTAATACAAGCCATTTTTACCAGTGTCGAGTTATAATTTTCTTTTCAAATTATCAATTTCTTCATGTCAGTAATGGTCCGTCAGTAAGTCAAAGTGTCGCCCTCAACAGTGTAATGGCCACTGTTAAGGGTATCTTCTGAGAATTTTGGTGGAAACAAAAAGGTATGTATAGCAGTTTTATATCATATTCACTACACCTCAGCAGTTTTGCCACTATATATTACACTAGCAATCCGCCCTCGCTTCGCTTCGGATTCAGTCGCCTTACGCGCGTAGTTCCCGTTCCCGTGGGAATACCAGGATAAAATATAGCCTATGTTACTCCCTGATATTATAGCTTTCCAATGGTGAAAGAATTTTTAAAATCGGTCCAGTACTTTTTGGGTTTATTCGTTACATACAAAAATACAAAAATACAAATCTTTCCTCTTTATAATATTAGTGTAGATAAAATGCCATCAAAATTATTTAATATAATACGTTAAAACACTAAGATATTGAATATAATACAAGAACACCACATGACACTTCCAGATTCCCGCCAAAATCCTATCCCTTAGTTGTCTTTTACGACACACACGGGTTGTGAATTGTATTCTTACTCCGTCACCGCACAGATAATACTAAAACCAAACTGATAAATACTAAAACAAAATAATTACGAAAAAGGCGGTGCGAAGTTCGCCGGGTCACCTATTACGTTATAATAAAACTAAACAATGTATTAAATAGCATTTTTTTGCTATTATTAGAAATAATCACGTTATTAGGAAGAAAAAAGCACATTTCATCTTTCGCGTTATCCTAACGTTAGCAGGAAAACGTTAGCGTTTGCGTCATCCTAACGTTAGCGTTTGCGGGGCGACAAGCGACCCGTGGCACGTCGCCGTCGTCATTGGGCCGACCACTGGCGCAGTGTAACCTGACTTCAGTGGTCGGCCCGACGGAATACCCCTGCGAAGTACACTCTCCTCCCGAGGAGGAGACGTCGGTTGCCGTCGCGCAGTCGGCCTCTTGGCGGGTGACGGACTAACTCCCCGGTTCAGTGAACCGCGGCCTCGGCTAGGGCGGCATCAGACGCAGGTAATCACGCCTGCGCCGCCCCAGTCGACCCTGCCCCAGCGACCGCGTGCCAATAACACGAAGGATAAATTTTTTATAAATATTTTTATCTTGTTACGCTAAAGAAGTATGGTTTAACATATACTTTTTTCTTTAAGTTAGCATAATTTATAAATAAAACCGACCATTTTGAAATATCATTTCCGTAACATCGCGACTATAAACAATTTATTACATATTTTAATAGATTTTTGGCGGGAACATGTTGGTCTTAAATTATAGAAATTTTAATGTTTAAGGATGTTATATCATATTTAATAAGTAATTCTGATGACATTTAATGTAATGCAGAAAAAGTACTTAAGTACAATTATTACAGAATAAAAGCGATTCCGATTATCTTGCCCGTGGATATCGTGGTAAAAGACGACTAAGAGATATTATAATACGCATATAATATCTATGCAAGAGAAGGAAATCTCAAAATGAAGCTCTATGCCGGCCTGTCTGACCAGCATGGTATAGTAAGGTCAATTGCCCTCCTATGGTGGAGGAGGTTCAAGCCCAACAGTGGAGCATATATGAGCTAAAATTATGAATGATGAGCAACAAAAAATCTATTGACTTCGTTGTACTTCTCATTAAAGAAATAGCGCTGGTATTCTGTAACCACCTAGTTATTATTATCTGGTTGACCGAGTTTTGCTCGGTATATATTTTATTTATTCTGGAAATGATATTTTTAACGAACATATTTAGATATATAAAAATAAAAAAAATTATGAATTAATGAAAGAAATATCAAAAATTAAAAAACAATAATAACTTTCATATTGAGCTATTGTCACTTGACAGCGACGGCTAAATTTACATTCCTATTCTAATGACATTATATGCCATTTTATTTATGTATTAGCTAAAAAAAACGACAAGACGACATTTTCTATAATTAAAAGCTAGCTAAATCGATTTTTTGGCCCCAAAACCTCAAGTATACTAAATTTCATGAGAATCATTGGTGCCGTTTTCGAGATTCTGAAAATATAGAAATATACAAAAATTGCTCGTTTAAAGATATAAGATACATTAAAAATAATTACCAAAACTTAACTAGCATATGTACATATGTATACTAGATGATTTCACATAAACAATACTTAAGAAAAACAAAAAATCTTAACAACAAACATTTTCACGTACTTATTTATTTGGCCTTTAATTGTGTAAGATAAACAAACTCCACGATGCAACACGCATGTTTATGCGTGTTGAATTATTTTGCGTATCTATGTATCTATATATAAATACGTGAAGCAAAAACTTTGTACCCCTTTTTACGAAAATTACGTGGATGAACAAGTATGAAATTGGCACAGTTGATGTATATAATGAGGAGAAGTGCATAAAACTGAAATTTCATACAATAATGGATTAGAAATGCATTAAATTCATTAATAAAGGCATTACGCACACTATAACGCAATCGCTACACACACACACACACACACATTTGTGCGAGTGTGTTGCGTAGCAACGCTTATACACTATTGTTTACGGTTAAAATCTCTGGTCGAACTGAATATAAAACAATCATAATTATGATGACAATTTCTAATAGAGATTTGTGCTTATCTTATATCTTTAAACGAACAATTCTTGTGTATATATATATATATATATATATATATACACAAGAATTGAATTGAATATATATATATATATATATATATATATATATATTCAGGATCTCGGAAACGGCTCCAACGATTTTGTTGAAACTTGTCATACTAGAAGATTCGGGGCCAAAAAATCGAACTAGCTAGGTTTTATGTATAGAAAATGTTGTTTTGTCAGTGTTTTTGGCAGACAATATAATGACATTAAATTTTAAAAGAATATGAATTAAAATTTTGCCATCAATGTCATGAGTTACGATAGCTTAGTGGCGAAGCAGTCAGGTTTCATTTTATTTTTGACATCGGCGACAAACGGCGTCGGATCGAATCTCGGTGTTATTATTATTCTCTTTTTGTAATTTTTTATATAATTTTCATTATTTATTATTTTATTTTTTATTAATTTATATCTGAATAAATGCTACAAAAATACTCCGAGCGGAGCTCGGTCAACCTGATATTATTAGTTATTAGTGAAATACAGCTTGCTCAATATATAATTATATATAAATAAAATTAAAAGATAATTGTGTAACGGCAAAATTAATTTAAATGAATTATGGCCGAATTTCGACCACACGGCGACCACTAGTATACGCAAAATAATTGTGTTGTCCTTCTTACTCGTTTGCTTATTTGCATACAGCCGTCTCTTTTTCCTTGTCAACAAGACTATATGACATTTTGCCCGGGGGGCGCGGCCGGAGCACCTCCTCGTGGTGCTCCCTGGAAACGTCCATTTGGACGTCACGCGTCCATTTGGACGGCCAAGATTCCGGCAGGAGGGGGTCTCCGCGTGCGGCTCTGGTGGCAGAAGCGCACGGCGGATCTGACCTGGGGCCAATGGGGCGGATGTGCCTCATGGCACTCCGTCGCCAGGGACGGTTGCGTCACGGCCCGGGGGCGTGACGGGTCGGTCGCTCGCGAGCGGCCAGACCAGGCCCAAACCGTAATCCTGAATGGGGGGGTCAGGACCGGGGGTCTTCGGACCGCGGGGAAGAAAACCCCTATAAAAAATCACCCCAATCTTAAGTTTGGCCACTCGGCGAGGAGATGTATGACTGGTGGGTTAAGAAGCGCGCGAGCGTCCAGTCGTTAGAGTGGTAGTCAAGGCAAGACTCAAAAACGTCCATCAGTATGGCAGAGGTTAAGTGCGGCGTAAATACTCCAGAGGGTCCCGGCCACGCCGGGAAATCCCTCACTGTGCCGGTGTCTGAGCGCGGGATGCGCACAAACACCGGCACGGTCAGTCTCCAGTCGTATGGGAGGGAGACAACCACTGCTACAGTAGCCGAGGGCCCGGCTCAACATCGGGAGGCTCCAAAGGGGGGGGGGGGGGGGGGTGAAGAGGAGGAGGAAAAGGAAGCTGATCGCCACCACCATACACTCAAATCGGGTGCGTGCGCGAAAAGAGGCTGCGAAGAAGGAGGCGGTGCGGCTGGCGCTATTAGCTGCCGCGGCGGCCGCGAGCGACGAGGGCGGGTCAGCCGTAGGACCGTCGCGGGACGAGGGCGGGAAAGCCGCAGAGCCGTCCCAAAAACACCGAAGAGGAGGCGACAACTCGACGGGGTTGTCGAGCGACGAGGGCAGCACCGCCGCAGAGCCGTCGCAGGACGAGGGCGGTAGTTCTGCAGGGCCGTCCAAGAAGATGCAGATGTGCAGAAGAGGCAGCTCGACGGGGCTATCGGGAAGCGACACGGCGTACGAGCTGTCGACGGACGAGGGCGGAAGTGTCGCAGGGCCGTCCGAAGACATCATGTCGGCTTCGGAGATATCGGCGGACGAGGGCGGTAGCGCAGAGCCGTCTGCCGAGAAGGGTCGGCGGAGCACCGACGTTTTGGCTAGGGACGAGGGTGGCGTAGGTGCTGCAGGACCGTCCAGCATAGGAATAGGCAGGTCGTCTGGAGATGATAGGGGGTCCGGCGACAAGGGGGAGGAGGAGGCCGCCGAGGAGTCCGAGCCGCATCACTCGGCGAGGGCTCTGACGGCGGCCCTAGATGTAAGGAGGGAGGGGGAGGAGGCTCGCCCCCTGACAAGGGACAGGAAGCGCCCCCTACATAAGGGTGGCAGCTCCCGGGCGAACTCGGAGGGGAGCGATACCATCAGGCCTCCCCCCAAGGTCCCGACCACGCGCCGGGGGCGCAGAGGCCGAGGAGCGGTGGTGGCGGCGAAGCCGGGGACACCGGGTCCGGCTGGCCACAGTGGCGAGGTGGTGGCCCTACAGGCCGCGAACGCCCGCCTTAGCGAGGAGGTCTCTGGCTTGCGGGAACGCAACCGCAAGCTGGAGACGGAGCTATCGGCGGTGCGACGGGAGAACCGCGGGTTGGCCAAGGAGATGGCCGACCTGCGGACCCAGTTCGCGCGCCTGGCGCCGGCCACGCCGCCGGTGCCGTCCTCGTTGGACAGTCCGGCTGGAGAGGCCTCGGTTCGGGGTGCGAATCGTGGAGGCCTTCCGGCCGGTGCTGATGCAGTGGTTGGAAAGGCGGCACGGGGTGCTCTCCTTCCGACTAGTGCAGGTGTTGACGGGGCATGGGAGCTTCGCCAAATACCTGCACAAGGTCGTAAGGAGGGAGAGTACACCGTCCTGCCACCACTGCGATTGCGACGAGGACACGGCGCAGCATACGCTCGAGACCTGCGCCGCTTGGGCCACGCAGCGCCGTGAACTCGTTGCAATCATTGGTGCCGACCTGACGCTGCCGGCCGGGAATTGGGACGCGGTCGCAGCCTTCTGCGAGACAGTGATCTCGCAGAAGGAGGCGGCGGATCGCCTGCGCGAGGAGCGCAGCCTCGATGAGGAGATCCGCCGCCGGCGAATGGGGCGGCGCAGGCGCAACTACCTGCGCCTCATGCCGCCCTAGCCGAGGCCGCGGGTGACGTGACCGGGGATTAGTCCGTCACCCGCCGAGAGGCCGACCGCGTGAGGAAAGACCGACGTCTTCCCCGAGGGGGGGACGTCGGTCGATGGGAGGGTACCCCAAGTAGGGGGTATTCCGTCGGGCCGACCACTGACGACAAGTTAACTCTGCTCCGGTGGTCGGTCCAACGACGAAGGCGACGTGGTTTTCGGGTGGGTTGCGGGAGTTGCGTGCTTAAGCCCCTCTGTCGCCCCGGACGGAGTGGTGCGGAGGCGCACCGACCGCAGCCCACCCACAAAAAAAAGAAAAAAAAAAAATATGACATTTTGCCCGCCAAAAATCCAAAACAATGTCTTGTACCATAAATTGATTTTTAAAACGAACAAAGATGAATATTACTCTGGAGTTTTTGGCGGGAATGTGGAGTGTCATGTGGTCTTGTATTTTATTCAATATTCAAGTGGTTTAAGGTGTTATATTAAATAATTTTGATAGTATTTTATGTAATATGTAGCGGAAGAATTACTAGGATGTAGTGAATATGATATAAAAGTGCTTTACATACCTTTTCGTTGCCACCAAAATTCTCAGAAGATACCTTTAACAGTGGCCATAACACTGTTGAAGGCGACAATTTGACTTAATGACGGACAATGATTAATTTGAAGAAAAGATAATTTGTAAGAAAAAACTCGACACTGGCAAAAACGTCGTATTAGTAGTATTTGCCAAGACAAAAAAAAGGATGAATATTACTCTGTAGTAGGTACATATCATGCAATTGACATGTGTCCAAAATAATTAAATAACTGCGTTTTAGATTTAAATGCGTTTCAATTACCACTGAATTAGATCGTAAATCGTTATTTGCGTTTATTTTATAGACACGTGTTAAATATAACAATGGTTTGTTTAAGCGGCAGGTGACTAGACCGGGCAATAATTCGTTACCATATTTTCCAACGCTTCGAAAAAATTTCAGCGTTCATGTTCTTAGGCAGACTGCTTCCGTGATTAAGTCCGTATAAATACATAATTTTATTTATTTAGCAACTCGCTTCGCTTTGGTTTCAGTCGCCTTACCCGAGTAGTTCCCGTGCCTGTGGGAATACCGGCAAAAAATATAGCCTATTTTACTTCCTGATATTTTTCTTCTTGCTTTCCATTGGTGAATAAATTTTTAAATTGGTCCAGTAGTTTTGAAGCCTATTTTTTTCTTTTTTTTCGCTGTGAAAATGCAATTTACGCACTATCCCCTGCCAGTGTCAGACGAGGGGGAGTGTGGGACTCGCCGGCTATGCTTCCGGAATACCCACTAAAACTACAGCGGTCCCTTCTGCGCTTTTACGGGGTGCCGGAAAGGTCGTCTTTCGACATTCGATCCCCGACACCCCTATAGCCTATTCAATACAAACAAACCAACAAATCTTTCCTCTTTATAAGTATAGACTAGCAACCTGCCCTCACCTCGCTTCGGTTTCAGTCGCCATACCCGCGTAGTTCCCGTTCCCTCGGGAATACTGGGATAAAATATACTCTAAGTTACTCTTTATTTAGACAGCTACCGGGCAATAAAATATTATCAAAATCGGTCCAGCTGTTTTGAAGATTACCCCAAACAAACAGATATACAAAAAAATTAAACTGGTTTTTAGGTATCGGTGCCGTGCAAATAACCGTGTGAGCATGAAAAAAGACCACTATTTTGACATTACAAACAGACACTTCAATTCTATTTTTTTTTTTAAACAATCCAAAACCCTGCACTACGGAAATAATACTTGTATTGCGGGAACTTTACAAACATAATTATATGTTTGTAAAGTTAAATTAATTATATGTAGTTAAAAAACTGAAACAAATTACATACAGACTCAGAACAACAATTTGTGGATCGCACTAAGTGTTGTCCTGCATGGGATTCAAACTTTCTATCACCAGGCTGTATCTCAAGAACCGCGATATCTAGACAGTTGAAATTTATACAAATTATGTATTTCTGTTGCCGCTATAACAACAAATACTAAAAACAAAAAAAAAATATTTTCTCCCATACAACAAATGCGATTTTTGTAGATAATGGCACGGAACCCTACTAGCATGACTCCGACTCGCACTTAGCTGGTTTTTTGACAGGCTATGCTCCAGATACATCCCATTTTAAATGACAGCAGCGTTTGAAGGACGGCGTGCGTACCGAAAACCTGCCGTATTCCTATTTCATCCGCATTAGCAATTGAGCCGATCACCGGTACATTTAGCATCAGTGATGAATTTCATCATCATCATCATTTCAGCCTATTGCCGTCCTCTGCTGGACGTAGGCCTCCCTCATGTTACGCCACAAAGTGCGGTCCTGTGCCGCCTGCATCCAACGACGCCCAGCAACTTTCACCAGGTCGTTGATCCACCTAGTGGGGGGAGCGTCCTACACTGCGTCGTCCAATACGTGGTCGCCACTCGAGAACCTTTCTTTCTCCAGTGGAGTAGGGATAGCATACATAAAAGTACATAAAATATCAACAAAATTATTCAATATAACACTATAAAACACAAAAAAAATGAATATAATACAAGAGCTTAAGCATTTCCATATTCACGCCAAAACTCTCCCGCCAAAAACCTCCGATGGTCTTTTATTCAAAAAAAGCAAACCACAGATTACACAACTATGTAAACCCAACAAAAAACTCGAAAGAATTTATTAATTACTATAATATATTTAACATTAGGTTCCGAAATAATATAAATCAAACGAAATTAAATAGTAAGTACCTAAGAATAATAATATTAAAATAATTATAAAAACGCCCTTACGCTTAGGCAGTAAAAATCGCTGACCCACGCCTAATGTTTAAAGAAAGTTTAAAAAAAGAAATATGTGACAAGTGAGAAACTGTTTGCTTTTATTAACAATATTTAAATATTTGGTTGGTAAAAGTTTTGATGGGCTTTTGACGGGAATGTGAAACCGTTATATGGTGTTCTTGTATATTATATTTAATATCTTAGTTTTTTAACGTGTATAATTTTGATGACATTTTATGTAATGTGATGCGGACGAACTGCTGGGGTGTAGTGAATATGATTTAAAAGTGTTTAATGAATTCTGATGTTTACGCGAGTATTACACATACATACAGATATACATTCACGGCTCTTTCCCATAAGGGTAGGCAGAGACCACTTCCCTTCACTTAAAATATGATCGACGTACCACTTTCACCTCCTCCGCGTTCATTAATCTCCTCATGCATGTTCTTCGGCTTAGAATAATTTATTTTGCCCTTTTTTAAGGACGTCCCTAATTTAAATGTGGAAAGTCAGCCTAGAGCTTCCTACGCTTTTGTTCACATTCGCCCTATAAATTCTGCTTGTTAGTCTTTTTTCATTCATTCCCTCTATATGTGCGAATCAACTTAACATACCTTTCTCAATCCTTGTTACTTTCATACCACAACGTTCCCTATTACACATTATAAATAAAACTACTTTTAAGTATTTTATCGCGTTTGTATTTAATTGGGTGCCGTACCCAAAGGTTAACAACGGGACCCTATTACTGAGAATTCATTGTCCGTCCGTCCGTCCGTTCGTCCGTCTGTCACCAGGCTGTATCTCAAGAAACGGTGATAGCTAGACAGTTGAAGTTTTCACAGATAATGTATTTCTATTGCCGCTATAACAACAAATACTAAAAATAAAATAAAATAAAAATTTAAGGGGGATTCCCATACAACAAAGGCGATTTTTTACCTAGTCAATGGTACGGAACCCTTCATCGGCGAGTCAGACTTGCACTTGGCCGAATTTTAATTGAACGTTTCGAATGCTTTTCAGTGTTCATGGTCACGGACGAAAAAAAAAATGTTTTATTTAAAAGTTACAAATATTCTCATTAGCCGCCAAAATGCCGAGAAGATACCATAAATAGTGTGGCACTGTTGAAGGCGACGATTTGACTTACTATCGGTAAATGACTACATCATCATTTCAGCTCATATACAAATCTATACTAATAAATAAAATTTGAAGTGTCTGTTTGTAATGTCAAAATAATAGGCTTTTTTCATGCTCACACGTTTATTTGCACGACACCTATGCCTAAAATAGCAATTAAAAAATTTTTGTCTGTCTGTCTGTCTGTTTGTTCCGGGTAATCTTCAAAACGGCTGGACCGATTTCAAAAATTCTTTCACCAATGGAAAGCTATAATATCAGGGCGTAAACTAGGCTATATTTTATCCCGGTATTCCCACGGGAATGGGAACTACGCGGGTAAAACGACTATAACCTATAACCGAAGCGAAGCGAGGGCGGGTTGCTAGTACTAAAATAAAATACATATTTAAGTGGAGCTCCCATACAAGAAACGCGATTTTATACATAATAGTACGGAACCCTACCTGCGCGGCTCCGGCTCGCACTTGGCCGGTAATAATTTCTTTTTTTTATAAAAATGTATTGAAGGTGGTAAGAAGATTTATTAAACGACTTAAGAGAAATTTACGGTCTAACAATTCGTTTTATTGTAAAAGAAAAGCAATTAAAAATAATTTTTAATAGTGTAAACGAAAACAAATCCCTTTTTAAATATATCTCCATGGTCATGGTTACGGCCATATGTTCAACTAACCGCCATTTTGATATTTCACACATGGCTTTTCATGTGTTTTAATATAAACAAAATAAAAAGACAGATGTTTTTGATGTGGTTTAAGTGAGTGATGGCTGTATAGTAGTTAACTTGTGATCGAGTGTTGTTTGTAAGATCAGTGTGCCTACTCTTGAATCTCGATTCCAATCCTAAATCCAATTGCAGCTGGAATTTGAGCAAATTTGGTACTCTTGAAAGCGACACTAGCGCACGATTGAAATAAAATTCGGTGGCATATTTTTGAACTAAGTGAATTCGACTCTCGTCGATTAAATCAGATATTTGCTACTCCCGACGTGTTTTGACGTAAATTAAAATCGGTAATGTTGCACAATTTCAAGAAAGCGTCTTTGTTGTGATCGAGTTTGATAATGTTATTAATTGAAAGTAAGAAAATACGACACATTTGGTGAAAGTAACAACGGCAAATGCGAAGAATTTATTCTCTTTGTTTAAGAGTACCAAATATAAGTCTGGTGAGATTGGAATTGAATCCGATTCGAAATTAGAATTGATTTCAAGAGTAGGCACACTGTTCTAGCCATATTTTTTTATACATTTTAAAAAACAAAATGTATTCTATTTCGAAGGACATCACTCAAGCTAACGTGTTGGTGGACAAGGTTTTATGTCAAGTTTTCCTTTTGCATAGATATTATATGCAAATTATAATCCCTTGATCCCACTCCTGTATACCTTGGTCGTTTTTACAACATTTACGGATGGGAAAGGAGATGATGAATTGAATTCTAACTTCGTCACCACTAGGGATGCAAATATCAAAAGCAAACGCATCGATATATCGAAACATTGATGGTTTTTTAAATCTAAAATAAATAGTGTTAAAAATTCTAAATCTATATATTAATACGTGAAGTAAAAACTTTGTACCCCTTTTTACGAAAATTACGTGGATGTACAAGTATGAAATTTGGCACAGTTGATGTATATAATGAGGAGAAGTGCATAAAACTGAAATTTCATACAATAATGGATTAGAAATGCGTTAAATTCATTAAAAAAGGCATTACGCACACTACAACGCAATCGCTACACACACACACACACACACACATTTGTGCGAGTGTGTTGCGTGGCAACGCTTATACACTTTTATTTACGGTTAAAATCTCTAGTCGAACTGAATGTCAAACAATCATAATTATGATGACAACTTAGAATAATAACGTATAGAAGGATAGTGTCAATACTTCGAACTTTCAAAATTAAAAACGCAAATTGCTACTACTCAGAGTAGTAGCAATTTGTTACTGCGCTTCGTTCGGTGAGCGAGAGAGCCGGAAGCCCAACTTTCTGAGGGTGATTGCGTGTGGAGGGTTTTGGTGGTGCCCTTGGTATCACCGAGTCTCAATGCACGCATTCACACTCCCTTCACTTTCTTCGCGGTAGGCAACGGCCTTGTAAAGGTCCATGAGCGGCAGCAACACTTACCATCAGGTGTACTGTTTGCTAGTTTGCCAACGTTTGCAATAAAAAAAAAATTTAATCTAAAAATACTAATGGCGCGCAGACGATTACACACGTACACACGCACACCACTATACAAATTATGAAATCAAATTTTGTTTTTATTAACATATATCGTCGAAATGCTTTTAAAAGTAATGTTAAAAACCTTATTATATTTTTCAAATGTGTTGTGACACCATTTGAATGCACAAATCGTCATAATTACCTATTTATTTTTTAAGAATTGCGTACGTTCGTGCAGTACAATGACTTGTACATTACGGAATGGTTTCGGTGTAAGCTCCATTAGGCTCCAATTGAAATGCCTCACTTTTTGTGCGTGAACTTACCTTCTATATATTATTATTCTAAGGATGACAATGTCTAATAGAGATCTGTGCTTATATATTAGTTATTAGTGAAATACAGCTTGCTCAATTTACAATTATACTTACAATAATAAAATTAAAGAAAATTGTGTAGCAGAAAAATTTATTAAAATGAATTTTGACAAATTTCGATCACACGGCGACAACTAGTATAATTTTAAACGAAAGCAAGCTAAGTATATATAATAATATTATTTATCGAATAAGCTTACCTATCTTTAGGATAAGGAGGTTGTAGAGGAAATAACATTACATTTAAAAAGTATTTTTTAAAGTGAAACTTCTTTGCGCGCATGAGGGTAATTGTTTTACGGATGAAACGCAATTTAGCGTCACGAAAATATGCAGCGTTTTATTCGAAGAAGAGGGAGAGAGCGATTGAGACCGAGGGAGAAAGGGCGAACATAGCACGAAGCACAGCCATGGGGCGAGAGTAGGGAGCAAAAACAAATTTTTTAATACTACTGCAGGTAATTATTACGGCGAACGGAAGAGCGCGTACATAATACCACGACTGCTAAATTCTTTACCTACCCCCATACGCAATACTATTAATTTAAAAAACGTTAAATATGTTCTAAAGATAGTTCTAAAGTTATAGTCGGCAAATATTATTTTTCTTACTGTTTATTATTCTTCTCTTTTCTTTTCTGCCTTATACTAATACTAAGTATATTTGTAATGATAAATTAATATGTATGACTGTATACACATGTGTGTATATATGTATATGTGTGTATGTTGATTTATTTGTGTGTAGGAATTTATACCGTGAATGGATTGTAAAGTGTCACATACATGCATCGCCGTTCTTGCTTTCGATTTTTGCATCCCTAACCCTTCTTGGGACCCTAGCTGAGGCCGCGGGTGATCGGACCGGGGAATTGTCCGTCACCCGCAGAGAGGCTGACCGCGCGACGGCGACCGACGTCCCAGGACGTCGAGAGGTGAGGTTACCCGAAAGGGTATTCCGTCGGGCCGACCACTGACGACAAGTCACATCTGCTCCGGTGGTCGGCCCAACAACGAGGTGACGTGGGTACGGGTGGGTTATGGGCCCGCGCGCCGTCCTTTCATCGACCGCGCGTGCGCTTACCATAGCCCACCCACAAAAAAAAACCCTTCTTGGGAATTGAACCTTCTTGGGACGTGGGTCCAGTTGCTTTATGGGCCCGCGCGCCGTCCGTTCATCGCCCCGGACGGACTAGATCGCGCGTGCGCTTACCCATAGCCCACCCATAAAAACCAAAAAAAAAATTACTTGGGAATGTAGTTGTTGGTTAGACAGCGTCAGATGGAATTGCCTCGGGTGTATGTAAAGCTACAAGGAACGGGTCATTGCCCGGCCTCTATAGTGGTTGAGGAGA
This sequence comes from Lymantria dispar, assembly GCA_032191425.1. Taxonomy (NCBI): domain Eukaryota; kingdom Metazoa; phylum Arthropoda; class Insecta; order Lepidoptera; family Erebidae; genus Lymantria; species Lymantria dispar. The sequence goes on from CM063471.1 coordinate 10,411,801, forward strand.
GTGATGGCTGCTCTAGTGTTTAACGCGTGAACGGGTGGCGCTTATAGGATCTAGTCCAGCCATAATCTTTCGCATTATATTTGAGAATTTTATTATATCATAGTTCGAATCACATCACACTGAAAATATTAATAGGTATGTTGTTTTATATAATTTTATTTAAAAGAAATTAGTAAATAAATAACAAATAGACAATCCTCTTGATTTTTTGCCGGGTCTTCTCAATTCGGTCGCATTTCGTTCCGCTGGCAATTTAAGGTGAAAATGTAAAAAAAATTACATTATGGAACTACCCCCGCAGGGTTTATGCATAATAAATGATTTGAATTTGAATCTCTCACGTCTTTTACGCCACTCAGCAGCAATTTAAGTATTCAAATGTCTCAATATAAATAAAAATTAATTGATATGCAAAAAATTAACGCGATTCGATTCAGCATTTTATGAGTTAGCGTAACAAATAAGGTTTTAAAACGATTTTGATTGCACATATTATCTAGTTATGGTTTTTACTACATTTTTTGAATACTTGATATTGGTAGGAGTCTACAGTCGCAGGCCGATCCGTGCATGATAGTACCACATTGAGCAGAAAATGTACAACAGAGTAAATAGTAGCAATTTGTTACGGCATTTCGTTCGGTGAGCGAGTACACTCCCTTCACTTTCTTCGCGGTAGGCAGCGGCCTTGCAAAGGTCCATGAGCGGCAGCAACACTTACCATCAGGTGTACTGTTTACACGATTGTCGACGTTTGCAATGAAAAAATCCTACTTTCTTGCCTGCGATTTCGTCCATTACGAAATTATGTGATTTTTAATATTTATAGTGTAAATATGTCAAAGAAAAATTCACTCCCTATTTTATACTCTAAAGGAGCCTACCCCTATGTATATTAACTTTGACTAGTGGCCGGCGTGTGGTCGAAATTCTGCCATAATTCATTTTAATTAATTTTTCTGCTATACAATTTTCTTTAATTTTATTTATGTATAATTGTAAATTGAGCAAGCTGTATTTCACTAATAACTAATATATAAACACAAATCTTTAGTAGACATTGTCATCATAATTGTGATTGTTTGACATTCAGTTCGATTCGACCAGAGATTTTAACAGTAAACAAAAGTCTATAAGCGTTGCTACGCAACACACTCACACAGACGCGTGTCTGTGTTTGTGTAGCAATTTCGTTGTAGTGTGCGTAATGCCTTTTTTAATGAATTTAATGCATTTCTAATCCATTATTATATAAAATTTCAGTTTTATGCACTTCTCCTCATTATATACTTCAACTGTGCCAAATTTCATACTTGTCCATCCACGTAATTTTCGTAAAAAGGGGTACAAAATTTTTGCTTCACGTATTTATTAGATTACTCTGAACCCACACGGAAAATTCTAATATTTACAGCAACCATAATTATTATTAAATTACTAAATATTAAATTATGAATCCAATGTATCTATATCAACAAATTAAATAAATAAAAAAAAACATATTTACAATATCATATGATCGTTTGTGAACGCAATAAATATTTTCGCGCTTATTTTTGACAACTCAAGGCCACCATATTGGCATTTGACGCACGTTGCCTTAGTCATGGCGTGTTCTATATTTATAACAAAGAAAGTTTGCGCCATCAATACAATGACTTTTTATTATTATTCAAGATATTTTTAATTGTTTATCATCAGCTAATTTACTAAAATCTATTTTTGAATCACTATTTTTTTAAAAACGTGTATAATGCCTACATTAGTAGTGTACCCTATATAATACAGTGTAATACAGTGTACCCTAGTACACTAAGGAAAAAATCCTTGCATTGCGTTGGGGATTTTATCGTCCCACTGTAGAAATAAATTTTACATACGATACCGTGCTAGTCAGACGTGTTGGTTTGAGCTTCATTTCGAGTTTTTCTTCTCTAGCACAGATGTTATGTGCATATTATATCCCTTAATCGTCTTATGAGATCGAGACTTCTCCATAATAGAAGGAAACCTTCGTATACCAGACTGGTACTATACCAAATGGGTTGGTATTTTTTTTGGCGGGTCATGATCACACACGCTGTCCATTCCGTCCGGAAGGACGCAAGGGCGGCACGCAACCCCATAACCCAGGGTACTCCCACCCCTTAGCCTTTGGGCCGACCATTGAAATCGCCTTCCTTATCGTTCATAGCCAGCCCTGCAGGATATCCTTTCCGGTACAGTCTCAGATAGGTTAGTATAAGGTTTTATTTCGAGTTTTCTTCCTTTTTGATGTTATATGCATATAATATCCCTTAGCAAGGGTGGTAAATTGTATTCTTACTCCGTCATCACACGGAGAATCTATATATGTAGTGTCATCGTTATTTAATCCTTCGCAGTCCACTATTGAAGGTAGATCTCTCTCATAAATGAAAAACCAGTACCGTAATCGCTTGGCAGGTGGAATTGGCGATTGCAGTGACATATTATGTTTAAAAGAGGACATAACTGCTGCTTGCTGCTAGTGAGACCTGCAGTAGACTATAAAGACTCCCACGGGGAAGTAAGCAATAATGATAATTCTATTCTTATCCCGCAGTGATGTATTTATATAGTACAACATATATTTTAAGAACGCTTACAAAATTATATTAGTAAATATCATGAAAATATATAACAGTCACGTATTTGACCGGAAATAGTCAAAAATGTTTTTGTTTACAAATTTGAAATTATAAACGTTCTAATTCTTAGTAATTCTGTAGTCCTTCGAGTGGTAATGTTCTGAAATTAAAATTCGTAATCTTGACGGAAATTGTAACGAAAAATGTTGGCGGGTAAACACTTTTTTTAAGACACCTGTAATAAGGAAATGAATCCTTGTATTGTGGTGTGACTTTACAAATATATAATTAACTGACACAAATTACCTTAGAATAATAACGTATAGAAGGTAAGTCCACGCACAAAAAATGAAGCATTTCAATTGGAGCCTAATGGAGCTTACGCCGGAACCGTTCCGTGATATACAATGTCACAGTACTGCACGTACTTACACAACTCTTTAAAAATAAATAGCTAATTATGACGGATAGTGTATTCAAATGGTGTCACAACACATTTGAAAAACATAAAAAGGTTTTTAACATTACTTTTAAAAGTATTTCGACGATTTATGTTAATAAAAACAAAATTTGATTTCATAATTTGTATAGTGGTGTGCGTGTGTACGTGTGCAATCGCCTGCGCACATGTAGTATTTTTAGCTTCATGTTTTCGATTGCTCGAAGTACTGACACTATCCTTCTATACGTTATTATTCTAAGCAAATTACAGAACTCAGAACAACAATTGTTGATCGCACAAGTTGCGCACCATACGGAAAATTTTATTTTATAAAACTAGATAAACATTTTTTCTTCTTTCTAGAATATTCACTTTATTAAAAATCCAGTATTACAAAGCCACAAATCTCAAAATAAACTACATTAAGACTAAACAGATATCTACTTGAGATTAGGGTTGCCATATTTAAAAATACATCATTATTATCATACTAGCAACCCACCCCCGTTTCGCTTCGGTTTCAGTCGCCTTACCCGCGTAGTTCCCGCTTCCGTGGGAATATCGGGATACAATATAGACATTACTCCATGATATTATAGCATTCCATTGGATTTTTTGAAATCGGTTCAGTGGTTTAAGCGTGAAAGCGTAATAAACAAACTTTCGCAAGTAATGATATTTGATGGAGTGAGAATACAATTCACCACAAAGGCTTTTTCTTCACTAAATAAAAATTTGGTCACCACCTCCTTGGTCAGACAGGTGTGTTTTATTTCGAGATTTCCTTCTCTTGCATAGATATTTTTTTTTTTCTATTTGTTGATGGTCCACAGACTTATTGTCCGTGCCTTTGTTACATTTTTTGAGTTTAATTGTTAAGGTGAGTTTATATAATTCAAGTTATTCTTCAAGTGGCATTATTACAGTTAGATGTTAAGATAGACTTGAAGTTGAGCGCTGTTCCATTTGCCATTGCTGTTGATGGACATCATGTGTTTCGGGGTTTTCTACTTTGCACTAATACTTTAAGTTGGTGATGAAAACCCCTCTGTTATTTTGTTTCTGTTGTCTTCTATAGTATTGTTTTGCTGAGTTATTATCATCATCATCATCATCATCATCATCATTTCAGCCTATTGCCGTCCACTGCTGGACGTAGGTCTCCCTCATATTGCGCCACAATGTGCGGTCCTGTGCCGCCTGTATCCAACGACGCCCAGCAACTTTCACTAGGTCGTCGGTCCACCTAGTGGGGGGGCGTCCTACACTGCGTCGTCCGATGCGTGGTCGCCACTCGAGAACCTTTCTTCCCCAGCGGTTGTCGGTTCGTCGAGCGATGTGGCCTGCCCATTGCCACTTCAGCGTGCTAATTCTTCGTGCTATGTCGGTTACACCCGTTCTTCTGCGGATTTCTGTAATCCGGATTCTATCTCGCAGAGAAATCCCGAGCATAGCCCGTTCCATAGCACGCTGAGCGACTTTGAGTCTTGATATGAGGCCTACATTTAGGGACCACGTTTCCGTGCCGTAAGTCATCACTGGTAACACACACTGGTCGTAGACCTGTGTTTTCAGACACTGAGGTATGTTGGACGAGAAGACCCTCTTAAGTTTCCCGAACGCTGCCCAACCGAGTTGGATTCGTCGGCTGATCTCTTTCTCGAAATTAGATCTACCTAACTGGAGTTGTTATGTTTTTATTTTATTTTCAATTCCTATTCTGTTAATATATTGAGTTGTCTCGTCATGTTGTTTTTTATTAGTTGCTGTTGTCCTTTTGTTTTTTATGTTTTGAGTATATGTTGTTATCTATACTTTAATTGTTTGTTTCTCTGTGTTTCTATTGTCTCTTGCATAGATATTATCTCCATAGTCTTTAGTCGTGTTTTACTACACCTACGTGCAATCCACGTGGTATTCGCCGCCAACATCTTCTTAAATTTCAGCTCATATGACGTAGTTGCACAGATGACGTAGTTGTTAAGATACTAACCTACCGTGCCAGTGTCGCGGGTTCAAATCACAGGTTACTGCACAGATGGCGTAATGGTTAAGATAGCGACTTTTTTGATTGCAAACGGTGGCAAACGAGCAAACAGTACACCTGATGGTAAGTGTTGCTGCCGCTCATGGACCTCTACAAGGCCGCTGCCTACCGCGAAGAAATTGAAGGGAGTGTAAATGCGTGCATTGAGGCTCGGTGATACAAAGGGCACCACCAAAACCCTCCACACGCAAACACCCTCAGAAAATTGAGCTTCCGGCTCTCTCGCTCACCGAACGAAGCGCAGTAACAAATCGCTACTACTCAGACGTCGATTTTCTGCGAGAGTGAGGTACTGCTCCGGACGGACCGACCCGCGGACAGATAACTGTCGACAGTGTGGTCCTACCACTCCAAAAATGTTTGTAAAGTCACATCGCAATATAAGGATTATTGTTTTAGTGCAGGGTTTTGTCATTTCAAGCGACTTCAAAAAGGAGATTCTCAATTCGACTGTATTTTTTTTTTATGTTTGTTACCTCAGAACTTTTGACTGGGTGATGCGTTTTTAAATTCTTATTTTATATGAAAGCTGTGCCTGTGTTGTCCCATTTCCTTTTGGTCCAGTTTTAACAATGACATCCAGGAGGAAACGGTTGAAGTAGGTCTTTTTTGATGTAAAACATCTATAGGCTAGGGTGAACCAGATCGTTGGTGTGGCGTTAACGCCACGCTTTGATATGTACATTTGTGTAATGAAATTTTTTCAACGCCATCTAGTGAGTTCAAAATAAATACCTATAGTGTTATCATCACCATCATCGCGCAGCCCACATATATCCCACTGTTGGGCTCGGGCCTCCTCCACAATGGGAGGGAAATGGACCTACTATACTATGCTGGTCAGACATGTTGTTTCACATTGTGTTATAGAATTTCATTTCGAGTTTTCATCTCTTACACAGATGTTAGGTATGTGCATATTACATCCCATAGTCGTCTTTTACGACTTCCACGGGCAAGATAGGGAGTGGTGAATTGTATTCTTACTGCGCCACCGCACGGAAAACCTATATAGTGTTTTTTTTTATTGCAAACGGTGGCAAACGAGCAAACAGTACACCTGATGGTAAGTGTTGCTGCCGCTCATAGACCTTTACAAGGCCGCTGCCTACCGCGAAGAAAGCGAAGGGAGTGTGAATGCGTGCATTGAGGCTCGGTGATACCAAGGCCACCACCAAAACCCTCCACACGCAAACACCCTCAGAAAGCTGGGCTCCCGGCTCTCTCGCTCACCGAACGAAGCGCAGTAACAAATCGCTACTACTCAGACGTCGATTTTCTGCTCAGTGTGGTACTACCCCGGACGGACCAGCCCGCGGCTGTAGACAGATAACTGTCGACAGTGTGGTCCTACCACTCTTGTATACTGTATAAGTGTATACTAAGGAAAATAAATGTTTATTAAGTAAAAATCATCATTTTCTGGCAAAAAATAATCTTAATATTTTATTAATACTTTATGCCATATTAGTTCCTATCGTAATCTGTTCTTTTATGCATATATACTTACTTGTACAAAATAATCTCGATGTTTCACCTCTGTCAGGCGTTCTGAGCGGGGTTCCCTTTTTCGTCAGAATTATTAAAAAATTCTTCTTATATTTTATTAGACAACCCTATTAAGATAACGATTAATATCTAGGCAGAAAAACAGAACAGATATGCGGTTAGGTCTTGATACAAGTGTTTTATTTTTGTTAAAAACCAACGAACTATTCGTTTTCAATGCTTATACATGAAATTGAACGGTTGAGAAAATAATTTCTGATAGCCGTTATTTAAATATTATAGAATTAGTAGGTTGAAATGGCAATGGGCAGGCCACATCGCACGACAAATCGTCAACCGTTGGACAAGAAAGGTTCTCGAATGAGGACTACAAATCAAGAATTAGTTCGTTGAACCTTTTTATTATAGCAAAGGTTCACTGAAATTTAACACTTCACCAAAACCCACCTCACACAAACACACTCAGAAAGTTGGACTGCCGGCTCTCTCGCTCACCGATTCAAAATGTCTTTCTCTTTTTTTGCAGGAAAACTCTTGTATCACAAGAGAGTAAATTCCAGTCACAAGTTACGGCTCTGACAGAATTGGCAGACAGCAGATGCGGGGAAGCAGAGAAAGCGAGAGAACTGATATCCACATACAGAAAAGAAATAGAAGAGAAGGACCAAGAAATCGAACGTAAGTCTATATTTATTGATTTTATTTATCTACAGAGACCATTATCATATAAATAGAGTGTGTTACGGGTTGCATTCCCCAACAGGATAGATTTTTATTCAGGCAGACCACCGATGTCAATTAATCGGTACCTATTACCAGCTTTAAATGGCAATGGAGCCTGCTGCTGGGCTCGAGCCTCCTCCACAATAGAAGTTAAATTGATCTTACTACAGTATGCTGGTCAGACAGGGTCAGGCTTCTATCGACAGTTTTCCTTCTTCTGAACAGATGTTAAATGCGTATATATCCCCTAGTCGTCTTTTATGGAACCCACGGGCAAGATAGGGAGTGGTGAATTGCTATGCTATGCTTATACCGTCATCATATGGACAGAAGGAGAAAAAAGAACAATCATTTATATTTTAGAGTATTTTTCAAAACACTAAGCAAATTTTTATAGTGGAATTTGTGTTCACGCTGCCTTCCATTTTATTAATAATATTTGTTCATTATCATGGATATATGGCCCTTCAGTCGAATGTTAGTTTAACAATTTCAATATAACTAAGTCTTGTGCAATTTACTTAATAACTTATAAAATAATATTTTACTTCTTCATAGTAAGTACCTTGCTCAATCACGGTCAGGTAGTAAGTCAAATCGTGATCATCAATTTGGTGTTGACACCTAAACTAACTATTACTCTTGGAAATTTCACATACGAAATTACTTGTAAACCACTGTTATATCATATAGATTACACTTTAGCGCTTTCCTGCGTTACATTATATAAAATATCACCGCAATCTATACCAATAAATAAAATTGGAGTCTGTTTGTAATAACAAAATAATAGGCTTTTTTCATGCTCACACGGTTATTTGCACGACACCTAGGCCTAAATACAGACTAAAAAAAAATTATCCGTCTGTCTGTCTGTCTGTTTGTTCCGGGTAATCTTCAAAACGGCTGGACCGAAATTTTACAAATAAATGTTTACTTTACTTTACTTACTTTACCGATTTAAAAAATTCTTTTACCAATGGAAAGCTATAATATCAGGGATTAACCTAGGCTATATTTTATCCCGGTATTCCCACGGGAACAGGAACTACGCGGGTAAAACGACTAAAACCGAAGCGAAGCGAGGGTGGGTTGCTAGTTATACAATATAATATTATAGAACACTAAAGTAATGAATATATTTCAAGACCGTTGCATGAAATTTTCATGTTCCCAACAAAACTTCTTGCTGCCTTCCATGGTAAGACCGTGGTCGCCCTTCAACAGTCCACTCTTCGTCTTCTAAGTGGATCTCTATCGTATATTATCAAGTTGAGTAACCTACTCAGTATATACAAAGACTGCTAACCGCACCTTGGCTGTATGCCAGACAGTCCCGCTTTCTTTGAGGTCATTTATCTGTGCCGTATGTCATTGATACATTACTCTATACAACTCGTGTACACGTTTTCTTTGTTAGTAGACAATTTAGATGCAAAAAAATATGTATAGTCTATTTTCTACGATTTCCTGGTAAACAAATCGTTGAATTAATACATGCAGGTCGCGGTTTTCTAATTTAAGATACGTAATTACAACGAATATCACTGTCGTTTTTCGTGTTAGTATAGGTTTTTAATTCTTAATTTTCTTCTCTTGCATAGATGTTATATGCATATTTAATGCCTTAGTCTTAGAATAATAACGTATAGAAGGTAAGTTCGCGCACAAAATGTGAAGCATTTCAATTGAAGCCTAATGGAGCTTACGCCGGAACCGTCCCGTAATGTACAAGTCACTGTACTGCACGTACGTACGCAACTCTTAAAAAATAAATAGGTAATTATGACGGTTTGTGCATTCAAATGGTGTCATAACACATTTGAAAAACATAAAAAGGTTTTTAACATTACATTTAAAAGTATTTCGACGATTTATGTTAATAAAAAACAAAATTTGATTTCATAATTTGTATAGTGGTTTGCGTGTGTAATCGTCAGCGCGCATGTAATATTTTTAGATTCAAGTTTCGAACTTTCAAAGTATCGACACTATCCTTCTATACGTTATTATTCTAAGGCCTTAGTTTTATTTTACGAAGCCTTTGTGTAAGTGAACTTACTCCGTCACCACACGGAAGGTCTAGAATATAAATCAATAAAAACTACAAGATGGATAAGTAACTATTACTCATGGTTCAAATAAATCTTCTTTGAAATTGTCACAAATAATGAACTACGTCAATAATGAGTAATATTCACACTAAAACTCCCAAGCCAAAATAAGGAAAACAAATATGAATAACCACTAAAATTAAAAATTTTGAATAACCTCCGAAACCAACTTAAAAAATGTTACATTCTTTTCAACATGAATTATCAATTAATTGTCGTTTAACAATTATACTGACACGCGTGAAGCACTTAATCGAAAAGCCATACGCCATTACAACGTTTTGGAGCTGATACTCTTACACTGCTGAACCGATATTAAACAAACCTAGCTAAAAACCACCGCCAGGAAACTGGCTTGGCAAATGAAAAAAACCGCATCGAAATCTGTCCATCCGTTTGAGAGCTATGATGCCTCAGACAAACACACGAACAGACAGACGTCGACGTCAAACTTATAACACCCCTCTTATGCGTCGGGGGTTAAAAATAGTGCAAATGATCCAAAATAAAACATATTTTGGTAAATCGTTCATTCATATTGAACGTCTCACGACAGTATATACTTAACTGCTGATTATTATTTATTTTTATTGAACGCCGTTACGGATATTCGTACAATTCATTTGCCCTACAGTTTTCTTTTAGGTATTCATCATTACAACTCAAATACTTCCCACTGTTGGGCTCGAGCCTCCTCTGTAATAGGAGGGAAAACTTGGTATATCATGCTGGTCAGACATGTTGATATGGGGCTTTATTTCGAATTTTCCTTCTCTTGCATAGATATATGCGTAAGATATCACTTAGTCGTCTTTTACGACATCCACGAGCAAGATAGGGAGTGGTGAATTGTATTCTTACTTCGTCACCACACGGACTTTTTAGGTATTGGCAATCAGATACTAATACAAGCTTATGGTTGCCAGTATCGAGCTACAATTTTCTTAATGATCTTTGACGTTTACGCGAGTATTATAATTCTCTGTAATAACGATGACTTGTTGGACGTGAGACATCTTAGTCCGCCCGTGACTATTAACGCTGCAAAGTATTCGAAACGTAGGGCAATCAAAAATCAAATACAAATACGATAAAATCCGTAAAATAGTTTTATTTATAATATAATTTTCTTTACAAATTATCCCATTCATCTCACTTTCGTTTCTGATTTAAATTCTGATGCGAATCAGTTATTGTCCCTCAATAAGTTATATCGTCGTTTTCAACAGTATTATGACCACACTAATGGTATCTTCTGAGAATATTGGTGTAAAAGGCCTACACATAAAAAGCATTGTTATATCATACTCACTAAATTCCAGCAGTTTCTCCGCACTACATTACATAAAACGCTATCGACATGAATATAGTACAAGACCATGACATAACACTTTCACGTTCCCGCCAAATAATCCAATAATCGCTTATAAAGAAGTTTTACTTAAAAATTAACGACTATATTTACGATCGAAAACATTCCAAAATAAAATTTTAATTGCGTCACCGTTTCGCAGTTAATTTTTACGATTTCAGAAAAAACATCCTTTTGATATTTGTTTACATATAAGATTCTTATAACATCCTGTAATTAATTTAATCTAGAAAGTCGCATTACGCTCATCCAAATATACCCGTTAGACCGGAATCAACCCACGTTTAAATAACAAAGTTGTGTGCAATCCTCCATTAGCAATCGCGAATGCAATAAACTTCGATTTTGTGTAATAACCTAGAGGTTATTATATTATTTTATATATAGGTATTATATTATACCCCGCGGCAGGTAATGTAAAAGTTAAATTTTTACATTACTTGCCGCGAGGTAACTGGACCGGGAAGTCAGTCTATCACCCACCGAGAGGCCGACCGCGCGATGGCGGGCTGATGAGAGGGTACTCCTCAGGGGTATTCCGTCGGGCCGACCACTGACGACAAGTCGTCCAACGACGAAGGCGACATGCCACGGGTAGGCTACGGAGTCGGGCGGCGGGGTGCGCTGACGGTAACCTATCCAAAAAAACCCTTACATTATTTATGGGTATCGTAAAAGACGACTAAGGGATATGATATGGGGTGGTGAATGGTATTCTTACTCCGTCACCATACGCGAAATAAAAAATATACATAAATGTAATAGATAGTATTCAAATAAATATAAAACAAGAGGTCCACATTATGATATCACGTTCCCGCCAAAACTTGAGGTCGGTAATGATCGATGTGACTTTCGTGATTATCATCGCACTCCATACAAGTCCCACTGTTGGGCTTGTGCCTCCACAATGGAAGGCAAGTTGACCTACTATACCGCGCTGGTCGTGTTGTTATCGCATGAAATGAAATATTATATTCTAATTCCAGAGTTAAAATGCGCATTGGCAGCTGCTTACAAAGAATCAGAGCTGGTGAAGCAAAGAAGTCGCTCTTTAGAAGAAGAGCTGACAGCAGCAAGAAGCTGTTCTGCAGACCTTGCTGATCAACTTCAAAGGCGAAATGGTAAGGATGTTATTTCTTTACGACCGTAATAAATCTTAGACTGTCCATTCTTTCATATAAAGGGAAGTATGACCATTTTCACCAACGACTCTTAAATTTTAGGTAACACCTAGGCGATATAAATCACATAGAACATCAATTGTTGATATTGTGTTAATTTTTACCTAAAGTTTAGGGGTCATTGATGAGAATATGCATAAGAAATTTGCATTAAGAGTTCGTTAAAAGATTGGATCTTCTAAATTTTCCTTTTTAATTTGTCGTGGGTATGTAGCGTGCAATATGTAGGCAATTTTCTGTGGGGTTAGCAAAGACGAGATGAAGCGTCATCAGAAGAATGGGCAGAAGAGTTTTACTAGGAAATTTATAACATCCACAATTGTCAACACGTTTGCCAAGCCTATTTTGAAGTATTAACTTCGATAACTGATTGAATCCTTGGATAATTTCAATTCAAACAGTGGAAGCAATATTCTAGTGGAAGAAACAGCTGGAAGGTATAATTTCAGTCCTGGAAGGAACAAATGCGGTCGCTAATATCTGCTTATTGACACTTCATTGTGCTGATACTTCGTGTCCGTTCTTCTACGGCTTTCCATGTTCCAAATTTTATCACATAGAAAAATTATACCAGCATAGCCTTTTTTGTATGTGGTCGGGACGCATGTCACCCAATCTGTCCAGGGTAATAGATGGGCGGCTTTCGGCTTCATAACCTACCGTATTCCTTCGCCATCGCCATTGGGATGGCCACTGATACCGACTCCTTGACATCAGTAGCCGGCCGGGCGGATTACCCTTTCGGGTACCGTGGCCTTCGACGCCCTCACGCGGTCTGCATTTCTGCGGTTGGCGGACGAATCTACCAACACAGACTGAACAATTTTTAGGGTTAGATATGAGGCCGACTTCTAAAGACTGCGATTCTCTTAGTCGTTAAGGAAACCGCACATCTTTGTTTTCTTTACACCTAGTCTATCTATATAGTCTATATATATATTGAGCTATTTTTAGGGTTAATTGTGAGACAAGACCTTTAAAGACAACAATTCTCTGGTATAAGTCATAAGGACACTCACATCTTTGTTTTTCTTTTTATTGGGACTAATTTTACAATATAACCATATATAATGCCTTTAAACCAGGATTCACAGGTGGCAACACCCGCTACGTTGTATATGATGATAATTGGAGGTTTTTATTGGTTTTCAGATGAATCGATACGGCAGCTGAGGGCAGAATTAGAAGATACCCTATCACACAGAGCGGAGTTGGAATCACGGGTCCTAGCGCTGGAACAAGACAAGGATAGGCTAGAACAAGAGAAAGTATTGCAAGAGCAAAAAGCACAAGAGGTTAGGAGACTGTCTTCGTTTCTTCATTATTACAGCTCTACACGACACACTATTGGGCTCGAGCTTGGGCAAGAAATTGACCTACTATAATCACGTAGATCAGACGGGTTGGTATAGGGTTTTATTTCGAATTTTCGAGTTGTATTATAATCCCTTAATCATTTTTATTACACCCACGGGCAAGACCACCCCATTTTTTTTCTAGTTGGGTCGCGGTCGGCGCACTCCTCGCACCACTCCGCCTAGGGCGGCAGAGGGGCGTAAGCACGCACACCCGCAACCCACCCGAACACCACGTCGCCTTCGTCGTTGGACCGACCACCAGAACAGGGTGACTTGATGTCAGTGGTCAGCCCGGCGGAATACCCCCTGAGGAGTACCCTCCCATCGACCGATGTCCCCCCTTCGAGAAAGACTATCCCCTTGGTAGTGAATTGTATTCTTACTCCGAGTAGACAGTAATCGTTTTTAAATATCGTTTACTCTCGTTACTTTGAAGTGATTTGGTGAATTAGACGAATTCGCAACGATCGTGGAGGAGGCTCGAGCCTAGGAGTAGAACGTATATGAGCTAAAACGATGAGACCTGGCGTAAAACTATTATTATTTTGAGATTGAGGGAACGAAATGCTACGCGCTAGGAATACTACAAATCCTTAAATTCCTCATGGTTGTAAAAGACAACTAACAGCTTCACATCGACCTGGGTCAACACCATCTGGTGCCGTCTGGACAATAATTATATTTCTTTTTTTTGGGGTGGGCTACGATCAGCGCATCCGCCGCCCGGCTCCGTCCGGGGCGACAGAGGTGCGCGGCTCCGAAACCCACCAGATAGCACGTCGCCTTCGTCGTTTGGCCGACCACCGGTGCAGAGTTCCTTGACTTCAGTTGTCGGCCCAACGGAATACCATGAGGGAGTACCTTCCCCCGCCTACGTCCCCTTCCCGGGACGTCGGTCGCCATCGCGAAATAATTATATTCCTAAGAAGGATTCATATCACACAAGTGGCTGGCCATAAAATTATTGCCAAAACTTTTTACAATAGATACGACGGAAACGTATATTGAGTCGACCCCTACTAATTGGGATAAGAATAGAATGCTGATGATAATGATGGAAAAAAAGAGTAAGAAATCAAGGTAGTATCAAGTTCGAATAAGATATAAGAAATTCTTCTTACTCCTATGCAATGAGCAGCTTCCAGAACTTTGGAAATTAGACACGCCTCTAAATGAGGCATCCTCAGAACAGTTCATTTTTCGGGTCGAAAACTGAAGACAAGTAACTCGGCTCCGGTGGTCGGCCCAACGACGAAGGCGACGTGCTATGGGCGGGTTATGGGGCCGCGCGCCGCCCTTCTGTCGCCCCGGATGGAGCCGGGCGGCGAGTGCGCACACCGTAGCCCAACCTCCATTAAAAAAAAGAAGTTAACGGTTCATTTTGAAAAGCGTATACCTTCATTTCTTGAGGTGTGCTGTATTTTGATACCGTAGGAAAGTGATAGGTCTGACTTCCATTCATCCATTTCAAGATTATCTACTATGATACTCGGCAAAACCAACTGAAGGTTCAGCAGGTTGAATGGGCACTATCCTGCGAAAGTTATAACACTAAGTAAGATGTAAGATGGCCAAACCGCCTGAGGGGAACCTTAAGGAGCCATTTCTAACAGTGGAACTTAATAATCTGATGGATGGATTATTCAGCTACCATTATCATCATCACAGCCCATATCTTATATCTTTAAACGAGAAATTCTTGTATATGTATATACTCAGGATATATATATTCAGAATCTCGGAAACGGCTCCAATGATTTTGATGAAATTTGGTATACTAGAGGTTTCGGGGCCAAAAAATCGATCTAGCTAGGTTTTATTTATAGAAAATGTTGTTTTGTCGGTGTTTTTAGCTAATCAATACAATGACATAAAATGTCAATAGAATAGGAATTTAAATTTCGTCGTCGCCGTCAAGAGTGTCACTACCTCAGGTGGAAAGTTGTCCAGTCGCATTCAAACAGCGTAAGCGGTGTTATTATAATTCTGTTTTTGTTATTTCATCATTTTTATTAATACTTATCTAAATAAGTTCGTCAAAAATAAAATTTACGAAAAAACAATGCTCGGTCAACCAAATATTATGCATATTATATCCCTTAGTCGTTTTTAACAACACCTACGGGCAAAAAGAAGGGTGTTGAATTGTATTCTTACTCTGCCACCACATGGGAAAAACAGAAATTTTGGAATTCCAAAATAGGCCAAAATTAATTCTATGTTTGATGTTAGGCTTTGGCGGCTGCTGAAGCCCGTACAGCAAAATGGCGAGCCGCCCACGAAGCTGCTCGCTCGCAGGCGGCTGCCCGAGCCGAACGCATGTTAGCAGACTGCGAGTGGAAGATGAGGGAGTTGGAGAAGAGAGCAAGAGATAATGAGAAGCTTAATAAAGAGGTAAGTTTTATCTGTAATAGCTCAATTACGCTGCTATTACCTAGGTAGTTGCTGTAACGAGGACCTAGCAAAAAACATTTTGTCAATTTCTATTTCTGATGTTTACGCGAGTACTACACGTTGGAAATAAAACTACTTTACGGATTTTATCGCGTTTGTATTAGATTTTTTTTTTTTAATGATTTTGATTGATTTCATTGAGTCCGCCCGTGACCATGAACACTGCAAAGTGTCCGTAACGTCGAGCAATCAAAAATCAAATACAAAAGCGATAAAATCCGTAAGGTAATTTTATTTATTTTTTTTTTTTATTTGGGGCGGCGCAGGCGCAACTACCTGCGCCTCATGCCGCCCTAGCCGAGGCCGCGAGTGACGTGACCGGGTATTAGTCCGTCACCCGCCGAGAGGCCGACCGCGTGAGGTAAGACTGACGTCCTCTCCGAGGGAGAGGCGTCGGTCGATGGGAGGGTACCCCACGTAGGGGGTATTCCGTCGGGCCGACCACTGACGACAAGTAAACCTGCTCCGGTGGTCGGCCCAACGACGAAGGCGAGATGGTTTTCGGGTGGGTTGCGGGAGTTGCGTGCTTAAGCCCCTTTGTCGCCCCGGACGGAGTGGTGCGGAGGCGCGCCGACCGCAGCCCACCCACAAAAAAAAAGGTAATTTTATTTAGTCAGTATCTATTTTTATCCAACTTCAAAAAAGAAGGAGGATCTTAATAATACTGTAATTTTTTTTTATACTTCAGAACTAAAATCAACTCGGAAAGTAATAAAAAAAGAAATTTGCCATTTTGTTTTTGGTGATTCGTTTTTTATTTTATTTTTTGACCGCTATTACATTGTTGTTATGCTGTTTTATTAACGTGACAACGTCTAATAATTTGATGGAGCCGGCTGCACACACGAAAAAACATGACGTATGCGGCGTTACCTCGCTCTGAGGCGTTCCATTTAAGGCTTGATCCATACAAAATATCTATCAAACAAATAAAATTAAAATTTTCTTTTGAAAAATGAAACCATTCCATAAGTATTTTCTTATGACGTTGTCACGTTCAACTATCGTCAGTAAACCGACTTTACAGACAACCGATTTTTTTAATAAAAAAATACATTATTCTATCCATCCATCCATCATAGACTGTCCACTGTTGAACTTAGGCCTTTCCACGAGAATGCCACTCGAAACTGTCCTGTGCAAGTTGCATCCAACGGTTCCCTATGACTTTCAAGATCATCAATCGTCATTCCATCTAGTAGGGCTCGTCCTACATAGTCTGATTCGTAGTCGCCACTCTAGAACCCTTCATCCCTAACTATCGTCGATTCGACGAACGATGTGACCTGCCTATTGCCATTTCAACGTGCTAATTCTTCGAGCTGTATCGGTGACAATTGTTCCTCTACGGATTGCCGTATTTCGGAAAAAGGTTATTAGCTATCTATAATGCTATGATAATTATTGGCGTCTGTGTGGTGACGGAGTAAGAATACAATTCACCACGCCATCTCTTGCCATCTTTTACGACCCCCTAGGGGGGTCGTAAAAGACGACTAAGGGCATAAATATGCATATAACATCTATGCAAGAGATGGAAAACTCGAAATGAAACCCTATACCAACATGTCTGACCAGCATGGCATAGTAGGTCAAATTCCCTCCCATTGTGGAGGATGCCCGAGCCCAACAGTGGGACGTATGTGGGCTACGATGATGAAACCCAATAGTGGGATTAATTTAGGCTGAATTGATGACGATGGTAACATTTTAAATATTACTTTTTTCTATAGCTTACAGTCACTGTCGAGAAACTGCAAGCTGAGCCAAAACCGTCAGCAGCTCAAGTGGCAGAACTGCAGCAGCTTCGAGGAGTTGTAACTGAACAACAGCACTCAGTGCAGTCTCTTACCCTGCAGCTGCAGAAAGTGGAGACAAGGGAAGAAGCGTTAAAACTAGAAGTACATAGACTAAAGGATTTGTTGGAAAGAGAAACGAGGAGTGGCAAAGAAAAAGAAGAGAGATATCATCAGGTTAGTTTTAATTGCGACGATATTTTTTTTGGGGGATTGGTTTACGATCGGCGCATTCCTCGCCCGGCTCCGTCCGGGGCGACAGGGGGACGTAAGCACGCCCACCCGTGACCCATCGCCTTCGTCGTTGGGCCTACCATCGGTGCAGGGTGACTTGTCGTCAGTGGTCGGCCCGACGGAATACCCCTGAGGAGTACCCTCTCCTCGACCGACGTTCCCCCTTCGGGGAGGCCGTCAGTCTTTCCTCGCGCGGTCGGCCTCTCGGTGAGCGACGGACTAACTCCCCGGCCCAGTCATCCGCGGCCTCGGCTAGGGAATTTCGACGGTTAAGATATCGACTTAACAGTGCCAGTGTCGTGGGTTCAAATCCCACGCAGGACCACAATTTGAGCGATCCACAAATTGTTGTTCTAAGTCTGTATTTCATTTGTGTCTGTTAAACTATATATGTATTTGTAAAGTCCCCCGCAATACAAGGATTATCTCCTTCGTGCAGGGTGACTTTTACAAAAAAAAATTAAGTTAATCTTCGAAGATCTCGAGATCAGCTTCTCAGTCAGCTACTCTTCACTGCTGTAATGTCAAAATAACGGACTTTTTTCATACTGATTCGGTTATTTGCACTATACCTATGCCTAAAAACCGATTTAAAAAATTTTGTCTGTCTGTTTTTTTGGGTAATCTTCAAAACGACTGAATAGATTTCGATAATATTTTAGTACCATATCGCTATTTACGGGTAAGGCGACTGAAACCGAAGCGAATCGAGGGCGGCTTGTTAGTAGACAATAGAAAAGATATTTTCATTAATTTCTCTTCAATCTCTCAGGAAATCCAACGCCTTGAAAATCAACATTCAAAGGCAGTAGAGACCCTTCGATCGGAGCATCAAGCCGCTGCCGCTTCCACCAAGGCAGCCTTAGAGCGTACACACGCAGAAAGAACCAGAAATGCAATCGGTCAACTCAGAGCTGAAGCTGAACAAGACGCTAAGAATGCCGATAGGAAACTTAGAGAAGTTACTTCTAGAGTAAGTTCACGGTTTTCTCTCTTTTTTTACAGCAAATACTCCATTTCTAAACCACAAGCTTTTACCATATCTGGTCATCCATTCTGTCTTATCTTCCATGTCAGATATTGAAATCCCCCAGTCGGGATAATAACCCTTAGAATAATAACGTATAGAAGAATAGTGTCGGTACATAAGCGATCAAAAACGTGAAGCCAAAAATACTACATGCGTATAAGCAATTACAATTTACTATACAATAGAATTACCTTGCACACCCAATGACCTTATACACTACAGAACGATCCGGCGTAGGGCTCCAATTGGCTCCAATTGGAATGCTTCATTTTTTATACGCGGAGTTACCTTCTATAAGTTATAATTTTAAGATGGTAACTATTGTATTCTTAAATTATATAATGATTTTTAACGTTTTACGATTCAATTTCCTATATTTGCGCAAATATTATACCAATAAAAAAATTGGAGCGTCTGTTTGTAATGTCAAAATAATAGGCTTTTTTCATGCTCATACGGTTATTTGCACGACACCTATGCCTAAAATAGCAATTAAAAAATTTTTGTCTGTCTGTCTGTCTGTTTGTTCCGGGTAATCTTCAAAACGGCTGGACCGATTTCAAAAATTCTTTCACCAATGGAAAACTATAATATCAGAGCGTAAATTAGGCTATATTTTATCCCGGTATTCCCACGGGAACGGGAACTAAGCGGGTAAAACAACTATAACCGAAGCGAAGGCGGGATGCTAGTTATAAATAAAATTAGTTTACGGCTTTTATCACGTTTGTGTTTAATTTTTTATTTTTCTACGTTGCAAACACTACAGCGTTCATAGTTACATGCGGATTAAGATGTCTCACGTACAAAAAGTTATCATTATTACAGAGATTTACGTCTACCCACAACAGCCATTATTAATTAAGAAAATGATGCTATATGAAAAAAATACATTGTTTTTGTTTACTAATTATTAAACATTCAAATAGTAATATTTTGAAAATTAATTTAATTAAACCTTTTTTTTTTTGTGGGGTGGGTTGCGGTCGGCGCGCTCCTCGCACCACTCCGTCCGGGGCGACAGAGGGGCGTAAGCACGCAACTCCCGCAACCCACCCACGATGCACGTCGCCTTCGTCGTTGGGCTGACCACCGGAGCAGGGTTACTTAACATCAGTGGTCGGCCCGACGGAATACCCCCTACGTGGGGTACCCTCCCATCGACCGACGCCCCTCCCTCGGAGAGGACGTCAGTCTTACCTCACGCGGTCGGCCTCTCGGCGGGTGACGGACTAATCCCCGGTGACGTCACTCGCGGCCTCGGCTAGGGAATTTAATTAAACCTAACAACTTTATAAAACATCTTTTGCAAAAAAAAAACCCGACTTGATGCGCAAACGCAATGGAGAGTAAACGAAAATATCGTTAATGTAGACAAGTAGATATTTTTTTTTTAGATTTTTGTTGATTTTTCAAAAACTGCTTGTCCAATTTCGCCAAGATTTTCATGGAACCATTTGGACAGTATACCCTTTTCAACAAAAAAATATTTTTTTAATTCGGTTGGCAAGCAACGGAGTTATGCGCGAACAAACATAAAAATATATATATACAAACATCTGAATTGAGAACCTCCTTCTTTTTACTCATCAATCATTTTTAATAATTTACAGTTTGAAAATCTTAAAGAGGAGCTCGCTAACAAGGAATCAAACTTCGAGCGGGCGATAGCCGAAGCACATAGCAAGGCCGATTGGGACATTATGCAGCTACGCCATCTCTTGGACAGGGCTGATATCAACTACGCTAATAAAATTGAAGAGATGAGCGAGAGATTTGAGAACGAGAAAGGTATGTTCACCTTATTTTTTTTAGGCGAAGCAATTTTAGCAGGATATTAGCTACCACCGTATCAGCCATCTCAATAATACGGGGCCCCTGGGCTACAGGGGCCCCTAACGTGTGTAAACAATAGTAAAATTTTATCCAATGTCACGTAATCTCGTGCTTTCCACCAAAAAAAATTGTCATACTTGCCTATTTACTTCAGAAATAACAAAAGTCAAGAAAAGCAATATCTTTCCCCGAGTTAAGCATGCGCCTAAAAGTTGGCAACATCCTACATCGTTTATTGCGGGCTTTCCCCATTTATGTGAATTTGATATTGGTAGGAAGTAGATATGGGCGTTTTCTGTTTATGCCACAAACGGTTATGTATCTGATATACAGTTTACATATCGATATCGAAAACGGTTTTCTGATATCGATATCAGTAGTACAGTTTTCAAACGTTAACATTGATATTAAAACGAGCAAACTAACTACGAATGCGAACTAACACAAACTCCCACATTTATTACGTTATCATAACTATACAATGGAAACTAAACCTTATTGCTAGTACAGTAACTTAACCACGCAAAAATGGCTAAAGTTATTTCATATTCTCTTCATCTCTTTTATACTAATAAAAGAACATATCCTTAGAACGACAGGAACGAATATGGTTCGTATCTCAATATCGTTTGTGAAGTTTGCGTTTTGTTCGTACGAGTTCACATCGTTATAGTTTTAAGTTTTGACTTAATAGTTCTCGCATGTTAGTAGAAATTTTGACTCGATATGGTTTTTGTGATATCGGCTATATTGATATAGATATCGATATTTTTTTTTTATTGCCAACGGTGGCAAACGAGCAAATAGTACACCTGATGGCAATTGTTGCTGCCGCTCATGGACCCTTACAAGGCCGCTGCCCACCGCGAAGAAAGTGAAGGGAGTGCGAATGCGTGCATCGAGGTTCGGTGACACCAAGGGCACCACCAAAACCCTCCACACGCAAACACCCTCAGAAAGTTGGGCTTCCGGCTCTCTCGCTCACCGAACGAAGCGCAGTAACAAATTGCTACTACTCAAACGTCGATTTTCTGCTCAGTGTGGTACTACCCCGGACGGACCGGCCCGCGGCTGTAGACAGATAACTGTCGACAGTGTGGTCCTACCACTCTTATGGTATGATATCTAACACATATCCGATATAAATTACGTTTTGATATATTGAACTCGTAGCATTAGTAGGAAGGCACACTGTTGAAAACTGTCTGTCTACAATCGCGGACCGGTCCGTCCAGGGTAGTACCACACTGAGCAGAAAATCGACGTCCGAGTAGTAGCAATTTGTTACTGCACTTCGTTCGGTGAACAAGAGAGAGGGAGGGCCAACTTTTTGTGGGTGTTTCCTTGTGATGGGTTTTAGTGATGCCTTTAATATCACCGAACCTTTGCACACATTCACACTCCCTTCACTTTCTTCACGGTAGACAGCGGCCTTGTAAAGGTCCATGAGCGGCAGCAATACTTATCATTATAGTCCATAAAATATAGCTTGATCTCTGTGACAGATGTCAACTAAACCGAAGAAGTAAGTTTGAACGAGCGACATGATTACAATTTTATTTTGTATCGCATATATTTTTACTCTTTTCCTACCAGTTTTATTGCAACTGAAATGCAATATATTACAAATATAAAAATATTCATATACATGCCTAAAATGCACCTCGTAAATACGGAAATACCTAGCAAACGATTTATAGAAAAATGACGCTTACACACGTGCAAGGTCATACTGGATTGAAAATAAAAAAGAAATGGGGCAGTCGATATACGTAAATCGATAACCGATCTTTATTAAGATATTCATAAAAGAAATAAACTCAATACAGTACCTACTTTCAACATGTTTTTTACAATTACAACAGACAGTTCCATTATAAAATATCTAATTTTTTTATTTTATTTATTTAAGACAACACCCTGCACTAAGGAAATAATCCTTGTATTGCGGGGGACTTTACAAACATATAATTAACGGACACAAATTACATCCAGACTCAGAACAACAATTTGTGGATCGCACAAAGTGTTGTCCCGGGTGGGATTCGAACCCCCGACACTGGCGCTGTAAGTCGCTATCTTAACCACTACGCCATCTGTGCAGTTGAATTGAATTAACTATGTACGCTTTATTGTCAATAAACTAAACATGTTTATTCGCTATAAATAATTGATCGATTGATCTAATGACTGTCCATATTTTGGCAAAAAATGATAAATGTTCTAGCAGGAACGCTCCAGTGATGACGATAATAGTGACATTGATCTTGATTATACTGCTTTCGAATAATTAAAACAGTCAGGAAACAGTTTGTTTGAAATAAATTTAAAAAGATTTTCATTTATTGTATTTCAATTATGATAGAAAATCATAATTATAAAAATAAAGAAATTTATCGATAAAAAACTACCGACTTCATCGTAAGCGTGACAGCTCTAGGGATAACTGTCACAGAGATCAAGCTATATTTTATGGACTACAGGTGTACTGTTCGCCCGTTTGACACCATTTGCAATTAAAAAAAAAATTACTTATGTGAGAAATCTTATTCCGTGTGGTGACGGATAAAGAATACAATTCACCACTCCCTATCTTGCCCGTGGATGTTGTAAAAGACGACTAAGGGGTATAATATACATATAAGATCTATGCAAGAGAAGGAAAAATCAAAAAGAAACCTTATACCAACATGTCTGACCAGCAGCATAGGGCCGAGTCCAACAGTGGGACATATGTGGGCTGCGATTATGATGAGAAACCTTTACCCATAATTTGGGTCCCATAGCTAATTTTGTTACAGGACTCCTCCAAGGCACGCTACGTAGGAAGCTTAAGTCCAACACGAGAGACTTTACTTCTACTACCTCAGCCTATTTACGTCCCACTGTTGGACTTGAACCTCAATGCCCAAATGGCCTACTATACTGCACTGATAAGACGTGTTGGCATAGGGTTTTGGTTCAGGTCTTCTCTTGCATTGATGTTACGCTTATTATATCCCTCGGTCGTCTTTTACGACACCCACGGACAAGATACGAGGGAAGACCCAGGGGGTGATAAATTGTATTCTTACTCTGTCAACACACGTAAACTTTAGTTCTACAATCTACTGAAATAAGAATTGAGGATAATTTGAAAATTACCTGATCTTCAAATGTATATACCTTTTCTGCAGAAACTTTAATATCAGAATGGACAGAGAAAATAAAAACAATAGAAGAGGAAGCAGCGAACGCCGCAGCAGAATCAAAACAACTTCTAGAACAGACTAGAATGAAGCTGATAGCTGAACGTATGGAACAAGTCAATCAGCTCAAAGAGCAGCATCGACAGGAGATGGGTAAGTTTAAAAAGAAATATGGTCAGCTTACCTGCCGCCCGGCTCCGTCTAGGGCGACAGAAGTGCGGCACGCGGCTCCATAACCCAATAGCATCTCGCCTTCGTCGTTGGGCTGACCACCGGTGCCCAATTCCTTCTCTTCAGTGGTCGGACGGGGTACCCTAACCTATCGACGTCCCTTTTCCGGGACGTCGGTCGCCGTCGCACGGTCGGTCTCTCGGCGGATGACGGACTAAAATCCCCAGTTCGGTCACCCGCAGCCTCTGTTAGGGCGGCATCGGGTGCAATAAAAACTTTATCCTGCGGCGACTTTCATAAATTTACTACCCCATACAAACATGACTATACAAGTTATCAGTAAAAAAAAAATGTCTGTGTGTCCAAGTCATACACGGTAGAAGTGTAACTTCCAAAAAGTCCCTGATTAAAAATACTTATTGAAAATTATTGAAAAATAAGCAGTTGCTTCATGTAAACTATATACTTATAAATAACTAGCTGACCCAGTGAACTTCGTACCGCCATAATTTTTTTCGTTAATGTACTTATTTTCTAAATTTCCGAAAATATAGTCTCTAATGGAAGAACCATTACAGCTTTGTCGGGCGAGATTCAATCGTTTTGGTCGTGGCATTGTTAATGATGATTCAAAGAGAATACAAATTACTGATTATTGACAAAATTATAATCATAACATTTTCAACCATACTTAATCATAGACAAAATTACGTTTAGCTGTCATTAGCGTTTTGTTATTACATATCAAATGCGTTTTTGTTATACTACGTTTCATTGACATTTTATCGAACGGGAAACGGGAACGCGATCGAAGGGAATAAAAAGTATCCTATGCCGTCTCCTGGTGGTAAGCTACTTCCCCACCAATTTTCAGCCAAATCGGTACAAGCATTCTTGTGTTATAAATAGTGTAACTAACACAACTTCCTTTTATATACAGGGTGTAAGGGGACCGCTCCCGAAAACAAAGACAGGTGATAGTACTACTTGTGGTGATAGGCTAGAAAAAAAATCGATTTGGACGAAAAAAAATTTTTTTTGTCACAAAGTTTTTTTAGTTTTTTTCACACTCCATCGTATTAGGACACTCCCATGTAACGATAATTTCATAAAAAATACGTCACTTTACTCAGATGAGAAAAAAGGCAATCAATACAAAACTTAATATCATATGGTCTAGAGGTCAGTCACCGTGCGCCCTACGTCACTGAAACGCCCGCGATTTTGTGACACTGTAGGTACCTACGGTGTATATATAGTCATAGTATATTAATCATTAATAACATAGTTACATGTCCTTGATTAAGCGTTAGGTATTTTTTAATAAATAGTAAATTTTATTGTTATTAGAACTGATTACATTAATCAGTATTGATTTACAAACATGGAAGCAAGTTTGTAAGAGGGTTGTACACGCTCTTGCAAACGCGTTTTATTCTATTACTTTTCAAATGTATTATGTATTATCTATTATTGTCGTTAAAATTATATGCAAGCAGAAATGTAAAGGCAAGTTAGCACTTAATCAAGGACATGTAATTGACTATATCTACACCTATAATTACAGTGTCACAAAATCGCGAGCGTTAAGTGCCAACACAGTGACGTAGGGCGCACGGTGACTGACCTCTAGACCATATGATATTAAGTTTTGTATTGATTGCCTTTTTTCTCATCTGAGTAAAGTGACGTATTTTTTATGAAATTATCGTTACATGGGAGTGTCCTAATACGATGGAGTGTGAAAAAAACTAAAAAAACTTTGTGACAAAAAAAAAAAACATTTCGTCCAAATCGATTTTTTTTTCTAGCCTATCATCATAAGTAGGACTAGTACTATCACCTGTCTTTGTTTTCGGGAGCGGTCCCCTTCCACCCTGTATATAGATAATAAAAAAGAATTGGGATTATTGAAAACAATTCAAATTTCATCGTTTTCAATACTCTTCAATGAGTATTTCTAATCATCACACTACACGGGAGCATACGTATGGACAATGCTTAGTAGACGATAGTGGGGAATATGTTCTATCTCATTCTCTCGCCGGCTGAATCCTATACATTTACGTGTTTGTGTCTCTATGGACTCGCTTTTTCGTTTCATTGAGTTTGAAATCACAACAATTCTAAAAAAGTTTCACCTCAAAATAATTACTATTTCAGATGACCAATGGGAGCAATTTATGACTGATAAAGAGAACTGTCTCGAGAGAATGAAGATGGAGTGCAGACAAGAAGGCGAAGAAGAAAGAGTTAAACGAGAGAAGGAGTTATTAGAAGAAATACAAGGTTTTCTTATTTATAGATATTAAAAACATATTATCATTTTATAGCATGATATTTCTATCACCGAAAATGTAAGCATAGTTAGTAAACCGAGTGGACCACCAATATGGCCCACTCGGTAAGCGAATTGTTTAAATATAACGATTTTGAGACTGGCCAAAAAAAAACTGAAAATATACGCATGTATGTATGCGGTTTCCTTAAAAACTTATATAACATCTATTAAGAGAAGGTAAACTCGAAATAAAACCCTATACCAACATATCGGACCAGCTGCAAAATAGGGGTTTAGCTAATTAATACAATGATATAAAATGTCAATATAATAGGAATTCCAAATTTCGCCGTCGCCGTCAACAGTGACAATAGCCCAGTTAGGAAGTTGTCCAGTCGCATTCAAATAGCGTGAGATCGAATCTCGGTGTTATTATTTTTCTCTTTTTGTCATTTTTGATTTTGTTTTCATTATTTCATCATTTTTATTTTTATAATATATCTATACCAATAAATAAAATTGGAGTGTCTGTTTGTAATGTCAAAATAATAGACTTTTTTCATGCTCACACGGTTATTTGCACGACACCTATGCCTAAAATAGCGATTAAAAATTTTTTGTCTGTCTGTCTGTTTGTTCCGGGTAATCTTCAAAACGGCTGGACCGATTTTAAAAACTCTTTCACCAATGGAAAGTTATAATATCAGGGCGTAAACTAGGCTATATTTTGTCCCGGTATTCCCACGGGAACGGGAACTACGCGGGTAAAACGACTAAAACCGAAGCGAAGCGAGGGCGAGTATCTAAGTAAGTTCGTCAAAAAAACAATATGCGAAAAAAATATTATACCAGAGGCAACCAGATATTTATAATTATGTATTATGCAATGTTCACAGAACTGAAATACCAAATGCAGACCCAATCTAGTGAATTTGACAGTCTGGCTGTGAGAGCCGCCTCATGCGGCAGAACCCTGGCGGTCACAGAACAGGAACTAAGGTCAGTTCAATTCATATTTTACTGCAGTAGAATAATAATTCGCTTTGGTAATATTCAAATCATTTATTCTGCATAAGCCCTTAAGGGCACTTACATAATGTCAAATTTATACATCGTTTGAAACAATACATCGGATCGGAACGCGGCCACAAGTTGAGAAGATCCGACAAGAAACTTAGCAGGCCGACATTTTGTTTAGTTACCTATTCTAGTTCCAACAATAGCATTCATGAAAAAACGGTTGAAGTCCGTCTTTTTTTGTTCAGATTTATTTGAAGTTGATTAAAAAATATATTTATTGAAACTATTTTAACAATTAAAATCGCTTAAATTATAAATTATTCTGTCTTTGACAAGTTTTTTTTATATTATATTGATTCTAAAATGAATATTATTGAAGCGAATTATATAGTTTTTTTTACTGTAGCCATTTCCTTTATAAGCATGATATTCGAACCCTTGAAAAAAAAAACTTGTATTTAAATTGACAATATTTTAAAATTCAAACGCATTTATCTCAAATATAATACGTCTTTAAATACAAGTATTTTTTTTATATTTCATTAAAATAATTAATCATTAAACTAAAAACGATTGGTAGCGAAATTTGATTTAAATTATTTTTAATTAATCGTATGAAACTAATAAATAACATTTTATCGTAAACTCGAGATTATATTTAAAAATAGCAATCCGCCCTCGCTTCGCTTCGGTTATAGGTTATAGTCGCTTTACCCGCGTAGTTCCCGTTCCCGTGAGAATACCGGGATAAAATATAGCCTAGTTTACGCCCTGATATTATAGCTTTCCATTGGTGAAAGAATTTTTGAAATCGGTCCAGCCGTTTTGAAGATTACCCGGAACAAACAGACAGACAGACAAAAATTTTTTAATTGCTATTTTAGGCATAGGTGTCGTGCAAATAACCGTGTGAGCATGAAAAAAGCCTATTATTTTGTCATTACAAACAGACACTCCAATTTTATTTATTGGTATAGATATAGTTTTTGGTCAGTAATCATTAAACATTAAATTTTTATTGTAAACTGAAAATTCGGATTAAAACCCTATACCAACCTCGCTGACCAGCCGATAGTAAGGTCAATTTCCCTCCCATTGAGGAGGAAATATGAGCCAAGATGATTAATTATATAATTAACATATAAAAACATATTATTTATAAAAACTTATTTACGAGCGTATTACAGAAGCTTAAACCTTGAAATAATCTCGTGTTTTCGGTCGTTTCTTTACTTAGTATATTGTCTTTTGGACAAATTTAGCTACCACGCATGCATGTCAAAATTTTCCATGTATTTAACCAACATTTATTATATACCATTAAATAAATAAAATATAAATACAGCGACAGAAATGATATATCATCCTCTTCATAATCCTATCTTCTTCACAAGCCTCTCTTCTTCCCAGGTCTCTCTCCTTCATAAGCCAATATTCTTCTGCCAATATCTTCTCCATAATCCTAGCTTCTTCATAATTCTATCAGATATAATTTCTGCTGTCACTCCTTTTCTATCCATGTCATGCTGCTCGCAATACATACATATTTTCTTCAGTCTTCCTTTGGACCTCTAAAGACTTCGATATTCATACATAAAACTTGCATCCCGTCATCTTTTGCCGTTAATGGCAAAGAAGCGCAAAGCACGCCTGATGGTAAGTGACACTGCCGCTCATGGACCTTCTCTAGGCCGCTGTCTACCGTGAAGAAAGTGAAGGAAATAAATGCGTGCAATGAGATTCAGTGATACTAAAGGTCAAATGTAAATACTCAAAAAGTTAGGAGGAATAAATACAGTGTATTTCGGTTATAACGACGGCGGAGGGACCAATTTAATGTCGTCGCTATATCCGGAGGTATCTATATCCGAAATCAGTTTTCTTTAACACTAAATATACGTCTAGGAGCCTTTTTCACAAGTTTAAGAAACACTGTTCACTCACTGGAAATAGCTACGTAACTGATTCATAATTTTAACTTCGCGCACATGCTAAGTAACGCTACACACAAATAAAGCATTTGACCATCTGCGAATGTAAACAAAGGATAAGAAAACTTAATAGTTAAAGCTTATGAATAAGACTTTGTGCTTTTGCCAACTCAGTCGCAACATCCACAAGGAATTTCTAGGAATCTGTCCCAAACAGTTCATAAAAACAAGTCGGTATACCCGAATAAGGCGTTATATCCGGCGTCGCTATAACCGAATGAATTTCCTACGAAAGTATGCTTTAATTCTAGGGACGCAAGTTCGACGTCGCTATAACCGAAAAGTCGTTACAACCGAGGTCGTTATTAATGAAATTCACTGTATTTAGAAACGATGCCCGAAACTACGGCATACGAAAATTAATTACTTAAATTATACAGCTCACTAATACTTAGGGCGTAGACTTACCTTTATTAAACGACACCAGTAAAGGAGAAGGTTCTCAATTTGGCTGTTTTTTTTTTCTGTTTGCTACCTCAGAACTTTCGACTGGGTGAAACAATTTAAATGATTCCTTTTTTATTTAAAAGCTGGTGCTTACCGTGTGGTCCCATTTCAATTTGGTCTAGTTTTGATAATAGTATCAATGAGAAACGGTTGAAGTTGTTTTTTTTTCTTGTTCAGATTTATATGAGGTTAGATATCAAATACTATCCGTGTGGTGACAGAGTAAGAACAGAATTCACCACCCTCTCACTTCGTAGGTGTCGTAAAAGTCGACTAAGGGATATGATATGTCAAATAACTCGAAACAAAATCCTATACCAACACGTCTGACCAGCTTGGTATAGTAGGTCAATTTCTCTCCCATAGTGGAGGAAGCCCTAGCCCAGTCGATTGGCCAGACAGACATATTAGCAACTTGAGAAAATTTCCATGCGTTTTTGTCTACAAAATCTTCTACATCATTTATCATTTCATACCTCATAAAGCAAACATTATTCTTAATAGTTCTAGTATAGTTTTAAATAAGCTTAAATTAGTTGAAAAAAAATATGTTGATATTACTAAGGATTCATTTCTGTCAAATGTATTAAAATTACACGAAGTTATCACGTTTTAAAAAGATACTTTTCATGTAATATATCAATCAAATTATCATTAATTTCAAATAAAGCATTTCTACGGATTTTATTGCATTTGTATTTGATTTTTAATGTTCTATGTTTTGTACCGCGTTACCATGAACGCTGAGAAGTATTCGACAAATTAAAAATCAAATATCAACAATGGGTAAAATTAGTTTCATTTGAAAACGCACCGTTAGTGGAAGAAAGTCGCATGTACTCTAACTTCATTTTTTTATTTCACCATTCGATAAAGGAGATTATGCTACATATGCTCAGTATATCAGTTTGTAAAAATAATTCGTATAAATGACGGAGATATTGCTAATTTAGCAAAATGTTAGGCTTGGTAATTTTTTCCTTCTTTATAAATTACGTAAGTTTTGTTACATTCCAAAAAAATAATATTATTAGAATAATAACGTATAGAAGGATAGTGTCCATACTTAAGCCATCGAAAATATGAAGCAAACAATACTACAAGCCTGCAAGCAATACCACTATACAAATTATGAAATCAAATTTTGTTTTTATTAACATAAATCGTCGGAATACTTTTAAAAGTAATGTTTATATACTTTTTATGTTTTTCAAACGTGTTGTGACACCATTTGAATGCACAAACCGTCATAATTGCCTATTTATTTTTTAAGAGTTGCGTACGTACATACAGTACAGTGACCTTGTACATTACGGAACAGTTCCGACGTAAGCTCCATTAGGCTTCAATTGAAATGCTTCACTTTTTGTGCGCGAACTTACCTTCTATACGTTATTATTCTAAGATTATTATGTAGTATTAGTATTTCTCTATGGTTTTTTTACATTCCTGAAAAATTGTGTTGCCACTTGCGTCCTTTTTCCACGAACGATGCGAAATATTTATTTCCCGCGTAAACATCAAAAATCATTATCATTCATTTAAATATGCATTATAAATAAAACATTATTTAAATATCATATACCTACATTATAAATAAAACATTTATTTTATATGTGCTTTTTTATCGAATTAATATAATTTATTGTAAATAAGAGCAATCATTATTTAGTAAAATTGTCCAAAAGGCAGTATTTTAATTAGTTATATTAAAATTAAGCATGTATTTGGTATGCGATTCTTGTGTAATTGGTAGGCGATCTTTTGTTTTTTTTGTTAATAGACTGGCTACATTCCTTCGTGTAGAAAGTCTTGCTTAGAAAGAAATATAGGTACCTATTTATATTTGATGAGTTCAAAATTATTTTAACGTTTTAGTATTTCAATGTGTTTATATAAAATAATTTTCGAATTTATCAAATGTAATACAGATAAACTGCTAAATTATTGTATAATGTGGGAATAATTCAGAAAAATGGTAAAATATTTCTGACAGTTGACGTGTCAAATCATTACCATCACTACACAGAGAAAAGACGAATACGAATGAGAAAATGATTGTCATACGTCACCCCACACCAGTCAAGTTGATGAGACCGTTGAAACATATTTATGTGGGTTTGTGCACTTGTGGTAATCATATTTCGCACGTAAATAAGTATTTACTCTAGAAATATTTTCGGAAATCTCACCAATAAACAGATGACTGCACAGGTGGCATAGTAGTTAAGATACCTACCGGGCCAGTGTCGTGGGTTCGAATCCCAGGCAAGACAGCAGTTTGAGCGATCCACAAATGTTGTCAAATTGTGTCTGTATGTAATTTGTGTCCGTTAATTAAATGTTTGTAAAGTCACACCGCAACACAAGAATTATCATTATATTAGAAATTAAATTAATTAAAATTGAAATAAATACAACAGCTTAAAATGATATAGTGCAGGGCATATAAAAAAATAAAAATAAAATAAATAACCCATCAGGCGTAATCCAGAATTTATACCTAACTTAATTCCTTTTTAATTTCACATAATTCTCTCTTCTGTATCCCAATAACTGTATGGTTTGTTTAACCTCTATTTTTTGCAATAAAAAACCAATAAGGTTAATATTATTCAGTTGGTTATTCGTCGCGGTGGTAGCAACGGTCGCCTGTCTTTCAAGCGGTATTCTTCAAGCTTCAGCCGTAGCTGTTTTGTTGGTGATAGTGGTCAAGACCGTCAGGAAAATACAAGCGGCTAGATTTAAAAGAGACTAGATACTATTCCGCTGCAAGCAAAGAGATACTTTGCCCACGGTGGAATGATAATATACTCTATTTCAATCGCGTAATTAACAAATTGCTCTGCTTACATCGTACAGAAAAAAAGCTATTATATTTCTGCAGTATAATTTAACAGCAAAAAACTGATTTTTTTTTCGTTGCAATCTAAAAAGCTATTTTTTCGTGACGGGATAGTGGCAAATAAGAAAATATCTTTCCTTCTCTACAAAGAAAATATATGCAAAGAAGTAAATATTCGCCAATGTTCATTTAAATGCACTTATAATAGAATCTAGATCTTTATTTTTAGTTAAAGATATACTTTGCCCATGGCGAGACAATTTCTCCAACCAATCAGCCATTTCGACATCTGATGTTCGCGTATGAGCATAATAAAATTTAAGAGAAATAATATTTTCGTAAAGGAATACAAAGTTATCCGTATACGAAAAAAGATATTTTTATTTGTCGCATATAAAGTACTACTTTGCCTGCTCCGGAATAGTTACAAGAAAACTTATTTTCCTGTATTCTAACAAATAAATTTTTCTTATCCCAATACTAGTCATTAAAATAATTAAAATTTACACAATTCTTTATTATAAGTAATTATAATATATCATTTATTTACGGGTTTTGTGTTTATATGTTATGATAAAATTTCAAGAATACCTTTATTTGGATATCATGCCACTTATGTCCCACTGGTGACCTCGAGTCGCCTCCGAAATAGAAATATTCCTTGCCTTGCATAGTTATATGGGCAATATATCCCTTAGTCGTCTTTGATACCCACGGGCAGGTAGGGGGGTGGTCTAAATGAAATCGAAATCCTTTTTAGTTATAGCAAAGGAGTAAGAATACAAAAATATTCACTACCTATCGTGGACTTGGGTGTCTTAAACCCGACTAAGGGATATGATGTGGATATAAATTCTATGCAAGAGAAGGAAAACTCCACACAAAAACCTATACCACTGACTAGTGCGGTATTGTAGGTCAATTTCTATCTCATTATGGAAGAGGACCGAGCCCAAGAGTTGGAGATAAGTATGTAGGCTGAAATGTATGAATTTATAGAAAGGGAAAATCCCAAATGATAAGTTTGAAATATTTGCGGTGTTTTAATATAATTTTGATAGTCGTAATAAGTTTTTTTTACATACTTTTTTAATGTCATATTACTAATACTGCCAATTGGACTAAATTTTACAAAAATGTATGTGCGCTATTGTCATTATTTTTATACAGCCATATTGTTTATTTACTTCGTTTTAATTAATAATGGTTAAAATATATGTAAATACTTATTAATTATAAATATATTACAATCATATTTATATATTATAAATCTGTTAATTTATTATTTCTTTTGTGTTTTTATTAGCGTGTTATGGCACTATAATTATGTAATAGGCGTGGAATCACCATTGACATTTTTTTTGGCTTGTTTGTCCTTTCGGATAGGCAAAGGGAACAAAACCCGTACAGCCGAGTCTTAGTTTTTTTTTTCATATATCACCATTGACAAATCGAAAGACCCGATATTTTTTTTAATATTAAATTAAGATATATAAATTCAGTTACTTTTTAAAATTATAATAAATTTAAAAGATATATAAGAACACAAAGTAGTTATAAAAACTGCTAACGGAGGTGAAAACTTAAAACTTTTATAGCTGTTCTTTTTGAATATTAAAATTAATTGTTTAATTTTTTTTTTTGTATTACTATAACTGTTAGTCGCAGATGGCTTTAACAGCTTAACCCGGACTGTGGGTGAGCGCTGAGGGCTCTCAACCCGGTGAATACTTTCACCTTACTAGCTGAGCGACATCGCCCAAGGGCTCTCCCTATGGGGATTGATAATTAAAACTACACTAATACATATTTAGTGTTAACGTTAACACATCGCGTGACTATGTCTAGGACGACTTACATGAAATTACTCTTCATCCAAAATGCCTACAGAAAAATATCTATAAAAACAAATAATAATTATTTCCATAAAATTGTGCCCCTTTTTTACAAGGAAGTAAAAATCTACTTATTTTACATGAATTATCTAATCTAAAATAATCTTATCATTGTACATTAGATTAATGTTTCTTTTTTATGATAGTATGTAATTTTTTATATATTCTTTAATTAAAGTTAAAATATAACTGATTTCTAGTCAAATTTTATTTCACAAATTAAAATAATCGTTGACATACGAATTGAGAATTCCAATTCTTGCGTATAATCTCAAAATAGCAACATATAATCTGAGTTTAAAAGTTCTATATACGAGTATGTATATATTTCTAAATTCTGAGAATAGCCATTAAAATTCCCCTTCGTATTTCAGAATTTATTACTCATCGATATAATCTTGTATTTTATATGGCACATTTTATTGCGTGTAAAAATAAATATTTAAAAAACATTACCTGCTTATAGTCCATTATTTTTAAGACAAAAAATATTTTCCCCTCCCAATCAAATATCCCTAATTATACAAGTAAGTATTCTTCTCAAAACAGATTATAAAAAAGTAATTGTGTTTAATCCCTATTTTTATTGATAGTGACTTATATATTTTTTATTGAATTCACCCTGCCAAATTAACAGCCACCCAAAAAATTTACAATCGGCAGTTTTACAATTAAAAGTCTGGCAACACCTGTACTAATAACCTAATCCTTTGTCTCCCTCTAACAAATAACACAGAGAGGCATTAGCGAGAGAAAGAGAGCTACGTGAGAAGAGATCCGAAGACGCTACGAAGTTAAAACAAGCAGAATCGGCTTCGAGAGATCAAATTGAACATTTAACAAGAAAATGTGCTTGTTTGAGAAAACTGTAAGTATTCTTAACATGGTTTTAAGTCTTTTTCTATTTATAAACCTGTGTAGGGTAATAATATTAATAAGCTTTAAATTTTTTAATATTTTTCTATATAATATTTAAAAATGTATCTTGTAGTTAGTATATTGATTAAAGGTAAAATACACATATTGCCCCTTTTTTTTTGGGGGGTGGATTGCGGTCGGCGCGCTCCTCGCACCACTCCGTCCGGGGCGATAGAGGGGCGTAAGCACGCACACCCGCAACCCACCCACGTGCACGTCGCCTTCGTCGTTGGGCCGACCACCGGAGCAGGGTTACTTGTCATCAGTGGTCGGCCAGACGGAATACCCCCCATTTGGGGTACCCTCCCATCGACCGACGTCCCCCCCCTCGGGGAGGACGTCGGTCTTTCCTCACGCGGTCGGCCTCTCGGCGGGTGACGGACTAATCCCCGGTCACGTCACCCACGGCTTCGGCTAAGGCGGCATGAGGCGCAAGTACTCGCGCCTACGCCGCCCCAGTCGCCGGCGGCGGATCGCCTCATCGAGGCTGCGCTCCTCGCGCAGGCCATCCGACATATTGCCCCCTGTTGCCAGTATGGCTTTCATGTCTGCGGTAACCGTTTAGGGGTGCATAATCTGTCGGGTGACCGGACCGGGGATTTAGTCTAGCACCCGCGGAGAGGTTAGCCTTGAGACGGCGATTGGCGTCCAGGGAAGGGGACGTCAATGGGAGAGAGTACTCCCTCGGGGTATTCCGTTGGGTCGATCACTGAAGTCAGGGAACTCTGCGCCGGTGGTCAGCCCAACGATGAAGGCGACATGTTATTGGGTGGATTACGGGGCCCGCGCGCCGCCCCTCTGTCGCCCCGGACGGAGCTGGGCGGCAGGTGCGCTGACCGTGGCTCGCCCAAAAAAAAGGGGGTGCATATTCTGTGATTTGGCCACCGCTCAATACTAGGCAGATTGAAGGCAGACGACAGGTTAAAAAACAATAGTTTTAAGTTAAAACAGTCCATCGAAACTCCAATTATATATTCAGATATTAGATAGATCCCGTCATCACAAAATGGCAGTCCACGAGTGTTATCTGCAGACGCGGAGTGTCAGCGGTAGATGGTCCATCCAATTTTAAGATAATTTCTACAAAGGCCTCTGCGTGTTGGATCCGATCCGACTGTTGGACTCAGGCTTGCCCACTATAATGCCACTCGGCATGGTCCTGTGCCACTTACAACCAACGATTCCCTGCGACATTCAATATGTCGTAAGTCCACCTAGTTGAGGCTCGGTCTACGCTGCGTCGACCGATTCGTGATCGCCACTTGAGAACCTTTCTCCCCAACGGTTGTCGATTCGCCGAGCGATGTGGCCTGCTCATTGCCATTGCAACGTGTTAATTCTGCGCGTCAGTTACAGCCGTTCTTCTACAAATTGCCAAATTCCGGATTTTATCACGTAGATATATTTATACTTAATTATTATTGATTGATTTTCACCAGTTTCGATGACATGAGGAACCGTCTGGCAGCTAGAGAAAGAACGGCAGAGCAAGAAGCCAAGGCGAAGGAAAAGGAGCTTCATCAACTAAGAGGAGAAGTTGCCAGACTCACCAAAATACTCTTCGAGCAGTCGTAAGTATAATACTTAATATTTTATTGTATGTCAAAAAAAATTAAGTCCTCCCAAGATACCTAATAAATCATCATCATTTCGGCTCATATACGTCCCACTGCTGAGCTCGAGCCTCCTCCGTAATAGGAGGGAAATTGACCTACTATACCACGCTAGTCAGACAGGTTCGTATAGGGTTTAGTTTCAAGTTTTCCTTGTCTTGCATAGAGATTATATACATACTATATCCCTTAAGGTTCATTTCTGTGCATCGCACGATCAATCGCTTAGAACTGTTGCGCGCGGCCGATGCGACAATAGTCAAAGTATAAAAATGTGTAGCGCCATTTTTGTCGTTGGCAGTGCGCGGCTGTCGCGTACCTCGGAATCGGCGCTATACATTTCATACTTCGACTATCGTCGCATCGGCCGCGATATACGGAATTGCACCTTTAGTCGTCTTTTACGACATCCACGGGTATGAAAGGGAGTGGTGAATTGTATTCTTGAGATGAACCTCTTCTCTTACCCGAGCGTTGTAATACGCTAATAACATCTATGCAAGAGAAGCAAAATTCGAAATAAAGCCCTATACAACCAGCGTGGTAGGTCAATCTTCCTCCTATTGTGGAAGAAGCTGGAGCCCAGCAGTGGGAGGTATGAGCTGTGATGATGATTATGTCTTAGTTATAACTTCCAATTAATTTTCTTCTTCCACAACGCAGCAACGCACAGCTTTTAATATTCACCTGAAAGTCTACTGCAAAATTCGAAAGTGAACGTAATACGTATTTCCAAATCATTATCAAAAAATCTATCACCAAAACATTTCAATTTTGGAATAATAACTCGTAGAAGGTAACTCTGCGCACAAAAAATTAAGTATTTAAATTGGAGCCTATTGGATTCTACTCCGGACCATTCCGTAGTGTACAAGGTCCGACGGTTTTGAGACAGTTTTCGTACCCAAAGGGTAAAATCGGGGCCCTATTGCTAAGATTTCGCTGTCTGTCCGTCCGTCTGTCTGTCACCAGGCTATATCTCGAGAATCGCGATAGCTAGACAGTTGAAATTTTCACAAATTATCTATTTCTGTTGCCGCTATAACAACAAATACTAAAAATAAAATAAAATAAATATTTAAAGGGGGCTCTCAAACAAAAAACGCAATTTTTTGCCTATTTTTTTACAGATAATGGTACCCTTCGTGCGCGGCTGCGACTCGTACTTAACCGGTTTTTATAGTTTGGTTCTTGAGAAGACCAGCAAATTTAAAGTATTTATACTTGATATGTAATAATATATTACAATATCGTTCAACTGCGGTCTGAGGTCTGAGTATGCCCTTTCGCAGCCCGCATGTTACCAAGCGTTGGAATCGATCATTTTATATTAATGTTTTGGTGTTACGAAAACAATTCATTCATTATCAAATCCGTCTTCTTTCAAATTTAATTGCAGAGCCTTTTTTAACATCTGGGGGGTAATTCTTTTCATACGAATCACCGATCACGAAATCGAGATAAATATAATGCGAACTGATGTTATTCTGGAGATGTTGAGCCATAGATTCCTAGAATACTGGCCCTCGAATTACGACTAACATATCATAATTATACTACGATTATCATATTTTGAAAAGATTGAATTTGAATGTTATATCTCGATTTCCTCGTCTATTCGTATAAGAAGAATTGACCCCCTGAATCTGATATGCACCTATTCGCACAGTACACCTAAGCTTGGAGCACGAACACGGGCTGATGGTTGTGAAATGATCATGGCGGAAGAGATTACAGCAACCGAGCCGGCGCGCCGCAAGGGTATGTGACCCTGTAAATAGGTGAGCTATTGTCTTGTGGTTCTGTGTGCTGTGCTAACACAGGGGACTTTGGCGGACTTATTTGTAAAGGAACTAGAGATTTCTGGTGTCATTTATAATTGGACCAAATAATTTGTCTTATTTACGTGTAGACTTAATATAAGATAGAAATGAGCAGATATGAAAATTCTAATGCTAATAAAATATGTATGCATATTTTAAGAATAAAGTCTGAAAACATATCCAAAATGACTAATAACATACTGGTCTTTTTTTGATATAAAGAAACACCTTAAGTCTCCACACAAATAAGATACTTATTATATTTATTATTGTCATTTAAAACGAAATTTTAGTTTCACCATAATAGTAAAACAAATATATGTGATTTAATGATTAAAAAATAAAACAGTTTCTTCATGTACGATTCAGTTATTGAGGGACTTCGTTTGGCAATTAACGCCTTAAGTCTTAACATAATTTTAATTAGATTTAGACTATGAAACTAGATTAAATGTTTAAATAAGCAAGAAATATCTTACAATAATTCTTGTAGAGGCGAAGCATTGCTATTTATCGAGGCAATACTGCCAGTATTTGGTCACGTTGCCCATTTGCAGGGGATTATTTGACTTAACTTTTGAATAGGTTTTTCACTGCAATTTCATCATCATTTGCGATTCTGTAGTTAGACGAATTCATATTTTTTTAAAGACCAAGTTGAATAATATTAAAACATAACATTAAAACATAATGGCGTTGAAGCAAAGGTATCGGACCTACGGTGCCAAGTATCGCGTAATATAAGTTATCGGAGCTGCTGCGCATCCGCCCTGATGATGAGCATCGGATATGCTCCAAACGTTCGACGCAATCCATCCTCCTAGCACATAACTGCTCTGCCGTAATATATAATCTAATATATATTTATAAATAACTAGCTTTTCCCCGCGACTTCGTCTGCGTGGTATAGTTTGGACTAACGCTAACCATAACCTGCGATTTTAACGTAGCAGGTGAAAATATTTTTAAATAATACGACACACGATTTTTGCGAAACTTTAACCGTTTATTCAGCGCAAAAAAAAATCCGATTTGAAACATTCTTCATCTATGCGCCGCTTCTATTGGTCTTAGCGTGATGATATGTAGCCTATAGCCTTCCTCGATAAATGGGCTATCTAACACTGAAAGAATTTTTCAAATCAGACCAGTAGTTCTTGATATTAGCGCGTTCAAACAAACAATCTCTTCAGCTTTATAGATTAGTATAGATATGAAATTAGCTAAAATTTCGTTTTAAATAATATTTTAATGACAAAAATATTATCATTGTATTTAATTTTGTATCATTGACGCGGCTACTGATACTCAGTCGTGTTGGACACCGTCCCCATGTTATCGCCCTGTGAGTAATAAATATACCTTAACTATTTCACCGCTTTCAATGTATATAGTGCTTAAATAAACTAATACTACACGAAACTGAAAAAAAAATTAAAAAAACATTGAATAAAAAAAAAACAAAAAAATATTCCTTTTAATGATGAATGTTTACGCGAGTTTTACACATTATAGATAAAACTATTTTTACGGATTTCATCGCGTTTGTATTTGTTTTTGAATGAGCGACGTTTCGAACGCTTTACAGCGTACTTGGTCACGGGCGGACCGTGAGTCAGTCCGCCTTCGATTAAGCGATCGCAGATCGCCATCCCAAGGTTTGCAAGTCATGTTTTCCACACGCCCAATAATATTCTTTTTGCTCCAATTTGGAACGCTTAAAAATCTTAAGACAGCTATTTTTCAACCCCCCCTAGCAAAAAAGGGGCTGTATGTCTGTCCCCGTAGCTTCGAAACAAATGGTCCCGCCGGTCATGGACACCAAGGTACTCGGTACCAGTGGTCGGCGCGAAGGCGAAGAAAGGTTTACGGTGGGTTATCGGGCCGCGCGGTATCCTTTCGTCGCCCCGGGCGGAATGGACGTACTGTGCGCTAACCATGGTCAAGAAAAAAAAATATATAAAAAGAGTGTGTATACAAAGTACGCATGGCAGAAGTGAAACTTCTTTATCCTTTATCCTTCATCCTTTATCCTTCATCTTTCATCCTTCGTCCTTCATCCTCTCGCCGGCTGAATCCTATACATTTACGTGTTTGTGTTTATGGACTCGCTTTTTCGTTTCATCGAATTTGAAATCACAACGATTCTAAAGAACTTCATAAAGACAGACGTGACAACGTCTTATAATTCGATGGAGCCGGCTGCACACACGAAAAAACATAGCGTATGCGGCGTTACCTCGCTCTGAGGCGTTCCATTTAAGGCTTGATCCATACAAAATATCTATCAAACAAATAAAATTAAAATTTTCTTTTGAAAAATGAAACCATTCCATCAGTATTTTCTTATGACGTTGTCACGTTCAACTATCGTCAGTAAACCGACTTTATAGACAACCGATTTTTTCGTGTGTGCAGCCGGCTCCATCGAATTATAAGACGTTGTCACGTCAAAAGTAATTTTATTTATAATTGGTGTTGAAAATCAAATATTTGTTATCAAAAATGTGTATTAATTTTGTACCTTATAAGGAAATGTTTGGATTTTATTTGAATGAGAGTATTTTTATTAATAAATTGAAGCTTTTAATATATAATTATTGATAATTACATAAGTAATTTTAAATAAAAAATAAAATAAAATATCGTATTTTTAAATAAATCGTGCATGTTATACCTAAAATGTGAAAGTTATTGCTAGATCATCAGTTTCTAGATAAAATACAATAAAATTTAAATAAAATGTCTTCAAAATTAACTTTCTGCTGTAATTTTTTTAGCTTATCTCATTTTGAGCTTTCGATGTATATATATAATGTGTGTATTTTAGTTTAGTTATATGTACAATGTCTTATTTATTTCCAACACAAAAAATTCATCATCACAGCTCATATGCATCCCACTGCTGAGCTCGAGCTGCATAATAGGTGGGCAATTGGTCCACATTGGTCAGACGGTTAAGGTTTCATTTCGAGTTTTTCTTCTCTTGCATAGAATATCTATCCCTCAGTCGTCTTGTATAATACCAACGGGCAAGAAAGGGTATGGTGAATTGTATTCTTACTCCGTTATCACACGGAAGATACTTAATTAGTAATTCCACAGATTTTTTGTATCTACTGCACTAATTACGGCGAATATGTTTTCGTTTATTTTTTTGTCAGGACTTATGAGATTTTGAGGGGAGAATTAAGGTCAAGCTATATTGTTACTTACAACTTTGGTCTGATATCCATTTTAAACAGGTTCCTAAATTATAGGTAACACTTAAAGCAATGCAGATGACTCATGAAATTTATTTATTTTTAGTATTAATTGATATTAAATATAATGAAATTTTCTCATAACACAAAATTTTCACAATATTAATGTTAAGTACCATTTCGATTATTATATTAGGTGTTACCTAAGATTTAGGGAACGTTGGTGTAAACATGAACTTTGTGTTGGTCAATTTATGTAAATAATTTTTCGCACTACCTACATAGAGATAAACAAGAAATAGGAAAAATTGCCTAAGGTTAGTGGGTAGTTGGTGAAAACAAGAAATTTATGTTGGTCAATTTATATAAATATTTTAGTACTACCCAACAAAGTTATCAAGAAAAATACCCAGAATTAAATTCTTAATAGAAAATTAC
The DNA here is from genome assembly GCA_032191425.1 of Lymantria dispar. Taxonomy (NCBI): domain Eukaryota; kingdom Metazoa; phylum Arthropoda; class Insecta; order Lepidoptera; family Erebidae; genus Lymantria; species Lymantria dispar. Next base: position 10,454,342 of record CM063471.1, read on the forward strand.
CCACATTTATATAACAGGTGGGACACTCCGTACGCCCGAGCTAGCCCGGAAACGCCCGACGTTACCCGAATTGATGCCACTACCGCCGCCCTCGCGCCGAATTGCCGACGACATACAAAATGGCCGCCGGCGCGCCAAAAGCGTCGACCTACCCGCTGTTCAAGTTCCCGTTAGAATTAAACAATTGGAAGAATTGACTAAATAATTATTTTAAAATACCCACTTATTCTATAAAATGTTGGCTAATTACCATTTAATATTTACCACCGAGGCTAGAAGTCCATTATTTGCAATATTAAAACAATAACAATACATTAAAGGGACTAATTATCGCAATAAAGTATTCGGATCATTGAAAATCAGGATAATTGAATCTATAGGAGAATAGATACTTTCTGCATATTATTAATTAATTGTAGAATTAGAATAATAATTTTCTCTATAAAGCAAAAAATGAAATTACCTATGTGTTTTTTGGTATTTTTAAGTAACTTTTTGTATTTTACCAATTGTCATTTCAAAGCAACGGAATTAAATTAATCAAATCAATATTTAAATTATAATTTGCATACATACTTATGTAAATACTTATTTTATTAATTTACTAAGATATTGCAGCCATAAAACGATTAATAAGGCAACTGTAGTGTATCAGATGAAAATTTGACAAATAGGTAAACCGAGCCTCGTTTTAAATAATATTCATTCAAGGCGTTTTGTACCTAAGCATACACTGCACTGCACTGGTACACTGCACTGGTACACTGTACTCATTTAATGTTAAAATATTACAATTTTTGCCAGCAATTCATTCTCTAATCATTGTAAATAAATCTAAGAAATTTTAACAATTTATAACCACTAATAAATTGGAGAACTTTTGATCAGTAACATGATAGCATACTTCTGCGTATCACCAGGATCTCCTCTTTACGGCTCTGGTTTTGATAGAAACGCAATAATTTATTTCAAACAACTTAGCCTTCCTATATTCATGTTAGAAAAACACATAATATTTAATAAAATTAGCCAAAAATGCCTTTTAATTTTCTTAAGTTTGAAGCCGGAAAATACTTTGTACTCTTTTGTAAATTCAATATTGAAGAGAAAGGGTATTTTAATGTATGAATCCATAACTCTCATACGCAACACAGGTCTCCTCTCGGATGGAGAGGATTATCGGCCACAGTACTTTAGTCTATTTCAATGCTTGTAAGCGATCTTCATAAGCCACGGAGAAAACCCAAGCATCCCAATTTCTCCATGCGTTTCTTTAGTAATAATAGGTTTCTTGAACACAATGAGTGCTTTGAATTGTGTTTGATGGTAAGGGATTTCAATACTGGTCTCTTAATTATTATTAAGTACAATTATAATTTAGTTTAATAAGATAAACATTCGCTTCTGCTCATCAAATGATAATGCAAGTTCTATTTTGTAAGACAAATTCAACTTTTATCGATTGAGTCTCATTGTAAGTCTGTGTATTTTAATTACGCTTTTGGACTTAGATTTTTAATGAGAATCGGGGATTTATTTTTTAATAATGTATTAAAGAAATATTTCAATTTAGCATTTTTACTCTCAAAATGCTTTTTTTTCTTATATAGATCTGTATTTCATCATTCATTTTTAAGTCTGTGAGATATATTCACACAATTTTGATGCAGTTTTTCAGCTGAATCCCATTTTCTTACCTTCATTCTTAGATATAATGTTTATATAGGTATACTTCAAACCCAGAAATCAACTAATTTTGTAAAATCATTCTTGTTTTGCGTTGGTGAATGTTTTCAAATAGTGCAATTATATGCTTGTCGCATTAACTTTTATTATAAAAGTTGTATTTAATCGTTCTCTCTGTAAATATTGTGATGTTTTGTAATAAATATTATTAAAAATACTGTAGTTTTATTTACTGTTTTGGATACCAAGTAATTCATAATGATCTCCGATGTTTACGCGGTTTACGCGTCATCATCGCAGCCCATATACGTCCCACTATTGGGCTCGGGACTCCTCCACTATGGGAGGAAATTTGACCTAATATACCATGTTGGTCAGACATGCTGGTATAGGGTTTCATTTCGAGTTTTTCTTATCTTGCACAGCTGTTATATGCATATTGTATCCCTTAGTCGTCTTATACAACATCCACGTGCAAAACAGGGAGTGATGAATTGTATTCTTACTCCGTTACACGGAAAGGTTTACTCGAGTACAAATCAGAAATTATTTTAAGTTATAATGGCCGTGTGGCGACGGTTTGAGAATACATGTGTCGCCACCCCTTACTTGCCCGTGGGAGTCGTAAAAATCGGCTGAGGGTTCACTAGGAGAGTGGGCAGCAGCTCTCTCCTGGGAAACGTAAAACATCCATACTGCGAACGCCAACCCGCCTGCCAAGCATGGCGATTACGGCAATATCCCCTTTTTAAAAATGGCGTACAACAAAAAAATCTCCGGCAGCGATCCAGCTACCAACAAAAACGACCCTTGGCCCTGGTAACACACAACATTCGGACACTCAGGACTGACGAGAGGGTCATCGAGCTGGAAGAGGAATTGAGCAAAATCCGCTGGGACATTGTAGGATTATCAGAAGTGCGAAGAGAGGACGAGGGCACGATAATCCTCCAGTCTGGAAACTTGCTCTTCTACCGGGAGGGCGATCACCCGTCCCAAGGTGGTATAGGGTTTATCGTTCGTAAGTCAACGTGGAGAGGATCGAGAGTGTGTGTCGACAAGGGTAGCGTACCTTATACTCAGAATTACCAAGAGGTATTCGCTGAAGGTTATACAGGTATACGCACCGACCTCGACATACTCCGACGACGAGGTGGAGGCATTTTACGACGACATCTCGAAAGCCATACACGCGTCCAAAACCCACTTCACGGTGGTTATGGGAGACTTTAACGCGAAACTAGGCAAAGGGAGTGATGATGAGTTGAGAGTGGGGAAACATGGATATGGACAGAGAAACCAGAGGGGCCAGAAACTGGCTGATTTTCTGGAGAAGAAAAGCCTCTTTATGATGAATTCCTTCTTCAGGAAGCAGCCACAAAGGAAATGGACCTGGATTAGCCCCGATGGTTCAACAAAAAACGAGATAGACTTCATCTTGTCAGACAAACGACAGATATTCAATGATGTCTCAGTGATCAGCAGAATTAAAACTGGGAGCGATCACCGGATGGTACGAGGCACATTGAATATCCATACAAAAGTCGAGCGGTCACGCTTGATGAAGTCTACACTCCGACCTACATCTGTCCAATACCAGAACCTCGAAAGCTTTCAACTCGAACTACATAATCGCTTCCAATGTCTGGACGAGTGCGAATCTCTGAACGATATGAACAACAGGTTCGTGGAAACTGTCCACGCGGTTGGGTCGAAATTTTTCAAGGCTCACCGCGTTAATAGACCTAAAAAACTTTCTGACCAGACTCGAGCTCATGGAGCGGAGAAAAGAGATGACGGTGCAGTCTGCAGACGATTGGTCCAAACATAGGCAGCTAAATAGGCAGATCTCCAGGTCTGTGCGTCGCGATATTCGCCGATTTAATACGCTCCGTATTAAAGAAGCGATAGAGCGGAATCGTGGCTCGAAAGTGTTCGCACAAGATCTGTCTATTGGGAAAAGCCAAATGACTAAGCTGAAGACCGATGACGGCACTGTCATTTCATCCCAAAGTGAGATCTTGGGAGAGGTCGAAAGGTTCTATGGACAGTTATACAAATCATCCCGAAATCCTGTTGTCGGTTTGGTCCAAGATCCCAGATCCAAGCTAACTCGGCACTATACCGAAGAAATCCCGGACATCAGCTTGTACGAGATCAGAATGGCTCTCAAACAACTACGTAACGGTAAGGCACCGGGAGATGACGGAATTACGGCAGAGCTTTTGAAGGCGGGCGGTAAGCCGGTCTTAATAGCCCTTCAGAAGCTATTTAATTCCGTTATCCTCGGGGGCGACGTTCCAGAGTCGTGGACCAGGAGTGTGGTGGTGCTGTTCTTCAAGAAGGGTGATAAAGCTCTTTTAAAGAACTACAGACCCATCTCACTCCTGAGCCATGTTTATAAATTGTTTTCGAGGGTCATTACCAATCGACTCACGTGCAAGCTCGATGACTTCCAGCCGCCCGAACAAGCCGGCTTCCGAAAAGGCTATAGCACCATAGACCATATCCTCACGCTTCGGCAGATTATACAAAAGACCGAGGAGTATAATCGGCCCCTGTGCTTAGCGTTTGTGGACTATGAGAAAGCCTTTGATTCAGTCGAAACTTGGGCGGTGCTGCAGTCCCTTCAGCGGTGCCAAATCGACCATCGCTATATCGAAGTGCTGAAGTGTTTGTATAGGAACGCCACAATGTCAGTCCGTATCCGGGATAAGAGTACGAAACCGATCCAGTTGCAGAAAGGCGTGAGACAGGGAGATGTCATCTCTCCGAAACTGTTCACCACTGCACTGGAAGATGTCTTCAAGCTCTTAGACTGGACTGGACTCGGCATCAACATTAACGGCGAATACATCACTCACCTTCGATTCGCAGACGATATCGTCGTTATGGCAGAATCCATGGAGGACCTTGGCACTATGCTCAATGATCTCAGCAGGGTATCCCAACTAGTGGGTCTACGAATGAACATGGACAAGACGAAAGTCATGTCAAATACCCATGTCATTCCTGTACCGGTTCTAGTTGGCAATGCGATTCTCGAAGTTGTCAATCACTATGTTTACCTAGGACAAACAGTCCAGTTAGGTAGATCCAATTTCGAGAAAGAGATCAGCCGACGAATCCAACTCGGTTGGGCAGCGTTCGGGAAACTTAAGAGGATCTTCTCGTCCAACATACCTCAGTGTCTGAAAACACAGGTCTACGACCAGTGTGTGTTACCAGTGATGACTTTCGGCACGGAAACGTGGTCCCTAAATGTAGGCCTCATATCAAGACTCAAAGTCGCTCAGCGTGCTATGGAACGGGCTATGCTCAGGATTTCTCTGCGAGATAGAATCCGGAATACAGAAATTCGCAGAAGAACGGGTGTAACCGACATAGCACGAAGAATTAGCACGCTGAAGTGGCAATGAGCAGGCCACATCGCTCAACGAACCGACAACCGCTGGGGAAGAAAGGTTCTCGAGTGGCGACCACGCATCGGACGACGCAGTGTAGGACGCCCCCCCACTAGGTGGACCGACGACCTAGTGAAAGTTGCTGGGCGTCGTTGGATGCAGGCGGCACAGGACCGCACATTGTGGCGCAATATGAGGGAGGCCTACGTCCAGCAGTGGACGGCAATAGGCTGAAATGATGATGATGAATGATGATACATTGTAATACTATTTTTATGGATTGCAGTTTTTGTATTTGATTTTTGATTGCACAACGTTTCGAAAACTTTATAGCGTTCATAATCCACTTCGGCCCACACAAGTCTCACTATTGAGCTCGGGCCTTCTCCACAATGAGAGGGAAATCGACCTACTATACCACACTGGTCAGACGTGTTGGTAGTGTTATGTTCCAAGTTTTCCTTCTCTTGCATAGATATTATATGCATAGATATGATATTATATATTATGATATTATATATATTTAATTGTACATGTGGTCGATAGTGCAGTTATCTGCGCTTCCAACAAGAAATATCCGATGCCAAAACTAGCCTATTTGTCGTTATAGTACTTGAAAATATCGTACAAGGTCTGATTTTTCACCGTTTTAGTAATATGCTCACATCAAAAAAAAAGTGACGGATTTTTTTTTCATAGCTGTCATAAAAGTCATCTACCACCCACTTATCGTTGGACGTTTAATTTAAGTACGTCCTGTATAAAGATAAATAACATCTATGCAAGAGATACGTGTATGTCACTGAACTCCTTCTAAATGGCTGGACCGATGTTGAAGAATTTTTTTGTGTGTGTTCAAGGAGATTCGGGAATGATTTAGATTCATAATTGAACCCAGTAGGTGGAGCTGCTGTCGATTTTAAGGAAAGCCTTTTATTTTATTTGGACAGAACGTCTGTTGGGTCAGCTAGTATATTATAATCCCTAAGTCGTCTTTTAGGACACCCACGGATAAGAGACTAGATTCTTACTCCATAACCACACGGATATTATTTTTATTTAACATAACATTAATTTTGCATCCCATTTATATTGGCATAGATGTTAATTAAAATGTAGGAATCGGTGATGAAAACAATTACAACAGCGACACATCCATAAACAGAGATGGCGTAGCAGTCTAGTGTTAAGAGTGCAATTCTCATGCAAGATCATTCTTTGCTCTATCCATAAATTATAATTCTCCATAACGTAGTGATGATCCAAGAACTTAAAGAGGGTTATTATCCATAAAAAAAATACAATAATATTATATTTAATTTATTTAACAACAAAATATATTTACACTGTACATTTCCCAAAACCATAGACATACATTGTCCAAAACAAATATATAAAAATAAATAAACTTCATCAAAATACAGTGTCTTTGTTCAATCACAAAGTAATAAATCTATAAAATAGGAAAAAAGAATCCAACATTCTCCATTATTCTTCTTCAGTCTGAGATAGGGATGTCACTTGGAGGGAAAATAATCGATTTTTTAAATAATCGATTTTTTGTTCTTTAAAATAAATCGATTATGGAATAATCGATAAATTAAAAATCGATTATAAAATAATCGATTATAAAATAATCGATTTTTCGCCCAACAGGATTATAACCTTTTTTTTAGTAAATGTGAGCTTTATTTTCTAATATAGTGAAACACTGCACGCAGTATCGTGATTACCTTTTTTTTTAGGAAATCTGGCAGTGAAATAATCGATTAATTTCGATCGAATTTCGAATAATAAAAAATCGATTATTTATTATTTTGATAATCGATTGTAAAAATCGATTATTTTTTAACATCCCTAGTCTGAGAAGATAACATGTATTCCAATGTAGAAACTATTAGCTTCTATAACGGCAGAGAAATTGTTCTGTTTCTTGTACGCCAAACGTAAGGCAGGCATGTTGTTTTATTTGCAATTTGCCTTATTTCACAGTGATATGAATTTATAGCTGTCTCTTATAACACGCGGAGGAAAGGAACTGTTATACAAATAATACATTCTGACCATGTATCGCCTGATTTATTCAATTATTTCTAAACCATAATTATTAAGAACTAACTCTTCAATCTTCTCGGGAGTAAATCTAAATTGAACCATTGAAATTCTACAGAACGCCATTGAAAAATAAAGCGTTATTATATTAAAATTGTCTTCGCAGCTACTGATATTTTAAATGTATTTTTTTAAATACTATATATCAACTATTATTCAATAATGTATTGCTGGTATCATTCACCAAAAGGATCTGTTGCCTTTTTTACACAATTTTTTCATTATTACTTTAAGGGAACATACCCATACTAAGTGACACATTTTTATAATTTTTTCGACCCATCCCTCTCCTCAGTGACCACTCGTAGTATATGCCAAGACCCCCCTTTCCCCCTTAAATTTTCACGTAGTAATTCATAATTATGATTTTTTATCATCTCACAGGCAAAAAGTGAAAAAAAAAGTAATTTGGCTCGTTTATTATCGCATAAGACTGCATGTATACTTAAATTACTAGTGAATTATATTATATATTATAGGTTGTCCGCCATTTTGTAGCGGCGGCCATCTTAGATTTTGAATTTGTATAGTGCATTGTATTCTACTTGTCAAGCCTTTCATTTGATACCCATATTGATGGGATTGAAAAAAAATAGGTTATCCGCCATTTTGTAACGGCGGCCATCTTGATTTCACAAAACTATTGACTATACACAATTGTATTGTCACCAAAACCAAAGACGTATACCAAATTTCAGAGCAATCGGTTGACAGGAAGAGGGTGAAATTTCAATTACTAAATTTGACCTAACAAAGAAAAAAATAATCAAACAAACGGGGTAAGCTAAATAAAGCCGTTTAAAAATAGATCGAAAGTAGTGAACCAGAAAGTGTAGTGTAGTGATCGAAAGTAGTGTGCCAGAAAAAAAAAGAAAACGAAATTAGTTATCATCTCCATCATATGGGTCCTACTGCTGAGCTCGGATCACCTTCACAATGGTAGAGAAATTTACGACACCCAGGGTTAAGAAATAGGATGGTGAACATCTTACTCCGTCACCAGTATCAAAATAGCAAAAATCTATTAAAGGCTGTATGCATATCACGAGATTTTTTCATTGCTGTTGGTGGCAAACAGCACACCTGATGGTAAGTGTTGCTGCCGCTCATGAACCTTTGCAAGGCCGCTACCTACCGTGAAGAAAGTGAACGTAGTTTGAATGCATGCAATGAGGTTCAGGGATAAAGGCATCACTAAAACCCACCACTAGGGACACGATATCAAAAAGAAACTAGCGATCATAGAATAATAAAGTATAGAAGGATAGTGTCAGTACTTCGAACGTTCGAAACATGAATCTAAAAATACTACATGCGCGCAGACGATTACACACGTACACCACTAAACAAATTATGAAATTATAATTTTGTTTTTATTAACATAAATCGTCGAAATATTTTTAAAAAGTAATGTTAAAACCTTTTTAAGTTTTTCAAATGTGTTATAACACCATTTGAATGCACAAACCTTCAATTACCTATTATTTTTTAATAGTTGCGTACGTACGTTCAGTACAATGACTTGTGCATTACGGAACGGTTCCGGCGCAAGCTCCATTAGGCTCCAATTGAAATGCTTCACTTTTTGTGCGCGAACTTAACTTCTATACGTTATTATTCTAAGGTAGCGATACTGTACGCAAGAGTCGAATCGAAGAAAAAGTATCGTACTCATTAAAGTATCGAAACTTCAAAGTATTAAATACTGAGTACCTAGAATCTATGTCGTGATGAGCTTTTTTTTAGGAATTTGACCGTCTGTGAACGAATTAAAATATTTTGAGCCACGTTTTAGAAGTTCCATAACGTTTGAACTAGATGGCGTTACCATAAATATGAGGCGTAAGGTCAAGTTTAACATGGATAATTTCTAAAATTTATTCGATACGATACCTGCCATAAAGTACTCATTGAGTAAAAGTATCGAAGCCAAAGTATCGAGTACTCGATACCACACGCGAACACCCTCAGAATGTTGTAATGCCGTCTCTATCGCTCACCGAACGAAGCGCAGTATGTATAAAATTATTAATAACTTTTTGCTAACTTAGTATTAAAGACACCCTTTTTATAAAATACATCTTGAAGCTAAATACAGGTCACCACAGGGAAGACTTGAATCCACGTCTATTGGTCATCTATTCCAAATCTTGCTTCCATTTAAGCTAAAGTGACGGTTACGTTTAACCAAGTTGGGGAGCGTTCATAAAATACGTGAGATGTTTAAGGGGGGAGGGGGTCGAGTCAAATCTCATCTAATCTTACGTTGGAGAAAGGGGGGATCTTGGCAAATATCACGTAATTTTTTTTCTGATTGAAACAAAAAAAAGTTGTTAAATTTTTATTATACTTATATTTAAACTCTCAGCAATATTGATTACTAGTCTTAACTAGTCGTAAATAAAAGCACGAAGCAATTTTTTTTTTCTTTTTACAATAACAATCCAACGCGTTTACGTAAGAAACCCACATTTTTAAAAATCTCACGTGAGATTGGAGGATGGGGGAGGGGGTTGAATAAAATCTCACGAAATCCCACCAGGGGGGAGGAAGGTACAGAAAATTTAAAAAAACACCTCACGTAATTTATGGACGCCCCCTTGTCATCCACATTCTCGTCTCTACAACTGCGAAATTGTAACAAAGTTCAAAACATCACTGATATGACTATGGACATGATAAGCTTAGTAAAATATCTCTTATAAAAAGAAACTGAATGAAAATGTGACTAGAATTATTTCATTTTAAAATTTATATGAAACTTACATGCATGTGTGGAGAAACTGACAAGCCTCAAATTTGAAATATGTCTAAAATTCTAACGTATAATTTTTTTTTTTCTCTTTTCTATGGTATAAATGGGCCTAAAATTGTGATATCTATACCAATAAATAAAATTGGAGTGTCTGTTTGTAATGTCAAAATAATAGGCTTTTTCCATGCTCTCACGGTTATTTGCACTATACATATGCCTAAAATACACTTTATATTTTTTTTGTCTGTCTATCTGTCTTTCTGTCTGTTTGTTCCGGGTAATCTTCAAAACGGCTGAACCGATTTCAAAAATTCTTTCACCAATGAAAAGCTATAATATCAGGGAGTAACATAGGCTATATTTTATCCCGGTATTCCCACGGGAACGGGCACTATGCAGGAAAGACGACGGAAACCGAAGCGAAGCGAGGGCGGGTTGCTAGTTTCTAAATAAATGCGCTATTTTAAAATCTTGTTATCGAATTTACGTATTAACTCAAAATTTATATTAATTTCTAAACAGGATCGCTAATGCAATATGCTACATATATACGCATCGTGAACAACTTTAAAATTGACATGTTAACAATCCTAAATCACCTATTTAATCCCCCTAAGGAATTGTACCCCTAAAAATTATATTTCCTAAATTTTGACTAAGAATCTGACTACTGAAATTGATATTAAAAATTCTAGATTCAACTACTTAGTGAACAATTTCGAGGGTTATTCTCATTGCCAATTTTAACCCCTTTGATATTCCTACCAACCTAAAACCTCCATTTTACCTCCTTTGGTAGGAATAGCCTAAAACCATTACTATGACTTTCCGTCCCAGCTTTCTAAATTAATAATATAGAAACATTATTCCCTTATTTAATCACTCGAGGGGTGAAATTTCAATTTTTAATTTGTACAACAATAATTCAATCAGTCAAGCTATTTTTTTTACTTCTAATTAATATTCGTCCGCCATGATAAGCACCACTAACGCGGTCCAGCCGCTGAATGGTTTGCAGCCTGATCCTTTACCATCTTCACCAGAATACTGTTCCCAAAGATAACCAGTTCTCTTGTACTCCTTTAGAATATTACCTGTAATAAATAAATTAGTTGAGTATAAAATTAATTACCTCCTTAGGAGATACAAATTGTCTATGGTAGAATCACCAGCTCATTCATCATCACTGCTCATATTGTCCCACTGTTGGGCTCGAGCCTCCTACACAATAGGAGGGAAATTGACCTTACTATACCATGTTGGTCAGACAGGTTGGTATAGGGTTATATTTCGAGTTTACCTTCTCTTGCATAGATGTTATATGCATATTATACCCATCAGTCTTCTTATACGACATTCACGTACAAGATAGGGAATGGTGAATTGTATTCTTACTCCGTCATCACACGGAAACAATCATTAGATAGTTTTTTAATTTATTTTTATTCGTCATCCAAGTCACGGAAGGAGGAAACAGCACACCTGATGGTAAGTGATACTGTCGTTCATGAACCTTCACTGCCCTACCGTGAAGAAAGTGTAAACGCGTGAAATGACATCGGGTTGAGAGCCATCAGCGCTCACCCATAGTCCGGGCTAAGCTGTGAAAGCCATCTGCTGCTAACAGCTATACACACAAAAAAAAAGAAAGCGTGCAATGACGTTCGGTGACACTAAAGGCATCACTAAAACCCACCACAGTCAAACACCCTCAGAAATTTAGTCTTCAGACTTTATTGCTCACCGTCCCCTACAATATAAGTGTTAAGTGCTGAATATCGCCTTTTCAGTGTGTTGACGGAGTAAGAATACAATTCACCACTCCCTATCTTGCACGTGTATGTCGTAAAGGACGACTAAAGGATATAATATGCACATAGCATCTGTGCAAGAGAAGGCAAACTCGAAATGAAACCCTGTACCAACATGTCTCACCAGCCCATGCTGGTGGTTATCATCATCATTATTTCATAATGATTTCTAATGTTTACGCGAGTATTACACAATTGAAATAAAACTACGGATTTTATAGCGTTTTTATTTGATTTTTGATTGCCCGATGTTTCAAACAGTTTGCAGCATTCATGGTCACGGACACGTGCAATCAAGAAACAAATAGAAACGCGATAAAATCCGTAAAGTAGTTTTATTTAAAAATCATTATTTCAGCCTATCGCTATATAGGCCTCCCTTATGTTACGCCACAAAGTGCGGTTCCGTGCCGCCTGCATCCAACGACGCCCAGCAACTTTCACCAGGTTGTCGGTCCACCTAGTGGGGGGGGGAGCGTCCTACACTGCGTCGTCCGATACGTGGTCGCCACTCGAGAACCTTTCTTCCCCAGTGGTTGTCGGTTCGTTGAGCGATGTGGCCTGCCCATTGCCACTTCAGCGTGCTAATTCTTCTGCTATGTCGGTTACACCCGTTCTTCTGCGGATTTCGGTATGCCGGATTCTATCTCGCAGAGAAATCCCGAGTATAGCCCATTCCGTAGCACGCTGAGCGACTTTGAGCTTTGTTATGAGGCCTACATTTAGGGACCACGTTGTCAATTCGTTAAGTGATGTGACATGGTATAGTAAGTCAATTTCCCTTCTATTATGGGGATGCCCACGCCCAACAGTGGGACGTATGTGGGCTGCGATAATGGTAATGTTGAATATCGCCTTTTAGAAAAAATATACTCACGAACAACATTATCCCTCAGTCTAGCGTTAAGCTCTCTCGCTCGGGCGGCGTGAGGACCACTCACTCCATAATGCCGAAGTGCTGATAGCGCCAAATAATTCATATTGATCCAGACTTGACCACGCCAGTATGGAGGATCGTGTTCCGTATTCCGTTTCATGTACAGCGGGGAAGATTTTGACAAAGATCTGTAAAAAAAAGCAGATGGAATTTTGATATGTAGTATTGTATGGTGATGGAATTACAATCACCAGCACTTTTTATCCAATTGGTGACATAAAAGCTTTTTTTTTGGTGATGGGTTACGGTCGGCGCGCTCCTCGCACCACTCCGTCCGAGGCGACAGAGGGGCGTAAACACGCACACTCGTAACCCACCCGCGACACGTCGCCTTCGTCGTTGGACCGACCACCGGAGCAGGGTGACTTGACATCGGTGGTCGACCCGACGGAATACCCCCTTGCGGAGGTACCCTCCCGACGACCGATGTCCTCCCCTCGGGGAGGACGTCGGTCTTTCCCCACGCGGTCGCCCTCTCGGCGGGTGACGGAATAATTCCCCGGTCCAGTCAAAAAGTGAGCCTCTAACGCGAATTGAGATTTCTTCTTCTTCTTTTTTGTCTTGGCAATCAGCTACAAATACGAGCCCTTTTTGCCAGTGTCGAGTTATAATTATCTTTTAAAGTTCTCAGTTTCTTCATGTCAGTAATGGTCTGTCAGTAAGTCAAAGTGTCGCCCTCAACAGTGTAATGGCCACTGTTAAGGGTATCTTCTGAGAATTTTGGTGGAAACAAAAAGGTATGTATAGCAATTTTATATCATATTCACTACACCTCAGCAGTTCTGTCGCTATATATTACATAAAATGCCATCAAGATTTTAACATAACACGTTAAAACACTAAGATATTGAATATAATACAAGAACACCACATGACACTTCAGATGCCCGCCAAAAACTCCGAATTGAGATTTTTTCGTGTGTTGACGGTAGGGATGTGAAAAATAATCGATTTTTATATTAATAAATTATTTTTTGTAATAATCGATTTTCAATAATCGATTACCTAAATTATAAAAATGGATTTAAAATAAAACGATTTTTTTTATATTCAAATTAATCAATTATTTTAGTATTTGCTTTTTTGTTTAAATTTAGTTTTCTATTAGACCAATAAATAAAATTGGAGTGTCTGTATGTAATGTCAAAATAATAGGCTTTTTTCATGCGCACACGGTTATTTGCACGACACCTATGCCTAAAATAGCAATTAAAAAATTTTTGTCTGTCTGTCTGTCTGTTTGTTCCGGGTAACCTTCAAAACGGCTGGACCGATTTCAAAAATTCTTTCACCAATGGAAAGCTAATAATATCAGGGCGTAAACTAGGCTATATTTTATCCCGGTATTCCCACGGGAACGGGAACTACGCGGGTAAAACGACTATAACCTATAACCGAAGCGAAGCGAGGGCGGATTGCTAGTAGAAAATAAATATAATTCGCAGATTTCCTAAAAAAGTCTTAGTCGCCTTTTACGATAGCCACGAGCAATACAATTTGGTAGCATTCATACCTGCCACCAGACAACAAAATATAATCATAATATGGGTAATTATTGGAAGTTTTCATGTGGTGACGGAGTAAGAATACAATTCACCACTCCCTATCTTGCACGTGGGTGTCGTAAAAAACGGCTCAGGGATATAATATGCGTATCTTGGTCATGCTCACTGAAGGATCTACTTGCGGTAGCTGCGTGGAGCGGGTCTCTCCCTTCCCACCATAGTGGTTGAGGGGAGTGATGGCTGCTCTAGTAGTTAACTCGTGATCGGGTGCCGCTTGTGGGATCTGGTCCAGCCATAATCGTTTGAATTATATTAAGTATCTTGCAGTTCGAAGGGCATCACACTGGAGCTAGGTCTTACAAAACATGTACACAAATTTATATCTAGTAAGAAAAAAAAAATATTAAAATAATAGACAAGCCCGCTGAGTTTCTTGCCGGATCTTCTCAGTAGTGGTCGCGCTCCGATCCGGTGGTAGTTTATTTTTATTGGATAATTTAATTTTATTTTGTAAAATTGACAATATGTAAGTGCCCTCTCGGGGTCTATGCATAATAAATGATAAAATAAATGAAAAAATATAAGATCTGTGCGTGAGAAGGAAACCTCGACATGAAACCCTATACCAACATGTCTGACCAACATGGTGTAGTAGGTCAAATTCCCTCCCATTTTGGAGGAGGCCCGAGCCCAACAGTGGGACGTATATGGGCTGCAATGATGATGATGAAGAATCTTTAATAACCGTTCATGTCAATTTCTCCAATATGTATTTTTGGTGCAGTGGAGAATCTTGAATGACGGTGGTTATGTCAGTTTCTCCATTGTGTATTTATCTGGCGGTTCGCCGCCGGCGACTGGGGCGGCGAAGGGGCGAATACCTGAGCCTCTTGCCGCCCTAGCCGAGGCCGCGGGTGACGTGACCGGGGAATTAGTCCGTCACCCGCCGAGAGGCCGACCGCGTGAGGAAAGACCGACGTCCTCCCCGAGGGGGGTCGGCGGTCGACCACTGATGACAAGTAACCCTGCTCCGGTGGTCTGCCCAACGACGAAGGCGACGTGCATCGTGGGTGGGTTGCGGGTGTGTGTACTTACGCCCCTCTGCCGCCCTGGACAGAGTGGTGCGAGGAGCGGGCCGACCGCAACCCAGCCCAAAAAAAAAAAAAAATTGTGTATTTATCTATAAAATAACTCACCTAAGTCCATAAGGCGACCAAAGTAGGTCAGGTTTATCCAAGTCTTCAAGTATCTTGCCGAGTTTATCACTATCTGGCTTTAATACTTTCAACAGCATTGGGAAGAGAGACACATACCCTGGCAACAGAGAAATAATTATATATACCAGTGGTCGCCGTGTGGTCGAAATTCGGCCATTTTTTCATTTAAATTAATTTATCTGCTAAACAATTTTCTTTTAATTTTATTTATGTATAATTGTATATTGAGCAAGCTGTATTTCACTAATAACTAATATACAAATGTCTATTAGACATATTCATTATAATTATAATTATTTGACATTCAGTTCGACCAGAGATTTTAACTGTAAACAAAAGTGTATAAGCGCGCGAATGTTTTTTTTTAATATATTTAATATATTTATAATCCATTATTATATCAAATTTTAGTTTTATGCACTTCTCCTCAATATATTCTTCCACTGTGCCAAATTTCATACTGATCTATCGCCGGGATTTTCGTAAAAAGAGGTACAAAGTTTTTCCTTCACGTATTAATATATAGATTTTTTAGACTTGTACTAAGAAAATAATCCTTGCATTGCGGGGAACTACCAATATAATTAAAGGAGACAAATTGCATCCAGACTCAGAATAACAATTTGTAGATCAAGTCAGTAAAATACTAGGATTTAGAAGTATGTGAAAACTCACCGAAGGCTGACGTGACAAGTCTAGGTTGCGGTGGTATGGTCACGCTGCGTATTACTTTCGCACCTTCCGATGGGTTCTTAGGCTGCTGTCGGACTAACTTCACACCATCCGTATGAAGACCTATGAAGATCAGGATTTAATTATAAGAACATTTACGATTTTAGTACACAGCGCCATCTATAATAAATTTAGGGAACAACGCCATCATAAAGATTTTAGAGAAACACGCCAAATAATCATTTTAGATAACAACGCCATCTATTATAAATTTTCGACAAATTTTCTACTTTATATATGTTTTACGATAATCAGTCATCAGTCATCAATCAGTCATCTATACAAAAAATCAAATTGAAGTGTCTGTTTGTAATGTCATAATATTGGACTTTATTCATGCTCTCACGGTTTTTTGCACGACACCTATGCCTGAACTACACTTTAAAAATTTTGGTCTCTGTGTCTGTCTGTTTGTTTGAAGTAATCTCCATAACGTCTGGACCGATTTTGGTAATATTTTACTACTATGTAGCTGTCTATATAAGAAGTAACTTAAGCTATATTTTATCCCGGTATTTCCAAGGGAACGGGCACCATGCGGGTAAGGCGACTGAAATCAAAGCAAAGCGAGGGCGGGTTGCTAGTTTATAATAATTTTAGATTACAACGCCATCTAAAATAAGTATAGACAACAATACCATCTACAAACATTTTAAGCAATAACGCCATCTATAATAAGTATAGACAACAACGCCATCTATAGTTATTTTAGGCAACAAGTACAATACTTACCATAATCAGCATATGTTTGTGTGTGCGGTGACCAATGCAGCTCATTCAGCAGATCCTCATCACCGAGCTGATCTCGAGTGCTCTCAAATCTATAGACAGAAAGAGCATCATTATTTCAGCTCATATACGTCCCACTGCTGGGCTCGAGCCTCTTCCACAATAGGAGGGAAATTCACCTTACTATACCATGCTGATCAAATTGATTCATATAGGGTCTTATTTTGAGTTTACCATCTCTTGCATAGATGTTATATGCGTAATATATCCCTTAGCCGTCTTTTACGACATCCATGGGCAAGGAAGTGGTGAATTGTATTCTTATTCCATCATCGTTATCATAATTTCAGCTCATATACGCGCCAATGCTGGGCCCGAGCCCCCTCCATAATAGGAGGGATATTGATCTACTATAGCACAGTATTCAGACGGGTTTGGTATAGGGTATTAATTCGAGTTTACCTTCATCATCATCATTCATCATCATTTCAGCCTATTGCCGTCCACTGCTGGACGTAGGCCTCCCTCATGTTGCGCCACAATGTGCGGTCCTGTGCCGCGCTGCATCCAACGACGCCCAGCAACTTTCACTAGGTCGTCGCTCCAGCTAGTGGGGGGGCGTCCTACACTGCGTCGTCCGATGCGTGGTCGCCACTCGAGACATTTCTTCCCCAGCGGTTGTCGGTTCGTCGAGCGATGTGGCCTGCCCATTGCCACTTCAGCGTGCTAATTCTTCGTGCTATGTCGGTTACACCCGTTCTTCTGCGGATTTCCGTATCTCGCAGAGAAATCCGAGCATAGCCCGTTCCATAGCACGCTGAGCGACTTTGAGTCTTGATATAAGGCCTACATTTAGGGACCACGTTTCCGTGCCGTAAGTCATCACTGGTAACACACACTGGTCGTAGACCTGTGTTTTCGGACACTGAGGTATGTTGGACGAGAAGATCCTTTTAAGTTTCCCGAACGCTGCGCAACCGAGTTGGATTCGTCGGCTGATCTCTTTCTCGAAATTGGATCTACCTAACTGGACTGTGTGTCCTAGGTAAACATAGTGATTGACAACTTCGAGAATCGCATTGCCAATTAGGACCGGTACAGGAATGAATGACATGGGTATTTGACATGACTTTCGTCTTGTCCATGTTTATTCGTAAACCCACTAGTTGGGATACCCTGCTGAGATCATTGAGCATAGTGCTAAGGTCCTTCATGGATTCTGCCATAACGACGATATCGTATGCGAATCGAAGGTGAGTGATGTATTCGCCGTTAATGTTGATGCCGAGTCCAGTCCAGTCTAAGAGCTTGAAGACATCTTCCAGTGCAGTGGTGAACAGTTTCAGAGAGATGACAGTTTACCTTATCTTACATAAATGTTATCTAATTTTTTTTATTGGAAACGGTGGCAAAGAAGCATACAGTAAATCTGACGGTACGTGATGTTACCGCTCATTGACCTTTACTAGGCCGTTGGCGTGAATAAAGTGAAGGGAGTGTGATGCATGCAATGAGGTTCGGTGATACTAAAGGCATCACCAAAACCCACCACACCCAAACACCCTCAGAAAGTTGGGCTTTTTCAGTCAATACCTTAGCTTTTACATTTATGGAAAGATTGGGGCATGGTGAACTGTATTCTTACTCCGTCACCACACTGAAGATAAACAGAAATATCATCATCATCATTTCAGCTCATATACGTCCCACTGCTGGGCTCGAGCCTCCTCCACAGTAGGAGGAAAATTGACCTACTATACCACCCTGGATAAACGGGTTGGTATTGGGTTTTATTTCGAGTTTCCCTTCTCTTGTATAGATGTTGTATGCATATTATAATCCGATAGTCATCTTTTATGATACCCACGGGCGTGGTAGAAAGAGGGGGGTGGTGAACTGTATTTTTACTCTGGCACCACATGGCAATATAGATAGATAATTTTGCTGTCAGTATATATTGTATTCTTACTCCATCATGTGTAAAACTTACTTGCTGGTATCCCTATTCAGGATATCCGCAATGGTGGCCATAGCATCAGCCGCTGCGTACATCCAACATCTGAGATCCACGTGACGTTCTATCTCCGAAGGATGTGATGCCCTGGAATTTTAACAAATAAAAGATTTTATTCATTCTTTAGTTTGGAATTTTAACAAATAAAAGATTCCGTCCATCCATTAACAGTATTTTAAGAAAATAGAAGACTTTATTCATTGATTAGAGAGCAATATTAACAAATAAAAGATTCTATGCATTTATTAGCCTGAAACTTTAATAAATAAAATAATTTATTAGCTTGGAATTTTAACAAATAAAAGAACTGTGCATTTATTAGACTGTTATATCAACAAATATAGGATTCTGTGCGTTCATTAGCTTGGAACTTTAACAAAAAAATATTTTATTAGTTTGTAATTTTGACAAATAAATGAATTTACTCATTCATTCATCTGCAATTTAAAGAAAATAATAGATTAGTGACAGAGTAAGAATAGTTCACCACTCCCTATCGTGCCCGTGGATGTCATAAAAGACAACTAAGGGATACAATATGCATAGAACATCTATGCAGAAGGAAAACTCGTAATAAAACTCTATGTCTGATCAGCGTGGTATAGTAGGTCAAATTCCCTCCCATTGTGGAGGAAGCTAAATATTACCTTAATTAAATTATATTCAAGTCATCAGCATCATCTCGGCTCCAGTCCACTGCTGGGCTCGAGCCTCCTCCACAATAGGAGGGAAATTGACCTTACTATACCATGCTAATCAATTTGGTATAGGGTTTGTTTCAAGTTTACTTTTGTATAAATGTTATATGCGTATTATATCCCTTAGTCGTCTTTTACGACATACACGTGCAAGATAGGGAGTGGTGAATTGTATTCTTATTCAATCACCACTAGTTATACTTAAACTAGAAAATAATTATATTACCTAGGATAATCATCCAAGCCGGAGGTCAATGTCTTAGGATTGAGCTGCAAACCATCGTCCTCCCTTCCCCTCCATCTGTAAGAAGTGGATTCCTCGCCCTTCTGTGTAGTTTGAAACCACTGATACCAAGTCTGGTAAAAACAAAATATACTAGAATTAACACCAGACATACATTTATATTTTGATTTCTAATGTTTACGCGAGTATTACACATTTTAAATAAAACTACTTTACGGATTTTATCGCGTTTATATTTGATTTTTGATTACCCGACGTTTCGAACACTTTGCAGCATTCATGGTCACGGGCGGATTAAGATGTCTCACGTCCAATAAGTCAGGACCGCGCCCGCCATAACAACAGGTTTGATAAACCACAAATACTCGCAAAAGAACACCGATACCTGCCTAGAATGGTACGCGAGGCTATTGAGATTAAAAAACACAAAAATTTCAATAGAGAGGATGGCTGGGTATTACCATCAAGCTGAGATTCTGTTATTAACATTATTAAAAATAAATCCAAAAAGACCACCACAAGACTGCAAGACACTGTGAGCTCATATTGTATAGATTTGACCCATAATAATACATAAGATAATTTTATAAATTAAAGTCTCTTAGTAACATAAAGTCGGATCACAAGGTACTTTTTGTAAAAAAATCCGAACTATAAGAGATCTTAGGCAGTACTCTATAATGCGACAAATTCGATAATTCGGCACTGCCGTGCAAAAGGTTTGTCAGTTTACCGGGGGTCCCACTATATTTGCTTTTTTGTTTAAATTTAAAGTTTTCTATCACAGAAATATTAATACTTTAGAAAGGCCATTCTGCTGATTTTGTTCGAAAACCAGTGTGGCATAATTACTCCCTCCCGTTGATGTTAACACATATGCAATGTCTATGCTTACAACAATTTCACACACTAACATAACACACACACATCAATTTCGAAGTTGCAGTTGGTACACAAACTATAACTAAGTTCTGTAGGCAACGTATACTCACATATAAAAAAGCACATGTACGCTAGTGCTTGCCATGGTCGATATACTACACGATATTTATTTAGCCTGTTTTATCGAAACAAAAATATTAATGTCTTTAAATTAAGCACTTACTTGTGTGATGTGTTGAAGTTATTTGTAATGCAAGTCAGTAATTTAACAGTAAATCATGCAAATGGAATACTCCTCACTACACTCTGTATATGTGACAGAAAATTTAAGTAAGTAAGAAGTAAATTTAATTTCTTGTAATAAAAATTCAACACTTATGAAAAGTTAGAAATCAACACATATAATAACTAGTAATGAATAACCAGTCTCAAGAAATTCATTCTTATCATAAATTATTCCATCTTAAGGAAGAATAGAACAATTATTTTGTACGACAACTAAATACCTACTTAATTAAACATTTAGTTTTCCAATAAAAATGAAATACAATACTATTTGATGACTTTACCATTATTTTTAGTATTCTACAAAATGTTGTGAACAAATTGTGCTAGATTTAGTTGGTATTAGTTAACTACCAGTTACCCTAATCCATAGTTTTCTAATACTTGGATTTCATGGGCATCTAAAATTAAAATGTATTTACCATAAAATATTAAACTTCAAATAACATGTAAGATCTTCTGTTCAAAGATAACTTTATTAAAATATATATATATATATATATATATATATATATATACACACACAAACACATATACATATATATATATCTATACCAATAAATAAAATTGGAGTGTCTGGTTGTAATGTCAAAATAATAGGCTTCTTTCATGCTCACAGGGTTATTTGCACGACACCTATGCCTAAAATAGCAATTAAAAATTTTTGTCTGTCTGTCTGTCTGTTTGTTCTGGGTAATCTTCAAGACGGCTGGACCGATTTCAAAAATTATTTCACCAATGGAAAGCTATAATATCAGAGCGTAAACTAGGCTATATTTTATCCCGGTATTCCCGCGGGAACGGGAACTACGCGGGTAAACGACTATAACCTATAACCGAAGCGAAGCGAGGGCGGATTGCTAGTATATATATATATATATATATATATATTTAGTGATTGGTCCCGAACATAGATATTTTATTACTATTATTTTGTTATTTCTATTTTATTAAATGCTAAAGAGTGCTAATGAGCACTATGAAGTTTGTACAATAGATCATCATCATCATCGCAGCCCACATACGTCCCACTGTTGAGCACGGGCCTCCTCCACAATGAGAAGGAATTTAACCTACTATACCATGCTGTTCAGACATGTATGTATAGGGTTTTATTTCAAGTTTACCCTCTCTTGCACAGATGTTATGGGCATCCCATAGTCGTCTTTTACGACATCCACGGGCAAGATAGGGAGTGGTGAATTATATTCTTACTCCTTCACCATTTTCCGTGTGAATTATATTCTTACTCCTTCTCCATTTTCCATGTGAAAATATATAAGAATGTACTATAGATATACAAGATAAATTAAGTAGGTAATGTATATCAGAATAATTGATTTTTAAATACCTATTTAAATATTGTTAATATAACTAAATAAAACGATTACTAAATTAAGTGTTAAAATATTTATTTATATGATAAAATTAACACATAGGTAATTATTGAAATCGATAACTTATAGTATGTTGGACAACACTATCGATACGCGTGGATCAACGTCAATGTTTTGAATGAAAACGTATACTACCACGCTGGTAAGGCGGTTCTCTGTGACATCGCATTGAACGTAGTACATTGCGCGGTTGCTGGACTAATAAAAGGTGATATCCATGTATGGCAGACGATGCATAATGTTTGGCTCTTTTTGCGATTTAATAATTGATTGTTGTAGGCGACATAATATTTTCATAAAATTACGAAATATCACTGAATTAATAAGTTTATGGACTTAATGATGAAAAGAAATGCCTTCTTAGACTATAACTACGCAACTGACTTTGTTTTCGACACGTTGTAACAGCGCAAGACGGCATATTTCTCTTTATTGTCGGAGCTTCGTTCAAGGTCACTATATGAGCGCAACTAAGAGCCGGTAAAACGAATTTCGTCAATATTAAGACCGTTTGATCGTAATTGTGGCACGCTTGCCCCGCCCACATGGCCATTCTATCTTATTCATTTTTCTGTGTTTTCTATTGTATTTTAGAAAATAAATATCACTCTCAAATTTCCTAAAACAAAAAACAGGTCATCACAATTCTGCCAGGAAAAGTACTCGATCGAATGTCAGTATAATATATTAGAAAATATTATTATGTACAAATAAATACAACCTTACGAATAGTGTAAAAGATCGCTTATAAAATTAATCAATTAATTAAAAATGATTAATCGATTTTTCTCCTCCAAGTCACATCCCTATTTTAATCTTCAAAAAGATGGTAGTTACGGTTTTTTGGCGGGAATCTGAAGTGTCATGTGATGTTCTTGTATTATATTCAATATCTTAGTGTTTTAACGTGTTATGTTAAAATCTTGATGGCATTTTATGTAATATATAGCGACAGAACTGCTGAGGTGTAGTGAATATGATATAAAACTGCTATACATACCTTTGTATTTCCACCAAAATTCTCAGAAGATACCCTTAACAGTGGCCATTACACTGTTGAGGGCGACACTTTGACTTACTGACAGACCATTACTGACATGAAGAAACTGATAACTTGAAAAGATAATTATAACTCGACACTGGCAAAAATGGCTCGTATTTGTAGCTGATTGCCAAGACAAAAAAGAAGAAGAAGATGGTAGTTACCAAAAATGGAAGAAAAAGATTTCTCATCCATTTCCTGTTACTTCCTACATGGCCATCATGTGGTAGTAATTACCTGCAACCGACTAAACATTCTGTCTAAGCTGCTTCTATGAGATGAATTCTGTCCAAAGAGTTGTGGTCTTATCTTCACGAAGTGTGCCAACTGGATCAGGAGTATAGGTGGATTGGCAGCGGCATTGCTTT
Organism: Lymantria dispar; assembly: GCA_032191425.1. Taxonomy (NCBI): domain Eukaryota; kingdom Metazoa; phylum Arthropoda; class Insecta; order Lepidoptera; family Erebidae; genus Lymantria; species Lymantria dispar. The sequence goes on from CM063471.1 coordinate 10,478,160, forward strand.
GGACGACAAACTCCTTTGGTACCCTGGCTAGGGCTTCCGAACCTGAGGATTTATACATCAGCTTATCAATATCATCAGAACTCTGTGGTGGGGGAGTAAAAACACAATTCACCGCTCCCTATCATGCACGTGGATGTCGTAAAAGACGACTAAAGGATATAATATGCATATAACATCTGTATATGAGAAGGAAAACCCGAAACAAAACCCTATGACAATATGTCTGATCAGCATAGTATAGTGGGTCAATTGCCTTCCTATGGTGGAGAAGGCTCGAGCCCAACAGTGGGACGTATATGAGCTAAATGATGATTTTTTTATTACTTACCAAGTATCTGTTCCCTTGGTATCCATCCCTCTACATTGATTAAGTCCATCCAATGTGCTGCAATGTCCATTTGTATGTCCAAATTCCACCTGCCTATTAGTAGACCATGGAAACCTTCATCCCATAGGAAACCGCGGGGGAAGAACGATCTGAAATTATATTATTTTTATTAGGCACCATTCAACATTGTCAATCTGTGTGGTGACGGAGTAAGGATACAGTTCACCACCCCCCTGTCTTGAATGTGGGTGTTACTACAGCGATATGATGACGGATGATGAATGATGATGGTGCTGAAGGTGATGGTGGTGATGAAGATGATGATCGTGGTGATGAAGATGGTGGTAGTAGTGACGTAGATGATCTTGATGGTGGTGATGAACATGGTGATGAATATGGTGATGGTGGTGAAGATGGTGGTGATAGTTATGATCGTGGTGATGATGACCGTGGTGATGAAGATGGTGGTAGTAGTGACGTAGATGATCTTGATGGTGGTGATGAACATGGTGATGAATATGGTGATGGTGGTGAAGATGGTGGTGATAGTTATGATCGTGGTGATGATGATCGTGGTGATGAAGATAGTGGTAGTAGTGGTGTAGATGATCTTGGTGGTGGTGATCAACATGGTTATGAATATGGTGATGGTGGTGATAGTGATGATCTTGGTGGTGATGAAGATGGTGAACAGTGGTAGTGATTAAGATGGTGATGATGCTGGTGGAGGTGGTGCTGAAGGTGATGATGGTGGTGATGATGAACAGTGGTAGTGATGATGATGGAGATGAAAATGGCGGAGGTGGTGATGATTAACAGTGGTAGTGATGATGATGGTGACGAAAATGGTGGAGGAGGTGATGGTGAATAGTGGTAGCGATGGTGATGAAAATGGTGATGATGAACAGTGATAGTGATGATGATGGTCGTAGTGATCATGATGGAGGTGGTGATAGAGATGATGATGGTGGTGACGAGGATGCTGGTGGTAATGAGTATCTGGTGGTAGTGTTGATGAGGATGACGGGGGTGATGATAAAGTTGGTGGTGGTGAAGAAGACGCTGCTGGTGATGATGATAATTCACAGATACCTGCTAGGTACAGCGGTGTATAACGCTGCCCTCCAATATGGTACCGGTTCGCGTGTATACTGAGATTGGACCCGACCGGCTCCATAGAAGTATCCTATACCGCCAACCATGTTCGATAAGGCTGCTTTGGCTACTGAAGCATCTTCTGGTGGATACCTGGAACACAAAAAATACCGTCTTCTCATGTTCTGTAAAGATTATAAACTAACTGGAAATTGTGAAAAACGACGGCAAATTTACATGTCCTTCTTTATGGTCTTCAACTGTGCACTTCCAGCCATTCTTTCTCCCACATACGTATAGGATAGGGGATATGAACTATCTGCTTGATTCCCAAGCACTATGACATGTCCTTCTTTAAACAAGGTTTAAGAAGAGCTTTCTTCACGATAGACAACAGCCTAGCTGTGCCTATCCCTACTAATCCTATCCTACTAATATTATAAACGCGAAAGTTTGTGAGTATGTTTGAAGCTCTTTCACTCAAAAACTACTGAATGGATTTTGATGAAACTTCACAATGATATAGCTTACATATCAAAATAACACATATAGGCTATAATTTATACCGATATTCCCACGGGAAGGGGAACTATGCGGATAAAACCGTAGAGCGCTGCTAGTAGATTAAAAAATAGTTAACCAAAAACAAAATATTGCCCCTATTGCCTTCCCGGGGTAGAAGCAAGACTTAAAAAGGAATCCAAATTAACCCCAACTCACCCCTTCTCACCCAATTTGAATTTCTCCTCGAACTGTTCATCAAACTCTTTCCTCTTAATCTCCAAAGCCTTGGTATACTCATCACCTTTGAGGGGTGGTGTTGGTAGATCTTCGGTTGTATACATAATATCTATGACGAAAGGAGTTTCCACCAACATCTGTATTGGTACGAAGTTTATGTCCTTCTCCTGTGGAAAAAGATTTTGATAAGCTTCTGTTCAAGAAATCCAGATGACCAGCATCCATTACCATACTGGCCTTATACGGGTCAGACCTGTTTCCAAACTTTCTGTCCCGTTGCCCTCAGAGAAAACAAAAACACAAAGCAGTTAAATTTTCACTTCTGCCAACAGAAGCGAAAATGTAAAACTGTGAACAGGTAAAAAGTTCATGTCCCTCTCCTGTGGAAAAAGACTTTGATAAGCTTCTATTCAAGGAATCCAGAGGACCAACATCTATCTCCAGATCATACTGCCTTTATACGGGACAGTCCTGTTTCCAGGTATTCTGCCTCATAGTCCCCAGACAAAACAAAAACATAAAACTGCGGCCGACAGAAGTGAAAACTTAAAACTGTGAACTAACTCGACATAAAACCCTATGTCAACAATTGACCAGTGCAGTATACTAGGTCAGTTTCTCTCCCATTGTGGAGGAGGCGCAAGCCCAGCAGTGGGACCTATGTGGACTGGAATGATATTACAGTAACAAGCAAGATAAGGGTTGCTGGTGATTGAAGCTGCCACCACATAGCAAGTTGTGATATAATACCTTATCGTTAAGTTCATCATCAGGTGATAGAACAGCCAGCCGACCGAAGATGGAATGCTTTTCAACCTTCAATAGGGAGTAGAACTTCTCTTTTAGAAGATGCAAGCCTGGAGCGTGACCTTCTGAATATGATGTATGAAGTAGTTTACCTGAAAATGTATTGTCATTGTAAGATTTTATCAGTCATCATCATCATTTCAGCTCATATATGTCCCACTGTTGGGCTCGAACCTCCTCCACTATGGGAGGGAATTTGACCTACGATACCACGCTCAGACGTGTTGGTATAAGGTTGTATTTCGTGATTTCCTTCTCTTGCATAGATGTTTTATGCATATTATATAACTTAGTCGTCTTTTACGACATCCACAGGCGAGAGACGGGGGTGGTGAATTATGTTCGTACTCCATCACTACTTGTAAAACTTTACCAGTATGAATGAGAGAAAATCTTAAGCTGCCCATGACCATGGACGCTGCAAAGTGTTCGAATCGTCGGACAATTAAAAATCAAATAGATACACGATATAATCTGTAAAAATAGTTTTATTTATAACTAGCAACCCGCCCTCGCTTCGCTTGGGTTTCAATCGCCTTACCCACGTAGTTCCCGTGGGAATACCGGGATAAAATATAGCCTAAGTTACTCCTTATATAAACAGCTATATGGCAGTAAAATATTAACAAAATCGGTCCAGCCGTTTTGAAGATCACGCAAAACAAACAGACAAAAAATTTTTAAACTGGTTTTTGGCATAGGTGTCGTGCAAATAACTGTGTGAGCATGAAAAAGTTTTTACATTACAAACAGACACTTCAATTTTATTTATTTGTATAGATGTCAAAAATTCATACCTTTATAGGGTACCATATTGATTTTAAAGTTGTGCAGTTGAGGTGTATGCCCAAGTATGGCTCCTTCTTCATACCAGAGCCTTGAATGTGGAGCTACAGGACCAAGGGACTCATCCAGCGCCGCATACCATATTAAAACAAAAGGGACGTTTGGTTTACCCTGCAATAAAAACATCAGCTTTCAAATTGCACTTTAAAAAATAGGGATATTATGGAGCTCCATAACTGTAGCCGAAATTATCGGATATCCGAAATGAAAACATAACCGAAATTATCGGATATCCGAAATGAAAACATAAGCGAAACTGTAATCAAAATTATCAGATATCCAAAATGAAAACATAACCGAAACTGTAACCGAAATTATCGGATATCCGATATAAACATATAATCGCAACTGTAACCGAAATTATCGGATATCAGAAATGAAAATATAATCATCATCAGATCTGAAACTTCATATACATAACATTCCTACTTTAAAATATCCATTGTGAATGTAATTCGTGTCTGTTAATATTGTTTGTAATAAATAATACTTTTCCGTGTGGTGATGGAGTATGTGATCTGCATAACATATCCCTCGATATGGTATGCAGATCACATCTGTGTAGGAGCAGACTGTTGACAGTAACCTGTTGTCTGTCCTGGGCCAGTCCGTCCGGGGTAGTACCACATTGAGTAGAAAATCAACGTCTGAATAGAAGCAATGTGTTACTGTGCTTCGTTCGGTGAGCGAGAGAGACAGAAGCCCAACTTTCTGAGGGTGTTTGCGTGTGGTGAGTTTTAGTGATGCCTTTGGTATCACCAAACCTCATTGCAAGCATTCACACTCCCTTCACTTTCTTCATGGTAGGCAGCGGCCTTGCAAAGATTCATGAGTGGTTGCAACACTTACCATCAGGTGTACTGTTTGCTCGTTTGGCACTGTTTGCAATAAAAAATCATGGAAAACTCCACATAAAACCCATCTGACTGAAATAGTATAGTAGATCAATTTCCCTTAAATTGTGGAGGAGGCTCGAGCCCTACAGTAGGACGTTTATGACCTGCAATGGTGAATGTATTTAAAAAAAAAAAGCTATCATACCTTTGTAGTAATATTGATACGGGCTGTCCAATGACCACCATGTTCACCCCCAGGGGTCTTTATGAATGATGTAGTGATGTTATGAGGGGGGTCAGATATCAACTGTTCACCAAATGTAACCCCATCATGTCTCAACCAACCATATGTTGATAATTGATCGTTTTGATCACACCAATGTCTGAAAAAAGTAATTAAATAATGGTTTTAATATCTTAATTCCGGCAAGCAGATCATGGATGTTGAGAAAGTATATTTTCTTTTACAGAATAAGTGCAGTGATGTTGACCCACAGTCTGGGTTAAGCTGATAAAGACATCTGCGGCTAACAGCTATAGCTAACACCTCTCCAAGTCTGCTTATAGTCTGACTTGGGTGTGGGACTGTCTTACATGAAAATGCATAAAAAAAAAAAAAAAAAAAAAAAAAAAAAAAGAGGTGTGTACGCATGACAGAAGTGAAACTTCTTTATCCTTTATCTCATTCTCTCGCCAACTGAATACTATACATTAACGTGTTTATGTCTCTATGAACTCGCTTTTTCGTTTCGTTGAGTTTGAAATCACACCGATTCTAAAGAAGTTCGAAAAACAGTAATCCTAAACTTGAAAATTATGTATGAATATCCAGTAAATAACTTTACCTTCTCCATATGATGACAGATCTTGTCCATGGGTGCCGTAAAAGACGACTAAGGAATTATAATATGCACACAACATCTATGCAAGAGAAGGAAAACTCGATATGAAACCCTGTAACAACCAGTCTGACCAATGTGGTATAGTAGGGTCAATGTCCCTCCCATTGTGGAGGTAGGCCTATCTCAACAATGAGTCGTTTATGAGCTGTAATGGAAGCCATAATCAGATACAGATAACTTTATACATACCTAATCCCTTTGTGAGTAGACTGCGCTAGTTGATACCACATAAGACCAAATACAGGTGAACGTGGCTCTCTACTCTTGATGCCAAGATATACTCCAGGTCTGTAAGTGCCCCAGTACCTGTCGGGGACTTGCAATCCATTTTGTTGTACTACCTATAACGAAAATAAATTATTTGATTATTATTTTGCGCAATGCACAAATTGTTGTTCTGATTCTGGGTTTAATTTGTGTCTATTAGTTATGTTCGTTAAATTTCTCGTAACACAAGGAGAAATAGTTTCTTAGCGAGGTTCAGTGAAACTAAAGGCATCACCAAAATCCACCACACTCAGAAAGTCTCTCACCAAATAAAGCACAGTAACTAATTGCTACAACTCGGACGTTGATTTTCTGCTCAGTGGTACTACCTCGACTGGCTCGTGACTAATCTATACCAATAAATTTGTAGTGTCCGTTTGTAATGTCAAAATAATAGGCTTTTTTCATGCATACACGGTTATTTGCATGACACCTATGCCTAAAATAGCAATTAAAAAATTTTTGTCTGTCTGTTTGTTCCGGGTAATCTTCAAAACGGCTGGACTGATTTCAAAAATTCTTTCACCAATGGAAAGCTATAATATCAGGGCGTAAACTAGGCTATATTTTATCCCGGTATTCCCACGGGAGCGGGAACAACGCGGGTAAAACGACTATAACCTATAACCGAAGCGAAGCGAGGGCGGGTAACAGAGATACCGGTCATTTAGAGGATTTAATTTGCTAAAGAAAGCCATAAGAATATTCTAAAGACTTCTTCAAAACTTGGAAATTGCATACAGTGCAGGAAAAGCCAAATAGGAGAAAGCATGTTTCCTGAGCCTTTATTTTTTTTTTATTCTATTATTTCTGAGTTAACTTTTCATAACTCCAATGATGAAGAATAAAAGAAGGATAAAAATATAAACAAATCATAAAAATAAAGAACAATAACCAGACGGTCATTAAAGCAATGTTATTATATTAGGAATATAAAACCACAGATTAAAAGATACTACATATATCTTAGAGATATGCTTTAGTCTGGTTGCAAATAATATTCTTCAGCAAGTACTGTGTCATCTTTTATCAAGATCATAAGCATAATAATCATCATCTTGCTCTTATCCCAATTACTTGGGGTCGATGCAATATGTCATCTGTTTTGACATATTGCAAAAAGTTTCGGCAATGACTTTTATGACCGGCCGCCTGCCTGACGTCAACCCTCCTTGGGAATGTAATCGTTGACCTAAATGGTACCAGATGGAGTTGGTCCGGGTCAATCTAGGGCTCGTAGTCGTCTTTTACGACACCCACGAGCAAAGCAAGGGTTTGTAGTATTCGAAGCCACTACCACACAGCACAATAATAAAAGCATAATAATAAAAGGAAAAAATATTGCTCTTTCATATAATTTATATAAATATATTAAATAATTGAAAGCGCTTTTAGAATATTTTCTATATTAACTTATTGTTACTGTGGCATGAAAACAATAATAATAAAATGATCTATAATAGCTACAAATATAAGTATCATAAAATTCGAAGAAGTAGTGTTGAAAAACATAATTCTTACGAACCTTATCATCGTCAAAAGGTGTATTAACTCTCGTCTCCAAGTATCCTAAAGTGCTCACATATACTGCTATCAAGAAACAAACAAAGCCGACTGCAGTTTTCCATACAGAAAGCAATTTAAAAGTCCTGCTTCCGATAGAAGATTCACTGCTTCCTGAACTGCTGCTAGTTTCGTTGATGTTTGCAATACGAACCGTCGGTTTTCTATGCCTGACCATTATAAATCAATTTATATATAATTATCTTAATTTGGTTACATTAATTGACACGTATTCTTCTTTATTTTGTTTTATAATTTGAGTTTTATTATCAGCGGCGAACGCAAATTCATAATATCAATACGGTGCGGTGGCAGAGCTTTGACATTTCTATTTTAGAATGTGAGACCACGTCTTTTTGATTTCGTGAAAATCTGCTAGACTAAAAATATATGTAATAGGTAAATCTAATACTAATAATAATAAAAGTAATAAAATTATACTTTTAACACAACCCTCTTTCTATTTCTATAATTATAAATGAATAAAGATCGACTAACAGATTTAAACCCATTAAATTATTGTAGCTAATAGGTATCTGCTAAAACTGAATATAGTAACACTATTTCATTTTCATCATCCACGTATATAATTATGACAAAAAAATATCACGTGGTGCTCCCAAATTTTATTATTATAGTATTATCTTGAATAATTCTGCTGGTATTTTATGTAATGTAACCCAGAGAAAGTACTAAAATGTATTGAATTTGATGCTATAGCAGTGGTTCATGAGAGATTTCTCATTTTGCTAACATTCTCATAAGAACCGAATGTGATTGTCAGCGCCCAATTAGTAGAAACAACTCACTAACTTAAAGACGATTATAATCAAGACACTTAATATAAGGAAGCGATTTGCTATTTCATAAGCCAAAAAAAATTGACAAGCTTTGGTTATACAGTAGAACCCGTTTAATACGATCACGTTTAATACGATTTCCCGCATAATACGTCATTTTGCGTCAGTCCCAGCAACTTGACACATGTTTTCATACATTTCTTAACGCTTAATACGATCGTCATCCCGTTTAATACGCCAACACGTGCCCCTCAAATACACATATTACTCCTTGCGGCAGCGGCCAGCGACTAACGAGCGACCCTAAGTGATAATGACCAAGAAGAAGATAAGTCAACTCCGATTTTTTCACACGCCCACGCATTATCAGTAGTTAATGATTTAAGACTCTATGGAACTTCTTTTAATCAAAGCGAAGACGCACTGCGAAAATTAAATTACGTTGAAAATATTGTAATTGCTAATGTCTCAAAATCTTTTTGTCAAAATAAAATAAGTGATTACTTTAAGTAACGTAATAATAATAAATAACATTTTTTTATATTTGCAATTATTTTTTATAATTTAAAAATGTATCTAGTAGGAAGTATATTAAATAAAGCAAATAAACAACATTTTATTTAAGTAATTTTTAAATGTTAAATTCAATACGCAGGTATTCAGAATAATAATAATATAATATAAGAAATAATAATAGCACGTTCTTAGCGACAAATCTGGCGAATTTTGGAATCAGCTCGAAAGTCAAAAGTTGATACGGATATTAGTGTTCCGTGGCAGTATGGTAGTATGCTATTGGCACTTGACCAATGTTGACGAAATTTTTTGTGTATTCAAGGGGATTCGAGGATGGTTTAGATTCACAATTGGATCCGGTAGGTGGCGCTGTTCGGGCAGGAGAATAACATAACTTGAGAACGACTTTACCGATTCCATCCGTCTTTCTTTTTAATTTTCTACTACTTTGAGAAAGGCTTTTACGGAAAAAAACAGAAAGTTGCGCAGAAAATCAAAAAATTTAAGAAAACTTAACGACTAGGTATCTAGGTTATTTATCTATACTGCAACTATAATCCGTAACGTATCCGTAATAACTACAAATCCGTCCAGCCGTTTGGCTGGACGGATTTGTATGAATTTTTGTGAATGCATTCAAGTGGGGGCCTGGATGATTTAGATTCACAAATCAGCCCGGCGGATGGCGCTGCAGTCGGTTAGTCCCTGTTACTGCTGTCGATTTCAAGGGGATTTCCTTTTATTTTATTTGAACAGAACAGCGTCTGTTGGGTCAGCTAGTTTAATATAATTCCTTATAAACACTAAAAACTTGAATATAATACAAGACGACCACATAACACTTGCGTCTTACCGCTAAAGCTCCAATATTATGTTTTTTTTATCGATAGAACTTATCAAATTCCTATGGCTCATCTTTCAATTGATAAACGATATATTTATATCAATTTAAAATTTGTCTTGGCAACGTCTCTTTAGTTTTCAATCAGAAAAATACTTGTTTTTAAAACGTCTTGAGCCACGTCCACAAGTTGCTTTCCAGAGTCATTACAGATCAATTCACGCGCAAGTTCGAGAAATTCCTGACACCTGAAAGAACAGATTTTCAAAAAGGTTTTAGTAGTGGTGTAGCTGTACCATTTGAGGCCCATGGCAAATTCTTTGGATCCCCCTATTTGGGGGGAAGCTGAACCAGCAATAATAATATTTATGCTGGGAGTTGGGATTTACCTCTGACCGGAGGCCCCTTCCGGCTGGGAGTTCGTGGCATTTTGCCGATTTGCCACCCTCTAGTTACGCCTCTGAGTACCATAAATGTACACGCGTCGGCAAATTATCCAGAAGTCCGAAGAATACAATCATTTGTAGCTATGAGAAAGGTCTGTAAACTTAAAGCGAGTTTCTACCGCGAGTGATAGGGTTAGCTCCTTAAATATTTCGATTAAATCGAAAGAGTGAGCTGCGTACTTGTATTTCTACCAAGGTACCAACAAATACTGGTAGGAAAGATAGTAAGCAGAAAGATTTGAAATAAATTGCTCATTTTAGAGAGCGAAACGGCGTAATTATAGAGTCCGTTCAATTTTCAATGTAAGTTTATATAGTTTTAAAACAGAAAGAGATGAGCGGGGCGGTTTGAAAGAGTAGTTGAAACAGGACGCTTTTTTCTTTTGGGGTTGATTTACGGTCGGCGCACTCTTCGCACCACTCCGTCCCGGACGACAGAGGGCCGTAAGCAGTATAAGCACGCACAGCCGTAACTCACCCGCGACACGTCGCCTTCGTCATTGGACGGAGCACCGGAGCAGGGTGACTTGTTATCAGTGGTCGGCCCGACGGAATACTCCTTGAGGGGTACCCTCTCATCGACCGACGTCCCCCGCTCGGGGTGGACGTCGGTCTTTCCTCACGCGGTCAGCCTCCCGGTGGGTGACGGACTAATTCCCTGGTCCAGTCACCCGCGGCCTCGGCTAGGGCGACATCAGGCGTAGGTAGTCGCGCCTGCGCCACCCCAGTCGCCGGCGGCGGTTCGCGTCGTCGAGGAGACGCTCCTCGCGCACGCGCTCCGCTGTCTCTCTCCGCGAGACTACTACCTCGCAGAAGGCTGCGACCGCGTCCCAGTTCCCTACGCTGTCGAGCTTCGCCTTAGCGATGGTCGGCAGCGTCAGGTCGGCACCGATGATTGCGACGAGTTCACGACTCTGCTCTGCCCAGGCGGCACAAACCTCGAGCGTATGCTGCGCCGTGTCCTCGTCGCAATCGCAGTGGTGGCAGGACGGTGTACTCTCCCTCCTAACGACTGTGTACAGGTATTTGGCGAAGCATCCATGCCCCGTCAAAACTTGCACCAATCGGAAGGAGAGCACCCCGTGCCGCTGTTTGAGCCACTGCATCAGCACTGGCCGGCAGGCCTCCGCGGTCCACACATCAAACCGAGGCCTCTCCAGCTGGGCTGCCCAACGGACAATGACGTCTCGGCGGGTGTCGACGCGCCAGGCGGCAATTCCGCCTTCAAGTCCCACGGGGGAGTCCCGGCCAACAGGCACGCTGCCTCCGTCGACACCGTGCGGTATCCGCATATGCCTCTGACCGCCATAGCCCTCTGTGGTCGCCACAGAAGAGCCAGAAGAGTCAGGGACCCCGCCCACACCGGTGCGCCCTACAGAGCCATCGACCGGATTGAAACGAGACGCTTACGGCAAGGTCTCTCAAAAGGCGACATGATTGAAACGGTCTCATTCGCTGTTTTTTGCCACTAAGCTGCTCTTTCCAGAGACACAAAAAAAAGAGCGTATGTACAAAGTCCGCATGGCAGAAGTGAAACTTTTTTATTCTTTATCCTTGATCCTTCACCCTTTATCTCATTCTCTTGTTGGCTGAATCTTATACATTTACGTGTTTGTGTCTCTATGGAGCCGCTTTTTCGTTTCATCGAGTTCGAAATCACAACGATTCTAGAGAAGTTTCACTTCAAAAATATTATTAAAAATCCTTACCAACCCATATTTTGCCCGTGAATGTCGTTATAGACGACTAAGGGATATAATAAGCATATAACATCCATACAAGAGTTGGAAAACTTGAAACAAAACCCTATACCAATCTGTCTGACCAGCATGGTATAGTAAGATCAATTTCCCTTCTTGTGGAAGAGACTCAAGCTTAGCAGTGGGACGTATATGAGCTCATGGGCGTACCCAGGTAGGGGCAGGGGGGGGGGGTTCAGCTATCCCCTCCCCCCCCCTAGAAGATAAAATGTTAAGAGATGAATTTTCGAAAATCCTTTCTTAGTGCTCCCGTACGCTATAAAGGGAACCCCTGTGCAAAATTTCAAGGTTCTAGCTCTTATATTTTAGGCTCTGCGTTGATATGTTAGTCAGCTTCTCCTTTTATATGTATAGATAAGCACCTAGCGTATAAAAAATCTGACTTGCCCCCCCTGGCCCAGAACCTGGGTACGCCCCTGTATGAGCTGAAATGAATAAATATGAAATATACCTATAATTATATTGATCGAATTAGCACTAGTGTTGCAAAGTCCAAAAAAAAAAAAATTAAATCAAACTTACAAATGCCAATTGATTAGTTAATTTAGCACGAATATTTATGTTAAAGCATTCGTAACTTTATCGAGACCAGTTTGTATAGGTTTTGGAGCTATATATGTGCCTGATGCCTTCCTAGCCAACGGCGCAGGTCTGGGGTGGACTGGGGTATAGACCGCTACCCGTAAGAGTGGCGATAGCTCAGTTAGGAAGTTGTCCAGTTTTTCCTGCGCCTTATGCCGCCCTAGCTGAGGCTGCGGGTGACGTGACCGGGGAATTAATCCGTCACCCGCTGAGAGACCGACTGCGTGAGGAAAGTCCTCCCCTCAGGGAGGACGTCAGTCGATGGGAGGGTACCCCACTAGGGGGTTTTCCGTCGGGCCGACCACTGATCACAAGTAACCCTGCTTCGGTGGTCGGTCCAACGACGAAGGCGACGTGGTGTTCGGGTGGGTTACGGGTGTGCGTGCTTACGCCCCACTGTCGCCCCGGACGGAGTGGTGCGAGGAGTGCGCTGAGCGCGAACCACTCCCAAAAAAAAGGCCGTTACCCGCAGAGAAGATGACCGCGCGAAGGCGACTGACATGCCAACGATCAGGTTTACCCTTGCCTATAGATGTTTCACATCAAAAACATCTATGTTTTTAGAGCGCTGTTTTTTGTACATTGATGTTTGTTCTGAAACATCGATGTATCGATACATCGATGTTCTCAGTTTCGAAATTTGCATCCTTATATAGTACGCGACTGCCATTAAGAAGATAAGTCAAGAAATCTATTTTTATTATTGCTGTTCGTGGCAAATGAGGAAACAGCACACTTGATGGTAAGTGTTGCTGCCACTCATGGACTTTTGCTAGGCTACTGCCTACCGCGAAGAAAGTGAAGGGAGTGTGAATGCGTGCAATGAGGTTCGGTGATACTAAAGGCATCACTAAAACCCATCACACGCAAACACCCTCAGAAAGTTATGCTTCCATCTCTTCTTCTTCTTTTTTTGTCTTGGCAATCAGCTACTAATACGAGCCATTTTTTGCCAGTGTCAAGTTATCATTTTCCTTTTAAATTATCAGTTTCTTCATGTTAGTAATGGTCTGTCAGTAAGTCAAAGTGTCGCCTTAAACAGTGTAATGGCCACTGTTTTTTTTTGGGGTGGGCTACGGTCGATGCACTCCTCGTCCGCTCCGTCCGGGGCGACAGAGGGACGTATGCACGCACACCCGTAACCCACCCGCGTGACACGTCGCCTGACGGAATACCTCCGGAGGAGTACCCATTCCTAGACTGACGTCCTCCCCGAGTGGAGGGGTCTTTCCTCACGCGGTCGGCCTCTCGGCGGGTGACGGGCAAAATTTAGGTGAAAACTAAAATCTATGTATAGCAGTTTTATATTATATTCACTACACCTCAGCAGTTCTGCTGCTATACATATATTACATAAAATGACATCAAAATTATTTAATATAACACGTTAAAACAATAAGATATTGAATATAATACAAGAACACTACATGACCTTTTCAGATTCCCGCCAAAAAACCGATGCTTCCATCTCTCTCACTCACCTAACGAAGTGAAGCAACAAATTGGCTACTACTCAGACGTTGATTTTCTGCCCAGTGTGGTAATCCGGAATACGAAAATCTGAACACTGAATACAGAATTAGCACGTTGTAATGGCAATGGGCAGGCGATATCGCTTATCGAGCGATTACAGTTGAGGAAGAAAGGTTCTCGAGTGGCGACCACGAATCAGAAGGAAGACGTAGGAAGACTCAACTAGGTGGACTGACGACATATTGAAAATCGCAGGGAACTATTGGATGCAAGTGGCACAGGACCGTTCCAAGTGGGATTCTCGTGGGGAGGCCTTTGTCTAATAGTGGACGTCTGTGGGTGATGGATGGATGGTTTTTGTATTGCAAACGGTGGCAAACGCGCAAACAGCACACTCAGTGGTAAGTGTTGCTGCTGCACATGGACCTTTGCTAGGCAGCTGCCTACCGTGAGGAAAGTGAAGGGAGTGTGAATGCGTGCAATGAGGTTCTGTGATACTAAAGGCATCACTAAAACCTACTACATGCGAACACCCTCAGAAAGTTGGGCTACCGTCTCTCTCGCTCACTGAACGAAGCGCAGTAACATATTGCTACTACTCTGTTGTATATTTTCTGCTCAGTGTGGTACTACACCGGACGGACCGGCCCGCGGCTGTAGACAGACATCTGTCAACAGTGAGCTCCTACCACTAAGAAAATTCCTTATATAGACGGCTATTATTTGAATCGTCGGAAATCCCAATCTTACGGACAGATTGGAGTCACTGGAGCGGCGGAGAGACTTTGGGTCACTCTGTGTACTCTACCAGCTCCTTCATGGGAAATGCTCTGAGGAACTGTTTGACTTGGAACCATCGTAACCATTTTACCAACGAAATACTAGAAACCGTAGCAGGGTTCATCCATTTCGCCTGGAAACGTTATGGTCTTCAACTGTACGTTTCCAGCGATCATTTCTCCCACGTACGTGCAAGCTCTGGAATCAACTACCTGCTGCTGTGTTTCCCGAGCGCTATGATATAAATATACTTCTTTAAACGAGGTTTAAGAAAAGTACTTTCTTCACGGTAGGCAACAATCTATCTGTGCTCCTGATATTGCAAAGGTACATGATCCACTTACCATTAGAGATGCTGCTTTCTCGTTTACTATCATCAGCAATAAAAAAGCTACCTGATAGTAAACTAGTATCAATACCGGTCCAGGCGATTTAAAGGTTATCTGGAATAAGCAGACAGACAAAAAAAATGGTTTTTAAGGCATAGGTATCGTGCAAATAACTGTGTGAGCATGAAAAATAGCTCAAAAATAATTTTGATATTAAAAAAACCAATTAAACATGGTTGCGGGTAAAGTCGGTTTACGGACGATAGTTTAACGTGACGTCATAACAAAACATTGATGAAATGATTGCATACTTTTATGAATAAAATTGAATCAGCGTAACAGGACAATGAGCGTAACGAGACACTTTTTCGCGCATGCAGCCAGCGTTCATCGATTTATTAGACATTGTCACGTCAAAATAGACACCTCAATTTTAATTATTTGTATAGATTGTTGTTTTTTTCCCGTGTGGTGACGGAGTAAGAATACATTTCACCACCCCGTATCTTGCCCGTGGATGTCGTAAAAGACGACTATGGGATATAATACGCAAATAACATCTATGCAAGAGATGGCAAACTCGAAACAAAACCCTATACCAGTGGTTTTTTTTTTTTTTTTTTTGGGTGGGCTATGGTAAGCGCACGCGCGGTGCAGTCCGTCCGGGGCGATGAAAGAACGGCGCGCGGGCCTATAACCCAGCCGTACCCACGTCACCTCGTTATTGGGCCGACCACCGGAGCAGATGTGACTTGTCGTCAGTGGTCGGCCCGACGGAATACCCTTTCGGGTAACCCCACCTCTCGACGTCCTGGAACGTCGGTCGCCGTCGCGCGGCCAGCCTCTCTGCGAGTGACGGACAATTCCCCGGTCCGATCACCCGCGGCCTCGGCTAGGGCGGCATTAGGCGCAGATACTCCCGCCTGCGCCGCCCGAGTCACCGGCGGCGGAACGTGTCGCCGAATAGGAGCTCTACTCGCACACGATCCGCCGCCTCCTTCCGTGAGATTACGGCACAGAAGGCGGCGACCGCGTCCCAGTTCCTGACGCTGACGAGCATCCCCCTGGCGATGGTCGGCAGCGCCAGGTCGGCACCGATAATTGCAACGAGTTCACGGCGATCCCCCTCCCATGCAGCACACTCCTCGAGCGTGCGCTGCGCCGTGTCCTCGTCGCAACTGCAGTGGTGGCAGGACGGTGTGCTCTCCCTCCTGACAATCTTGTGCAGGTACTTCCCGAAGCAACCGTGCCCCGTCAGCACCTGCATCAGTCGGAAAGAAAGCACACCGTGCGTTCGCTCCAACCACTCCATCAGCACCGGCCGGAGGGCCTCGACGGTCCTGACACCGTACCGAGGACTCTCCAGCCGGACTGCCCAACGGGCAATGACTTCTCGGCGGGCGTCGACCCGCCAGGCGGTGATCTCTTTGATGAAGACCATGCCGTCGCGGGCGCGCGTCTCCGACATCCGCCGATAAATGTCGGCGAGCATCTCCGCCTCCAGGTCCCACGGGGAAGTTCCGGCCAGGAGGCACGCTGCCTCCGTCGCCACCGTGCGGTAACCCCGTATGGCCCTGATCGCCATGACCCTCTGTGGTCGCCACAGGAGGGCCCTAAGACGGACGGTCAGGGACCCCGCCCACACCGGTGCGCCATACAGGGCCATCGACTTGATCACCCCCACGTACAGCTGTCGGCACGTAGCACTGGGTCCGCCCACATTCGGCATCAGCCGTGAAAGGGCGGACGCCGCGCCGACAAGCTGGGGAACAAGTCGATGGAGATGCTCCCGGAACCAAAAATGCCCATTGAGCACCAGGCCCAAGTACTTCATGTGGGCCTGGATGCTGATGGTGACCGACTTCACGGTGATCGAAGCGCCGGCGGGAGGCCCGGCGATACGGAGGCCGTGGAACAAAAGGGCCTCCGTCTTTTCCAGGGCTACCCTCAACCCCAGCGCTTCGATCCGCCTGACAATCTCCTCGGTGCCGAGAGTTGCCAGGCGTGTCGCCTCCTCTAGCGTCCCACCCCGGGCTGTGACGAGTGTATCGTCGGCGTAGCAAATTACGCCCAGCCCGGGTGGGAGGCTTCCTCTCAACGCCCAGTCGTAGCCGATGTTCCACAGGGTCGGACCCAGGACCGACCCCTGCGGGACACCGCACGTCATGGGCGTTCGCACAACGTCCCCTACTCGGTCAACGTAGAGGACGCTGCGCCCCTCCAAGTAGTCTGCCACCAGCCGCCTGAGGTACACGGGCACCCCGTGATACCTCAGCCCCTCCCTGATGCAGCTGAATGGCAGACTGTTGAAGGCGTTGGCGATGTCCAGGGACACCGCCAACAGGACTCCTCCGCCGGTACCCTATACCAGTGGTAGGCAAACTTTTTTAATGGCGGGCCACAAAGTTTAAGAAATTCTAGAGAAGGGCCAGAATTATAAGAATAATGCATTTTGTATTAAAGCTTTTTAATAAACAAAATACCTTTTACTTTTACGTCTTGTTAGGCTTGTGAGACACGTGGAATTGTTTTTGATTTTCCATAATATTTTCGAAAGTAGGTTCCATCTGTGACCAAGCAATTTTCAGCAGTGCGAAAAGGTGTTCATCAGTCAATCGGTTTCTGATTGAGTTTTTTCGTTCTCGCCCTCGCCGCCTGCGCCTCACATTTCACCACGCTTTGCGCCCCGTATTTCCCAACACATAAACTACGCGGCTAGTTTAGCTTCACCGATATGTGAATAGAATGGAGTTTTTCGCGCCAAAATGCAGATTAGAATATTTAGGATGGATGGACTCTCGGCGGGCCAGATTAAATACTTTCGCGGGCCGGACTTGGCCCATCACTGCCCTATACCAATCTATCTGACCATCATGATACAGTAAAGTCAATTTTCTCTCCTATTGTGGAGGAGGCTCGAGCCGACCAGTGGGATATATATGAGCTGAAATGAATGAATAGATTGTTCTGTGAGTGTTTGTGTCCAAACACCTACTAAACGACTGGAGCAATTTTAATAAATTTTTTTATGTGTGTAGCTTGATTGGATGTGGTAGGTGATTTAACCATCATCTCAGCCCAAACACGTCTTACTGTTCGTGCTCGGGCCTCCTCCACTATGGGAGAGACATTGAACCACCACGCTGGTCAGACGTGTTGGTATATGGTATATATGCGTATTACATCCCTTAGACCTCCCTTCCGTGTGGTGACGGAGTAAGAATACAATTCACCACTCCCTATCTTGCACGTGGATGTCGTACCTATGCAAGAGAAGGCAAACTCGAAAGAAAACCCTATACCAACACGTCTACCACTGATGACAAGTCACATCTGCTCCGGTGGTTGGCCCAACAACCAGGTGACGTGGTTACGGGTGGGTTATGGGCCCGCGCGCCGTTCTTTCATCGCCCCGGATGGACAGGACCGCGCGTGCGCTTACCATAGCCCACCCATAAAAAAAAAAATACCAACACGTCTGACCAGCGTGGAATAGCAGGTCAATTCCCCTTCCATTATGGAGGAGGACTGTGCTCTAAGACATATATAGGCTGAGATAATAATGATATCCCTTAGTCGTCTTTTACGACACACAAACAAAATAAGGGGTCTTGATTTGTATTCTTACTCCGTCACCATATGGAATATATTTTTTTTTTGTAAAATAAAGAAATCGCCTTCAATAATGTAGACAATGTAAATAATTTTTTGGATTTTTGTTGATTTTTCAAAAACCGCTTGTCCAATTTTGATAAAATTCTCATGCGCAAGAGTACACATTCCAACAAAAAAAATAGCGTAAGTACTAAGTACGCATGTCAGAAGTGAAACTTCTTTGGTTCCATGTGTTTTTATCAGTGTCAAAAAAAAAGACTTATGAAAAAAAAAGTAAAAAAAAAATCTCTATCTTTCTCACTCGTTTGCTCCCTACTCTCGCCCCATGGCTGTGCTTCGTGCTATGTTCGCCCTTTCTCACTCTCTCTCAATCGGTCTCAATAGCTCTCTCCCTCTTCTTAGACAAAAACGTTGCACATCTTCGTGACGCCAAATTGCGTTTCATCCGTAAAA
Source organism: Lymantria dispar (assembly GCA_032191425.1). NCBI lineage: Eukaryota > Metazoa > Arthropoda > Insecta > Lepidoptera > Erebidae > Lymantria > Lymantria dispar. Next base: position 10,497,140 of record CM063471.1, read on the forward strand.
AAAATTACCCTCATGCGCGGAAAGAAGTTTCACTTCAAAAAGAATCATTAAAATTGGTTCATAAACGACGAAGTTATCCGCGAACAAACATAAAAAAAGCATATATACGGTCGAATTGAAAAACCTCCTCCTTTTTTGAAGTCGGTTAAAAATTATCGAATGATGACCCCTTAGTCGTCTTTTACTAAAAATACATGCAAATGTTTGAGAAATAATAGTTTTGTCCGGCCGCCTGCTTGACTTCAAGCTTCCTTGTGAATGTAATTGTTGAGGAGACAACATCAGATATAGTTGGTACAGGTACAGTGTATTTCGGTTATAACGACGGCGGAGGGACCACTTTAATGTAGTCGCTATATCCGGAAGTCTCTATTACCGAAATCAGTTTTTCGTTAACAGAAAATGTACGTCTCGGAGTCATTTTCACAAGTCTAATGCCTCCACTACACGTCGGCAGATGCGTCCGCAGATGGATCTCTGTGCGCCGTCCACACGTCTGCAGGCCGATCAGTCTGTATTGATTCTTGACGGACGCAACACGTACGCACGCGAAATGGATGTTGAGACCGTGGCTGCCGCAGCAATTTATTTATTTAGTACCTTTAAAAATTATTTAAGTGTCCATCGCAGTAGAGGAATTAAAAAAAAATTATAAGTACCTAGTTAAATAAAATTAATTAAATGTGTACTTACAACGTTTTTATTTTTGTGGTATTTATTTTTTGGATTCCACAGACAGTTTTCTGCTTGATACAGCTCCAGGAATTTGAAAGTTTCATTAGTGCTCATGTTAGCCATTTTTACGAACAAGTAAATAATAAGAACAAAAAAAAAAACAGCAGAAATCACGCGTGCACTCTCATTCGCTTTTCGATGAACACTGATGCGTCTTCAGACGTGTGGACGCAACACACAGCGTTGGCGTTGAAACCCTTTGATCCGTGCTACAAAAACCGACAACTAATGGATGAGTGCCAGATGCATCTGCGGACGTCAAATACCTACCACAGACGAGCAAATCACCCCCTTCTACACGTCGGCAGATGCGTCCGCCGATGATATCTGCGGACGCATCTGCCGACGTGTAGTGGGGGCATAAGAAACACCGTTCACCCACTGGAAATAGCTACGTAACTGATTCATAATCTTAACTTCGCGCACATGCTAAGTAACGCTACACACAAACAAAGTATTTGACCATCTGCGAATGTAAACAAAGGATAAGAAAACTTAATAGTTAAAGCTTATGAATGAGACTTTGTGCCTTTTCCGACTCAGTCGCAACAACCGCAAGGAATTTCTAGGAATCTGTCCCAAACAGTTCATAAAAAAAATTAGGTATACCCGAATTAGGCGTTATATCCGGAGTCGCTATTACCGAATGAATTTCCTACGAAAGTATGCTTTAAATTCTAGGGACGCAAGTTCGACGTCGCTATAACCGAAAAGCCTTTACAACCGAGATCGTTATTAATGAAATCCACTGTATATATGTATAAAGCTCTTTGTTTTTTTTTCTTTTTTTTTTACGGTCGGCGCACTCTTCGCACCACTCTGTCCGGGGCGACAGAAGGGCGTAAGCACACACACCAACCCACCCTTGACACGTCGCCTTCGTCGTTGGGCCGACCACCGGAGCAGGGGACTTGTTGTCAGTGGTCGGCCCGACGGAATACCTCCTTGTCCCCCATCGTCAGACGTCCCCCCCTCGGGCAGGACTTCGGTCTTTTCTCACGTGGTCGGCCTCTCGGCGGATGACGGTCTAACTCTCCGGTCCAGTCACCCGCGGCCTCGGCTATTATATAAAGCTTTTATTACTACACCCACAAATAATTTAAGATTTCATAACATTCGTGAACGCCCACCAAACGGAATTTTACATTTCACAAATAAATACTCTGTGTAAAAAAACTATTGTATTTTTGTTAGACAATGTTCACAAAATGGCTGTAAATTTTAATGTTTTTCTCTATTAAATCTTTTCTTTAATTAAATGCAAGCTCAGCGAGCGTAGTCAGGTGTTTTCGTGAAGCTCATAAAAAGCTATACGTATAGCTACTATTTTTCTAAATGACAAGCGCTTCAGAGGTAATTGACTTCTCAGCAAATAAATCGCTTAATAATCTGTTAAACAGCACGTTATTATTTTGTATTAAATTTCTTTTAATCTAAACTTTATTCATGCCATGTAATGTGAGACTCGAATCATTTAAATGCGTTTTACAAGCATTTTTATTTAATTGCATAATCATTTGAAAGGAAGTATAGGTAGTTAGATTCTATATAAAATCATTTGGAAAAGTGTTATACAAATATAAAATTGAAGTTTTTGTTAGTTATTTTAAATGCGTATTACTAAATGCCGCATTTAATAGTACCATACGCATTTAAAATGCGTATGGTACTATTACCACGTACAGCACTTAAAATGAAATGCTTTTTGTATTCGCTAATATGTTTCTGCTAATCACCGAAATGAAATTGGTTTTGATAGGAATACCGATATTCTCTATTGAATATAATTATTCCTAAGGTGATAATGGTGTAACCGCAATGCTTAACATTCAAGCTGCCAATCGCAGTGGGTAGTGTTTTGTGTTTAATGTTTTTTAATTTTTCTCAAAACAGCGCTGTTGTACGGTTTCCTAATGATTCCTAAACAAGTCTTTACAACTTACAGATAATTAAGGGTTGATGACGCTTTATCCTTAACCCATCACCACGCGCTTTGAGATATGTGTATATAATCATTAATTTTTATTTGCTTTAACATTCATCATCACGCCGACGAGCCGCGGGATGAGCCTGCGGAAATGCTCCCGAAACCACCATCGCCGGTCGAGCACCAGACCCAAGTACCTCATATGGGCCTGGATGCTGATCCCAACCGAATTGACGGTGATCGAGACGCCGATGGGAGGGTCCATACGGGGCCCATGGAACAAGAGGGCCTCCGTCTTGTCCAGGGCCACCCTCAACCCCAGCGCCTCGATCCGCCTGACAACCACTTCGGTGCCTGAGGTCACCGTCATGGGCGTTTGCACAACGTCCCCTACTCGGTTGGCGTAGAGGACGCTGTGCTTCTCCAAATAGTCCGCCACCAGCCGCCTCAGGTAAGCTGGCACTCCGTGGTAACGGAGCGCCTCCCTGACGCAGCTGAATGGCAGACTATTGAATGCGTTGGCGATATCTAGGGACACCACCAACAGCACTCTCCCGCCGGTGACGGCCTCAGTCGCCACGGCCCTCAGGCGCAACAGGGCCTCGATCGTCGAACGTCCCCTCCTAAACCCAAACTGGGCGTCCGACAGATCAGGCCCCGTGCCGATGAGGTGCCGCTCGATGCGGGCAGCTATTACCCTCTCCAGTAGCTTGCCCATATCATCGAGCAGCACGATAGGCCTGTAGGCCGATGGCGACTCCGGAGGCCGTCCCGGCTTCGGCAGGAGAACCAGCCTCCCCTCCTTCCTGCACCCAGGGAACCGCCCGGACGCTAAACACGCGTCGAACAGCTCCCTGAGGCGGGGACCCAGATGGTCGAGGACCAGGGCCAGCACACGGTTTGGTATACCGTCGGGCCCGGGGGCGGTGGATTTGCCGCACATGCGCGCCACCGCCGCCCCCATCTCCGGTTCCGTGATGGGCGGAACACTGCCACCATCGCCCTCCCGGTCATTGTCTGGCGGCGCCATGACCGGGGGCGTGTGTTCCGTCCATCGTGGGAACAGGTTCTCGACGACCCGGGTGAGGAGGCTGGGCTGGAGAGTCTCAGTGAGGGGAGGGCCCCGTGCGTGGAGCTTACTCAACGCCGCGCCATAGGGGCGACCCCAGGGGTCACGGTCGAGACATTCCAGCATCTCCCGCCGACTGGCGTCCTTGGCGGAACGGACGGCCAGCCTGAAGGTCAACCGCGCATTGCAGTAGCCCTCGTAGAGCTGGCCCTCCAGTACCGCGCCGCGATGACGACGCCGGCTTCGGGGGTAGGTCCCTCCGGGCGCGAATACACGCGGCCCAGAGATTCGCCAGCTCCCGGGACCACCAGTGGACAGCCCTCCTCGGGGGCAGACGCCGTACCCGGGGCATGGCCGTATAGCAGATCTGCGTCAACGCACTTCGGATGCGGCCAGCCTTGGCGTCCACCCCGTCCAACTGGTTGGCAGAGGATAGCCACGAGTGAACTATGGCTGCCTCCGCCAGCAGGTCCCGGTCTAAGCGACCCACAGCCCATCGCGGGAATGAGGGACGCCCTTCCGCCCCGTGACCCCTGCTGGATGCCGGGATTGTCAGGGAGTCCTCCATCCGGATATACCGGTGGTCCGACAAGGTCTCAACCTCCTCCTTGACGTACCAGCTCCCCACGCGTGCGGCGACCTCAGGGCTAGCGAACGAAAGGTCCACTATCGACCCGCCCTGATGTCGCACGCACGTATGCACCGAGCCTCTGTTCAGCAAATAGAGGCCCAGTGCCGCCGCCCAGTCCTCGACCGTCTTCGGTCGTCCGTATAGGAGGACCCCCACGCCACGGACTTGGCGTTGAAGTCCCCCATTAAGAACACCTGGCGCGGTGCCAATCGCCGTAACGAGGCTCCCAAGATGGTAAGGGAGGCCCCGAAATCAGCCGCTCTCCAGCTAGGGGAGAGATATACTCCGAAGAGCGTAATCTCTCCCCAGTCCGCCGCGACGTATCCGACGCCCCTGTCCCTAAGGATCAAAGACGACGAAGGCCACGACGTGGAGGCGACGATTGCCACGGTGCCGTCGGTGCTACCCAGCCAATTTGGCAAGTCGGGCACCGCGTACGGCTCCGCGGCTACGGTTACTCCTATCAACCACTCCGCCATGGCTTGCAGGAAAACGTCCTGCGCACCGGCGGAGTGGTTGAGATTGGCTTGGAGAAGACGGATGGATACGGGGTCCATTAAGCACTTTAGTGCTTGACATTTTCTTATTATTATATTGAACTATATTTCGTAGATACTTTATATTGGTTGGTTTCTTTATACAGATGATCAATATCCATTAAATTATTAGATATCAATAATGATGTACTCGTCTTCAACGAGTTAACAGATCCTTCATGGGGCAATATATACGCTTCTAAAACAAATTACCTATTAATATTCGAGATATGCCAGTTAATAAGTTTAAAAAAGCAATCAAGAGTAGATTTTGTAGAAAAGGTTATTATAAAATCTCGGATTATCTTGATGATAATACAGACTGGTTATGAGCAGCTCCTCATTCAGGCATTTTCTCATTATTTCAAAAGGTGTTACATACATGTTTATTCTGTTGCTGTTAATATAATTGTAAAGCGTAGCGTGTTTTGCCAAACCAATTTGTTATTTAATCTGTGTTTTATGTTTGTGGCCCATGGTATTGGTCATGCTCACTGAAGGGTCTGCTTGCGGTAGCTACGAGGAGCGGGTCACTCCCTTCCCTCCATTGTGGTTGAGGAGAGTGATGGCTGCTCTAGTGGTTAACTCGTGATCGGGTGCCGCTTGCGGGATCTGGTCCAGCCATGGTACTTTTTCGTTATATTTATGTTAGTATATTTAACGACAATTAGTATATAAGGTATTGTAGGGTAGAATCTACTGTTTAAAAATGATGTCGACTGCTGCGTCAGTCGAATATAGAAGCTTTCACGTATCGGCTGTGTCTTATTTGTACCCCGCGAACTCCGCAGATCTAACAGTGGCGACGAGATTAAAAATTTAAAATGGCGAAAATTACGGTTGGCACCTTATCGACTTTTAACCATGAAGTACAGGAGTGGTGCATATATCAAGAAAAACTAGAGCAATGGTTTCTTGCTAACGATATCGGGGCGGAGGTAGACAAAGCGGGTTGTAAACGTCGTGCTATTCTACTCAGTAATTGCGCGGAACCTACATACAAATTGATCCGCGATTTAGCATTACCAAAGCAAGTCGGTACCTTGAGCTACCAAGAAGTGATTGTGCTACTGGACAAACATTTCATACCAAAGAAATGTACCTTCGCAGAGAGGTATAAATTCCATAGCGCAGCACAAACCAGCGGTGAAGGTTTAGCGGAGTGGGCAGCGCGTGTACGAGGCCTGGCGATGTATTGCGGGTTTACGTCTATGCACCTGGACGAGCAGCTTCGGGACCGCTTTGTACTCGGCATGGCATCAGGACCGGAACGAGATAAGCTTTTCACGAAGGATATGTCGGAGCTCACCTTGAACAGAGCTATGGAAATAGCTGAAGGAGTTCGAAGTGCGCGTTTAGGCGCTAAAGAGACAGTACGGCATCATCAAGAATCATTGTCGTTTCCAGGCCAGGTGATGAAAATGACTGTGGGCCGTAACATAGGGACGCAGCGTGGAACAGCTCAGCGGGTACCGCCACAGCGTCGGGTGTCCGAATCTTGCTTATCAACGGTAGAACACGATCGTGATAACCATGGATGCGCGGTATGCGGATATTTCGGACACCAACCATCAACATGTCGGTTTGCGCGGTATAAATGTAAAAAGTGCGGTATTCAAGGTCATCTTAAACGTATGTGTAAGCAGGCGGTAAAAACGCAGCATTATATCGAGCACTGTGCGGACGGTGATGATGACGGTAAGCCTTATTGTTGTAATATACGCAGTATGCGGGGCGAGCCTATGCGGGAATCTGTCCTAGTAAACAATGTGTGTATACATTTTGAAATAGACACGGGCTCACCCGTTACCGTTATATCTGAACATATGTATATACGGTATTTTTCAGACATCACATTAGAGCCGAGTGATGTTATTTTACATAGTTATAGTGGCGATAAGTTAGATATTATAGGCAAATTAAGATTACTTTTTACATACAACGACATATCGAATTATATTAATGTGTACGTAGTTCGCAGTGCAGGCCCACCATTACTGGGGAGAGATTTTTTTGCGCGATTCAATTTGCAAATATGTACCATTAAAAAGTGCGAAGACTTTGTACAACAAATAGTATCGAAGTTCCCTAAATTATTTTCTGACTCGTTAGGCTGTTTTGAGGGGGTAGAAGCAAATTTAGTTCTTAAATCTGACGCAAAACCGGTATTTATGAAAGCGAGAACATTACCATTCGCCTTACGGGACCGCGTAGAAAAGGAGTTAAATAGACTAGTTAGTTTAGGTATTCTAATGCCTGTAAAATATTCAGATTTTGCTAGTCCTATTGTTCCTGTTTTGAAGCGTGATGGTTCTATTCGCCTTTGCGCCGATTATTCGATGACCATAAATAAGCAACTACATATTGACAAATACCCTTTACCGAGATGTGAGGAGTTATTTTCTAAGTTACACGGGGCTAAATATTTCAGCAAATTAGATCTATCACAGGCTTATAGTCAGCTTCGGCTTAATGAGTCATCACAAATGCTCACTTGCATCAACACACATAAGGGTTTGTATAAATTTACGCGTCTGGTATTTGGGTTAGCAAGTGCACCAGCCATTTTTCAAAGGAATATGGAGTCACTTCTCACAGGGCTGCAAGGAACGGTTCTATTTCTCGATGATATTTTGGTATGGGGGGTAGATAAAGATCAAATGGTAAATAGATTACAGCAAGTATTTCAGAGATTGCAAAATGCGGGCTTAGTGCTTAAAATGAACAAATGCTCATTATTTCAAGAATCGGTATCTTACTTGGGGTTTTTAATCGACCGCTACAGTATTCATAAATGTCCAAGCAAAGTTGATGCAATACTGCAATCACAAGTACCTACAAACATATCACAATTAAAATCATTTCTAGGCATGGTTAATTATTACAGACATTTTATCCGGAACGCATCGTCGATATTATTTCCACTCCATAGATTATTACAAAAAAACGTTACATGGGTATGGACGAAAGAGCATGATGACGCGATATCAACGGTGAAGCGCCAACTAGTGGCGGACACTACGCTGGCACACTTTAATCCTGCAGCTCATCTCGTTCTAACCGTTGACGCGTCGCCCACCGGATTAGGTGCAATTTTGTCGCAGATCGAGAATGGCTTAGAGAAACCCCTTGTGTATGCGTCTAGATCACTAAATGTGGCAGAGAAACGGTACAGTCAAATTCAAAAAGAGGCAACCGCTATTATTTTTGGCGTTAAGAAATTTCACCAGTATTTGTACGGCCGGGATTTACCATTTACATTGAGAACTGACCATAAACCCTTAATATCAAAGGCATTCCAGAAATTTCGGCAAATCGATTACAGCGTTACGCAATCTTTTTATCAGCATATAATTATAAAATTGAATATGTTAGCAGTATTCACAATAGCGCAGATTATTTAAGTCGAGCAGTAGACGGTTTAACCGCTGAACCATTGGTGCATTCGCGCAGTCACGACGCCGCAGCGGTAGCGCGCTCGACGCAGCTGAGCGATGACTCACCCATAGATAGATCGGCATACGTACATTTTGTTTACGAAGGTGAAAATTTTATTACCTTATTAGACGTTAAACAGGCTCTGATTGAAGATGAAATTATGTCGGCGGTCGTCAATTATGTTTTAAATGGTTGGCCACGTAAGATAAGCGATCCGGTAGTACGAATGTATTTTAGCCATCATTTAGAATTATCAGTGGAAAATGGGTGTCTACTAAGAGGACATAAACTAGTAATCCCTAATGCATCACAATATAAAGTACTAAGTGAATTACATAAAGGTCATCTGGGGGTGACTAAAATGAAAAAAGAAGCGCGTAATAGATTTTGGTGGCCCGGTATGAACACTGCGATTGAACATTACGTCGACGCGTGCGGCGTGTGTTCAGAGCTGCGCCCTACACCCGCGCGCTCCCCTCTCACACCGTGGCCTTACCCTACGCAACCGTGGTCGCGCGTACATCTAGACTTCTTAGGACCCATTAATGGTAAAACATATTTAATTGTAGTAGATGCGTACTCAAAATGGGTGGAATGTTTTGATGTGTCTTCTGGATATAGTTCTCGGGTTGTCATAGAAAAGTTGTGCGAAGTCATGGCAAGGTTCGGTTTATTCCATACAATATGCTCAGATAACGGTATATCTTTTGTTTCCTATGAGTTTAGACAATTTTGTACACGAAATAACATAGAATATCTGACATCTCCAGGGTATAATCCTGCCAGTAACGGTCAAGCGGAGAGCTACGTAAAGATAATTAAGAGAGCGATAAAATCCATATTATTATCGGGAACAAATTCTCGCGATTTAAATATAAAATTACAAGAATTCTTATTACGCTATAGGAATTCTAAGCATTCTACTACGGACAGATCCCCCGCCGAGGTTTTATTTGGTCGTAAACTACGCTGTAGACTAGATCTGTTGAAACCTATCCTCTCAGTGCCGGCCGACCCAGTGCTTGATAGCAATGTCCGCTCCAAACAGTGTTCACAGAGTGATCATTACCGAGGTAAGCGAAATGTGTGTTTTAATACAAACGAGAAAGTATTAGTGAGAATGTATAGTCAACAAAAACATTATTGGTCCCCAGGCACAATTATTAAGAAAATAGAGAACTCAATTTATATAGTACAGTTAAATAATAGTGAACAGACAATTAAAAGGCATAGTAATCAACTACTTAAATATAGAGGGGAGGAAGAGGCTGTTCCTGGATTTATAACGCCGTGGTCTAAGCCACCTAATTTAGGACCAGCACCAGCATCAGAACCCTTACAGGAAGTTGGACCACCGACCTTGAAGGATACTGCACTAGATATCGGCAGCAGCGGTGACAAGGCCATAGCACTACTCCCACCCGACACGACTGAAGGGACGGCACCTGAGTGCTCACTGCCTGAAGATAATATCACTTCAAAGCGGCAAAGGAAACCCGTGGACTATAGACAGTTTTTTTGAAATGAAGGTGGAGGGATGTTAGTATATTTAACGACAATTAGTATATAAGGTATTGTAGGGTAGAATCTACTGTTTAAAAATGATGTCGACTGCTGCGTCAGTCGAATATAGAAGCTTTCACGTATCGGCTGTGTCTTATTTGTACCCCGCGAACTCCGCAGATCTAACAATTTAATAACTGTATTTGTATGATGGTTCGAAAGGCATCACACTGGAGCTATTAATAGACATGTTGTTGTATATTATCTTATTAAAAAAAAATAGTAAATGAATAAAAAAGAAGACAAGCCCACTGAGTTTCTTGCCGGATCTTCTCAGTGCGGTCGCGTTCCGATCCGGTAGTAGTGTAAGGTAAAATGTAAAAAAGTGACCATATGTAAGTGTCCCCGTGGGGTTTATGCATAATAAAGTATTTGAATTTGAATTTGAACGTTGACAAATTATATAATAGGATATATACATGTACCTACATATAGATATGATTTAACAGAGTACAAAGTGTTTTATCAGTGTTAGATATTCTTTTATTTGTTTAGCCATCAAATTAACATGCAATTAATCTACATAATTTTTTTTTATAATTTGCTTACGAGGATACCGAACGCTATCAACGCATTTGTTAAAGCGCTTCAAGCGCAGATGCGGTGTAAAAGCGACCGCGCCACCTGTCCGTACTAGTTGTAGATAAAGCAGCGAATCCGCTTCACGTCGGTAAAACAGAACGTCCCCCCGCAGCGGCGTACCCGACCCCTCCGAGGGCAAACGAATCCAGTGCGATCGAGCGCCACACACCGCGCGTACCTGCGGGGATTATGCGAATACGACGCTACGCGACTATCATGTACCGTAAAAAACAATATAACACGTATTTATTCAGTGAAATAATGTAATATAACAACGTAAAACAACATTTTTAATAGTTTAAGTGTATTGTGTAACTGTGAAATTTGTTTACCGGCCGGCGAACGCACGCGACAACGCTATACGAGAAAAAAAAAACTCCAATGTCGGTGAATGTGAGGATTCTTGTGTCAGTGTAGTGAATTAAAATAGGTAAATGTATAAACGGCGTGCTATGGTCGTATGAGGAAGAAAAGCACAAGGAACACTGTAAGTGAACATTGAGGTTCAGTGTGTTTTTATCTGTGTTTTGGGCAGAAATGCGGGGTAGCTCGCCCCAATTCAAGGAGGTTTTAAACGAGTGGGGCAGCCGCCGCTGAACGCAAGAGGTACGGAGGTCCATCCCTCGTATACTCAGTGTTTTTTTTTTCACCGAAGCAGGTCCCATGTAACCCCTTTTTTATGCGACGCGTTTTTTTTTATTTTGGAGGGAATGTTTACGAATCAATATCGTTGTAGGTTATAAACGCCTGGTACTCGAATAAGAGTTCTTACACGCACTATAGATAAATAAACATGTAAAAAATAAGTTTGTTTTTAACGTACGTGAGATACGAACGCGAGTTTTGCGGTTTCAATAATTCTTTTATCAATGTTTATACCTAAGCGGATGTTAGTGAAGTTATATTGTTTTACTTAAATACAAATTTAATAATCATAACACTGAATTTAATTACCAACAAGATACAACAAATTTGAATAACAAGTGAAAAACAAAACAATTAAACTAGCATTAGAAAAAATAGCCATTTTTAATAATAAAAATTATAAGTCTATGGATCAAATTATTTGAAATAAGAACGCGTTGTTAGTGTTGTAAAATAAATAACGTAACAAATCGATAATTCGCTTTGGCCAGTGAAGAGAAAAAAAAACTGGAACGGACTGTTTAGGAAACCCAAAACTCGTTTTATTAAGTACCTAGTCGGTGTCGAAACTCTGTACGATGCGAGTTATAATGTTAGAATGCCAGATTACGCTTTTTTTTCGGTGCCAGAAAGTTGTTCGTAGGGGGGTCAACGTTCGTACGGGCTAGAGACAGTTAGTTTAAGCTTGCAAGTTTGTTCAAAGTAAGAATAGACAACTGACATTGCTTCATATAAAACATTTGTTTGCAATGTATATAGATACTAAGCTTTTGATCGCGGCTCCGTTTGGATAGAAATCATGTGTCATACGTCCCCGTAAGATATGATTTGTTAAATTACAAAGAAAAATTGTCTCCTATTTTAGACCCTTAAGAATGAATATGTCTTGTAGAAGCTAATTTTCAAAATATTCCTTTTCCATGAACTTCTACAACGCAAAAGTGAGACGCCTAATAATGATTTGTGATATTTTTTTACAAATGAATCATGATTATCATTTCGGCTCGTATATGTCCCACTGTTAGGCTCGAGGCTTCACAATAGGAGAGAAATTGACCTACTATACCACGCTGATCAGACGTATTGGTATAAGGTTTCATTTCAAGTCTTCCTTCTCTTGTATAGATGTTATACGCATATTATATCCCTTAGTCGTCTTTTACTACACTCCCGCCCCAAATAGGGGGATGGTTAATTCTATTCTTACTCCGTCACCACACGGAATAAGCAATCAAATAAAAGTATTACCACAAATTTTAATCTTTATTTTTTATACGGTTAAAGTACCTGACTATTGTAACCAAACCTAAAGCTCACAAATAGGTCCATTAAGCTCTGTTCAATCCGTGGTGCTGCACCGCTGCGTTTCACGTAGTTGTACATGGTTTTATTTACTGGCTTATTAGCCAACTTTGCTTCATGTCGCCAGTTTTGCATAGGAGGGAAGTGGAATCTTTCCAACTCTGCATGTTTTCGTTTCTAATTAAATTTGTCGCGGGTCCGAAGACATTTAAAAGCGTTTCCCGGGTTTTCGTGAGGGTCAAACCTAGGTGTCTTTTACGGAGACCATTGTGGATTCTGGCTTACAGGAGTTACAGTGGTGGGATTAATCCCACAAAAAAACCCTTAGAGTATGAAAATTGACAAATAGTGAAATACGTTTATTTATTTTTTACTGAAGAGAATTCCCGTCTCCCGTGTAGTGACTGAGTAAGAATACAATTCACCACCCCCTAAATATTCCATAGGTGGAAAGATCACCTCTACCCAACGGCTCAATTCCCACAGATGAAGATGTTCGACCAACCCATCCCCTGGACAAGGGAGGTCAAATATCTGGCCTATACCTTCGGACCTCACATAAGGCAAGTCCGCGCGCGCGCAGCTTTAGTGCCAGAATGGTTACACAGCTTGGTACACGCCAAATCCAAGCTATCTCTCATTAGTAAAGTTCGATTATACACCGCTTGTATACGCCCAATTATGATGTATGCCTTTGCCTTGCCACATGCCAGTGTAGTGTTTACACAAGCTAAGCCATACAGGCTACACAGTCTACAAACATTACAAAATAGGTTCATGCGCCGAGCGACGGGAGCACCGTGGTTCATGCGCAATGTGGATCTTCACATAGATCTTGCCGACCATCAGGCAATACATGAAACAGTCCCCCGAACCCACTAGTGGTAAGGGCGGCTTCTTACATCCCCTCTAAAATTGCCGCGATAAAACAACCGCGACTAATTCTCGACAAACCCGACGATATTATTACTCTCGCCCAGACTGAGGCATACACAGCCCGCAAGACCTTGACAAATAAATATCCACGTTTCCGCCCCCGCCGCCGGGGACGCGCTCAGCGCTCACCCACCAGTCCGGGTAAAGTTGTCACAGCCATCTGAGGCTAACAACTAAGTCAAACACAAAAAAAAAACATCTCCTAATCTTGCACGTGGGTGTCGTAAAAGACGATTAAGGGATATGATCTGGATGGTTGATCGCTAAAGACTATTAAAAGACGCTATCAGATAACATATATGCGAGCCCAGCAGCCGCATATGGGTTTAGATGATAAAGAGGCATCATCATCTCAGTCCATACACCTTACTGTTGGGGTCGCGCCTCCTCCACTTTAGGAGGTAAATTGACCATACCACGCTGGTCAGATGTCTTGATATATGGTTTTTACATCATCATTATCATAATGTACGTCCCAATGTTGAGCTCGACTCTGAATTAGTCAAATCCTCATCATTAGCCAAGAAGCAGTATTAGTTCTTAGTGGTATGAGCTCACTGTTGACAGATGTCTGTCTACAGCCGTGGGCCGGTCCGTCCGGGGTAGTACCACACTGAGCAGAAAATATACAACAGAGTAGTACTAATTTGTTACTGCGCTTCGTTCGGTGAGCGAGAGAGACAGAAGCACAACTTTCTAAGGGTGTTTGCGTGTAATGGGTTTTAGTGATGCCTTTATTTTTTTATTTATTTATTACTATCTATTTACAGGTTAAAAACCCAATGCGATAGTGCTACACAAAACTTAATTCTAAGCTTACTTCTGTAATTTATCATTAATACCTACTTTTAACTTAATCTATAACATAGTATAAAAAGAAGTGTCTTCTTCTTCTTCTTATTTAGTGGCAATGAGCTACAGTAATATGAGCTATTGGTGCCAGTGTCGAGTATTATATTAGTTATTCACGTCTTTATGTCTTCGTCTTTCAGTCAGTCGTTAGCATGATTTGGTACTGATCAAATCATGCCTTCTCTGGGAATTTTGCCAGAATGTCAAAATGCACGCAATTCACTATTATATTATATTCACTATATTTCAGAATTTTATCCGCATTAAATTACATAAAATATCAGCAAAATTATTCAATATAACACTGTAAAACACTAAAATCTATACCAATAAATAAAATTGGAGGGTCTATAATGTCAAAATAATAGGCTTTTTTCATGCTCACACGGTTATTTGCACGACACCTATGCCTAAAACAGCATTTAAAAAATTTTTGTCTGTCTGTTTGTGCCGGGTAATCTTCAAAACGGCTGGACCGATTTCAAAAATTCTTACACCAATAGAAAGCTATAATATCAGGGCGTAAACTAGGCTATATTTTATCCCGGTATTCCCACGGGAACGGGAACTACGCGGGTAAAACGATTATAAACGAAGCGAGGGCGGGTTGCTAGTAATGAATAAAATATAAAGCGCTGCACGACATTTTGACATTCGTGTCAAAAGTCCAAGAAGTGTCTTATTAAATTCACCCAATTGACATATGTAAATTAGTATCACCGAATCTCATTGCACGGATTCATACTCCCTTCATTTTCTTCGTGGTAGGCAGCGGCCTAGCTGTGCCTTTGGTACTGCAAAGGCCCATGAGCGACAGCAACACTTAACCATCAGGTGTATTGTTTACTTGCTTGCCACCGTTTCCAATAAAAAAAAAAGTTTTAATATAAAAAAAATTGCGGCTGAACCTCATGGAATACTCAAAGGGTTATGGTTAGAGTACTATGTATGACAGAACATGTTGTGAGTGGTTCCAACGCTTCAAAAGCAATGATTTATCATGACAAAAACTGAGAGACTTTTTTCATTGTGACTGCTGTTGAAAAATGGGTTTCTCCAATAGGTAACTCCAAGAATATAATTGCAATCGGAATACCCCCAATACTTTGAAACGTAAATTTAACTAAGCTTTTTTTTTTAAATAAAACGTTTGATTTAGAAAAAAAGCGCCGCCAGTTTCAGCTCGTCGTTGACCAATCTGTCAACCAGCATCTTTTATATGCCAATAAATAAAATTGGAGTGTCTGTTTATAATGTCAAAATAATAGGCTTTTTAATGCTCACATGGTTATTTGCACTATACATATACCTAAAATACACTTCATATTTATTTTTTGTCTGTCTGTCTGTTTGTGCCGGGTAATCTTCAAAACGGCTGAACCGATTTCAAAAATTCTTTCACCAATGAAAAGCTATAATATCAGGGAGTAACCTAGGCTATATTTTATCCCGGTATTCCCACGGTAACGGGAACTACGCAGGAAAGACCACTGAAACCGAAGCGAAGCGAGGGCAGGTTGCTAGTATATAAATAACCCAACAGACGTTGTTCTATTCAAACCTAAAAAATTAGTAATTCTCCTTGAAATCGATCGCAGCGCCACCTACAGGTCCAATTATTAATCTCAACCATTCTCATATCCATAACAACAGCCACAAAGAAATCATCAAAATCGGTCGAGAACCGTTTAGGAGTTCAATTACAAACACACGAACATAAAATTTATATATCTAAAGAAATAAATAAAATTCAAGTGTCTGTTTGTAATGTCAAAATATTGGGCTTTTTGATGTTCACACGGTTATTTGCACGACACCTATGCTTAAAATACAGTTTAAAAAAAATGTCTGTCTGTTTGTTTGAGGTAATCTTCCAAATGGCTGCACCGATTTTAATAATATTTTACTGTCAGTTATTTGCATTTATAAGGAGTGGCTTTTTTCCTCTCAAGAAATACAGAATTTTGTCCTGGAATCGTTCCCGAGACCTGATGGACTGACAGACGCGTATCGTAATACTTTAGAAGATATCGAAGATTTAAAATGCGGGAGCAAGGCTACAAAACTGAACGAAGCGAATAGCAGTGCTGTAGACCTGTATAGTCCCAATGGTTTCAGCTAGCTGTTGACGAAACCTAATGCTTTTATAAATGCATACGGAAATACGTGTAACAAACTTTTACACAAAATTACTATTAAAATTTTCATTCACCGTCTAGGGATGAAACGATACCACCCAGGTAACGATACTGTATCGGTCGTTAAGTATCGGTACTCAATCAGTATCAATTGAAAAGTATCGATACTTGCTGGTATCGGTATCGAATCGTTTTTGAAGTATTTCTATTCTTCATTCGGAGATTCACGTCTTTCGGTCAGTCGTTAGTATGTATAACATAACATATCAGCAAAATTATTCAATAATTTTGGCTGGATTGGATTATGGCTGGTCCAGCCATAATCGTTTGAATTATATTAAGTGTCTTGCGGTTCCAAGGGCATCACACTGAAGCTAGTTCTTAAAAAACATGTACACAATTGCATATCTAGTAAGAAGAAAAAAGAAATTAAGTGTCTGGTTCCTGCACTGACAAGGGCGATGATTCTAAAACAGACTTAACATATTCATATTTCAGCCAATTACCATCCACTGCTGGACGTAGGCCTTCCTTATATGTCGACACAAAGTGTGGTCTTATGTGTTCACTCGTCCAAACTGAGGCATACACAGCCCGCGCGGCCCTGACAAGTAAATATCCACGATACCGCCCTCACCGCCGAGGACGGAAATCGTGCCGCGGTAACGTGAGAATGCCCACTATGCCAACGATTCCACGAGCAGAGGTCCGTACCCCCATAGGAGGTGCCCTCAGGACCGGTCGCTTAGATTTATCGAGTTGAGATTAAGGACACAATAAAAGTATCGATATTGTTAGGTATCAAGTACTTTTCTTTCGATACCGATACTTTTGTACTCAATACTTTGGGTTCGATACTTTTACTCAATGAGTACTTTATGGCAGGTATCGTATCGAATAAATTGAAGAAATTATACATATTAAACTTGACGTTGCGTACGGCTCATGTTTATGGTAACGCCATCTAGTTCAAATGGAATGAACCTTCTAAAACGTGGCTCAAAATATTCGCAGACGATCAAATTTACGGCGGATCGCCTGCGCGAGGAGCGCAGCCTCGATGAGGAGATCCGCCGCCGGCGACTGGAGCGGCGTAGGCGCAACTATCTGCGCCTCATGCCGCCCTAGCCGAGGCCGCGGGTGACGTGACCGGGGGTTAATCCGTCACCCGCCGAGAGGCCGACCGCGTGAGGAAAGACCGACGTCCTCCCCGAAGGGGGGACGTCGGTCGATGGGAGGGTACCCCAATTAGGGGTATTCCGTCGGGCCGACCACTGACGACAAGTTAACGCTGCTCCAGTGGTCGGCCCAACGACGAAGGCGACGTGGTTTTTGGGTGGGTCGCGGGAGTTGCGTGCCTAAGCCCCTCTGTCGCCCCGGACGGAGTGGTGCGGAGGCGCGCCGACCGCGACCCACCCACAAAAAGAAAAAAAGACGATCAAATTTCAAAAAAAAAAGCTCATCACGACAAAGATTCTGAGAGAAGTACTCGGTACTCGATACTTTGAAGTATCGATACTTTATTGAGTACGATACTTTTTCCTCGATACTACTCATGAGTACAGTATCGATACTTTCTGTTTGGTATCGTGTCCCTAGTTTAGAGCCGTCAGCGCTCTCCCACCAGTCCGGGTAAGGTTATCACAGCCATCTGCGGCTAGCAACTCGCACAAAAAACATGTGCTCCTATGTCCCTATGACTCCTATCGACTTTACTAAGTCCTCGGTCTGCGTTCTACACTGTGATATCTGATACGTGGTCGCCACTCTAGAACCTTTCTTCCTCAGCAGTTTACAATTCGACGAGCGGTATAGTTTGCCCGTTGCCAGTTCAGCGTGCTAATTCTTTACGCGATTTTTGCATTTTTTTGAATTGTAAACGGTGGCAACCAAGCAAACCGATGATGGTAAGTGTCGCTGCTGCTCATAGACCTTTGCTAAGCCGTTGCCTACCGTGAAGAAAGTGAAGGGAGTGTGAATGCGTGCAATGAGGTTTGGTGAAACTAAAGGTATCACTAAAACCCATCACACACAAACAGCCTCAGAAAGTTGTGCTGCCGGCTATCTCGCTCACCGAACGAAGCGCAGTAACAAATTGCTACTACTCGGACGTCGATTTTCTTCTCAGCGACTGTAAATAACTGTCAACAGGGAGCTTCTACCACTTTAAAAACTACCTTATTCTAAAGTGACTAAACAGAATTTACAAGCCCATTAGTAGCCAGTGTCGACTTACTTTTCTTCACAAATTAACTAGTTTCTTTGTCTTTAGTTTCTTCATACTCATTATCCGACAGTCAGTCAAATCGTCATCTTCAACAGTGCTACAGCTACTCCGTTAATGGTATCTACTGGGCATTTTAATGGGAACATTTATAAAGCACTTTTATATCACATTCACTACACTCCAGCACTTTCTCTGCATTTTAGATGAAAAGTCGTCAAAATTATTTAATACTAACAACTCGCCCTCGCTTCGATTTCGGTCGTCTTACCGCGCAGTTCCCGTTCCCGTGGGAATACCAGGATAAAATATAGCCTATGTTACTCCCTGATATTATAGCTTTCCATTGGTGAATCAATTTTTGAAATCGGTTCGGTGGTGTAACCGTGAAAGCGTAACAAACAAACTTACTTTCGCATTTATAATATTAGTAAGTTAGGAAGTATCCGCCAAAAGACCAGCCGTGTTTTACGACTCCCTCGGGTTAGCAAAGGATGTCACCACCCTTTATATTGTTAACTAGCAATCCGCCCTCGTTTCGCTTCGGTTATAGGTTAAAGTCTTACCCGCGTAGTTCCCGTTCCCGTGAGAATACCGGGATAAAATATAGCCTAGTTTACGCCCTGATATTATAACTTTCCATTGGTGAAAGAATTTTTGAAATCGGTCCAGCCGTTTTGATGATTACCCGGAACAAACAGACAGACAGACAAAAATTTTTTAATTGCTATTTTAGGCATAGGTGTCGTGCATAACCGTATGAGCATGAAAAAAGCCTATTATTTTGACATTACAAACAGACACTCCAATTTTATTTATTGGTATAGATTCCTCAATATAGACCAGGGGGGAAGTCTTCAAAAATGTTAAAAAGTGAAAAAAAAAATAGTAGGTTGAAACCCATTGGAAAAGGAAGAGAACAAAAAAAAAAGCAAACAAAAAATTAATAATTAATGAAGGGAAAAATAATTTACCGGCGATCTGAGGTCGGGCAGTGGAAGAGGGTGAGTTTTTAAAGGTGAAAAATTTTATCTGGATTTCTGGGTAACTACAAGCCATATGGAAAATAGTTCCGTGTGCTGACGGAGTAAGAATACAACTCACCACCCCCTTGCTTGCACGTGGGTGTCGTAAAAGACGACTAAAGGATACAATATTGCATATAATATCTATGCAAGCGAAGGAAAACTCGATATAAAAAAACCCTATACAAACACATCTGACCAGCGTGGTATAGTAGACCAATTGCCCTCTCATAGTAGAGGAGGCCCGAGCCCAACGGGGGACGGGTATGGCTTGATATGATGATGGAAAAAGTTATGGCAAAGTTGTAGGCAATAAAAATATCCAACTCTTCAAATCGCCCGCCTTATCATCATCGCAATCCACATACATCCCACTGTTGGGCTCGGGCTTCCTCCACAATGTGAGGGAATTTAACCTACTATACCACGCTGGTCAGACGTAAAGTCCGATTATACACTACCTGCATACGGCCGATCATGACGTATGCTAGTGTAGTGTTCGCGCACGTTAGGCCAAACAGGATCCACAGGTTACAAACACTACAAAATAGATTCATGCGACGGGTAACGGGAGCACCGTGGTTCGTTCGTAATGTCGATCTACATATCGACCTCGAATTGCCGACCATCAGGCAGTACATGAATTGTTGCTCCCAGCGCTATTTTGACTCTGCCACGACTCACCCCAATCCACTAGTGGTTGGGGCGGTAAACTACGTCCCCTCAAAAATATCCGCGGCCCGACGTCCTCGTCATCTTTTTGAAGAAGAGGATGACGCCGTTACGATCGCCCAAGAAAGGGCCTACACAGCTCGCGCAGCGATAACACAGAAAACTCCACGGTATCGGCCTCGCCGTCGAGGTCGAAAACCGCGCCGCGCAAAAGTCATAAACCTAAACGTGGCCACGCCTATTTTGCTTTCAGCGACGCCCCTAGCCGAGGTCCGTTTCCCACAGGGGGAGCCCTCGGGCGATGTTCGCTTAACTTACCGGGTTGAGAGCCTTCCGCTTGCCCATTGACCGCGTTAAGCTGTCAAGGTCATCTGCGACCAACAGCTACACACACAACAAAAAAAAAAAAAAGCTGGTCAGACGTGTTGGTATAAGGTTTTATTTCAAGTTTACCTTGTCTTGCACAGGTGTTATATGCGTATTATATCATTTAGTCTTCTTTTACGACATCCACGTGCAAGATAGGAAGTCGTGAATTGTATTCTTACTTTGTTATAATTTTTTCCTTCATGTTTGTTATATTCGTTTCCTTTTCCAATGGATTATATCGTAGGTACTTTTATTTTCTCGACAGCGTCAGGAACTGGGACGCGGTCGCAGCCTCCTGCGAGACAGTAGTCTCGCGGAAGGAGGCGGCGGAGCGCGTGCGCGAGGAGTGCCTCCTCAATGTCGCGAACCGCCGCCGGCGACTGGGGCGGCGCAGGCGCAATTACCTGCGCCTGATGCCACCCTAGCCGAGGCCGCGGGTGACTGGACTGGGGAGTTAGCCCATCACCCGCCGAAAGGCCCATCGCGTGAGGAAAGACCGTCCTCCGCGAGGAGGGGCCGTCGGTCGAGGAGAGGGTACTCAAGGGGTATTTCGTCGGGTCGACCACTGACGACAAGTCACCCTGCTCCGGTGGTGGGCCCAACGACGAAGGCGATATGTCACGGATGTGCGTGCTTACGCCCCTCTGTCGCCCCGAACGGAGTGGAGCTAGGAGTGCGCCGAAATGGTACTTTTATTTTGTTTGCTTAAAAAAAATATCGTCCCAGTCATGCCGAAGAAAAAAAAGGAAGGATCTTATTCAATCTTTCGCATGAGTCATAAGATATTACTCATATTTAGTTGATTCTTGAAATGGCATGGTTGATCGTCCATCTCACAAGATGGACGATCAACCGTAGTGGGCCGTATATGAGCTGAAATAAATACCCAGTGGGGGTTGCTTTCCGATCTAGTAGTTAGTTTATTTAATTAATTTAACCCACGACACTTGCCATGCATCAGAAACAGGAAAAACGGGCTATAAATATGATTAAAATAAATTTAATATTACGTATATTCGGTTGAGGATATTATTACAGGAATTATATAATTATACTAGCTGACCCGACAGACGTTGTTCTGTTCAAATAAAGCGCCATCTACCGGGGTCCAATTATGAATCTAAACCATCCTCCAATCCCCTTGAGCACGCACAAAAAAATTCATCAACATCGCTCCAGGCGTTTAGGAGTTCAGTGACATACACAAGAAATTTATATATGTACTAGCAATCCGCCCTCGCTTCGCTTCGGTTATTGGTTATAGTCGTTTTACTCGCGTAGTTCCCGTTCCCGTGGGAATACCGGGATAAAATATAGCCTAGTTTACGCCCTGATATTATAGTATTCCATTGGTGAAAGAATTTTTGAAATCGGTCCAGCCGTTTTGACGATTACCCGGAACAAACAGACGGACAGACAGATAAAAATTTTTTAATTGCTATTTTAGGCATAGGTGTCGTGCAAATAACCATGTGAGCATGAAAAAAGCCTATTATTTTGACATTACAAACAGACACTCCAATTTTATTTATTGGTATAGACTAGCAACCCGCCCTCGCTTCGCTTTTAGTCGTTTTACCCGCGTAGTTCCCGTTCCCGTGGGAATACCGGGATACAATATAGCCTAGTTTACGCCCTGATATTATAGCTTTCCATTGGTGAAAGAATTTTTGAAATAGGTCCAGGCGTTTTGAAGATTACCCGGAACAAACAGACAGACAGACAAAATTTTTTTAATCTGTATTTTAGGCATAGGTGTCGTGCAAATAACCGTGTGAGCATGAAAAAAGCCTATTATTTTGACATTACAAACAGACACGTGGTAGTTAGGTAGGTAGTTCAGGAGTGGTAGGAC
Source organism: Lymantria dispar (assembly GCA_032191425.1). Classification (NCBI taxonomy): domain Eukaryota; kingdom Metazoa; phylum Arthropoda; class Insecta; order Lepidoptera; family Erebidae; genus Lymantria; species Lymantria dispar. Next base: position 10,519,639 of record CM063471.1, read on the forward strand.
CACACTGTCGAGAGTTATCTCTCTACAGCCGCGGGCCGGTCCGTCCGGGGCAGTACCATGCTCTCCCAGAAAATCGACGTCTGAGTAGTAGCAATTTGTTACTGCGCTTCGTTCGGTGAGCGAGAGAGCCGGAAGCCCAACTTTCTGAGGGTGTTTGCGTGTGGAGGGTTTTGGTGGTGCCTTTGGTATCACCGAGCCTCAATGCACGCATTCACACTCCCTTCACTTTCTTCACGGTAGGCAACGGCCTTGTAAAGGTCCATGAGCGGCAGCAACACTTACCATCAGGTGTACTGTTTGCTCGTTTGCCACCGTTTGCAATAAAAAAAAAAAAGACTCCAATTTTATTTATTGGTGTAGACTAGCTGACCTAGCGTAGACGTCGTTTTGTTAAAATAAAATAAAAAGAATTCTCCTTGAAATCGACAGCAGCGCCATCCACCGGGTTCAATTGTGAATCTAAACCATCCTCGAATCCCCTTGAGCACACAAAAAAAATTCACCAACATCGGTCCAGCCGTTTAGGAGGAGTTCAGTGACAGACATGTACCTACACAAGAAATTTATATATAAAGATAAGATATATTCTAGTTGTTTCAGTAAACTGAACGTCAGCTAGTAAAAATAAGTAATGCTATAATTGTAATGAAGTTATAATTGTCATGATGGTGGTTATAACATCCATCAGCATAACGATGTCAATTGTTGATGCAATGATTTCTAATGTTTACTCGAGTATTACATATCTATACCAATAAATAAAATTGGAGTGTCTGTTTGTAATGTTAAAGTAATGGGCTTTTTTCATGCTCACACGGTTATTTGCACTATACATATGCCTAAAATACACTATATTTTTTTGTCTATCTGTTTGTGCCGAGTAATCCTCAAAACGGCTGGATCGATTTCGAAAATTCTTTCACCAATGGAAAGCTGTAATGTCAGGGAGTAACCTAGGCTATATTTCATCCCGGTATTTCCACGGGAACGGGAACTACGCAGCAAAGACTGAAACCGAAGCGAAGCGAGGGCGGGTTGCTAGTCCTTACTAATATTATAAATGCTATGCATGTATTTCTCTACGTGATCAAATCCGGAACACTGAAATCCGTAGAAGAAAGGGTGTAACCGACATAGCCTGCAGAATTAGTACGTTTAAATGGCAATGGGCAGGCCACATCGCTCGTCAAACCGACAACCAAGGGGGGAAAGGTTCTTGAGTGGCGACCACGAATCGGACGGCGCAGCGTAGGACGACCCCCCACCAGGGGGACTGACGACATTCTCAAAGTCGCAGGGAACCGTTAGATGCAAGTGACGCAGGACCGTTCCGAGTGGCATTCTCGTGGGGAGGCCTATGTACAGCAGTGGACGTCTGTAGGCTGATGGGTGGATTATAAATGCGAAAGTAAGTTTGCTTGTTACGCTTTCACGCTTAAACCACCAAACCGATTTCAAAAATTCTTTCACCAATGCAAAGCTATAATATCAGGGAGTAACCTAGGCTACATTTTATCCCGGTATTCCCACGGGAACGGGCACTACGCGGGTAAAACGACTAAAACCGAAGCGAGGGCGAGTTGCTAGTTGTCAATATAACTATTTTACGGATTTTATCGGGCGGAGTCCGCCCGTGACTATGAACGCTGTAAAGTGTTCTAAACGATGGGCAGTCTATAATCAAATACAATTATTGTTTTGTTTTTTTTTAAAGACAACGCCGTCCACTAAGGAAATAATGCTTGTATTGGTATGTCATTTTACAAACATAATTAACGTACACAACATTACATACAGACCAGTGTTTCCATTATCACGTTGTAGTTTTACCCTAGATTTTTGTATTAATTTGCCCTAAATACCCTAATCAGTCTTCAAAAATCCTTGATTTAGGGCGCAAAATTTAAATGAGTACGAAATAAAATAAAACTTGATGGTTTGATTTTAATTTTCATCTATCAATCAAAGGTAGTAAACATGTAATCATAAAAAGAATTCATTTTAATCTGTGGAAGAAGTAGATGGTGAACAATATGTTGAAGTTGAAGCATTGGGCTTAAGTTTTTTAGCTGCACTCAATATTTGTCCGTCGGGTTTTAAAATCGAGTCTGACATACTTAGTTTGGTGTGCTTTGCTTTGTGACAACTTTGTGAATTGTGAAGCTTTTTTGGGTTGTTTTTTTTTGGACAAGCGCACACTCCGTCCATTTTTGCCGTGGGTGATGAAAAGGTGATGCAAGCCTCATAACCCTCCCCTTCGCCATTGAGCTGATGAATCCTCGCACAATCGCAACGTTGGCAGGACGATGTGCTCTCTCTCCTCACGACCGTGTGCAGTTACTTGGCGAAGCAACCGTCCGTCGTCACTACTTACACCAGTCGGCAAGAAAGCACCCTGTGCCGCCGACCTCACTACTCCAAGAGCACTGGCCGGCAGGCCTTGACGGCCCGAACATCGTACCGAGGTCTCTCCAGCCGGACTGTTCAATGGGCAATTTACCTATACCAGCTCTTAGTATCGCACTGAAATATCGACATGACATCGTGTCTTACACGAAGTAATTTCGGTGAACTCTGGGAGCCCATTGAGGGTAACCATTATTTGTGGTCGCCAAAGTCTATGATAAAATAGTGTTTGCTATTTTTATATTCAATTTTACCCGAAATTACCATAAAACCCTAAAAATATTAAATAGCCCTAAGCCATATTTTAAATTAGTTATTTCGCCCTAAAATAGGGCGAAATAACTAAAAGTGGAAACACTCATACAGACACACTACGCATCTATGCAGTCCCCTAAATAAAGGACATAATACCGCATCGCGACGCTTTTTTTTTGGGTGGCCTATGATCAGCACAACCGTCTTCCACTACACATTTTAAATGCTTCATTTTTTATGCGCGGACTTACCTTCTATACGTTATTATTCCAAGGGTTTTTGATGTATAAAATAATCTTTAACTAAATTCTGTGGGTCAAATATATATAAATATAAATGCTCAGTGTCTTATAGTCTTGTAGTGGTCTTATGGGTTTTATTTTTACAACAAACACGATAAAATTCGTAAAATTGTTTTAATTATAACTAGCAACCCGCCATCGCTTCGCTTCGGTTTCAGTCGCTTTAACCGTTTAGTTCCCGTTTCCATGGGAGTACCGGGATGAAATATAGCTATAGATACTCCCTAATATTATAGCTTTCCATCAGTGAAAGAATTTTTGAAATCGGTTCGGTGGTTTAAGCGTAACAAACAAACTTACTTTCGCATTTATAATATTAGTAAGGATGTTTAATACTCGTGTAAACATCAGAAATCATAATATAAGCTTATTAAAAAGTATAGCAAAATTATAACAAAAAAATACATACCTACTAATAATGTATATAATATACATAGATTAAGAAACAAGTTTTAAAAATTGTTTTAAAATTTTATTTCGTCAAGAAATATTTACGATTTCAATATTTTTTTTTGTTATTCATCACAAGGTCGTGTTAACTGCGTGCTTATCTATGCAAGTATATATTTATTTATACGAAGTGTATCAGGTTATGGGGCAACTGTTCGAGTATGTTGTAGTTTAACGGTCATAGATCGTAATTAAAATGTATATTATATTACACAAAAAACAATATAACATAAAAGTTATAGTGATTTCAAAAATGTGTGTCTAAGAGTCTATGCCTTAAATGTTACGTAGTATGTAGGCATGTATAGACAGGATACATATAGGCATGTAAAGCTTCGATAGTATAAATAGGTATGAATTGCGCGAACGCTTCAATGGTAGCGTAGGTACAGACTCCTCGTCAACGGTCATCGGCTGATCAGCTGATTTAAAGCGAAGTTTGTCTTGCTTATGCGAACGTAATCATTGATTTATTAAATTTCTAATGAACATTTAACAAAGTAAAAATATGTTGCAGATTAAGTATCACTGACTATACATTTCAAACAGATTTACACGAAAAAGCGATGACAAAATTGACAACTTTACATGTGTCTAATTCATTATCGAATCTATATTTTGCCTTCAAATTTTTTTCATGTGTTCCTACCACCACCTGCCGTTTGACCAGTTGCCCCATATGAAATTCAAATTATTTATTATGCATAAACCCCGAGAGGGCACTTCCATATTGTCAGGTTTACAATTTCCAAAAAAAATATACTACCACCGGATCGGAGCGCGACCGCTACTGAGAGGATCCGGCAAGAAACTCAGCGGGCTTGTCATTATTTTTAATTTTTTTTTTCTTCTTACTAGTTATACAATTGTGTACATGTTTTGTAAGAACTAGCTCCAGTGTGATGCCCTTCGAACCGCAAGACACTTAATATAATTTAAACGATTATGGCTGGACCAGATCCCACAAGCGGCACCCGATCACGAGTTAACTACTAGAGCAGCCATCACTCCCCTCAACCACTATGGAGGGAAGGGAGAGACCGGCTCCACGCAGCTACCGCACGTAGATCCTTATGTGAGCATGACCAACACCACAATATGTTAAAAACGGTGAAAATACAAAAATTCGTTAGGCAAAACACGCTACACTTTACAATAAAAGTTAAAGTTAAAAGTATACCATGACCTGATACACTCTGTATAACTAGCTGACACAACAGACGCTATTCTGTTCAAATATAAATAAATAAGAATTCTCCTTCCCCTCCTCAATAGGAGAGAATTTGACCTACTTTTTTTTTGGGGTGGGTTACGGTCGGCGCACTCCTAGCTCCACTCCGTCCGGGGCGAGAGAGACACATAAGCACGCACACCCGTAACCCATCCGTGACACGTCGCCTTCGTCGTTGGGCCGACCACCGGAGCAGGGTGACTTGACGTCAGTGGTAGACAGATTGATATAGGGTTTCATTGCGACTTTTCCTACTCTTGCACAGATGTTATGAACATATTATATCCCTTAGTCGTCTCTTACGCCATCCACGTGCAAGATAGGGAGTGGTGAATTGTATTCTTACTGCGTCACCACATGTAACTATCATATCATAACATCTCTAATTTGAACCATTAGTTTCTGAGATTAATGCGTTCATCCAAACAAACTTCCATCCATCTATCAGCTCATAGACGTCCACTGTTGGACGTAGGCCTCCCCGCGAGAATGCCAGGGTCTTACGCTGTTGATGCGCGCCACACACTGGAAGTATGCCCCGCCTGGGGGCCTTAGCGCCACGTCCTGTCAACGGACATGGGAACAACAGACCTATCGTTGCCGACCATCATCTCCAAGATGCTCGGCAGCGACAGCTGCTGGTCGTCGATGGCCTCCTTCTGTGAGGCTGTCATGAAAAGAAAGGAGGCCGCGGAGCGGGCACGCAAGGCGCTTGCGTTCGCTGACTCGCTCCGCCGACGGCGGCTAGGGAGGAGGAGACGCCGTTACGCGCTGCTCCTTCCACCGCCCTGATTGATGACTGGACGTGGCCAGACGGCTAAGCGTTGGGGTGTCGAGGATAGAATGTCATCAGACGATCTCTCCGGCATCCCGTAAAAGCGCGGAAGGGGCCGCTGTGGTTTTAATGGGTTTTCCGGTCGCTTATGTGGCCGGCGAGTCCCACACACACTCCTCTCGTCTATCACCGGCGGCGGGGGGACAGTGCGTAAACGCTTTTCCAAAGCGTGAAAAAAAAAGGGTCTTACGCTGCGTCATCCGATTCGTGGTCGCCACTCTAAAACTTTTCTTTCCTATGCCGTCCGTTCCGTGCAGGGTGAGGAAAGGGTGGAGTGCGATCCATTAACCCACCGCATTCCCGCCCCTTCACTCTTGTGTAGGGACATGATATCGAAGAGAAAGTATCGATACTGTACTCATGAGTAGTATCGAAGAAAAAGTATCGTACTCATTAAAGTATCGAAACAACAGTATCGATACTTCAAAGTATCGAGTACTGAGTACTTTTCCTAGAATCTGTGTCGTGATGAGTTTATCTTTTTTGGTTTTAGGAATTTGATCGTCTGTGAATGGATTAAAATATTTTGAGCTACGTTTTAAAAGGTTCATTACGTTTGAACTAGATGGCGTTGCCATAAATATGAGTCGTAAGGTCAAGTTTAACATGGATAATTTCTACAATCTATTCGATACGATACCTGCCAAAAAGTACTCATTGAGTAAAAGTATCGAATGCAAATTATCGAGTACAAAAGTATTGGTATCGAAAGAAAAGTACTCGATACCTAAAAGTATCGATACTTTTTTCGTGTCCCTACTCTTCGGCCGACCACTAGTAGTCCACTCCTTGTCTTGAGTAGCCAGCCCGGCAACCCTTCTTCACCTACGGTTATCTGTGCTATGTGACCTACCCTGGCTACTTTCTTTTTTACTTTTCTCAAAGTCGCTCAACGTGCTAATTCTTCGGGCTATGTTGGTTGCGCCCGCTCTTCCACGGATTGTCGTATTGCAAACAAACTTATAATTTTTTTTTATTTATTTATTATAGGCTTTGTCGCTGAGCGACCATATCGCCTTGTAAGACTAGATTTCTCTTACTAATCTAATACTAATTTAGCTAACCTATAAAACAAAATAGCATGTTCAGCGGTAGGATATGCTAAAATGGAGTTGCAAAACCCGATGTCAAATATATAATTCTGTCCAAAAAACGATCTTCTACAATTTTCGTTTGGCACACATTCCATCAAAATATGCTGCACATCTTCTGCCTTTCCACATTCTACACAATTAGGCGATGTGGTTTTTCAAACTAACTTATGATTTTGTATTTAAATTTTTTTGCATCAATTTTATTATTTTTAGGCGGGGTATAAAGCAATGGGCAGGACACATCTTAAAACGACAACCGTTGAGGAATAAAGGTTCTTGCGATCACGAATCGGACGACGCAACGTAGGACGACTCCCCACTAGGTGGGCTGACAACATTCTCAAAGTCACAAGGAACCGTTGGATGCAAGTGACACAGGACCGTTCCGAGTGGCATTCTCGTGGTGAGGCCTATGTCCAGCAGTGGACGTCTGTAGGCTGATGGATGGATGGATTCAAATTTACCAATATTCAAAGATTTAAAGCGCTTTATGTAGGCTTCAAAGCGCTCATTACGCTGCATATTATTTCACGGGTAGTTGCCTACAGGTAATGAAACGTGTCCTTGACAATGACCTTTATCAATAGAACACACAAATCGACCTATACATTATTTTTGAAGATAATACCGACTAAAGAATAAATATAAATAGTTGGCTCATTTTTACTCACCATATTTTCTGTGTGGTGACGAAGTAAAAATACAATCCACTCCCTATCTTGCCCGTGGATGTCGTAAAAGACAACTAAGGGATATAATATGTGCATAACATCTGTGCAAGAAGGAAAATTCGAAAACCTAACCAACATGTCTGAGCAACATGGTTTAGTAGATCAAATGCCCTCCAAAATGGAGGAGGCCCGAGCCCAACAGTGGGACGTATGTGGGCTGCGATGATGATGATGTATTCACACCCTTTCGCCATTTGGCCGACATATCACATAAATAGTGAAATAAAATATACCTGTTTTGAAGCGATTACCTCGAACTGCGAAAATCGCGACGCGCAGTCGCAAATAAAAGAATTAAAATTGTGATATGACTATGAGCGCCCTAGAATGACACTTCGTCTCTGTCTGCGAAAAGTCACGAATTCAGTTTTGTTGTCAACCGTAGGTTCGGCTCAATTATCAACCGAATCTAGGCAGTAACCGAAATTTCGTTCGAACATTAATAAACAGTCGTCGTCATCCTCCAGCTCTCATTCCAGTTACGTTGGTTTTATTTTTTTTTATTCCAAGCAGTGGCAAACGAGCAAACAGTACACCTTATGGTAAGTGTTGCTGCCACTCATGGACCTTTACAAGGCCGCTGCCTACCGCGAAGAAAGTGAAGAGAGTGTGAATGCGTGCATTGAGGCGCTGTGATACCAAAAGCACCACCAAAAGCCTCCACACGCAAACACCCTCAGAAAGTTGGACTTCCGGCTCTCTCGCTCACCGAACGAAGCGCAGTAACAAATTGCTACTACTCAGACGTCGATTTTCTGCGAGAGCGTGGTACTACCCCGAACGGACCGGCTCGCGGCTGTAGACAGATAACTGTCGACAGTGTGGTCCTACCACTAATTGTGTGATCGACTCAATATGTATTCTTCTTTCACACGTACATATTGTAAAAGTCTTATACCGAGTCTATAACCGGCCGCTTGTCTGACGTCAAACCTTCTTACGAATATAATCATCAACCTGACATCATGAAATGTACGGGTAAAATTGTCACAGCAAGTGACACACACAAAAAAAAACATGAATTTTAGTTGGTCCAGGTCTATTTTAGACCTCTTGGTCGTCTGGCTTAAGAGGCCCATATACGGTACGATCCGTCTGTACCATACATCTGGAGAATATTGTGACGATCGATCGCTTAAAATTTGTCGCACACGAAACGATTGGTCGTAACGATTATTTGCTTGTTTGAAACGGAAGGATAAAAACGTGCTCAAATAATTCAATACGTGCCCCTATAAAATGGAGAACGAACTTCTTTTGCTTACCTATGTGGCGGTAACTTTGATTCGGCTACAAAACAAAAAAAGGAAGCCTAGAAAAATAAATGGCTATTGATACAAAACCAGTATTCGCATGTAAATATTTTAAAGGAATTAAGGTTCCATCATCATTACTCCATGTAGTCATTTTGTTCGTTTCGTTCGCGTGTAGGGTAGGGTCGAGTACGTAAAGCACTAGCCACGGCGTGCGATGCGTGTTTGCGACCGGCGTCGAATGAGACTAAAATCGAATCGTTGATTGCAGAGAGCCATACACTGTCGATTCATCGTCACGATATTTATGATTGCATAGTATTTTGTTGCGATCTCGGACATCGTCTTCGATGAAGTAAATCGTTAACGATCTTCACATACACTATCGATCCGACGTTCCGATCGGACAGACGGATCGTGCCGTATATGGGGGTCCCTTTACGTGACCGCTGCTCAACTGTCACCCCGGATGGATTGAGCGAGATGTGATTATACCATAGCCTACCATAAAAAAGGTATTCGCGTCAGACGCACGAGTAGCGGAGGAGATCATTACAGAGTTTCTCTACCCGAACCTGTAGAAGGCGGCCGCGTAAAATAATATATACAATGTGTCGTCCTTGCAAAATATGACCTTGACATTAAGTGCAATATAACTATCAATACTCGGTGATATCACGACTCGACTTTAAATCTTTAGGCTATGTTCAGATGGTAGAATTTTGACGCTCGTTTTCAAATCGCGCGTTTAGACTAGGGCTGCCAATCCCGCAGCCTGAATTCAATCCCGGTATTTGCGGGATTATGAATTTTCAATCCCGCGGGATCTCGGTATTTGCGGGATCCCGCATATTGAAAATATTCACATTTATATAAGGCAAATAATACAATGAATTAATCAACTCCACATTTATTTACATACATATTACTATTAATATGAGATCAATCAAATTACACCGTTTATTTGTGACAAAAAGGAATGAATTATCAACTAACTCCATATTTATTTAAGTATTACTACTAGTATGAGATCAATCAAATTACGGCGTTTTTTTCTGCTTAAAAACAGTAACAAATACTGAATAAAAACCAAAACAAAACAAATTTTCTTCAAAAAATACTAAGAAAATTAAAAATCAACCATAAAAGAAACATTTTAAACTGATATAGGGTATGTTACTCTTTGGGCTTGAGAGTATACTAAGTTTGAGGTTCCATGCACGCTTTATTTCAGTCCCGCAAATCCCGCGGATCCCGCGACCGTAATCCCGCATGATGCGGGATTCGAAAATGGCGCGGGATCCCGCAATACCGAGATCTCGGATTTGAATTGTTTTTGATTGGAAGCCCTAGTTTAGACATTCTAATATACTCGTATACCTAACAACCGATCACATGCGCGTGCGTAAGCGAACGTCAACGCAGCGCTCAGAGAAAAAGTTTCTAGACGCAAACGATCGCCCTTTGATATTAATGTAACGTCCGTTTGCTGTTCTGTTCGAACCCGACGATATTATTACTCTCGCCCAGACTGAGGCATACACAGCCCGCGAGGCCTTGACAAATAAATATCCACGATACCGCCCCCGCCGCCGGGGACGGAAATCGTGCCGCGGTAAAATCATAAACGTGGGCAGACCCACATTGCCAGCGACCCTCCGAGCCGAGGTCCGTACCCCACAGGGGGTGCCCTCGGGATCGGTCGCTTAACTTTATCGGGTTGAGAGGCCTCAGCGCTCACCCAACAGTCCGGGTAAAGTTGTTATAGCCATCTGAGGCTAACAACTAAGTCACACACAAAAAAAAAAGCTGTTCTGTTCAGATAAGCGCGCGCTTTATGGCGATCATACGTACGTACTGTTGAAATTTTGTTTAATTCGTAATTACATATTGTTTTAGCATAAAATAAGTGAATTTGAAGACATTGACATCGAAGCAAATTGTACCTATGTGAACTTGGCAGCCGACTTTTAGAAAAAAATTTTTTGTTATTCTCATAGGATTCCACATCGTTTGTACCCGTATGTACCACTTTGATTTTCGTTTGTACCTCAAACAAAAAAAAGTTACAGCGTTTTCAAAATTTGACCCGCAGCCGACTTTGGAAAATTAAAAATTTAGAAAAGGGGTCTGATTCGGGATCGTTTGTACCCGTTTGTACCACCTTCATTATTCATTTTTCTCAAAACCCAAAAAAGTTACAGAAGTTTGAAAATTTCAAAAAACCAAATTCCACAATTTTTGGATTTTCGAAAATCTGCAAACGCAGATCAACGCTGAATCGTTTGTACCCGCAGAAATCACTTGTCTTTTCGTTTGTACCTCAAACCAAAAAAATTAGGGAGGTTTTCTAATTTTTCATAAATAAAATCCATGTAATTTCTGTAATTTTTGCGATATCTCAATTCTGCAAACGGGGTTCGATAAGGGACGGCGTCGTGAGGTTTGTACCGCTTTAAGTTTCGTTTGTACCTCAAACCAAAAAATTATGGGGGAATTTCTAATTTTTCAAAAATAAAATCCATGTAATTTCTGTAATTTTTGAGATATCTCAATTCTACAAACGGGGTTCGATAAGGGACGGCGTCGTGAGGTTTGTACCGCTTTAAGTTTCGTTTGTACCTCAAACCCAAAAAAATGAGAGCTTTTTTAAAAAAAAAAAAAAAAAGCAATTTTCAGATTATCGAAAATCTGAAAACGTGAATCGACGCTGAATCGTTTGTACCCGCAGAAATCACTTGTCTTTTCGTTTGTACCTCAAACCAAAAAATTTAGGGAGGTTTTCTAATTTTTCACAAATAAAATCCATATAATTTCTGTAATTTTTGAGATATCTCAATTCTGCAAACGGGGTTCGATAAGGAACGGCGTCGTGAGGTTTGTACCGCTTTAAGTTTCGTTTGTACCTCAAACCCAAAAAAATGCGAGCGTTTTAAAAATTTAAAAAAAAAAAAAAAAAAAACAATTTTGAGATTTTCGAAAATCTGAAAACATGAATCGACGCTGAATCGTTTGTACCCGCAGAAATCACTTGTCTTTTCGTTTGTACCTCAAACCAAAAAATTTTGGGGGGTTTTCTAATTTTTCAAAAATAAAATCCACTTAATTTCTGTAATTTTTGAGATATTTCAATTCTGCAAACGGGGTTTGATAAGGGACGGCGTCGTGAGGTTTGTACCGCTTTAAGTTTCGTTTGTACCTCAAACCCAAAAAAAATGCGAGCGTTTTAAAAATTAAAAAAAAAAAAAAAAAAAACAATTTTGAGATTTTCGAAAATCTGAAAACATGAATCGACGCTGAATCGTTTGTACCCGCAGAAATCACTTGTCTTTTCGTTTGTACCTCAAACCAAACATTTTTGGGGGGTTTTCTAATTTTTCAAAAATAAAATCCATGTGATTTCTGTTATTTTTGAGATATCTCAATTCTGCAAACGGGGTTCGATAAGGGACGGCGTCGTGAGGTTTGTACCGCCTTAAGTTTCGTTTGTACCTCAAACCAAAAAATTTTGGGGGGTTTTCTAATTTTTCAAAAATAAAATCCACGTAATTTCTGTAATTTTTGAGATATCTCAATTCTGCAAACGGGGTTCGATAAGGGACGGCGTCGTGAGGTTTGTACCGCTTTAAGTTTCGTTTGTACCTCAAACCAAAAATTTTTGGGGGTTTTCTAATTTTTCAAAAATAAAATCCATGTAATTTCTGTAATTTTTGAGATATCTCAATTCTGCAAACGGGGTTCGATAAGGGAAGGCGTCGTGAGGTTTGTACCGCTTTAAGTTTCGTTTGTACCTCAAACCCAAAAAAAATGCGAGCGTTTTAAAAATTAAAAAAAAAAATAAAAAAGCAATTTTCAGATTATCGAAAATCTGAAAACGTGAATCGACGCTGAATCGTTTGTACCCGCAGAAATCACTTGTCTCTTCGTTTGTACCTCAAACCAAAAAGTTTTGGGGGGTTTTCTAATTTTTCAAAAATAAAATCCATGTAATTTCTGTAATTTTTGAGATATCTCAATTCTGCAAACGGGGTTCGATAAGGGAAGGCGTCGTGAGGTAAATTTTTTGGTTTGAGGAACAAACGAAAAGACAAGTGATTTCTGCGGGTACAAATGATTCAGCGTTGATTCACGTTTTCAGATTTTCGATAATCTGAAAATTGTTTTTTTTTTTTTTTTTTTTTTTTAATTTTTAAAACGCTCGCATTTTTTTTGGGTTTGAGGTACAAACGAAACTTAAAGCGGTACAAACCTCACGACGCCGTCCCTTATCGAACCCCGTTTGTAGAATTGAGATATCTCAAAAATTACAGAAATTACATGGATTTTATTTTTGAAAAATTAGAAATTCCCCCAAAATTTTTTGGTTTGAGGTACAAACGAAACTTAAAGCGGTACAAACCTCACGACGCCGTCCCTTATCGAACCCCGTTTGCAGAATTGAGATATCTCAAAAATTACAGAAATAAAGTGGATTTTATTTTTGAAAAATTAGAAAACCCCCGAAAATTTTTTGGTTTGAGGTACAAACGAAACTTAAAGCGGTACAAACCTCACGACGCCGTCCCTTATCGAACCCCGTTTGCAGAATTGAGATATCTCACAAATTACAGAAATTATATGGATTTTATTTGTGAAAAATTAGAAAACCTCCCTAAATTTTTTGGTTTGAGGTACAAACGAAAAGACAAGTGATTTCTGCGGGTACAAACGATTCAGCGTCGATTCACGTTTTCAGATTTTCGATAATCTGAAAATTGTTTTTTTTATTTTTTTTTTTAATTTTGAAAACGCTCGCATTTTTTTTGGGTTTGAGGTACAAACGAAACTTAAAGCGGTACAAACCTCACGACGCCTTCCCTTATCGAACCCCGTTTACAGAATTGAGATATCTCAAAAATTACAGAAATTACATGGATTTTATTTTTGAAAAATTAGAAAACCCCCCAAAAATATTTGGTTTGAGGTACAAACGAAGAGACAAGTGATTTCTGCGGGTACAAACGATTCAGCGTCGATTCACGTTTTCAGATTTTCGAAATTCTGAAAATTGTTTTTTTTATTTTTTTTTTTTTATTTTTAAAACGCTCGCATTTTTTTTGGGTTTGAGGTACAAACGAAACTTAAAGCGGTACAAACCTCACGACGCCGTCCCTTATCGAACCCCGTTTGTAGAATTGAGATATCTCAAAAATTACAGAAATTACATGGATTTTATTTTTGAAAAATTAGAAATTCCCCCAAAATTTTTTGGTTTGAGGTACAAACGAAACTTAAAGCGGTACAAACCTCACGACGCCGTCCCTTATCGAACCCCGTTTGCAGAATTGAGATATCTCAAAAATTACAGAAATTAAGTGGATTTTATTTTTGAAAAATTAGAAAACCCCCGAAAATTTTTTGGTTTGAGGTACAAACGAAACTTAAAGCGGTACAAACCTCACGACGCCGTCCCTTATCGAACCCCGTTTGCAGAATTGAGATATCTCACAAATTACAGAAATTATATGGATTTTATTTGTGAAAAATTAGAAAACCTCCCTAAATTTTTTGGTTTGAGGTACAAACGAAAAGACAAGTGATTTCTGCGGGTACAAACGATTCAGCGTCGATTCACGTTTTCAGATTTTCGATAATCTGAAAATTGTTTTTTTTATTTTTTTTTTTAATTTTGAAAACGCTCGCATTTTTTTGGGTTTGAGGTACAAACGAAACTTAAAGCGGTACAAACCTCACGACGCCTTCCCTTATCGAACCCCGTTTGCAGAATTGAGATATCTCAAAAATTACAGAAATTACATGGATTTTATTTTTGAAAAATTAGAAAACCCCCCAAAAATATTTGGTTTGAGGTACAAACGAAAAGACAAGTGATTTCTGCGGGTACAAACGATTCAGCGTCGATTCACGTTTTCAGATTTTCGATAATCTGAAAATTGTTTTTTTATTTTTTTTTTTAATTTTGAAAACGCTCGCATTTTTTTTGGGTTTGAGGTACAAACGAAACTTAAAGCGGTACAAACCTCACGACGCCGTCCCTTATCGAACCCCGTTTGTAGAATTGAGATATCTCAAAAATTACAGAAATTACATGGATTTTATTTTTGAAAAATTAGAAATTCCCCCAAAATTTTTTGGTTTGAGGTACAAACGAAACTTAAAGCGGTACAAACCTCACGACGCCGTCCCTTATCGAACCCCGTTTGCAGAATTGAGATATCTCAAAAATTACAGAAATGAAGTGGATTTTATTTTTGAAAAATTAGAAAACCCCCGAAAATTTTTTGGTTTGAGGTACAAACGAAACTTAAAGCGATACAAACCTCACGACGCCGTCCCTTATCGAACCCCGTTTGCAGAATTGAGATATCTCACAAATTACAGAAATTATATGGATTTTATTTGTGAAAAATTAGAAAACCTCCCTAAATTTTTTGGTTTGAGGTACAAACGAAAAGACAAGTGATTTCTGCGGGTACAAACGATTCAGCGTCGATTCACGTTTTCAGATTTTCGATAATCTGAAAATTGTTTTTTTTATTTTTTTTTTTAATTTTGAAAACGCTCGCATTTTTTTTGGGTTTGAGGTACAAACGAAACTTAAAGCGGTACAAACCTCACGACGCCTTCCCTTATCGAACCCCGTTTGCAGAATTGAGATATCTCAAAAATTACAGAAATTACATGGATTTTATTTTTGAAAAATTAGAAAACCCCCCAAAAATATTTGGTTTGAGGTACAAACGAAGAGACAAGTGATTTCTGCGGGTACAAACGATTCAGCGTCGATTCACGTTTTCAGATTTTCGAAATTCTGAAAATTGTTTTTTTTATTTTTTTTTTTTTATTTTTAAAACGCTCGCATTTTTTTTGGGTTTGAGGTACAAACGAAACTTAAAGCGGTACAAACCTCACGACGCCGTCCCTTATCAAACCCCGTTTGCAGAATTGAAATATCTCAAAAATTACAGAAATTAAGTGGATTTTATTTTTGAAAAATTAGAAAACCCCCCAAATTTTTTTGGTTTGAGGTACAAACGAAAAGACAAGTGATTTCTGCGGGTACAAACGATTCAGCATCGATTCATGTTTTCAGACTTTCGAAAATCTGAAAATAGTTTTTTTTTATTTTTTTTTTTAATTTTTAAAACGCTCACATTTTTTTTGGGTTTGAGGTACAAACGAAACTTAAAGCGGTACAAACCTCACGACGCCGTCCCTTATCGAACCCCGTTTGTAGAATTGAGATATCTCAAAAATTACAGAAATTACATGGATTTTATTTTTGAAAAATTAGAAATCCCCCCAAAATTTTTTGATTTGAGGTACAAACGAAACTTAAAGCGGTACAAACCTCACGACGCCGTCCCTTATCGAACCCCGTTTGCAGAATTGAGATATCTCACAAATTACAGAAATTATATGGATTTTATTTGTGAAAAATTAGAAAACCTCCCTAAATTTTTTGGTTTGAGGTACAAACGAAAAGACAAGTGATTTCTGCGGGTACAAACGATTCAGCGTCGATTCACGTTTTCAGATTTTCGATAATCTGAAAATTGTTTTTTTTATTTTTTTTTTTTAATTTTGAAAACGTTCGCATTTTTTTGGGTTTGAGGTACAAACGAAACTTAAAGCGGTACAAACCTCACGACGCCTTCCCTTATCGAACCCCGTTTGCAGAATTGAGATATCTCAGAAATTACAGAAATTACATGGATTTTATTTTTGAAAAATTAGAAAACCCCCCAAAAATATTTGGTTTGAGGTACAAACGAAGAGACAAGTGATTTCTGCGGGTACAAACGATTCAGCGTCGATTCACGTTTTCAGATTTTCGAAAATCTGAAAATTGTTTTTTTTATTATTTTTTTTTTATTTTTAAAACGCTCGCATTTTTTTTGGGTTTGAGGTACAAACGAAACTTAAAGCGGTACAAACCTTACGACGCCTTCCCTTATCGAACCCCGTTTGCAGAATTGAGATATCTAAAAAATTACAGAAATTACATGGATTTTATTTTTGAAAAATTAGAAATTCCCCCAAAAATTTTTGGTTTGAGGTACAAACGAAACTTAAAGCGGTACAAACCTCACGACGCCGTCCCTTATCGAACCCCGTTTGCAGAATTGAAATATCTCAAAAATTACAGAAATTAAGTGGATTTTATTTTTGAAAAATTAGAAAACCCCCGAAAATTTTTTGGTTTGAGGTACAAACGAAACTTAAAGCGGTACAAACCTCACGACGCCGTCCCTTATCGAACCCCGTTTGCATAATTGAGATATCTCAAAAATTACAGAAATTACATGGATTTTATTTTTGAAAAATTAGAAAACCCCCCAAATTTTTTTGGTTTGAGGTACAAACGAAAAGACAAGTGATTTCTGCGGGTACAAACGATTCAGCATCGATTCACGTTTTCAGACTTTCGAAAATCTGAAAATTGTTTTTTTTTATTTTTTTTTTTAATTTTTAAAACGCTCGCATATTTTTTGGGTTTGAGGTACAAACGAAACTTAAAGCGGTACAAACCTCACGACGCCGTCCCTTATCGAACCCCGTTTGCAGAATTGAGATATCTCAAAAATTACAGAAATTACATGGATTTTATTTTTGAAAAATTAGAAAACCCCCCAAAAATGTTTGGTTTGAGGTACAAACGAAAAGACAAGTGATTTCTGCGGGTACAAACGATTCAGCGTCGATTCATGTTTTCAGATTTTCGAAAATCTCAAAATTGTTTTTTTTTTTTTTTTTTTTAAATTTTTAAAACGCTCGCATTTTTTTGGGTTTGAGGTACAAACGAAACTTAAAGCGGTACAAACCTCACGACGCCGTTCCTTATCGAACCCCGTTTGCAGAATTGAGATATCTCAAAAATTACAGAAATTATATGGATTTTATTTGTGAAAAATTAGAAAACCTCCCTAAATTTTTTGGTTTGAGGTACAAACGAAAAGACAAGTGATTTCTGCGGGTACAAACGATTCAGCGTCGATTCACGTTTTCAGATTTTCGATAATCTGAAAATTGCTTTTTTTTTTTTTTTTTAAAAAAGCTCTCATTTTTTTGGGTTTGAGGTACAAACGAAACTTAAAGCGGTACAAACCTCACGACGCCGTCCCTTATCGAACCCCGTTTGTAGAATTGAGATATCTCAAAAATTACAGAAATTACATGGATTTTATTTTTGAAAAATTAGAAATTCCCCCATAATTTTTTGGTTTGAGGTACAAACGAAACTTAAAGCGGTACAAACCTCACGACGCCGTCCCTTATCGAACCCCGTTTGCAGAATTGAGATATCGCAAAAATTACAGAAATTACATGGATTTTATTTATGAAAAATTAGAAAACCTCCCTAATTTTTTTGGTTTGAGGTACAAACGAAAAGACAAGTGATTTCTGCGGGTACAAACGATCCAGCGTTGATCTGCGTTTGCAGATTTTCGAAAATCCAAAAATTGTGGAATTTGGTTTTTTGAAATTTTCAAACTTCTGTAACTTTTTTGGGTTTTGAGAAAAATGAAAAATGAAGGTGGTACAAACGGGTACAAACGATCCCGAATCAGACCCCTTTTCTAAATTTTTAATTTTCCAAAGTCGGCTGCGGGTCAAATTTTGAAAACGCTGTAACTTTTTTTGGTTTGAGGTACAAACGAAAATCAAAGTGGTACATACGGGTACAAACGATGTGGAATCCTATGAGAATAACAAAAAATTTTTTTCTAAAAGTCGGCTGCCAAGTTCACATAGGTGCAAATTGTCGAATGATGGACATTCTAAAGTAATTAAAGAATTGAAATGCACGATCTCTTAGATTGGGTTATAGTTTTTTTTTTCTTTTTGTCACAAACAAACCGGTTCTATTTTTCAAAATTGGGTGAACGCAATGTGTCCGTTTTCTTTCCTATATTTTTTTCTTTGTAATATAACTACGAAATTAATGAGGAGTACTCTCGCAACGCACGTCAGCGCTTATCATCTGAACTCCCTTTAAATTAAATTATGCGTTAACGCGCGCTACATGGGAACTTAGCCTTACGTGGCCAACATTTTAATTCATATTTTCTTTATATATAAATTTCTTGTGTACGTGTGTATGTCACTGAACTCCTCATAAACGGCAGGACCGATGTTGATGAAATTTTTTGTGCGCGTTGAAGGGGATACGAGAATAGTTAAAATTCACAATTGGACCTGGTAGTCCCGTCAGCTAGTCTATAATAATTATTTTGCGTGTGGTGACGAAGTAAGAATACAATTCGCCACTCTCGTGCACGTGGCTTAAAAGACCATTAAGGGATATAATATATGTATAATGTCTATGCAAGAGACGGTAAACTCGAAACAAACCCTATACCAGCACGTCTGACCAGCATGGTATAGTAGGTAAATTTCCCTCCCTTAGCGTAGAGCCCAACAGTAGACATATGTGGGCTGCGATGATGAAAGAAAGAAAGACGATACCTATGCCTAAAGACCAGTTTATAATTTTTTTGTCTGTCTGTTATGGGTACTCTTCCAAACGGCTGGACCGATTTTAATAATATCCACTACCAGGTACCTACTTGTATAAGAAGTAACTTGGCTCTCTTTCCTCTCAAGACACCCCCTATAAATTTTGGCGGAACCGAAGTGAAGCGAGAGCTGGCTGTTAGATGCAATAAAAATGTATTTTATTTTAATGCTAACGATGGCAAACGAGCAAACAGTACACCTAATGGTAAGTGCTGCTGCCGCTCATGGACCTTTACAAGGCCGCTGCCTGCCGCGAAGAAAGTGAAGGGAGTGTGAATGCGTGCAACGAGGTTCAATGATATTAAAGGCATCAACAAAACCCACCACACGCAAACACCCTCAGAAAGTTGGGCTTCCGTCTCTCTCGCTCACCGAACGAAGCGCAGTAACATATTGCTACTACTCTATTGTATATTTTCTGCTGAGTGTGGTACTACCCCGGATGGACCAGCCCGCGGCTGTAGACAGACAACTGTCAACAGTGTGGTCCTACCATCTAATCAGATTTTTTTTGCTGCAGATGTCGGTGGGGCTGCAACGGCGTGTGCCGGCGCTCGAGGACAGCGGTGGTGGCGTACCATCAGCATGGAAGAGCGCCAACAGCGAACCACCATTCGCGTCGTTTGCACCACCCGCCGGCTCGCCCGCCGGACCGGCCTTCGCCGCCTCCCCGGCACCGTCGACCCCTGGCCCGGGGTTCGCCGGCCCACCTTACGCGGCCCCAGGCCCGTTCGGCTCACCGTCCGCCCGGCCAGGTTCCGGCGGTGGTTTCCCTCCGGGTCCTCCACAGCAAGCGCATTTCCCCGGGCCGGGGTTCGCGCCGCCCGGTTCACCGTTCCATCCGCATCCGCCACATCCAGCTATGCCTCCACATCCTCATATGATGGCACCATTACCACCTCCAGTTGACAGGTAAGTCCTCAACTACTTATTTATATTTTATAGATCTTGTCCATATTTATGTTTACCGAAAGGAATTTATGAACAACGATAACACTAACTCAACAGATAATGTTAGGGACAAATATAATAAAAAAAAAAAACAGTGTGCGTACAAAGTACGCATGTTCGAAGTGAAACTTCATTATCCTCTATCTCATTCTCTCGCCGGCTGAATCCTATACATTTACGTGTTTGTGTCTCTATGGACTCGCTTTTTCGTTTCATCGGGTTTGAAATCACAATAAAGAAGTTTCACTTTATGTGTCTAAGACGCACAGTACACTGCGCGTGCGCCAGTCATGAGCATGTCGGCAGTGCTGGATTTACGGCCTAGGCCCGTGAGGCCTAGGGTGGCATAATATGAGGGGCGGCAAAATTTTCGAAATGCCAAAATTTCAGAGACGAAAAAAATTAAAAGCGCTCTCTCTCAGACAGTTTCAATATATTGAAAATGGTCGAAATTCAACGCCGCGAGTGGTTAATTTATTCAGAAACTAAACCTTCTGTATTTTGTTTCGTGCTTATTATTTGGTAGAAATAAAAATATTGGATTATTAATGTTTTTTCTAATATTAAGGGCGGCGCGATAAACTGGGCCTAGCCTGGCATCAAGCCCAAATCCGTCACTGTATGTCGGTGATGTGAACTCAACATTTTGCTCTACCAAAATGTGACCTACGCGGCTATTGAAGTTTTTACTTCGAAAATTGTTTGTCTGTAAAGTCTGTTTACGGACGAATATTAAAAATATAATAACGTTATTAAATATTAATATAAACAAATACTAAAAAATCGGTTGTCTGTAAAGTCAGTTTACTGACAATAGTTGAACGTGACAACGTCATAAGAAAATATTGATGGAATGGTTTCATTTTTCAAAAGAAAATTTTAATTTTATTTGTTTGATAGATATTTTGTATGGATCAAGCCTTAAATGGAACGCCTCAGAGCGAGGTAACGCCGCCTACGTCATGTTTTTTCGTGTGTGCAGCCGGCTCCATCGAATTATAAGACGTTGTCACGTTAAAATATAATAAATATTTAAGGAGGGCTCCCATGCAACAAACTTGATTTTTTTGCTCAATATCGATAATGGCAATAGGTAGGCACTTGTTTGCCTAGTCAATGGTACGCAACCCTGCGTGCGCGAGTCCGACTCGCACTTGGCCGATTTTGAATAAAGATAAACATATACAAAAATATCATCAAGTTCTGTTCAGCCCTTTAGAACTTTTGCCACATATGCGTACAAAAGGATTATATAGTTCTTAAATAAAACTATTTTTACGGATTTTGTCGCATTTGATATTTGATTGCCCGACGTTTCGAACACTTTACAGAGTTCATAGTCACGGGCGGATTAAAATTTCTCAAGTCCAACAAGTCATCGTTATTACAGAGATTTATTTATATCTACCCGCTAGAGAAATTAGTTATTAAATTTTAACCCACACTTTGATAGAAATTTGTTGCCAGTACAATAAGAAAGTGATTCTATATGAAGAAATTAAATTGTTTTCGGTCAATTATTATAAATATTTGGGAGGGTACCCCGAATAGGGGGTATTCCGTCGGGCCGACCACTGACGTCAAGTCACCCTGCTCCGGTGGTCGGCCCAACGACGAAGGCGACGTGCCGCGCGGGTGGCTTGCGGGGTGTGCGTGCTTACGCCCCTCTGTCGCCCCGGACGGAGTGGTGCGAGGAGAGCGCCGATCGCAACTCACCCCAAAAAAAAAAATATTGAACATAAAATTTATTGTAATTATTATATTGATTTATTCATTTAAACCTAACAAATCTAATATATTACCATCGGATCAGAACTCGGCCACACTGAGAAAGATCCGACAAGAAAACTCAGAGGGCATGATGCTAAATTATTATTGATTTTTAAAAGGTCGCTTACTTTATCATACTAAAAGTTTTTTGCTTTATAAAATAATCTTTAAACTATTATTGTGGGTCAAATCTATAGAATAAATGCTCATGGTGTCTTGCAGTCTTGTGGTGGTCATATTAGTTTTTAATTATTTTTATAACAGGATCCCAGCTTGATGGTATTCATCATCATCATTTCAGCCTATCGCCGTCCACTGCTGGACGTAGGCCTCCCTAATGTTACGCCACAAAGGATGATAGTATTACCCAGCCAGTTTCTCTATTGAGATTCATATGTTCACGTGGCGTGACTTGGTGAAGAAATGCCACGTCTAATGACCATATTGATACTAACCGTGTGGAGATTGAGTAAGAATTTACCACCCCCCCTCTCTTGCACGTGTATGTTGTAAAAACTGACTAAGTGCGTGTCGGAGTGGCGCACGAAGGGTTCCGTAACATCTATACCAATAAATAAAATTGAAGTGTCTGTTTGTAATGTCAAAATAATAGGCTTTTTTCATGCTCACACGGTTATTTTCACGACACCTATGCCTAAAATAGCAATTAAAAAATTTTTGTCTGTGTCTGTTTGTTCCGGGTAATCTTCAAAACGGCTGGACCGATTTCAAAAATTCTTTCACCAATGGAAAGCTATAATATCAGGGCGTAAACTAGGCTATATTTTATCCCGGTATTCCCACGAAAACGGGAACTACGCGGGTAAAACGACTATAACCGAAGCGAAGCGAGGGCGGGTTGCTAGTTATCTATAAAAATCAAGTTTGTTGTATGGGAGCCCCCCTTAAATATTTATTTTAGTATTTGTTGTTATAGCGGCAATAGAAATACATCATCTGTGAAAATTTCAACTTTCTAGCTATCACCATTCTTGAGATACAGCCTGGTGACAGACGGATGGATGGACAGCGAAGTCTCTGTAATAGGGTCCCGTTTTTACCCTTTGGGTACGGTACCCTAAAAAACGACGAATGTATTAAATACTAGCAACCCGCCCTCGCTTCGCTTCGGTTTCAGTCGCCTTACCCGCGTAGTTCCCGTTCCCGTGGGAATACCGGGATAAAATATAGCCTATGTTACTCCCTGATATTATAGCTTTCCATTGGTGAAAGAATTTTTGAAATCGGTTCGGTGGTTTAAGTGTGAAAGCGTTACAAACAAACATCCTTACTTTCGCATTTATAATATTAGTATGGATGAACATTTATCCATATCATTTCCGTGTGGTGACGGAGTAAGAATACAATTCACCACTCCCTATCTTGCCCGTAGATGTCGTACAAGACGACCAAGGGATATAATACGCATATAACATCTATGCAAGAGAAGGAAAACTCGAAATGAAACTGTTTACCAATATGTCTGACCAGCATATTATAGTAGGTCAAATTCCCTTCCATTGTGGAGGAGGCCCGAGCCCAATAGTGGGACGTATGTGGGCTGCGATGATGTTAACATCTATGCAACAGAAATAAAACCCTATACCAACACGCCTGATCTACGTGGTATAGTAGGTCAATTACCCTCCTATTCTAGGGGTGGCTAGAGCCTAACATGGGACCGTATATAAGTTGAAATGAATGAATGAACAACATAAATAATTGTCACGCGGTATCGAAGCCATTTACGCCAAGCACGAGAGATCGATACCCCAACCACTTAACCATATGCTTAATTATTACAATCAGGTCAAAACTCTATAAAGATTAAAAGCAAAAATATTCGCGCCGAAATATCACAGAAAACGAAAATAAAAAAAAGAAAGACCATCTCGAATATACTTTCTCTATATTATAAAAATCACGAAAAAAAATTGTCTTCAAGAATAAAATAAAAATGCTCCATTTGTATGTGTGTATATAGTTTGTCTATGTGTGCGTTCGTTACTGTAGATGTTAACGCATTTGTGTGTGTGCGGGTCCAGCCATAAAACTGCGGTTGTGTGTGTGTTCGAATAAATGTAGGTGAATGCGCCGAGTACTTATATCTCAGTAGTACAGACAGCATATTAGTTTTAATTAAATATTATTAATATTTAATATTTTGCACTGAGTATATAATTCGTCACCCTCTAACCTTCCCATGGATGTCGTATAGGACGAGTAAGGAATTTAGTATAGATATAACATCTGTGCAAGATAGGGCTAGGCTAGGGATAGTGACGAACGTGGTGTAGTAAATCGATTTTGTGTAGACGAAGCTTGTTTCCAGTTGTGGGATATATATATATATATCCTTACTAACATTATAAACACGAAAATAAGTTTGTTTGTTACGCTTTCACACTTAAACTACCGAACCGCTTTCAAAAATTGTTTCACCAATGGAGAGCTATAATATCACAGAGTAACATAGGCTATCTTTTATTCCTATATTTCCACGGGAACGGCAACAACGTGGGTAAGGTGAATGAAACCGAAGCGAAACGAGGGCGGGTTGCTAGTAGCCATATAAAGCGAAATGTTGATGATAATTATTGTGCAGCAATGGGATTAGGAGATAATATGTCACCACTACTTGACCGTGGGAGTTGTAAAATTCAGGTAATAATCTCACCGGGCAACCAACTCTCTCCTGGGCTCACTGCTATCACCAACCCGCGTGCCAAGTGTGGAAATTACGTTACAATTCCTTCATTTATGAGGGAGGCCCACGTCCAGCAGTGGGTGGCGAAAGATTGTGATAGTATTAACTTTATATGAATATTTCTGCTCAAAGAAATTAAATCGATAATTGATTTAAGCACGTAGATTTAATGGGGCTGTTGTCCACATGTATTTTTAATCCAAAAATACAATAGTATCGCCACCATGGTTAGGTACGCACCCTTCTTCAATCATCATCATCGCAGCCCGCATTTGTCCCAGTGTCAGACTCGAGCCCCCTCCAGAATGGGAGGGCAATTTGACCTACTATACCATGCTGGTCAGACATGTTCGTATAGGTTTTCATTTCGAGTTATCCTTCTCTTGCTATGTGCATATTATAACCCATAGTCGTCTATTATGACATCCACGGGCAAGATAGGGACTGTCTCAGAGAAGGAGATAGGGGTGACGGTGGCGCAAATCCGTGACCATTCCACCGCTCCTGGGTCAAAGGGTGTACCCGACTGGATGCTGGCCCCGGTCTTGGAACACATGCGACCATACCTCGGGGGACTGTACAATAGACGTGAGCGTTATTTAACGTAATCTGTTTGAGTAACTAGTTACGAGGTTAATAATCGTGTACGTAGTTTCGTAGACACAAATATAACGATTATTTTACGTACGCAGTTGACACTCACACAATGACCGCCGCACGCGTAAGCGTTTCGTTCAACAGATTATTATTAAAACGATTATAGGTTACACATATGCGTTAGACGACTCGCACAACGAGTGTAAAGGATAGGTATGGCTTACACGCAAGATAAAAAGAGAACGCAATATAATAATCGTTGCGCCTTTTTTTAAATTTCTAATGTCCATGCTAATTTATGTGTATGGAAAGAGTTTAAGTTCATTATGGTACTATTATATATTTTGAAGAAATTGCGACCTTGTATGTTTTTCTATTCATAAATAGAATTTTATAACAAGTGCAAAGGATGATTGATGTGGACGATGTGATGAAGGACAAAGGTTATTTGAGTCGAGTTTATGAACTGTGTTCCTAAACTATTTGAGTTTCTTTTAATATTATATCTTTTTACATTTAGATATTATTTTGATTGTTAATATAAATTAAGTAGGTAGTTTAAATATACATTAAGCGTACATAAATAGACATTTCAGTAGTGGAAATAAATAAATGATGAGATTAGGTTGATTTTATGTGGCTTATAAAATTAATTATGGCAATAATACTTAGGTACTTACATATTTTGTGACTGTAAAATTATGTACTAATATTGACAATGTCGCACGCTAATTCATGTGTTTTGTAGAAGCTTAATTAATAGTGTAAATAAACATTAAGTGTACATGAATATGTAGGCATTGCAGTAGGGTAAATAAATAATTTGATAAAGTATAGATTAGTAGGCATTTCATACATATTATAATACTATAGGTATTAACTATTACATATTCGTAATCATAACACAAAAGTAAAACTAATATTGTAATACCCATATAACCTGTAACATTTTCGTAATCATAACATATTACAAACGCAAAACTAACTAACACTCTACTGAGATACAGATTATAGAAGTAACTAGTTAAAAAATATGCGTTTTTGAAACTAGTTACGCATGTCTACGAAACTACGTATAACCGATTACGCCCAAAAGACTTTACGACTCATGACTACTGTACAATGCTTATTTACCGTCTGGGCAGTTCACTGGGTATCGGTAAAAGAGGAGGCTTGTGCTCCTGTCGAAGCTAGAATTATCTCCGGATTCGGCCCGGCCTGGCTCATCGTGCTGGTGAACGATGCGGGCAAACTATTAGAGAGGATCCCGCCTTGAACGGCACCTCAGCCAGGTCGGCCCTAATCTGTTGGACGCCCAGTATGATTTCAGTAGGGGGCATAACGCATTTCCGTTCCAAAGCATTCAGGTTTTAGTCGAACCGAAAAAAAGTTTTACTTCAAAAATCGTATTATTTGTTATGCTTGTTGTGTTATATGGTATTTACTACTTGTCTTAGTAGTATTAATTCGGTAATGGAAACGGAGGAGACTAAAGGTGTTGGAGCTTTTTATATAATTGGCGACTTTAACGCACACCCAAATGAACTGTTCTATAATGAAATGTTACAGTTTTGTTCGGAACAAAGTTGCTTATGTGTAGACGTAAATATGTGTGATAGTGATACGTACACTTTTATAAGTGAATCACATGGCTGTAGTAGATGGTTAGACCATTGCTTAGTCACTGATGCTGCGCGGCGGTCAATCGTGAGTGTGTCTGTAATGTATGACGTATACTGGTCTGACCATTTGCCGCTCATCGTCGAGTGTGATTTACTAAAAATTAACTATAAAGTTATAAATAAACCACTTAATGAAAATAGCATTAATAATGTTATCTGGGGTGAACGTACAATTGAGCAGATTAAGGAGTATCACGACCTATGTAATTCTAGTTTAAGTTTAATAAATATACCTTGTGAGCTTGGTGGTTGCAGTGACGTGTCTTGTGATCATTTTGAACATCGCTCATGCCTAGACAAAATGTACTCGGATATCACAAGTACGCTATCGCTGGCGGCCGCACAAACATATAGGGTAAAGTGTCGGAGAAAAGGGGGTTACATCACCGGGTGGAATAAATATGTTGCGCCCGCACATCGCGAGGCACGACAAAAATTTCAAATATGGAACATGGCCGGTCGCCCCAATACTGGTGATTTATATCATGATATGGTGGTGGCGAGGAAACATTTTAAAGCCAAACTTAAATGGTGTCAAAATAGGCAAGACCAGCTTAAAATGGATATCCTCGCTTCTAATCACACCAACAAGAATTTTAAACAGTTTTGGAAGAGCACCCGCAACATGAATTTGAGGCCTAGTATGCCGGTGGGTGTCGGTGGTGTTACTGATCATAAGCAAATTGCAAATATGTTTAGTGATCAGTTTTCCGTGCGCTCCCCTTTAGCCTCCTTATCTTGTGACGCGCGCGATAATGAGATCATTGTGACAAAGCGAAATACTAGAGTACCAACTGAGACAGTGGCTAGAATTATTTCGAGGATGCAACATGGCAAGTCGCCTGGTCACGATGGTCTCAGTATCGAGCATTTTAAACATGCTGGGGAACATATGCCTAGAGTGTTGTCACTGTTTTTCACTTTGTGCCTGAGCCACTCGTATTTACCAGAATCGCTTATGCGCACGATAGTGGTGCCCATTGTGAAGAACAAGACGGGTGACACATCTGAGTTGAGTAATTATCGACCTATTTCGCTCGCTACCACTATCGCCAAAGTGTTTGACAGTGTGTTAAATGACTACCTCTCTAGGCATATTGAAGTGCATGATGCACAGTTCGGCTTCAGATCAGGAGTATCCACAGAGAGTGCCATCCTTAGCCTAAAGCACACAGTAAAGTATTACACCACGAGGAAAACACCGGTGTATGCGTGTTTTCTGGACTTATCCAAAGCGTTCGATCTCGTCTCCTATGGTGTACTATGGGACAAGTTGCGAGACGCTAGTGTTCCGGAGGGGTATACAGCCCTCTTAAGGTACTGGTATACTCACCAGACAAACCAGGTGAGGTGGGTCCGTACTCTATCAGATGTATATAGAATGGAATGTGGAGTAAGACAGGGGGGGTTAAGCTCACCTCTGTTGTTTAATATCTATATAGGTCAGCTTATTGAACAACTGAGCAGCACCCGTGTGGGATGTCATATAGACGGTATGTGTTTTAATAACATAAGTTACGCGGATGATATGGTGCTGCTCAGTCCATCGATAAGTGGGCTAAGGCAGCTGATAAAGATCTGCGAGTCATATGCGGAGGTGCACGGCCTTAAATACAACTCAATAAAGAGTCAACTGATGGTATTTAAGGCCTATAAACGACAACCCCGCCATGTGCCTCCAGTATATCTGAATGGTGTTGTACAAAGTTTTAAATATCTAGGTCACATTGTTACCAGTGAGCTAGATGATAATAGTGACATAGAACGTGAGCGTAGAGCGTTGGCGGTGAGGAGCAATATGATTGCGCGCAGGTTCGCTCGATGTACAGCTGACGTTAAGATTACGCTATTTAAAGCCTTCTGTCAGTCGTTCTACTCGAGTGGCCTGTGGGTGTCGTATACGCGACGAGCCTACAACACTCTTCGCGTACAGTATAATAATGCGTTCAGAATGCTATTGCGGCTGCCGTGGCGCTGCAGTGCCTCGACAATGTTTGCCGAAGCACGCGTGGATGGCTTCCACGCAATTATGCGAAAAAAAGCGGCTTCCCTACTGCAGCGTCTGCGGAGCAGTCGCAATAGCATCCTGAAAACTATTGCGGAAAGACCAGATTGTCCTATCCAAAGTTATTTGATAAAATTAGTTATAGGGTTGTAATGTGTAAAATGTATCTAATTATAATACTAACAATACTAACATAAAATATAAGCACATTATGTTACTAATACACTAACAAATTATGGATTGTATATCTGAAATAAATTTATTATTATTATTATATGCTACCTTTAAACGTTATCCTGTAGGTATCGAGGTTGACGTCCGAATCACTATTCATAAAATTTATAATAATAATTAAAATAATTATTAATTAATTCAAACTGTTATTCTATCTGTACTCGCCACCCCGTCCAACATACCTACAATATATTATAACGTAGCCACCGCACCGTCCAAAACAAGTTGATCTGCCGCCGTCCCCGCGCATCGAACAAACTTCACACAACTACGGCGCTGAAGTGACATTACAGGGCTCTATATATATTTGCCATTGGTACATAGCTAGAGAACACTCGGTTGGAGTGTCGTCTGCCTCGCTCCACGATCAAAACGATTCGAAATTCGAATGAATATTTTTTTGTTCATTTTTTTTTCGTAGATGTCGAGGTTTTGGTATTGGAGTCTTTTTTTTTTTTATTCTGTTATGGTAACACTGTGTTAGTTTGCAGGCTGGACTATTTTTTTTTTTTATATAAAATTCTTTACTTGTGAATATTAAATATGTCGTCACCCATTTCTTTAATAATGAACCTTTATCATAATCATTTCAACTCATATACGTCCCATTGTTGGACTCGAGCCTCCTCCACAATAGGAGGGAAATAGACCTTACTATTATACTACGCTGGTTAGACAGGTTGCTATAGGGTTTTATTACGAGTTATCCTTTTCTTGCAAAGATGTTATACGCATATTATATCCCTTAGTCGTCAACATCCACAGGCAAGACAGGGAGTGGTGAATTGTTTCTTACTCCGTCACCACACTTAAGATTTTTACTCTCACAATCATATACATCTCACCGCTGGGCTCTTACACAATAGCAGGGAAATTGATTTATAATACCACCCTGGTCAGATAGGCTGTTATAAAGTTTTGTATCGAGTTTCCCTTGCACAAATATTTTACGATACCTCACGTAGGTATCGTAAAATAGATAGGGAGTGGTGAATCCTATTTTTACTCCCATCACCACACGAGAAATAAAGTGCCAGAGGTATAATATTAGGCGGCATGGGGTGCTCTCCTTCCGACTGGTGCAGGTTTTGACGAGGCATGGGTGCTTCGCCAAATACCTGCACAAGGTCGTAAGGAGGGAGAGTACACAGTCCTGCCACCACTGCGATTGCGACGAGGACACGGCGCGCCATACGCTCGAGGCCTGCGCGGCTTGGGCAGCGCAGCGCTGTGAACTCGTCGCAATCATCGGTGCTGACCTGACGCTGCCGGCTATCGCTAGGGCGATGGTCGACAGCGTCGGGAATTGGGACGCGGTCGCTGCCTTCTGCGAGACAGTGATCTCGCGGAAGGAGGCGACGGATCGCCTGCGCGAGGAGCGCAGCCTCGATGAGGCGATCCGCTGCCGGCCACTGGGGCGGCGTAGGCGCGAGTACCTGCGCCTCATGCTGCCCTAGCCGAGGCCACGGGTGACGTGACCGGGGATTAGTCCGTCACCAACGTCCTCCCCGAGGGGGGGACGTCGGTCGATGGGAGGGTACCCCACGTAGGGGGTATTCCGTCGGGCCGACCGCTGATGTCAATTAACCCTACTCCGGTGGTCGGCCCAACGACGAAGGCGACGTGCATCGTGGATGGGTTGCGGGAGTTGAGTGCTTACGCCCCTCTGTCGCCCCGGACGGAGTGCTGCGAGGAGCGCGCCGACCGCAACCCACCCCAAAAAAAGAAAAAAAATATAATATTCACGAAAGGATGGCCTGCCACTATCGTTTGAGTGCGACGAGGGTGTCTATAGGGAATGAAACTCGAGAAAGTAACCGGCCAGACGGATCAGCGACGTCAAGGAATCAGTACCAGGCTGCCAGCCAACATCTGCCGGGCTGGACAAGGAACTCTATACTGGTAGTCGACGCAATGGCGAAGGAGAGGAAATACCGTGGGTATAGGGCCGCGCGCCGTCTTTTAGTCACCCCGAACGGAGCATGCGAAGGGAACACGGTACGTTAGGGGGCCATAGACAACCGCCGGGCTGGCCAAAGAAGGCTACAGCCCAACGGTGAGATGTATTTTTTTTAAAGACAACTTCCTGCAATAATGAAATAATTCTTGTATTGTTGTGTGACTTTACAAACATATAATTAACTGACACAACATTACATACAGACACATAACAACTATTTGTGGATCGCACAGGGTTTTTTTTTTTTTATTGCCGATGGTGGCAAACGAGCAGGCAGCACACCTGATGGTAAGTGATGCTGCCGCACATGGACCTTTGCAATACCAGGGGCACAGCCAGGCCGTTGCCTACCATGAAGAAAATACTCTTCTTAAACCTCGTTTAAAGAAGGACATGTCATAGCGCTCGGGAAACACAGCAGCAGGTAGTTCATTCCAGAGCCTGCACGTACGTGGGAGAAATGATCGCTAGAAACGTACAGTTGAAGACCATATCGTTTCCAGGTGAAATGGATGAACTCTGCTGCGGTGTCGAGTGGTACGTTGGTAAAACGGTGACGGTGGTACCAAGTCAAACAGTTCCTCGGAGCACTCCCCGTGAAAGAGCCGATAGAGTACACAGAGTGACCCAAAGTCTCTTCGCCGCTCCAGTGACTCCAATCTGTCCGTAAGATTGGGATCCCCGACGGTTCGAACAGCACGCCTTTTACAAGACGCTGTCTCGGTGTGAAGTACCGCCTGGCTCTGTTCAGGTCGCCCAACTTTTTGCTAGCCAATTGTTTGCGTGAGATTCGAACCCGCGACATTATCACGGTAGGTCGGTATATTAACCACTGCGCCTATCTGCGCAGTCAATATATGAGCCGAAATGATAAATCGTAATGGTTTCCAATGAACATCTTCCTCTGTCCTTGCTACTCGTTTGGATCTATCCCTGCGCTGGTGAACTAAGCTGACTAACCCGTCTAAATTCATTCCAATACTAGCCACCCGCCCCAGCTTTGCACGAGTCCAATACTGATACTAAATATACTACAGAACTAGCAACCCGCCCTCGCTTCGCTTCTAGTCGTTTTACTCGCGTAGTTCCCGTTCCCTTAGGATTACCGGGATAAAATATAGCCTAGTTTACGCCCTGATATTATAGCTTTCCGTTGATGAAAGAATTTTTGAAATCGGTCCAGCCGTTTTGAAGATTACCCGGAACAAACAGACAGACAGACAAAAATTTTTTAATTTCTATTTTAGGCATCATCATCTATTTTAGGTGTCGTGCAAATAACCGTGTAAGCATGAAGAAAGCCTATTATGTTGACATTACAAACAGACACTCCAATTTTATTTATTGGTATAGATGTTTTTATATACAACGTTCATAGCTTTTTGTCATTAGACAATACAAACATGATATTTTAGAGGTTACTCTTAAAAGAGCGACATATTATGTATGTATCTATACCAATAATGCCAATAAATTAAATTGGAGTGTCTGTTTGTAATGTCAAAATAATAGGCTTTTTCCATGCTCACACGGTTATTTGCACTATACATATGCCTAAAATACACTATGCTTTTTTTGTTTGTCTGTCTGTCTGTTTGTTCCGGGTAATCTTCAAAACGGCTGGACCGATTTCAAAAATTCTTTCACCAATGGAAAGCTATAATATTAGGGCGTAAACTAGGCTATATTATATCCCGGTATTCCCACGGGAACGGGAACTACGCGGGTAAAACGACTATAACCTATAACCGAAGCGAAGCGAGGGCGGGTTGCTAGTCGAATATAAAAATCGATTATTACAAAAATAATCGATTATTTTTTCACATCCCTAGTGCCGCCCGCATGTAACGACGCCCAGCAACCTTATACCATGCTATTCAGACATGTTGGTATAGGGTTTTATTTCGAGTTTTGCTTCTCTTGCATAGACATATGCATATTATATCCCTTAGTCGTCTTTTACGACATCCACGAGCAAGATGGTGGTGAATTGTATTCTTACTCCGTCACCACACGGAAAATATGTATTCTTGGTCAATCAAAACACGGCCATAATCAGTCACGTTGATATTAAAAAAGAAACAAAATGTCTGCACCGTTCGTTTGTCATACCAACTTTACCTTACAATTATTTTGTACGATTGTCACGTGCAGAGTTTATTAAAATAATTAACGAAATTATTTGTACATTGTTTTTGAGCTTTCAATCTGTTCATGATCCTTGTGCAGTCTGATATGGTACATTATCAGCCTATTCACTGCTGGACGTAGCCCTCCCTCATGTGCGGTCCTGTGCCGCCTGCATCCAACGACGCCCAGCAACTTTCACGAGATCGTCGGTCCACTTAGTGGGAGGGCGTCCTACACTGCGTCGTCCGATACGTGGTCGCCATTCGAGAACCTTTCTTTCCTAACGTTTGTCGGTTCGTCGAGCGATGTGTTCAACCGATTGCCAGTTCAGCATGCTAATACTTCGTGCTATGTCGATTACACCAGTTCTTCTGCGGATTGCTGTATTTCGGATTTTATGTCGCAGAGAAATCCCAAGCCCGCTCCATAGCACGCTGAGTGACTTTGATACGTTACACCGACGAAGATTCCACGTCAATAACACATGTCGTAACGCGCTTTAAACTACAGGAAAACCCGCTTAATACGATTTCGCAGGGAGCGGACCAAAAACGCGTTTTAGGCGGTAAAGCGTATTATGCGGGAAAGGGGAAAACCTGTAATTATTATTTATTATATTCTATTATTATTTTGAATACCTACGTATTGAATTTAACATTTAAAAATTACCTGAATAAAATGTTGTTTATCTTCTTTATTTAATATACTTACTACTAGATACATTTTTAAATATTAAAAAATATAAAAAAATATTGTTTATTATTATTACGTTAATTAAAGTAATCAATTATTTTAGTTTGATTTTGATGCATTAGCAATTACAAGATTTTCAACGTAATTTAATTTTCGCAGTGCGTCTTCACTTTTGATTCAAAGAAGTTACATAGCGTATTAAATCATTAACTGCAGGTGCAGGGCGTGTGACAAAATCGGAGTTGACTCATCTTTTTGGTCATTATCACTTAGGGTCGCTCGACAGTCGTCACTTCGTCAGTCGCTGGTCGCTGCCGCAAGGGGTAATATGTGTATTTGAGCGTTTTATTATTTGTATTTTAGCGATTATTAAGCGTTACGAAATGTATGAAAACATGTCTCAAGTTGCTGGGACTGAGGACGGAGTGGTGGTGCGTGGAGGGCGCCGACCGCAGCCCGCCCAAAAAAAAAAAAAAAAAGGTTGCTGGGACTGACACGAAATTGCGTATTATGCGGGAAATCGTATTAAACGGGTGCAACTGTATTTAGAAGTTTCACCAATACAAACATTACTTTCCGTGCGGGTGACTGAGTAAGAATACAATTCAACAACCCTTATTTTACACACGGGTATTGTAAAAAGTCACTAAGGGATATATATTTTTTTTATTGGGCCTAATCCCACCACACATTCCCACCATTGTAACTCCTGTAAGCCAGGATCCACAATGGTCTCCATAAATGACACCGAGGTTTGACCTTCAGGCAGTCCCGGGATATGATTTTAATTGTCTTGGGACCCGCAAGAAATTTAATTAGAAAAGATTAAAGAGGAGGACTTGGAAAAAGAGATTCCACTTCCCTCCTAGATAAAGCGGGAGACAGGAAAACAAAATGACTAGTCAGCCAATAAGTAAAAAGGTGTACAGCTACGATAGCGCAGCAGTACGGCACCACGGATACGGAAGAGCTTAACGGGGCCTATATGTGAGCGTTAAGATTGATTGCTACAGTAGGTATGGCAGAAACGCATGAACGCACGGAAATTTTCTCGAGTTGCTACAAGGCTCGTATAGTATATACTAAGGGATATATGCCATGTATGCAAGAGAAAGAAAATTCGAAACAAAACACTATGCCAACATGTCGGACTGGAGTGATATAGTAGGCCAATTGCTTTCTCATAGTGGAGGAGGTTCGAGCATAACTGTGGGACGTATATAGGTTGAAATAATGATGATAATTACTGCCTTTTTTTGGGGGTCGGTTACGGTCGGCGCGCTCCTCGCTCCACTCCGTCCGGGGTGACAGAGGGGCGTAGCACGCACACCCGTAACCCACCCGTGACACGTCGCCTTCGTCGTTGGGCCGACCACCGGAGCAGGACGACTGGTCGTCAGTGGTCGGCCGGACGGAATACCCCCTGAAAAGTACCCTCTCCTCGACCGACGTCCCCTACCTCGGGGAGGACGTCGGTCTTTCCTCGCTCGGTCGGCCTCTCGGCGGATGAAGGGCTATTTCCCCGGTCCAGTCACCCGCGGCCTCGGTTAAATAATTAGTGCCTAAGGCATGGTGACATTACTATCGAAAATTATCACCACAGAAATACTTTTGATGTGAAACATCTGTAAGTGTGAACTTGATCGTTGACGTGGCGTTAACGCCACGCTTCGATATGTACATTTGTATAACGAGACCATAATCTGTTTTATAATTTAGTACAACGCCATCATCATAGAGCTCACTAGCTCTAAATAAATTATTAACCTAAATATATACCTATAGTAATGAAAATAAATGTTTATTGAATAAAATCATCATTTTCTGAAAAAAAATCCTAATATTTTATTAATACTTTATGCCATATTAGTTCGTGTCGTAATGTTCTTTTATGTATATATACTCGTTCAAAATAATTCTGATGTTTCACATCTGCCAGGCGTCCTGAGCGACGGCTCCCTTTTATTATTAACCTGTAAACACGTAACGTTTATCTAATAACGTATTATTTGGCTATTTGTTTTATATTCAGCTATTAAATCATCATCATCACAGCTGTTATATGTCCCACTAATGGGCTCGAGTTAGGGGTATCCACTTTAAAAAAAACATCGATTTTTTTTTGATTCGATACATCGCAACTATACATCAATGTCTTTCGATGTATCAGATGAAAACATCGAGTACTTTTCTAAAATTTTAAGTAGGTATCGATACTTCAAAGTATCGATTTTTTTTTTAGGAATTTGTTGACATTTTCACAATGAGTAAGTGAAAGTAATTCCCGGTCAATTAATTACTACGTGGTCAAACTTGTCTATCACCAATTCGATGTTTTTCATTGCAAACATCGATGTTTTCGATGCATCGATGTATACCGAATATCCCTAAGCTCGAATCTCCTCATCAATGGGAGGGAAATTTACCTACAATACCACTCTGGTCAGGCGGGTTAGTATACGGTTTCATTTCGAGTTTTCCTTCTCTTGCACAGATGTTATATGCATATTATATCCCTTAGTCGTCTTTTAAATAACAGTAAATTATAATATTTCTTGATCAGTTTATTCTAGTTCGAAACGTGGTTGCCGAGCACACACATTGACAGACAGTCTAACCCACATTTAAGTATATATATAGTATATAAAGACGGGGAGGCGAGCACGTGGCGTATTGAGGGTGGTTTTTCAACCCCACTTAGTAGCGATTTATAATCTTGATACTTTTGAAGATAAAATAATTTTTATGTTGCATAGATTTAATCATCCATGTGTTGACAGAGTAAGAATACAATTCACCACTCCCTATCTTGCACGTGGATGTCGTAAAAGACGACTAAGGGATATAATATGCATATAACATCTATGCAAGAGAAGGAAAACTTGAAACGAAACCCTTTCTTTTTTTTTTCTCTCTGT
Organism: Lymantria dispar; assembly: GCA_032191425.1. Lineage (NCBI taxonomy): Eukaryota > Metazoa > Arthropoda > Insecta > Lepidoptera > Erebidae > Lymantria > Lymantria dispar. The sequence continues at coordinate 10,556,364 of CM063471.1, forward strand.
GGAAATGCAATTTACGCACTATCCCCCGCCGGTGTCAGACGAGGGGGAGTGTGGGGCTCGCCGGCTATGCTTCCGGAATACCCACTAAAACCACAGCGGTCCCTTCCGCGCTTTTACGTGGTGCCGGAAAGGTCGTCTTTTGACATTCGATCCCCGACACCCCTACGCAAGGCTGTTTGACCACGTCCTGTCGTCAATCAAAGCGGAGGGAGGAGATGCGCATATCGGCGCCTCCTCCTCCCTATTCGCCGCCGGCGGAGCAAGTCAGCGGACGCAAGTGCTTCGCGTTCCCGCTCCGCGGCTTCCTTCCTTGTGATGACCTCCTCGTAGAAAGAGGCCATCAACGTCCAGCACCACGAAACGAAACCCTATATCAATACGTCTGACCAGCGCGGTATAGTAGGTCCATTTCCCTCCTATAGGGGAGGTGGTCCGAGCCCAACAGTTGGACGTGTATGGGCTGAGATGATGATGATGATGATAGATTTAAGCAGATGTTATTTATTATGATCTCAGCCCATACGTGTCCCACTTTTGAACTCTGTCGTCTTCATCTCTTGTTATGGGTAAGATTTTTTTATTGTCTATACCAATAAATAAAATTGGAGTGTCTTTGTAATGTCAAAATAATAGCCTTTTTCATGCTCACACGGTTATTTGCACGACACCTATGCCTAAAATACAGATTAAAAAATTTTTATCTGTCTGTTTGTTCCGGGTAATCTTCAAAACGATTGGACCGATTTCAAAAATTCTTTCACCAATGGAAAACTATAATATTAGGGAGTAACCTAGGCTATATTTTATCCCGGTATTGCCACGGAAACGGGAACTACGTGGGTAAAACGACTAAAACCGAAGCGAAGCGAGGGCGGGTTGCTATCTATACCAATAAATAAAATTGGAGTGTCTGTTTGTAATGTCAAAATAATGGGCTTTTTTCATGCTCACACGGTTATTTGCACGACACCTATGCCTAAAATAGCAATTAAAAAATTTTTGTCTGTCTGTCTGTTTGTTCCGGGTAATCTTCAAAACGGCTGGACCGATTTCAAAAATTCTTTCACCAATGGAAAGCTATAATATCAGGGCGTAAACTAGGCTATATTTTATCCCGGTATTCCCACGGGAACGGGAACTACGCGGGTAAAACGACTATAACCTATAACCGAAGCGAAGCGAGGGCGGGTTGCTAGTTATGTATAAAAAGGGCAAGGGTTGTATGGGAGCCCCCCTTAAATATTTGTTTTTAGTATTTGTTGTTATAGCGGCAACAGAAATACATAATTTGTAAAAATTTCAACCGTCCAGCTATCGCGATTCTTGAGGTGATAGACAGACAGACGGACAGCGAAGTCTTAGTAATAGGGTCCCGTTTGGGTACAGCACCAAAAAAAAAAAAGCGTGCGAACTGTCATGTCCTTCAAACGAGGTTTAAGAAGAGTATTTTCTTCACGGTAGGCAACGGCCCGGATGTGCCCCTGGTATTGCAAAGGCCCATGTGCGGCAGAATCACTTACCATCAGGTGTTCTGCTTGCTCGTTTGCCACCGTTGCCAAAAAAAAAAGAACTAAGTATGCATGTCAGAAGTGAAACTTCTTTATCCTCCATCCTTCAACCCTTATCTTTCATTCTCCATCCTTCATTCTTTATCTCATTCTCTCGCCGGTTGAATCCTATACATTTACGTGTTTGTGTCTCTATGGACTCGCTATTTCGTTTCATCGAGTTTGAAATCACAACGATTCTAAAGAAGTTTCACTTCAAGAAATGACTCTTCCAATTAATGCGCTATATGGTGTTCAATGCGGGCGGTTTAAGTCCAACAGTGGGCGGCGAAAATATGAATTGTTTGTTTTTATTTTTTATCTGACTCATATTACAAAAAAAGGTTTAACTGATATTTAACCATAACAATAAATATATATTTTTTTTTTATTTAAAAGACAATGCCCTGCGCTAAGGAAATAATACTTCTATTCCGATGTGATTTTACAAACATATAATTAACAAACACAATTTACATACAAACCAAGAACAACAATTTGTATATCGCACACAGTGTTGTCCTGTGTAGAAATCGAACCTGTGATACTGGCACGCTTAAGTATCTTAATCACTACGCCATCTGTGCAGTCAAATTGACCTGACGATTTACTACATCCAAGAACAATGTTTAGGTTGCTAGGGGCCCCATGGAGAAATATATCAAGAATAGACAAAGTTACGTGGTTCAGCTAGTATGTATTTACTCACGTAATGAAATATCATTATAGAGAGCACAAGCAAAGCACTGTTATTTCATATTGAATACACTTTAGCACTTTTTCTGCATCAAGTTAAATAAAATACAAAAAAAAAATAGCGTGAGGAATAAGTACGCATGTCAGAAGTGAAACTTCTTTGGTTCCATGTGTTTTTATCATTATTAAAAAAAAATTCTCCTGATCTTTTTCACTCGCTTGCTCCCTACTCTCGCCCCTTTTTTTTTTATTTTTTATGGGTGGGCTATGGTAAGTGCACGCGCGGTCCTGTCCGTCCGGGGCGATGAAAGGATGGCGCGCGGGCCCATAACCCACCCGTACTCGCTTCACCTCGTTGTTGGGCCGACCACCGGAGCAGATGTGACTTGTCGTCAGTGGTCGGCCCGACGGAATACCCTTTCGGGTAACCTCACCTCTCGACGTACTGGGACGTCGGTCGCCATCGCGCGGTCAGCCTCTCTGCGGGTGACGGACAATTCCCCGGTCCGATCACCCGCGGCCTCGGCTAGGGCGGCATTAGGCGCAGGTACTCGCGCCTGCGCCGCCGGCGGCGGAACGTGCCGCCGAATAGGAGCTCTACTCGCACACGATCCGCCGCCTCCTTCCGTAAGATTACGGCCTCACAGAAGGCGGCGACCGCGTCCCAGTTCCTGTACTCTCGCCCCATGACTATGCTTCGTGCTATGTTCGCCCTTTCTCACTCAATCGCTCTCTCCCTCTTCTTCGACAAAAACGCTGCACATCTTCGTGATGCTAAATTGCGTTTTATCCGTAAAAAAAAAAAATTTACCCTCATGCGCGCAAAGAAGTTTCACTTCAAAAATAACAGCAAACGTGACATTTTTTACGTTCCCGCTAAAACTCTTGATGTGTAGAATTAATCGTTTGCACTCCGTGTTACCATTGTTAAAAAGAAATTAAAATATTTATCCTCATTCAGTGATAAAAATGTTTGGACTTTTTTTCTTCTACAATTTATATACGTCTAAACAAATATGCAACAATAAATGTAAAATTATATAAAACTTAATAAAAATACAATAAAATCTGTCATCCATGTTTATAATTTGAATAGAATTTTCTACCGAAAGTGTTGTAATCAATTATTTAGTGGGTAATTTATGTCAAAATTAATGTCAAATTGATAATAAAATGGCGGGAATTCTGCATATAAATATTATAGCTATGTAATCCGATATTAACTGTTTACTGCGCTAGTAATAAATTGTAAATCTATACAAATAAATAAAATTGCAGTGTCTGTTTGTAATGTCAAAATAATAGGCTTTTTTCATGCTCACATGGTTATTTGCACGACACTTATGCCGGTATACAGTTTAAAAAAAAATTGTCTGTCTGTCTCTCTGTCTGTTTGTTTGAGGTAATCTTCAAAACGGCTGGACCGATTTTGATAATATTTTACCATGAGGTAGCTGTCTCAATAAGGAGTAACTTAGACTATAATTTATACTAGTATTTTATCCCGGTATTTCCACGGGAAAGGGAATTATGCGGGTAGAGCGACTGGTTGCTAGTTGTAATATATATATATATATATATATATATATATATATATAGGTCCCTTTTTTATATAATATATATCTGTGGCCATAGGTCAGAATATGATAAATACAAATTCATTCATCAATATCCACATGAATACTGCACAATGAATTTTAAGTAATTTTACAAATCAGTAATACATTGCCTTAATTTTAAAAATATTTTTAGTCATATATACCGAGTGTCTCATATTTTAATAGTCCCTTCAAGATTTCTCAATAATTTAATTTGCTTGTCCTGTAAAGTAATGAATTTGTAATTATCATATTCTGACCTATGGCCACAGATATAAAGGTCCTTTTTGCACTGTAGAATAGCACTAAGAGAGGATTTTTGGAAATTAAACCCCCTTTTTTTTTTTTTTGGGTGGGTTGCGGTCGGCGCGCCTCCGCACCACTCCGTCCGGGGCGACAGAGGGGCTTAAGCATGCAACTCCCGCAACCCAGGAAATTAAACCCCTATGTTAGTGAAAAGGAGTGCGAAAGTGTGCATGAAAGCATCGGCAACAGCACAGCATTCGTTTCATTTAAGGCAACCATTGAATCACATCCTCGATGCAAAGTATGGCCATGCCTATCACCTCTTCAAATAATCTCCATCACCTCGATTCTCTATACTAGCTTACCTACATCATCCAGCAACAGGATGGGCCTTTAGAACCTTGAACATCATGCACAGCTATCTGTGTTAATCTGTACTACACCTGACTTTTACGCAGACGAAGTCGAGGGCAAAAGCTAGTTTAATATATGACATTTTGAATTGAATTGTCAAATGTCTTCTCTACCCTGACCAGTCCTACTTGCTTCGTCGGTGGATGAGTTGCAAGAGGTAACAGCAATGCATAACGCTTTCGAAAGGAATGAAATGAAAATTAGTATAAAAAAATCGGCCAAGTGTGAGTCGGACTCGCGCACGAAGGGTTCCGTACCATTGACTAGGTAAACAAGTGCCTCCGTATTGCCATTATCGATATTGAGCAAAAAAAATCATGTTTGTTGTATGGGAGCCCCCCTTAAATATATATTTTATTTTTAGTATTTGTTGTTATACCGGCAATAGAAATACATCATCTGTGAAAATTTCAACTGTCTAGCTATCACCGTTCTTGAGATACAGCCTGGTGACTGACAGACTGAGGGACAGCGAAGTCTCAGTAATAGGGTCCCGTTTTTACCCTTTGGATACAGAACCCTAAAAGACGAAAGTTATGGTATTTGAAAGAGCAGAATGTATGACAGAGTGCGAGATACGTATAGAAGAGGAAATATTAGAACAAGTGCAAGAATGATATCTGATGTTTACGCGAGCACTACACATCCATACTAATATTATAAATGCGAAAGTAAGGATGTTTGTTTGTAACGCTTTCACGCTTAAACCACCGAACCGATTTCAAAAATTCTTTCACCACTGGAAAGCTATAATATCAGGGAGTAACATAGGCTATATTTTATCCCGGTATTCCCACAGGAACGGGAACTACGCCGCGGCGACTGATACCGAAGCGAAGCGAGGGCGGGTTGCTAGTTGTAAATAAAACTACTTTTACGGATTATATCGCGTTTGTATTTGATTTATGATTGTCCGACGTTTCGAACACTTTGCAGCATTCATGGTCACGGGTGGACTAAGGTGTCCTGGGACGCGGTCGACCACTGACGACAAGTCACATCTGCTCCGGTGGTCGGCCCAAAAACGAGGTGACGTGGGTACGGGTGGGTTATGGGCCCGCGCGCCGTCCTTTCATCGCCCCGGACGGATTGGACCGCGCGTGCGCTTACCATAGCCCACCCATTAAAAAAAATATATATATATAGACAGCTACCTAGTAGTAAAATATTATTAAAATCGGTCCAGCCGTTTAGAAGATAACCCAAAACAAACAGACGGGCAAAAATTTTTTAAACCGGCTTTTAGGCATGGGTATTGTGCAACTAAACGTATCAGCATGAAAAAAGCTCATTATTTTGACATTACAAATAGACACTTCAATTTTATTTATTTGTATAGATTTTTTGGGGATGGGTTACGGTCGGCGCGCTCCTCGCACCACTCCGTCCGGGGCAACAGAGGGGCGTATGCACGTACACCCGTAACCCACCCGCGCGACACGTCGCCTTCATCTTTGGGCCGACCACCGGAGCAGGGTGACTTGACGTCAGTGGTTGGCCTGACGGAATACCCTCCCATCGACCGACGTACCCGCCTCGGGGAGGACGTCGGTCTTTCCTCACGCGGTCGGCCTCTCGGTGGGTGACGGCCTAATTCCCCGGTCCAGTCACCCGCGGCATCTGGCGCAGGTAGTCGCGCAGAAGGCTGCGACCGCGTCCCAGTTCCTCGATAGCGTCAGGTCGGCACCGATTTGTATAGATTTACCTTCTCTTGTATAGATGTTACTAGCGACCCGCCCCGGCTTCGCACGGGTGCAATGCTGATATTAAATACACTACAGGAAAACTGTGAACGTTGTATATAATAAATTATAGTTTAAAAAACTAAAAAAACCGATTTTAAAATTGATTGAATTAAAAAATTAAAAATGAAACTAGTAATCAATTGAAAAATTGATATTATTGAACAAAACACGTGGGGTGCTTGTGATAATAACTACAGATATAATAAACTATTGATAAAATATTAACAACAGTTAAAATCAAGCCCCCCCCCCCCCACGCTTTTTGTACAATAACATCAATTTTTCAATTGATTACTACAGTTATTTTTAATTTTTAAATTCAATAAATTTTAAAAGTGTTTTTTTTTTAGTTTCTTAAACTATAATTTATTTTTTACTTTTTAGTTTTGTTTATTAGATTTTGAGAACGCAGCTACTTTGAAAAAGTATCTGGCTCTGTTGTGCCGAGCCGACTGCCACACCAACGCTGCAATTTTTAAATCTGTAATATCTTCGAAAATATTCATTTAAATCATATGCTGTAAAGGGCCATATTATAGATCTATATTAAATCTACAATGTATTTCAGGTATTTAATTGGATAAGGATTAATACTGTATTGGTTAAAATCGCTTCGAAAATTAGCCATTATTTGTCGTAAAAAGTAAATGACAAAAAAATGTTATTGTGGGATATCCATAAGAGATAGACATATACCATCGCGGAGTTTTCTGTAGACCTATTCAATGTGTAAAATACTTAGTACATTATTTTAATAAATCTCGTAGGGTTCAGCCTGCGTTTGCAATGTAAGCGGAAAAAATTTAATTATTTACGACATCACATTAAAAACCTCAAAAATAACAGTATTTCTCCACTATTTAATGGATGTTATTATACATATAAACCTTCCTCTTCAATCACTCTATCTATTAAAAAAAACCGCACCAAAATCCGTTGCGTAGTTTTGAAGATTTAAGCATACATAGGGACATGGGGACAGAGAAAGCGACTTTGTTTTATATTATGTAGTGATATACACGTTCTTTAGTCTTCTTTTACGACTCCCACGTACACGCTAGAGGGTGGTGAATTAAAGTCTTACTCCGTCATCACACGCTATCCATTGTATATGGAACTCCCCAATAGAGAATAATGTTTTAATCACCATGGTTGGAAGATGTAGTCGATTTTTATGTATCCGGCAAAAAAATTACATACATAGATTCATGCCTCTTACCCATAGGAGTAGGTAGAGATTACTTCCCTTAACTTGTTACGATCTTGTCATACCAACTTATGAATAAGTTAATTTATGGAAACTACGAATTTTATCGCGTTTGTATTTGACTTTGAATTATCCGATGTTTCGTAGACTTTGTAGCGTTCACTATGAGTGAATGTTGCGAAACGTCGGACAATCAAAAATAGACACGATACAATCCGTAAAGTAGTTTTATTTACAATGTGTAATACTTACGTACACGTCAGAATTCATTAATTTATCAAAATTACGTCCATAGAAATATCTTGCCTGATAAATGCTAATAAAATAATAATTTATTGTGAAGTTTTACCTAGCCAAACTGAGGACTATAGTCCATAAAATATAGGATGATCTCTGTGACAGTTGTCCCTAGTGCTGTCACGCTTACTATAAAATCCGTAGTTTTTTATCGATAAAACTCTTTATTTTTATAATTGTGATTTTCTATTATAATTAAAATACAATCAATGAAAATCTTTTTAAATTTATTTCAAACAAAAACTGTGTTTTTGACTGTTTTAATTATTCAATCAAGATCTAGGTCACTATTATCGGACGCGGGTGATGTGACCGGGGATTAGTCGGTCACCCGCCGAGAGGTCGACCGCGTGAGGAAATATCGACGTCCTCCCCGAAGGGGAGACGTCGGTCGATGGGAGGGTATCCCAATAGGGGGTATTCCGTCGGGCCGACCACTGATGTCAAGTAACCCTGCTCCGGTGGTCGGCCCAACGACGAAGGCGACGTGGTTTTCAGGTGGGTTGCGTGCTTAAGCCCCTCTGTCGCCCCGGACGGAGTGGTGCGGAGGCGCGCCGACCGCAGTCCACCCACAAAAAAAAGGTCACTATTATCGTCATCACTGGAGCGTTCCTGCAAGAACATTTATAATTTTTTCCAAAATAGGGACAGTCATTAGATCAATCGATCAATTACGACTGTTTTATAAATAAATATGTCTAGTTTATTGACAATAATGCGTACATTATATTATCATTTACTCTGAGATGCAAAGTAGTTTTTTAATGTTTTATTAATTTAATTTATGTATTTTATAATGTAACTGTCTGTTTTAATTGTAAAAAGGATGTTGAAAGTTTTATATAGGTACTGTATTGGGTTTATTTCTTTCGTGAATAATGTAATAAAGATCGGTTATAGATTTACGTATATCGACTGTCACATCTCTTTTTTATTTTCAGTCCAGTAAGACCTTGTACGTGCGTAAGCGTCATTTATGTATAAGATGTTTACTAGGTATTTTAGTACTTATGAGGTACATTTTAGGCATGAATATTAATATTTTTATATTTATAATGTATTGCAATTCAATTGCAACAAAACTGGCACGAAAATAATGAAAATATATTTGATACAAAATGAAATTGAAAACATGTCGCTCGTTCAAATTTACTTCGTTGGTTTCATTGATATCTGTCATAGAGATCAAGCTATATTTTATGGACTATAGTTGAGTATACTAACAGTCGTGCAATTAAAGTCTATATTCGACTTACAGTCATCACTAATATTATCATCATTCAGCGTATCGCCGTCCACTGCTGGACGTAGGCCTCCCGCATGTTACCCCACAAAGTACGGTCCTGTACCGCCTGCATCCAACGACGCCCAGCAATATTCATCAGGTCCTCTGTCCACTTAGTGGAGGGGCGTTCTACATTACATCGTCGACGAGCGATGTGTCCTGCCCATTGCCACTTCAGCATGCTAATACGTCGTGCTATCTGTGTTACACCAGTTGTTCTACGTATTTCTGCACGCCGGATTTTATCACCGTGCCCTCTCCATAGTTCTTGTAGCGACTAGTTAAATTATAAATTGTTTAATTATGTATTAAATGTAAAGGAAAACGTTGTGGGAAAACCTTCACGCTTGAAAGAATTTACCAAGGCTTGTGAGGTATTACAAACAAGTTGTGAATGCCGGTAAACACGGGCAAAAGGTTTGTGGCAGACTGCGATACAGTATTATTAGGCTGGATGCGATTTAGCCAAATCATCATCATTTCAGCCTATAGCCGTCCACTGCTGGACGTGGGCCTCCCTTATGTTACGCCATAGTGTGGTCCTTTACCGCCTGCATCCTAAGACGCCCGGTAACTTTCATCAGGTCGTCGGTCCACCAAGGGTTGGGTTTATTGACGTCCTACACTGCGCTGTCCGATACCTGGCCGCCACTCGAGAAACTTTACCGAGAAATATTTAAGACAGCAACTTGTCTATGTCCCTAGTATTGTAAACGTCCAGAAGCGCAAATTACCACTTACTTCGAGGTGGGCTGATTGTTCATTGGAATTCGCAGTATGGTGACAAATAAAAATACAATTCACCACCCCCTGTCTTGCCCATAGATGTTATAAAAGACAACTACGGCATTATAATATGTATATAACAAAGAGAAGGTAAATTCGAAATCAAACCCTATATCAAACACGTTCTATTGTGGAGGAGGCTCGAGTCCAATAGTAGGACTAATTCATAATATCTGGTTGATCGAGCTTCGCTCGGAATATTTTTATCGAATTTATTTAGATATATATTAATAAAAAATAAATAATGAAAAATATATAAAAAAATTACAAAAAGAGAATAATAATAACACCGAGATTGGAACCGACGCTGTTTGAATGTCAACAAAATCAAAATTAGAACCTGTCAACTTCCCATCTGAGGTATCGTAACTCATGACGTTGACAACGAAATTTCAATTCATATTCTTTTAAAATTTTATGTCATTGTTTGTTTTGCTAAAAACACGGACAAAACAACATTTTCTATAAATAAAACCTAGCTAGATCGCTTTTTTGGACCCGAAACCTCTAGTATGTCAAGTTTCAACAAAATCGTTGGAGCCGTTTTTCCGAGATCCTATATATATATATATACATATACAAGAATTGCTCGTTTAAAGAGATAAGATAGGTAAGTCTACGTAATTCTCTTGCCCGTGTATGTAGTAAAAGACGAATAAGTGATATAATATGCATATAACATCTATGCAAAAGATGGTAAACTCGAAATAAAACCCTATAGCAACCTGTCTGATCAGCATGGTATAGTAAGGTCAATTTCCCTCCTACTGTGGAGGAGACTCGAGCCCAACAGTGGGACGTATATTAGCTGAATTAAGTGAATGAAGATGTTATCTGCATATCTCTTAAAAATCTGTTACGATATTCGTGAGATAGGGGGATTCGTAAGATAGGGGGTGGTGAATTGTATTCTTACTCCGTCACCACACGGAAAACTGACTTAAACTTAAAATCATCATCAACATCGCAGCCCACATACGTCCCACTGCTGGGCGCGGGCCTCCTCCACAATGGGAGGAAATTTGACCTATACCATGCTGGTCAGACATGTTGGTATGTTTCGTTTCGAGTTTTCCATCTCTTGCACAGATCTTATGAGCATATTATATCCCTTAGTCGTCTTGTACGACATCCACGGGCAAGATAGGGAGTGGTGAATTGTATTCGTACTCCGTCAACACATGGAACTTAAAATAAACACACCGAATTTACTAAAGAATGTTATATAATTGTTATAAACTCATTTGCAAAAAAAAACGGGCGGTTTTGATTTTCATTCATATTTAAAAAGATACAATACCAAAAAGGTTTCAATCGTTTGTACACGTTACTGGCCGGTTTTAAAAATGCTGTGGTATTTAAAAAAGTACGTTCTAAATTCAATTTTTCATTTGATGTTCATTTTTACAGAAAACCCCTTTTTATCCTACATTTTTGGCGCGAAGTTCCAGAAGTTAACATCGACTTTCATAACTTTTATTCAATTTTTATCGATTAATTTCATATCCTTGACTGTCAAAGCTTTATTTAATGCTGTTTGGCTGTATCAAAAATGGTAGATAAAGTGGTAAAAGCTACCAAAATTATCGCGCTGCTTGAAGAGGGTTGCAGCCAATGTTTCGTGGCTAGGAGGCTAAATGTTAGTCGCTCGACAGTCCAAAGGACCTGGCAGCGATATCAGGAGACTGGTTCCGTCGAGAGAAGGCCTGGTTCTGGAAGAAAACCATGTACCCAACCACGGGATGATCGTTTTCTTGTGAGTCGCGCATTGAGAAATCGCAAATCTTCGTATGTGGATCTTAAGAACAACCTCCAAGAAGTAAGAAATGTGCATATTAGTCTATGGACGGTCAGGAGGAGGCTTCTCGCTGCCAATATACGCAGTCACCGCCCGGCCCGCGGCCCCAAATTACTCCGTGAGCACAGAGTTCACAGGCTTAGGTTCGCTAGAAATTGTGAATCATGGACTCAAGACGATTGGAATAGGGTTTTGTTCTCTGATGAAGCCAGGATATCTCTGTTCGGTGAAGATCGACGTCGGCGAGTGCTAAGAAGACAAGGAGAACGCTTTGCAGAGGCATGTTTCGAAGAAATCACACCTTATGGTGGGGGCTCTGTTATGTTTTGGGCAGGAATAAATTCAATGGATCGTACAGAGTTAGTCTTCATTGAAAACGGCTCACTGACTGGGCATCGATACATAACGGAAGTTCTAATTTCTCATGCACAACCCGCATTGGCCGCTCTAGGTGAAGACTCGATTTTTATGGACGACAATGCTCGCGCCCACCGATCCCGCGATGTTAATGCGTATGTGCAAGAGGTCGGCATTCGTCGTTTGGATTGGCCAGCTCGAAGTCCCGACCTCAATCCCATAGAGCATGTCTGGGACGTTCTGAAACGGCGTGTGAGATCAGTACACCCGGCTCCGCAGACCATCAGAGAGCTGAAGAATGTGATTACTGCGGAGTGGGAACGTATTCCGCAAGCAAGTATCCGGGATATACTCGCTAGCATGCCCAGACGAATTCAAGCTGTGATTTTAGCTAGAGGGGGTCACACTCGATACTAAACATTTATCTGCTTTTACTTTATTAAAGAAAAACAAACAAAAAAACTTTTTTATTTTTACTTCATGAGCATATGCACTACTAGCGAATATACACTACTAGCGAGGTTTAGCATTATTTCCCATAAATTGTATCTAAATTTTATGAAATACTGATGAAAACGATTATTTTCTTATTAATTTAGCAAATTGTGTGGATAAAACTACCTATAATTATCAAACAAAGAAATATTAACATTTGAAATGGTTCATTGCTTAGGTGCCCGTTTTTTTTGCAAATGAATGTATATTAGAAATAATAACATTTCAGAATTGTCTACAGAATTTGACACCAGTTTATATTTAGTCTTTTGTTTGTGAAGTTGATCAGTACAATAATCTGACATAGGCCTTTCCCAAAGAAGTATATTGCACTTAACGACGCACTTGCCAGTCGTGTTGGCGGTCAAAGTTGTAGAAAGTATCTTACACGAACGTTGGTCTTTACTTCCTTGGTATTTTTGTTCCCAGTTTTTACGATTTCTACGGGAAAATAAGGTGTGAGTATATTTTGTTCGAGATCTTTAATCACGATTCGGAATAAATGTAATTTAGATTTTCGATGTGAAACGACTATAGGCGAGAGTGAACCTGATCATTGGCGTGGCGTTAACGCCACGCTTGAATATGTAAATTGGTAACGAAAGCATAACCTCTTAGAATTTTGTACAACGCTATCTAGTGAGCTTAAAATAAATTATTAACCTAAACATATATCTATAGTGTATACTTTTTTTTGGGGTGGGTTACGATCGGCGCACTCCTCGCACCACTCCGTCCGGGGCGACAGAGGGGCGTAAGCACACATACGCAACCCACCCGAACACCACGTCGCCTTCGTCGTTGGACCGACCACCGGAGCAGGGTTACTTGTCATCAGTGGTTGGCCCGAACCTATAGTTTATACTAATGAAAATAAATGTTTATTGAATAAAAATCATAATTTTCTGGAAAAATCGTAATACTTTATTTATTAATACTTTATGCCATATTAGTTCCTGTCGTAATCTGTTCTTTGATCCATATATACTTGTACAAATTAATTGCGATGTTTCACATCTGCCAGGCGTCATTGGCTCCTCTTTTTTTTATTACTTTAGAATTTCACTTTTTTAATCATAAGTGATGCGATAGTGTACTTTTATTACGTTTTAGTATGGAGAAAGTAAATAATTATTATTATGTAATAATCACGCGTTATACTATTGTGAACAATGCCTTGATGGCAACGGCCACTAATACTCGACATTGTTCAAGGGTGTCGTAAAAGCAGACTAACATTTTCATAGGAAATTGGAAATGATATTTCGAGTTTTGTGAACATTGCCTTGATGGCAACGGCCACTAATACTCGGCATTGTTCAAGGGTGTCGTAAAAGCCGACTAACATTTTCATAGGAAATTGGAAATTATATTTCGAGTTTTCCTGCTCTTGATATGATCTGCATGTTGTAATCCGTTAGTCGTGTTTTACTACACCCACGTGAAAGAGGGTGTTGTGTTGTATTCTTACTCCGTCATCACACGGTATAGTGAATATTGAATACTAGCTTATGCCCGCTATTTTTGCGCCTCATGTCGCCCTAGCCGAGGCCGCGAGTGACGTGACCGGGGATTAGTCCGTCACCCGCCGAGAGGAGGACGTCGGTCGATGGGAGGGTACCCCACTAAGGGGGTATTCCATCGAGCCGACCACTAACGTCAAGTAACCCTGCTCCGGTGGTCGGTCCAACGACGAAGGTGACCTGGTGTTCGGGTAGGTTGCGGGTGTGCGTGCTTACGCCCCTCTGTTGCCCCGGACGGAGTGGTGCGAGGAGCGCGCCGACCGCAAACCCAAAAAAAAAATGCCCACTATTTTACCGCCCGTGATCAGGAACACTATTGTTTGAAACCTTGGTCAATCAAAGATCAAATACAAACGCGATAAAAAATGTAGTTTTATTTACGAATTATAAAAACAAGTGGTCGAAATTCGGCCATAATTCATTTAAATTATTTTTTATTCTACACTATTTTCTTTTAATTACCATAACCTAACATCTAGGAGTGGTAGGACCACACTGTCGACAGTTATCTGTCTACAGCCGCGGGCCGGTCCATCCGGAGCAGTACCATGCTCTCGCAGAAAATCGACGTCTGAGTAGTAGCAATTTGTTACTGCGCTTCGTTCGGTGAGCGAGAGAGCCGGAAGCCCAACTTTCTGAGGGTGATTGCGTGTGGAGAGTTTTGGTGGTGCCCTTGGTATCACCGAGCCTCAATGCACGCAATCACACTCCCTTCGCTTTCTTCGCGGTAGGCAACGGCCTTGTAAAGGTCCATGAGCGGCAGCAACACTTACCATCAGGTGTACTGTTTGCCACCGTTTGCAATAAAAAAAAAATCATCATCATCATCTCAGCCCGTATACGTCCCACTGTGGGGCTCGGGCCTCCTCCATAATGGAAGGGTAATTGACCTACTATACCACGCTGGTCAGACGTGTTGATATAGGGTTTTATAAAAAAAAAATAGTTATGTATAATTGTATATTAAGCAAGCTGTATTTCACTAATAACTAATACATAAATACAAATGTCTGTTAGACATTGTCATCATAATTATGATTGTTTGACATACTTATAGTTTGACCAGAGATTTTAACCGTAAACAAAAGTGTATAAGCGTGTGTGAGTGTGTATGTGTATCGATTGCATTAGTGTGCGTAACGCATTTTTTAATGAATTTAATGTATTTATAATGCAACATTATTTCAAATTTTAGTTTTATGCACTTCTCCTCAATATATTCTTCCACTGTGCTAAATTTCATATTTGTCCATCTGCATGATTTTCGTAAAAAGGGGTACAAATAGGGATGTGAAAACATAATCGATTTTTATAATATAAAAATCGATCGATTATCTAAATAATAAAAATCGATTTAAAAGGAATCAATTTTTTTTCTTATTAAAATTAATCGATTATTTTAGTATTTGCTTTTTTGTTTAAATTTAAAGTTTTCTATTATACAGTATATATATTAGAAAATAAAATCACTGCCTGATTTCCTAAAAAAAAAAGGTTACCACGATATTGCCAGGAAAAGTGCTCGATCAAATGTCAGTGTTTCTTACTATATTAGAAAATAAATCTCACATTTCCTAAAAAAAAGGTCAATCCAGTTGGGAGAAAAATTTTAAGAACTATGAATAGCAAAAAGATCATAAAATAATCGATTAATTATTTTTAATTAATCGATTTATTTTAAAGAAAAAATCTATTTTTTTTCCCTCCAAGTCACATCTCTAGGTACAAAGTTTTTGCTTCACGTATTAATACATATATGTACCTATATAGATTTTGAATCAAGTATCAAGACAATTAGTTCTCATTATACCATAGACCCTCGATACGGTGACTCCACCTACTGGTACGGTGCGCAGAAAATGCTGAGATACCCAAAAATATATAATAATAATATACGTATATATTCAATATTCCAGCCTTTCGACGTTTAAAGCTGGACGCAGGATTCCACCAGAAATGAAGGAATAGTGCCACAATCGCCGCGCTTGGCAGGCGCGTTAGCGATCGCAGCAAGCGAAGCGAGGACGGTCTCCTAAAGTTGACCCAATAGACGTTGTTCTGTTCAAATCTAAAAAGCATGCAGCGCCGCCTAACCGTTCCAATTATTAATCTAAACCATTCTCAAATCCGTCGGATCAGCCACATAGCCAATAAAATCATCAAAATCGGTACAGCCGTTTAGAAGGAGTTCAATTAAAACTCTTAAGGAGTTCAATAAATTAAAATGATTTCAGCGCTACATACTGGGTTAAATTGTGAATCACACAAAAAATTTCCTCTACATCGGTCCAGCCGTTTATGAGGAGTTCAGTGCCATACATACGTACACAAGAAATTTATTTATAAAGATATAAAAATTTCGCATATAATTACAATCAAACAGGTGCTTAAAATACATAGTTATTTTAAAATAAAACAATAATGCCACACGTGGTTTTATTTTGATTATCATGTGCTATAAACTTCACGGGAGATAAAATAGTAATCTATTTAAATCATTCAAATCTTTCTTATATTCTAACTAGCAACTCGCCCTCGCTTCGGTTGCAGTCGCCTTACCCGCGTAGTTCCCGTGGGAATACCGGGATAAAATATAGCGTATGTTACTCCCTGATATTATAGCTTTCCATTGGTGAATGAATTTTTGAAATCGGTTCAGTAGTTTAAGCGTGAATGCGTAACAAACAAACTTACTTTCGAATTTATAATATTAGTAAGGATGCATATTATTAGAGACACGGTATCGAAAAGAAAGTATCGATACTGTACTCTTGAGTCGAATAAAATGTATCGATACTTCAAAGTATCACAGAAAATACACAATTCAGCACCCCCACAACCCTCTTCCCCCCCCCCCCCTCTTTTGTATGTCGTAAAAGACGACTAAGGGACATAATATGCAGATAACATCTATGCAAAATAATGAAAACTAAATGAAACCCTATGCCAACACGTCTCTGACCACGCGACGGCGACCGAAGTCCCGGGACAGGGACGTCGAGAAGTGAGAGTACCCGAAAGGGTATTCCGTCGGGCCGACCACTGACGACAAGTCACCCTGCTCTGGTGGTCGGCCCAACGACGAAGGCGACGTGGGTACGGGTGGGCTATGGGCCCGCGCGCCGTCATTCCGTCGCCCCGGACGGAATGGACCGCGTGTGCGCTTACCATGCTGTCTCTCAACGGAACAAGTTATCTCTAACTTTAACTCATATTGTTAAGACATCTTTTTTGAGTTCCTTGAGCATGTAGTATTCGAGGCCGCCATCATACAGCAATAAGACACTTTTTTAAATCATAATATCATCACAGCTCATATACGTCCCACTGCTGGGCTCGAGCCTCCTCCACAATGGGAGGGCAATTGCCCTACCACATTTTTCCGGTCAGACATGCTGGTATAGGGTTTCAGTTCGAGTTTTCCAGCTCTAGCATTGATGTTATATTCATATTATATCACTCCATACGCTATGACTCCATACGCGGGGTCGTGACGTAGCGTACAAGGCAACTTTATTGTATAGCGGTGGGCGTGTGTAATCGCTTGCACGCATTTAGTATTTTTGGCTTCATACTTTTGATCACTTAAGTACCGACACTATGCTTCTATATGGTATTATTCTAAGCACTTACTCGTCTTTTACAACATCCACAGGTAAGAAAAGGAGTGGTGAATTGTATTCTTACTCTGTCGCCACACGGAATCATAATAATTATATATTTAATATATGATTTTATCAAAAATAATCCCTTGGGCAAGGTGCATGAATCGATTTTTCATTTACATGTCGTGTGAGACGGTAGATGTGTTTTGGTTGTGTGTGCGAGCGAGACGAAGTGTGTTTTATTAATGGGGTTGATTTTGACTTGTCTCACCCTTCACTCAAAGTTGACTGTCGATTTTTGATAACTACGTAGCCAATGTTTCCAGTATGGTAAATGAAATGTTTGATTTCTTAGCATTATTGAAAGTGAGTCCGCGGGAATTAGTCCGCCTTTCATAGGGAGGCTAACCACGCAAGGGCAAATTGAGATGGTAACACGCCGATCGGATCACCGAGGGCAATGACTCAATATCGGTGACCCACTCAAATAGGAATAGTTTAATATCAAATTAGTAGGTTTATTACAAGCTTTTATTTATTTTCACCTGTCCCGTTGTCTGTAATCAAATCTTGCAAGTTAAAATTGATCCACTTCCCGATTTCTGATTGAGCTGAAATTTTGCATGCATGTATAAATCAGATGACAATGCAATATAATTGTGACATAGATATGATCTGATGATGGACCTGGAAGCTGGCCATAAGAACACCGTAATTAAACGACGCAACCCTATCCGAGTTTGGGCTCATTTGATTCGTCTTGACGAGTACTTTGATACTATATGGTAACCAGGGTCTCATGATGGACCTGGATTTTTCACTTTTTAGCTTATTTTATTAACAAACAATAAAAGCTTGTTTTAAAAAAGGTTTTTTTTAATTTATTTTCTTTTAGAAAAACGCTATGTAATTTCGCCCGTTCTGGGGCTCGAACCCGAGGCCATCTCTTAGGAGATATTGCTGATTTTAATTATGGGAACAAAGCATTTAGTAAATAAAATTATAAAAAAAATATATACATTATGTTTACCTTGGGCAAAGAGTGCAATTGGGTAGATCCAACTTCGAAAAAGAAGTTAATCTAACTTAATTGGGCAGCGTTCGGGCAACTTAAGAGGATCTTCTCGTCCAGCATACTTGTGTCAGAAGACGCAGGTCTGCGACCAGTGTGTTGCCAGTGATGACCAAGCTCAAAGTCGCTCAGTAGGCTATGCTCGGTATTTCTCTGCGAGATAGAATCCTAAATACAGAAATCCACAAAAGAACGGATGTAACCGACATAGCACGAAGAATTAGCACGCTGAAGTGGCAATGGCAGGTCATAACGCTCGACGAACCGACAACCGCTAAGGAAGAAAGGTTCTTGGGTGGCGGTCACGTATCGCGACGCCTCCCCACTACGTGGACCGATGACCTGGTGAAACTTGCCGGGCGTCGTTGGATGCAGGCGGTACAGGACCGCACTCTGTGGTGTAACATGAGGGAGGCCTGCCGTCCAGCAGTGGACGGCCATAGGCTGAAATGATGATAATTAAATAAATTGCCCTATACATTCCGTGATGATAAAAGGTATAAATAAATGAGATTTAAGAATAAACTAAGACTGTGTCTATGTGATATAATATGTACATAACATCTGTGCAAGAAAAGGATTTAAAATGAAACCTTGTACCAACATGTCTGACCAGCCATATAGGTCAAATTCCCTATACCATAGTAGGTTAAATTCCCTTCCATGTGGAGGAGGCCCGAGCCCAACAGTGGGACGAATGTGGGCTGCGATGATGATGATGAAGACAGAAAGCTGCTTTATCTGCTAGGATAATGTCAGCTCCATGTTGGCCACGGTCGACAATGAACTCTGCACCGGTAACCGGCCCGGTGAGGCAGGTGAGGGAATTTGGTGGGTTATGGAGTTGTCGCCCATTCGTCCCTGGACCACAGCCTACACAAAGAAAGAGGATTTTTTTTGGGGGGTGGGTTGCGGTCGGCGCGCTCCTCGCACCACTCCGTCCGGGACGACAGAGGAGCGTAAGCACGCATACCCGTAACCCATCCCACCTGAACGACGCCTTCGTCGTTAGGCCGACCACTGGAGACAAAAAAAGAGGATGACGTCAGCTCTATCAAAAGCTACGATATCTGCTCTACCATGAGGTATATGGATAACGGATAACTGTCCATCTCTATATTATCAGCAACTTGTCGGGCCGACCACTGAAGTCAAGGAACTCTGCACCGGTGGTTGGTCCTCCGACGAAGGTGACGTGCTATCAGGTGGGTTACGGAGCCGCGCGCTGCCCCTCTGTCGCCTCGGACAGAGCCGGGCGACGGGTATTCTGACCGTAGTCCAACCCAAAAAAAAGAGTGTACAAAGTACGCATATCAGAAGTGAAACTCCTTCATATTGTAAATAAAACTACTTTTACGGATTATATCGCGTTTGTATTTGATTTATGATTGCCCGACGTTTCGAACACTTTGCAGCATTCATGGTCACGGGCGGACTAAGGTGTCTCACGTCCAACAAGTAATCGTTATTACAGACATTTACAATTATCTACCCGATACAGAAAATAGTTATAAATTTATTAAATTGTTACCCACATTTTAGTAGAAATTTATTGCCAGTGTAAGAAGAAAATGATTCTATATGAAAAAATTATATTGTTTATGGTTAGTAATTATTAAGTTTGTAGCAATTATTATTACAATTTGTTGATCTAAAACTAACAAAACTAATATACTACCACCGGATCGGAACGCGGCCACACTGAGAAAGATCCGGCAAGAAAACTCAGGGGACATGATGCTAAATTAATATTGATTTTTAATTTTAGATGCTTACTTTGTCTTACTAAAAGATTTTTGATTTATAAAATTATCTTTAACTATTATAATAATAGTTATAACGATTACTTGTTGGACGTGAGACACCTTAGTCCGCCCGTGACCATGAATGCTGCAAAGTGTTCGAAACGTCGGGCAATCATAAATCAAATACAAACACGATATAATCCGTAAAAGTAGTTTTATTTACAATGTGTAGTGCTCGCGTAAACATCAGATATCATTATGAAACTCCTTTATCTCATTCTCTCGCCGGTTGAATCCTATACATTTATGTGTTTGTGTTTCTATGGACTCACTATTTCGTTTCATGGAGTTTAAAATTACAACGATTCTAAATAAGTTTCACTTCAAAAAAAAAGTCTCGAAATTGTGAGACATTTAAGTAAGTCATATTAGGCATTATGAATTTGGTTACCTTTGCGTATAAAGATCGACAGAAAACTTCAGTTACTAACACACACATACACATCGCACGCACACATATAATAATTTTTAACGTTACCTATATGCATGTGTGTGTGCTATGTTTGTTTATATACCTTGAACTAATTATGTATGTAGTTATTTATATAGCGCGATTAATAAGTTTTGATAATTTTATATTTTTTTTAAGTATTTTTTATTTTTGTGTGACAGAGTAAGAATACTAATTCACCACCCCGTAACGCGTCCGTGGATGTCGTAACGACTAAGATATATAATATGCATATAACATCTATGCAAGTGAAGGAAAACTCGAAATAAAACCTTATACCAACTCGTCTGACCAACGTGATATAGTAGGTGAATTTCCCTCCTATTGTGAAGGAGGCTCGAGCCCAGCAATGGGACGTATATGGCCTGTGATGATGATGATGTTTTATTTTTTAAGGACAACTTAGCTTAGCAAATAAAACGTAGCGTAATATAATAGGTCAATTTCCTTTCCATAGTGGATGAGGCCCGAGCCCAGCAGTGGGACGTACATGGGCTATCATGATGATCAACAAAATGAAAGAAATAGACTTACTATACCACGTATGGTCAGACTAGGAATGTGAAAAATTATCGATTTTTATAAAAATCGATTTTCTATCCATTTTTTTTTTTAATAATCGATTTTTACAATCGATTATCAAAATAAAAAAAAATAGATTTTTTACTATTCGAAATTAATCGATTATTTACGGCCAGATTTCCTAAAAAAAAAAGTCATCACGATTGTTTCAATACTATATTAAAAAATAAAGCTCACATTTACTCAAAAAATAAATCGATTATTTTATAATCGATTTATTTTAAAGAACAATAAATCGATTATTTTCCCTCCAGGTCACATCCCTAGGTCAGACGTGTTGGTATTGGGTTTTTTTTCGAGTTTTCTATCTCTTGCATAGGTGTTATGTGCATATTATATCACTTAGTCGTCTTTTACGACACCCACGGACAGGATAATAGGTGGTGAATTGTATTCTTTCTTAGTCACCACAGAGATAATTCATTTACAATGAGGTATTCGATAGCAATGACATTAACAGCTTCTAAGTAATTTTCTTTCTAAAGTAGATCTAGATCAGTGTTATGTTTATATCTACGTCGCTGGTAATGTCTGCCTTCACACCTTCGAATACAGCAGCAATAAAATAATTTTCCCAATGAAGTGAATAAAAAAAATATCGAATATACAAATATTGAAAAAGCATCAAATTCTTAAAATTTATATCTAGCACAAAATTCAAAAATGTAATCCAAAATTTTTACTTTAATTATGAACTAGCAGTGCCCTGCGGTTTTACCCGTATAGTTCCTCTTCCCGTGGTAATATCGAGATAAATTATAGCCTATGTGTTATTCGAATATATAAGCTATATTATTGTGAAGTTTCATCAAAATCCATTGAGTAGTTTTTGCGTGAAAGAGCAACAAACATCCTCACATACATACAACCTTACGCGTTTATAATATTAGTAGGATTATCCAATGAATTATCTTCAAAATTCCATAATACTGTGCAAACAGCTAAAATAAATATTTTTACATATTTATATTTATACTAGCAACCCGCCCTCGCTTCGCTTCGGTTTTAGTCGTTTTACCCGCGTAGTTCCCGTTCCCGTGGGAATACCAGGATAAAATATAGCCTAGTTTACGCCCTGATATTATAGCTTTCCATTGGTGAAAGAATTTTTGAAATCGGTCCAGCCGTTTTAAAGATTACCCGGAACAAACAGACAGACAGACAAAAATTTTTTAATTGCTATTTTAGGCATAGGTGTCGTGCAAATAACCGTGTGAGCATGAAAAAAGCCTATTATTTTGACATTACAAACAGACACTCCAATTTTATTTATTGGTATAGATTAATTGTATATTTCTCTTTATTGCCAATGGTGACAAACGAGCAAGCAGCACACCTGATAAGTGATACTGCCGCACATGGACCTTTGTCATACCAGGGAAATAACTACCGCTATGGATCTTAGCAATACTAGAGGAACAGCTAGGCCGTTGCCTACCGCGAAGAAAATGCTTTTCTTAAACCTCGTTTAAAGAAGGACATGTCATAGCGCTCGGGAAATACAACAGCACTTAGTTCAGTCCAGAGCCTGCACGTAAGTGGGAGAAATGATCGCCGAAAACGTATGCTTGCGATGACCCAGGCGATGCAAGGATTTATTCCTTAGTATAAAGTGTTATCTTTATAAAAAAGATAAAAAACGTAATAAAAATAGTTTTGATGTGTAACATCTATAAGTGAATGTGATCGTTGGCGTGGCGTTAACGCCACGCTTGGATTAATATACATTTGTGTAGCGAAACCATAACCAGTTTTAGAATTATGTACATTGCCATTTAGTGAGCTCAAAATATATTATTATTAACTTAAACTATAGTGTATACTAATGAAAATAAATGTTTATTGAATAAAAATCATCATTTGCTGGAAAAAATAATATTTTATTAATACTTTATGCCATATCAGTTCCTGTCGTAATCTGTTCTTTTATGCATATATATTTGTACAAAATAATTTCAATAATTCACATCTGCCAGGCGTCCTGAGCGACGGCGCCCTTTTTTTTTCAAAAACAGTAAAAATGCATGACAAATAAAATACTTATAAATAGTATTGAAAAATATATATTGCTACACCTTCAGTGTGGTGACGGAGTAAGAATACAATTAACGAACCCCCCCTCTCTTTCCCATGGATGTCGTAAAAGACGATTAAATATGCATATTACCTTAGAATAATAACATATAGAAGGTAAGTCCACGCACAAAAAGTGAGGCATTTCAATTGGAGCCTAATGGAGCTTACGCCGGAACCGTTCCGTAATGTACAAGTCATTGCACTGCACGAACGTACGCAACTCTTAAAAAATAAATAGGTAATTATGACGGCTTGTGCATTCAAATGGTGCCACAACACATTTGAAAAACATAAAAAGGTTTTTAACATTACTTTTAAAAGTATTTCTACGATTTATGTTAATAAAAACAAAATTTGATTTCATAATTTGTATAGTGGTTTCCGTGTGTACGTGTGTAATCGTCGGCCCGCCATTAGTATTTTAGATTCAAATTTTTAAAGTTCTAAGTACTGACACTATCCTTCTATACGTTATTATTCTAAGGCATATTACATTTATGCAAGAGAAAAAAAACTTGAAATTAAACCCTATACTAACTTCCTCTGACCCGTGTGGTATTGTAGGTCAATTTCCCTCCTATTTTGAGGAGGCTTGAGCCCAACAGGGAACGTATATGAGTTAAATTGATGATGATAATTGTTACATGGTTCTTACTTAATATGTGCAAAGTCATTATAGATACAATTAACGGTGTTATAAATGTCTTTTATCAGCATTTAGGCTAGGGATGTGACTTGGAGAGAAAATAATCGATTTTTGAATAATTGATTTTTTGTTCTTTAAAATAAATCGATTATAAAATAATCGATTAATTAAAAATAAATAATCGATTATAAAATAATCGATTTTTTTCTCCCAACAGGATTATGATGACCTTTTTTTTTAGAAAATCTGGCAGTGAATAATCGATTAATTTCGATCGAATTTCGAATAATAAAGAATCGATTAATAATCGATTTTTATTATTATGATAATCGATTGTATAAATCGATTATTTTTTGTAATAATCGATCTATTGCAGTTACTCCTAATATGGCCAATGAAGTCACAATTCACAAGATGTTATTATCTATATAACCACTGAGAAACTATAATAAACACAACAGTTCAAAATAAACAACAAACCACTTGACCAAGTTATATTAAGTGGTCACTTATGGTGTTAAAAACTATATCGTTTCGCCAATTACATTCATTTATCAATGAACAGTAATAACCATCAAAGAACACCTCATTTGGGAGGATTTTCTAAGGACAACATTTAGAATTCATTCATTCATTTCATCCTTTCGCCGTCCACTGCTGGACGTAGGCCTCCCTCATGTTACGCCACAAAGTGCGGTCCTGTGCCGCCTGCATCCAACGACGCCCAGCAACTTTCACCAGGTCGTCGTTCCACCTAGTGGGGGGCGTCCTACACTGCGTCGTCCAACACGTGGTCGCCACTCGAGAATCTTACTTCCCCAGCGGTTGTCGGTTTGTCGAGCGTATTTCGAATTCTATCTCGTAGAGAAATCCCGATCATAGCTCGAACACTACATTTACTTAGCATTTTACGTGCTAGACAACAAATTATTTGCGTGAAAAAGATTTACTACATGTGAGATTTGAACCCACAATTAATAAGCCGCGAGCCGGTCCATCTGAGGTAATATCACACTCTCGCAGAATTTCGACGTTTTTTTTTTTTGTGGGTGGGCTGCGGTCGGCGCGCCTCCACACCACTCCGTCCGGGGCGACAGAGGGGCTTAAGCACGCAACTCCCGAAAACCACGTCGCCTTCGTCGTTGGGCCGACCACCGGAGCAGGGTTACTTGACATCAGTGGTCGGCCCGACGGAATACCCCCTATTGGGGTACCCTCCCATCGACCGACGTCCCCCCCTCGGGGAGGACGTCGGTCTTTCCTCACGCGGTCGGCCTCTCGGCGGGTGACGGACTAATCCCCATCGGTCACATCACCCGCGGCCTCGGCTAGGGCGGCATGAGGCGCAGGTAGTTGCGCAGAATTTCGACGTCTGAGTAGTATAATTTACTGTACTTCGTTCGGTGAATGAGGGACCCGGTAGTACAACTTTCTAAGGGCTTTGCGTCTGGTGGGTTTTGGTGATGCCTTTATATCACCGAACTTCATTGCATGCATTTACACTCCGTTCGTTTTCTTCACGGTAAGCAGCGGCTTAGCAAAAATTCATAAACGGCAATATCACTTACCATCAGGTGTACTGTTTGCTCGTTTGCCACCGTTTCAAATAAAAAAGTACATAAGCATTTTCTAGTATTTCGCATAGTAAACGTTACCCATTAAGATGACAATTTGAGTCACATTTTGGTTTACTTACCCATACTGGCCTAATTCCTAAGATGGTCGTAACGGATTTGTATTAAATATGGATTCAAAACCCTCATGTCCTAACCATTTTTTGCTCGCAAATCAGTTCTTATGTTTTTACTAAGCTGTCCGACAGGTTAGACTGATTTTAAACCTTCTTCTAGAACACGTTCATTAATCAGAGCACCGGGCGGAACTGTAATACGTTGGCATAAAGATTTTTATGCCATCTTCATTAATCTCAACTCGTGCAACTGTTGGGTTCGCGCCTTCTCCACGAAGTGAAGGATATTGACCTATTATACCACGCTGGTCAGACGGATTGGTATAGAGTTTTATTTTGAATTTACCATAATGTTATTTGCGCAAGTCCCTTAGTCGTCTTTTACGATTACACGGATAATTAATCGATCGTTATCAGCAACTATACTTAAAATTTAAGCAACACCTAGGGCAATATTAATGTTTGGTTGATGTTATGATTCTGATGATATTCATCCATTAGCTACCTAGCCCACCGTTGGACAGATGTCTACTCATCTCAGCCCATATACGTCCCACTGTTGGGCTCGGGCCTCCTCCACAATGGAAGGGTAATTGACCTACTATACCACGCTGGTCAGACGTGTTGGTATAGGGTTTTATTTCGAGTTTTCCTTCTCTCGCATAGATGTTACATGCGTTTTATATCCCTTAGTCGTCTCGTACGATCACCCACGTGAAAGATACGGGGTGGTGAATTGTGTTCTTACTCCGTCACCACACGGAAAGTCACGGTATATCTACTCAAAAGCCGAAAATGATATCCTCACCACACCTTTTTTTTTTGTTTGGGCTATGGTCCGAGTCAAGGCCCAACGTATTCCCTCCTCTTCGCCATTGAACCGACCACCGTTAATGAGTTCCTTGTCGTCCGTGGACAGCTCAGCGGTATATCCTTTCGGGTACCCTCCCTCCCTAACGATCATCCTCGGACGCCCTTACGCAAACTTCACTGCGGGTTACGGACCCCGATCGAGTCACCCGCGGGTCATCACCACACCTTTTTTTTTTTTGTAGATGGGTCGCGGTCGGCGCGCCTCCGCACCACTCCGTCCGGGGCGACAGAGGGGCTTAAGCACGCAACTCCCGCGACCCACCCAAAAACCACGTCGCCTTCGTCGTTGGGCCAACCACTGGAGCAGCGTTAACTTGTCGTCAGTGGTCGGCCCGACGGAATACCCCTAATTGGGGTACCCTCCCATCGACCGACGTCCCCCCGTCATCACCACACCTGCCAGAAGTTTTGGTAATTGTACGTTTATAGCGATCTCTTCACCATACATGTTCAAAATCTAGAAATAACTACTTGCCGCTGTGGCCCGAGTGCTATGACATGTCGTTCTTTAAACGAAGTTTAATAACAGCACTTTCTTTGCGGTGGCAGTGGCCTAAAGAGTGCTCCAAACACATTCTGATGATCCCAAAAAAAAGTTTCACAGTTCCCACAGGGAAAGTAAAAGGTAATATATTTGTATGCTTATACCGTCACAACACGGGAGTTGAGTGACGGAGTAAGAATATAATTAACCACCCCCTATCTTAAGACTGTTAAGGGATATGCATATTGTGCACATAACATCGATACAAGACGGAGAAAAATACAAATGAGACCTATGATATGATATATGAGACAACATGTCCGACACGCGTATTATAATAGGCCAAATCCCCTCCACAATGGAGGCCATCATCATATTACAGCTTATGCATAAGTTCAGAGGGTGTCACTATCAGTTGTCTGTCCGTCAACTGATTAGTGCCACTACGGGCGCGCGATCCCGGACTGCTTCAGCTGCTGCTGTTGTCTCTCTTTCCTATATCCCATGACAGTAGTATCCTTAACCCATTTTCTTCCTTACTCGTCCACCATGTCCCATCCTTTTCCCCATAAACGAGAATTCCCGAGGAGGGTTGGCGTCAGGCGGGCGGCCGGCCATAAAATTAATAGCCGTATCTTTTTTATAATATGGTTTTGAGGTAAAAACATGTTGTGCCGACACCACTTAGCGTGGGACGAGGGCAGGCAAATGATGATAGGTACCTCCCATTGATAGGCTCGAGCCTCCTCTGCAATAGAAGGAAAATTGTGTCACCATACCATGCTGGATTGGTATAGGATTTCATTTCGAGTTCATCTTATGGATGGAACTAATCTGCCTATTGTAATCCCTTAGTAGTCTTTTACGACACCTATGGGCGAGAAAGGGGATGGTGAATTGTATTCTTATTCCGTCGCCACACGGAAAGTTTTCTCCCTTGGATAAGAATACAATTGTCACCCTCAAAGTTGTGATAATCTGCTCAGAATCTTACCAGGCGAGAAGACAACGGCTTTGTATTGGAAAGCGTAAAAACACCTCGATCAACCAACCCGTTAGCTAGATGTGACGATTACTGTACTCTCAATTGTAGAGGGGGTTTATGTCCAGTCTTGAACGACGAAAGACTAGCTAGAAAAATGCCTTAACGATGGCTAAGGCATTTTAGTTTAATCGCCACATCAGGTAGGAGCGTTGGGGAGGGACGGCAGCCAAAGGGGTATCCCTCTGGGCTGGCCATGTACGACAAGGAATTCGGTACGAGTGGTCGGCCCAGCGGCGAAGGGATTACGTCACCCTGGACGGAATGAACAACCATAGCTCACCGAAAAAAAGAATAGATCAGATAGCACCAGATAGCAATGTCACTAGTAGATATAGACCCATATTGTCGGCTTTTACGACACCCACAAACAATGTCTCTAAAACACACACACACATATATAAATTAATATAGATCACCTGTAAGTATCAAAATGATATGGTCGTAGTATATATCTAGACGTCGCGTTCACACATAGACGTTTTATTGTCTTCACCGACACGCTTACGTGAGATGCGTACATTTGCATGTGTGTGTTCAAACGCGCTACGGCGTATATGAATAAGGTGATAAGTGCGTTTTATTTCAATTTTTGATTATTTAATATTTTTATATTGTGATTGATTTAATGAAATTTATACATCTAGACAAATAAATAAAATTTATGTGTTTTTATAATGTCAAAATACTGGGCTTTTTTCATGCTCACACGGTTATTTGCACGATACCTTTGTCTAAAAACACGGTTTAAAAATTTTTGTCTGTCTGTTTATTTGAGGTAATCTTCAAAACCGCTATATATATATATATATATATATAAGAAGTAACTTAGGCTATATTTTATCCAGGTATTCCTACGGTAACTATGCGGATAGGGCGACTGAAACCGAAGCGAAGCGAGGGCGGGTTGCTAGTAGGTGAAACAATACATAAACTTTTTTTTGCTCAAATTGCCCAGAGGATGACGCAAAGAACGCCATTGAACTCTATAACCTGTCGCATTGGATTATCGAATTTGAGTTGATCACTAATATCGAGTCTTTGACTTTGAAAGTGTACGTCGGCAGAAACAGTTACAGTTATGGTAAAGATCTACAAGGGTGTCGTTAGACGTATGTATTTGAGTAGTGGCCATTGAAAAAAGACCGCTGAGAGAAGAGTTCAGCTACCCAGATGCGTATGTTAAGATAGATTTGTTGGTTAACAAGTATAGATAAGAAATAAGTCTATCAAGAGAAGTCGAAAAGCGACGCTGGTGACAGAAACAATTAGGAGCAAGAGATTGTCTCGTTATAGACATGTGATGCGGAGGAATGACAGGCACGTAACAAGAATGGTTATCAATATAAATATCTATAAACGTAAAACGTGGCAAACTCAAAAAAGATGGATTTATTATGTGAATGAAAGGAATGTGCTGATATCATGACTGTCAGGAGTCTATGGAAGGTAAAGATATGCTGTGCTGTCCACACTTAGTTTGGGTCATTCCCAACTTATGTCATGTTCTCATGGGCATATTAATGACGACATAACATAATATGTAAGGTTGTTGAATATGACAGCACTACACCGCACTTTATGGCTATCTATGAGGGAAACCAATCAGTGAACAGCAATAGCCTGACTGTTACATAGGCATGTGTATATTGCCGGATGTCAAGGATTTGGTATTAGTGGTCGACCTAAGGGCGAAGACGAGGGAATAAGGTGAATTATAGGGTCGTGCGGCCTTCCTTTCGTCACCCTGGGACAGGTGGCATGCCGAATAATAGCCTGCCGAATAATAGCCTGCCGAAAAATATGAAGGGTTTTGTATAGTATCATGTATTGTATTCTTGTGTTCAGGAGTTTTGACAATACAATGAACTACTAATGCCCCATTCTGAATTTAGATTGATTGTTAACTCGATATTTGTATATATTAGTGTAAAACTTAGTCCGAAATGCTGGCCATTTAAAAAGAAGTATAAACACAATAATTCGCTGACTAATCATATTGATTTAGGTTTCATTATTAGTTTTCCTTCTCTTGCTGTGATTTAAACTACTTATGTATCTTATCAATCGTCTCTAAAAACAGCATGGAGATACAGTAACTAAGGGTATTGTACACATCATTGATTCGTTAATTTCAGCTTATACACGTCCCGCTGTCGGGTTCGCACCTCCTCCACAATAGGAGGGAAATTGATCTACCGTACCACGCTGGTCAGACGTAATAGTTTCATTTCAAATTTTCCTTCTCTTGCATAGATGTTATATGCCTATTTAATCCCTTAGTCGTCTTTTATAACACCCACAGAAAAGAGAGGGAGTAGTGAATTGTATTCTTACTCCGTCATCACACAGATGATTGTATATATATTTTTAATCAATTTGCTTAAGTATATATTTCCCACCGAAGATAATAGCTCTAGATCAATGGTCCACCCAAATAACGATAGAGACATCGTCATACAGTGCGGCAGGTTATAGAGTTGCATTTCGTCCCCTCTACCGCCTCGGACGGTTTGGGTGGTTTGTGACTGAATCATACTCATAAAGAAATTAAATTCGCCAAAGCAGTCTTGATAATGCGCTTTCGCATAATTAACCCACTAACTTGTAGCGGTTGGATTATATAACTCCGATTAATCTTACAAAAACCCATCATTCACCCCCTTTAAAAATAAGACGTTAAAATAGTTCTGAAATAAATCAAATTATATAACTTCATATGAATTTTATCACGTATTGATGTTTTTCCTTAACGGGCATTGTAGTGTTATTTTTAAGCAAATGTCACGGTTTTCCTGTAACAAAATATAATTTATCGTAAATTAATGATTAAGAAGCACATATTAGGTTGTGCCATAATAACACAAATTGTGGAACAAAATCCTGGAACTACATGACTGAGTTCTCCACTTCGTTCCCCACTTTCAGAAATCGAGTTAAGTGATCTCTGTTCGTTTGTGTTGGATTGTCATCTGATATCAGTCAGTTAAACTTTTTTTTGCAATATGAATCAGATAAAAAATTAAAAATCATCATTCAGATTTTCGCTGCCCACTGCTAGACGTAGACCGCTCGAATAGAACACCATATAGCGCAGTCATTAATTGGAATAGTTATTTGCATTAACGCCAGGATATCTAAACGGGTCGCAATTAGATATCACACGTTTCCTAGTTGACTGAGGCATTACCAAAAGTATAGGCGACAATGCCTATACTTTTGGTAATGCCTTTTTTTTTTTTTTTTTTTTTGGGTGGGCCATGGTAAGCGCACGGGCGGTCCTGTCCGCCCGGGGCGACGAAAGGACGGCGCGCGGGCCCATAACCCACCCGTACCCGTCACCTCGTTGTTTGTTGGGCCGACCACCGGAGCAGATGTGACTTGTCTTATTGTCAATACTTTTGGTAATGCCTAAGTTTATTTTTACGATTTAAATAGGTAATTTATAGTGTCACCAAACAGAATAATAAAAAAAGTGTGTGTACAAAGTGCGCATATCAGAAGTGAAACTCCATTATCATTTATCCTCTATCCTTTATCCTTCATGCTTTATCCTTTTCCTTATTCTCTCCGGCTGAATCCTATACATTTACGTGTTTGTGTCTCTATGGACTCACTTTTTCGTTTCATCGAGTTTGAAATCACAACGATTCTAAAGAAGTTTCACTTTAATAAAACCATGTACTAACCATTCTGAGCAGCGTGGGACAGTAAGATCAATTTCCCTCCAATTCTAAATTGGATTTAGGACCAGTAGGTATGTATATGAGCGGAGATGATGATCACTATATCATCGTATGGTATGCCTTTTTGACTTTCTTGTCAATTCATATACGGCACATTATTGAGCAATTACATTTTCTAGATAACAGTAATTATCCCACTGTCTTACGACTGACCATATGTTTTGTCAAGTTCTTTTCTTGCAATGATATAATATTTCAGGGAAGGAGGATTTCTCGGGCAAATAAGGAGTGGTAATAACTGAACGATTTCTGTGTGGTGACAAAGTAAGAATACAAATCACCACTCCCTATCTTGCACGTGGATGTCTTAAAAGACGACCAAGGCATATAGTAAGGATATAACATTTATGCGAGAGAGCAAGGAAAACTCGAAACAAAACCCTATACCAACCTGTCTAACCAGCATATTATAGTAAGGTGAATTTCCCTGCTATTGAGGAAGAGGTTCGAGCCCAACAGTATGAGCTGAAATGATGATAACAACTGAACGTGTTTATGCCATCACCACAGGAGAAAATGCAATCAATTGCAAAATGAAATTATAAATTTTAAAATCTTGATCCTTAAAAAATAATTTTTCATATACAGCATTACCTATCTGTCGCGAGCGTGTAATAATAATAATTTTTGTTTGTGTGCGAACGATGTTAGATTTGTATGTGTGTGTGGGGCTCGTGCCGCGTTTGCATCGTGTCATTGTCGGTAGTAACTTGTCTGTACGAGCGGATGGGCGAGTGGAATGCTCTGAATGTTTTCTAGCTTTGTTAGGCTATCTTTACAAGATCTATTTGGATTTACTTTGTAGATTACTTTTCATTCGACTCGGCGAAGCCCAACGGTGTGACTGTGTTTGATTTACCTGTTTATATGTCCGCATGAATGTTGTTGTCCGCATGAAAGCTGTGTGGTGGCGGCTTCGAATACTACCAACCCTTGCTTTGCTCGTGGGTGTCGTAAAAGGCGACTAAGAGCCCTAGATTGACCCGGACCAACTCCATCTGGTACCATTTGGGTCAAAGATTATATTCCCAAGGAGGGTTGACGTCAGGCAGGCGGCCGGTCATAAAAGTCATAGCCGAAACTTTTTGCAATATGTCAAAACAGATGACATATTGCGTCGACCCCAAGTAATTGGGATAAGAGCAGGATGATGATGATGTCCGCATGAATGTACTGAAAAGTTCAAGTGATTTTAGCAAATGATATGTCATTTTTTCTTCTTGATTAAGCGATGGCCACTGGTATACATAAATTTCTTAAAAAATTAATAGATTTTCTACATATGTAAGCTAAAATAGTTTTTTAAGTTGCTTGAGTGTGTTTTTAGAATAAATGGCTTGTAAAGGCATAAACATTCTATATGGGTTTTTGTCCGTAGTTAGTTTTTTTAGTTAAACGGCGTCTCAATCTATTTTTGTAGTTAAATTCGCCCAATCCAACGTGTTGGGACGATTTTTTAATGGATAAAAACTTCAAGGTCGCTTCACCAACATACTTAATATTATCAGTTATATAAGCTATAGATATAACGTGTTATTCGTTTTTAAAAATGTTTTTTTAATTTTTCGTTTTTCTTACCGTGTAATGTTTCTGTGGTGCCATAATAAAAATACAATTCACCATTCCTATCCTGCCCGTGTCTTAAAATACAACTAAAGGATGCAATACATATGCCGATAATAGATATATATATTGTCTAACAAAAGAAGAAAAGCTCGAAATAAAACCTTATGCCGACACTACTGACCTGATACTAGGTCCTATTTGTGTGGAAGCTTATGCCTCGCAGAGGGTATGAGCTGATACGAAGAATTCAATGAGCCAACATTCATTACTTTGCCGTGGGAGTTGTTAAATCGATGTGATGATATGTGAAGCGTAGTGATTAAGCTAAGTCCTACAGCGGACGTCTGTAGGCTGATTAATGAAAAAAAAAATGTGTATGTACAAAGTATGCATATCAGAAGTGAAACTCCTTTATTCTTTATCTTTCATGCTTCATCCTTTATTATCTCATTCTCTCACCGGCTGAATCCTATACGTTTACGTGTTTTTGTCTCTATGGACTCTCTTTTTCGTTTCATCGAGTTTGAAATCAACGATTTTAAAGAAGTTTCACTTCAAAAATAATAGATTGTGCTTCTGCAGTTCATCATCATTACCATCATGATCTCGGTTCATATGAGTCCCACTACTGAGCTCGAGACATACCCACAAAACAATGGAAACCGTCCCACTAAAACACGCATTTAACCACCGTATACACCAACAGGCATAGGATTTTCATCTCTTGCAAAGGTGTTTTGCACTTACTACTTGCATTATATCCCGTAGTAGTCTTTTACGACACCCACGTGTACAAGATAGGGGGTGGTGAGTAGTATCCTTACTTCGTCATTACGCATGTCAATACAACTGGTCATGTTATAGTTATTAAATACTCATGTAATTGTTGTTTGTAGTGCCAATAAATTTTAAAAAATGCGATGATAACGATTTTAATATGCAAATCATGAAATATTTTATCTTCGATGCTAACACCATAATATAAAATAATCTAATATTTAATATAAAAGTAAATCACCTTATAATGTTGCTACATCTGGTCATTGTCCCTACTGACTCTCAATTTTGTTCCGTAAATGTTCATTTATTGTCTTGGCTAGGTGAACATATAAAAAAATAGAGTAACCGTAATTATTTTATAAAATGTTAATGTTTTTAAGTTAACAACACACGTTTTAATTAATAATTAACATTTAAAATTGTTGGCACAAAAAATAATTAAAATAGTTATTTTGTCTATTATTGTACTGATTTCAATAAATTAAAATATTATCAACAAAAAAAAAATAGCATAAGTACTAAGTACGCATGTCAGAAGTGAAACTTCATTGGTTTCATGTGTTTTTATCAGTATTAAAAAAAAGAAAAAAGTCTCGATATTTCTCACTCGCTTGCAGCGACTCCCTACTCTCGCCCATAGCTATGCTTCGTGCTATGTTAGCCCTTTCTCACTCTCTCTCTCAATCGGTCTCAATCGCTCTCTGCCTCTTCTTCGACAAAAACGCTGCACATCTTCGTGACACAAAATTGCGTTTCATCCGTAAAAAAAATACCCTCATGCGCGCAAAGAAGTTTCACTTCAATAAAACTACTGATAAGCTGTATAATGGCGGGTACGAATACTACCAACACTTACATTATTCGTGGATGTCGAAAAAATAACCAAGAGCTTGCCATCCACCTGGGATAATTCCGTATGATGCCATTTGGTCCACAAGTACATTCTCAGGAAAGGTTGACGTCAAGCAAGGTGCCAGTCATAGAGCTATTGCCAAAACTTTTGCAATACATACGATGAAAAAAATACATATTGCCTCAACCACAAGTAAAAATAAATTTTAAAATTACGTTTTTCCCACTAAATACCCATCTTTAATACATTTTAAACTGTGCGTCTCACACGGATAAGGATATGCATCAATAAAACCATCCTGTAGATTGCTTGCCACACACCTATAGGGTTTGTGATCAAATGACGTAAGTCGTGCTGAGGTGTTCAGCCCTGTTCAGCTGTTATTTAAAACCCAAACATATTGTGGTTTCATAGGAATTAGTACCAATTTGCCAGATCAGATGCGATTTTATCAAACGGTTATTAATATCGTAGCTTGCTTAATAAGTTTTGTAAGAGGACAAATACCGGAGTCTCTATCAAACTCATTATGATAACGCTTATCGGATATAATCGCATATTATATGTCATATATTTACATAAGTTACTCATCTATCTAACTTAAAGCCTAAAAATCTTAAAGCCTTTGTCCATGCCGTGCACAGTGCACGGCATGGACAAAGGCTTTAAGATTTTTAATAATTAGTTTTTTTTTAATAAATGATTATTGTATACCTACATTTCACAAAATACATAAAACCTTTTTGGTGTGAAACATCTATAGACAAGGGTGAACCTAATCACCAGCGCGGCGTTAAACGCCACGCTTGGGCATGTGCATTTGTGTAAAAAAACCATAACTTATTTTAGAATTTTGTGCAACGCTATCTGGTGAGCTCAAAATAAATTGTTAACCTAAACACAGACCTATAGTGTATATTAATGAAAATAAATGTTTATAGAATAAAATACATAATTTTCTGTAAAAAAAACATATTTTGTTTATATTTTATGCCATATTAGTTCCTATCGTAATTTGTTCTTTTATGCATATACTATACTTGTTCAAAATAATTTCGAAGTTTCACATCTGCCAGGCGTCCTGGGTGACGGCTCCCTTTTTTCATATAAATGATTATTTGTTTTATTTCCTTAAAATACATAAAACCTTTTTTTTTCTGTTTTAGTACTAACGAATATGCAATAATGTCAATAATATTAACTAATATTTTCAAATATATTATATAAAATATTAAAATAAAGATAATCCTAAAAAACATATGAATCTTAAAGACTTATTTAGCTCTTAAATATAAAGAAATAATTGACATAACAAACAATTACATCATCAAAAAACATAAAACAATTCGAAATCACGAAACCAAACAAAACTTCTTACGGCATTGACTTAAAATGCACTTGCCACTAAAGCTGTCACAAAACAATTCAAGTAAAAAAAACAGTTGGAACGCGCAGCTCACTGCTGATAGCCCCTTATCTCATCTACTACTACGTCAACAGACTAACGTTGTCCCTTTCTAACGCACGCCACTTAACTATCTGCGTCTCAATCACTCGCCGGTGCCTTTCTCTCATTCAATGTTAAGAGGCTAATACACTGATGTAGTTTGTCGTTTTGAAACGGCAACTGTCAATTTTTTTTTTGTATATGAACTACGGATTTTATCGCATTTGTTTTTGATTGCCCGACGTTTTGAACACTTTACAGCGTTCATGTTCACGGCCGGACTAAAACGTCTCACTGAATTGACCTACTATACTATGCTGATCAGACAGGTTGGTATAGGATTTTATTTCGAGTTTTCCTTCTCTTATATATCATATGCATATTATATCACTTAGTCGTCTTTTACGACATCCACGGACGGGCAAGATAGAGGGGTGGTGAATTGTATTTTTATTCCGTCGCCGCCGCTTCGGAATCTAAGAATAGAATTATAAAAAAAATATTTTTCTCTGTTTTTCATTAGACGTTACAGCGTTAGAAAAATTCACGAGATAAGTAATTGGTGATTGTGATACTGCGATAGCCGAAATATTTTGAATACTTAATAATGTTAAGGTTCCTCCAACATACTGAAACTTGATTTGCATCTTCTTATCATTAGCCTATATCTAACTATCAGGCTTGGACCATCTTCATTGTAAGAGAGAAATTGAAACATATCACGCAGGTCACACGTTCTGACTCCGGGAGGTTACATTTTCCTTCTCTTGCATATTTTTAATTCGAAATACGAAACAATAAATAGCGTGGTCTCTTCATAAAGAAAAAGAGTATCTCTTCTGAGATCCGTTAAAACGAGTATTTAATTTATAAACTTCCCTATACATAACTCTACAAAGTAGCTATTACAAAAAAATATCAAGTTATACATATCAATAAACATCATCTTCTCGCGTCATACATGCCCCACTATTGAGCTCGAGCCTGCCCCATAATAGGAGGGAATTAACCTTACCAATACCGTGCTGGTCGGATAGGTTGGTATAGGGCTTTGTTTAGAGTTTTCCTACTTTTGCATAGATGTTATATTCTTACTATATCTCTTAGTTGCCTTTTACGATATCCACAGGTAAGATACGGACTGGTGAATTGTATTTTTATTCCGTCACCATACGAAATGCTATTTACAACATAAAAAATGGAAAAGAAGTTAGCATCATTATCATTTCAGCTGATATACGTCCCCCTGCTAAGCTAGAGCCTCCCCCGCAGTAGGAGGGAAATAGACCAACCATACTGCACTGCTCGGACGGGTTGATATAAGAGTTGTAGTTCGAGCTTTTCCTCTCTTGCATATACCAGCATTTTTACTATAAATACTAGCACTAAGGAAATAATACTTTACAAATATATAATTAACAATTTGTGCATCACATAAAGTGTTATTCTGCGTGGGAATCGAACCCACGACACTGGCACGGTAGGTCGTTAATCTATCCACTATGTCATCTGTGCAGTCGCATATTTTTTTGTAGTTGCTTTTTTTGAAACTCACGGTCAAGAGAGTGAATTCATTCATTCATTTTAGCTCATATGCTTCCCACTGTCAGGCTCGAGTCTCCTCTACAATAGGAGAGAAATTGACCTTACTGTACCTCATTAGTCGAACGGCTTAATAAAGAGTTTTATTCAGAGTTTTCGGCTCCTCCATAGATGTGGTCTACATATTGAAGTGAAACTTTTTTAG
The DNA here is from genome assembly GCA_032191425.1 of Lymantria dispar. Taxonomy (NCBI): domain Eukaryota; kingdom Metazoa; phylum Arthropoda; class Insecta; order Lepidoptera; family Erebidae; genus Lymantria; species Lymantria dispar. The sequence continues at coordinate 10,594,823 of CM063471.1, forward strand.
ATTCGTTGTGATTTCAAACTCGATCAAACGAAAAAGTGAGTCCATAGAGACACAAACACGTAAATGTATAGGATTCAGCCGACGAGAGAATGAGATAAAGAAGTTTCACTTCTGATATGCGTACTTTGTACACGCACTCTTTCTTTATTTCTTAAAAGACAACACCCTCCATTAAGGAAATAATCTTTATATTGCGCAGGACATTACAAACATGTATAACTAGCAACCCGCCCTCGCATCGCTTCGGTTTTAGTCGTTTTACCGGCGTAGTTCCCGTGGGAATACCGGGATAAAATATAGCTTAGTTCACGCCCTGATATTATAGCTTTTTTAGAATTTTTGAAATCGGTCCACCCGTTTTGAAGATTACCCGGAACAAACAGACAGACAAAAAAATATCAAGTGATTTTTAGGCATATGTATAGTGCAAATAACCGTGTGAGCATGAAGAAAGCCTATTATTTTGACATTACAAACAGACACTTCAATTTTATTTATTGGTATAGATTAAATGACACAAATTACACACAGACTCAGAATTACAATTTTTCGCTCGCAAAAAGTTTTTCCTCCGTGGGAATCGAACCCTACACAAAACACGGCTTAACCACTAAGCTAATGATGAAGGCGACGTACTACGGGTGCGTCATGGAGCCGCGCGCCGCCCCTCTGTCGCCCCGGACGGAGTTGGGCGGAGGGTACGCTGACTATGGCACACACCCCAAAAAAAGTTGCGTTCTTTTTCGAGTTTACCTTCACTTGCACAGATGCTATATGCATTATTTAATCACTTAGTCGTCTTTAACGACACCCACGGGCAAGAGGGAGTGGTGAATTGTATTTTTAATTCCTGTGACATATTGGATTCTAAATCTGTCACCACAAAATATACACCTGTATATTTCAAACCGTTTTAACGTACAGAGTAAAATCAACTTAAGACTCCGACGTACCATCCATCCCTCTCGCACGAGGAGTGCGAAGTAAAGCCATCTCTTTCGCGCTAATGAATTAAATCAACAACCTCGCTCGCTCCCTCTCGATAGATGATCGTTCCATATTTGAATTTATTTCAAAATAGGAATTCGATTTTTTTTTCACTATATTATCTTTAGTTTTTGAAATGTATAGCAGCCAGTAGCATCGTTTTGTTTTTAACTGATTTTGTAACTTTTTAAAAAAATCGTAGAGGGTTTATAGACTTGGTTTATTTAGACGAGGTAATAATTATAGAATTATTTACACTAAGGGCGTAGTGGTTTTTTGCATCACTGAACCAGATAGCGTATTGAACTAACTCGTTACCCTGTTCGTCATTGGCTCTACTCATACACGTCCCACTGCTGGGCTCGAGACTTATTCCCAATAGGAGAGAAATTGAACTATTATACCACGCTGCTTTTCTATGTGGTGACGGAGTATGACTACATTCACCGCCCCTTATCTTGCCCGTGGATGTCGTAAAAGACGACTAAGAGATATAATATTCACATAACATCTGTGTAAGAGAAGAAAAACTCGAAATGAAACTCTAAATCAACATGTCTGATCAGCATGGTACATTGTGGAGGAGGCCCGAGCCCAGTAGTGAAAAGTATTTAGGCTGTGATGATGATGACCATGCTTGTCAGACGTGTTAGTATAGGGTTTCATTTCGAGTTTTCCTTCTCTTGCTTAGATGTTATATGCATAGTATAGTCCCTTGGTCAACTTTTAAGATATCCGCATGCAAGATAGGCGGGTGATGAATTATATTCTTGGTCGGCCATTATACGGGGTTAAGCTGGGTCAATTACGTATTGAGCCAACAGACGTTGTTCTGTTCAAATAAAAGGAATTCTTCTTGAAATCGATAGCAGCGCCAACCTACTGGGTCCAATTATAAATCTAAACCATTCTTGAAACCCCTTGAACACACATGAAACATTTCATTAACATCGGCCGAATCGTTTAGGAGGAGTTCAGTGCCATACACACGTACATACACAAGACATATATATATATATAAAGTGGAATACAATAAACTAACAAGCTAACAACTGATCAAAATATGACCGCGATGTTCATTCGATAAGAAATTCAACGAATTCGTCTATTTTGTTATTTTTTTTGGCAATTACTTTTTTATGTAAACAGTAGCCACTCGCCCTCGCTGCGCTTCGATTATCGCCCTATTTGACCCCGCATTTAAAATCTACAATATCTCCTAATGTGGCCTCGGATTCGAGGCACAAGCCGGGTGAAATTTTATAGTATTTTTCTGAGAGATAAAATAGCCTATGGTACTCCTTACCGGTACTTGATAATTGTATACGTCTGTTAAGTTAATCTTTAAAACATCATTCATCATCATCATTTCAGCCCATCAGTCCAATGCTGGACGTAGGTCTCCCTCATGTTACGTAATAAATTGCGATCCTGTAGCGCCTGCATCTAACGACGCCCAGCAACTTTCACCAGGTCGTCGTTCTACCTGGTGGGGTGCGTCCTACACTGCGTCGTCCGATACGTGGTCTCCACCCGAGAACCTTTCTTCCCCAGCGGTTATCGGTTCGTCGAGCGATGTGGCCTGCCCATTGCCCTTCTGCGGATTTCCATATTCTGGATTCTATCTCGCAGAGAAATTCCGAGCATAACCCGCTCCATAGCACGCTGAGTGACTTTGAACCTTGTTATCAAGCCTACATTTAGGGACCACGTTGCCGTGCCATAAGTCGTCACTGGTAACACACACTGGTCGTAGACCTGTGTTTTCAGACACTGAGGTATGTTGGACGAGAAGATCCTCTTAAGTTTCCCGAACGCTGCTCAACCGAGTTGGATTCGTCGGCTCTGTTGTTGCTCTTTCTCGAAGTTGGATCTACCTAACTCGACTGTTGTGTATGTCCAAGGTAAACGTAATGATCGACAACTTCAAGAATCGCATTGCCAACTAGAACCGGTACAAGAATGACATGAGCATTTGACATGACTTTCGTCTTGTTCATTCGTAAACCCACTAGTTGGGATACCCTGCTGAGATCATTGAGCATGGTGCCTAGGTCCTCCTTGGATTCTGCCATAACGACAATATCGTCAGCAAATCGAAGGTGAGTGATATATTCGCCGTTAACATTGATGCCGAGTCCAGTCTAAGAGCTTGAAGACATCTTCGAGTACAGTGGTGAACAGTTTCGGAGAGATGACATCTCCCTGTCTCACGCCTTTCTGCAACTGGATCGGTTTCGTACTCTTACTCCGGATGCGGACTAACATTGTGGCGTTCCTATACAAACACTTCAGCGTTTCGATATAGCGATGATCGATTTGGCACCGCTGAAGGGACTGCAGCACCGCCCAAGTTTCGACTGAATCAAAGGCTTTCTCATAGTCCACAAACACTATACACAGTGGCCGATTATACTCCTCGATCTTTTGTATAATCTGCCGAAGCGTGAAGATATGGTCTATGGTGCTATAGCCATATATAATCTTTAAAACAGCTGGACCGATTTTGATAATATTTTACTACCAGGCAGCTGTCGATGTAAGGAGAAACTTAGGCTCTATTTTATCTCAGTATTCCCATGGGAACGGGAACTATGAGGGTATATGCTAACTGAAACCTAAGCGAAACGGTTAACGGAAAGCGAAAAGGGTTGCTAGTAGGTAGGGATGTGAAAAATAATCTATTTTTATAATAATCGATTATTTATCGATTATTTTTTTTTGTAATAATCGATTTCTACAATCGATTATCAAAATAATAAAAAATCGATTTTTTATTATTCGAAACTCGATCGAAATTAATAAATTATTTCACTGCCAGATTTCCTAAAAAAAAAAGGTCATCACGATACTGCGTGCAGTGTTTCATATTATATTAGAAAATAAAGCTCACATTGCCTAAAAAAAAGAAAAAGTCATCATAATCCTGTTGGGAAAAATCGATTATTTATTTTTAATTAATCGATTATTTTATCATAGATTTATTTTAAGGAACAAAAAATCGATTATTTTTCCTCCAAGTCACATTCCTACATGATGATCACGAAGAGGCCCTCTATCCTCTATGTAACACAGTATTAAATCCTAATAACCTTGTAAAAATGTATAAAACTTAAGTTAAAAAGATAACAATGAACAAATGAAAAATCAAGGCCGCCGCCATTGTGACAATGTTATTTTATATACTACTGTACAGCTTTGTTTGTATAACGAGTCATTATTTCAGCTCGTATATGTCCCACTGTTGGGCTTGAGCTTCTCCACAATAGTAGGGATATTAAACTAATATACCATGCTGGTCAGACATGTTCGCATAGGATTTTGTTACGAGTTTTATTTCGAGAGAACTTGGAAGCGGAGATGCTCGCTGGTCTTTATCGGCAGGTGTCGGCAACGATGGCAAGGGGTGGCTGTGTCTCGCTTCACGAGTTGGCCGCCTGGCGGGGCGACGCTCGTCGCGATGTTATTGCCCCTTGGGCAGTCCGGCTGGAAAGGCCTCGATTCGGTGTGCGGACCGTCAAAGCCTTCCGGCCGGTGCGGTTAATTGGATCGGCAATACGGGGTCTTCTTCTTCCGAGTGGTGTAGGTCTTGTTGGGGCATGGTTGATTCGGCAAGTACCTGCACAAGGTTGCCAGGAGTGTGCAGAGCAGTGCCGTGAACTCGTCGCAATCATCGGTGCCGACCTGATGCTGTCGACCATCGCTAGAACGATGCTCGACAGCTTCAGGAATTGGGACGCGATCGCTGCCGCGGAGCTGAAGCGGTGGAGCGTGTTCGGGAGGAATTTTGCTACTACGATGCGGTCCGCCATCGGCGCATTAGGTGGCTCAGGCGCGAGTACCTGCGCCTGATGCCCCCATAGTTGAGGTCGCGGGTGAATGGACCGGGGGTTAAGCCGCCACCCATAGAAAAGCCAACCGCATGAGAGCGACACCCCGGCAACACTATCTTGTTGCCGGGATGTCGAAGGGGATGATACCCGAAAGGAGAACTGCCCGGGTCGCTACCAGTGGTCGGCCCAATGGTGATGCGAAGGAAATACGGTAGATTTATAGATTATATATTATGATGCCGCCAGTCTTGTATGTAATGTTGTGTCAGTTAATTATATGTTTGTAAAGTCACACAACAATACAAGGATTACTTTATTAGTGCAGGGTGTTGTGTTATAAAAAAATCAATTCATTTATTATATATACTAGAGATCCACCATCGCTGCGCTTCGGTTTTAGTCGTTATATCCGCGTAGTTCCCGTTCCCGTGAGAATACCGGGATAAAATATAGCCTAGTTTACGCCCTGATATTATAGCTTTCCATTGGTGAAAGAATTTTTGAAATCGGTCCAGCCGTTTTGAAGATTATCCGAAACAGACAGACAAAATTTTTTTAATCTGTATTTTAGGCATAGGTGTCGTGCAAATAACCGTGTGAGCATGAAAAAAGCCTACTATTTTGACATTACAAACAGACACACCAATTTTATTTATTGGTATAGAAAACTAGAGATCCGCCATCGCTGCGCTTTGGTTGCCGTTGCCTTGGCGTCTGGGGTTCGAGTACCAGACCGAGCAAAATTTTATAGGGATTTTCTGAGAGGAAAAGTAGCCTAAGTTACTGTTTATTTAGACAGCTACAGCTAGGTAGTAAAGTATTATCAAAATCGACCCAGCCAGACAGACAGATTAAAAACTTTTAAAGTTTAAGCACAGGTATCGTATAAATAGCCGCGTGAGCATAAAAAAGCCTTTCTATTTTGACATTACAAACAGACACTACAATTTTATTTATTTGTATTTATTTCGGCTTATATACGTCCCACTGCTGGGCTCGTGCCGCCTCCATAATAGGAGGGAAATTGACCTTACTATATGTTCCGTATTCCATCTTCCGTGTCGTGACGGAGTAAGAATACAATTCACCACTCTCTATCTTGCAATTGGATGTCGTAAAGGACGACTAAAGGATATTGCGCATGTAACATCTATGCAAGAGAAGGAAGACTCGAAATAAAACCCTATACCAACACGTCTGACCAGCATGGTACAGTAAGGTCAATTTCCCTCCTATTGTGGAGGAGGCTTGAGCCCAACAGTCAGATCTATATGAGCTGAAATGATGATGAGAAGATTCGTATCTTCTGCTCGTGTGTTTGTAATTGAACTGCTTCTAAACGGCTGGAACGATTTTGATGATTTTTTTGTCGCGGTTCCGATGGATATGAGAATGGTTTAGATTAATAATTGTGACCGGTGTGGCGCTGCGATCGATTTCAAGGAGAATATCTTTTACTATGTCCTTTTTTAAACGCGGTTTAAGAAGAGTACTTTCTTCACGGTTAGGCAGCGGTCTAGCTGTGCCTCTGGTATTGTTAAGGTCCATGTGCGGCAGTATCACTTACCATCAAGTGTGCTGTCTGCTCGATTGCCACCATCGGCAATACATACTAGTTTTTTTAGATTTGAACAGATCAACGTCTATTGGGTCAGCTAGTATTAGCATATCTGGTTGACCGTTGATATAATTAGTTTTTGTAAGTAAATGGTATTTTTAACGAACATATTTAGGATATATGTATATTAATAAAAAACTAAAAATGATGAAATAATGAAAAAAATATCAAATACTATTAACCCACCCTCGCTTCGCTTCGATTTTAGTCGTTTTCCCCGCGTAGTGCCCGTTTCCGTGGGAATACCTGGATAAAATATGTTTACGCCCTGATATTATAGTTTTCCATTGGTGAAAGAATTTTTGAAATCGGTCCAGTCGTTTTGAAGATTACCCGGAACAAACAGACAGACAGACAAAAAAATATAAAGTGTATTTCAGGCATACGTATAGTGCAAATAACCGTGTGAGCATGAAAAAAGCCTATTATTTTGACATTACAAACAGACACTCCAATTTTATTTATTGGTATAGATTAAAAAACAGAATAACCGAGATTCGATCTCACGCTGTTTGAATGCGACTGGAAAACTTCCCAACTGAGCTATTGTCACTCTTGACGGCGACGACGAAATTTACATTCCTATTCTATTAACATTTTATGTAATTGTATTAATTAGCTAAAAACACAGACAAAACAACATTTTCTATAAATGAAACCTAGCTAGATCGACTTTTTGACCCCGAGACCTCTAATATGCTAAATTTCATGAAAATCGTTGGAGCCGTTGCCGAGATTCAGATTATATATATACAAGAATTGCTCGTTTAAAGATATCATCATTTGCCTGCCCTCATCCCACGCTAAGTGGGGTCGGCACAGCATGATTTTACCTTCCATAGCCTCCTATCAGCCGTCATTTTTTTTTTATTGCAAACGGTGGCAAACGAGCAAACAGTACACCTGATGGTAAGTGTTGCTGCCGCTCATGGACCTTTACAGGGTCGCTGCCTACCGTGAAGAAAGTGAAGGGAGTGTGAATGCGTGCATTGAGGCTCGGTGATACCAAGGGCACCACCAAAACCTTCCACACACAAACACGCTCAGAAAGTTTGGCTTCCGGCTCTCTCGCTCACCGAACGAAGCGCAGTAACAAATTGCTACTACTCAGACGTCGATTTTCTGCTCAGTGTGGTACTACCCCGAACGGACCGGCTCGCGGCTGTAGACAGATAACTGTCGATAGTGTGGTCCTATCACTCTTATATGTCGTCATATGTGGACTCACAGCTTTCATACGCATATCCTCATTCACACAGTCCATCCATCTCTTCTTGAGTCTCTCACGCTTCCTTCGTCCATCCACAATCGTATTGACAACTCTCCTTGTCATATGCCTTTCATCCTCATCACATGTCCATACCATGACAATCTCGCGCTCCTAATCTTCTCTATCACTGGTGCCACTTTAAAAAATATACAAACCCCCCCTCCGCTCCGACTGATCGAGATGGTAGCCCGATTTGCATCTGTCAGTGGAACAAAGAAGAAATAAAAAATATTTAAAACATCAAACTCTTGAAGACAATTGAGTGAAAGTCGACGTGAAAGTTACTTGTTCGACGTTCATGTAACTATGTTTGGCTGTTTGAAAACTATATTATATTTTTTAGTTAACTTATTTCATTCGATAAGTTAAAAAACTATTTAATTAATTTTGATTTTTACGCGAGTATTATACATCTATATCGTCGTAGTAGTCGTATAAGACGACTGTGGGGTATAATATGCATATAACATCAGTGCAAGAGAAGGAAAACTCGAAATGAAACCCTGTTTTTTTTATTTTTTTTCCTGTGTGGTTTATGGTAAGCGTACGCGCGGTCCTGTCCGTCCGGGGCGATGAAAGGACGGCGCGCGGGCCCATAACCCACCCGTACCCACGTCACCTCGTTGTTGGGCCGACCATCGGAGCAGATGTGACTTGTCGTCAGTGGTCGGCCCGACGGAATACCCTTTCGGGTAACGTCACCTCTCGACGTCTTGGGACGTCGGTCGCCGTCGCGCGGTCAGCCTCTCTGCGGGTAAATGAAACCTTATACCAACATGTCTGACCAACATGGTATATTAGGTCAAATTCCCTCCCATTGTGGAGGAGGTCCGAGCCCAACAGTGGGACGTACGTGGGCTGCGATGATGATTACACATCTATACATCGATACAAATAGATAAAATTAAAGTGTATGTTTGTGATGTCCAAATAATAAGGTTTTTTATGTTGATATGGTCATTTGCAAGAAATCTGTGCCTGAAAATCGGTTTAAAAAATTTTTGTCTGTCTGTTTGTCTTGGATAATCTTCAAAACTGCAGAGCCGATAACTAGTTTTTGATAATTTCTTGTGTACGTGTGTATGTCACTAAACTTCTAAATGGCTGGACCGATGTTGACAAAATTTTTTGTGTGTGTTTAAGGGGATTTGAGAATGGTATAGATTCACAATTGGACCCAGTAGATGGCGCTTTATTTGAACAGAACAACGTCTGTTGGTTCAGCTAGTATATATGAATTGTGGGAGGGTACCCCAAGTATTCCGTCGGGCCGACCACTGATGACAAGTAACCCTGCTCCGGTGGTCGGCCCAACGACGAAGGCGACGTGCATCGTGGGTGGGTTGCGGGAGTTGCGTGCTTACGCCCCTATGTCGCCCCGGACGGAGTGGTGCGAGGAGCGCGCCGACCGCAACCCACCCAAAAAAAAAAAAAGTATATATATGAATTGTAAAACGAAAACGTAGTAAACATATTTCTCGGTACGTCACTGAAGCCTTACAGCTAAATCAGGTCTAACGTGATTGCATACGAGTCAACGCCTTCAATAATGAGCACGCCTCAAATACACGTGTTAATATTTCACGCCTTAATATTGACAAATACTAGCAACCCGCCCTCGCTTAGCTTCGGTTTTAGTCGTTTTACCCGCGTAGTTCTAGTTCCCGTGGGCATACCGGGATAAAATATAGCCTAGTTTACGCCCTGATATTATAGCTTTCCATTGGTGAAAGAATTTTTGAAATCAATCCAGCCGTTTTGAAGATTACCCGGAACAAACAGACAGACAAAAAGTTTTTAATTGCTGTTTTAGGCATAGGTGTCGTGCAAATAACCGTGTGAGCATGAAAAAAGCCTATTATTTTGACATTACAAACAGACACTCCAATTTTATTTATTGGTATAGATATATCGTATCGTGACTAGTTAAGAATACAAGGTAAGAAGAAGAGAGAAGAAGTTATCATTATTACGCTGGCACAACTAAATATTTTTGAAGTGAAACTTCTTTGGGCGCATGAGGGTAAATTTATTTTAGCGTCACGAAGATGTGCAGCGTTTTTGTCGAAGAAGAGAGAGGGAGTGATTGAGACCGATTGACAGAGAGTGAGAAAGGGCGAATATAGCACGAAGCACAGCCATGGGGCGAGAGTAGGAAGCAAGCGAGTGAGAAAGTGAGCGAGAATATTTTTTTTTTCTTTTTTTTTTAATACTGATTTTTTTTAAAACACATGGATCCAAAGAAGTTTCACTTCTGACATGCGTACTTAGTACTCACGCAATTTTTTTATTGACAGCACTCTGCATTTTCCGTGTGGTGATGGAGTAAGAATACAATTCACCACTCCCTATCTTGCACGTGGGTGTCGTAAAAGACGACTAAGTGATATAATATGCATATAATATCTATGCAAGAGAAGCAAAACTCGAAATAAAACCCTATACCAACCTATCTGAACAGCATGGTATAAGGTTGCTGGGCGTCGTTAGATGCGGGCGGCACTAGGAAAAAATAATCATATTTATAATAATCGATTATTAATCGATATTTTTTTGTAATAATTGATTTTTATATTCGATTATCAAAATATTAAAAATCTCTTATTTTTATATTAAAATTAATCGATTATTCCACAGCCAGATTTCCTAAAAAAAACTATAATAGCAGCATGGTATATTAGGTCAAATTCCCTCCCATTGTGGAGGAGGCCCGAGCCCAACAGTGGGACGTATATGAGCTGCGATGATGATGACAATGACTCTGCATTAAGGAAATAATCCTTGTATTGCTATGTGACTTTACAAACATATAATAGCCGCGGGTGACTGGACCGGGGATTTCAATCCGTCACCCGCAGACAGGCTGGCCGCGCGACCGACGTCCTGGGAAAAGGACATCGACAAGAGAGGATTCTTTCGGGTATTCCGTCGGGCCGACTACTGAAAACAAGGTACTCGGCACCGATGGTCGGCCCAACGACGAAGGCAACCTGGCTACGGGTGGGTTATGGGCCCGCGCGCCGCCCCTCTGTCGCACGGCGCCTGAGCTGACCATAGCCCACCGCAATAAAAAAAAACAAATATAATTAACGCACACAAATTATCTAAATGCAGACTCAGAATAACAACACGTGGATCACACAAATTATTGTTCCACGTGGGATTCGAACCTACTACACTGGCGTGGCAGGTCGGTATATTAACCACTACGCCATCTGTGAAGTCATGAAACCAAATGTAAAAATTCTTTCACCAATAGAAAGCTACGTTATCAGCGAATTACATAGGCTGTTTATCACCATATTTTCACGGGTATGGAAACTACGCGGGTGAAACCGCGTGATAGTTGGTAATAAAATTATTTTTTCAGCATCGCATTTGATTTGGATTATTCGTGCGGTGACGAAGTAAGAATACAATTCACCAACCTCTATCTTACCTTTGGGTACCGTAAAAGGCGACTAAGTGATATAATATGCATATAACATCTAAGCAAGAGAAGGAAAACCCGAACTAAAACCCTATACCAACACGTCTGAACAGCGTGAAATAGTAGGTCAATTTCGCTCCTATTGTGGAGGAGGCGTCAGGCCAACAGTGGGACTTATATACGCTGATTAACTGAGAATGAACTACCTGCTGCTGTCTCCCGAGCGCTATGACATGTCCTTCTTTAAACGAGGTTTAAGAAGAGCGTTTTCTTCACGGTAGGCAACGGCCTGACTGTGCCCCTGGTATTGCCTGTAAAAGTCCAAGTGCGGCAGAACCACTTACCATCAGGTGTGCTGCTTGCTCGTTTGCCACCTTTGGCAATAAAAAAAAATATCGGCCGGTTATCGTACCCCGTTCACTCGCCCAGGGCAGCGGCAGTGTCTCTCCGTCGATTGAATAGTGCTCAGGAACTATTGCTCGAGTTGAATGACTCGCCCGCCTTACTTCCAGCTGAAAGTGCAGCAGCTGAGAGCTGAATTCTTCGCCCTTAAGCGGTCAGTCTTCTTGCGATGGAATTCCAGCTAGGGCGTTACGGAGACAGATGTGCACAGATTGCGCAGTGTTTAAGACATCTATATACCGTTCCAGTATATTCGGCTCCATTCTCATACAGGACAATACTTCGTGCGATCAACAAATTGTTTTTTTTTATTGCAAGCAGTGGCAATCGAGCAAACAGTACACCTGATGATAAGTGTTGCTGCCGCTCATGGACCTTTATAAGGCCGCTGCCTACCGCAAAGAAAGTGAAGGGAGTGTGAATGCGTGCATTGAGGCTCGGTGATACTAAAGGCACCATCAAAACCCTCCACACGCAAACACCCTCAGAAAGTTGGGCTTCCGGCTCTCTCGCTCACCGAACGAAGTGCAGTAACAAATTGCAACTACTCAAACGTCGATTTTCTGCGAGAGCGTGGTACTGCCCCGGACGGACCGGCCCGCGGCTGTAGACAGATAACTGTCGACAGTGTGGTCCTACCGCTCCTGTTGTTCCAGAGTCTGGATGTAATTTGTGTCCGTTAATTTTGTGTTATTCCGTATGGTGAAGGAGTAAGAATACAATTCACCATACCCCTATTAAACCCTCTCTTGCCCGTGGATGTAGTAAAAGACGACCAAGGTATAAGATATGCAAATAAGATCTATGCAAGAAAACGTAAACTCAATGTAAAACCCTATACCAACACGGCTGACCACCGTGGTTATAGTAGGCCAATGTGGAGGAGGCTCGAGTGCGACTTACGTGAGTAATGGTGATAGGGCACTCTGGTCGTCAGATCAGAGCAACCATATAAAGGATTTTATTTCAAGTTTTCCATCTCTTGTACGGATATTAAATGCATATTTATATCTCTTAATCGTCTTTTACGACATCCATCGCCAAGTTGCGGTGAATGGGAACCAATAATACAACTCATAAAATATTTCATCATCGCAGCCCACATACATCCCACTGTTGGGCTCGGGCCTCCTCCACAATGGGAGGGAATTTGACCTGGTATAGGGTTTCATTTCAAGTTTTTCTTCTTTTGCACAGATCTTATGTGCATATTACATCCCGTAATCGTCTTTTACGACATCCACGTGCAAGATATGGAGTGGTGAATTGTATTCTTACTCCGTCACCACACAGTAAATAAACAAATAAAATATTTATATACACGGAATCGAATTCGCGACACCGCAACAAATCCAAAGCGCTATCGAATCAATCATATCGACAATCATCGTTATCGCTACGACCTTTAACTGCCAGCAACAAAACCACTTGACCAAAACCAGAATAAGTCAAAACCATAACTAAAGTGATTGACCTAAACTGGAAACTAGTTTCTATTAATCATTCTGACATAATCTAATCGTATGACTATCCGAACTTGCGCCGGCCCGAGAGCCGAGCGCCGCCGACCGACGCCGGAAACGCCCGAGCGTTGACAGTCCATCAGCCAGCCGTCAATTCTATGTACTACATAGGTGCACTGCCGTCGCCGGTATCTAGCTGTGCATTCAAATACGTTCAAATAATACGACATTACATTATAATTACAATATAAATACGTGTTTAAAATCAGTGTTGTATAACTAAAGTGTGTATTATACGTATATTATCGGTGATACGCATCGTTTTTCCGCAATTTATCGTCGGTTTTTCATCGGTACACGTGGATACGTTTGTGTTCGCTTCGAAGTCAATGACTTTGTATGACACACATTTTCTGTGACTGCATATCGCATAGTTTCTTGCTAACGCCTCTTTTTTTATTGCAGACAAAATTGTTCATTACTGTGGTTTTCTTTTTGTATTGGCTTTGTTTGGAGTCGCTATCTGTATATCTAGATAACGCTTCAAGGCAACATCCTTGATTTTTTAAACTATATGTGTTTTGTATTTTACTTTTTATACAATTTTATCATGGCGTTACAATTCATATTGTACGGTAACTGAATATAATATCCGAACGAGTTTTTAATTTTTTTAATTCAGAATCTCAATTTCCATATCGAATTTCAAATATAATTTGATTTCATTTGAAAAATAATTCTATATTTAAAAAAATAGATACCAATGTCTATGGTCCGTGTAATGTAAACAAGAAATATAAACATTCAAATTTAGAATGCCGTCATTCGAATTTCAAAACTTTTCCTAATTGTAATACAACATTTGGTGTGCAAACATTCGGAAGAGTGAAAAAAAAATTCGCACACGTCATTCAGTGACGTCTGGCGCGCCATTTTCGAATTTCATCATTTTTTTCACCAAACAATCGAAAGATGCGCGCGTTTCACGTACACGTCTGCATTTTATTTATAGAAATGTTTGATTTGTACAGCGACGTAGTTTACCTACATATCTACAGCCGTGGAATGTACATTATATACCATCTTGCAATACATAGTGCGCATACAACAATATGTATATAAGTACATCGCGCGCCTGTGTGCGTACCAGCGTAATGAGCGTTTCTATGTGCTAAGAAACAGTAAAAAGTATGGCGCGAACGCTATGAGCGGCAACGTCGCGTGCGTTCCGAGGCCTTGCCCGCGGTGAAAACAATAGTCTTTTTATTATTTAATTTTTGTTGAATAAATTATTTTTCGTATGATAATTTTTCTGTGGCCATGAATAAAATGTTCAGTTAATTAGGCTACGTATACCTTTATTAATGTTTTCGTACGTTATCAGCAAACGTAATCAAGTAACATTACGCTCCATGCAGTCTGTTATGGATTCCATTCAATACGCAATTGTTATATCAAAATCAATACTAACGATATCGAGTTGAAACGTTGACTCGAATGATTTTCAAACGAAAATGTAGAATCGATATGTCCGTTCAAAAAAAAAGACAATATATGGATGATAAAAAAGCAAACAAAGCAATGAAAATAGCCGGTGGGATGAAAAAAAAAAATAGTAACCGATGTTGACCTTTTGGAACGCGTCTCGCTACTAGCACAGCCAGCTGACGCGACGTTGCCGTTCTTCCTACCGTTGCTCGTACCGAATGCGCTTATCGCCTCTATTACAATGAGATTAGGGCTATATTTGCGTACGTCACTAAGTATATAAAGGATTTAGGACGTTTCACGGTACTATGAGTCTTCCCGCGCGAAAAATTCGAAATGTTTTATCAGTCATACGCTGTGAGGCGACGTGCCGTGTACGTGTTTAAAGCTTCGAGACGCATTTTGTAATTTCAGATGTGAAAATAATCGTATTTTAAGTATTTATTATACGTATTTCAAACCAAAGTGACCAAAGTTTGTGTATTTATTAAAATATATATATATATTTGTAAGGTTTTTTAAATTTAAAATAAGAACGTTTGATAGTAAAAAAAAGTGAGAAATTATCTACCAGCGTTAGTGAAAAACTTTCAAAATAAAAATATTTAAAAGTATCTTAGTGTGGTACCAGGCGCACAGATAAAGTGAAGAGTTGTGTTTTATAATAGGAAAAGTGTGAAAATTGAAAGTACATCAACGCTGAAATACTAGGCGTACATATTAACGAGGGATTGGATTGTTGATTTTAGTTTAAGAATTAAAACGAAGTGAAATATTGGTAAGCGTTTCAAGTACCAGGCGCATAGAAATTGTTAGGAGTTTGTGAATTACAAAGTGCGCGATGAATCGGTGACAAGGTGGCCTACATGCCGGTGGCGCTGGGCTCGCTCGGCGGTGAGGGCGAGTACCGCGAGTACCACCACCTCTCGCCGCACCATCCGGGGCATCCGCCCCACATACAGTACCATGAGTACGCACCGCCGCCGCCCATCTACCATCCATTACCGGACCCGTACTTTAGGTATTAACTCCTTCATACTCATAACCGCCTAGTACTATTAATATTAAATCATAACCGAATTTGTTTAAATATAATAAAAAAATATATAAGGAGGGCCTTGTGTCCATATTCAGCAACAACCCCTAAGTTTTAGGCGACACCTAAGTCAATAAAATCACAAATATATTAGGTTGCGGTATATGTAACAGATAAATATGACAAGTGTCATTTATAGAGCTTAGGTGTCCCCTAAAATTTAGGGTACGTTGTAATAATACATTATGTATCAACCTCGCTGTCCAGCGGTAACCTGTGTAAGAGATGTTTTCATAACGTCCACCTACATAGCATTTGAGGGTAGGTTTCGGCAGAGGATTAGATAACTTAAGGGGTGACAAATAAGAATACAATATCTCATCACCCCTTGCACGTATCCCGCTGCTGGACTCGAGCCTTCTCCATAATAAGAGGGTAGATTGGCCTATTATAAAGCTTATCGTATCGATATAGGGTTCGTATACGTCCCTCTGTTGGCCTCGAGCCTGCTCCACAATGGGAGGGAAATTGACCTACTATACTACTCTGGTCAGGCGTGTTTTTATCCCTAGCCGAGGCCGCGGGTGACGTGACCGGGGATTAGTTCGTCACCCGTCGAGAGGCCGACCACGTGAGGAAAAACCGACGTCCTCCCCGAGGGGGGGACGTCGGTCGATGGGAGGGTACCCCACGTAGGGGGTATTCCGTCGGGCCGACCACTGTAAACAAGTAACCCTGCTCCGGTGGTCGGCCCAACGACGAAGGCGACGTGCATCGTGGGTGGGTTGCGTGCTTACGCCCCTCTGTCGCCCCGGACGGAGTGGTGCGAGGAGCGCGCCGACCGTAACCCACACCCCAAAAAAAAAATGGCGTGTTTTTATAGGGTTTTATTTCGAGTTTACTATCTCTTTCATAGATTCTCTTGTATATTCAATATGCATATTATATCCCCAGAGAACGGTGAATTCTATTCTTACTCCGTCACCACACGAAAATACGGACATTAAACTAATCTATATATTTCGGATCCGGTTAAGGATGTCAAATTCTTTCGAATTATCCGAACTTCTAGGGAAGGCTGAAAGTGGCAACAATGATAGAAAAGATTAGGAGCGCGAGATTGTCTTGATATGGACACGTGATGCGGAGGGATGACAGACAAGGAGGGTTATCAATATGATTGTGGAAGGATGTAAAAGGCGTTGGAGACACAAAAAGAGATTAATGGATTGTGTAAATAAGGATGGTACCTGATGGTAAGTGTTGCTGCCGCTTATGAACCTTTGCTAGGCTGCTGCTTACCGTGAAGGGAGTGTGAATACATGCAACGAGGTTCCATAAAGGTATCACTAAAACTCACCACACGCAAACCCACTCAGAAAGTTGTGCTTCTGTCTCTCTCGCTCACCGAACGAAGCGCAGTAACAAATTGCTACTACTCTGTTGTATATTTTCTACTGAGTGTGGTACTACCCCGGACGGACCGGCCCGCGGCTGTAGACAGTCATCTGTCAACAATGTGATTCTACCACTAATGGATATGCGTATGAAAGCAGTGAATGCAGATATGATGCCTGATAGGAATCTATGGAAGATAAGAGCATGTTGTGCCGACCACATTCAGAGTGAGATGAGAGCAAGCAAGTTGGAAACGGGCTAAATTTGGCGACTATCGTTTTATTCTCCACTAGGGGGGTTGCTGTTGAGACACAATTCGGTTCGTTGATACTAAACCTGCCTTAAATTGTCCCCTACAGATTTACTGCCTCCCTCGCTTCTAGTTTTTTTACCCGCGTAGTTCCCGTTCCCGTGGGAATACCGGGATAAAATATAGCCTAATTTATGCCCTGATATTATAGCTTTCCATTGGTGAAAGAATTTTTGAAATCGGTCCAGCCGTTTTGAAGATACCCGGAACAAACAGACAGACAAAAATGTTTTAATCTGTATTTTAGGCATAGGTGTGCAAAAATAATCAATTTTTATAATAATCGATTATTACAAAAAAATAATCGATTAATAATCGATTTTTACAATCTATTATCAAAATAATAAAATATATTTTTATTATTCGAAATTAATCGATTATTCACTGCCAGATTTCCTAAAAAAAAGGTCATGATTGTTTCATACTACATTAGAAAGAAGGTCAACATAATCCTGTTGGGAGAAAAAACGATTATTTTATAATTGATTATTTATTTTTAATTAATCGATTATTTTATAATCGATTTATTTTAAAGGACAAAAAATCTACAAACACTAGTCACATCCCTAAAAATGACCTGCTACACGCTCGTCAGGCGAGTTGGCACTATAACATCTATGCAAGAGATAGATCATCTATACCAATAAATAAAATTGGAGTGTCTGTTTGTAATGTCAAAATAATAGGCTTTTTTCATGCTCACACGGTTATTTGCACGATACCTATGCCTAAAATAGCAATTAAAAAATTTTTGTCTGTCTGTCTGTTTGTTCCGGGTAATCTTCAAAACAGCTGGACCGATTTCAAAAATTCTTTCACCAATGGGAAGCTATAATATCAGGGTTGTAACATAGGCTAGATTTTATCCCAGTATTCCCACGGGAATAGGAACTACACAGGAAAGACTGAAACCGAAGCGAAGCAAGGGCGGGTTGCTAGTTATAAATAAGCATATTGTAATTCTTTCGTAGTCTTTTACTACATTCACGGGCAAAAAAGGGGGGGTGGTGTTGTAATTAATTTTGTTGTATAATTGTATTCTTACTCCGATACGTCTTTTATTCTATTCTTACTCTTACGTCAACGATTACATTCCCAAGGAGGGTTGACGTCAGGCAGGCGGACGGTCATAAAAGTCATTACCGAATCTTTTTGCAATATGTCAAAACAGATGACATATTGCGTCGACCCCAAGTAATTGGGATAAGAGCAAGATGATGATGAATTGTATTCTTACTCCGTCACCACACGGATAATAGTAAAACAGAAAATAAAATAGCGAAATTTTTATATTTCATATCGACCGGATTTGATAACTGAATTTAGTTTTTCTTTTCACTAAATTCGAACACATGGTTCCTAAGAAGAAATCTTTATATGTCTGTCTAGCAACCCGCGCTCGCTTCGCTTCGGTTTCAGTTAGGGATGTGACTTGGAGGGAAAATAATCGATTCTTTAAATAATAAATTTTTTGTTCTTTAAAATAAATCGATTATAAAATAATCGATTCTTCTCCCAACACGATTATGATGACTTTTTTTTAGGAAATGTGAGCTTTATTTTCTAATATAGTATGAAACACGGCACGCAGTATCGGGATGACCTTTTTTTTTTAGGAAATCTGGCAGTGAAATAATCGATTAATTTCGATCGAATTTTGAATAATAAAAAAACGATTTTTTATTATTTTGAAAACAAAACACAAAAAATAATCGATTAATATTCGATTATTATAAAAATCGATTATTTTTCACATCCCTAGTTTCAGTCCCCTTACCCGCGTAGTTCCCGTTCCCGTGGGAATACCGGGATAAAATATAGCCTAAGTTACTCCCTGATATAGCTTTTCATTGGTGGAAGAATTTATGAAATCGGTTGTGTGGTTTAAGCGTGAAAGCGTAACAAACAAACTTACTTTCGCATCTATACCAATAAATAAAATTGGAGTGTCCGTTTGTAATGTCATAATAATAGGCTTTTTTCATGCTCACACGGTTATTTGCACGACACCTATGCCTAAAATACAGAGAAATTTTTGTCTGTCTGTCTGTTTGTTCCGGGTAATCTTCAAAACGGCTGGACCAATTTCAAAAATTCTTTCACCAATGGAAAGCTATAATATCAGCGCGTAGACTAGGCTATATTTTATCCTGGTATTCCCACGGGAATGGGCACTACGTGGGTAAAACGACTAAAACCGAAGCGAAGTGAGGGCGGGTTGCTAGTTATATTATAAATTAGCAACCCGTCCTCGCTTCGCTTCGGTTATAGTCGTTTTACCCGCGCTTTTTTTATTTTTTTTTAATATTGATAAAAAACACATGGAACCAAAGAAGTTTCACTTCTGACACGCGTACTTAGTACTCACACAATTTTTTTGACTATGTCTCTGTTCCTGGTAATCTTCAAAATGGCTGCACCAATTTTAATAATATTTTACTATCAGGTAGCTGTCTATATAAGGAGTAACGTAGGCAATTTTTCTCTTTTAAAAATCCTACCCACCCCAACCCATGGAACTAGAATTCGAGGTCTTATTTTAGAATATATTGCAAATTCTGTGTGGTGACGGAGTAAGAATACAATTCGCCACCCTTTCCTTGACTGTGGGTGTCGTTAAAGACGACTAAGAGATTACAATACGCAGATAACATCTATGCAAGGGAAGGAAACATTTTTTTCAAAATGTGGGTAAACATATTTAATATCTACGGTCGTCGCCCTCCTCGCACCACTCCGTCCGTGGCGACAGAGGGGCGTAAGCACGCACACCTGTAACCCACCCGCGACACGTCGCCTTCGTTGTTGGGCCGACTACCGGAGCAGGGTGACTTGACATTAGTGATCGGAACATATTTAATACCTAATTCTGTTGTGGGTAGATATAGTCCGCACGTGAACATGAAAGTTGTGAAATTTTCGAAATATCGTAGTAGTATAGTAGGTGTTAATATGAAAAATAATCGATTATTTTTTATAATAAAATTAATCGATTATTTTAGTATTTGCTTTTTTGTTTAAAATAAAATCAATGCCAGGTTTCCCAAAAAAAGGTCATCACGATACTGCCAGGGAAAAAGTGCTCGATCGAATGTCAGTGTTTCAAACTATATTAGATTAGAAAAAAAAAGGTCATCATAATCCTGTTAGGTGAAAATTTTAAGAAAGAACTATGAATAGTAAAAAAAATCAATCAATAATTAATCGATTTTTTATAATGAGAAAAAACAGAGAGAAGAGAGAGAAGCGCAGCCAGGTTTGGTCGCTACCGCGCGACGGCGATTGACGTCCCGAGACAGGGACGTCGAGAGGTGAGGGTATCCGAAAGGATATTCCTGTGGGGCCGACCACTGACGACAAGTCACTCTGCTCCGGTGATCGGCCCAACGACGAATGTGACGTGGGTACGGGTGGGTTATGGGCCCGCGGGCCGTCCTTTCGTTGCCCCGGACGGAATGGACCGCATGTGCACTTACCATAGCCCACCCATAAAAAAAAAGGGTTGATCGCTAGTATGTCAATAAACCTAAGACTTTGTTTACGTAGAAGGTGAAAATATTTTTTAATAATACGATTCTGTCACAGGATTTTTGCGGCAATTTTTTCGTTTACGCAGCAGAAGCTCTCAAAAGGAAAAAAAACCTCAATTTTGAAACATTCTTCATTTGTGCTCTGCTTCTGTTGGTCTTAGCGTGATGATATATAACCTATAACCTTCTTCGATAAATGAGCTATCTAACATTGAAAGAATTTTTCAAATCGAAACAGTAGTTTCTGAGATAAGCGCCTTCAAGTCCTTTCGGTGCCCCGAACGGAATGGATCGCATGTGCGCTTACCAGTGTTACCAACTCCCTAAAATATTTATCCCCAAATCATAGTTAAAAACCCCTAAAATTGCCACAATTACATGAATATCCCCCTAAAAATGATTTCATTAAAATAAGAATAAATAATAAATTAGTACCCTTACTGAAAATAAATATATATCCGGGCAAAAAAGAAATATGCCTAATATATGTGACATTTATGAGACATAGTTACTTAATAAACAATAATAATTAGGTAAGCTCCAAGCTCTACTGGGACCGGTCTATCACCACAAACAAGACTATTCTTGCGAATAAGCCTGATATCGTGCTGATGGATACTAGATGTCGCTACGCTGGTATTTTTATTTTTTTTATTCAAAAAATCCCTAAAAATGCCCCTAAAAATAGAACGCCCCTAAAATACCCCATTCGACTTATTTACCTCCTAAATTTGGGGGAGGAAACCCCTAAGTTGGCAACACTGGCGCTTACTATAGCCCACCCATAAAAAAAGGGTTGATCGCTAGTATGTCAATAAACAGAAAAAATAGACTGTATTCACAAAGAAACCATTCAAGATAACAATTAGACGAGAATGACTCATAATTAATTGTATGGTTTCGTTTGAAATATTCTTATCCGACTGGATAAAGTACGTATGTATAGTGACAGGGTATTGGTACAACAGCACAACAGCTTACTTTACACTAGGAGTAATGAAAATTGGCCGAGCTGATTCACTATAAAACCGGTTAAGTGCGAGTCGGAGTCGCGCACGAAGGGTGCCGTACCATTACCTATAAAAATCGCGTTTGCATGGGAGCCCCACTTAAATATTCATTTTATTTTTAGTATTTGTTGTAGGGATGTGAAAAATTATGATTTTTATAATAATCGATTATTACAAAATAATAATCGATTTTCAAAATAATAAAAATCTATTATCAATCGATTTTTTTTTGTTCGAAATTCGATCGAAATTAATCGATTATTGACTGCCAGATTGCCTAAAAAAAGGTCATCACGATCGTTTCATACTATATTAGGAAATAAAGCTCACATTTCCTAAAAAAAAAGTTTTAATCCTGTTGGGAGAAAAAAATCGATTATTTATTTTTAATTAATCGATTTATTTTAAAGACCAAAAATCGATTATTTTCCCTCTAAGTCACATCCCTAATTTGTTGTTCTAGCGGCAACAGAAATACATAATTTGTAAAAATTTCAACTGTCTAGCTATCGCGGTTTTTGAGATACAGCCTGGTGATAGACGGACGGACAGACAGTTAAGTCTTAGTAATAGGGTCGTTTTTACCCTTTGGGTACGAAACCCTAAAAAAGAAAGTTAATAAGTCAATAATTACATTGTCAAAAAATAAAAATGATAAGGGGGCGTTCATAAAATACGTGAGATATTTAAGAGGGGAGGTAGTCGAGTCAAATCTCATATAATCTTACGTTGGAGAGAGGGGGGGTCTCGGCAAATATCACGCAATTTTTTTTCTGATTGAAACAAAAAAAAAATTATACTATTTTGGTCCATTAAATCCAGATTGTACATGCTTAAGATTTAATCTTAAGCGTAATTGTAATACGATTAAGATCATTCACTAATTCGTTCGAAGGAAAATAATTTCATTCATACTTCGACGTTATACCATAGATAGTTCACTATAAAATAAGATAGATGTGCAACTGAGGTTTTAAATTTGTAATCTGAATAGCATGATTCTCCATGGGCTGAATTAGAGTAGATATTCTTTTTATTCTTTTTTTAATCACAGTAGTTACGATTTAAGTATTCTATTGTTAAATTTTTATTACACTTATAATTAAACTCTCAGCAATATTGATTACTGGTCTTAACTAGTCGTAAATAAAAGCACGAAGCAAATTTTTTATCCTTTTACAATAACAATCCAACGCGTTTACATAAGAAATCCACATTTTGAAAAATATCACGTGAGATTGGGTGATGGGGTAGGGGGTTGAATAAAATCTCACGACATCTCACCAGGGGGAGGGGGAGTTACAGAAAATAAAAAAAAACACCTCACGTAATTTATGGACGCCCCCTAAAACATCTAAAATTTTGGGTTTGACATCAATATACAGGCTGTATCAGGTTATGGGGCAACTGGTCAAAAGGGAGCTAGGCAATGGTGGTAGGAACCCATAAAAAAAATTTGAACGAAAAATATCTATTCGTTAAGGAAATAGAGACATGTAAAGTTTTCAATTTCGTCATCGCTTTTTCTTGTAACTCTGACTGAAATGTATAGTCAATGATACTTAAAACGCAACATACTCGTACTTTGTTAAATGTTCATTAGAACTTGAATAAATCAATGATTACATTCACATAAGCAAGACAAATTTCGCTTTAAAACAGCTGGTCGGCCTATGACCGTCGACCGCTCGCCGTTGTACCTACGATGTCATTGAAACGTTTGCGCAATTCTAGGTATGAATGAATGAAATTATACTGTCGAAGCTTTACATGCCTAAACGTATTCTGTCTGTACATGCCTACATAATACGTAACATTTAAGGCATAGACTCTTAGACACATCTTTTTGAAATCACTATAACTTTTATGTTAGATTGTTTTTTGTGTAATGTATATTCTAATTAAGATCTATGACCGTTAGACTACAAAATACTCGCACAGTTGCCCCATAACCTGATACACCCTATATATGTGATACTAACGTCACTCAATTGTTTTGCCTTCCCGGAACATCTCCCACTTGAACTTTATGGTATGGTGTTAAAGTTCAAATTGACTTTAAGTATTATTACGAATCGTTTGCATGGGAGTATAGAAAAGAGTTGTTTTTAGAACTATTTAGACAATTTTTTAATTTTTCTCTCCGTATAAGCCATCCTTGTACATCAAGGAATATTCTAAAAAAAAATTATTGAAATCGGTTAAACTGTTCTCGAGTTTTGCGCTTAACAACACATAGACTAGTAAATTCGTACTATATTACCATCATAATTCTTATTCGCATGGTTATACCGGGATTAGATATAGCTCAAGTTATTCCTTGGCCTATATCTAATCCCGGTTTGGGTACAGAACCCTAATGAATAAAATATAAAAGCGCTACATGACATTTTGATATGCGTGTCAAAAGTCCGACATTTTCGTCAATAGTCGTCATGTAGCGCTTTTATATTCTTTTCATTATTTTAGTGTTTTAAAGTGTTATATTGAATAATTTTGCTGATATTTTATGTAATATAATGCAGATAAAATTCTGAAATGTAGTGGAAATGATATAATAGTGAATTACGTGCATTTTGACATTCTGCCCAAATTTCCTGAGACGCATGACTTGTATCAGCACCAAGTCATGCTAACGACTGACTGAAAGACTAAGACTAAAGGCGTGAATAATAATCAATATACTCGACACTGGCACCAATAGCTCATATTATTGTAGCTCATTGCCATTAACTAAGAAGAAGAAGAAGAAGAAGAATAGACACTTCAGTTTTATTTATTTGTATTAGATTGACACTTAAAAGATGTTTTTTTTTTTTTAATTTCAGGCGGCACGCGCCGTACTTTGGCCAGCCAGACTACAGAGTTTACGAACTAAACAAAAGATTGCAGCAGAGAACAGAGGTAAATAATCACTTTATTAACGTTATACACTTAGGCTTTAAGGCTTCCCTAGCCGAGGCCGCGGGCGACGGGACCGGGGATTTGTCCGTCACCCGCAGAGAGTCTGACCGCGCGACAGCGACCGACGTCCCGGAGAGGGGATGTTGAGAGGAGAGGGTAGCCCACGGGGGTATTCCGTCGGACCACCACTGACGACAAGAAACTCGGCACAGGTGGTCGGCCCAACGGAGCCGGGCGGAGGCTGCGCTGACCATGCCCTAAAAAAAGGCTTTAAGGTTTAGGGAGGGTACCTTTGGGCTGATACCTTGGCTGGGCTAGCTAGGATTCTGTACTGTAGTGGCCGGCCTAATGGCTAAAGAAATACGTTGGGTTATGGGTGGGGTTGCCAACTATACTTTATTTGTAGTAATTATACTTTATCATACTAATTTCCGTCGGATCGACCACTGAAGTCAAGGAACTCTGCACCGGTGGTCGGCCCAACGACGAAGGCGACGTGTTTTATGGGTGGGTTACGAAACAAAAAAAAATTGTACCGATTTCTGATGTTTACGCGAGTATTACACATTTTAAATAAAACTACGGATTTTATCGCATTTGTATTTGATTTTTGATTGCCCGACGTTTCGAACACTTTGCAGCGTTCATGGTCACGGGCGGACTAAGATGTCTCACGTCCAACAAGTCATCGTTATTACGTTTGTACGCATGAATGCTGTTCGAAACGTCGGGCAATCATAAATCAAATACAGACGCGATAAAATCCGTAAAGTAGTTTTATTTAAAAAATCATATCAATAAAGTATATGAAAATACTTTATTTTTTCAACCTTTACGTGATGCGTATAACAGAACACTCATTATGAGTACAAATAAGTGAAAACGGTTGATGGGAACGAGTTATAATTTTATTTATTTTTTATTTATAAGACAACACCCTGCACTAAGGAAACAATCCTTGTATTGCGGGGGACTTTACAAACATATAAATTAACGGACACAAATTACATCCAGACTCAGAACAATAATTTGTGGATCGCACAAAGTGTTGTTCCGCGTGGGATTCGAACCCCCGACACCGGCGCTGCAGGTCGCTATCCCAACCACTACGCCATCTGTGCAGGCAATTACTGAATGAAACGTTAAATGTGGTGGGAGTCAAACTATATATGTGCTAAAAGCACAAAAAGTGCGTTTTAAGCCAATAAAAACATCATCATCATTTCAACCTATCGCTGTCCACTGCTGGACGTAGGCGTCCCTCATGTTACGCAACAAAGTGCGGTCCTTTGCCGCCTGCATCCAACGATGCCCAGCAACTTTCACCAGGTCGTCGGTCCAACTAGTGGGGGGGGCGTCCTACACTGCGTCGTCCGATACGTGGTCGCCACTCGAGAACCTTTCTTCCTCAGCAAACAATAAAAACATAATATTTGGAAATTTTAAAATACATACTTGTAAATAAAACTACTTTACGGATATGATTGTCCAACGTTTCAAACACAACAGGATTCATGGTCACGGGCGGACTAAGATGTTTGACGTCCAAACAAGTCAACGTTATTACGTTTGCATGCATGAATGCTGAAAAGTATTCGAAACGTCGGACAATCATAAAATACAAACGCGATATAATCCGTAGTTTTATTTACACAACATCAGAAACCATTATGGAAAAACTTTTTTTTCTTCCAAATACTTTGTTTTTTTTTTTGTAGTGAAACGTCTTTATAATTTTTGTGATTTCAAACTCAATGAAATGAAAAAGCGAGTCCTTGGAGACACAAACACGTAAATGTATAGGATTCAGCCGGCAAGAGAATGAGATAAAGGATAAAGAAGTTTCACTTCTGATGTTCTTACTTTGTATACACTTTTTTTTTGTCAAAAAAAGTTAGCAACCCTAGTTATTGGGTTACGCGCCGCTCTTGCGTCGTCCAGGACGTAGTGGCCGCTGACCACAGTTTCCAATAATATACATAATTTTTAACAAAAAAAAACCCGACTTGTTAACAGTAAACTAATAAAATTTTAAGAATTCCACCAACTTCTCAAGGATACCATCATCAGATTCTGACCTGATGACTATGGGACCACCTGGGAAGTATACCCTATTAAACAAAAAAAGAATTTTGCAAATCGGTCCAGGCGTCTTTGAGTAATCGGTGAACATACATAAAAAAAAATATTCCGCCGAATTGAGAACCGCCTCCTTTTTTTGAAGTCTCTCAAAAGGCTCTAAGGCTTAAAGCAAGGCATCTTCGTTTTTCTTCTGTGTGGTGATAGAGTAAGAATACAATTCACTGCTCCTATCCTGCCCACGGGTATAGTAAAAGATGACTAAAGGTTATAATATGCATAAACAACCATGAATTTGCAATCGTCGGGATCCTAATCTTACGGACGGATTGGAGTCGCTGGAGCGGCGGAGAGACTTTGGGTCACTCTGTGTATTCTACCTTCTCTTTCACGGGAAGATGTTTGACTTGGTACCACCGTCATCATTCTAAAAACGTACCACTCGACATCATAGCAGAGTTCATCCATTTCACCTGGAGACGTTATGGTCTTCCATTGTACGTTTCCAGCGATCATTTCTCCCACGTACGTGCAAGATCTGGAATGAACTACCTGCTGCTGTCTCCCGAGCGCTATGACATGTCCTTCTTTAAACGAGGTTTAAGAAGAGTATTTTCTTCAGGGTAGGCAACGGCCTGGCTGTGCCTCTGGTACTGCAAAGGTCCATGTGCGGTAGAATCACTTATCATCAGGTGTGTTGCTTGCTCGTTTGTCACCGTTGGCAATAAAAAATGCATCATCATCATTTCAGCTCATAACACGTCCCACTGTTGGACTCGAGCCTCCTACACAACAGGAGGGAAATTGACTTACTATACTTCGCTGGTCAGACGATTTGGTATAGAGTTTTATTTCGAGTTTTCTTACATAGATGTTAAATGCGTTATTATTCTCTTAGTCATATTTTACGACAGCCACGGATATGGGTGGTGAATTGTATTTTTACTCCGTCACAACTATGCAAGTGAAGGCAAACTGGGCGGCGCAGGCGCGTCATGCCGCCCTAGCCGAGGCCGCGGGTGACGTGACCGGGGAATTAGTCCGTCACCCGCCGAGAGGCCGACCGCGTGAGGAAAGACCGAGGTCCTCCCCGAGGGGGGGGACGTCGGTAGATGGGAGGGTAGGGGGTATTCCGTCGGGCCGACCACTGATGACAAGTAACTCTGTTCCGGTGGTCGGCCCAACGACGAAGGCGACATGGTGTTCGGGTGGGTTGCGGGTGTACGTGCTTATGCCCCTCTGTCGCCCCGGACGGAGTGGTGCGACGACCGCGATCCACCATCCAAAAAAAAAAAAAAGAGAAAACAAACTGGAAATAAAACTACATCAACTCGTCTGATGTGCTTCTTATTTTGTAAGAGGTGGAGCAGTGGGACATATAAACTAATACCCTCGTCTCAGATGGCATTTTTCCCTTCAAAATGAGACCTATATCAGCTGGAAAGAGGAATACGAACCGGGTAAGGCTTAAAAACCGGTTTCGCTATTTTTAAACAAATTCAGAATAAAACAGGCAGGTTCACAATTCAGTTATATATGTATAGGTACTAGCTGACCCAACAGACGTTGTATTCAAATCTAAAAAAATAAAAGGAATTTTCTTTAATTCGATCACAGCGCCACCTATCGTGTCAAATTATTAATCTAAACCATTCTAGGATGCACTTGAAACCACACAAAAATTTCATTAAAATAGGTCCAGTGGACTTACCCTTGAAATCAATTCTAATTTCGAATCCGATTCAATTCCAATATCAGCAAACTTATATTTGGTACTCTTAAACAAAATCGAGAATGTAAATGAAGAAAAGAATTGAATTTTTCGCATTCGCCGTTGTTATTTTCACCAAATGTGCCGTATTTTATTACTTTATAACGTTACCGAACTTAATCACCACAAAGACGCTTTCTTGAAATTGCGCAACATTAACGATTTTAAACTACGTCAAAATCACGTCGGGAGTAGCAAATATTTGACTTAATCGACGAGAGTCGAATTCATTTAGTTTAAAATAATTCCACCGAATCTGATTCTAATCGTGCGCTAGTGTCGCTTTCAAGAGTACCAAATTGTTGAGCAATTTTCGAGCTGCGATTGGATTTAGGATTGGAATCGAGATTTAAGAGTGCTTACTCTTACTCACAGATCGTAGGTCGTAGGTCCGGTATCTTAACCGCTACGCCATCTGTGCAGTATGCAGAGCCACAAGCGGCACCTAATTTGTGTATATACATATATTACTAGCAATCCGCCCTTGCTTCGCTTCGGTTTCAGTCGTCTTTCCCGCGTAGTTCCCGTTCCCGTGGGCATACCGGGATTAAATATAGCCTGGTTTACTCCCTGATATTATAGCTTTCCATTGATGAAAGAATTTTTGAAATCGGTCCAGCTGTTTTGAAGATTACCCGGAACAAACAGATAGATAAAAAAAATATAAAGTCAATTTTAGGCATATGTATAGTGCAAATAACCGTGTGAGCATGAAATAAGCCCATTATTTTGACATTACAAACAGACACTCCAATTTTATTTATTGGTATAGATTACAAGCTTTTATTTAGTTTCACCTGTCCCGTTGTCTGTAATCAAATCTTGCAAGTTAAATTTGATCCACTCTCCGATTTCCGATTGAGCTGAAATTTTGCATGCATGTATAAATCGGCTGACAATGCAATATTATTGTGACATAGAGATGATCTGATGCTGGATCTGGAAGCTGGCCGTAGGAACTCCGTAATTAAACGACGCAACCCCATCGAGGTTGGTCGATTGACGAGTACTTTGATTCTATATGTATAGTAACCAGGCTCTGATGATGGGCCTGGATTTTTAACTTTTTAGTTCATTTTATTAAAAAATAATAAAAGCTTGTTTTTAAAAATGGTTTCTTTACATTTTCCAGGATTCAGATAATTTATGGTGGGACGCATTCGCGACGGAGTTCTTCGAAGACGATGCCACCCTCACACTCACATTCTGTTTAGAAGATGGACCCAAAAGATATAGTAAGTTTTATTTTCATAATCATCAAACCTGCTCCATAGCAAACTGCAAACATAGTCCAGGCGTTTGGAGTCGACACAATATGTCTGCCCAGGCTCTTAGACAATGCCGGGATGGCCACGGAACACAAGGAACTTGGTACTGGTGGTCGGCCCAATGGCAAAGGAGGTTTTAGGTGGGTTATGGGCCTCCCGCTTCGCCTTTTCGTCACACCGAACGGAGAGGACGAAGGAAAAACAAGGCTCCTACACAATAAGAAAGAAATGACCTTCCACGATGGTCAGGCGTGTTGGTAGGGTTATTTCAAGTTTTCCATCTCTTGCATAGATGTTATCATCATCACAGTCCACATACGTCCCACTGTTGGGTTCGGGCCTCGTCCACAATGGGAGGGAATTTGACCTACCTTGTTTGTTAGACATGTTGGTATTGGTTCATTTCGAGTTCCTTTTCTTGCACAAATGTTATATGCATATTATATCCCTTAGTCGTCTTTTACGACATCCACGTGCAAGATAGGGAGTGGTGAATTGTATTCTTACTGCGTCACCACATGAAAATGCATATTTGTATGTATGCATATTTAATTAATTTTTTTTAGCAAGTTGTGGCGAGGGCTCACGTTATCCGTCCCGTCTGATGTTACGAAAAGACGGTGCGCGACCCCATAACCCGCTGTATTTCCTCCGCTTCACCATACGGCCGACCACTGGGACACAATCTATGACTGCCATGGCCAGTTCGACGGGCTATTCTTTTGAATATCCTCCCTCCCCGATGCGCCACAGGCCGTCGCTCTCACGCGGTCATCCTCTGCGGCTGATGGACTTCCCCGGTCCAGTCACTCGCGGCCTCGGCTAGGGCGGCATCAGGCGCAGGTATTCGCGCCTTAGTCGCCGGTGACGGATCCTGTTGCCGTAAAGTTCCTCCCGCGCATGATTCACCGCCTCCCTCTATGAGATAACTAACTCACAGAAGGCGGCAACCGTGTCCCGAATTCTGACGCTGTCGAGCATCGCCCTAGCTACTGTCGGCACTGGTAATTGCGACGAGTTCACGGCGCTGCTCTGCCCACACGGCACACACCTTGAGTGTATGCTGCGTGGTGTCCTTATCGCAATGGCAGTGCTGGCAGGACGATGTACTGTCCCTCTTTACGACCCTGTGCAAGCAATCGTGCCCCATCAAGATCTTCACGCACCCGAAGGAAAGCACCCTGTGCTGTCGACCCAACCACTCCATCAGCACCGATTTGGGGGCCTTGATCGTCCAAAGACCGTGTGGAAGGCCTGTGCAGCCGGTCTGGCCAATGGGTAATGATTTCACGGTGGGCGTTGTCCCGCGACGCGGCAATGGCCTTTGTCCCGCGACGCGGCAATGGCCTTCGTCGCCACCGTGCGGTATCCGCGTATAGACTTGACCACCATGGCTCTTTGTGAACGCCACAGTTATATATATTATATTCTTATTCCCTCACCACACGGAGGACTGATTTCTCCTAAATGCGGGGATAAACTGCAGTCTATTTTACTCGTTGATATATCTGTGTGCCTACTCTTGAATCTCGATTCCAATTCTAAATCCAATCGCAGCTCGAAATTGAGCAAATTTGGTACTATTATCTACCCGATACAGAAAATAGTTATACATTTATTAAATTGTTACCCACATTTTAGTACAAATTTATTGCCTCCGACTACTATATATTAATAATACTATATATAAATAATTACTACTATATATAAATAATTACTAACCATAAACAATATAATTTTTCATATAGAATCATTTTCTTCTTACACTGGCAATAAATTTCTACTAAAATGTGGGTAACAATTTAATAAATTTATAACTATTTTCTGTATCGGGTAGATAATTGTAAATGTCTGTAATAACGATTACTTGTTGGACGTGAGACACCTTAGTCCGCCCGTGACCATGAATGCTGCAAAGTGTTTGAAACGTCGGGCAATCATAAATCAAATACAAACGCGATATAATCCGTAAAAGTAGTTTTATTTACAACTAGCAATCCGCCCTCGCTTCGCTTCGGTTATAGGTTATAGTCGTTTTACCCGCGTAGTTCCCGTTCCCGTGGGAATACCGTGATAAAATATAGCCTAGTTTACGCCCTGATATTATAGCTTTCCATTGGTGAAAGAATTTTTGAAATCGGTCCAGCCGTTTTGAAGATTACCCGGAACAAACAGACAGACAGACAAAAATTTTTTAATTGCTATTTTAGGCATAGGTGTCGTGCAAATAACCGTGTGAGCATGAAAAAAGCCTATTATTTTGACATTACAAACAGACACTCCAATTTTATTTATTGGTATAGATGTGTAGTGCTCGCGTAAACATCAGATATCATTAAATTTGGTACTCTTGAAAGCGACACTAGCGCACGATTGGAATCAAATTTGGTGGCAAATTTTTGAACTAAATGAATTCGACTCTCGTCGATTAAATCAAATATTTGCTACTCCCGACGCGATTTTGACGCAGTTTAAAATCGTTAATGTTGCACAATTGCAAGAAAACGTCTTTGTAGTGATCGAGTTCGATAACGTTATTAATTTAAAATAAGAAAATACGACACATTTGGTGAAAATAACAACGGCAAACGCGAAGAATTCTGTCTCGATTTTGTTCAAGGGTACCAAATATAAGTTTGGTGAGATTGGAATTGAATCGGATTCGAAATTAGTATTGATTTCAAGAGTAGGCACACAGATATCCTTGGTGAAATTTCTAAAATCGTTTTAGTGGTTTATGCGTGCAAGCGTAAGAAACTAACTTGCATTAGAATATTTATCGGTGGAGAAGATCAGTGTGCTTACTCTTGAATCTCGATTCCAATCCTAAATTCAATCGCAGCTCGAATTTGAGCAATTTGGTTCTCTTGAAAGCGACACTAGCGCACAATTGCAATCAAATTCGGTGGATTTTCTTTAAACTAAATGAATTCGACTCTCGTCGATTAAGTCAAATATTTGCTACTCCCGACGTGATTTTGACGTAGTTTAAAATCGTAAATGTTGCACAATGTCAAGAAAGCGTCTTTGTGGTGATCGAGTTCGGTAACGTTATTAATTCAAAGTAAAAAAATACGGGAATTCATTCTCAATTTTGTTTAAGAGTACCAAATATAAGTTTTGTGAGATTGGAATGGAACTTCTACGTGGTGACGGAGTAAGAATACAATTCACAACCCCCATATTTTACCCGTGGGTGATCCGTACGAGACGACTAAGGGATATAAAACGCATATAACATCTATGCGAGAGAAGAAAAGCTCGAAATAAAACCCTATACCAACACGTCTGACAAGCGTGGTATAGTAGGTCCCTTCTATTATGGAGGAGGCGCGAGCCCAACAGTGGGACGTATATGGGCTGAGATGATGATGATGAGATTGGAATTAAATCGGATTTGAAATTAGAATTGATTTCAAGAGTAAGCCCACAGTTTTAAAATATATTAGCATATGCAAGATATGGAGTGGTGAATTATATTCTTACTCCGTCACCATACTGACAATAATTAAACCCACATTTTCTGTTTTCCAGCGATCGGACGGACGCTGATACCACGTTACTTCCGAAGTATATACGAGGGGGGTGTGTCAGAATTGTATTACACCATGCGCCAACCGAAGGAATCCTTCCACAACACAAGCATCACCCTGGACTGCGATCACTGCACCATGGTGACGCATCACGGGAAACCAATGTTCACGAAGGTAACTATAACCATTCAACCACCATATAAAGTCTGGAGTACTAGCAATTTGTTACTGTGCTTCGTTCGGTGAGCGAGAGAGATGGAAGCACAACTTTCTGAGGGTGTTTGGGTGTAGCGAGTTTTGCTGATGCTTTTAGTAATCACCAAACCTCATTGCACGCATTCACACTAGGGATGTGACTTGGAGGGAAAATAATCGAATTTTGTTCTTTAAAATAAATCGATTATGAAATAATCGATTAATTATATAAATTCATGCGTATTCAATGCGTAAATTCATAAAATTTTTATGTTACAAAGCCAAACTTAGTTATAATTCTGAGAAATATTTAGAGACATGTGCTAAATTTCATTTATTGCCATTGGTCATACGTCGTCAGATAGCTAATACTGTATATTTGTTAAACAAAATTTCAGGTAAGAAGTAAGATTGACGGTCCCAATCTTCTTTCTAAAATTGAATTTAATATACCAACAAAATCTGTTAGACACTATACACCAATCCATCTTCCATCAGCGCCCACCAATTATCGTCAAAATGCATTTCTGTGGCGAGCGGGCAACTATTTGAATCATCAAACTAAAACATTAAACTTTGACCTATTTGTAACTAAGGTGAAACCGATAAGACGGATGCTTAGTTTGGAGTTTTTAAAAAATATGTTTAATAGTTGGGACAGTAAGTCCCATTTTTGTTTATTTTTTGTTAACTTTTGTTTGCCTATTATCTTTATAATCAGGTCACTTGTTTTTGTATTGCTGCATAAGCGTGGAGACCTATTATTAGCTTTTAGTTTTTATTTGTTCAATTTACAATGTTCTTATTAGCTGTTGGTCTTCCTAATAAAATAAATAAATAAATAAAAAATCGTTTTTTATAATAATCGATTATTACAAAAAATTAATCGATGAATAATCGATTTTTATTATTTTGATAATCGATTATTAATCGATTATTTTTTTGTAATAATCGATTATTTTTTCACATCCCTAATTCACACGCCCTTCACTTTCTTCGCGGTAGGCATCGGCTTGGCAAAGGTCCATGAGCGGCAGCAACACTTACCATTAGGTGTAAATGTTTGCTCGTTGGCCACTGTTTGCAAAAAAAAACAATCACCAATCACGTCATTAGTTTTCATTAGTCATTATCATTTCAGCTCATATACGTCCCACTGTTGGGCTCGAGCCTCCTCCACAGTAGGAGGGAAATTGACTTTACTAGACCAGACAGGTTGCTATACGGTTTTATTTCGAGTTCTCTTGCATAGATGTTATATGCGCATTATATCACTTAGACGTCTTTTACGACATCCACGTGCAAGATAGGGAGTTGTGAATTGTATTCTTACTCCGTCACCACACGCCAAATTAGATTTCATGCTTCTGAGTTAATAGATCTTCCTATTAGATCATATTTTTTATCGCTTTTGTTGGCAAACGAGCAAACAGTACACCTGATGGTAAGTGTTGCTGCCGCTCATGGACCTTTGCTAAGCCACTGTCTACTGTGAAGAGAATGAAGGGAGTGCGTGCAATGAGGCTCGGTACAGCTCTACGTAAAGCTTCTCGGTCGTCCTTTACGACACCCACGAGCAAAGTTCCTAGTATTGGTAGACGGAATAATCAAAATTAACTAATGGATAGGTGGTACATCCTTGTGGTTAGGTAGTAATTACTACAGTGGATTTCATTAATAACGACCTCGGTTGTAACGACTTTTCGGTTATAGCGACGTCGAACTTGTGCTCTAGAATTTAAAGCATACTTTCGTAGGAAATTCATTCGGTGATAACAATTCTGGATATAACGCCTAATTCGGGTATACCGACTTGTTTTTATGAACTACTAGCAATCTGCCCTCGCTTCGCTTCGGTTATAGGTTATAGTCGTTTTACCCGCGTAGTTCCCGTTCCCGTGGGAATACCGGGATAAAATATAGCCTAGTTTACGCCCTGATATTATAGCTTTCCATTGGTGAAAGAATTTTTGAAATCGGTCCAGCTGTTTTGAAGATTACCCGGAACAAACAGACAGACAGACAAAAATTTTTTAATTGCTATTTTAGGCATAGGTGTCGTGCAAATAACCGTGTGAGCATGAAAAAAGCCTATTATTTTGACATTACAAACAGATACTCCAATTTTATTTATTGGTATAGATTTGGGACAGATTCCTAGAAATTCCTTGCGGTTGTTGCGACTGAGTCGGCAAAGGCACAAAGTCTCATTCATAAGCTTTAACTATTAAGTTTTCTTATCCTTTGTTTACATTCGCAGATGGTCAAATGCTTTGTTTGTGTGTAGCGTTACTTAGCATGTGCGCGAAGTTAAAATTATGAATCAGTTACGTAGCTATTTCCAGTGGGTGAACGGTGTTTCTTAGACTTGTGAAAATGGCTCCTAGACGTACATTTACTGCTAAAGAATAACTGATTTCGGATATAGAGACCTCCGGATATAGCGACGACATTAAAGTGGTCCTCCGCCGTCGTTATAACCGAAATACACTGTATTATACTTTCTGTTTAGTGACAGAGTAAGAATACAGTTCATCTCCCCTTCTCTTTCCCGTAGATGTAATAAAAGACGACTAATGGATAAATATGCATATAAAATACATGCTAGATAGACTACAAACCCATGGAAAAATTAACATGTGAAATATGGAGTGTAGAAGTAAGGAGCACCATCTCAGTGTTGAAAAAGTGTCCGTTGAAAGGGAGCAAATTAAGGTGGCGCTATAGTAGCAAGTGGAAGAATTTTAAATAGAGCGCCACAAATTATTAGAGTAGGATACTAAATTAGAAAAGGAAAGAAACATTTCCGCTTTGTTACAGCGCAATTCATATTTCTTAACGACAGAAGTCAAGATAAATATTAAATTTTTCAACCCAGCACACTTCACTCTTAAGTTTTATAGGTTATTATTTACTAAATTACAGTTGACTACGTAAATAGTTGAGATTTTAAATACTGCATATTTCTTAACGACAGAAGTCAAGACAAATATTAAATTTTTCAACCCAGCACACTTCACTCCATAACTCTGTTTATAACTGCTAAGTTCATATCATTTCCACTTGCTACACTAGCGCTATTAATTTGCTGTTTACAAGTGGACACTTTTTCGACTAATCCCCCATACGAGATGGTGCTCCTTACTTTTACACTCCATAATGTGAAATGAACCAACGTGAATAACGCTTAGAAGGCTGTTACTATATCATAAAATGACTTTGAGCGCTATGCCGTCATTTCTGAGCGGTACAGGTGAAGTACATGAGTGAATGAGGCGGGTCGCTCCCTTCCCTCTAATTTGGTTGAGGAGAGTGATGGCTGCTCTAGTAGTTAACTCGTGATCGGGTGCTGCTTGTGGGATCTGGTCCAGCCATATTTTCTTCCTTTCTTTAATTTCTTTTTTCTTTTCTTGTACTAAATTTTGAAAATTTATATATACATCCAATTTAGAAGGGCATCGCACTGGAGCTAATACCATATGTGTTGTGAGATGAGAAAAAAAAATGACTGCCCGCTGAGTTTCTTGCCGGATCTTCTCAGATTGTGGCCGCGTTCCGATCTGGTAGTAGATTATTGTATTGTGTTCAAATGTTGTAAAATTTGACAATATGTAAGTGCCCTTAAGGGGCCTATGCATAATAAATGATTTGATTTGAAATGGAATTTCTCAGGTACAAGTGAGGAATTATAAAAATAAATGTCGAAAAACCTAGTGCCGTACTAAAGTGACGGTACCGGAAGTTAGTGCAAATTTTTAATTCGCCGGTAATTGTAGAAACAATATAGGTCATTTATTACGTATCATTTATTACTGCATTTGTGTAACTGCACTAAGTTTTTTGACATTTATTTTGAATCATCTATAAGCTATAAAAAAGCCGTACATTAATAATTAGTCGTAATTCCTCCCCCGTAATTCAAAAAAGACTGAGGTCCAACATTTGATGGATTGGTCATTGATAATAACCTAGTTTGGTTTCTTTTCTACCCTTAAACACCATAAATTTCTATTCAAATTGCCATCATTTCTATGTTAATCATCAAACAATGTAAATAATTTGGGTAAACAGAAACGGATATAAAAAAAATCATGCAGAACCTTCACATGTGCGAGAAGCAAAAGAAAATCTACTTTTTCTTAATCAACTTCAAAAAAGTCTCTAAATGCGTCTGTATATTTTTTGTTTCTTACCTCATAACTTTTGACTGGGTGAATCGATTTCGATCAGAATCGACTCAGAATAACAATTTGTGTATCGCAGAAATTGTTGTCTTGCGCGGGATTTGAACCCGTGATACTGGCACGGTATGGAAACTGCTACGCCATCTATGTAGTGATTGCCGCTGCAGCTCAACCTATATACGGCCCATTGTTGAGCTCGGGTCTCTTCCATTATGGGAAAGACATTGACCTATACTAGTGGTGGTCGTTGAATAAACGAACAGTTTTTTTCGACTGTTTCTTTGCTGTGAACTAATAAACTAGTTTATAGTTGACTGATAATCATGTTTATGTATGAACGGCTTCGCGAATCGGTCGTCGCATCAACGAATGACACGCGAAGACGACTTGCGAGTGTTCGCCCGAATCGGCCCGGACTTCGACGACGGGACGCGTGCGCACTCGCACGGCTTGCTACGCTCCTTACCCGCCCCGCAAACCTCACCGCCCGTGGGCGTGAGTCGAGGCGAAATCATAACGTATAGATTGAATTGCAATTCATTGCGCACTGCTATCATGTGATGGAACTACCATCTACCATTACATATTGAAGCGTCAATGTACATTATTCAATGAAACTGTTGTCTAATAAAATTAGTTGAAGTTTCGTTGTCCTTTACCAATGGACGATCAACGTACGTCATAATATAAACTAAACGTCTCGTCTTGTCTAATCGTCTGCGACGTAAACTAGTCGAAAATTAGACTGTTTTTTCAACTAGTTTATC
This sequence comes from Lymantria dispar, assembly GCA_032191425.1. Classification (NCBI taxonomy): domain Eukaryota; kingdom Metazoa; phylum Arthropoda; class Insecta; order Lepidoptera; family Erebidae; genus Lymantria; species Lymantria dispar. The sequence goes on from CM063471.1 coordinate 10,633,299, forward strand.
ATCGACGATAAACGGTCTCGTTGCATCGACTGTAAAATCGTCGACGACATACTACTAACCTATACTATACTACGTTGGTCATATGTGTTGGTTTTTTTTTTTTTAATATGTGGGCTATGGTAAGCGCGCACGCGGCTCATTCCGTTCGGGGCGACGAAAGAACGGCGCGTGGGCCCATAACCCACCCGTACCCACGTCGCCTTCGTCGTTGGGCCGACCACCAGAGCAGGGTGACTTGTAGTCAGTGGTCGGCCCGACGGAATACCCTTTCGGGTACCCTCACTCGACGTCCCTGTCCCGGGATGTCGGAGATGTGTTGGTATAGGGTTTTGTTTCGAGTTTATCTTCTCTTGCATAGATGTTATATGCATATTATTATCCTTTAGTCATCTTTTACGACATCCACGTGCAAGAAATAGGTGGTGAATTGTATTCTTACTTTTTTTTTGTTGCCGATTGTGGCAAACGAGGAAGCAGCACACCTGATGGTAAGTGATACTGCCGCACATGGACCTTTGCAATACCAGGGGCACTGCCAGTCGAGTGGTACTTTAGTAAAACGGTGACGGTAGTACCAAGTCAAAAGTCAGTTCCTCAGAGCACTTATTCTGCTATCATACGGATTGGCCTACTATTAATTTTTACGAAACCCTTTGTGTAAATATTATCACATATTTATTAATACATATATGATCCATTCAGGTGTGTACGGAAGGTCGTCTCATCCTGGAGTTCACATTCGACGACCTGATGCGCATCAAATCGTGGCACTTGGCGGTGCGTGCGCATCGCGAGCTGATACCACGGCAGGCGGTCCACCCCCCGGACCACGCGTCACTCGACCAGCTCGCAAAGAACATCACACGTCAAGGAATCACCAATTCAACGCTCAACTATCTAAGGGTAATTATTATTATAGGGGATGCTATTTCATTCATCTATTCATTACTGCTGGGCCCGAGTCCTATTTGCAAAGGAAAGGAAATTGATCTACTATACCATGCTGGTCAAATATATTGCCATAGGGCTTTATTTTGCGCCTGATGCCGCTCTAGCCGAGGTCGCGGGTGATCGGACCGGGGATTTCAGTCCGTCACCCGCAGGGAGGCTGACCGCGCGACGACGACCGACGTCCCGGGACAGGGACGTGAAGAGGTAAGGGTATCCGAAAAGGTATTCTGTCGGGCCGACCACTGAGGTCAAAGAACTCGGCACTGGTGGTCGGCCCAACGACGCGCCCTCCTTTCGTCGCCCCGGACAGTATAGGGCTTTATTTAAATTTTGCCTTCTCTTGCGTAAATGTTATATGCATAATATATCCCTTAGTCGTCTTTTACAACATTCACGTGCAAGATAGGGAGTGGTGAATTGTATTCTTACTTCGTCACCACACAGATAATTACAAGAAACCTTGATGCTGTATTTTCTGAGTGAAACTTCTTAAAGTAGGTTAATATACCTGTGCCTGATGCCGTCCTAGCCGTGGCTATGGTTGACTGGACCGGGGATTAGTCCATCACCCGCAGAGAGGCTGACCGCGTGAGGGCGACCGACGTCACAGGAGGGGCGTTGAAAAGGGAGGGTACCTGAAAGAGTATCGCGCTGGGCTGGCCACAGACAACAAGGAACTTGATACCGATGGCCGGTTCAGTAGCGAAGGAGAGGGGGGAAAGGGGTGGGGTTATAGGTCCATCTTGCATGGGGGTGCCGCAAAAGATTATCAAGTAACACAATGTGTAACACTTAGAATAATAACGTATAGAAGGTAAGTCCGCGCACAAAAAATGAAGCATTTGAGCCTAATGAGCGTAATGTACAAGGTCACTGTACTGCACGTACGTACGCAACTCCTAAAAAATAAATAGGTAATTATGACGGTTTGTGCATTCAAATGGTGACACATTTGAAAAACATAAAAAAGTGTATTAACATTACTTTTAAAATTATTTCGACGATTTGTGTTAATAAAAACAAAATTTGATTTCATAATTTGTATAGTGGTGTACGTGTGTAATCGCTTGCACGCATGTAGTAGTTTTGGCTTCATGTTTTTGAGCGCTCGAAGTACCGACACTATCCTTTTATACGTTATTATTATTATAAGGTGTAACATCTGTGCAAAAGAAATGAGATTCGAAATGAAACCTTATCCCAACACGTTTGACCAACGTGCTGTATTAGTTCAATATCCCTACTATTATGAAGAAAACTAAAGCTCAGTAGGTGGAACGTAAATGAACCATGATGAATTCTTGTATTTCTGGGCACTGTACAATATATACTATTAATTCTAAAAGATCTGCTGTGTGGTAGCGGCTTCGAATACTACCAACCCTTGCTTTGCTCGTGGGTGTCGTAAAAGACGACTAAGAGCCCTAGATTGACCCGGACCAACTCCATCTGGTACCATTTGGGTCAACGATTACATTCCCAAGGAGGGTTGACGTCAGGCAGGCGGCCGGTCATAAAAGTCATTGCCGTAACTTTTTGCAATATGTCAAAACGATGACATATTGCGTCGACCCCAAGTAATTGGGATAAGAGCAAGATGATCATGAATTCTAAAAGATCATTTAAAAAGAAGAATACTACTAATATAAACGCGAAAGTTTGTGAGTATGTGAAGATGTGATAATCTATAATTTTTAACAAAAAAAAACGGCCTCAAACAGTAAACTAATAAAATTTTAAGAATTCCACCAATTTCTCAAAGATACCATCATCAGATCCTGACCTGATGACTATGGGACCACCTGGGTATACCCTATCAAACAAAAAAATAATTTTGCAAATCGGTCCAGGCGTCTTTGAGTAATCGGTGATCATACATAAAAAAAAAAGGTTGCGACGAATTGAGAATCGCCTCCTTTTTTTGAAGTCGGTTATAAATGTGAAGATGTTTGTTGCTCTATCACGCAATAACTACTGAATGGATTTTGATGAAAATTCACAATAATATAGCTTATATATCAGAATAACACATAGGCTATAATTTATCCCGATATTCCCACGGGAAGAGGAACTGCGGGGGAAATCGCACGGCGCTTGAAAATAAAATTCTATAGCAATACATTTGACCAGCATGGTATAGTAGGTCAATTTCCCTTCCATTATGAAGGAGGCTCGAGAACACGTGACATATATAAATGATAAGGGTAAGGATTATCCCTTAGTTGTCTTTTACGACATTCACGTGCAAGATAGGGAGTGGTGAATTGTATTCTTACTCCGTCACCACACGGAAATAAGCAATTGTTAATTCGTGTGAAATTTGCAACGTCTCGCATACGGATGTGCAGTAGATTTCTCCCTCCAGACAAAATCAGCAGGTTATCTATACCAATAAATAAAATTGGAGTGTCTGTTTGTAATGTCAAAATAATAGACTTTTTTCATGCTCACACACTTATTTGCACTATACATATGCCTAAAAATCACTTTATATTTTTTTTTGTCTGTCTGGTTGTGCCGGGTAATCTTTAAAACCGGAGCGATTTAAAAAAATCTTTCACCAATGAAAAGCTATATTATCAGGGAGTAAAGTATATTTTATCCCGGTACTCCTACGGGAACTACGGGGATAAGACGACAGAAACCGAAGCGCAGCGAAGGCGGGTTGTTAGTAATTACTATAAAATCCGTTTCATGTGATCAGCTAGAAGAGCACAGTGATTTATTGAGAATGTCGATCTACACATTGATCTCGAATTACCGACAATACATGAAACAGTACTCCCGGAGCTTGTTTGACTCTGCCAAGATTCCAATCCGAAAGGAAGGTGGACAAGCGGTTGGGACGGCGGTCCTTCTATAATTAAAATATTTTGCAAAAAAAAAAATCCGACTTCAAAACGTAATGCAGAGTAAACGAAAAGATTGTTAATGTAGATTTTTAGTTTTTTGTTGATTTTTTGTTGCTTGTCCGATTTCGATTAAATTTTCATGGGACCATTTGGGAAGTATACCCTTTCCAACAAAAATCTTTTGGCAAGCGACTGCGTTATGCGCGAACAAATGTAAAAAAAAAAATACAAACATCCGTATTGAGAACCTGCTCCTTTTATAGAAGTCGGTTAAAAATAGCTGCGATCCAACGTCCCCGTCATTTGCTGGATGAGACTATATCACGAACCCTCAACAAAGAGTATAGCCCACGAAGGTCTAACAGATAAATATCCGTGGTACCGCTCCCGCCGTCGGGGTCTGCGACCGTGCCGCGTAAAAGTCCATGACCCTAACGTCCATTTTGCACCCAGGGACGCCCCAAGCCAAAATCCATTTCCCACAGGGGGAGCTCTTGGGCGATGGCGCTTAGCTTAATTTCACGTGAAAGCGCGTGTGTTCATAATTTTAAGTTTTCACTTCTGTCGGCAATCTTCATGACTGTTTTGTGTTGTGTAATTTTTACGTGTATTATATTATGGTGATTGTCCCCAGTTATGCGTGATACTAGAGCCGATGCAGGAGTTAATGTCGCGACACAAGGCGTACGCACTATCACCAAGGGACTGTCTCAAGACGACACTATTTCAAAAATGGCAGCGGATGGTAGCGCCACCAGGTAAATATATTAAATTTACCATTTTTTGAAGTGAAATTTCTTTAGTCGCGTTAGGCACTTTTCATCGTTTCAGCTAGTACACGTCCCACTGTTGGGCCCGAGCCTCCTCCTCAATAGAAGGGACCTTACCGTGCTGGTCAGACAGGTTGGTATAGGGTTTTATTTTGATTTTACCATCTCTTGCATAGATGTTATATGCATATTATATCCCTTAGTCGTCTTTTACGATACCCACGGGTTAGAGAGGGGGTGGTGTGTATTCTTACTCCGTCACCACACGGAAAAGGCACTTTTTGGTAGGGGAAAATCTTATGGGTTCGCGTCACTGACATGCTCACGACTGGCGTAGGCACAATATGCTGTGCTTCTTAGACACGTTTTATATGGGTGAAAGCTCGCGCGTTCGCGTCACCGACATGCTTATAACCCTATATCTGTAGCTATATAGCTGACGTATAGTGCTGTGTATATCTTATAAATGAAATTGAATAGATTTAGTGAAAAGTGCAATACTAAAAGTTCTAAGTTTTCACTTCTATCAGCAGTTATCTATAACTGCCAATTATTTTCTTTTAATTGTTTTGGAAAGTTATTCTTAAAATTCAGAACAATAATTTGTGGATAGCATTATCTGTATGGGATTCGAACCCGTGACACTGGCTTGTAAGTCCGTATCTTAACCTCTACGCCATCTGTGCAGAGCAGTCATTAATATCTAACTAATATTTTCGTGTGATGACGGAGTAAGAATACAATTCACCACACCCTATCTTGCACGTGGATGTAGTAAAAGCGGACTAAAGGATATAATATGCATATAACATCCATGTAAGAGAAGGAAAATTTGAAATAAAACCCCTATACAAACATAACTGATCGGTCTGGTATTATTAGATCAATTTCACTCTCATAGTGGAGGAAACAGGGAAACCCCAGCCCATTAGCAGGACGTATATTTATTTGTTACAGTTCCACGCCTAAACTGCTAAACCGTTTTTTTAAATCCTTGCACACATGTAAAGTTTATCAGCAAGTAATATAGGCTATGTTTTATCACCGGCGAATCTAGGAGAATATGCTAGTTCTTATATCTTTGTTTCTGCTCATATATATCCCACTGCTGGGCTCGAGTGGCCTCCACAATCGAAGGCAAATTAACCTACTATACCACGCTAGTCAAACTTGTCGGTATAAAGTTTTCGTGCTGGATCTTTCTCTGTGTGACCGCGTTCCGATCTGGTGGTAGTATACTAGATTGTTAGTTTTTTTTAAATATAATTACTATTTATTTTAATGTTAAATAATTACTAACCATAAATAATATAATTTTTTCATATAGAATCAATTTCTTCTTACACTGGCAATAAATTTGTATCAAGATGTGGGTCAATATTCAATAAATTATTTCTGTATCGGGTAGATAATTATAAATTGCCTGCAATAATAATGACTTGTAAGACGTGAGACATCTTAGTCCACCCGTGACCATGAACGCTGCAAAGTGTTCGAAATGTCGGGCAATCAAAAATCAAATACTAACGCGATAAAATCCGTAAAGTAGTTTTATTTAAAATTGTCGGTATAAAGTTTTATTTTGAGTTTACCTTCTCTTGCATAGATGTTATATGCACTTACTTACTTTTACGACATCCATATACAAAATAGCTCACAAACAGCTCCTCATTCAGCAATTTCCTTGTTATTTTAAATATACTGTTTGTAAATATACTTTTAACTTTTTTTGTAAAGCGTAGCGTGTTTTGCCTAACGAATTTTTGTATTTTCACCGTTTGTAACATATTGTGGTGTTGGTCATGCTCACATAAGGATCTACTTACGGTAGCTGCGTGGAGCGGGTCTTCCCCTTCCCTCCATAGTGGTTGAGGGGAGTGATGGCTGCTCTAGTAGTTAACTCGTGATCGAGTGTCGCTTGTGGGATCTGGTCCAGCCATAATCGTTTAAATTATATTAAGTGTCTTGCGGTTCGAAGGGCATCACACTGGAGCTACTTCTTACAAAACATGTACACAATTGTATAATTAGTAAGAAGAAAAAAAAAATTCAAAATAATGACAAGCCCGCTGAGTTTCTTGCCGAATCTTCTCAGTAGCGGTCGCGTTCCGATCCGGTGGTAGTATATTTTTTTTGGAAATTGTAATCCTGACAATATGTAAGTGCCCTCTCGGGGTTTATGCATAATAAATAATTTGAATTTGAATAGGGAGTGGTGAATTGTATTCTTACTCCGTCACCTCACTAGCTGGGTTACATTTGTAGAAAATGTCTATTATCAGGGTTTTCAGGTATTTTCAAAGTATAATTGGAATGAATGAAGATATACAATCAATGATTACGTATAATGTTTTGTTCGCATAAGCAAAACAAACTTCAGCTGATCGGCTGAATCTGATCGATGATCATCAGCTGATCGTCACCGCACGGTGGTGAAAGAAGGAATATTCGAAATAAAAATCTTTTACCAAGCCCGAGAGTGGCATAGTAGGTCAAATATTATATGCTATTATGGACGATGCCCAAACCCAGCAATGACATTTACCAGCCGAGATGATAATGTAATGTTTTTTTTTTCATTTCCCAGAATCACAGCGGCCGGCAAGTAAGCGACGCAAGCGTAAAGGCAGTGGGGGACCTAACGCAGCCCCTCCAGCGCCCACCAAGAAGCGCTCGCCTGGACCTAATTTTAGTCTCGCCTCACAGGTAAATATCACCAGGGTCGACTTAGACTATAATTATCCCAGAACCTTAGGAATTTATTAGCACGAAATTTGGGGGCTTTAGTCACACAAAAGTTTGGAATCCAGTGGTAAAAAAAAACGAGTTAAAATAGTATGATTTTTTTGTAGTATCGTTTAATGTTCTATAAATATATGTTTTTTAATTTGACTGGAAAAATCCAGGGGTATATTTATATGGGCAATCAAAACTCACATAGTGATCACATCTTACAATTAATGTAAATATTAAAAACAAATTTTACCACAATTATTTTTCATTATCTTGAACAATATTTTTATAGCAACTAAATAAAAAAAAAAAAAAAATTTGTTTGTGACACAAACAAATTTTAAAACCCTAAGATAATTTTCGTGTTTTGCGTTAGAGATGGGGTAAGTCTCCTATTTGCGGCTAAGAGATCATCTCTCCGTGTGGTGACGGAGTAAGAGCACAATTCACCACCCCCTATATTGCTATTTTGTGTGGTGATGGAGTAAGAATAAGATTCACGATCCTTCTACGGCTATCTTGCCCCTGGATGTCGTAAAAGACGACTAAGGGATATAATATGGATATAATATCTATGCAAGAGAACAAAAACTCAAAATAAAACCCTATACCTTCGAACAGGTCTGATCAGCGTGGTGTACTTGGTTATTTGCCCTCTCATCGTGAAGGAGGCTCGAGCCTAATGGGGGACGTATGCGAGCTGTGATGATGATAATGATGAAGAGATTGCCAAGACAGTGAACAGCAGCAAGTGTAATACTCGTCTTATCATCAAAAACTAATCATTTCTATTTTCTCCAATGTTTCAGGATGTAATGGTAGTCGGTGAGCCGTCATTAATGGGAGGTGAATTTGGCGATGAGGATGAACGGCTGATCACACGGCTCGAGAACACTCAATATGAAGGTGATGGGGTGGAATGGAGCGCCCCACCGCCCGCCTCGCCAGCCAAGACACCCCCACAGGCGCACTGACCGCTACACCTGCCTGCCTGTCTTTAAAAGTCTCGAACCTTACACGCCAGAGTTACTCAAAGTTGACCACACAGACCCCAAAGTGTACACCAATATATTATGAAGTTTGACATCGTGTGCTTTATGAAATTAACGGGTGGTTTAGCAGTTAATACATCTTCACGACTGTGACTAAAATCTACAATATAAGTCAAGAGTCGACAATTTCAACAGTTAATTTTAGTAAGATAGCGATAGCCTTTACAATAATGAAATCCACGTCTTCTGCGATTTTGTTTTGTTAGTCAATGGAGTGACTAAATAATAATACCGTCCTAGATTATTTTGAAGTCATTAGGCAAAAAAGCTGTCAATTCTATTGTTCATTATTACCAAACTATAATTCTATTTGAATTTCATAAAATGCTGTTCTGTTGTAGTAGTAAACAAATCACAAATAATCTATATAATAGTAATATTTGTTCGAAACAACAAAAATTATAGTGATTTTAAGTTTAGAGTAATTATGGACAAAAGAATTGGCTGTTCTTACTGAAAAAACATAAACGAGGTCTCAAAAAAGTCGTAAAAATCTCTCGAAATGACTTAAATAAATAGTAGTAAAGATCTTAAGTACACACCATAAATTTATTTTATCTTTTTACTTAACTATGCGAATTTCAATCATAAGATGAATGTTATTTGTCATTAAAAAAATAGATAACAACAAATAAATTGATTGTATATGTAGAATTTGCAATCACGTTCTCTACAATTTTTGATCTATTGATTGAGATTCGATGGAAATCTTAAACACTTTATCTGGCCACATTTATGATAAAATCAACACATTCTCAATTACTTATATTGGGGTCACACTATTAACTGGGGCTCATGTTGAACTATTTTGAGAAACACTGACATACATATATGTACAAAGGATTTTTTTTTAAAACCGCCACGTTTTGTACATATAGTACAATATATCCCTTAGTAAGGATACCTTGGTCGAAACTTCTAGAAGGTGTGAATGGATTTCGTAATGTTATGTCTGTAAATTATAGACATTTTGGTTGAAATGGAAGGAAATAAAGATTTATTTAATATTATGTATCGAATGGAGTTTAGTATTGTCTTCAGGCTGGTTTTATGTTTGTGTATCTGCCTTTAACTGTGTATCTTTATATATGAAATTCCGTATATTTTCCTAAATTTCTTGATTATTATATTTGTTTTTGCTATTTGTGGGGTCATTCGCATTATTATCAGAGATAGTGGGGTCGATAGATAACATTGTTGTTGAGATCCTGTTGTTAGTTTAGCTGTTTTTAATGTATTTTTATGAATTACTTATTATTAAAAATATATTTAATTGAGATAACAGCATCCAGTCAGCTAGAACTTCTATTATATGTAATTATAGTTAGAATTATATTTTTTATTTACAATTAAACTATTTAACAGAGTCCCATTGAGTAGGATGGGTGATTGAACTTGTGTTACTGGCTGAATTATAGTTTATGGTCAATCAAACGCTTTCAGCACAGTCAGTCCCTGGTATATATAAATAAAAATCAGTATTTATCAATGATGATTAGAGCATTATCAGTATTATAACTTACTTTTGAAGAATGATACATTGGGAAATATTATTCATCAGTCCATTAACGACCACTGGCCTCCTCAAAGGTGGATTAAGTCAAAATCGTTGTCTGATAAGTGCTCAGGCGGAGTGGTGGTGTCAATATGTGTGATAGGTTTCCTGAAGAGTACTGCCATGCCACTCCACGAAATAGTTTGAGGATGGTGTAATCATTGCATTCGTAAACCATCGCCACATATGGGTAATATAAAATGTATAGTGATGATTATACAAGAGTGCTTGTATTTTAATATTTTCAAAATTTACCCGATAAAGGTTTTACTTGCGTAATTAATGTTCAACGTAAAATGCTTGTTATATAATTTGACATTGGCTAATGCAGTCATAATCGAAAGAAAAAATCTGGACAAATTGGTAAGGAGTTTTGTGACATATAAGGCCTGTAAATAAACAATTTTAACCTTAAAGAAATTAAACAAAGATATTATCACCTTATATGCCTGCTGGGAGTCTAAAAGTGGTAGCAGTGGTGGATAGATTTAGAGATAAACATCCACAATGATGTGAACATAGAATGAGATGCGATTAGGGTTATTATCTAATAAAAAAACCGGTTCAGTGCGAGTCGGAGTCGCGCATGAAGGGTTTCGTACCATTATCTAAAAAGGGCCAAAAATCGCGTTTGTTTTATGGGAGCCCTCCTTAAATATTTATTTTATTTTGTTTTTAGCATTTGTTGTTATAGCGGCTATAGAAATACATAATTTGTGAAAATTTTCAACTGTTTAGCGGTAGCGGTTCTTGAGATACAGCCTGATGACAGACAGATGGACAAACAGCGAAGTCTTAGTAAAAGGGGGCTGTTTTTACCCTTTAGGTACGGAACCCTAAAAATTAATAAGTGCTAAAGGAAGAGGAGCTCCAAAATAAAACAACAAATAAAATTTCATAAAGTTTCTTTTATTCAATATTGAATATTTATGGAGGAGTTTGAACACCCAATAACCCTGCCTTCTGGTTACGCCGGTGGTTTGCAGTATCATATGGACATAAACTGGGAGATTGTATACATGATGGTTGACAAAATTGTGTGGACCCAATAGATTACAACGGAATTATATTATTAAGACTGTTGTCTATCTGATCTCATGAATCTTAAGATAGCTCACTGCTGGGCTCAAGACTCTCAAAGGGAGGAAAATTGACCACAAAATTGCTCCTATTATACACGCTGATTATATGTCGAAGTTGGTAAAGTTTTATTTAGAGTTTACCTTCCCTGGCATAGATGTTAACTGCTTGCGTTCAATAGCCGTATTTTATAAAGAAAGGTGGTAAATAACCGAAATAAGGGGTGATGACAGTATCTATTCTTACATTGTCAGCACGCTGAATATGACAATTCGAATTTTTTTAGTGCTGAGGAAACATATCCATATTATACCTATTTAGCCCAACTTTCTGAGCGGGTTTGCGTGTGGTGGGTTCTAGTCATGCCTTTGATATCACCGAATCTTATTGCACGCATTCACACACTCTTCACTTTCTTCGTGGTAGGCAGCGGCCTAGATGTGCCCTTGGTATACTACAAAGGTCCATGAGCGGCAATAACACTTACCATCAGTTGTAATGTTTGCCACCGTTTGCAATAAAAAAAGGTAGGAGGTCTTCAAAAAACATTTGGTCATAGTTGAGTCTCGGCCGTCCATTATGGGTACTCCTCAATAGGGAAGGGGGTTAAAGATTATAAATATAAGTCTTGTATCATCATCATTTCAGCCTATTGCCGTCCACTGCAGTACGTAGGCCTCCCTCATGTTGCGCCACAATGTGCGGTCCTGTGCCGCCTGCATCCAACAACGCTCAGCAACTTTCACTAGGTCATCGGTCCACCTAGTGGGGGGCGTCCTGCACTGCGTCATCCGATACGTGGTCGCCACTCGAGAACCTTTCTTCCCCACCGGTTGTCGGTTCGTCGAGCGATGTGGCCTGCCCATTGCTACTTCAGCGTGCTAATTCTTCGTGCTATGTCGGTTACACCCGTTCTTCTGCGGATTTCCGGATTCTATCTCGCACAGAAATCCCGAGCATAGCCCGCTCCATAGCACGCTGAGTGACTTAAGTCTTGTATGGGCACCCATATTATGTGGCCTATAGGTCACGTAGTTAGATATCTGCCGCATACAGCAGACGATCACCGATAGGGGAGAAGGGGTTAAAAATTGCGGTTACATAGTGTACTTACTTTCATCTAATTATATAGCCAAAAATAAATTAAAGCTTTACATTGTCTGTGACCCCCTAACGAGTAAAGTGTTTTTGGCATTTTATTTTTACATAAGTATATAATTTCTGTGTGGTGACGGAGTAAGAATACAATTCAACACTCCCTATCTTGCCCGTGGATGTCTTAAAAGACGACTAAGGGATATAATAAGCATATAACATCTGTGCAAGAGAAGAAAAACTCGATACAAAACGTAACCTATTCCAACACGTCTGACCAGCGTGGAATATTAGGTCAATAACTGTGTTATGAAGGAGGCCTGAGCCCAGCAGTAGGACATTATATAGGCTGAGATTATGATGATGAAGTATAAAAAACGTCATCATCGTAACTATTAGAGTATTTCCTTCACGGTAGGCAACGGCCTGGCTGTGCCCCTGGTATTGCAAAGGTCCAGGTGCGGCAGCGTCACTTACCATCAGGTGTGCTGCTTGCTCGTTTGCCACCGTTGGCAATAAAAAAAAACACGACTCCGTAACGAGTCTCTCTCTCCCTAACTTGACGAGAAAAATATTTAAGTCTTTTTTTAACTTTTTCTTTATTATATAAACGGTCAACCGTCATAATTGTGCTATTATCGTCCACTATTGAACGTAACGCCCCCACCAGGTGGACCGACGACCTGGTGAAAGTTGCTGGGCGTCGTTAGATGCAGGCGGCATATCACCGCACTTTGTAGCGTAACATGAGGAAGGACCACGTCCAGCAGTGGACGGCAATAGGCTGAAACGATGATGATGATTGAAAGTAAGCCTCTTCATAAAAACTAGAATAACATTATAGTTAGGTTTTCTAGACGAATTGGCATTCAAATATTCTTTCGGACTGTATTTCAAGATTGTAATTCCCAAGAGAAGGTAATGGAGGGGAGGGAGTGACATATTTTATTTCCAATTCGACAATATAAATTAATCTATGAAAAAATAATATTAAATTTCTAAATTGTATATTTTTTAAGTGGGAACGATTCGTACTTGATTTGCATTAATATACTAATAATTCGCCCTCGCTTCGCTTCAGTTTCAATCATCTTAACCCCGCTTTAAATCTTCAATATCTTTTAAGTAAAGGAAAATTCGAAATGAAACACTGTACCAACATGTCTGACCACCATAGTGTAGTAGGTCAAATTCCCTCCCATTGTGGTGGAGGCCCGTGCCCAACAGTGGGACGTATGTGGGCTGCGATAATGATGACGATCATATCTTCTAGACTATTACGATAAGCAACTGCAGTCCATGAGATGAGGCCGGCCAAAATGTTCTAAGAGTTTCTTGAGAAGAAATATAGCTAAAATTACTCCTTATAATAGACAGGTACCTGGTAGTAAAATATTATTAAAATCGGTAAAGCCGTTTAGAAGATTACCCATAAGAAACAATTTTTTTTTATTTAGGCATACGTATCATGCAAATAACCGCGTGCGCATGAAAAAATCGGCTAAGTGCGAGTCGGAGTCGCGCACGAAGGGTTCCGTACCATTATCTATAAAAAGGGCAAAAAAAATCGCGTTGTTTGTATGGGAGGCCCCCTTAAATATTTATTTTATTTTGTTTTTAGTATTTGTTGTTATAGCGGCAACAGAAATACATAATTTGTAAAAATTTCAACTGTCTAGCTATCGTGGTTCTTGAGATACAGCCTGGTGACAGACTGATAGACAGACAGCGAAGTCTTAGTAATAGGGTCCCGTTTTTACCTTTTGGGTACGAAAACCTAAAAAAGCTTATTATATTAACATTACAAACAGACACTTTTAATTTATTTGTATTTATATATACACATATAGTGAATGGCAGATACACGAATTGAAAAAATCCTGTATAATATTTCTACTGTATTATAAAAAAAAATATATAATAAGATGGTTTTCAATAAATCCAAATGCATGGATTCCACTTAATTGAAAAAAAAAAATGCGGGCACACAAGGATTATGTCGACAAATATAAATAAATATAGGCCTTTACGGATAAATTATAATATTTTTTGTTTCATTTTTTATATTATTCCTTCCTTAGAATAATAACGTATAGAAGGTAAGTCCGCTCACAAAAAACGAAGCACTTAAATTGGAGCTTACGCCGTAACCGTTCTGTAATATAAAAGGTCACTGTACTGCACGTACAAACACAACTCTTAAAAAATGATATGTCCTGACATGTCCTTCTTTAAACGAGGTTTAAGAAGAATATTTTCTTCACGGTAGGCAACGGCCTGGCTGTGCCCCTGGTATTGCAAAGGTCCATGTGCGGCAGCGTCACTTACCATCAGGTGTGCTGCTTGCTCGTTTGCCACCGTTGGCAATGAAAAGAAAGAAATAGGTAATTATGACGATTTGTGCATTCAAATGGTATCATAACACATTTGAAAAACGTTTTCCCCCAACTAGGCTAGGGCTAGAGGCCCTAATAGAGTCCGGCCCTGGGCTCAGGACCGTTCCGAGTGGCATTCTCGTGGGGAGGCCTGTGCCGGAGGTCTATGGGCCGTCGATGTTGTAAAAGACGCCTAAGATATATGTAAGAGATGGAAAATTCAAAATAAAACCTTATACCAACACGTCTGACCAGTGTGGTATAGTAGGTCGATTTCCTTCCCATACTGGAGGATGGCTGAGCCCAGCAGTGGGATGTATATGGGCTATGATGATAATTCATAGTAAAAAGAACTTCAAATAGTCTCTCAGCTAAAATGTGTCCCACTATTGGGCTCCAACCTCCTCCACTATGGAAAGGAAATCGATCCATATCACGCTGGTCAGACGTGTTGGTATAGGGTTTTATTTCGAGTTCCTTCTCTTGCATGTTATCTGCATATCATATCCTTTAGTCGTCTTTTACAGCCACAGGGGGTGGTAAAGGATAGGATTGTAATAAATACCTGTGCATGATGCGGCCCTAGTCATGGTTGTGGTTGGACGGACCAGGGAGTAGTTTGCTACCGGCAGAGACCAACCGTGTGAGGGTGCCCTAGTGGAAATTTTTGGGACTTTTCTCTGAAAAACTGAAAAGTTTTTTAGAACTCAAGTCTTTTTTAGAGTTTTTCGGGGCAAAGTCCCAAAATTTGCCACCAGGGTGACGACGGTTTACCGGCAATACTGTTTTTCTTACCAAGGCGTCGGAAGGGCCCGATAGGGTAATCCGCCGGACCAGCCATAGAAATCAAGGAGTCGTGTACCAGTGGTCGGCCTAATGATGTTGGGGAAGAAATACGGTAGATTATGGGGCCCCACGTCACTCTTCCGTCTCCCCGAGATTGGACGCGGTGTGTCAAAAAACTATAGCCTGAAAAATGAGCCGTCGCTCAGGACGCCTGGCAGATGTGAAACTGTTGTAGTGTAATCTACAATGAGAAATAAAAAGTATTTATATCTTTTTATTTTTCTATATACTGTACATGTTACCTAGCAACCGATTTGATATATAATAATTTACTGTTCTTGCTGTAATTGATTTTCCCTGTGTAATGCTCTGTAAAAACATCAGGTTATGGGCCCAGACATTTCCTTATACTTTTTAATTGCGTGTATATAATTGCAAAAATGCAAGCTGTAATGAATATCGAAAAGCCCTCCGGCCAAGGTAATTATGGCACATGGGCATTTGCTATGGAGATGTTTTTGATTGATATGGATTTGTGGGTATGTATAGACGAAGATTTCAAATCGGACACTGCTGAAGCTCAGAAAATGGATGCTAAAGCACGTAGCAAAATTTGTCTAATGTGTACCGAGAAAATATATCCTATGATTATGCATGTCAGTACAGCGAGAGATACGTGGTTAGTGCTGAAGCGTGCGTATGCTGATGGTGGATTATTACGGCGGCTCTATCTATTGCGCAAGTTGTTCAATGTTAAGCTAACGGCGTTCAATAATATATATGTTTTGCATAGTGAAGCAGCTATGGTGCTTTCATCTTCAAATAACTACAACTCAAGTGCTTTTAATTCCTTTGATTTATGGCATAGAAGATTGGGTCACTTGAGTCGGCCTTTGATGGAAAAATTAAAGGGTATGACAGACGGTCTTTCATATGGAGCGGTAAGTAGGAAACCTTGTGAAGTATGCTGTAAAGGAAAAGAGTCTGTTAAAAAGTTTCCGAAAACGAAAGGAAATAAAGTTAAGAGAGCAAAGACTCTACTTGAACTAGTACATACGGATTTAGCAGGACCTATGGAAGTAGATTCTTTTGGTGGTAATAGATATTTTTTGGTTTTTATAGACGACTTTAGCAGGAAAACTTTTGTATATCTATTAAAATCTAAAACTGAAGTATTCGCCAAGTTTAAGGAATTTAAGGCACTTGTGGAGAATCAGACAGGTAAGAAAATTAAAAAGTTACGTAGTGATAACGGGACAGAATATACTAATAACGAATTTCGAGCCTTTCTAAGAAAGTGTGGTATCCTCCATCAAACATCAGTACCGTATACTCCACAGCAGAATGGAGTTGCTGAGCGTACAATTCGCACTATAACAGAAAAAGCTAGATGTATGGTGCATGAATCGGGTCTAAGTAAGAGGATATGGGGAGAAGCCGTAGGATGTGCAGTATATCTGAAAAATAGATCTCCAACGATGGCTCTTGCAGGTAAAGTTCCAGAAGAGGTCTTCACAGGAGAACGGGTTGACCTTACGAATCTTAGAGTGTTCGGGTCTAAGGCTCAGGTTTTAATAAAAGACCACAGTCGTAAGAAGTTTGATGCAAAAACGGTCACTATGATAATGACTGGTTACTCAACTAATCAGAAAGCGTACCGTTTTATCAACTTAACCAGTAATCCCACTAAGTTAATTATCGCTAGAGATGCAACTTTTTTCCAAGATATTCCTCTCGTACAGAAGGAAATAAATATTTTCAATAAGGATCCTGTAGACACAAAAATACAGAATGACATGTGGACTAGTCACTCTGCCACTCAACCGCAAACTCAGAGGTCTGATGTACCTGTTGCAGTGGGAGTACCAATATCTAGTCAAAATGTCCCAATATATGTGCCAATTGAAGATAAAGAATATAGCCAGTCCATTGAGGTAAATGTGCCACAGGCTAGCTCTATTTTATCAGCGGATTCAGATGCTGGCGAAAATTTCTATGACTCCGTAGACTCGGACGTTCCTGATATTAATATGTCCGAGTCTGCAAGAAATGACATGGTTGATCCAGTAAATAGGCGGTATCCACTTCGTGATAGGCGCCCAAAATTTGATAGGGATATGGTTTATAATTTTAATATAGCTGATAATCCTGATCCTGTTTCAGTTAAAGATGTCATGACTCGCTCGGATAGGAAATTCTGGTTAAACGCTATGAAAGATGAATATGATTCTCTGATGATAAATAATACCTGGGAACTAGTTGATCGGCCATTAGACGCAAACGTAGTTAAGTGTAAATGGGTTTTTAAATTGAAGGTCGGTGCGGATGGTAGCGTACAACGCCATAAGGCCAGGTTAGTTGCTAAGGGCTATTCGCAAAAACCGGGAGAGGACTATTTTGAAACGTTTGCACCTGTAGTCAAAATGTCATCAATTCGTCTCTTACTAGCTTTGGCAGTTGAAAAGAACTTAACCGTCCATCATATTGATGTAACAACTGCTTTCCTCAATGGGGATTTGGAAGAAGACATCTATATGGAGCAACCGGAATTTTTCATTCAAGGGGGAGAAAAGCTTTGCAAGCTAAAGAAAGCATTGTATGGCTTGAAACAATCTGCTCGATGCTGGAATGAAAAAATTCATAAGTTCATTATTAAAATGGGATTCAAAAGATCAGACTATGATCAATGTGTCTATACAAAATTTAAGAATAACGTATTCACAGTGGTTTCACTGGATGTAGATGATTTTTATATATTCACAAACAGTGATTTGGAAGCTGAGAATGTGAAAAAGGAAATAAGTTATTGTTTCAAAATAAAAGATCTTGGAGTAGCACAAGAATGTCTTGGGATGCGGATTGAGCGGAGTAAAGCTAAGCAAGAGATTCGTCTTTCACAGCAGACATATATTAAGAAATTACTCCAGAAATATGGTATGTTAGACTGCAAACCAGTTAGTACGCCTGTTGAAACAAATATTCGATTAGTGCCAGGAGTCAAATCTAATAATTTGCAATATCAAGAGATAATAGGCTCACTAATGTACTTGGCGTGTTGCACCAGACCTGATATATCATTTGCAGTAACAATGTTAAGTCAGTTCAATACCTGTAATGATTCGACTCACATGGCTGCATTGAAACGCGTACTAAGATATCTTAAGGGAACACTTGAACTATCTCTGTGTTATAGAAAGTGTGACAAGTCCTTAGTTGCTTATGCGGATGCTGATTGGGGTAACGGACCTGATGGGAAGTCTTTCTCTGGTTATACCCTTATTTTTGGTGGTGCTGCAATATCTTGGCAGGCTAAAAAACAGCGATGCGTTGCATTAAGTACTGCAGAAGCAGAGTATATTGCAATTTGCGAGGTAGCAAAAGAGATAATCTCTGTTAATGGTTTATATACAGAATTAACTAAACAGGTAGGAACTATTACTATCTTTAGTGATAGTCAAAGTGCCAGCAAATTGGTGTATACTCCTGCAATAGGCAAACGTTCGAAGCATATAAACATAAAATATCATTTTGTGCGAGATCTTGCAAATCAAGGGGTAATAAGTATTAGATACTGTGATACTGCCCTTATGATTGCAGATATATTTACAAAGGGAGTTGCTGGACAGAAACATAAATTCTGTACTAAACATTGTGGATTAAGTGGGAGTGTTGTAGTGTAATCTACAATGAGAAATAAAAAGTATTTATATCTTTTTATTTTTCTATATACTGTACATGTTACCTAGCAACCGATTTGATATATAATAATTTACTGTTCTTGCTGTAATTGATTTTCCCTGTGTAATGCTCTGTAAAAACATCAGAAACATCGAAATTATTTTATACAAGTATATTGCATAAAAAAACAGATTACGACAAGAACTAATATGGCAAAAATATTACGATTGTTTTCCAGACAATGATGATTGTTATTTAATAAACATTTAATGTATTTAGGTTAATAATTTATTTTGAGTTCACTAGATGGCGTTGTACAAAATTCTAATACAGGTTACGATTTCGTCACTCAAAAGTACATATCCAAGCGTGGCGTTAACGTCACGCCAACGATCAGGTTCACCCTCACCTATAGATCTTTCACATTAGAAGAGTAAAGATATGTTAAGCTTCGTATCTAACGAATATCCGAAAAGGAAAATATGTAAGTATATCCGAATCCGATATAAAAGTTTCGAATAATTTCTTATAGGATTGGTCTATCGATAGTCTAATATCGATAGAAAAGCGATTGTTCACGTGTAAAGGTTCATTTCCGTGCATCACGGCCGATCGCAGCCGCGCGCGACAGTCGTAAGTGATCGATCGCGCGCCGTCCATGCGACAATAGTGAAAGTATGAAAATGTATGGCGCCGTTTCCGAGGTACGCGACAGTCGCGCACGGCCAACGCCAGAAACGTTTACGCTTTAACTAGATGGCGTTACCATAAGCATGAGCCGTAAGGTCAAGTTTAACATAGATACTTTCTACAATTTGTTCGATACGATACCTGCCTAAAAGTACTCATTGAGTAAAAGTATCGAATAGAAAGTATCGATTATAAAAGTATCGGTATCGAAAGACAAGTACTCGATACCTAAAAGTATCGATACTTTTTTCATGTCCCTACGCATCAGCCGCGCGCGACTGTCGTAAGTGATTGATCGCGCGTTGCACGGCAATGAACTTTAAGCAATCATCACAGCTCATACACATGCAGTGTATTAAGCTCAAGCCTCCTCTAAAATAGGAGGGAAATTAACCTACTATATCAAGCTACTCAGGCGTGCTGGTATAAAATTTTGTTTCGAGTATTTTTTCTCTTGCATAGATTTTAAATGCATGTTATACCCCTTAGTCGACTTTTCTGAGAACCACAGGCAAGAGAGAGAGTGGTGAATCGTATTCTTACTTCGTCAATACACGAAATAAACTAAACTATACGGAATTAGTCAATCATTTGCAAGAGGAAACAGCGTATTAAAAATCTAAAGCTATTTAAAAAGAAGCACCAGTTGCCCCATAACCTGATACACTCTGTATATAAAAAAAAAAACTTTTTTTAATAGAAGGAGTACCTACCAGTTTTTATAAATTATAACTAAACGAAACAGAATCACTTCAATCATTTGGAAATGGTATTAAAAGAAGCCTTAGTGAAAAAATTGTTGGGTAAATTCAAAACTGTACGCTGAAGCGTTATGAACAATGCTCATTCCATTCTTGTAAAAAAAGAATGAAATATTATATTAAAAATCAAAAGTTATTAAAAAAATTGTTTCGTCGATTTTATCGTGTTTGTATTTGATTTTGACGTGACAACGTCTTATAAATTGGTTTGCCGGGTGACACTTCAAGAAACTGCGTTACGCTCCGCTCACGTTATGCGCTCACAATGAGAGCGAGTGAGAGGCACGCGTCCCTTCCACTCGGGCATGGTTAGCCCGCCTAAGAGCGAGAGAGACAGACATAAAAATTGTATATTTGTATATAAATACGTATGTATGTGTAAAGGTAAAAATAAAATTTTGTTAATATGAAATTCAGTGCGAGATTCTTTGTATAAATTAATGTTTTAAATATAATTCTTTGTATAAATAAATGTTTTAAATTGTTACTATTATTTCATCCTTCTTCCTACTATACGAATGAATATTCACATTAAAATTATTTTACCACTCAAAGTCGTTGTCACGTAAAACTTTCGCCCGTATACCGACTTTACAGGCAACCAATATTTTTTGATTTCACGATGTTTCGAAAACGTTACATCGTTCATGTTCAGAAGGACTAATATATGTCTTCTTCTTCTTCTTAGTTAATGGCAATGAGCTACAATAATATGAGGTATTAGTGCCAGTGTCGAGTATATTGATTATTATTCACGCCTTGAGTCTTAGTCTTTCAGTCAGTCTTTAGCATGACTTGGTGCTGATACAAGTCATGCGTCTCAGGAAATTTGGGCAGAATGTCAAAATGCACGTAATTCACTATTATATTATTTTCACTACATTTCAGAATTTTATCTGCATTATATTACATAAAATATCAGCAAAATTATTGAATTATAACACTTTAAAACACTAAAATAATGAAAAGAATATAAAAGCGCTACATGACATTTTGACATTCGCGTCAAAAGTCCCTAATATATGTCTCACGTCCAATAAGTTATTATAATAACAATGACTTGTTTCTTTTTTGTTTTTTATTGCAAACGGTGGCAAACGAGCAGACAGTACACCTGATGGTAAGTGTTGCTGCCGCTCATAGACCTTTACAAGGCCGCTGCCTACCGCGAAGAAAGTGAAGGGAGTGTGAATGCGTGCATTGAGACTCGGTGATACCAAAACCCTCCACACGCAAACACGATCAGAAAGTTGGGCTTCCGGCTCTCTCACTCACCGAACGAAGCGCAGTAACAAATCGCCACTACTCAGACGTCGATTTTCTGCGAGAGTGTGGTACTACCCCGGACGGACCGGCCCGCGGTTGTAGATAGGTAACTGTCGACAGTGTGGTCCTACCACTCCACCACGTTGTTGTTGGACGTGAAACATTATAGCGATAAGAAAAAATCAAATACAAACGTGATAAAATACGTAAAAATAGTTTTATTTATAATGTGTATGTAATACGTAGGTAAACATCAGCAATCATTACGTTGAGTATTACTTGAGGTTGAATCAGTTTTATTGTTCCTTTAATATATGTTGAAAGTTTTTTTTTGTTTGTTAGCTGTTAGCCTCAGATGTCTTTCACAGCTTAGCCCGGACTATGGGTGAGCGCTGATGGCTCTCAACCCGGTATGTCAAAAGTGCTAAAACGATGTATTTTCGTTGACTCGCTTACATATATTCATTATTATTTAACCCACCCTCGTTTCGCTACGGTTTTAAATCTCTAATATTCTCTAAAATATTACGAGGCATCGGTTTTGATTCTCGACCGGGCAAAATTCTATAGTAATTTCTTGAGAAGAAAAGTAGCCTAAGTTACTCCTTGTATAGAAAGTTACGTGATAGTAAAATATTATTAAAATCGAGCCAGCCGTTCGCAATATTACCTGGAATAAACAGCCAGGCAGACTGACAAGACGGACAAAAAATTGGTTTTCTGTGAAGTTAGTTTATGGACGATAACTTTACATGATGTTTTTTTCGGTTGGGTTGCGGTCATCGCACCCACTGCTCGGCTCTGTCTGGGGTGACAGAGGGGCGGCGCGCGGCTCCGTAACCCTTCCGATAGCACGTCGCCTTCATCGTTGAGGCTACCACCGGTGCGGAGTTCCTTGACTCGGTCCCGCTGAGTTTCTTGCCGAATCTTCTAAGCTTGTGGCCGCGTTCCGATCCGGTAGTAGATTATTGTATTATGTTCAGCCGATGTGTAAATTTGACAATATGTAAGTGCCCTTAAGGGGCTTATGCAAAATAAATGGAGAATAAATGATTTGGTCGGCTTGACTTGGTCGGCCCGACGACGTACCCTCTCCCACCGACGTCCACTTCCCGAGATGTCGGTCGCCGTCGCAAGCTCAGCGCTCTCCGCGGCTGACGAACTAAATACCTGGTCCGGTCACCCGCAGCCTAAGGGCGGCATTAAGCGCCATAATTTAACATAATAAGACAACAACAGTCTGCAGACGACCTCTTTGGACGACGATTCAAATTGATTCAAGAATCGATCTTTTTCAAAAAGATCGCCCATCCCTAGTTCTGCGCTCTCGCTTGCACACTCGACTCAGGCCGGAACGTGACAATGAGTTATACTTTTTCGTGCGTACAGCCAGCGTTCATCGATTTTTAAGACGTTATTTTGTTAAAATATTTAAATTGGATTTAAGACTATCGAAGATTTTCCTCCTATCAGGGGGGAAGCTCGAGTCCGGCAGCGAGACGTGGATGAGTTGAGACTACGAAGATCGAAGAACATTACCTACATATTGCGTCGACCTCAAGTAATTGGGATAAGGGAAGAGCAAAATGATGACGATGATAATGTATTTGTATTGTCAGTATATTATATTACTTGGTTCTCTTTTACGAAGCGATCTCACTCGATTAAGTACATCTATATCTATACCAATAAATAAAATTGGAGTGTCTGTTTGTAATGTCAAAATAATAGGCTTTTTTCATGCTCACACGGTTATTTGCACGACACCTATGCCTAAAATAGCAATTAAAAAATTTTTGTGTCTGTTTGTTTGTTCCGGGTAATCTTCAAAACGGCTGGACCGATTTCAAAAATTCTTTCACCAATGGAAAGCTATAATATCAGGGCGTAAATTAGGCTATATTTTATCCCAGTATTCCCACGGGAACGGGAACTACGCGGGTAAAACGACTATAACCTATAACCGAAGCGAAGCAAGGGCGGGTTGCTAGTACATAAATAAATATAATGTCAAAATTGATCGAAGTTGGAAGTCTGTCTTGAATTCGATATCAATGAACGCAATTACTTTTTCTTATATCGTACTAATTCCATCGTTCATAATAGTTATTCTATTGTATTGATACAATTATCAATTTTATTGAATTATTTATTCCCAATTGCATTAATATTATTAAGTGTATAAATTAAAAATTATTAATAAATTAAGTTATGTTTTTAATTTATTAAAATTACATACATTTAAATTTATTATAAAGTCCAGAATTTAACTTTGTGCCTAAATAAAACTAAATAATCATTTTATTAAATTATGAACGCATTAAAAAGGTATAAAATAACATCAACTTGGCATTTTCGTCACACGTCATCGCTGACGTTCGGAATGTGTGTTTGAAAACCATATAAATTACGCATATAAAATTTTATGTAAGCACAATTTACTGAGAAGGAGACTATTAATAGATTATTCTAATAGTTATATAACTAAATAGTAATATCATTAATACTTTTATTGCTAAATTAACATAAAAAGTTATTTTTGTATTCTAATTCTTTTTATATTTACTTTCACGAATTATTTTAATCGAACTTATGAACGTAACATTTTATACGTGGATTGGATAGGATTGAAAATTGTGTGCATAAAGACATTCTAATATTTTCTTAAATTAAAATTAGTTCACAAATTATAGCAAAGGCTACAAAATGGTCACAAAATATGTCACCTGTTTGCTCGCGCTGGCCTCAGTTGCATTAGCACAAACCTGCACAAATCCTCAAGTCGAAGCATCCTCGTTCACTAGTTTAGATGCCACAGTTGTGACTCAAATAGCTTATATTACTGAATTTACACTAAAATGCGACAATCCTCTGCCTGAAAACTATGCTCTGTACGCCGAAGTTGAAGGAAAACCGTTGACAGCCGCCCGCATCTCAGAAAATAAATATCAGGTGAGTTTTTTCAGAACCTTATATAAACTACTCTTTTTAGTTATACTTTAATGTATAAATGCTTCAAAATTGGTTAACTGTTTAATACTACTCAATATTTAATACATCCTATAAATGTGTTTAGTTTCTTTTGTTAATATGCTTTCAATTTGTATACTCTTTAATTTTTATAAGGTTACTAGCTGACCCAACAGACGTTGTTCTGGTCAAATCTAAAAAAATAGTAAAAGGAATTCTTATTATTGTTATTAGACAGGCAAGTCAAAATATCATGTACCGCTTTTGAATTTTATTTTTTACTTTGGTACCCCAGTCAAATTCTTGATCAACTCACCATTTCATGTTTATGATACTAACGTGAACCCGACATTAGCAAAATTGTATCAAGGACAAGTATACAAGCCATTTAATACCAAAAATTCGAAGGCTATCACAGCTATTAAAGCACCGATCATATTTTTACTCAATGGATATTGGCAGTATGGTAGCACACTTATGCTACTAAGGCCATTAAAGAAAGAACAATAACTTTATTTTATTGAATAATTTTGCTGGTATTTATTGTGATATAATGCTGAGAAAATTCTGAATTTTTCAAACATGTTTTAATAATGAATCACGTGCATTCTTATGTACTGCAAAATTCCCAGGGAAACTTTAATTTTGATGTCAGCACTCGAATGGTAGGTTTAGTATCTATGACTATAATATCAAGAAACCAAAGACGTATTAGGAAAAATATCATAACTCGACACTGGCACCAATTGCTCATAGCATTGTAGCTTATTGCCAATTGAAATGAAAAACTAATTTCTATAACTTCCTACTAATATACTTCTCGCAAAAATTAAAGGAACTAAAAAATTTTCGAAATTTTTTGGCAATTTTCAACAGGCTGTATTTCAATGAAAAATGGTCGTACAGAAAATAAAAAAACATATTTTTCAAGCTTGAAGACTCTAGTTTATGAATTTTTTGGTTAAAAATTTTTTCGAGCACCGGTAATTATGCGATTCTTGGATAAAGCACAAAGAAAAAATTTTCTAAATTTTTAAAAATTTTTTTTCGCTCTACGGACATGGAAAAATTTTTTCGACCTAGACTAATGCATAGGTCGTATAGCCTGTTTATTCAGCTTCAATTTTCTTTTTGCAAGAGTCAGATACGACCATTTGTCTTCCAGATATCGAATTTTGAATGCAAAAGGATCCTTTTTCACTCAACTGCCGATATCTCTGAAACTACTGGTCGCCCAGCAAGCGGACAGGGGGTTTCGTTTTCTCCAGAAAATTTCCGATAAAAAAGTCTGTCAAGGTTGGTTGGAAAAAAATTTTTTCACCTGAAACGTTAACGTGAAAAAAGAGCAAAAAAATGCCATTTTCCCTTTTTTTGGTTAATCGACTGTATTTTCAACAATATTAGGAGAAATGCGTAGGTTAGAAGAAAATCTTACTGTCTAATGTACCCCAAAAGCCCCCCTAAATCGGTAGATCGATCGGTTCAGCGGTTTCCCTGGACCGATTGATTGAAATTTTGAAAAAATTAAGGGAATAAGATTTTTGTTCCTTAAACTTGACCTAATCTTTTCAAAAATCAATAATCTCATTTTTTTTACATTTTACTCAATTTTGAGTGTTCTAAAGATTGATTAACAAAGAATTCAAAAAAAAATTTAAAAAAAATTTTAAAAAATTTTCTTTTTACGATTAAAATTTTTTTCCATTTTAAAAAATTCAATAAATTATTTTTTTTGGAAAATTTAAAAAATAAAAAAAGTGTCAAATGTATTTAAATTTCCCGCCTTCTTACTAATGTTAAGTTGCAACAGGGTGTACTCGCACACTCTGTTCGCGCTCGTTTCTCTTGCTGTATCCTACTAAAAGTATTAATTATAAATAAGCTCAAGTACATACTCGTTTCATTTAATTCAACAAAAAGCAAGAGGCCATTTCTGACTCACCTCGCTGACGCTATGGACACATTCAAACCTTGATTTTCCTTAAAAAAAAATTTATTGAAAAAATTAAAGTTGATACCCCTAAGGTGCCCACGGTACTCGTTGTGCGAAATTCTGAGCGATCAATTTTTTATGTTTTCTGCAGAGCCATGTTACAAAACAGGTTTTTTCAAAACTTTTCGACTTTCTTGGTAAAAAAAAAACCAACCAACAGTTTTTTCAAAAAACTAACCTTTTTTCGTTATTTTCAAAGAATAAATTACTGACAGCAGCTTTTAAAATTCGATTTTCAAAAAAAATGTTTTTGGAAATTTTCGAAATTCTTGAAAAAAATTTTTGGGATTTTTTTTTTGTTAATCAATCTTTAGAAGACTCAAAATTGAGTAAAATGTAAAAAAATGAAATTATTTCTTTTTGAAAAGATTAGGTCAAGTTTAAGGAACAAAAATCTTGTTCCCTTAATTTTTTCAAAATTTCAATCAATCGGTCCAGGGAAACCGCTGAACCGATCGATCTACCGATTTAGGGTCCATCCGACGTCCTCGTCACGTCCTCGACGAAGAGGACGACAATATCACACTCGCTCAACAAAGAGCCTACACGGCCCGCGAGGCCTTAACAAATAAATATCCGCGGTTCCGCCCTCGCCGTCGAGGTGCGAAACCGCGCCGCGCAAAAGTCACTACCAAAAACGTGGGCACGCCCACTTTGCCTCCAGCGACGCCCCAAGCCGAGGTCCGTTCCCCACAGGGGGAGCCCTTGGGCGATGTCGCTTAGCATACTTTTCTCCGGGTTGAGAGCCCTCAGCGCTCACCCATAGTCCGCGTCAAGCTGTCAAGGCCATCTGCGGCCAACAGCTGTACACACACAAAAACTAAAAAAAAACCGATTTAGGGGGGCCTTTGGGGGGTACATTAGACAGTAAAATTTTCTTCTAACCTACGCATTTCTCCTAATATTGTCGAAAATACAGTCGATTAACCAAAAAAAAGGGAAAATGGCATTTTTTTGCTCTTTTTTCACGTTAACGTTTCAGGTGGCAAAAATTTTTTCCAACCAACCATGACAGACTTTTTTATCGGAAATTTTCTGGAGAAAACGAAACCCCCTGTCCGCTTGCTGGGCGACCAGTAGTTTCAGAGATATCGGCAGTTGAGTGAAAAAGGATCCTTTTGCATTCAAAATTCGATATCTCGAAGACAAATGGTCGTATCTGACTCTTGCAAAAAGAAAATTGAAGCTGAATAAACAAGCTATACGACCTATGCATTAGTCTAGGTCGAAAAAATTTTTCCATGCCCGTAGGGCGAAAAAAAAAATTTTAAAAATTTAGAAAATTTTTTCTTTGTAATTTATCCAAGAATCACATGATTACCGGTGCTCTAAAAAAATTTTAACCCAAAAATTCGTAAACTAGTCTTCAAGCTTGAAAAATATGTTTTTTTATTTTCTGTACGACCATTTTTCATTGAAATACAGCCTGTTGAAAATTGCCAAAAAATTTCAAAAATTTTTTTGTTCCTTTAATTTTTGCGAGAAGAGTATTATAAATGTAAAATTTTGTGAGTATGTTTGTTGCTCTTTCATGCAAAAACTACTGAATGGATTTGGATGAAACTTCACAATAATATAGCTTACATATCAGAATAACATATAGGCTATAATTTATACCGATATTCCTACGGGCAGGGTAAAACCACAGAGCGCTTCTGGTTTTAAATAGGTTGTATTATTTTAGCATAACACTACTCTCAATTGAAATGCCTTTCACTTGAGTCATAATAATACTAAATTCTGATTAGGAAGTAGATGGGTTATAACATGTGTTCAAATTCACACAAATCGCATTTGCCTCATTTGATGAAGAATATGGTGATAGAAACTTGTTTTTTATCAGTAGTACTATTGAAATACTATACAGTAATACCCCGGCTTATGCTACCCCGTTTTACGCGAATACGTGGTTTTCTTTTCGAGCACTCAAGGCTTAGATTTACTTCTTTCTCATAAAATTTCAATAATTTTTATATAATATTTTGATGACATTCTTTACAATTATTGCCTTCTTTGAACTAGAATCAAATAACCAATTTTTTTGTACATTTAATATAAGCAAACTTAAATCCCAACTTACCCGAATTTGACTTCCGTGATTATCACTCGGTCCCACCTATCGCGTAAGTCAGGAATATTACTGTACTTATGTTTGGTGGTTTTCCATGTGGTGACGGATTAAGAATACAATTCACCACTCCCTATCTTGTGGATATCGTAAAAGACGACTAAGGGAGTATAATACGCATATAACATCTATGCAAGAGAAGGCAAACTCGAAGCAAAACCCTGTCTGACCAGCATGGTATAGTAAGGTCAATTTCTCTCCTACTGTTGGAGGCTCGAGCCCAGCAGTGGAACGTATATGAGCTGTGATGATGAATGATGCTGACTCAAGTTTTGTTTCAATGTACAGCTAGTGAGTAATAATAATTTAATCAAAAATTAAAAAAAAAAGCATTTTTTCATTATATTGATAATCTGGCTTCCGTCTATGTTTTTCATTCCGTTTCTGTTATACAATACTGTTGCAAATTATGTGTTATTTTATATAGTAGTATAGAGCATGATACAAAATATAAAAACAAAAATACAGGCTTCAAAATTAATAGATCACCATTTGAATAAGACCAAATGGGAAGCATAAGCTTTTAAATAAATAAAGAATCATCAAATTCAATTTACCCTGAAAAAAGTTCTGTAACCCATGAAAAAATGCAAATGAATTGCGAATCACTTTCTCATTTTTGAACAGTTATATAAAAAAGAGTGTGTGTACAAAGTGCGGATATAAGAAGTGAAACTCCTTCATCCTTTATCTCATTCTCTCGCCGGCAGAATCCTATAATTTACGTGTTTGTGTCTCTATGGATTCGCTTTTTCGTTTCATCGAATTTTAAATCGTAACAATTCTAAAGAAATTTCACTTCAATTTCAATCAATTCAACACCCTCTTGTTTGTGGGTGTCCTAAAGACGAATAAAGGATATAATATGTATATAACATCTATGAAAGTGAAGAAAAACTTGAAACCCTATGCCAACCCATCTGACCAGCATGGCATAATAAGTCAATTTCCCACCCATAACAGAGCCTCTTCTCAAGCTCAATAGCAGGACATATATGTGCCAAGTTGACGAGGTGAAAGAAAAAATACTTAAAATATGTACTACAAATAATATTAATGCTTTGTTGTTTCTATTCAACAGGTATCCTGGACAGAAGAGCCTGCTAAAGCCCGATCAGGCACACACGAAGTTCACATTCTTGATGAAGAAGGCTGGGCATCATTGCGTAGAGCTCGCCGCGCTGATCCATCAGCTACAGTTGCACCATTAATTGCTATTCAGTTACACCACCCTGGCAGTGAGTTTCTTCAACCTATATACAACCCCTTATTTGTAACAAATGTCTTTCAGAATGGATATCATCATCATCTCAACCCAGATAAATCTCAGGTTCAAGTGGGCTTACCCTAGAAATCAATTGTAATTTCGAATCCGATTCAATTCCAATCTCACCAAACTTATATTTGGCACTCTTGAACAAAATCGAGAATGAATTCTTCGCGTTAGCCGGTGTTATTTTCACCAAATGTGTCGTATTTTCTTACTTTAAATTAAACGTTATCGAACTTGATCACCACAAAACCGCTTTCTTGAAATTGTGCAACATTAACGATTTTAAACTACGTCAAAATCACGTCGGGAGTAGCAAATATTTGATTTAATCAAGGAGCGTCGAATTCATTTAGTTCAAAAATATTCCACCGAATTTGGTTCCAATCGTGCGCTAGTGTCGCTTTCAAGAGTACCAAATTTGCTTAAATTCGAGCTGCGATTGGATTTAGGATTGGAATCGAGATTCAAGAGTGGGCACACAGGAATAGCAAATATCTGACTTAATCAACGAGAGTCAAATTTGTGTAGTTTATAAAAATTCCACCGAAATTGATTCCAATCGTGCGCTAGTGTAGCTTTCAAGAGTACCTAATTTGCTCAAATTCGAGCTGCGATTGGATTTAGGATTGGAATCGAGATTCAAGAGTAGGCCCACAGGTCCTCGTTGGGCTCGGGCCTCCTCCACAATGGGAGGGAAATTGACCTACTATATTGCGTTGTTCAGACGCGGTGGTATAACATTTTTTTGTCGAGTTTTCCATCTCTTGCATAGAAGTTATCTGCATATCATAACCTATAGTCATTTTTATGACGATGAATGAAATTACACAAGTGATTGGAATAAGAGCTGAATGATGATAATTATCATGTTCTGTAATCATTTAGTAACTCTAAGTTTTTTTGCAGGCTACTCTGGCCCCTGGGTGAATTCCGAAGTCCTTGCTACGGCACTCTCCATCCTGGTTGCATACACAGCGCTACGCAACAAGAGCAAAATTCTAGCTTAAGCATAAAGTTAACTATTTTTTTTATATAAATAAAGAATTAAGTTATTATTAATTTTTTTTTTCAATTTACTTTAAAATTATTTCTTAACGAGGGCCCATATCACGCGCGTCAACGCACAATCAAATTTAAAGAGAGTTCAGATGATGAGCGCTAACGCGCGCGCGCGGTAAGAGAGTACTCGTCAGTCTAGAGAACTTAGAAAATGGACGTGGAAAAGGCTATTTTGCGGTTATATTACAAAGAAAAATGTAGAAAAAGAAAACGGACACATTGGATTCACCCAATTTTGAAAAACAGACGCAGAAAATCATTCCACAATTTGCTTCGATGTCAATATATTCAAATTCACACATTAGAAATATTAACAAATTTTCAAAAGCAGTACCTACGATCGCGATAAAATTGATAAAAGCGCGCGCGCAACTATGCTCAACTGAGCAGAAAACGGATGTTACATTAATATCAAAGCGTGAGTGTCAATGCGTGATCGTCTGCGTCTAGAAACTTTATCTCCGAGCGCTGCGTGGACGCTGACTGACGCGCGTTAACGCGCGCGCATGTGATGAGGCGTTTGATATATATTAGGATGTCTAAACGCACGATTTGAAAAAGTGCGTCCAATTTTCTAAAGACACCTTATGGCAGGATGAAAAATTTGACTGTAAAAACTCCTTAGTTTTTACAGTCAAATTTTTCATCCTGCTTTCTTTGGTCCACCAAAGATAAGGATCCTCTCTAGGTGGTCAACATAAATGGTGAGAAAAAGGTACAATATAGTAGGCATGGGTCTATAGAATGATGTTCTGCTGCCCCGGATGGTTTTACAAGATGTGACCAGGTCTACGAATGTCAAGGAATCAGTACCAACGTGGCCTAATGACGATGTAGAGGGAATACGGTGGGTTATGGAACCGCACGCCGCCTTTCCGACGCCCCGGACGGAATGGACGGGATGTGTCTAGACCAGGTCCGCCGCTAGCTGTTTCATCCCCCGCGTGCAATACCGATTAAGTCGGATGAGCGGCATGTGGCCCCATAACATACCTTATTCCCTTCCCGTTGCCATTGGGCCAACCACTGGTAGCGATACTCGACATCCGTAGCTGGCCCGTCAACCACCCGCAACTTCGGCTAAGGTGTCATCAGGTTCGGCAACAACTCGCGCCTGCGCCGCCCAACATGCAGGCAGTAGAGTGTGTCGTGGTAGAGGAATTCCTCCCAAACCCGCTCCGCCGCCTCGGTGATGACCGCACCCTAGTTCCTGACGTTGTCGAGCATCGTTCTAGCGCTGATGGGGAGCATCAAATCGGCAGAGGTGACTCCGACGAGTTCACGACGCTGCTCTGCCATGGAGACCTCAAGCGTGTGCTGCACCGTGTCCTCGTCGCAATCGTAGTGGTGGCAAGACTTTCCGCAAGTACTTGCCGAAACAACCATGTCTCGATAAGACTTACATTAGTCGGAAGGAGTGGACCCCATGCCGCCGACATAACCACTATCAGCACCGGCCGGAAGGCCTTGACGGTCCGAATACCGAACCGAGACCTTTCCAGCCGGAGTGCCCAACGGACAATGACATCCCGGCGGACGTTGCCCCACCATGCGGCCAACTCGCGTAGCGAGACATAGCCGCCCCCGCCAGCGTCGCCGAGACCCGTGGGTAAAGACCAGCGAGCATGTCCGCGTCCAAGTCCTAAGGGGGAGTTCCTGCCAACGCATGCTGGCACCCTATCTCCATCGCCACGTCCTCCAAGTGAGACAGCCAGGGACTTTACCTACCCGGGTGCGCGCCTCGATTCGCCTGACAATCTCTTCAGTGCCAAGAGTTGCCAGGCATGCCACATCTTCTAGCGTCCTGTAACGAGCGTGTCGTCAGCGTAGTAAATTACGCCCAGCCTGGGAGGGAGGCTACCTCGCAACGCCGATATTCCAAGGAGTCGGCCCTAAGGCTGACCCCTGCGGAAC
Source organism: Lymantria dispar (assembly GCA_032191425.1). Taxonomy (NCBI): domain Eukaryota; kingdom Metazoa; phylum Arthropoda; class Insecta; order Lepidoptera; family Erebidae; genus Lymantria; species Lymantria dispar. Next base: position 10,666,280 of record CM063471.1, read on the forward strand.
ACTGGACGACATGGGTGTCCGCACAACGTCCCCTATTCGGTCCAGGTAGAGGACACTGCGCCGGTGACTGCATGCATGACCATGGATCTCGTAGCCGTGGGTGTCGTAAAAGACGGGTAAGAGATTAAATATGCATAAAACATCTATGCAAGGGAAAGAAAACTTGGAATGAAATCTTATACCCACATGTTTGACCGACTTGGTATAGTAGATCAATTTCACTCTCATTGTGGAAGAGATTCGAGCCCATCAGTTGGATTTATATGATGATGAATCTACGAGGGAGTTCGAGAAGGACATTTGGCTAAGTTTTGTAATTAACCACCTGTTCGATCAACCTTCCTTAGGCTTATAATTTTTGACTATACGCAGTTAGGTGGAATAAAATAAAAACTATGTAGTAAGCTTAGAAGTCTTATTCGGTAATTCGGCTTTGACAGTGTTCGTTACTTTTATCAGTAGAAAATGACTAAAATCCTGTAAGCGCCACATTCGTTTGCACACATTCGGCTAAATAGCTCCATAGAAATTGAAACCTATATGAAATTGACGTAGTGTATTGATATAGTGTATAGTCCTATGCGACCCGCATCCAACAGATCCTGTCGAATCCCACTAATTTCTTAAACCAACTTCTGGAAGGCCTTTTTTTAACACTAGACTGTCCACTTAATTGCTACTTTCCAAAAACTATTGTTTCGTCCATGGAAATGTCTTGTCCATTGGCATTTCAGTGTGTTTACTTTTCAATTTATTTCGATTATATTTAAGAGAGCACTGTCTTTTATATTTTCTGTATGAACTATTTTACGAAAAACTAAGGTTGAATGCATTACCACGGGTAAAACGAAACGTAGTTTAAATTGACATATGTCACTGATCATAACAAAATTTGAAGATAACCTAAAAAACACTTAAATTCCGTGATTTAGATGAAAAGCAAACATTTATTCGTCTAAAATGTCTGCGAAAAATTTGTTTCTAAAGCCCGGCTTTGTCAGAGCGCCATTACAAAACGGAGTAGGGCGTTATGTGTGTCAACTACAGCGAATTGTGTTCAAATTCTGCAAGAGCCATGGAGCTAGCCGAGGGCTGAGGTAGATCTTATTTATTTATTTTAAAGAGCTATAGTATATCTATAGCATCTGTATGCTCATTGAGCAAGAACACACTGGCCACCAACGCTTTCACTTCTGTCGGTATCGTAAATTTGACTACAAGAGCAAAAAATTGAAAATAAACCTTATATTTTTGAATAGTGTGATGTAATATGTTAATGCATCTCATCTCAGGGAAGTACCTGCCCAACAATGTGATAAATATGAGCTAAGAAGGTATTTAAGAATTTTATTCATCCCACTGTTGGGCACGAGCCTCCTCAATAGGAGGGAAATTCACCTAACTATACCATGCTCGTCAGATAGGTTGGTATAGGGTTTTTTATAGGACTTTTCTCTTGCATAGATGTTATATGCATATGATATCCCTTAGTCGTCTTTTATGACATCCACGGGCAAGATAGGGAGTGGTGAATTATATTCTTACTCCATCACCACATGAATGAAGATATAGTATCCCTAAACTATCCTATTTCATTGCGGACAAGTCGAATATCTATACTAACTAGTGTTCGCCGTGTGGTCAAAATTCGTCCATAATTCATTTTAATAAATTTTTCTGCAATACAATTTTCTTTAATTTTATATATGTATAGATAATTGTAAAGTGAGCAAGCTGTATTTCACTAATAATTAATATATAAGCACAAATCTCTATTAGACATTGTCATCATAATTATGATTGTTTGACATTCAGTTCGACCAGAGATTTTAACCGTAAGCAAAAGTGTATAAGCGTTGCTACGCAACACACTCACACAAACGTGTGTGTGTAGCGATTGCGTTATAGTGTGCGTAATATGCCTTTTTTAATGAATTTAAGGTATTTCTAACCCATTACTGTATGAAATTTCAGTTTTATGCACTTCTGCTCGTTATATACATCAATTGTGCAAAATTTCATGCCTGTCCATCCACGTAATTTTCGTAAAAAGGGGTACAAAGTTTTTGCTTCACGTATTTATATATATAGATATTATAAAGAGGAAAGATTTGTTTTTATTTAATAGGCTCCGAAGCTACTGGACTGATTTCAAAAATTCTTTCACCAATGGAAAGCTATATCAGGGAGTAACATAGGCTATATTTTATCCTGGTATTCTCACGGGAAGGGGGACTACGCTGGTAAGACGACTGAAACCAAAGAAGAAGCGAGGGTGGGTTACTAGTCTTTTATAAGGCCTAGGTATATAAATTTAAATACAATAATTAATTTGGTCACATTAAATAGACTGCACAGAATGCGTAGTGGTTAAGATACCAACCTATGCCAGTGTTACGGGTTTGAATCCCACTCAGAACAAGAAAGTGTTGTTCTGAGTGGGATTCAAGAGTCTGTATGTAATTTGGGTCCGTTAATTATATGTTTTTAAGGTTCATCACAACACAAGGATTAGTTCCTTAGTGCAATGTGGTGACTTTAAAAAAAAAATTACCTAAATTTCTTTAAAATTATTTCAGAGACTTTATAGAACAGGATTTGGTGGACTTTGCAAAGCAGAATCCTGGTGTTGTGGTCTATTTGAAGCCTCGGCGACACCGTGGACCTGTTATTGTTGGAGAATATTGTATGTATAAATTTTCTTTATACATAACATATATGTTTTGTAAATAAAACTATATTACGATTTTTTCGTTTGTATCTGCTGTTTGATTGCCCAGCATTTCGAACACTTTACAGCATTCATGGTCAAGGGCGGACTAAGATGTCTCACATACAACAAGTCATTGTTATTACAGATATTTATATCTACCCTCTACAGAAATTAGTTATTAAATTTTGATCCACATACAAATTTATTGCAGTACCGCATTCTGAGTCACCCTACAATTTTCGCAGAACTTTGAACTGCACATCCCGTTATATATTGGCTAACCAGTCAATGATGCTTTATGCCTCCTGCATTACATAGGAGGGAAGTGGAATCAATCTCTTCCAACTCCTTCTGTTTAACTTTTCTAATTAAATTTGTTGTGGGTCACAAAACAAAAATCATTTCAAACCTCGGTGTGATCTATGGAGACCATTATGGATCGTGGCTTACAGGAGTTAAATGGTGGGAATGTGTGACAGGATTAGTGCCGAAAAGAGCTTTCAATATTTATTCAACACATGTTTCGTCTCCAAATATGGCATCCTCAGAATGGTTTGGCTTCAAATGCGCCCCAAATGACTGTTGAGATTGTTTTAAATACTAACTCCACTGCTATTTGCTTGCGATAAGTCAACTTGTTTTACAAGTAAACAATCTATACAAATAAATATAATTGAAGTAATAAAAATAGTCTATTTATAATGTCAAGAAGTGGCTTTTCCTGCTCACATGGTTATTTGCATGATACCTATGTCAAAAAAACAATTTAAATTTTTTTCGTCTGTTTCGGGTAACCTTCAAAACGGCTGGACTGATTTTTATAATATACTACTAGGTAGCTGTCTATATAAGGAGTAACTTGCCCAAGTTTATTTTTCCTCTCAGAGAACCCCGATAAAATTTTGTCCTGGACTGGAACCTGAGACTTTGAATACCATAGGAGATATCGAAGATTTAAAGTGCGGGAGTAAAGTGGCTAAAACTGAAGCACAGTAAGGCGGGTCGTTAGTTTAGAATAAAGTTACCACCTCTTCCTTTCTCATTGGTGATGACCACATTTGACCAGCTTGGTATAATAGGTCAAATTCCCTCCCATAATGGTGGAGGCCAAGCTCAACGGTGGTACGTATATGGGCTAAGATGATGATACATGTATACACAGCATACAAAGATGCGTGCGGTGACGATGACGCGAGTTTAACGCCTTTTGTTTACCCAATGATGATGCAATTACCATGATTTTGTGGATTATTAATTGATTGATTAATCCTTCGATTGATCCATCATTTTAATTGAAGATCCAAAAATAGCAACTGTATGTTCATAGGTTTGAGTTATCACCTCTGTCGGCAGTCCTCTTGACCGCTTTGTTTTATTGTTTTTCAGTAAACGGAGACCGTGTTTGGATGAGTGTACATAACAAAACCCAAATGGAAATAACTAAATGGATTGAAGTATTGAGGACCCAACAAGGTGATGTGTCCGCTGTACGTCTTAGGAAATACCAGTATACCGATCACCCATCCATTCAGGGGCCTTGGACACCGTTCACATTCAAAAATCCAAAATTGAATACAGCGCAATTACCGGATCAGGAGTTTGGAGCTAATAATAGATTGCCAATTTCCGCCACGGAACAGTTGAGATTGATGTTTGAAAATCAGAAATTGTCAGACAAAAGTGATGATTTGAAAACAGCGGAATAGTTGATTTTAATATTAGTTAAGTTTTTTAGTAATAAATTGTTAGTAGTACTATTAGTTCGTTTTTTTAGGGTTGCGTACCCAAAGGGTAAAAACGGGACCTTATTACTAAGACTTTGCTGTTTGTCCGTCCGTCTGTCTGTCACTAGGCTGTAACTCAAGAACCGCGATAACTAGACAGTTGAAATTTTTACAAATTATGTATTTCTGTGAAAATACGTTTGACCAGCGTGGTATTTTTTTTTTTTTTTTATTGCAAACGGTGGCAAACAGTACACCTGATGGTAAGTGTTGCTGCCGCTCATGGACCATTACAAAGCCGTTGCCTACCGCGAAGAAAGCGAAGGGAGTGTGAATGCGTGCATTGAGGCTCGGTGATACCAAGGGCACCACCAAAACCCTCCACACGCAATCACCCTCAGAAAGTTGGGCTTCAAATTGGCTATCAGATCAAGTTGCCTTCCATTGTGGAGGAGGTTCGAGTTGTTGAGTCAAGTAACTCGACTAAACCGATGGTGTCGCGGTGAAGGGGCATCAACAGCTGCTCGCCGCGCGCCGTGTCGGCCAATAAAATATTGAGCTGAGCTAGAGATGTCAAACTATCGATAGTCGACCTCGAAAATCAGCATATCGATAAAATTGCCTTAGCTGAGGCCACAGGTGACAGGCTGGGGGAATAGTCCCGTCACCCGCAGAGAGGCTGACCGCGTGAGGGCGGCCGACGTCACTGGAGGGGCGTGCGGAAGGGAGGGTACTCTAAAGGGTATCCTGCCGGGCGGCCACGGACAAGGAACTCGGTACCAGTGGTCGGCTGAATGGCGAAGGGGTAGGTAATACGGTGGGTTATGAGGCCGCGCGAATTGGACAAGGTGTGAGCAGACCATAGCCCACCCGAAGAAAAAGGGTATCGATCCTATTGATGGTAATGATACTATCGATAGTACCAATATTGCCGTACTATCGATACTCTATTGATTGGCATCACTAAGTTCAGCTACATACATCATATCGCCACCTTTTAACCTTTCCGTGTGGTGACGGAGTAAGAATACAATTCACCACTTCCCATCTTAATACTTACCCATGGGGGCCATGGGTACCGTAAATGATGATTAAGGGATATAATATGCAGATAATATTTCTGTAAGAGAAGGAAAACTCCAAATAAAACCCTATATCAACAGGTCTGACAGTGGTATAGTAGGTCAATTGCCCACTGTGGAGCGGGCTCAAGCCCAACAAATTCAAATTTAAAATAATCATTTATCTATACCAGTGGTTCTCAAACTTTTTAAATGACGGAACCCTTTTGGGAAGCAAAATACTTGATGGAACCCTACAATAAAACAATTATTTTTATAAGTGTATTCTATATTAATCAGCATAATAAAAGTACAATGTATCAGTTACTAATTATTATTTACTTCACCACTTGGTAAGGACAATAATAGAAAACATTAAAAAAGAAAAAATCTAACTAGTGGGAGGTATGAAACTGTTTTTTATTTTTCATCAATTGCTTGATATCAGGTTTGATGGAAGAAAGTTGGAGTCTCATATCAGCTTCGGCGTCCAGTCTATTGCGATATTTTGTTTTCGTGGCTGCGTAGGTAGAGAATCCTGTTTCGCACAAATATGTAGTTGGGAACGGGAGAAGAATATCCAGAGCCATTTGGCCAAGCATTGCATATTCATCTTGGATTCTGCACCAAAAATCATTAAGAGGCGTCGTTTTGAACAATGACTCCATACTTGTGTCTGATGACATTTCTAAAAGAGATTCATATATCTCATTTGACATGTTTTCAGGCTTTTCCAAGTTGGGTAAAAAAGGATTATGAATCCAGGAGTTCACTTTAATTTTTGTATTGTGTTCTATGGGAAAATACTTTTCAAAAGATGCGCGCATCGAACTGAGATATTGGACCAATTCTTCAAACACATTATCTTCAAACATTTCTGAGTCGTTTTCGCTAACAAACTCACTGAGTAACGTAAAACTTTCTATTTCTTTCTTACCAATGCAAATGATCCAAAAATCTAATTTTCTTTTAAAAGCAGTTATTTTATTATAGGCCTGAAACACTGTTGTCTGTTTACCTTGCAACGATAAATTTAATTCGTTAAGTTTTTGAAAGATATCCGCCATAAAAGACAATCGGAACAACCAAGTTTTATCATACAAACGGTCCTTCAAATTAAAAGAAGTATCTGCTGAAAGAAACATTTGTAACTCGGCTCTAAGTTCAAATAGCCTTGTTAAAGTTTTTCCCCGAGACAGCCATCGTACTTCTGTATGGAGCAGCAGTGTTTTATGTTTGCTGCCATAATCTTCACACAATAATGAGAATAATCGGGATTGTAGTGGTCGTGATTTGATAAAATTAATTATTTTTACCGCTTCATCCATAACTAATTTTAGATTAGACGGCATTTGCTTCATCGCAAGTGCTTGTCTATGCAGAATACAATGACTGGAACTACAATTAGGCGCTTTATTTTTCATTCGTGACACTGCTCCTGCTGTTTTACCTGTCATCGCCTTGGCCCCATCTGTACAAATGTCAATGCAATTGTTCCAACTGAGATTATGTTCTTCAAAAAATATATTTATTTTATTAAAAATTTCTTCCCCGGTAGTGTTTGTAAGCAGCGATGAACACATAAGCATGTCTTCTTCAAAAGAACTTTTATATGGATATCTCACAATAACCAGCAGGATAGCCAAACCAGCGACATCAGTCGACTCGTCCATTTGCAAAGCGAATCGTGTATTTTGTAGACGTGTAACTAGTTCTTGTTTGACGTAGCTTGCCAGATCATGGATTCGTCGTGAAACAGTATCGTTTGATAGCGGAACAGTAGAAAGATGCTTTGCAGATTTTTCATCAAGCATACATTTTGTTATGTCTAATACACATGGTTTTATTAATTTCTCAGCGATAGTGTGCGCTTCACCTGCTTGTGCAATGCGATAGCTAACTAAGTATGATGCCTCCGTGGCCTTTTCGTTGGTAGTTTGTGTTACATGCATCATATTTTTTTGACTTTCTAATAACTGATCTTTTTTGCGAACAAAAAATTCTTTATTCTTGTCTTTAGTCTCGGGGTGTACGGTTTCTAAATGTCGACGCAATTTGGCAGGTGCCATGGAACTATTAGGAAGCAGTTTACTACAGAGCATGCAGAGAGGTGAGCCGTTGGAATCAACAAATCCGAAACTGATATAAGATTCATCATACTTCCTTTTTTTCGTCTTTGAAACCGTCGAGCTTGACGTCGTGGCACTCGTGGCATCATCTTCTGGATCGGTGATTGCTAAATTCTCCGCGCGCATTGCTTTTGAACATTCAGCGTCATTAGAAGATGTTGTTGGAACACGTTTAACACCTTTAAGCCAGCGTTCCATTCTTCTTTATTTATAATGTTACAAGTCAGGATAGTGGGGTTTAAATAATGCACAATCGTTACTGCGTATAAGAGACTAAATTTATAACCTACAGGGAAGAAATGTATAAAACTGAGACAACAGAATACAGCAGGCAGTAAAACAATGAACACTAGTTTCTCGCTAGCGAGCTTGTAAGTAGGTAGTAACTTATCGCTCCGAACGCTAATCATCAACTGACGACGCCAACGCGCGATCGCCGCTTTTATACTTAGTCCTAGACTCGATCTCAAATATTCTCGAAAATACTCGAGTCGGCACCTTTGATAAACAAAAAGCAAAAATAAAAACAGAAATTTAAAAATAGCGTTGTAAACAATATCAACTTTATCCTTTGAAGTTAGAGACGAAAGTCGCTAGTTGACAACTATAGCGTCTAATTCAGAGGCGGCTTTTATCAAAGAGACTGAGCGCTTACAAGTATACTACCCGCTCGTTTTAAGTTTGCCGCTGGCGATAGGTATGAGTGTATGACGTTCGAAATTTTTTATTTAATTGTAACAATAAAAATTGTGTACGTTAGATATTTGGGTAAAACTATGACACATTATAAGTTTTGTTGTCACGTGGGGGAGGGTACGCGCATTCCACAGACCGGCAAACTTAGAGCGAACGCGTTGTACAAGTATAAAATTGTTGAGACCAAACTTATGAGATATTGTACCAGCTAATGTAACACAAGCTTATACAAATACAAATAAATAAATAAATAACATTCATAGCGTTTTGTCTCCGCGCGACCGCGGAGTCCGCACAGCCGCGGAGCGACCAGAGAGAGGTGTTTTGATTTTTTTATTTCTAAATTCTTGCGGAACCCCCGACAGAGGTATCACGGAACCCTAGGGTTCCGCGGAACACACTTAGAGTATAGCTGATCTATACCAATAAATAAAATTGGAGTGTCTGTAATGTCAAAATAATAGGCTTTTTTCATGCTCACACGGTTATTTGCACGACACCTATGCCTAAAATACAGATTAAAAAATTTTTGTCTGTCTGTCTGTTCCGGGTAATCTTCGAAACGGCTGGACCGATTTTAAAAATTCTTTCACCAATAGAAAGCTATAATATCAGGGCGTAAACTAGGCTATATTTTATCTCGGTATTCCCACGGGAACGGGAACTACGCGGGTAAAACAACTAAAACCGAAGCGAAGCGAGGGCAGGCTGCTAGTTATGTATAAACCCTGCAGGGTTACACCTCACTTACATATTGTCATTTTTACATTTGTCTCCAAAATTACCACCGGATCGGAATGCAACTCAACGAAACTCAGCGGGTTTGTCCATTTTTTATTAATTTGCAATTTCATTTAAATAAAATTATATGCAAACACATGCTCATTCATAGCTCCAGTGTGAAAAACAACACCCTGCACTAAGGAAATGATCATTGTGTTGCGGTGTAACTTTACAAACATATAATTAACTGACACAAAGTACATACAGGGTGTATCCAGGTTATGGGACAACTGTTCGAGTATGTTGTAGTTTAATAGTCATAGATCGTAATTAGAATGTACATTACACAAAAAACAATATAACATAAAAGTTATAGTGATTTCAAAAAAACGTGTCTAAGAGTCTATGCCTTAAATGTTACGTATTATGTAGGCATGTACAGACAGAATACATGGCATACAGAAGGCATGTAAAGCTTCAACAGTATAATTTCATTCATTCATACCTAGAATTGCGCAAACGCTTCAATGAGCGTAGGTAACAACGGCGAGCCGTCAACGGTCATCGGCCGATCAGCTGTTTTAAAGCGAAGTTTGTCTTGCTTATGCGAACGTAATCATTAATTTATTCAATTTCTAATGAACATTTAACAAAGTATGAATATGTGCCGTATCATTGACTTTATACATCTCAATCGGATTTACACGAAAAAGCGATGACAAAATTGAAAACTTTACATGTCTCTAATTCCTTAACAAATCGATATTTTTCGTTCAAATTTTTTTTCATGGGTTCCTACGACCATTGCTTAGCTCCCTTTTGACCAGTTGCCCCATAACCTGATACACCCTGTATAGACAGAGAACAGCAATTTATGGATCACACCGTTGTCCTGCATGGAATGGTAGGTCGGTATCTTAAACACTATGTTATCGGTGCAGTTTATTCATAACATATGTATTAATACATTCCGTGAAATATTTCCGTGAAAGGTAAGGGATACCCCTTACCTTAGTGCAGGTTCTTTAGAGGAATAAGTTAAAAACTATCAAATAATTCAGCAGGGTGACGGAGTAAGAATATAGTTCACCATGCCATTTCTTGCCCGTAGGTGTCATAAAATTCAACTAACAGATATAAAATGCCGATAATATCTATGCAAGGAGAATTCGAAATAAAACAATAACAACTCCAGCAACCAGAATTATATAGCACAGGGCTTCCCAAAATTTGGTTGTACTCTGACGCCCTTGGTACTTTGCCATTATTTTAGGACTCCCAGCCTCCAAGACTATATACCAATTTTAGTACCAGTAGGCTAGAGTAGTAGCTGACGTGGCAATGGGCAGGCCACATCGCTCGGTGAACTGACAACCGCTGTGGAAGAACGGTTCTCGAGTGGCGACCATGTATCGGACGACACAATGTAGGGCACCCCCCACTAGGTGGACCAATGATCTGGTGAAAGTTGCTGGGTGTCGTCGGATGCAGGCGGCACAGGACCATGTGGTGTAACATGAGGAAGGCCTACGTCCAGCAGTAGACGGCGATAAGCTGAAATAATGATGATGAGGCTAGAGTAACAGGTAACAACGCACGGTACTCACATAACTCAGGTGTATTAACAAGAGACACCCCTAGAAACAATGTCTGCATCGCAATGCATAGTATAGTATGGGAAGCCCTGAGTATGTGGTTTTTTATTATTTTGTGGAGGAGGCTCGAGCCCAGCAGTGAGAAATATGAGGTGCGATGATATAATACTTTTACCAAATACATTTTTATAACATAAATTTAATCATTTTTATTATCTGTAGAAAATTTCAGCTTACAATTAACAAATATACAACCTTTTTCCTTCATACTTTAAAACTATTCAGCCATTTTACGTTACACAAAATTTCTCTGGTATTTTTGTCAAAATTAATCATCCCAGCATTCATAGTTTGGATCAGTTTCCGGAAGGTATTCTCTCTGTAATATTGGTTTTGGTACTGTGATCAAACCGCCTGTATGTTTTTTATCCAATTCTTCAATAGGTTTCTGAGGGCAATTTTTACAGTGCTGTTTGATTTGACTTTCTGGATACCTATGGGTGGCATTATAAGGACATATAGCAAATTGTGGCTTGTTTTTTTCACATTTAATTAAATGATTTTGAATACGACTGCGAGGGATTCGATGAGCGGGATCATATGGGCATGTAGTCCAATCTTCAGATTCGAAATCCATTTTCTGAAAGAAAATTCGTTTTTTAAAAAGGTGTAGCGATCATATATTATGTATTACTAACAATTACGACACAGATTAATATATTGTTCAATTACAAAATAAATATATTTGACTAAGACTGACTAAGTTAATATATTACGTATAATAAAAATAAATGTTTTGAAACTTACAATTATTTAGCAATCTGTTTCGATTTTCTGTCGAACTTCAAAACAACAGGTGAATTACTCGCCCAAAACAATTTCTTTTCAATATAAAGAGTGAAACAAATTAACCAAATGGATTGGTTTTCAAGTGTGCAGATTTCTCAAAATAATTATTGAATAAATCGCTGTATTAAATAAACTGTTGATTGAGATTGGTAATGAATTTATTATTAGACACTATTTTGAAGCTCTTGGGACAGTATGTACATGGATTCAAAATTTTCAAATATGCTTCGTAGAGTTTTGTTAGTGTTTTATGAACTTTCTTTCGCTGCGTGGAACATTTACCTATATCCTTAATTGACAAGGTCCTAACGCACGTGTAACGCACCTATGTGCGTTTGTGGACTATGAAAAAGCCTTTGATTCAGTCACAAATTATAAAGTATTATGTACAAGTATATAGATTCAGTCGAAACTCGTGCCAAATCAACAAACGTTATAACTAAGTTAGAGATGTGACTTAGAAGGGAAAAACCGATAAATAAAAAATCGATTATTCTTTCTTTAAAATAAAGCATTTTATAAAAAACGATACATAATTTTTAATAAATCGATTTTTTTTCTAACAATTCCTTCAGTTCCGTTTATTTGTACGTAATAATAAAATTAATTAAAAGTCGATAATACATAAAACAAGTCTTTTTTTTTACTTTTGGCGGGAATTTGATGGTGGCAGTTTGAGCGATACTAGTACTACAAAACGAATTATTAATACTGGTGTTTAGTATCTATCATTGTACTTGAACGTAAATAACAATAAACGATAATCACAAGTAAAGTAACCTTATCTTTTAGACACAAAACCTTTCTTTAAGTTTAAATAATAAAAAAAAAACTCATACAACTTATTGCCGCAAATGCGCAATTAACATTTAACTAGAACAAAAATAAAACAATAATTACCAGAAATAAAACGACGTCTTCCTTTGGTTTCAAAACTAAAACACAAAAGAAAATTTTCTTTAGGTTTAAGCAATAAAAAAGTAAATAGTAATGTAATCAATTTATTTAACTTCGATTTTAAATATGTAATGAATCGATTTTTAAAAAACGATTATAAGAAAAATTATCGATAAATATAAAAATCGATTATTTTTTCACATCCCTTACCTCAATACAGATGCCCGTGGCGTTCCTATACAAACCAGTATGTATCGGGGATAAGAGCTCTTAGAGTGGATTGGACTCAGCATCAACATTAATGGCCTTTTATCCCTCACTTCGATTTGCAGACAATGTCGTCGTTATGGCATAATCGATGGAGAACCTTGGCACCATGCTTAACGATCTCAGCAGGGTATCCCGACTAGTGAGTTTATGAATGAACATGGCCTAACATGGGCAAGACAAAAGTCATGTCAAATGCTCATGTCATTCCAGTACTGATCCTAGTTGACAATGCGATTCTCGAACTTGTCGATCATTAATTGAACAAACAGTCGAGTTAGGTAGATCCAATTTCGAGAAAGAGGTCAGCCGATGAACCCAACACGGTAGGGCAGTGTTTGAGGAACTTAAGAGGATCTTCTCATCCAACATATTTCAATTGTTAAAAGCACGGGTCTTCGACCAAAGTGTGTTATGAATGATGACTTACGGCATAAAAACGTGGGCTCATATGAAAGCCTCTTAACTACACCAAAAGTCACTTAGCGTGCTATGGGGCGGGCTATACTCGGAATTTCTCTGCGAGATAGAATCCGAAATACAGCAATTTGTAGCAGAATAGGTGTAACTGACGTAGTATGAAGAATTAGTATTAGTACGCTAACGTGGCAATGAGTAAGCCGCATTGGTTGACGAATTCACGACCATAGGTGAGAAAAGTTCTCGAGTGGCGAACAGGTATCGGACGACGCGCGACGCGAATAGAATGCTAACTAGATGGACCGACAACCGGGTAAAAGTTGCTGACCATCGTTGATTATAGGAGGCAAAAGACCGCACTCTGTAGCTAAATATGAAAGAGGCTTTCGTCTAGCAGTAGACGGCTATTTGGATGAATGATATGATGATGAACGAACCTACCTACTTCCGTTGTCTTCCTTTCCTTTATATACACGGAGACTTTTTTATCGTCTTACAAAAAAAAAATCCATAAAAGTGTCCAACCAAAGAAACATATCTAACATATTTAAATGTTCAATAGTGTAATTATAAACAAATAATAAAATACAATAAATTAAATTTAATATTTTGTAACAGCCTGTTTATCATGTTTACATTTTAAACAAAAGAAATCATGCGGAATTTCGTTAGCCAATCATAAGTGCGAAGTCCACGTGGACGGCTTTTACAAAGCGTAATATATATATAATATATAATACCACAGAAAAATGAATAAGATAGAACGGCCATGTGGGCGGGGCAAGCGTGCCACAATTACGATCAAACGGTCTTAATATTGACGAAATTCGTTTTACCGGCTCTTACTTGCGCATATAGTGACCTTGAACGAAGCTCCGACAAAAAAGAGAAATATGCCGTCTTGCGCTGTTACAACGTGTCGAAAACGAAGTCAGTTGCGTAGTTATAGTCTAAGAAGGCATTACTTTTCATCATTAAGTCCATAAACTAATTAATTCAGTGATATTTCGTAATTTTATGAGAGTATTATGTCGTTTACAACAATCAATTATTAAATCGCAAAAAGAGCCAAACATTATACATCGTCTGCCACACATGGATATCACCTTTTATTAGTCCAGCAACCGCGCAATGTACTGCGTTCAATGCGATATCACTAAGAACCGCCTTACTAGCGTGGTAGTATACGTTTTCATTCAAAACATTGACGTTGATCCACGCGTATCGATAGTGTTGTCCAACATACTATAAGTTCTCGATTTCAATAATTACCTATGTGTTAATGTTATCATATAAATAAATATTTTAACACTTTTAATTTAGTAATCGTTTTATTTAGTTATATTAACAATATTTAAATAGGTATTTAAAAATCAATTATTCTGATATACATTACCTACTTAATTTATCTTGTATATCTATAGTACATTCTTGTATATTTTCCGTGTGGTGACAGAGTAAGAATATAATTCACCACTCCCTATCTTGCCCGTGGATGTCGTAAAAGACGACTATGGGATATAATATCCGCATAACATCTGTGCAAGAGAGGGAAAACTTGAAATAAAACCCTATACCAACATGTCTGACCAGCATAGTATAGTAGGTCAAATTCCCACTCATTGTGGAGGAGGCCCGAGCTCAACAGTGGGACGTATGTGGGCTGCGATGATGATGATGATGATCTATTGTACAAACTTCATAGTGCTCATTAGTACTTACTCTTTAGCATTTAATAAAATAGAAATAACAAAATAATAGTAATAAAATATCTATGTTCGGGACCAATCGCTAAATAAATATATATATATATATATATATATATATATATATATATATATATATATATATATATATATATATATAGAAAACTATGGATTAAGGCAACTGGTAGTTAACTAAATACCAACTAAATCGAGCACAATTTGTTCACAACATTTTGTAGAGTACTAAAAATAATGGTAAAGTGATCAAATAGTATTGTATTTCATTTTTATTGCAAAACTAAATGTTTAATTAAGTAGGTATTTAGTTGTCGTGCAAAATAATTGTTCTATTCTTCCTTAAGATGTAATAATTTATGATAAGAATGCTGTGTGGTAGCGGCTTCGAATACTACCAACCCTTGCTTTGCTCGTGGGTGTCGTAAAAGACGACTAAGAGCCCTACATTGACCCGGACCAACTCCATCTGGTACCATTTGGGTCAACGATTACATTCCCAAGGAGGGTTGACGTCAGGTAGGCGGCCGGTCATAAAAGTCATTGCCGAAACTTTTTGCAATATGTCAAAACAGATGACATATTGCGTCGACCCCAAGTAATTGGGATAAGAGCAAGATGATGATGATGATGAATTTATGATAAGAATGAATTTCTTGAGACTGGTTACTCATTACTAGTTATTATATGTGTTGATTTTTAACTTTTCATAAGTGTTGAATTTTTATTACAAGACATGTTGACATGATAGTCATCATCTCGGCTCATATACGTTCCACTGCTGGGCCCGAGCCTCCTCCGCAATAATAGGCATATTTACCTTACTATACTATAGTAGTCAGACAGGTTAGTATAGGGTTTTCTTTTGAGTTTTTCTTCTCTTGCATAGATGTTATATGCTTACTATATCTCTTAGTCGTCTCAATATATTAGGATGGGACATCCGCGGCTAAGATACGGAGTGGTGATTGGTATTCTTATTCCGTCACAACACGGATAATGTTAGTATATTTTTGTTTACAATAAACAAAAATGTACTAACAAGTAGCAGTATATCAAAAAAATTAAATAACTGTTTTGTTTTTTAAGTTAAATAATAACACTAATAAAAATAAACCAAATTTCAATAAACAATAATATTTTAACATATTTTAAGAATGATACCTGATGCTTAGGCGAGCATTGTAAATAAAACTACTTATACGGATTATATCGCGTTTGTATTTGATTTAGGATTGCTCGACGTTTCGAATACTTTACAGCATTCAGGGTCACGGGCGGTCTAAGATGTCTGACGTCCAAACAAGTCAACGTTATTATAAACGTCCATGCCCTCGTCGCAGAGACCGTGTGAAAGCGCCCACAGTTCGAGCACCTCCCTGCAGTACTACCTTATGTGAAGAGAGTCACTGACAAGATTGGCTTCATCCTGAAACGGGCTTCCATAAAAACTTATTTTAAGTCACTCAAGAGGATTAGTCAATTCGTACCACCTGTCAAGTGTCAGATCCCTCTACAAGATGAAGGAGTTTATAAATTTGACTGTGACTGTGGTCTCTTATTAATATGTTTTAATTGTATCTTGTGTACCGGTGTGTACCATATATGGGAACAATATAATATACTCGCTTACGTAATTTATTATAGCACTTAAATTTTCTGTCACACATACAGAGTCATGTGTCATGTCACACATGTAGTGAGGAGTATTTCATTTGCATGATTTTACTGTTAAATTACGGACTTGCATTACAAATAACTTCAACACATCACACAAGTAAGTGCTTAATTTAAAGGCATTAATATTTTTGTTTCGATAAAACAGGCTAAATAAATATCGTGTAGTATATCGACTATGGCAAGCACTAGTGTACATGTGTTTTTTTATATGTGAGTATACGTTGCCTACAGAACTTAGTTATAGTTTGTGTACCAACTGCAGCTTCGAAATTGATGTGTGTGTGTTATGTTAGTGTGTGAAATTATTGTAAGCATAGACCTTGCATATGTGTTAACATTAGCGGGAGGGAGTAATTATGCCACGCTGGTTTTCAAACAAAATCAGGGGAATAGCCTTTCTAAAGTATTAATATTTCTGTGCGTAATACCCTACGCTAGATACCTAACAGGTATCTTTTGCGATGCCCGATTGGCACCGCGGTAAAGTGGTCGTAGTACCTACGTAGTAAATCAGCTGTGTTGAATACCTATGCGCTCGCTACATCATTTTTTTTTTAATATTTTAGTAAATATTTTTTTAACCTTTTAATTATATGAATGAATAGTAGATACTGGATACTTTAATTGACCTGCTTTTGTAAGATGGCATAAATGTCACCGTGTATATTATAGTGTAACTTTTTATTAGCTGCAGTAAAATGACGTTTTGTGGGTTGCCGGTTTTTGAAGAAAAATAAATAGGGATGTAGCTAAATGAGTGAATCATAAATGAATAATCAGTTTGGTTTTTTTTTTGAGATTTAATATTATGTTGTAATGTATTTTTTTAACCTATTATTATTACTATACTAGAGGATTGATCTTTTTTAGTGGAAGTATAGGGAGGTACATTCAAAATGAAACAAAAACGTCATAATAATGTTATTTAATTAATCTTTTTCGAAATCACTGTCGCTGTCGCTTTCGGTCCCACTAATAACAAATCTATCTGTCACTTCATCTATAATATGATCGAGGTGGCACATTTTATCTTCCTCTTTAATAGTGTGAGACACACAGTCACTCCACTTAGCCGGTGTCACTTTCTTAATTCCTTCTTGGAATAAAGTTTTCACTTCATGCATTTTATACGTCTTATTATTGTTTGCGACGTGACTCTTTACCTGCGCCCATACCAACTCAATGGGGTTCAATTCACAGTGATAAGGGGGCAGTCTTAAAAGTGTGATACCTTTTTGTGCAGCCATCTCGTCTACGGCATATTTCTCAGTATGATTTTGTTGTTTCACAATATCTATGAGAGTGGCCTTGACCATATTTGGTTCAAACGCAATATTTTTAGTAGTCAGCCACTCTTGAATTCGTGCTTTCGTCCACGACATCTTCGGGATTGTTTCGATCTTCCGAGAGTGATAGGGCGCATTGTCCATTACGACTACTGCATTCGGCTTGAGTTTAGGTAGAATACCGCCGAACCAATCCTCGAAACACTCCGCGTTCATTTCATCATGGTAGTCTTCTGTACCTTTCTTTGCTTCAAACATAAGAAGTCCGTCGACCAGGAAGCCTTCTTCTCCGTGACTAATTATAATTTATAATTATTCTTCTATGTGACTAATTATGAGTCGTTTGCCCTTTCCTGTGGGATTTTTTAATCCCGTAGTCAGGCCGTCTAAAAATGCCTGTCGAGAAGATTTAATACTTCCGTCAATCCAGGTTTTTTTTTGTAGTATGACCTGAAAAGAACAAAAAAGAATCATAAGTTTCGACATCAAAACAAAAAGGGAACAAATAGAAGAAACTAAGAGTTGACACGTACCAGCGTTGACCCAGGTCTCGTCTTGATAATATATGTATTTTCCCTCCCTACGATATTGTTTAATTAAACGCAGGTAGCGCTGGCGCCATGATATCTTGTCTATCAATAAACACACTCTTGCGTGATCGAGTAGCGAATTCGAAATTAAGATGCTTGATAATTTTTCTCAATGTCTCTTTCGAGAAGTTGGGCAATCCTGGGTCATCATTTACAACTTGCAGCACCTAAAAATGATTAAAGTTATTACCTAATTGGTTAAGATTACACATGGGATGGGAGAAAACATACATAACGTATAATAAAAAGATGAGTGACGACATGTGTAAACTAACTTTTGCGATGGTGGGTATTTCATTTCTATGAAAGAACTGATGTACAATTCGTCTAACAGCAGTGAATGTGAAATCATCAAGTTTATCTTTAAATGTAAGTTTTGGGCCCGTTTTTTCGGGAGGTTTTGGTGATTCGCTGTCGTTCTCCTTGTGCTCCTTTAAAATGGAATAAATTGTGCGGACGGATATTCCCAAGACTTCCGCCACCTTGTTAACGCATTCACTTGTTTTTGGAACTTCAATGTTTGATTCTGAAGATTTCACTTCAAACACATATTTGTAAACGTTTTGGACCCAAAGTTTTTCAGTTGCACTTAGGGCTACACGTGGCCTTTTTTTCTTAGGAGATAAAAATGTGTCTCCATCTTGCGATGTGCTCGGCAGAGCATCCATGTCTTCAATGTATCAAACAAAAAAAACTAACACGATTAACGAAAACAGGTAATGAAAAACAAACACAACGTAACATAAGTTTAACAATAATGATAACAAAAACAACGCGCAGTGGGCAAATCAAAGTTATTCATGCACTCAAAACAGAAGTATGAAGCCGAATGAGCGAATGACAACCGAAACAAAATGGCGGTCAAGCGTCATCGTAGCACCGTAACCAAAAACCAGTACTACCAACTTGAGAGAGCGTTTTCTTGAGTGTTACCTTGTATATGTCTAAAAGGATCAACGTTTATACAGCCTTTTATTTACATTAATATTAAATAGAATTTAGTATGATCATTATGAGTCAGTTATGGAACGATTAGATATTCTGTAAACTTTTGTGAACTGAATCACATTCCTATTGAGATTAGGCTGTCAACATTATTTTACGGAATGACATTTAGAAACGTCATTTTACTGCAGCTAATAAAAAGTTAGACTTTAGATTAGCAATCCGCCCTCGCTTCACTCCAATTTCAGTCGTCTTACCCACGTAGTTCCAGTTCACGTGGGAATACCGGGATAGAATATAGCCTATGTTACTCCATGATATTATAGCTTTCAATTGGTGAAAGAATTTTTGAAATCGGTTCGGTGGTTTAAGCGTGAAAGCGTAACAAACAAAGCAACATACTTTCGCATTTATAACATTAGGATGATTTCGCATTTTTATTAAGGATGCATGGTAGATACCACATAGGTCTATTAGTGTAAAAATATCTGGAATCAAATATTAGATAACAATTAAGTTAAAATAATACTATCTCATATACATACATACTACTAAAATCTAATATAACATTTTTCGTATCACTCTTATGACTCGAATTTTCGAGATTACATTACTATGACATTTAGAAGCTCATTAAATTTTCTAAAATGAAATGCTAAGCTATTTTGATTATTTTGACTTTATCATACAACATGGAGAGTCAACATCATCCTGTTCTTATCCCAATTATATGGGGTTGATTCAATATGTACTCCTTATTTATAGTACACTAGCTGATCTAACAGACGTTGTGCTGTTCAAATAAGCGCCACCTAGCTCCTAACTCCCATTGTGAATCTAAACCATTCTCGAATCCTCTTGAACATGCACAAAAATGTCATCAACATCGGTCCCGCCGTTTGGGAAGAGTTTAGTGATATAAACACGTACACAAGAAATTTATATATAAGGAACATAGCCGACCCAACAGACCTTGTTCACTTCAAATAAGCGCCACTTACCGAGTCCAGTTGTGAATCTAAACCATTCTCGAATCCCCTTGAACACACACAAAAAATTTCGTCAACATCAGTCCAGCCGTTTAGGAGGAGTTCAGTGACATACACACGTACAGAAGAAATTTTTATATAATGACTAGCTGACCCGGCAAACGTTGTTTTGCCATGTAAATAATTTCTAGAGAATTTCTAGTATAGACAAAAAAAGTGGAAGTGTGTATGGATGTGGTATATGAGTGAAAAAGGCATGAAAGCTGTGAATAATGAGGGAATATAAAAATAACAAAACACCAAACATTATTTTTTTAATTTATTATAATTTATTTTAAGTAATAATTATTTATATTATTAATTCATTACATAATATTAATCTCTTTATGCTACAGCGTGAACAATATTTTTTGTTAGCCCGTCTTCAGCTTGATATAAAAAAACTTGATGGTTTACCCACTCGAGAGCATGCAACGTATAATTGTCTGTGTGAAAAACATGAACATGGTGTGCTCAAATCTAAGGCACACACATACATTGTTTGGCGTTGGGATTTATTAATAGTCATTGTAAATACCAATCTAATCGGCAATTGAATTGGCACATCTGTGGGTATAATAGGTATTCGTGGTATTAATATATTTTCACCTCGAAATTTGCCATTTAAAATGGTGGCTTCGCGAAAATTTTAGAGGGAGTGAGAGAAGGCTTATTGTTTGAGAGAAATAGGAGACCATCTTCGTTGTCATCCCTACTCCATGCTGTTTACTGGGTGAGAAGTGACACTGGTAGACACATGGACGGGATAACTTACCAAGTGATAATAATTGATGTTATCCAGCGGGATAAAAATGATAAAACTATTAAAATGACTATTAAAAAGCAGGGGTTGGTGACAGAAAATTGAAAATTTAGGGTTGTGAGTATTTTTTAATGCCACATAATAAAAAAAAAAAAAAAATTCCCAAAAATTAAAAAAAAAAAAATTGAGGTCGACCTTATCACTTAGGAATTTGATAAATAGATAGTAGCTGATTCTCAGACTTACTGAATATGCATAAAAAACTTTATAAAAATCGGCCAAAACGTTTCGAAGGAGTATGGGAACGAACATTGTGACACGAGAATTTTATATATTAGATATTGCATAGTTTTAGCAATAATTTTATGACCGATCGCTTAACTGATATCTACGCTCCTTGAAAATGTTGAACAGAAGACATCACATGGAACTGACTCATGTCGATGTAGAACTTTTAGTCGTCCTTTACGAAGCCTATGAATAATGTAAGTATTAGTAATATTCGTATCCCAAAACAGCAAAAATCATGGTGAGTATTCTGATATTAATCGAAATCAACATACTTCAAAAAATCGATTTTAACACACATTAGGAATTGTCATTATTGTCAAAATCAAATTTCAACTTTCAAACTTGCGTATGTTTTTTTGCGGGCGTATTTATTTAAATAAAATTTGTTATTACTTGTGAAATTTCAAATATAAGTACTTGTTATGACTACACCAAACAAACGCAAAGAAGCCATGGAGGGTACTTATCTTTATTCTCATCATATTTATTCATAAACATATGTTGTAATGATGGTTGATAATTTTTAAAGAGATCTTTTATAAATTTCAGATAATAAAAATCCAAAAAGACCTAAGAAGGAATGTCCTTACGGGGAGAAATGTTTCAGATTGAATCCTATACATTTCAAGGAGTTTAGCCATGCTCATCGTAAGTTATTATTTATTATAATGCAACTGCATTATTCCATAATCTAAAGTCTGTAGAATTTTTCTTGTATGATGCATTAAAAGATTAGATTACTTTTATGCTAAACTGTAGAGACCGATTGAATATTCAATTTAGAGCCCTTGGGTGTTTTAAAAACACGACTTAGAAATTTCTAAGGTTTACGCAGTTATCTATACTTCTATACTAATATATAAAGCTGAAGAATTTTTTTGTTAGAACGCACTAATCTCAGAAACTACTGGTCCGATTTGAAAAATTCTTTCAGTGTTAGATAGTCCATTTATTAAGGTAGGCTATAGGCTATATATCATCACGCTAAGACCAACAGGAGTGGAGCACCAATGAAGAATGTTCAGTTATCACGGTTCTTGAGATATAGCCGTGTGACAGGCAAACGGACAGACAGCGAAGTCTTAGTAATAGGGTACCGTTTTTACCCTTTGGGTACAGAACCCTAAAAAACTACTGTCACAATATCCACAACTTGTGAGAGGGTACTTGCCATCAACGTGTTAAGTGGAGGGAAGTGTTGTGGGCAAGCATTTAGAATTTTTGGAGTGGTAGGACCACACTGTTGACAGTTATCTGTCTACAGCCGCGGGCCGGTCCGTCCGGAGCAGTACCACACTCTCGCAGAAAATCGACGTCTGAGTATTAGCGATTTGTTACTGCGCTTCGTTCGGTGAGCGAGAGAGCCGGAAGCCCAATTTTCTGAGGGTGTTTGCGTGTGGAGGGTTTTGGTGGTGTCCTTGGTATCACCGAGCCTCAATGCACGCATTCACACTCCCTTCAATTTCTTCGCGGTAGGCAGCGGCCTTGCAGAGGTCCATGAGCGGCACCAACACTTAACATCAGATGTACTGTTTGCTCGTTTGCCACCGTATACAATAAAAAAAAAAAATAAATTTAGATATTAAGAAAGGTTGCTACCGCTGGGGAGCATCTTTAACTAAATATAAGCCCTACACTAAATCTGCTTATAGTCAAGGACTGATTGCAAAAAATAGCTATTTATAACACTGCAAACAATAGTTATATATCTTGTCTCTTTTTAATGTTACTTTTTGTTTTATCCTGTTACACATTGTGATGAAGTCATAGAAATTTAAATTAAATAATTATCTTAAAAGAAAACTACAAAGACCAGGGTTGATAATTAATGAAACAAAAAAAATTGTAGTAGGATGAAACTAATCCCGTTAGAAAAGGAAGAGAATATAACAAAAATGAAAGGAAAAATAATTTACGGGCGATCTGAGGTCGGGCAGTGGATAGGGATGAGTTTTTAAGGTTATAAAATGGTTTATCTCGATTTCCGGCAAAACTACAAGCCCTATAGAAAAAATTAAATGATAAAGTTGTAGGTAATAAAGAGGTCTACAGCTTTTAACCCCAAGTGTGAAAAATTCAAATAACCAAGTTTTCGTTTTTTTTTCCCACGAAATTTGGTGAAAACTTACCTTTTTATGTCCCAAACGCACTGTAATTTTTTTGATTTAAAAATATTAATTTTTCACCTTATTTTGACTTAACATTGAAAAAGCACCCCAATTTTCAATAAATTATTCTCACTTCAAAATATCAGCTTTATTAAAAAAAGTCGGTGGGTTTTTTGGTCCTTGAAACCTTTTTTTGATGATGTAAAAAAAATATAAATTACTATGGTAAATGTTCTCAGAAAATGCTTTTACAGCTGCTACGAATTGTTACAATAATTAATAATTCTATTTTTTTTTTCAGTGGAATCCATCTTAGATTCATATACAGGTAGTGGAGACTTCCCGATACCGTCTAAACTAGCCTCACAGAAGCAAATGTATGTGGATCAGGTGAAAATGCTATTGCATAAAGAAATATATACACCTGGAAGGAACTTTGAGACTGACAGTGCAAGCGGGTAAGGGATTTAACTATCAATTAACTATTAACTAGACCCATAAATCTATACATCATCATCGTTTCAGCCTATCGCCGTCCACTGCTGGACGTAGGCCTCCCTTATGTTACGGCACAAAGTGCGGTCTTGTGCCGCCTGCATCCAACGACTCCCAGTAACTTTCACCAGGTCGTCGGTCCACCTAGTGGGGGAGGCATCCTACACTGTGTCGTCCAATACGTGGTCGTCACCCGAGAACCTTTCTTCCGCAGTGGTTGTCGGTTCGTCGAGCGAAGTGACCTGACCATTGTCACTTCAGTGTGTTAATTCTTCGTGCTATGTCGGTTACACCCGTTCTTCTGCGGATTACCGTATTTCGGATTCTATCTCGCAGAGAAATCCCGAGCATAGCCCGCTCCATAACATGCTGAGCGACTTTGCGACTAGTTATGAGCCCTACAACTATACAAATAAATAAAATTGAAGTCTGTTTGTAATGTCAAAATAACGGGCTTTTTTCATACTGATACAGTTATTGGCACGATACCTATTTATGTCTAAAAATCAGTTAAAATTTTTTTTCTGTCTGTTTTGGGTAATCTTCAAAACGGATGGACTTAATAATATTTTATTACTAGGTGGCAGTCTATATAAGGATCAACTTAGGCTCTATGTTATCCCAGTAATTCTATGGGAACGTGCACTATTTGGGTAAGGGGACTAACACCGAAGCAAAGCGAGGGCGGGTTGCTAGTATTATATATTTTACTACTAGTGACACGCCCTCGTTTCGCATCGGTTTTTGTCGCCATACCTGCGTAGTTGCCATTCCCGTGGGAATACCGGGATAAAATATAGCCTAAGTTACTGCTAATAGATAGCTACCTAATAGAGAAATATTATCAAGTCCAGCGGTTTTGAAACAGACAGGCAATTTTTTTTAAAACCGATTTTAAGATCTAGCTATCGTGTATTTGCACGATAACTGTGTGAGCATGAAAAAAGCCCAGTATTTTGACATTGCAAACAGACACTTCAATTTTATTTAGTTCTATAGATGTATAGATTAGGCATTGTTTCTATAGTGTCCCTTAGGATTGGACGGCCCATGACTTTTGTTTTTCAAGTGAAACTTCTTTGCGCGCATGAGGGTAAATTTTTTTACGGATGAAACGTAATTTAGCATCACGAAGATGTGCAGCGTTTTTGTCGAATAAGAGGGAGAGGGCGATTAAGAGAGAGTGAGTAAGTGCGAACATAACACGAAGCACAGCCATGGAGCGAGAGTGAGAAAGATCGACGGATTTTTTTTTTTTAATATTGATAAAAACACATGGAACCAAAGAAGTTTCACTTCTGACATGCGTACTTAGTACTCACGCTATTTTTTGTTTTATTTTAGTTTTATTTTGGTTTTATTTTGCAAATAAAACTACTGAAGAAAATTAGTATTTGATTTGTTTAATTAAAGTTAGTATTACAGTTAATTTAATTTGACGTAATCTTAATATATATAAATTACGTGTCACGTTGCTTGTCCGCGATGGGCTCCTAAACTACTTAATCGATTTTAATCAAATTTGCACACTGTGTGCAGTTTGATCCAACTTGAAATATAGGATAGCTTACATCTTAATTTATAGTCGCAATATTATTTTATTGCAAATTATTTGTCTATTATTTGACATTCACAATTATCTGTCAACTTCAAACGATTTTAACAGATGGCGATATCTGTTGACTGGATTGAGTAATTAATTAATAGATGGCGCTGCTATGTTAAACCTACAAACGTGTCATATACGATTTTACATAGATGCCATTTGTAAAAAAATATGACGACCTCCATGATAGATGTTCTCCTACAGTTCTATTTAAATAGTTTAATAAAATGTAATATAACAAAAACATTAGCCACAGCAACGCGAAAAAAAATTAAATTATATTTAAATTATATTAATGTTACTAACACTAGCTTTTAAGTTTTTATTGATACTAACAAAATATGGAGTTAAATAATCTATACCAATAAATAAAATTGGAGTGTTTTTTTTTTTTTTTATTGCCAACGGTGGCAAACGAGCAAGCAGCACACCTGATGGTAAGTGAAACTGCTGCACATGGACCTTTGCAATACCAGGGGCACAGCTAGGCCGCTGCCTACCGTGAAGGAAATACTCTTCTTAAACCTCGTTTAAAGAAGGACATGTCATAGCGCTTGGGAAACACAGCAGCAGGTAGTTCATTCCAGAGCTTGCACGTACGTGGGAGAAATGATCGCTGGAAACGTACAGTTGAAGACCATAACGTTTCCAGGTGAAATGGATGAAACCTGCTACGATGTCGAGTGGTACGTTGGTAGAATGGTGACGGCGGTACCAAGTCAAACAGTTCCTCGGAGCACTCCCCGTGAAAGAGTCGGTAGAGTACACAGAGTGACCCAAAGTCTCTCCGCTGCTCCAGCGACTCCAATCTGTCCGTAAGATTGGGATCCCCGACGATTCGAACAGCCCGTCTTTGCAGGGAGTCAAGTGGGTCTAGCTAATATTTGGGCGCACCTGCCCAGAGATGAGAGCTACTGCTCTCTTTCCACATGAGGACGAACTTGTGCTTTGTATAGCACAAGACGCTGTCTCGGTGTGAAGTACCGCCTGGCTCTGTTCAGGACACCCAACTTTTTGCTTGCCAATTTGCCTTTGTCCTCCAAATGACTCCCAAACTGGACTTTGCTCGATATTTTGACGCCGAGAATCCCAATACTCTCAGAAATTGGGAGAGTTACTCCTTGGAACTGTGGCGCCATGACAAACGGGTCCTTCTTTGCAGTGAACGCGCAAACTTGTGTCTTTGTGGGGTTGAACTGGAGTAGGTTTCGTTCACCCCATTCCGAGGCCCGCCCCAGAGAGCGCTCGACTTCAGACACAAGTTGAATCCTTCTTTCCTGAGTACTCCGAGGGATATTCCGTTGCTCAGTGTACCGCTCATCACCCGTGCTGTCATCCGCATAGCAACGCATACTCTCGATAGAGAGCATGTCATTGATATGCAGGATAAACAACGTCGGGGAAAGCACCGAGCCTTGTGGTACACCAGTATTAATGGTCATGGTATCGGAGCAGGAGCCATCTACGACGACTTTTATAGTCCGACCATCCAAAAAGCTGGCGATCCAATTACAGAGTCCCTCGGGGATTCCGTATGATGGTAGCTTCGATAGAAGTGCCTTGTGCCAGACCTTATCAAACGCCTTTGCGATATCTAGGCTGAACGCCAGCGCCTCACCCTTGCCCTCCAAGGCCTCTGCCCAACGGTGTGTGAGGTACACAAGAAGATCACCAGCCGACCGACCATGACGAAAGCCGTATTGGCGATCACTGATAAGCTGGCGATCCTCAAGGTACTGCAGAAGCTGACGGTTTATAACCTTCTCCATTATCTTGGAGAGCAAGGATGTTATCGCAATTGGCCTGTAATTCGATGGGTCAGACCGGTCTCCCTTTGTAGGGATCGGGTGGACATGGGCTACCTTCCACGAAGACGGAACCCTATTAGTAGCGTAGGAAAGTCGGTATAGGCGCGTGAGGATGGGAGTCAATTCAGGGGCGCACGTCTTTAGTACCACTGCAGGGATGCCATCCGGTCCACTCGACTTATGGACGTCTAAAAGCCGCAGCTCCCGCCTAACCGCTCGCTGCGTGATGCGGATTTCGGGCAGTGAGCTTTCACACCGTGGGATAGTAGGTGGTGTGGCAGCTCCGGCATCCAAAGTCGAGTTACAGGCAAAGAATTGACCTAGAAGATCGGCCTTCTCCTTTGCGCTGTGGGCCAGACTACCATCGTGTTTCTGCAGTGGTGGGAGATTGGGCTGGCAGAAGTTGCCTTGGGCAGCCTTGGCGAGCGACCAGAATGCACGACTCCCAGCGGGATAGCTTTGCAATCGCTCGCCAATTCTGGCAACATGTTCCGCCTTGGCTCTGGCAATAGCCTTCTTACTAGATCTAGAAGCGGCGTTAAATTTCCGCTTCACCTCTTTGGCGTTCGGGTCCTGGCATTTTTTGGCCCTATTCCAGGCCCGATATGCGGACTGTTTCTGGCATGCAGCCGTCCTGCAGGTTTTGTTAAACCAGGGTCGGCTGCAGCCACCGACGGGTATTTTGGTGTTGGGGATGAATAATTCCAGTGTCTGTTTGTAATGTCAAAATAATAGGCTTTTTTCATGCTCACACGGTTATTTGCACGATACCTATGCCTAAAATACAGATTAAAATTTTTTTGTCTGTCTGTTTGTTCCGGATAATCTTCAAAACGGCTGGACCGATTTCTAAAATTCTTTCACCAATGGAAAGCAATAATATTAGGGAGTAACCTAGGTTATATTTTATCCCAGTATTCCCACGGGAACGGGAACTATGCAGGAAAGACGACTGAAACCTAAGCGAAGCGAGGGCTGGTTGCTAATTCTGAAATAAATGATTATTATATATACTTTCTATGTGGTGAGGGAGTAAGAATGCAATTCACCAACCTCTCTCTTGCCCGTGAATGTCGTAAAAGATGACTAAGGGATATAACATGCAGGTAATATTGATGCAAGAGAAGGAAACCTCGAAATGAAACCATATCTGACCAGCATTGTATATTGGGTCATCCCCTTCCACAATGGAGAAGGCCCAAGCCAACAATGAGACGTATATGGGCCGAGAGGAGAGGCATAATTTTGATTCCAGCTGATGATGGAGGGATTATAATATGCAGATAATATCTATGCAAGAGAAGGAAAACTCGAAATATAAGCAGATACCAACCCGACCAGCGTGATTATCATTCATTCATCATTTCAACTCATTCCTCTGCTGGGCTCGAGCTTCCTCTACAATAGCAGGGAACCTTACTGTACCATTCTGGTCAGACAGGTTGGTATAGGGTTTATTTCGAGTTTTCCTTCTCATGAATTGATGTTATATGCGTATTATATACCTTAGTCATCTTTTACGGGTACACCCTCGTCTATAGGACGGAAATCAATTTCTTTACTATACCACGCCTACCAGACATGTTTTTATAGAGTTTTATTTCGAGTTTTCCTTCTCCTGCATAAATGTCATCATCATCGTCATTTCAGCCTATCGCTGTCCACTATTGGACGTAGGCCTCCCTCATGTTACGCCACAAAGTGCTGATCATCATAAGGAGATATTGCCGTAATCGCCACCCTTGGCAGGTGGGTTGGCGAGCGCAGTGAGATGTATATTTCTCAGGAGAGAGCTGATGCCCACTCTCCTGGTGACCCTTCAGCCGATTTTTACGACTCTTACTACGAGTCGTTAGCGACCAATGTATTCTCAACCTCTCCACATAAGTTTTATACGCGTATTATATCCCTTAGTCGTCTTTTAAGACACCCACGAGCACGACAGGAGGTGGTGACTGGTATTCTTATTCCGTCACCACAGGGAACAGCCTATAATTACCCAGTGATTTTTTTTACAGTACTTCTCAATCCAGTTCCAGTGAACCTCAAGCGTCCAGCTCCAATGGGCAACCCAGTGGAAGCAGAGAGAGATCTGTAGCACCAGAAGTCAGAAAAGTGAAGGAGACACCATCAAGTAAGCCGACATCTACAAGAACTGGACAAAATAATAGAGGTAAGTTAATAGAGGTCTGTGTGGTGACGGAATTAGAATACAATTCGCCACTCCATAACTTGCCCGTGGATGTTTTTTTTTTGGGACTAACCCCACCACACATTCTTAGACAGTAGTTTCATTTCGTGACGTAGGCACTCTATGACAAATTGTTTTTTGAAATTCTACCCCTAAGGGGGTGAAACGCAACGTTTGTATGGAAAGAAAAATTCTTTAGCTTGTGTCTTGAAATTAAGCACAAATACTCTTTAATAAAAATAAATAAATACGTGTTTCAGCAGTTGCCCATTTTCATCCTCTAAGGGTGTAAAATAGGTAGAAAGATGTCAGTTTACTGACTTATCACAGAGCCGAAACTACCGAAGCCAGAAACATGAAATTTTGGCATTAGTTTCTTTGCATGACGTAGGAACCTACTAAGAAAGGGTTTTTGAAATTCAACCCCTAGGGGGTAAACCGCAGTAACAAAGTTTGTATAAGGAGAAAAAAAAAAATCTACATCGATTTTCTTCAAATTCTCCAAAATACTCAGTAAAAATAAATACGGGTTTCAGCATTTTTTTAATTTTTACCCTCTAAGGGTACCTTAGAGGGTAAAAATGCTCAAACCCGTATTTATTTATTTTTAGATTACAATCTACACTAATATTATAAAGAGGAAACGTTCCTTACGAATAAACTCAAAAACTCCTGGACAGATTTCAATAATTCTTTCACCATTAGAATGTTACAGTATCCCCGAGTAATATAGGCTATATTTTATCCCAGTATACCCACGGGAACGGGAACTACGCGAGTAAGTTGCCTTACTCGCGTACTGAAACCGAAGCGAAGCGGGGGCGGGTTGCTAGTATATATATATATACTACTCCAGAGGATGTCCGTAGATGTTGTAAAAGACGACTAAGGGATATAATAAGCATATAACATCTCCGCAAGAGAAGGTAAACTCAAAACAAAACCCCATACCAAACTGTCCGACGGACATGATAAGGTCAACTGTCCCTCTTCTTGGAGGAGGCTCGAGTCCAGAAGTGGGTCGTGTATGAGCCGAAATAATGACGAATGGTGAAGTTATTGAAAAGCCTAGTATGTCTGTTGTAATATATTGATGCCCAAACCAAATGGAGGCTTTACAAAAGGTGATAATGTCATAATTAGTAAAGTGATTTTGAGATTGCAATAGGGATGTGAAAAAATAATCGATTATTTTTTTGTAAAAATCGATTTTTATAATCGATTATGAAAATGAGAAAAATCGATTATTAATCGATTTTTTACTATTCGAAATTAAGCGATTATTCATGGCCAGATTTCCTAAAAAAAAAAACGTCATCAGGATTGTTTTCATACTATATTGTAAAATAAAGCTCACATTTCCTAAAAAAAGGTCATCAGAATCGTTTTCATACTATATTAGAGAATAAAGCTTACATTTCCTAAAAAAAAAGGTCATCAAAATCCTGTTGGCAGAAAAAAATCGATTATTTTAAAATCGATTATTTTCCCTCCAGGTCACATCCCTAAATTGCAATGGATACTAGAAATGGATTTTTCTTTATAAAAATTCACTAAGGAAATATTCCTTCACCTAGCATGGTGGTCGTTGTCTCAACCATCTGGTCTGACAGACATATCTTTACCAGTTATTGAAACTCCCACGGGATCATAAGGGGTGGAGGTTTGAATTTAAAATCATGTGATATTAAATTCTAACTCATTATCACATACATGTATGCTTAACTACCGTATGCTCAACCAACATATGCTTAACATACATATGCTCAACAAAAATATGGCCATTAAACATAAACGCTCAATTATTTTATGCTCAATCAACATGCTGCTCAATCAACATAATACTCAAAGAACTTATGCTTGGTCAACCCAATGTTCAACCAACCTATGCTTGACCAACATATGCTCAATGAACATGCACTTAAACCCAAAAACAGGCGACTGTTATCATAACGAAGATATACAGAATATACACAGATACTACAAGCCTGAATTGTGTGTTGTCATAACGTTTTTGTTTTATTTTGTAGACAGTGATTACCGACCAGTGGTGCCACCTACACGCCGTGCGGAAGATTTTCTAACTGTGGTCCGACCTAAAGGCAACATGGCTGTGAAGCATGCCGCATCAGCTCCATACTACATATTTTATACGACAATCAAAGACAGCAAGGAGACACATTCTCAACCCTATTCAATCACATTCCAAGGTAAGAGTTGAGTATTTCTGCCAGGGTTGGCGATCTTTCTGAAAAGGATCGATTCTTGAATCGATTCGCAAGAAAATCGAATTCTGAAGGATCGACTCCCGATTAATCGATCCATCGATCTTTTTTTGGACGTTCTTGTGATGACTTTTTTTTTAGGAAATCTGGCGAGTAAATATGTGATGAGTTTTATTTTTTTTAGGAAATCTGAAAGTGGTATTAATCTTATAATCTATACTAATATTATAAAGAGGAAAGATTTGTTTGTTTGTTTGTATTGAATAGGCTCCGAAACTACTGGACCGATTTCAAAAATTCTTTCACCAATGGAAAGCTATACTATCAGGGAGTCACATAGGCTATATTTTATCCCGGTATTCCCACGGGAACGGGCACTACGCGGTTAAGATGACTGAAACCGAAGCGAAGCGAGGGCAGGTTGCTAGTATAGTATAAAACATAAAACACTAACATACTGAGTATCGAATGGGTAGAAAAAGTCGAATGATGACTTTCTAGGGTAAAGTATCGATTCACCGAATCGATTCAGGGCTTCCTATTAATAAATTAGATTTTTTGGCCTTGAAAAATCGATTCCTCGATTAATCGATTTCGAATCGCCATCCCTATAGGAAACCTCGAAAAAGAACCGTGTACCAATTGCCTTAACTCCATCTCCCTTCTATTATGGAGGAGGTTCGAGCCTAGCCTAGCCTAGTGGGACGTATATGACCTAAAATAATGAATGATAATGATTTATTTTTCAGAAATATTAGATCACAGTTTAGGAGAATTGAAATGTTCATTGCAAATAAATTTCATGGTTGAAATTGGATGGTTATTGGCACAATATTATTTTGCTGGATACAGGTAAAAACTTTTCAATAATTACTGATTTTCTATCGGTGTGGTGACGGAGTAAGAATACAATTCACCAATGCCTCTTTTGCATGTGGATGTCGTGAAAAACGACTAAGGGATATAATACGCATTTATGCAAGAGACGGAAATCTCAAAATAAAACCATATAAGCAAGTAAAATCTATTTTATCAGCGAACCCAGATATAAAGTTAATGGGTAAGTCAATTGCCCGTGTTGAATCAGCGAACAGCCTTGGGCTAATTTTAGATCCTGAATTACACTTTGAAGCATATATTAATAATATAGTAAAAAACTGTTTTTATAGATTAAAATTATTATACAAACTTAGGCAATATCTTAGTGTCGAAATAAGAAAACGATTGGTTGAGAGCCTAATATTGGTAAAATTTAATTATTGTGATATTGTATACGGTCCATGTATTTTTTCGCGAACTGAGAAGCTCATACAACGTGTACAAAACGCTTGTGCAAGGTTTTGTTTTGACATTCCACGCCGTAACCACGTAACACCTTACATTAATGATGCCAACGCTTTAAAAATGACAGCCAGACGCGAAGTTCATCTTGCAACTTTGCTGTTTGGTATTATTAGAAGTAAATTGCCTAGATATCTATATGACAAACTCAGTTGGCGTCATGACAACTCTAATTATGCACCTCGATCCGTAACCTATCCGCTATCTATACCGCGATTTAAAACTACAGCTTTCAGGGGATGTTTCAAATTTGCTGCAACTAAGTGTTGGAATTCTATTCCCCCACCGTGTCAAAATAAAACTAGCAAATTTTCTTTTAAATTATACCTTAAAAGATATCATCTTAAAAAGCAGCAAAACATGTGACATATATTTATAAAATTGTGGCTACACGTTTGGACTTATGTTCGGGACTCGGTGATTAAATAAATGATATATCATAACTATGAATGATGTTCAACATAGTAATACTTTTGGCTAAAACTAATCAATATACCTAATTCTTATAATTACATTCTTCTTTTGTATTAAATTGTTATTAAAATATACTTCTTATTTATTAAATTCTTATTATGTATCTGTATATTTATGTAATTGCTATCTTGTCGCTTAGGCTGTTTGTTCGTTTGATTAATTCGTACGTCATTAAGGTACCCATTGAAAATCAGCGTTGCAGTGTAGCATATTGCACTGTAGCATTATTGCTGAATGGGAACCTCATTGACACTTATCATATTTTGTTTTTCTTCTTTGTATTGTATTTACAGTTAAGTTTAGCTATTATTTTAATTTTCTTATAAAACCTTTATATTTCATTCGACTTGCTGTAATATCTAAATTTAAGCTAAGTGTCAATAAAACAGTTTTATCTTTATCTATCTATATACAAACCCTTCTGACCACCGAGATATAGAAGGTCAATTTACCTCTCTTTTCGGAGCAGGCTCGAGCCCAACGCTTATGTGGGCTGAGATAATGATGAGCTCGAGGAAAATAGCCCAAGTTATTCCTTATATAGGGTGTCCCAAAAATGACGCAAGATTTGAATTTGCCACCATTTATGCAGTAAAGTGTTGGCAACCCTAAACATAAAACAAATTGACAGCTGACAGTTTAGCTTAGTAAAAATGGACCGTTGCACTATAGAACAACGTATCATCATTATTGAACAACATTTCTATGACTGCATAAGACATTTCCAGGTCGTGTACTCTCTCGTTTCGGTGATCAGAATTGGCCACCTAGATCGTGTGATTTAATACCATTAGAATACCTTTCATGGAGCTAGATAAAATCACAGGTCTATCTCAACAAGCACACATCCACGCGTATATTAAAAGAGGAGAATAACGCTGCATCAACAAAATTCAGCTACATTTATGCAGAATGCACTCTCGCAGAAAATCGACGTCTGAGTAGTAGCGATTTGTTACTGCGCTTCGTTCGGTGAGCGAGAGAGCCGGAAGCCCAACTTTCTGAGGGTGTTTGCGTGTGGAGGGTTTTGGTGGTGCCCTTGGTATCACCAAGCCTCAATGCACGCATTCACACTCCCTTCACTTTCTTCGCGGTAGGTAACGGCCTTGTAAAGGTCCATGAGCTGCAGCAACACTTACCATCAGGTGTACTGTTTGCTCGTTTGCCACCGTATGCAATAAAAAAAAAAAAAAAAAAAAGTATGGTGATGGAAATTTAGACAAAGGAGTGCATATATGTAGGCAATGTATTAAAAGACTAAAAATTGTGTTTTCCATTTAATTCAAATGTTACGTTAATTTTGAGACAGCCTATATAAATAGCAGACAGGTTGTAAAAGATTATCAAAATCGGTCCAATCGTTTTGATGATTACCCGGCACAAACAAACAGGCAGACAGACAAAAAAAAATTAAATTACTTTCAATTACACTCGGAAGTTATAACTAGGGACTCCAGGAATAAATTTAAACTTCATCGGCCTAGGTGCCGATTAAATATTTATGAGAATAATGTCTACATAAAGGCCATAGATATTTATAATAAACTACCAAATACATTTAAAGAATTACCTTCAGCTCTATTTAAACGAAAATTAAAATTGTGGCTTATAGAAAAAAGTTTTTATTCCTTAAATGAATATATGACACATGTAAATTAAATCTATTCAATAAATTCTATAATTGAATAATGTTAAAAAAAAGTAAGACAATGACATTAACAGATTTTTTATTAATTGACATTTCAAATTTCACACTGACATTTATTATAATAATTATCTCAATTTAATTTTGTTTGACATTATTTACAATTTCTTTTGACATTATTTAATTAACCCGTAGACATTTAATTTAGAATCTACTTAGTTATAAGGTTAATATTTACACGCCATTGTTATGGCAGAGTGTAACGGCACTATAATTTTATTGACCATCCAACATGTAACCACACATCTTGTGAATAAATGAATTTGAATTTGAATTTGAAACTGCTTTAAAGCATAAGTGTCATGCAAATAACCGTGTCAGCAGCAAAATCCTATTTGACATTACAAACAGTCACTCAATTTTATTTATTTATATACATAAATATTTTATATACATATTTCAGTGAAAAAAAACTAACCATACTCTATGGAGAGGAATGCCCAGAGCTAAAGAATATAAGTACGAAAAAACCACAGGTTGATGCCCACTACATAGCTATGCCCACACCCTTTGGGAAACATCATACGTGAGTATTGTCTAGTATATTTTATTATCAAATCATTTATTCTAGGGATGTGACTTGGAGGGAAAATAATCGATTTTTTGTTCTTTAAAATAAATCGATTAATTAAATATAAATAATTGATTATAAAATAATCGACTTTTTCTCCCAACAGGAAATCTGGCAGTGAAATAATCGATTAATTTCGATCGAATTTCGAATAACAAAAAATCGATTAATAATCGTTTTTTTTTATTACTTTGATAATCGACTGTAAAAATCGATTATTACAAAAAAATCGATTAGGGAATGTGAAATGGGTAATTAGGAATGTGAAAAATAATCGATTTTTATAAAATTCGATTATTTTCACATCCCTAATTTATTCTACATAAGCCCCTTAAGGGCACTTACATATTGTCAAATTTATACATCGTTTGAACACAACACAATAATCTAACACTGGATCGGAACGCGGCCACAAGCTGAGAAGATCCGGCAAGAAACTCAGCGGGC
The DNA here is from genome assembly GCA_032191425.1 of Lymantria dispar. Taxonomy (NCBI): domain Eukaryota; kingdom Metazoa; phylum Arthropoda; class Insecta; order Lepidoptera; family Erebidae; genus Lymantria; species Lymantria dispar. The sequence continues at coordinate 10,702,629 of CM063471.1, forward strand.
TGTCAATTTTTTTTCATCTTTTAAAAATATATTATTTTATGCTTCGTACAGCATATATGGTATTAGCTCCAGTGTGATGCCCTTCGAAATTGTATCCATGTATAAATTTTCAAAAGTTAGTACAAAACAAAAAAAAAATAAAGTAAGGAAAGAAATTTTGGTTGGACCAGATCCCACAAGCAGCGCCCGATCACGAGTTAACTACTAGAGCAGCCATCACTCCCCTCAACCACATGAGGAGATTTTTATTAACCTCCACAGTAGGGTGGTCGTTAAAAATTAAATTTCTTGCGGCGCCCCCTAAAAAGCTTCCTTTTAATGAAAAAAACACGGAATTTTTTTTATAATTTTTTCAAGTCAAGACAACATGTGCCTCAAAACGATTCAAGTTAATTTTTGGGTAATATCATGTTTTTTCAGGAAACTTCTTATTAAGTATGAAGTAATAATTATTTTAAGAAAATCTATTGTTATTTTGATTAACTATTGTATTCTCATGAATTTTGGTTCTGTGGTTGTTTATATTTTCTATGAAATTGTATTTATTATTAAAAATCTTCAAAAAACATGATTATACCTAAAAATTAACTTAAATCATCTTGAGGCACGTGATGTCTTGACTTAAAAAAATTATACACAATTTTTCCAGTGTTTTTTCATTAAAAGGAAGCTTTTTAGGGGGCGCCGCAAGAAATTTAATTTTTAACGACCACCCTACTCCACAGTCTTCCCAAGGTTTATAATGTCACAGTAGGCTTGCTTGAAGGTCGAAGGTCGATCATTATCATCACCACAGCTCATATACGCCCCAATACTGGGGTCGAGCCTCCTCCCCAATAGGAGGGCAGTTGACCTACTATACCATGCTGATTAGATATGTTGGTATAGGGTTTTATTTCGATTGTTCCTTCTTCTGTACAGATATTATATTCTTTTTTTATTGCAAGCAGTGGCAAACGTGCAAACAGTACACCTGATGGTAAGTGTTGCTGCCGCTCATGGACCTTTACAAGGCTGCCGCCTACCGCGAAGAAAGTGAAGGGAGTGTGAATGCGTGCATTGAGGTTCAGTGATACCAAAGGCACTTGGTAGTGCCTTTGGTAACCTTGTGTTATGGTTAACCCTCCACACGCAAACACCCTCAGAAAGTTGTGCTGCCGGCTCTCTCGCTCACCGAACGAAGCGCAGTAACAAATTGCTACTACTCAGACGTCAATTTTCTGCGAGAGCGTGCTACTACCCCGGACGGACCGGCCCGCGGCTGTAGACAGATAACTGTCGATAGTGTGGTCCTACCACTAGGATCATCATCATCATCATCTTGCTCTTATCCCAATTACTTGGGGTCGACGCAATATGTCATCTGTTTTGACATATTGCAAAAAGTTTCGGCAATGACTTTTATGACCGGCCGCCTGCCTGACGTCAACCCTCCTTGGGAATGTAATCGTTGACCCAAATGGTACCAGATGGAGTTGGTCCGGGTCAATCTAGGGCTCTTAGTCGTCTTTTACGACACCCACGAGCAAAGCAAGGGTTGGTAGTATTCGAAGCCGCTACCACACAGCAATAGTCCTACCACTAGGATATTATATAAATATTATATCCCTTTTTTTTATGGAGTGGGTTGCGGTCGGCGCGCTCCTCGCACCACTCCGTCCGGGGCGACAGAGGGGCGTAAGCACGCACACCCGCAACCCACCCACGATGCACGTCGCCTTCGTCGTTGGGCCGACCACCGGAGCAGGGTTACTTGTCATCAGTGGTCGCCCCGACGGAATACCCCCTACTTGTGGTACCCTCTCATCGACCGATGTCCCCCCCTCGGGGAGGACGTTGGTCTTTCCTCACGCGGTCGGCCTCTCGGCAGGTGACGGACTAATTCCCCGGTCACGTCACCCGCGGCCTCGGCTAAATATTATATCCCTTAGTCGTCTTTTACGACATCCACGGGTAAGATGCTAAATATGATGATGATATTTTCAGTAAGATGATGCTGCTGTGCTATGAAGACGGTTCCATCAGGGTTGTGATATCTACAGCTAATTTATATTATGACGATTGGGAAAACAGGACGCAAGGGTAAGTACCTACATTATTCATCAAATTGCAAATGTAAGTCCGAGTTCGAATTCAAATTCAAGTTTAAGTTCGTATTCAAGTTCGAATTCAATATCAAGTGTAAATTCAGGTTCAAATGCAATTCAAATTCCAAGTTCAAATTCAAGTTCAAGTCAAATTCAATTCAAGATCAAATTCATATTTATGTACGAAATCAGGATCAAATTCAAGAAGAAAGTTCCAATTCAAGTTCAAATTCAAGATCAAATTCAAGGTCAAAATTAGTTCAAGTTGAAGTTCAAGTCCAAATTCGTGTCGTAAAAGACGATTAACAGCCCCAGATAGATCAGAGCTAGTTCCATCTGATGTTGTGTGGCCAATAATTACATTCCCAAATAGGGTTGACTTCAGGCAGGCGGCCGGTCGTAAAACGAATGCCTATAACTTTCCAATATGTACTACTAGCAACCCGCCCTCGCTTTCAGTCTTACATAGTTCCCGTTCCCGTGGGAATATCGGAATAAAATATAGCCCATGTTACTCCTTATATAGATAGCTACATGGTAGAAATATTTTATCAAAATCCGTCCAGCTGTTTTGAAGATTACGCAAAACAAACAGATAGACAATTTTTTTTCTAACTGGTTCCTAGGTATAGTTAACGTGCAAATAACCGTATCAGCATGAAAAAAACCATTATTTTGACATTACAAACAGACACTTCGATTTTATTTATTTGTATTGATGAAAGTATGTATTGAACCCCAAATAATTGCTATAAGGATGACGATGATGATGACGTTTTGTCCCAGTAATATGTTCCCCAGGGATGAAAATTCAAACGTTTTTCTTCAATGAAGCATAATTTGTTAAATAAATTTCATCTTGGAAATCTTTTTTAAAACGAAAACGCTAGTGAACTGTAAAGTTACAGGCGGAATAGCGGCAATTCCAACATATATTTAACTAGCTTCTGCTCGCGACTTCATCCGCGTGGTATAGATACTTTGGGCTAACGCTTACTGTTACCTAAGACTTTGTTTACGTAGAAGGTGAAAATATCTTTTATTAATATGATTCTCTCACACATGATTTTGGCGAAAATTTAACCGTTTACGCAGTGGAAGCTCTAAAAAGGAAAAAAAATCCTTTTTTGAAACATTCTTCCTTGGTGCTCCCCTCCTATTGATCTTAGCTTGATGATATATAGCCTACAGCCTTCCTTGATAAATGGGCTATCTAACACTGAAAGAATTTTTCAAATCGTACCAGTAGTTACTAAGATTAGCGCGTTTAAACAAACAAACTCTTCAGCTTTATATATTAGTATAGATATAGATTAGCGCAGCCATAACTCTACTAAATCTATTATTTCAGTCTATGGTTCAGTCCAATATGTCCGGAACTACCAGCGGAGTCTATGCCCCACGATGGGGAATCCCGCACAATGTTCAAGAGGAGTCTTCTTCGATATCTGAATAATTATCACCTACCCTGCCTAGCTTATTATGTAGAAAGGGTGAAGAGATGCGATTTTAGTCATATCAAGTAAGTACATAATATCTGGTTGACCGAGCTTTGCTCGGTATCATTTTCTTTTGTAAGTAAATGGTATTTCTGACGATTATATCTTACAAGGAGACACTCAGACGTGTGGGTCGGGGATGTCCATGATTTTTGGTGGCCCTCGTTAAAAGGATTTTAAGCGTCAAAGTTGGATGTAATTTACTCGTAGGTAGTAGAGAAATTTGCAAATGAATCGCAAGCTGGTGATAGCCTCGTGGTAAGGTCGCTCGCCTGCGAAATCTATGGTCTCGGGTTCGAGAACCGACGATTTGTTTTATTTTAATTATCTCAATATTGTGTAAAATTAGTTTTTTTTTTCATTTTACACAAAATTATAAATTATTTTACTTTTTTCTCGAAGAGGATTCGCGCAGCGATAAAATGTAGTCGTTGCAGACAATGTCTGTTTTGTGTGCTTTTACGAGGAAGTCCATCCAAAAATTTGTAAGGATGATAAGAATGTATGAAAAATGTACATTTATACGATAAATATAAATATTGATTTTTCACAATTTCATAATTATTTATTTTCGTTCCGTAACACTTCAATTTTCATATTGAAGAGAGCGAGAAAAGGAGATCGTGAAAAAAAGCAAAATAATTTATAATTCTACGTAAAATTATGAAAAAACGAAATTTTACACAATATTGTAATAATTAAAAAAAAAACAAGTCGTTAGGTCTCGAACCCGAGACCATAGATCCCGCAGTCGATCGCATTACCACTAGGCTACCATTAGCTTGCGGTTCGAGTTCGAATTTCTCTAGTACATAAATTACCCTTCCAACTTTGACCCTTAATATCTTTTTAATGAGGGCCCAGTTGACCCTAATGTCTGGTAGTTGTGATACCCTCGGGTCCCTCTACCACCTCACCCAAAAATCATGGAAATCCCCGACCCACACGTCTGAGGGTCTCCTTGTTAGATATATATTAGTAACAACTAAAAATGATGAAATAATGAAAAAAAAAAACATTAAAAATTATAATAATTTTTAACAAAAAAGAAACAGACTTCAAGCAGTAAACTAAAAATGTTAAAATTGCCTATAAAATTTCAAGAATGCCACCAATTTCTCAAGGATACCATCATCAGATCCACATCACTTGATGACTATGGGACCACCTGGGCAGTATACCCTATCAAACAAGAAAAGAATTTTGTAAATCGGTCCAGGCGTTTTTGAGTAATCGATGAACATACATAAAAAAAAAATATTCCGACGAATTGGGAACCTCCTTTTTTGAAGTCGGTAAAAAATTAAAAAACAATAATAATAACACCGAGATTCGATCTCACGCTGTTTTAAATGCGACTGGACAACTTCCCAACTGAGCTATTGTCACTTGACAGCGACGGCGAAAATTAAATTCCTATTCTATTATCTGTGTTATCTATGTTTTTTGAAGATCTGTTTTTTTATAGATGGGATTGATTTTTAAATTTAAGATAGATTTTTAGTGAGTGTGAATCTATTTAAGAAAGTCATTATTTTTGGATTTTCAGTGTGTTTCTTGTCGCATCAGTACCGGGCTCTCATCTGGATACAGATTGGGGAATGCTCAGAGTGGGCACGTTGTTGAGAAAGCACTGTGTTAACTGCCCTAAAGCGCCACTTATCGCCCAGGCAAGCAGTATAGGCAGCTATGGGAAGGAGCCAAAGGTGATTTAATAGTTCATTAAATGCATAAATTTCAAGAAATATAATTTTGATAAATTTTTTTTTTTGGGGTGTTCAACGGTCAGCGTTCGCCCAGGTCCGGCCGGGGCGACAGAGGGGCAGCGCGCGCCCCTGTAACCCACCCATATAGCATGTCGCCTTTGTCGTTTGGCCGACCACCGGTGCAGAATTCCTTGACTTCAGTGGTCGACCCAACGGTATACCCCTTGAGGAGTACCCTCTCCCATCGACATTTTTCCGGGACGCCGATCACCCTCACAAGTCTAACCTCTCCGCGGGTGCCGACTAAATCCCCGGTCCAATCTCCTAGGACGGCATCAGGTGCAAGTACTCGCGCCTTCGCCGACCGAATCGCCGGCGGAGGACCGTTTTCGCGTGGAATCGTCCTCCCGCACAGGGTCCGCCGCCTATAATTTTGATAAAGAAGAAAACATATTTTTTTTTTTGGAGAGAAACACGTTGGCCGAGGAAATAAATGTTTATCATATTAGTTTATATACGTCCCATTGTTGGGCTCGAGCCTCCTCCACAATAGGAGGGAAATTGTCCTTAACATGCTATCAGACAAGTTGGTATAGTTTTGTTTTGAGTTTTGCTTTTCTTGTTAGATGTTATATGCATATTATATCCCTCAGTCGTCTTTTACGACATCCACGGGCAAGAAAAGGCAAGAAACAATTAACGGACATAAATAACATTCAGATTGTACATATAATTGTCTAGCATGGGAACGGCATCCACGACCTTATTTACGGGCGGAGCTAATTCAATTACTATTTCATCTATCCTGGGTGGATTGATTTTTTGTACCGTATTTTGTGTGAAGTAATGAATCGTTTGTGCAATCACATTTTTGTGCTGTATTTTTTGTGTTATATTTTTGTACCGTATTTTGTGTGAAGTTAATTCATTTGTGCAGCCACTTTTTTGTACTGTATTTTTTGGGTTGAGTTTTTTCTTGTGTAGTAGGTTTATTTGAGCTATATTTTTTTTTTGTATTGTATTTGCCTGTTCTTTTCCTGCGCTGTGATTTTTGTACTGATAGTTTTTATGTGCAGTATTTTATATTGCTTAATATTTCTTAGGTGCTGTCATTATTTTCTATATTGTATTATTTATGAATATGAGTTCCTGCAATAATGTTTTTATAATACAATTTTTATTCTGCCTTTTTTGTCAAAAAGACAATAGAGTGGTATAATATGCAGATACAATATGCAAGAGAACAAAAACCCAAAATACCCTATCCTAACCCTATACCAATCCGTCTGACCAGCGTGGTTATTGTAGCTCAATTTCATTCCCACTGCAGAGCCCAACAGCATCCGTTTATATCCGTTTCATTTATAATTAATGTATTATTAACAAATCATGGTGCTATTTCAGTTATGGCTGACTGGTGACTTCTTGCACAACTTCACAAAATGTAATAATATGCCACAAGTGTTGACAGCACCACCAGAATTGAAACTCATATATCCATCATTAGGTGAGTGCTTTGAGATTAATATGTGGGAGAACCACAATGTCGACAGTAGTCTTGTCTACTGTCATACGCTGGTCAGACCAGTGTAGTACCACACTGAGCTGAATATATTAGGGCTGTCGACAAAATATCGATATATCGTTATACCGAAATATCGATATATCCAAATATCGATATACCGTAATATCGATATACCGAGATATCAATATACCGAAATGTCGATATATCGAAATATCGATATGCCGTAATATAAATATACCGAAATATCGATATACCGTAATATCGATATACCGAAATATCGATAATTATCACCAAGACACAAAGTGGTCATGCTGAAAAATATGGAAATATCGTACTCCGATGTTGATATACAGTAGAAACGTTTAATACGATTACCCGCATAATACGCCATATTGCGTCAGTCCCAGCAACTTGAGACATGTATTCATACATTTCGTAACGCATAATACGATCGTCATCCCGTTTAATACGCCAATTAATGATGTAATTAATGATTTAAGAGCGTTATCGGTAATCGGCACTTCTCGCATTTTAGGTTTTTTGCTACGGTCCGATATCGACGCACACTAATGCACTACACACACGCGAGTTCATAGAATGACCAGTCTTGAGCCTTGGCGCTTATAATAATAATCAATCTCTAATATATTCTTCGGAGAAGTAGATTTTCAAAAATCAACATGATGTAAATTTTAAAATTTTTAATTAAAAACCAAATCTCATAACAGTAAAACGGTTAAAATTGTATTTTTAATATGCAAAGTACAGGAAATAGTAAAATATAGGCACAGAGTATAACTTACAAGGAGACCCTCAGACGTGCGGGTCGGGGATTTCCATGATTTTTGGTGGGGTGGTAGAGGGGGCACGAGGGTATCACAACTACCAAATATTAGGGTCAACTGGGCCCTCGTTAAAAAGATTTTAAGGGTCAAAGTTGGATGGGTAATTTATGTACTAGAAAAATTCAAAGTCGAATCGCCAATAAGCGGTAATCTCGTGGTAACGTGCTCGCCGGCGGGAACTCTGGTCTCGGGTTCGAGACTCGACAACTTATTTTTTTTAAATTATCACATTATTGTGTAATAATTTAAAAAAAATAAAAAAACCCCAATCGACGTCCCTATCCCGGGACGTCGGTCGCCGTCACATGGTCAGGCTCTCTGCGGGTGACACACTAAAGTCCCCGGTCCGGTCACCCGAGGACTCGCCTAGGGCGGCGTGAGGCGCGGATACTCGTATCTGCGCCGCCCGAGTCGCCGGTGGCGGAACGTGTGACCAAAGATTGATCACACACGAGCCGGCGTCTCCTTTCGTGAGATGACAGCCTCACAGAAGGCGGTAACCGCGTTCCAGTTCCTGACGCTGCTGAGAATCTCCCTAGTGATGGTCGGCAGGGTCCGGTCGGCACCGGTGATTGCAACGAGTTCACGGCGCTGCTCTGCCCACGAGGCACACACCTCGAGCCTGTGCTGCGCCGTGCTCACGTCGCAATCGTAGTGGTAGCAGGATGGTGGTGTGCTCTCCCTCCTAACGAGCTTGCGCAGGTACTTGGCTATCGTGACCCATCAATACCTGCACCAGTCGGAAGCGCCGAGCTAAGGGAGCACCGTGGTTCATACGAAACGTCAATCTCCACATCGACCTCGTACTGCCGACCATCAAGCAGTTTATGAAACGGTGCTCTCAGAGCTACTTTGACTTTGCCATGACACACCCCAACCAACTAGTGGTTGGGGCGGCTTCCTATAGACCCTCCAAAATCTCATCCATCCGACGTCCTCGACGAAGAGGACGACAATATCACACTCGCTCAACAAAGAGCCTACACGGCCCGCGAGGGCTTAACAAATAAATATCCGCGGTTCCGCTCTCGCCGTTGAGGTGCGAAACCGCGCCGCGCAAAAGTCACGACTAAAAACGTGGGCACGCCCACTTTGCCTCCAGCGACGTCCCAAGCCGAGGTCCGTTCCCCACAGGGGGAGCCCTTGGGCTATGTCGCTTAGCATACTTTTCTCCGGGTTGAGAGCCCTCAGCGCTCACCCATAGTCCGCGTCAAGCTGTCAAGGCCATCTGCGGCCAACAGCTGTACACACCCAAAAAAAAAAAAAAAATCGTGTGCTCTCTTTTTCCTTGCCTTGTCACCGATTTTGTTCCCATGATACAATCTGCTTTTTCGACCCATCACCTAAAACGTAAAAAGATTCTATATTATTCTTTATAGAGATCGCATGAAAGTAATTAAAAGAATTAGGTAGTAATAAATACTTACGAATCAAAACCGATCAGTCGCAGTATACGCTCAAGTTCGTATTGTCGTCTTTTGCGCTGTGAGCGGAGAGCTCGAGCGACGTGCCCCTGCTCCGTTGAGCGCCAAGGCGCGACTGGCTTATGAGCAATTATGCCGTTCAATTTATAGTAATATTTAAAATTTAATTACGAGGGTGACTATTCGTATTTCAATTTGGTTTTTTTTTACGGCTTCTACAATAGTCGAGCAAATAGTGGATATTTTTTTAAATATTCCAAGGTTAGTATTATTCACAAAATTAAATGTTTTACAGGAGCCATTTTCGTCAAATTAATCTTAAGGAAATATTTTTCTTTTTAGTTTTAAAAGGAAGTAATCTTGAATTTCATTTTATACATACCCAAGAACAGTAATTTTCCTAACATCTACAATTTTTTTCGAGCTGCCACGACTTATCGTTTATTCGTACCTGAACTTCAAAACTCAGCGTTTTCGTAAAATCTCATTAACTTAAGTTCAAAATACCCTTGCCTTTTAATAAAATAGTTTCAATATTGAGTTATAATTCTGTACAAGCACAATATAAAGATGTGTTTAATGTAGTGGTTATATAAATTTTTAGTAAGCTATTATGATGAACGAGTAACCAGTCCTCAAAAAACCACATTTTTGGGTTTACGGCCGCTTATTACCGATAACGCTCTTAAGACGCTATGTAACTTCTCTGAATCAAGCGAAGATGCACTGCGAAAATTAAATTACGTTGAAAATCTTGTAGTTGCTAATGCATCAAAATCTTTATGTCAAACTAAAATAATTGATTATTTTAAGTAACGTAATAATAATTAACAACATATTTTACATTATTAGATATTTTTTATTTTTTAATATTTAAAATGTATCTTTTTTTTTTTTTGCGGGTGGGCTGCGGTCGGCGCGCCTCCGCACCACTCCGTACGGGGCGACAGAGGGGCTTAAGCACGCAACTCCCGCAACCCACCCGAAAACCACGTCGCCTTCGTCGTTGGGCTGACCACCGGAGCAGAGTTAACTTGTCGTCAGTGGTCGGCCCGACGGAATACCCCCTACGCGGGGTACCCTCCCATCGACCGACGTCCCCCCCTCGGGGAGGACGTCGGTCTTTCCTCACGCGGTCGGCCTCTCGGCGGGTGACGGACTGATCCCCGGTCACGTCACCCGCGGCCTCGGCTAGGGCGGCATGAGGCGCAGGTAGTTGCGCCTGCGCCGCCCCATTCGCCGGCGGCGGATCTCCTCATCGAGGCTGCGCTCCACGCGCAGACGATCCGCCGTCTCCTTCTGCGAGATCACTGTCTCGCAGAAGGCTGCGACCGCGTCCCAATTCCCGACGCTGTCGACCATCGCCCTAGCGATGGCCGGCAGCGTCAGGTCGCCACCGATGATTGCAACGAGTTCACGGCGCTGCGTGGCCCAAGCGGCGCAGGCCTCGAGCGTATGCTGCGCCGTGTCCTCGTCGCAATCGCAGTGGTGGCAGGACGGTGTACTCTCCCTCCTTACAACCTTGTGCAGATATTTGGCGAAGCTCCCATGCCCCGTCAACACCTGCACTAGTCGGAAGGAGAGCACCCCGTGCCGCCTTTCCAACCACTTAAAATTAAAATTAATTAATTAATTATTAATCCATTTAAATGTATCTAATAGTATTTTAAATAAAGAAAATAAACAACATTTTATTTAGGTAAATTTTAAATGTCAAATTCAATACGTAGGTATTCAAAATAATAATATAATACAATGAATTATAATGGCACGTTTTTCCCTTTCCCGCCTAAGACGCGTTTTTGGTCGGGTCCCTGCGAAATCGTCTTAAAAGGGTTTTACTGTATTTAAAAATGTGATATATCGAAAATACGATATTTAAAAAAAATATCAATAGCCCTAAAAATATACAACAGAGTAGCACTACGTTTATGGAGGGTAGAGGTAAGGAGTATGGCTCTTATATGGCCTTCTGTCTCAAAAAGTGGCCACAAAATAGCATTAAATAGGGGCGCTGGTGTAGTGGAGGGTATGATCTGAATTTATAGTTTTCACAAAATAAAAGGCCCGTTATGACAATTCACGCCCAAGAAGTTTTCTATTTTTTACTGATCGAAATGTTTTGAAGGTAATTACATTTTTCATTGACGGGTACCGCCCCCTGGGCTAAGTGCCGTAACGATTTTTTTCATATTGTCCACAGACTATTAATAATCGGTTAAGGAAAAATAAATCGATCAAGATATATTTTTTAAGGCGGACTCGTACTTGGCTGGTGTTATTAATTTAAATACTAGTATTTAGACCAACTAATTACAGAATTTCACCAGCTGTGTAGTGATTTTAACTGAAAATTCGAGACGTCAATATTGACAATATGAAAATGAAATAATATATATATGGGTGACGATAGCTCAACTGACAATTTTAGCTCATCATCTTAAGAAAATGATTGACTGAAGATTCACTTTTTCTCGATATTTTTGTGATTGAGTGAATGTTATTGTAACAAAAATATTAAATGATAGAAAAATGGTCATTCGTAACATTGTATCATTTCAAAATATCTACAATATCACAGTTTAAGTAAAATTATCCAATCAGAACTTTAATCCAATGCGCTTTACAATACATATTGAAATCGATTATATACTCATACAAACTTGAATCGATTTATTGTGAGTATCGAGTACCGAGTCGCATGGTTCATTAAATCATTACTAAATACATCGGTAAGACCAAGTGTCAAAACGGGCCTCTTATTTTGTGATAACTATAACTATTTTAGATGACTTGAAGTTTGCTGATTGGTTGAAGATTTGATTGACAAGTTTGCTGATTGGTTGAAGATTTGATTGACAAGTTTGCTGATTGGTTGAAGATTTGATTGACAAGTTTGCTGATTGGTTGAAGATTTGATTGACAAGTTTGCTGATTGGTTGAAGATTTGATTGACAAGTTTGCTGATCGGTTGAAGATTTGATTGACAAGTTTGCTGATTGGTTGAAGATTTGATTGACAAGTTTGCTGATTGGTTGAAGATTTGATTGACAAGTTTGCTGATTGGTTGAAGATTTGATTGACAAGTTTGCTGATTGGTTGAAGATTTGATTGACAAGTTTGCTGATTGGTTGAAGATTTGATTGACAAGTTTGCTGATTGGTTGAAGATTTGATTGACAAGTTTGCTGATTGGTTGAAGATTTGATTGACAAGTTTGCTGATTGATTGAAGATTTGATTGACAAGTTTGCTGATTGGTTGAAGATTTGATTGACAAGTTTGCTGATTGGTTGAAGATTTGATTGACAAGTTTGCTGATTGTTGAAGATTTGATTGACAAGTTTGCCGATTGGTTGAATGTGTGATTGACTTGAGTTTATTTTTGGCGCTTTCATTAAAAAACAGTCCTCTGATACAGCAACGCCATCTTTATTTAAGGCTGTTCAGAGGACACTTTTCCAACACAGAGATTGTGCTCCTTACCTCTACACTCCATAACTACGTTCAATGAAAGAGATATGGAAGCACAACTCTCTGAGGGTGTTTGTGTGTAGTAGGTTTTGGTGCTGCCTTCACCGAACTTCATTACGCATTCACAATCCCGTCATTTTCTTTACAGTAGCGGCCTAGCCTTAGAATAATAACGTATAGAAGGATAGTGTCAATACTTCGAACGTTCGAAACATGAATCTAAAAATACTAATGGCGCGCAGACGATTACACACGTAGACAGGCACACCACTATATAAATTATGAAATCAAATATTGTTTTTATTAACATAAATCGTCGAAATACTTTTAAAAGTAATGTTAAAAACCTTTTTAAGTTTTTCAAATGTGTTGTGACACCATTTGAATGCACAAACCGTCATAATTACCTATTTATTTTTTAAGAGTTGCGTACGTACGTGCAGTACAGTGACTTACGTTACGGAACGGTTCCGGCGTAAGCTCCATTAGGCTCCAATTGAAATGCTTCACTGTTTGTACGCGAACTTACCTTCTATACGTTATTATTCTAAGGGCTTAGCAAAGCTCCATGAGCAGCAGTATTACTTACCATCAGGTTTGTTGTTTGCCACCAACAGTAATAAAAAAAAAGACTGTTTTAAGGAGTGGTAGAACCTGTAGGAGTGGTAGGTCTGTGGTGGTAGGAGCACACTGTCGACAGTTATCTGTCTACAGCCGCGGGCCGGTCCGTCCGGGGTAGTACCACACTGAGCAGAAAATCGACGTCTGAGTAGTAGCAATTTGTTACTGCGCTTCGTTTGGTGAGCGAGAGAGACAGCAGCACAACTTTCTGATATTCACACTCCTTTCATTTTCTTCGCGGTAGGCAGCGATCTTGTAAAGGTCCATAAGCTGCAGCAACACTTACCATCAGGTGTACTGTTTGCTCGTTTGCCACTGCTTGCAATAAAAAAAAAAAGAAAAGGAAAGATTTCCTTAATTGAGAAGAGATGGGAGGGAGCCTACCTCTAAAATAAAAATAGTTGTCCTTAAAAAATATGAATCAGCGCCATCTATCGTGAAAATCACGTAGTTTTATTAGTCTTGTATATATTTTTTACAGAGAACGTACGTCAATCTCACGACGACTTGCTGGGTGGTGGATGTCTGCCGTATGCTGCTGACGCTCACGCCAAACAACCATGGCTAAACAGCTTCCTATAGTAAGTATCGCGTGGTAGTAAAAATATAATTCATTAAGAGATGTATAATATGCATTTAACATTTATGCATGAGAATGAAAACTGCCTGTGCCAATACATCTGAGAAGTGTGGTATAGTTGGTCAATTGCCTTCTTATCTTGGAGGTTCGAGCTGTTATACGGGATCACCAAATACGGTTTTTAAAAAAAACTTTTATTGTAAACTAAAATTAAACACACAGAAAATAGTACATGAGATATAGTAAGATTTAGTATTAGGTAACAACGTTGCTTTCCGACGCGTACCGACTTTGAAGGAGTTGAAATACAGACTGACTGCGCTGTTTTTTTTTCTTTTTGTTTCTTCACCATCCCGTAGGGGATGGGTTTGGCAGTGTCAGGGCTGAGCCCTCTGACTGCGGTAGCTTACGCCGTGGCTTAATAGCCACGTGTCTTCGGGATTAATTGACCGTGGTGCCCACCACTCTTCACACCCGGAGGCGGTCAGTCCGAGCCGGATGAGACCCCTGGTTACCCCGGGGGAGGTCCAGCTCCGGATGACCAGCGACTACCGGGGACTTGATGTGCGAGGGACCAGCGGATACGACGTCCAGATGGGGTGATGTAATGGTATGATGGTGATTTTTTATTTTTTAACGCGACCTCCCGCCGATACCGTTGCCCCCAAACATGGTGCGTGTATTAGTAGTAATACGCGCAGAGGCAAAGGGAGCAGCGGCAGCGGCGTTGGTCGCGTAACGGGTCGTCCGCACGGTTGTGAGCCGTGAGGGAGTGGTCTCGTTGGGATTACGAGCCTAGGACCGAGGAGGGAATGGGGAATTGGTAGGTAGAAATAGGCACTGTTATCCTAGGATAGCAGGCTGGATGAAACTGCCTAAGCAGAGCTGCTGTTGTTGTTATGACCTGGCGAAGTCTCTGGGAAAGGGACGTTCGCCAGGATGGAGATCCGGGGGATGGGTATGCAGCGGGGCGATCCCACATAAGTGGTCCCATTTTGATGCATCGGCCCTGGCAAACATATTATGGTGGTGCCGTTTATCCCGGTAGGGATAAACTGTGCGGCGTCTACCCTGGTTGGGGCAAACTGGAACTCGAAGCACCTTTAAGCGGGTGATCTGTTCCCTGGGCAACCGGGGAAAGAAAGTACTGGGATGGAAGAAAGAAAGGAAGTGACTGACCTGTTGTCGCTGCGCTGATTTCTTATAGGGACGTCCCTTTCTCTGCAGTGGGTGATGCTTGCTTCGGATGCCTTTCCTTGCTGTTGCTATATGTGGATATTTAAACGCGGCGGCGGCGTAATCCCGATATTTGTAAATATTATATTTATGCACTTAAAACGAGAATATGAATATGATATAAGCGACAGGGCGGGGCGTGCGGTCGCCTTGCGAGCTAATCACGAATATATATTCAAAAAATGGTCCAGTCACCTTGTAGGTAGGACGAACGGAATGAATGAAAGAGTGGTAACAGACCACAGATAAATATTTTCAATAAACTCTATGTTTATTGGCGTAAACATCCTCCCCCGCCTTTGAGAATACCCACTTGTATTCTCAAAGAAACAAGAATTGCAGTAATACTTATGAAAGCAAGCGGTATAGAGGGAGGAGTTTTAAGAAAGCGGTTATACTATTGAGTAGGTAAAGGATACAACTTGACAATAGGTCTTTTGTAAGTACCATTGCAAGTTTTCACCTTAGCGACGCGAACATGGCCATCCTGTCCGGGAAAAACTTCTGTTATTATACCCATTGGCCAACGCAATGGGGAAATATTATCTTGATGAACAAGAACTACGGTACCGATTTTGATATCGTCTACATTGTCCAACCATTTTTGTCTGACCTGAAGAGTGTGTAAGTACTGTAAACGCCATCTCTTCCAGTAGCTACAAACCATTTGATCTAATAATTGCTTCCTACATGTTAGAGACATATTCGTTTCAGGCTCGTTATGAATTGGTAAGGCCACTAAAGGCGAGGCCATAGTAAAATGAGCGGGTATTAGCGGTTCTGGAAAAGGCTCTTCTGTCATCAGGCAGAGTGGTCTTGAATTGAGCAACGCCTCAATCTGAGTGAGTACGGTGCTAAGCTCCTCATATGTGAGCAGCTGTGAACCGATTACGCGGTACAGATGCGCTTTCATGGACTTAATATTCGATTCCCAGAGGCCACCGTGGTGACAGGCTCTCGGAGCTATCATCTTCCATTCAATTTGGTAGCGATTTGTGAGTAATTCTTGTAGTTTAGTTTTGGCTCCTACAAAATTTGTACCGTTATCGGAATATAAATATGAGACCGGCCCTCTACGCGAGATAAATGTTTTGAAAGCGGATATGAAAGTATCAGCGGACGCGTCAGTAACAAGCTCTATATGAACGGCCTTGGTCACTAAACAAATAAATAAACATATGTAAGCCTTCTGGCCTCTCTGCCCCCTACGTCTACATAATGTTACTCTGATAGGCCCCGCGTAATCTACTCCTGTATGTACGAAGGCCTTAGTCTCTTGCACACGACAAGCTGGTAAATCGGCCATTTTGGGATTGAGCACGGAAGGGGCTGTTTTAAAACAAAAATTACAAGCATGTATTCTTTGTTTAATAACACTTCGCGAAGAGAGTATCCAGTATTTTTGACGTAATAATGAAGTAAGGAGACTTGCCCCCGTATGGCAATATATTCGATGGTAATGATCAATTAATAAATGAGTAACGTGATCATGTTTTGGTAATAAAACCGGGTACTGAGATTCATAAGGAATGTTAGCGTTAGACAATCTGCCTCCAATCCTAATTATTTTTTGATCGTCTATAAAAAGCGATAAGCGTTTTAGCGGTTTACGTAATTTATTATTTTTAATTTCATTGTAAATTTCATTAAAATGAATTTTTTGAACGGAATATAGTAAATATCTTTCCGCTACTATTAATTCCCGAACGGTTATATCGGAGTTTGGCTTAACCTCGCGAATAATGCGTAAAAATCTAAGTACATATACTATAATGCGTAATATTTTACTCCACGATGTAAACCTTTGAGCAATGCTATGAATTATATTGCAGTCGATATGAGTAGTAGTGGCGCATGTTAAAGCTTTCTTATGATATTCAGGTATCTCTTCCTCCCGTGTAGCTTTAAAAGGAGTGAGAGGCCACTCACTTACGAGTCGCTGCAGCCATGGTGGGCCATGCCACCATAACGTATGCGATACTAATTGCTCGGGTAAAAGCCCCTGTGACAAGCAATCACTGGGGTTTTCTTTCCCATCGATGTGTATACGTTTTTTGAATCAATATTTTCTTGACATTTAGCGACGCGGTTACTAACGAAAACATTCCACTTGTGCGGTGAAGAATGTATCCATGATAGTGCGATAGTAGAATCAGAAAAAGCGTATGTATTGTTAATAGGTGTGCGGAAATTATAAGTGTCATAAACTAATTTAATTAATTTTGACATAAGAAGTATGGCGCCTAATTCGAGGCGGGCTAATGATATGACCTTTACGGTTGCCACTTTAGACTTTGCGCATACTAAACGCACATGTGTAAGTCCCTGGGCATCCGTTACATGTACGTATATCACACAACCATATGCCTGCATACTGGCGTCTGAAAAGCCGACAAGATTTGTCACGCAGCCTTTCGTGACCGCTATATGGCGGGGTATTTTTAAAGAAGAGAGTAAAGGTAATTGTTCCTTAAATTTTTGAAACATAAGGACAATATTTTCAGGTGGAGTTTCATCCCAGTCGGATTTCAACTTCCATAATTCTTTTATAAGTAATTTAGAAAATAATATCACTGGAGCTGCGAAACCGAGTACGTCCCATAACCTGGCAATAATGGACAGTATTGATCGCTTAGTACAACTTCTGTCAGAGCCAGAGGTTGAAAAAGTGAAATTATCCTCTTGCGGAATCCATTGCAGACCAAGGATTTTTAAATTTTCTCCATCGGAGAAATTAATAGCGTAGTGGTTAGATAGCGCTACAGTACCCATCAATTCCGTGGAGTTACTTGCCCACTTAGTGAGGTCAAAGCCTCCAGCTTTGAATAAGGCTATGAGCTCGGTGGTTAGCTTCTTAGCGTCCTCAAGTTCACAGGACGAAGTCGCCAAATCGTCCATATAAAATTCACGGACGGCTGCCTCAGAAGCCCTGGGCAAGCTGTTTAACCGTTCGCATAGCAAGAAATGGGCTACATTTGAGACCAAAAGCGACTCTATTGAATTGAAATTCGCGAACTGGTTCAGCGGTATTAAAGCGGTACAAAATCTTTTGATATTTTCTATGTTCTTTTGCAACAGCAATGCGGAGGTACATTTGTTTTATGTCAGCGGTGAGAGCAATAGGAAACAAACGAAAATTTAATAAAAGTGTAAATATGTCAGCCTGTAAATTCGGCCCGGTGTGCAATATATCATTAAGTGACACGCCACTATGTGTTTTATTTAGCACTAGCATCTAAAACTATACGGATTTTAGTGGTTTCCTTATCATTTCTAATAACGGGATGATGTGGAATATAGTACCCACTATTATGTTCCGTAGAGGTAATTTCGCATAATTCCGTTAAATAATTATTAGCTAAGTATTCTGTAATAGTAGCATTATATTGAGCGCGTAATGCGCAGTGCCGGAGCTCAGTGTTTTCTAAGTGTAATAAACGGCGATAAGCTACAACGCGGGAGTTGCCTAGTAGTGACGGTTTCCCTTTAAACGGTAAAGAAACACAATATCTACCATTCGGTTCCCGTGACACTGTAGCGGAGTACCTCTGTTCACATTCTAAGTCGGCAGGACTCATAAAGACCTTAGGAGGAATCTCCTCTATAGTCCAGAATTTATTAAGCGTATCATTTAAAGATAAAAAACAATTATAAACCCCTACGGAGTATAAGGCCGTACTTTTATTAGGAGATGCGGGCGAATCTAGGGGTATATCTCCCATTAATATATAACCAAACACTGTTTCAATAGCGCACGGTCCGTCGTGTGAAATTATTTTATGATTCAATAATAAATGCGGGAATAAAGTAGCTCCTAATAATATATCTATCTGTCCTGGAATATTCCAGTGCGGGTCGGCTAGAGATAAGCCTTTTAAATATTGAATTTTAGAAATATAAATCTTCTTCATTGGTAATCGGTCTGTTATAGAATCAACTACGAGAGCGATAATATTAAATGCATTCCTTTTATCTTTCGCTGTAATCTTTAATTGTACATATCCTTCAATAGGTCGTAAAATCGAACCTACTCCCTTAATGAAGGAATCTGTAAGCGGTTTAATATTTAAGTCTCCTACAACATTCGCTACTAATTATATTATTCTGCGACGCGTTATCTATTAAACATCTCACCGACACATACTTATTATAAAGATCGTCAGCGTATACGCGAGCGGTAGATAGAATTATATTATCACACGCAGCCAGCGGCGAGCGTTCTCCTTGACGTACACAAAGCGATAAACCGGCATTTGCGCCTGTGGTGCCACTCGAAAAGGGTGCGGGGTGGTCGTCCGCCTGATGCGAGATCGAGATGGCGTTGTCGCGTGCAATGCGCAGTCCGCTCTCGGACGGTTCTGGGCTCGATACCCGGGCAGAGTAGTTAACATTTGTGCGATGTAAAAGCGTATGATGACGTTTCTTACATATATTACAATTATAATTTGATTTGCAATTATGAATGCTATGTCTACCGAGACAGTTCAGACAAGCTTGTTTTGTTTTGACTAGGTCAAAACGTGCCTCAACGCTGAGTGATTTAAATTTTGGGCAAGAATAAAGTTGCTGATGGTCATTTCCATTACAATAATAACATGAGAAATTATTATTACGGGTTACAAAGGAATGCACAGTACTTTTCGGTTCAGTGCGTGATTTATTATTAGAATTAACGTTATTGTAGCATGTAGCAGATTGAAACGAAGTCGAATTATTAGCAGTGCGATTTAATATTTTAACTTGAGATTTTACAAATTCAACTAAGTCATTATAAGCGGGTATTTCTTTGCCTCTCATATGCATTTCGAATAATTGAGCAGTACTGGTATCTGATTTTCTCAACGCCAAATTCAATAGCATAAAATCTTTTAAATCATTAATTTGTAATTGTTCTAAAGCGGAGACAGCAGCGCGAAAACTATCTATAAATGTATTTAAAGATGCGTCATTATTCGAAGCTTGTTTAATTTTAATAATATTCGATATATAATGAGAGCCCAATGCGCGTTTATCTTGGTACTTCTTAACTAAACTATTCCAAATCGACGAATAATTATCCCCAGATGGGATGATACCGGCCGTGATTTGTAAAGCACTACCCGTCAATTTGCCTATAAGACATTGAACTCGTTGAGAATCCGTTAAGTTATTATTATTATGAATATTTGCAGTGAATGATTCATAAAATACTGGCCAATTATCTATTTTACCGTCAAAGGAGGGTATTTGAATGGGTGGTAATTTAATATTTGATTTTAACGATGCGTTATCTTGCGTGGTAAATTTCAGTTTGCTATCGTTAATTTGCGTTCGAATCCGCTGTATTCGCGTATAGACACCCTCAAATGAAATAAGAGGTTGGTAATCTAAAGTATACTTAGGGTCGTATTGCATATTCAAAGCGTTAATTTCATCTAAGTTTGCACTAAATTCACTATCCGCCATAAATGTTTCAGCTGATCGTAATTCTATTGTTGAAACATTTATTTTCTTAGATTCTTCATATAACCTCGATAACCGTTCATATATTGCCCGGTTTTTGGCCTGGAGCATTTTAATTTTTAACGTGTTGTTTTCCATTTTAAATGACAGAAGAGCAGAAAGTATGACAATAAATTAAAGGAGTAATTGTAAATGACAATAAGTACCACGGCGGGTTAATCAAATTCTTTAACGACAATTTGCGTTAATTAATCGTACTTATATAATTCACTTCAATAGCAATGGCGGCGGTGGCGTAGCGGCAAGAAAAGAATGCACTTTATTTTAATATTAAATATTTCCACAGGTCAGACAAGGCGGTTGACCGGTTCAATCCGGCTCGTAATGAACCAAAAAAATGGTGATGCGGTTTATCCCGGTAGGGATAAACTGTGCGGCGTCTACCCTGGTTGGGGCAAACTGGAACTCGAAGGACCTTTAAGCGGGTGATCTGTTCCCTGGGCAACCGGGGAAAGAAAGTACTGGGATGGAAGAAAGAAAGGAAGTGACTGACCTGTTGTCGCTGCGCTGATTTCTTATAGGGACGTCCCTTTCTCTGCAGTGGGTGATGCTTGCTTCGGATGCCTTTCCTTGCTGTTGCTATATGTGGATATTTAAACGCGGCGGCGGCGTAATCCCGATATTTGTAAATATTATATTTATGCACTTAAAACGAGAATATGAATATGATATAAGCGACAGGGCGGGGCGTGCGGTCGCCTTGCGAGCTAATCACGAATATATATTCAAAAAATGGTCCAGTCACCTTGTAGGTAGGACGAACGGAATGAATGAAAGAGTGGTAACAGACCACAGATAAATATTTTCAATAAACTCTATGTTTATTGGCGTAAACATATTAGTTGCCAGGGTTCGTGCGAAGTCATTGAGGTTCACCATTCGCAAGTCTCTGTGGAGAGTGGTATTGCGAACAATATAAGGCGCTGTTGTGAGTGCGCGAAGCGACAGGTTTTGTTGCGCTTGGAGGCGCTTGGTGTTATGAGCGCTTAACAGCCCATACCAAGCTGGGCTGCGTAGGTTAAGATAGGTCTTATGTACAGCTTGTAGACTCCCAGCTTGGTACGAGTAGGGAGACGGGAAGCGAAAACTGGGTATAAAAGGCCTCTTGCGACTCGGGCCTTGGCGGTAACTGAGGTGACATGTTTCTTCATGCTGAGGCGACTGTCTAGCGTGACGCCTAGGTATTTGGCGTGGCGGCGCCATGGAATGTCTGTGTCTGTGTCTTGGAGTTTGAGTGGTGGTGGGAGGTTGGTGCTCCTACCGAAGGTAATGAATGGCCTGCGTTTTTCCCACATTGACCCTTAGCCGCCATTGATTCAGCCAGGGTGGAATGATGTTAAGAGCACGCTACATTTTTTGAGCGGCGTGCCGGGTGGTTAGGCTTGATGAGACGAAAGCCACATCATCAGCGAAAAGGGCGAGGTCGACTTCGGGGATGGTTGGCAGGTCATTGGTATACAGGGCATAGAGGAGTGGGGAAAGGCAGCTGCCCTGCGGGACTCCCGCCGAGGCCTTTCTAAGGGAAGACAGTTCCCCGTCCACCACCACTCTGAATGACTGACTGCGCTGTTCGGGATGGTTGCCTTTTATAGACTATAGAATGCTGACTAAGGGATAGTATCTGGTTGTCTGCCCTTTTAGTAACGTAGGGTGGATATAACAGAGCGCAGCAGTGGGCTGTATACGAGCTGAAATAATTATGATGATGTTAAAAAGTACGTAATATTGTTTAAGATGTGTAAGGCTTATTCGGATTTGTTCTCGTGTTCATATGAATGTACGGGAGACGCTAGATAAAATAATTTATCTGTGCAGATAGTAATTCTATAGTCGTTTAGTTTTTTGCATTTTATTTTTTGTAATGTAGTTTTTTTGCACTGTATTTTTGTAATGTATTTTTTTTAAAGACAACGCCCTACACTAAGTAAATGATCTTCGTATTGCGGGGGACTTTACAAACATATAATTAACTGACACAAATTACATCCAGACTCGGAACAATAATTTGTGGATCGCACAAAGTGTTGAATTGCGTGGGATTCGAACCCACGACACTGGGACGGTAGGTCGGTATCTTAACCACTACCCATTTGTGCAGTCTGTCTATTTTTTTTCCACTGTATTATTTGTAATGTAGTTTTTAGCACTGTGATTGTTTTTGTGCTATGATTTATTAGGACAGTTCACCAGACCCTTTCTTTGATAATACTGAAGACACTTATTAATTAGTGTTCATATGTATTGTGGCGTATTTTTTGCACTGTATTTTTGATGTGTTATTATTTTGCGATGTCATTTATTATGACAGTTCACTAGACACTTTCTTTAATATTAGGTAGTTTTTTATTTAGTGTTTATATGTACGGAAGACTTTTTTTTATGGCTATGGTAAGCGCACACACCGTCCATTCCATCCGGGGCGACGAAAGGACGGCGCGTGGGCCCGTAAACCACCCGTACCCACGTCGCTTTTGTCGTTGGGCCGACCACCAGTGCCGGGTTCCTTGTCCTCAGTGGTCGGTGGTGGTGCACTGTATTTTTTGTGGTGTAATTTTTTACACTGTATTTTTTTGTTGTGATGATGACGGTATTCCGTGCGGTGACGGAGTGAGATTAGATATCACCACTACCTTTCTCACCTGTGGATGCTATAAGACGACTGAGGGATATAAGGGGGCGTCCATAAATTACGTGAGGTGTTTTTTAAAATTTTCTGTACCTTCCTCCCCCCCTGGTGAGATGTCGTGCGATTTTATTCAAACCCCCATCCCCCAATCTCACGTGAGATTTTTCAAAGTGTGGGTTTCTTACGTAAACGCGTTGGATTGTTATTGTAAAAAGAAAAAAAAAATTGCTTCGTACTTTTATTTACGACTAGTTAAGACTAGTAATCAATATTGCTGAGAGTTTAATTATAAGTGTAATGAAAATTTAACAATTTTTTTTGTTTCAATCAGAAAAATATTGCGTGATATTTGCTGAGACCCCCCCTCTCTCCAACATAAGATTAGATGAGATTTGACTCGACCCCCTCCCCCCCCTTAAACATCTCACGTATTTTATGAACGCCCCCTAATATGCAGATAACGTCTATGCAAGAGAAGGAAAACTCGAAATAAAACCTGTACCAACCTGTCTGACCAGTGTGGTATAGTAGTCCAATAACGTGGGACGTTTATGAGCCGAAATGATGATGGTGATGATTGTATTTTTTTTTTCAGTCAATGGCAAGCGAAGCACACAGCTCGGAATCGCGCAATGCCTCACATAAAGTCATATACTCGTGTTCACAATGGCCAAGCGGCTTATTATATACTAACATCGGCTAATATAAGCAAAGCCGCATGGGGTCAGGTTAATAAAGGGAATGGTGCACTAAGGTTGATGAGCTACGAGGCTGGCGTTTTGTTTTTGCCGAAGTTTGTGGTGGGTTTAATTTTTTTTACTATTTGTAGTAATTTTTTTTTTCTATCTGTAGTAGCTTTTTGTGTGTGTTACCAGTGATGACTTACGGCACGGAAACGTGGTCCCTAAATGTAGCCCTCATAACAAGGCTCAAAGTCGCTCAGCGTGCTATGGAGCGGGATATGCTCGGGATTTCTCTGCGAGATAGAATCCAGAATACGGAAATCCGCAGAAGAACGGGTGTAACCGACATAGCACGAAGAATTAGCACGCTGAAGTGGCAATGGGCAGGCCACATCGCTCGACGAACCGACAACCGGTGGGGAAGAAAGGTTCTCGAGTGGCGACCACGTATCGGACGACGCAGTGTAGGACGCCCCCCCACTAGGTGGACCGATGACTTGGTGAAAGTTGCTGGGCGTCGTTGGATGCAGGCGGCACAGGACCGCACATTGTGGCGCAACATGAGGGAGGCCTACGTCCAGCAGTGGACGGCTGTAGGCTGAAATGATGATGATGATGAATGATGATATTTTTTTTTATTATTTATAGTTTTAACGGAACAGAATTATTTTTACTATTTTTTTATTTTTTCTTTACCATTTGTAGTTAATATATTATACTATACAATATCTTTATATATATATATATATTTCTTGTGTACGTGTGTATATCACTGAACGCCTCCTAAACGGCTGGACCAATGTTGATGAAACTTTTCGTGTGTGTTCAAGAGGATACGAGAATGGTTTAGATTCACAATTGAACCCGGTAGGTGGCGATATTGTCGATTTCAAGGAGAATTCCTTATATTTTATTTGAACAGAACAACGTCTGTTGGTTCAGATAGTATTATATAATATTTAAAGTTTTGTGTGGTGACGGAGTAAGAATACAATTCACCACTCCCTATCTTGCACGTGGATGTCGTAAAAGATGACTTCCCTCCCATTGTGTAGGAGGCTCGAGCTCAACAGTGGGACGTATGTGGGCTGCGATGATGATGATATTTTCTATAATGTATTCTAAAATCCTAGTTATTCTAGTATAAACTTATCTAAGAAACTCAAGAGATGGCGTTATAATAAACAATATAAAATGAAAAAAATGAGACTAGTTTCAACACTTATTTTCATTACTTTACAGATAAAAGAAGAATTCTTTCCATTGGAGCCCGGAGCTAAGAACCGATTGGTCATACCATACGACCTACCTCCAGTCAAATATACTGCAGATATGTCAGCGTGGGTCTCCGATTATCTCAGATAGGGATGTAATATCAACTTTGTATTGTATTACTGTTGAGTGAGTTCGTATGAGAGTTTGTGCGTGAGTTCATGTGAGAGTCCGTAAGTTCTTGCGTGAGTTTATGCGAGATTTCTGGCGTGAGTTCATACGAGAGTCTATAAGAATTAGCGTGGGATTTCATGTGAGAGTTCGTCCGTGAGTTCATGTGAGAGTTCGTCCGTGAGTTCATGTGAGAGTTCGTCCGTGAGTTCATGTGAGAGTTCGTCCGTGAGTTCATGTGAGAGTTCGTCCGTGAGTTCATGTGAGAGTTCGTCCGTGAGTTCATGTGAGAGTTCGTGCGTGAGGTTATGCGAGTGTTCGTGCGCGAGTTCTTGTGTGAGTTTATGTGCGAGTTCGTGCATGAGTCCGTGTGTAAGTTCATGTGAAAGTCCGTGGAAGACTCTGTAGACAAGAGTTATACAATACAGGTTGATGGTGTTCATTCTGATTCCTTTGTATTTTGTTAATGTTAAAATTAATTATAATTTCTTAACATGATAAATAATAAATATATTTTTAAGTAAATGTGTTTAATTTCTGTAATATACAGGGTATTTTTTCAAAGGGTGCACATATTTTCACAGGAGGTTTAGAATCGATAGTATAATTGATTATTGAAATATTAAAAAAGAAAAAAAACACATTTTATATTTTATGCATTCCCATTAAAACCAAACTTGTAGGCGATGCGTAGTCATTCAAATTTCGTTTCCACACACAACAAAAACATCACAAAAAATTGTTGTCGTCGTACGTCGTTGTGTCTTTGTCTTACCCCCTCCCCCCCTCTTCCTACGAACCCCGCCTGTACTGCGCACCCGCAGCACCCTGCCGCCCGCGGCACGCCGTTTGTCGCCCGCCAAAGGCCAGTGACGCTTTGACCCATGACCTAATTACGCGCGTGTATGCTAATTTTTTTGTTATCTACAAAAATGGCGGCACAAGATCAAATAAAATATTCGAACCGTGTGTGTGGAAGCTGCTAAATTCTTTAGAATACCACCTGTATCATTATCAAAGCGTTAAAGTACTGCATGATAATGATGGACCGTCGCGAATGCATTTCTTTGACAATGGTTATTGGCAAACAATGACTCCGTAAACATTCTCTGGACTGACGACCGCCTTATTTACTTTATGTCGTAACGAACATGGGTAGTGACCAATCCCCACGTAATCAAAGACATATCTCAAGTGTGATTTAGTGTTAATGTTTGCGCTGGGATCATTGATATTGTAATACGCAAGCGTACTCAGCTGTTTAGTGAGGGAAGTGAAATACAGTTAGAACAATTGTTAAAATATCAGTGATAGGGTTTTTCATGGATCTAAATAAATAGGTAAGTTTAATTTTTGTAAATAGTTGATTTCACTTTTTAAATACCCCATAATAAATATGAACGTATGTGATTTTAAAATAATAAACTAGTATTTTAAATTATCTGTTTATTACGACGGAAAATTGGGATCATAAACTTATTTACCATGTTAGATGTGTTGGTATCTTTATTAACAGTATTAGTGTGCGTGTTCGCTACAACTTAGATATCTTACCATAGATTCTTGAATGGAGGATCGTAATAAAAATAGGGTGGCAATATATCTCGAACATTCTTAGATATTTTCAAATCAAAATAATTAATTATACTCGTTCCAACCATTTATTTTACTTCTGACACATGCTTTAGGACGTAACTGTTTCATTATACGCAATTATTAACTTTGAAACGAGTGAACAGAGAAATATATAAACTGCCCAATAATATTTATATATCTTAATTATTACCCACTAAATACATTAATATGCCGTAAATAGCTCTATTCATAAAATTTAAGTGATAATTCATTTACGTTATAAAAAAGTTACGTTCTATCGCATCTAGTGACAGGATCAACAGTATTCGGTGCAAACTAATGAATCGCAAATAATCGATTACACTTATTTGCAGTTAAGTCAGCTGACAACTGAGTTTTGAATTGTTGTAATAGACAACACGTTAAAATTGTATCAGGGAGATATAAAAATCTTCTCATCATACCTATAACATGAAATAAAACAACCAAAATATTTTAATATTATTTTATTATAACGAATCGTCGGATTCTTCATACGAACTCGAATCATCGCTTGAATCATCTGCAGTGTTTATTATTAACTCTTGTGTAGGTATGTTGTCAAATTCAATTTCCCGATCCCAATCAGAGAATATTATATTTTTTGTCTTGTTGACGACACTCGCCCAGTTTTCAGGCGTCACACTAGCACATGCGTTTTTTAAAAGTTCAAGCATTTTATTTGCTGTGAAAGGAGGAGTTGTATTGTTTCTTGCGGCGTGTCCTTTGACTTGTGCCCAGATCATTTCAATTGGATTATATTGACAGTGGTACGGAGGAATTCTGATTACAAAATGCCCATATTCTGCTGCCATTTCGTCGATGACATATCGTTTTGGCTGCTTTTTAATATTTTAAGTAATTCTACTTTTAGTAGGGATTCGTCCACATCTTCCCCATTATCACGAAGCCTGTTTATAATCTCGTGTTTTTTGTTGGCCTGTGTTGGCATTTTATTAATTTGGCGAGAGTGATAGGGTGCATTATCAATAAATATTGTTGATGGCTCTTCAAGTGATGTAAGCATTTCTCTGAACCACTTTTCATACACGTCCGCATTCATCTCCTCATGATAGTCTCCTGTTTTTTTTTATTTGAACGCTAACAGAGCGTCTGGTACAAATCCCTTTGTAGTTCCCGCATGGCAAATGATGAGGCGTTCACCTTTCCCCATTGGCACTGCAGAAGTAGAAGCAGCAGTATCGTCAGTCCAACCTTTTGGTATGGAATGATTGGCATTGAGCCAAGTTTCATCTGTGAAAACGAAATTCGACCAGTCTTCTATTTTCTTCGCTTGTCTTAAAAATTCACAGCGAGACAAGGCTATATCACGACGTTCCATTAAAATTTTTCTTTTGTCGGATTTCTTATACAAGAACCCGATTTGGTGCAGCACCTTTGACAAAGAAGATTTTTGACCACGAAACAAGCCACAATTTCGTAGAGACGCTACTAATTTTTTCAAAGTAGGAATCTTTTTGCTTGTGTAATAATTGTATATATGACGACGAATAGCATCAGTATCAAAACTGTCAATTGCTGTCACTTTACGGGGCTGACGTTTTTTCTTAGGCGTAGATAGCTTGTTCTGTTCAATACCACTACTACCATAGGCTTCTTTAGTGATTTTCGCCAGCGTTGGAGCACTAATACCTAATGCTGCTGCAACACGGTCTCTAACTTGGGTTACTGGTATAAGGAATCCGCCATTGCGGCTTTCCTTTTCAAAAAATTCACGAAGCCGCAGCACTAACTCTGGATTGTGCTTTAAGCACCATACCTTTCGGCATTTTGCAAGTAAAATCTTACTGGGAGGAACGATACGCTCAACTCAATCAAAGTAAGAACAATGAAATCAATGGAATATAAATACTCAACACAGCGTATGAAAAATATGAAAGAGCACTCAGCGAACAGAAATGTGACTAGCACGGGAGTCTTGTTGCGAGTGACAGACAACACAACAAAATGGCGTCGCCGGCGCGCCGTTCAGTGTTGCCAATTCGGCTTAAAAAAAAGGGGTAGGCTGGATGAGAAAATTAGTGATTTACTACCGCAGATGAGGGCGCCATTGTCTCTAAGTAAAGTTTGGAGCAGCGGACCCCGCTTAATGGAAAAATGCTTCATAAAGTAGTTATTTTTTATTTTGCAAAGTACAAAGTAAAATATTTTGGAAGGACTGAATTAGTGGGTATGCAAAAATTAATGTGCCCAAATAACAAATATATTTACAGAAGTGAAGTTTTTAAATAATATGAAATATGTATTTAAGCAAAATAAAATATCCGTGTTAAATCGATTAAAAGTTCTTCCTGACTAAAATCGATTATTACAAAACATAGTATCCGTAATACATTGGTACAACACTAATTGATCAGAATTCGACCTGCCAAAAGTAAAATAAATGGTTGGAACGAGTATAATTACTAGTGATTTTAAATATTTTACATTACATATATCATGGTATTTACATCTAGAATACATTAAAAATGTTGTACAGTCTTTGAAAAAATAACCTGTATAGTTATCATCAACTCAACTTATATCTATCTCACTATTGGGCTTTACCCTCACTAGAAGGTAAGAGAGAAATTGACTTACTATGCCACACTGGTCAGACGTATTAGGGCTTTAAGTCGAGCTTGTCTTCTCTTGCTAGTAAGTTATATGCATATCCCTTACTCGTCCTTTATGACATCCAGGGGTAAGATAGGGTGCGGTGAATTGTTTTTACTCGGTCACTATTTACGATTGTGGGATTTCTGCGAGTTTTTTAAACTTTTGTCTCTGTTTCTCTCTTTGCAACTTTTATAAAGAAAATTTATACGGTACTTTATCACCTTTGAGGGTAGAATTAAGTTCAACGTTTTTTTGAAATGAATACACCTTTTTTGTGTGAACAAAAAGGCGTGATACTCGCGTCATCGTCACCGCGCGCTTCTATGTATACTGAGTATATATGAACATAGATTTACCTCCGTGCGTATTTGTTGATAAACTCTTTTTACAAGCTTTTATTTAGTTTCACCTGTTTCGTTTGTCTGTAATCGAATCTTGCAAGTTAAATTTGATCTACTTACCGGTCTTTGAGCTGAAATTTTGCATGCATGTATAAATCGGATGACAATGCAATATTATTGTGACAGAGCTGATCTGATAGTGGACCTGGAAGCTGACCATAGGAACTCCGTAATTAAGCGACGCAACCCTATCGAGTTTGGGCTCAACCTAACAATAAAAGCTTGTTTTTAAAAAAGGTTTTTTCTTTATTTTTCATTGAAAACGGTGGCAAACGAGCAAATAGTACACCTGATGGTAAGTGTTGCTGCCGCTCATGGACATTTGCTAAGCCGCTGCCTACCGCGAAGAAAGTGAAGGGAGTGTGAATGCGTGTATTGAGGTTCAGTGAAACGAAAGGTATAACAAAAAACCACCACACGCGAACACTCTCAGAAAATTGGGCTTTCGCACATCGAATGAAGCGCAGTAACAAATTGCTTCTACTCGGACGTCGATTTTCTGCTCTGTGGTACTACCCCGGACGGATCAGCCCGCGGCTGTAGACAGACAATAGTGTCCTACCACTCTTCTGGCATCTTTATTGTGGCGGGGTAATCGCAATCATAAGGGTCAATTTCTTTACTATTATAGAGCCTCGAGCCCAGGAGTGGGACCTTTATGAATTTAGTTTCTTTTTATTATTCGTAGTTCTTTTTTAAAGTTTTTCTCCCTACAAGATTGTGATGACCTTTTTTTTTATAGGCAATCTGACAGTGATATTTATTTTCAATATAATAGAAACCTTTAAACAAAATAGCAAATACTAAAATAATCGATTAATTTTAATTTAAAAATATCGATATATTTTAAATCGAGTTTTATTATTTAGAAAATCGATTATTACAAAAAAATAATCGATTAATATAAAAATCGATTATTTTTCACATCCCTACTTCCCACTGCTGGACTCGAGGCTCCTCCACAATAGGAGGGAAATTGACCTTACTATATATAACATGCTGGTCGTTTCTTATAGTTTTATTTCGAATTTTCCTTCTCTTGCATAGAAGTTATATGTGTATTTTATCCCTTAATCGTCTTTTACGACATCCAGGGGCAAGATAGGGAGTGGTGAATTGTATTCTTACTGCGTCACCACACGATATATATTTATTTGTTGCACATTATATACAGATAAGATTAGATACTTTACTATCTAGACCAGTGTTTTTCAACCTTTTTGATTTCGCGATCCACTTACATGTGAAAAAATTCCGGCGACCCCCTTGTGCTATAACTAGACAGACAAAGAATAAATATAGTTTAAAAAAACTATAAAATATAATGTTAAAGCACATCAAACTGAAAACTGAAAAATAATTGTTAATGTGCGCTTTTTTCATACTTTTCATTCATTATCAAACAAATAAGAAAGAACGTTTAATAGGTTTGGCTGCTGATGGCATGCTGAGTATGAAATTTCATTTGCAAAGTATTGGCGTATTTTGGATAAAAATAAAGCAAGAATATTCAGAGATGCCAAGGGAAGCTCTAAATTTATTGTTGCCGTTCGCCACTTCATGTGTGTGAATTGACATTCTCTGCAATGGTGGACATTAAAATTAAAAAGAGAAATAGACTGCAATTAGAAAATAATTTGATTATAAATAATTCAAAAATAGCACCAAGAAATGACAGACTTCTGAGAAATAAACAAGCCCATTGCCGGCGAACCCCCGAGTAAGGCTTCGCAACCCTTCTAGGGGTCGCGAAGCCCACAGGTTGAAAAACACTGATCTAGACTAAGATAAAAATCTTAACTCTATTAAATTGATTACGGTAATCATGTATTGCGCTGTTTGCTTGATACCTTACTTGGGTGAATGTGAATATAAGTGAGCAGGAGCAGACCAAAGTGGACATTCCACATTAAAATTGGGCACGTTCTTAAGAAAGGCCAGGTTAGAAGCGCCCTAAATTGAAGAACATGGAGGAGTTTGATGAATGTGGAGGAAGCGATAATGGTATGTCAAGATCGTAGCTTAAGTTGAGGGAAGCGTTGTAAATAAGACT
The DNA here is from genome assembly GCA_032191425.1 of Lymantria dispar. Taxonomy (NCBI): domain Eukaryota; kingdom Metazoa; phylum Arthropoda; class Insecta; order Lepidoptera; family Erebidae; genus Lymantria; species Lymantria dispar. The sequence goes on from CM063471.1 coordinate 10,734,505, forward strand.
ACGGATTTTATTGCGTTTGTATTTGATTCTTAAAGGTTTTATTCAACTTGCCCTGTTAGTATGTTAGTATGGGACAAATCTTACGAGTTAAATTAGAACCACTTCCTGTCGTTAGATTACATTGAAATTTGGTTTACTTACGTAACTTTGGTGACAATACAATAATATGGTACCACGAAGCTGGTCTCAAGATGGCGTCGGAAGGTGGTTATAGGATCTCTGAAACTAAATAAGATAAAACTGTCGAGTTTGGAATCGTTTGAATAGTCTTGACAAGAACTCTTGTGCTACATGACAGCTAGCGTCTCAAGATGGCGTCGGAAGGTAGCCATAAGAGTTCCTAAACTAAATTTTCTTCGTTTTAGAGCATTTAAATGAAAGCTTGTTTTTAATTTGTTTTTTAATTTATATTTATTGACTAGCAACCCGCCCTCGCTTCGCTTCGGTTATAGGTTATAGTCGTTTTACCCGCGTAGTTCTCGTTCCCGTGGGAATACCGGGATAAAATATAGCCTAGTTTATATATTATAGCTTTCCATTAGTGAAAGAATTTTTGAAATCGGTCCAGCCGTTTTGAAGATTACCCGGAACAAACAGACAGACAGACAAAATTTTTTTAATTGCTATTTTAGGCATAGGTGTCGTGCAAATAACCGTGTGAGCATGAAAAAAGCCTATTATTTTGTCATTACAAACAGACACTCCAATTTTATTTATTGGTATAGATAGCGGTTGCATGGCAATCAATTGTTATATGAATTTTCAGTTTTATGCACTTCTCCTTATTATATACTTCAACTGTGCCAAATTGCATACTTGTCCATCCACGTTATTTGTCGTAAAAAGGGGTACAAAGATTTTGCTTCACGTATTAATATATAGAAATACTGGAGGGAAGAGGTCTCTGCCTATCCCTACGGAAAAGGCGTGTACACATGTAGGGACACGATATCGAAAAGAAAGTATCGAAGAAATGATGAGTCATGAGTAGTATCGAAGAAAAAGTATCGTACTCAATAAAGTATCGAAACAAAAGTATCGTTACTGCAAAGTATCGAGTACTGAGTACTTTTCCTGGAATCTATGTCGTGATGAACGTTTTTTTGTAAGAATTTGACCGTCTGTGAACGGATTAAAATATGTCGAGCCATGTTAAAGAAGATTCATTACGTTTGAACTATAGTTCATAAAATATAGGATGATCTCTGTGACAGTTGCCCCTAGTGCTGTGACGCTTACGATAATGTCCGTAGTTTTTTATCGATAAAACTCTTTATTTATATAATTGTGATTTTCTATTATAATTAAAATACAATCAATGAAAATCTTTTTGAATTAATTGCAAATAAAGACTGTTTTTTCACTGTTTTAATTATTCAAAAGGAGTATAATCAAGATTTATGTCACTATTATCGTCATCACTGGAGCGTTCCTGCTAGAACATTTATCATTTTTTGCCAAAATAAGGACAATCACTAGATCAATCGATCAATTACGACTGTTTTATAAATAAATATGTCTAGTTTATTGACAATAATGCGCACATAATATTATCATTTTCTCTGAGACGAAAAATAGTTTTTTAATGTTTAATTAAGGCAATTTATGTATTTTATAATGTAACTGTCGGTTTTAATTGTAAAAAAGTTTTATATAGGTACTGTAATGGGTTTATTTCTTTTATCAATAATTTAATAAAGATCGGTTATCGATTTACGTATATCGACTGTCCCATCTCTTTTTTATTTTCAGTCCAGTATGACCTTGTACGTGCGTAAGCGTCATTTATATATAAAATGTTTACTAGGTATTTCAGTACTTACGAGGTACATTTTAGGCATGAATATTAATATTTTTAAATTTATAATATATTTCAATTCAGTTGTAATAAAACTGGCACGAAAAGAATGAAAATATATTTGATACAAAATGAATGTGTGAACATGTCGCTCGTTCAAGCTTACTTCCTTGGTTTCGTTGACATCTGTCACAGAGATCAAGCTATATTTTATGGACTATAGATGGCTTTACCATAAACATGCGCCCTAAGGTCAAGTTTAACATGAATAATTTTTACAATTTATTCCATACGATACCTCACCCAAAGTACTCATTGAGTAAAAGAATCGAAAGAAAAGTATCGAGCACAAAAGTATCGGTATCGAAAGAAAAGTACTCGATACCTAAAAGTATCGATACTTTCTTCGTATCCCTATACACATGTATGTTACTTCTAAAAATTTCATTTGAGCAGACGCATAGTTTATTTACAATTTCATTGCACAGAGAACCAAGTGTTTATGAAGAAATTAATTTTTATTATTTGAGGTTTATGTTTGTTTGTATATTATCTTATTCTCGGTTTAATTATGTTTATTTTTAATATTTTTACTTTTGAGGGTTACGTACCCAAAGGGTAAAAACGGGACCCTATTACTAAGACTTCGCTGTCTGTCCGTCCGTCTGTCTGTCACCAGGCTGTAGCTCAAGAGCCGCGATAGCTAGACAGTTGAAATTTTTACAAATTATGTATTTCTATTGCCGCTACAACAACAAATACTAAAAACAAAATAAATATTTAAGGGAGGCTCCCATACAACAAATGAGATTTATTTGCCCTTTTTATAGATAATGGTACGGAACTCTTCGTACGCAACTGCGATTCACACTTAGCCGGTTTTTTGCTTTTTAAATTTGTGTAATTTACTATTTTTGTGTGACGTCATCAAATTCTAAGGCAATCTGCAGCATACTGAGTTGGGGGCATTTTATGACGAGCACTTTATATACCTATAGTTTGAAAATATCTGATAAATAGACAAGAATTTGACACAGCTGTCACTTAAGCTTTTTTCTCTTGCAAATTTCTTATTACCTACACAAATAACTTACACTCCATCTCCATTGTATAGATGTATATGTTGTCTCTTGATGTGAAACATTTATAGGCGAGGGTAGGGACACGAAAAAAGTATCGATACTTTTAGGTATCGAGTATTTTTTATTTGATACCGATACTTTTACGCAATGAGTACCTTTTGACAGGTATATAAATTTCCATGTTAAATTATCCATGTTAAACTTGACTTTACGGCTCATGTTTATGGTTTATGCTATTTAGTTCAAACGTAATGAACCTTCTAACATGTGGCACGAAATATTTTTATGTGTTCACAGAATGTCATGAGTACGATACTTTTTCTTCGATACTACTCATGAGGACAGTATCGATACTTTCGTTTCGATACAGTGTTCCTAGGTGAGGGTGAATCCTGATCGTTTGCGTGACGTAAACAGCTTGCATGTCGCGTGGAGGTCGGCCGCGGAGTAGGGGTAAAGCAAAAGGCGCTCGACAGAGCAGCCGAGGCCAATATGGCGGTGCCTATGATTCGTATCAGCTGACCGTGTAGTGTATAAACTATTCGTGCGAGTGCTCCACGCTATGGCCTCATTTACGGAGACGCGGGGCGTCGCGCGTCGCGTGTGGCGTGGCGTCTCGCGGCGCGTCGGACGTTTTTATTGTTTACGTAGCGGCGGCGCGTGAAGCGGCATGTATCATCGTACGTGTAAACACAGACTTATAGCAATATGCGATGTTGTTAATAGAGACGCGAGGCGGGAAGTGTGGCGATGCCCGCCGCTGCGCCCGCGTCGTATTCTCAAGCGTGTAGCCGAGCACGCGGCGGGCACCGCTGCGGCGCACGCGGGGTTCTCAGCAGTGTGACCATTTGTGGCAGATTTCTGCCATTTGGGCAGATTTTGCACCAAAATTTTAGTTATGGCAGATTAAGCTAACGAATTTAAAAAAGTGGCAGAATTTGGCAGATTTCTCGAAAATCATTATTATTTTTGATACGTATACATCCGCATATATTATTATTTCAATTTAGAATACTTATATTTTTGTATGTCTTATACATAAATATTTTTTTGCATTTAAATGATAGACAATGGGCAGGCCACTATTAACAAGGTTAGATATGACTTTATTGTGTTTAACTAAAATCATGTTACAATTAAATTAATTTCTTTAATTGGCTATATGTTATGAAGTCATTATTCTTAGAATTGGATGCGGTGTTCTATTTTGTTTACTATGTAATCAAAAGTTGTACTAGACATCCGTGTATAACCATGAAATACATCATAACCTCTTTCTCTTATCTATACTAATATTATAAAGAGGTAAAATTTGTAAGTTTGTATGCAGGGGGTAATCTCTGGAACTCATAATCTAATTCTAATTTTATTTTAACTGGCAGAAAGCTACATTATTCCTGAGTGCTATAGGCTATAAATTGTTTCTATAACATGTATATTAACCGAGCTATCACAACTTTTGTCTGGCAAGTCGGAAAAAAATACCTCGTAAAACAGAATTATTTGCGTGCGCTGCCTAAACAGTTGCTTAAAATTAAAAAGAATGTATGGCTACCTGGTTCATCTTAATTATTTCTACAAAAAAGTCAGCGATACCATATCTCTATCTTTTATATTTTATCTTTTATACTTCTATTATTGCATTAAAAAATTTTTTTTTCGGCATTGTTACGTTTGGTTGATTATTTGAGCAACAAAATATTAATTCTTATGACAATAAATTATTTCAGTATCACAAGAACATCATACAGATAAGATTTGCCATTTACAGTATATCAATTGGTCATACAGTTTCGGAGATAATATAAAATTACTAAAACGCAAAATGACCCTAGCATAACTTTCATTGTGCAGACGTTTTACCTATTTGCCCATAGATGGCGTTCTGCAATGACGTCATTTTTCTGAATCGCGGTGTTAAGACTTTCCGTGGATTGATGACCCTCTCGAATTATTATGCCCACGTTGTCGTTAGTTGGAGTTCTAAAAATTACATGTCAGTTGGTTATTGGTTTCGGTTGTTTCGTTCGCATGGTTGTTGTTGTTGATAGATACCTCATAATCGAAAATATCGTAATTTCGTTGTACGTTTGTTTTGTATGTTCGTAGTTTCGTACTTCGTTCTATCGTAATAATCGACACGAGTTATTCGATATTACGATTGTTTTGTTTTGTAAAGGCGGACGGTGTTCGAGTCGCTCTCCCTTTGTTCATAATTGTTTTCAAGTCTGTGCGTGGTTTGTTGAGAGCATGCCTAAAAGGAAATCTCAACTGTCTCGGCAGACATCACAGACAAGAGCCGCTCGAGTACGCCGTACGGAAGAATCTGCCCCTGAAAATGAGCAACGCCTCTCGAGAAATAGAGAATATATTTCGCAAGCACGCGCTAGAGAATCTAGCTCCGAGCGCTCACAGCGCCTCGCAAGCCAAAATGTGAGGACGACGCGGGCCCGTGCTCGAGAAACTAGCGCTGAACGTGCGCAATCATTTGCCCTGACTATTAATAAGTCCCAGGGACAAACATTCTCTTTGGTTGGCATTGACCTACGAAAAGAATGTTTTTCCCATGGGCAATTATATGTTGGTCTATCAAGAGTGGGATCATCCGAAAGGCAGATTATTCTGTTACCGGAAAATAAAACAACCTCAAACATTGTATATAGAGAAGCTTTAAATTAAATAGATACCTAACTTAAACAAATAAATAAAATAAGTAAAAGGCAACTAAGGGTTAAGTTACCTTGAGCAGAAAATAGAACTTCGGTAATCTTTTAAGTTACTGATCTGATTCCAAAAAATATTTTACTAATAAAATTAAATACAGTAATATCAATCGAGTGTAATCTTATGTTAAAACAAGAAATTTTCCGCGGACGAAGTCGCGGGCAGAAGCTAGTTTGACTTATAAAGAGTTGCATATTCCCCAAACTTCTCATGTTCTGCTGCTGTTAACACTGGGCCACTCCTTATAATAAATAATTCACTTTTTAATATACAATTTTCTTCTAAAAAAAAGTCAATCATATCATACTCCATTGTGACGAGTCACCGTCACAATGGAGTATGATATGATTGACTTTTGTCTTTTTCGTCTGTGTTGCACGATTAACAAATGAGACTGGCAGAAGATTCCGCCACAGGCATCGCTTCATCGAGAATCGCCGCTGCGTGCGCCGCCGCGATAAACGCCGCGTGAGACGTGACGATGCCATCCGCGGGCTCGGCCGTAAAAAACGCTCCATTTCAAGCAAACGCGTGTAAAATCGCTTCTCCGTAAACACACTCATCCAACGCCCTACATTTGAATTTAGTGCGGGCCGCGCAGCCCATCGCGACGCGCAACGTCTCCGTAAATGAGGCATATTTGTTTGTTTTTATCAGTGTTTAATGTAAATGTTGCTATTTTTGATGTGAAACATCTATAAGCGAGGGTGATCCCGATCATCGCGTGGCGTTAACGCCACGCTTCGCGGCACCCTTTTAATTAACGAAAAATAAAAATCTGAAAACATATGTGTACATTTTTGTAACGAAACCATAGTGCGATTTAAAATTTGTACAACGCCATCTAGTGCGCTTAAAGTAAATTGTTACCTATAATAGAAACTAATGAAAATAAATGTTTATTGAATAAAAATCATCATTTTCTTGCAAAAAAAATCGTAATATTATTTTTATTAATGTGCTATTTTAGTGCCTGTCGTAATCTGTTCTTTTATGCATATATACTTAATCTATAAAATAATGTATAATTCTCTAACTTGCCAATATAAGTATACCATACCTACTTACAGTACTTTCACGTACGAAAACTGGACAATCGCTTTTTATAGGTGTTTTATTAGTTTCAGATGTATATTTATTTGTTTGTATGTTACAGACTCCTAGGAATTGGATCTTGACCCACTTTCAACATTCAGATTTCATTTAAAATTTGTTAATTTAACAAGAACCAATGACGATAAAATAATTTAAATAGCTTGTCTCATTATCATCATCATCATTACAGGATTAGAGATTTCTTTATAAAATATATTTTGTAGCTGAGATTTAGCCTTAGCTCGACAGATGTCGTTATTTTTGTTTGCTAAATCACACTTTCTTAACCGATCCTTTTGATTTGAACTACGCAGAAGTGTGTGAGGGAGACGTAGCGACGCTATGTTAGGTTGTAAGCGGCCGAGCGGTGAATTAATATCATTTCTTTGTAATATCTTAGATAGTAGTAGAAATCGTATTATTCTATTCAATACTTTGCATTTTAGTTCCTGTCGTAATCTATGCTTTTATTCATATATACTAGGGATGTCGGAAGTGAAAAAAAATATCGATATTTATAAAAAGATCAATATCGACGTCGATATATCGAAAAAGAAATATCGATATATCGGTCTTTAAAAAAATGCCTTTTACAGTACTTAGTAGGGATGTCGGAAATGAAAAAACATATCAGTATATAGATATATCTATATTTATCAAAATATCAATATCGACGTCGATATATTAAGGAAAAATATCGATATATCGGTCAAATTTTTAAAACATTTTGTCATCATCATCATCTTGCTCTTATCCCAATTACTTGGGGTCGACGCAATATGTAATCTGTTTTGACATATTGCAAAAAGTTTCGGCAAAGACTTTTATGACCGGCCGCCTGCCTGACGTCAACCCTCCTTGGAAATGTAATCGTTGACCCAAATGGTACCAGATGGAGTTGGTCCGGGTCAATCTAGGGCTCTTAGTCGTCTTTTACGACACCCACGAGCAAAGCAAGGGTTGGTAGTATTCGAAGCCGCTACCACACAGCAAAACATTTTGTATTTTTAAAATAATAATGTATTTAGTTCAATCAAAATTCTTTTTTATTAAGCCATAATTACAAAAATATCAAAAACAAAAAAGCTATTTTCGAACCAATATTTTTCAACTTATTATATATTATATATTTATTCATATCCCATATTATATATTTATACCTATATTATATATTTATATCACCGGGGTGGTGACAATTATATTAGAGTTAACGGTTTAGAGTCGTAAAAATTGTATAAGGGTTTACCAGGAGAGTGGGCAGTAGCTCTCTCCTGGGATATGTATAAATATATAATATAGGTATAAATATATAATATGGGATATGAATAAATATATAATATATAATAAGTTGAAAAATATTGGTTCGAAAATAGCTTTTTTGTTTTTGATATTTTTGTAATTATGGCTTAATAAAAAAGAATTTTGATTGAACTAAATACATTATTATTTTAAAAACACAAAATGTTTTAAAAATTTGACCGATATATCGATATTTTTCCTTAATATATCGACGTCGATATTGATATTTTGATAAATATAGATATATCTATATACTGATATGTTTTTTCATTTCCGACATCCCTACTAAGTACTGTAAAAGGCATTTTTTTAAAGACCGATATATCGATATTTCTTTTTCGATATATCGACGTCGATATTGATCTTTTTATAAATATCGATATTTTTTTTCACTTCCGACATCCCTAGTATATATGAATAAAAGCATAGATTACGACAGGAACTAATATGTAAAGTATTGAATAGAATAATACGATTTCTACTACTATCTGAGATATTACAAAGAAATGATATTAATTCACCGCTCGGCCGCTTACGACCTAACATAGTGTCGCTACGTCTCCCTCACATACTTCTGCGTGGTTCAAATCAAAAGGATCGGTTAAGAAAGTGTGATTTAGCAAACAAAAATAACGACATCTGTCGAGCTAACGCTAAATCTCAGCTACAAAATATACTTTATAAAGAAATCTCTAATCCTGTAATGATGATGATGATAATGAGACAAGCTATTTAAATTATTTTATCGTCATTGGTTCTTGTTAAATTAACAAATTTTAAATGAAATCTGAATGTTGAAAGTGGGTCAAGATCCAATTCCTAGGAGTCTGTAACATACAAACAAATAAATATACATCTGAAACTAATAAAACACCTATAAAAAGCGATTGTCCAGTTTTCGTACGTGAAAGTACTGTAAGTAGGTATGGTATACTTATATTGGCAAGTTAGAGAATTATACATTATTTTATAGATTAAGTATATATGCATAAAAGAACAGATTACGACAGGCACTAAAATAGCACATTAATAAAAATAATATTACGATTTTTTTTGCAAGAAAATGATGATTTTTATTCAATAAACATTTATTTTCATTAGTTTCTATTATAGGTAACAATTTACTTTAAGCGCACTAGATGGCGTTGTACAAATTTTAAATCGCACTATGGTTTCGTTACAAAAATGTACACATATGTTTTCAGATTTTTATTTTTCGTTAATTAAAAGGGTGCCGCGAAGCGTGGCGTTAACGCCACCCGATGATCGGGATTAGACATGGGTTATAACTAATGGTGTAAAAGTAACGAAAGAAAGCGTACCCGTATGTATTCGTTACTAGAAGAATGAGTACTCGTTACTTTCGTATCGTTACGTTACTCGTTACTTTTGATACCTGTATCTAAGGACACCTTGTCGAGTCGTATTCCGTACCCTTACAGTATAACGTCACGGCATAGCAACATTCGTTATTTGTAGAATACATTTGTATACCAAGCTACGTAAGGTGCATTTTTCACTTTACCGTATGTTGAACCCGATTTGTGTTAAAGTTATTCTAAATTTAGATTCATTTAATAGGTAACGTGTAAAACTACAAATGAACTATTAACAGAATCTACAAAATTTGCAATGGATTTATTATTTCAAAAATGTTGACAATGAGTTTATGTTATTTCTAATCTTAAACTTTGTCTACAAACGCAATACATTCAACACACAGTAAAAAATTTAACGACGAATTGCCAGATTATATTTTACTTATCAAACAAACATCGTTCTTTGTAACGTAAATCTTTAAATACACAGAATAAGCACGCGAATGCATAATATATACGATCAGCAAACGTTATAGGCATCAACGTTACTTGTGTGAATTAAAACAGTGTAGGTACCCAACTACCCATAATACGAAACATGCGAGTAACGAAATAGATTCGTGAGTAACGTTTCGTTACTTCGTACTAAATGCCGCAACTGTTACTTAGTACCGAATACATGCGGTTTGCTACAGTTCTAATCGTTACGTTACTCGTTACTTTTAATACCCGTATCTTAGGACACCGAATCGAGTCGTATTCCGTACGCTTACAGTATAACGTCACGAAGTAGCAATATACCTACGCAATTTGTAGAATACATTTGTAGACCAAGCCGCGTAAGGTACATTTTTTCACTTTACCGTATATTGAACCAGACTTGTTTTAAAGTTATCCTAAATTTAGTTTCATTTAATAGATAACTTGTAAAACCGTTGATAACTTGTAAAAATGTTGACCATGAGCTTATATTATTTCTAATCTTAAACTTTGTCTACAAACATAATACATTCAACAGGCAGGAAAAAAATTTACGACGAATTTCCAAATTATATTTTACTTATCAAACAAACATCGTTCTTTGTACTGTACGTCTTTAAATTAATAGAATAAGCGCACGAATGCATAATAATATTTATATGTATATACGATCAGCAAACGTTTTATCACAGGCATCAACGTTACTTGTGTGAACTAAAACAGTATAGGTACCCATGATACGAAACATGCGAGTAACGAAATGGATTCGTGAGTAACGTTTCGTTACTTCGTACTAAGTGGCGCACCCGTTACTCAGTACCGAATACATACGGTTTGCTACAGTACTAGTTATAACAGGACAAACGTAATATCTGTTATTTCTGTTACTGTTACGCAATAATAACAGGTACCAATTTCTGTTATTAAATAACAAGTGTTATTTTTCAATCATGGCCCGTTAGTAGGGACACGATATCGAACGGAAAGTATCGATACTGTACTCATGAGTAGTATCGAAGAAAAAGTATCTTACTCAATAAAGTATCGAGTACTTTACCTGGAATCTGTCGTTGATGAGTTCTTTTTTTTTGGGCATCTGACGGATTTTATTACCTATTATCCCGAAGTTACTGCGGGGAACATGTTAATTTTTTTTTTTAGAAACCTGGAACTGTGCCTTATACTATAGGGTTACGAGCAAGTAAATACTCACAATATGTATGTATGTAAGTTATAGTGAAACGTAGCTAGGGTTAACTTTTATAAAATATGCAAATTGTTTGACCCATTTATATTAAATCTTGTCGGGTCTTAGATTGACCCGGAACAACTCCATCTGGTACCATTTGGGTCAACGATTACATTCCCAAGGAGGGTTGACGTCAGGCAGGCGGCCGGTCATAAAAGTCATTGCCGAAACTTTTTGCAATATGTCAAAACAGATGACATATTGCGTCGACCCCAAGTAATTGGGATAAGAGCAAGATGATGATGATGATATTAAATCTTGTATCTTTAAACGAGCTATATATATAATCTGAATCTCGGCAACGGCTCCAACGATTTTCATGAAATTTAGCCTACTAGAGGTTTCGGGGCCAAAAAATCGATCTAGCTAGGTCTTATTTATAGAAAGTATTGTTTTGTCGGTGTTTTTAGCTAATCCATAAAATGAAATAAAATGTCATTAGAATAGGATTGTAAATTTAGCCATCGCCAATCATTATTAAGTTGCATTCAAACAGCCTGAGATCGAATCTCAGTGTTATTATCCTGTTCTTTAATTTTTGATATTTTTTTAATTCTTTCATCACTTTTATTTATTTGTTAATAAATATCTAAATATGTTCGCTAAAATACCATTTACAAAAAAATATAAAAATTATATCGAGCAATGCTCGATCGACCAGATATTACATACCTACGCAAGCAACGCTTGACAACAAAATAATGTAAGACAATAAAATAATCATGCCAACATTAGTTCTGTAGTGTTTCCGAACACAAAATATGTAAACAGATAACTCATAATACGAAAAGAAATACTTGTCACTTTTTAAGAATGATATGTGCTAGAAAGAGTACAATTTCTATTTTGCTGGTTATTACACTTAATGCTTCTCGTTTTAGTAACAGTCTATCAAGTAGGTGTGAGCGAGATAGATTAATCAATCAAATAACAGATCATACGATCTAATTAAAAAGTCAAAATTCAACAATGATATGTTCTTGTCAGATTGTAATTTCTATTTTTCGGGTTATAATAACACTAGATGCTTCTCGTTTTAGCAACAGTCTATCAAATAGGTGTGAGCGAGATAGATTAATCAACCAAATAACAGATAACACGATCTAATTAACGAGTGACAATTCAACAATGATATATTCTTGCTAAATTACATTTTCTATTTTTCGGGTTATAGCACTAGATGTTTCTCGTTTTAGAAACAGTCTATCAAGTAGGTGTAAGCGAGATAGATTAATCAACCAAATAACAGATAACACGATCTAATTAAAGAGTCACGATTTAAAAATGATATCTTCTTGTTAGATTGCAATTTCTATTTTTCGGGTTATAGCACTAGATGCTTCTCGTTATAGCAAATAGTCTTTCAAGTAGGCATGAGCGAGATAGACTAATCAATGAAATAACAGATAACACGATCTAATTAAGAATTCGCTTTTCAAAGAGGATTTCTTCTTATAAAACGACATACTATAATTTTGGTTTAATTCAAATAAATACTACGTGTCCCGTTTTAGCTTATGACAATATTACACAAAAGACAAAGACAAGAATAGTTGTTTTGTTTTTTATTGACTGTTCTGACAGAACAGTTCTGTTATTTCAAGCTATGTAAGTACTAACATAACAGCCGGACTAGACCGGCTGTTATCGATGTATTATAAATGTTATTTTTTAACAGATATAATGACCTTGCAAGAACAACTGTTATCTGTTATCTTCAAATACTTGTGATTTATATATGTTATGATAAATACGCCTCACTCCTAATCGGGATCACCCTCGCCTATAGATGTTTCACATCAAAAAGTATCGATGTTCACTATTGTAAAATATGTTATTTTGTACGATGTTTTGACATCAATGTTTTGCCTGCATGATTTAAAATGTATGGTACTTTTAGCAGAGTCTGTGTAACACTAGGTACCTTGTTTCAAAATAACTAAAAGAAAAAGCTCGTCACATAACGCAAATATTGGTGCTTCATATAAAAATCAGCTTGACTTAACTAAAAGTCAGGTCATCGCATAGATCTCTAAAAACATCGTTGTTTCAATACATCGATGTTTTTAATGTGATGTTTTATGTACATCGATTTTATTCAAAAACATCGATATATCGATACATCGATGTCCTTGGTTTCGATATTTGCAGCCCTAATGCTTATCCAACATATGCTCGACATGCATACGCATGTATCAACATGCTCAACAAACATGCACTTATATTAGGTATGTAAAAAAATAATCGATTTTTATATTAATCGTTTTTTTTTTTGTATTAATCGATTATCTAAATAATAAAAAATCGATTTATTTATATTAAAATTTATCGATTATTTTAGTATTTGTTTTTATTATGTTTAAAATAAAATCACTGCCAGATTTCCTGAAAAAAGGTCAACACGATACTGCATGCAGTGTTTCATACTGTATTAGAAAATGTCTCACATTTCCTAAAAAAAAGGGTCATCATAATTCTGTTCGGAGGAAAAACGATTTTATTTTTAATTAATCGATTTATTATAAAGAAAAAACGATTATTTATTAATCATTATTTTCCCTCCAAGTCGCTTCCCTAATTTATATCCAAAAACAGGTAAACTCCGTATATCTTTGTTGTTATCATAACGAAGATATACGGTATTTACACAGATATTGCAAGCCTGAAATGCTTGCTGTGAAAACGTTTTGTTTTATTTTGTAGACAATGATTACCGACCAGTGGTGCCACCTACACGCCGTGCGGAAGATTTTTTAACTGTGGTCCGACCTAAAGGCAACATGGCTGTGAAGCATGCCGCATCAGCGCCATACTACATATTTTATACGACAATCAAAGACAGCAAGGAGACACATTCTCAATCCTATTCAATAACATTCCAAGGTAAAAGTTGAATATTTATTTTCTAGTTTTTTTTTTTATTGGAAACGGTTGCAGTTGAGCAAACAGTACACCTGATGGTAAGTGTTGCTGCCGCTTATGGACCTTTGCACTATCAAGGGCACAGCTAGGCCACTGTCTACCGCGAAGCAATTAAAGGGAGCGTGAATGCGTTGCAATGAGGTTCGGGGATACTCAGGGTCGGACTGGGCCGGAAGGGCCTGGCTGGATGATTATAAGCCCGAGACTAGATGATGATAAATGGGATAATTGGAAAATATTAAGATACACACATTGAGATAAACAAAATATAAAATTTAATTATCGAAGATGTAATAAATAATTATCACCGACTTTATACGTCTCAGATTCACCGAAAGAAAACGATAACAAAATTGAAATATTTATAGTTCATTAAACAATCGATATTTTTTAACTCAATTTTTTTATGCGTTCTTACCACCTTTGTCTAAATGCCATTTGAGCTATGCCATAACCTGAGACATTCTTAATATTAGACATATAAAAAGCTTCAATATAATTTTTTTTCAGAAGGAGATTAAAATATATTATTTTAACAACATCATTATACATTGTAATGGAAAATTCAGTTTTTAGATGTATTAAATGTTTTATATTTTATAGCCTGCGCGGGCCTTCTATCTTACGGTTGCAAGTCCGCAAACCTTGCATGTTAGGCCTGTGGAGGGCCCGCGTAGGCTGGGGCCCGGCTGGCAAATGCCATCCCGACTATATGGCTAATCCGACGCTGGTGATACTAAAGGCAGCACTAAAACCCATCACACGCAAACACCCTCAAAAAGTTGTGCTTCGGTCTCTCTAGCTCACCGAACGAAGCGCAGTAACGATGAGAGGGTACTCCTTAAGGGGGTATTCCGTCGGGCCGACCACTGTGACCTAATTCCTTTTTGAAGTGAAACTTCTTTATCGGCGTTGGAAAAAAATTTACCGTCACATTTTTCGGTTACGCGTCACAGTTTTTCGTTACGCGCCATCATTTTCTCGTCCCCACCACGGTCGATTCGAATAAAGAATACTTTCTCCAGTGGAGTAGGGATAGCATGTCGTTTAAGCGGACATAAAGGGATAAGGGACAAAGAGACAAAGGAACAACGGGGCAAAGGGACAAAGGGACAAAGGAACAAAGGATAAAGAAGTTTCACTTCCGCTATGCGTACTTTGTACGTTCATTTTTCTTTTTTTCTCTGTACCAACCTGTCTGACCAGCATAATAAAGTAGGTCAATTTCCCTCCCTTTATAAAGTAGGCTTGAGCCCAACAGTGGGACATTAATGAGCTGTAACAGTGAATTATTTATATTTTTTTTTTAAAGACATCATCCTGCGCTAAAGAAATAATCCTTGTATTGCGATCTGACTTTACAAACATATAATTAATTGACACAACATTACATACAGACACAGAACAATTATTTGTGAATCACTCTAAGTGTTATCCTACGTGGGAACCCACGGACACTGGCACGGTAATTTGGTATCTTAACCACTGCGCCATCTGTGCAGTGAATTAAAAAATTTTTTTTACAAAAAAAGAAACAGACTTCTAGTAGGGATGTGAAAATAATAATCGAGTTTTATATTACTCGATTATTTTTTTGTAATAATCGATTTTAATAATCGATTATCTAAATAATAAAAATCGATTTAAAAGAAATCGTTTTTTAGTATTAAAATTAATCGATTACATATAAAAAAAGGTTATCACAATTCTGTCAGGAAAAGTGCTCGATTGAATGTCAGTAAAATAAATATCACTCTCAGATTTCATAACCCTGTCGGGAGAAAAACATTAAAAAAGAACTACAAATAGTAAAACTCGATTTAAAAAATAATCGATTAATTAAAAATAATTAATTCTTTGCAAATCAATTTATTTTAAAGAAAAAAAATCGATTATTTATTAATCGATTTTTCCCCTCCAAGTCACATCCCTAATGCAGAGGAAAGGAAAAGATCGTTAATGTAGATTCGTCGATCGTTAATGAACATTTCTAGATATTTGTTTATTTTTCAAAAACCACTTGTCCGATTTCGATAAAATTGTACTTATATTTCCAATAAAAAAAGAATTTTTCAAAACGGTTGGCAAACGACGGAGTTATGCGCGAACATACATAAAAAAATCCGAATTGAGAACCTCCTTCTTTTTTAGAAGTCACCTAATAAATTAATAATTTTTCAGAAATACTAGATCACAGTTTGGGAGAATTGAAATGTTCGTTGCAAATAAATTTCATAGTTGAAATTGGATGGCTATTAGCACAATATAATTATGCTGGATACAGGTAAATTTTTTTTCAATAATTACTGTTTTTCTAGCCATGTGGTGACGGAGTAAGAATACAATTCACCAAACCATCTTCTTTTTCTTCTTTTTTTTGTTTTGGCAATCAGCTACTACTTAATCATCATCATCTTGCTCTTATCCCAATTACTTGGGGTCGACGCAATATGTCATCTGTATTGACATATTGCAAAAAGTTTCGGCAATGACTTTTATGACTGGCCGCCTGCTGACGTCAACCCTCCTTGGGAATGTAATCGTTGACCCAAATGGTACCAGATGGAGTTGGTCCGGGTCAATCTAGGGCTCTTAGTCGTCTTTTACGACACCCACGAGCAAAGCAAGGGTTGTTAGTATTCGAAGCCGCTACCACACAGCACTACTTCAGTCTTAATCAGCTACTACTTAATACGAGTCATATTTGCTTGTTTCGAGTTATAATTTTGTTTTCAAATTATCAGTTTCTTCATGTCTGTAATGGTGCGTCAGTAAGTCAAAGTGTCGCCTTCAACAGTATAATGACCACTTTTAAGAGTATCTTCTGAGAATTTTGGTGGAAACAAAAAGGTATAGCAGTTTTATATCATATTCACTACACCTCAGCAGTTCTGCCGCTATATATTACATAAATTGCCATCAAAATTATTTAATACTAGCAACCCGCCCTTACTTCGCTTCGGTTTCAATCACCTTACCCGCCTAGTTTCCTTAGAAGGTAAAAATTGCCAAAAGCTGTTTAAACATTTTTACTGAAACTTTTCCTTGTGATGACGAAATAAGAATACAATTTACCACCCCTTCCCCTACCCGTGGCTGTCACAGGAGACGACTGAGGGATTATAATATGTATACTACATCTATACAGGAGAAGAAAAGTTGGAAAATAAAACCTATGGCAACACGTCTGACCAGCGTCGGATAGTAGGCAATTTTCGCTCTCATAATGGAGGAGGCTCGAGCCGAACAGTGGGATGTATAAGGGTTTTAATGATGAAACAAATGATGAATGGAGAAGTATTTAAGCAAAAATTGAAGAAAATCGATGACGAATATTGTCTCCTCAAGGGACTCCTCCTCCTTAAGGGTTGAATTCCAAAATATCCTTTTTAATGTGTCCCTACGTCACAAAATAAAATTACAGTCAAAATTGCATGTTCATTCCAGCTTCAGTAGTTTCAGCTCGGCGTTAATGAGTTAGTCGACCAACTTTTTCATACCTATTTACACCCTTAGAGGGTGAAAATTAAGAAATTCTGGAACTCGTGTTCATTTATATTTATTAAATAGTATTTGTAGAGAATTTGAAGAAAATCGATGTAGATTTTTTTTCTCCCTATACATACTTTGTTGCTGCGGTTTACCCCCTAGACGTTGAATTTAAAAAAAAATCCTTTCTTAATGGGTTTCTATGTCACGCAAAGTAATTAATGTCAAAAGTTCATGTTTCTGGCTTCAGTAGTTTCGGCTCTGTGATAAGTCAGTAAACTGATATCTTTCTACCTATTTTACACCCTTCGAGGATGAAAATGGACAAACGCTAAAACACGTGTTTATTTTTTTTATTAAAGAGTATTTGTGCTTAATTTGAAGACAGTAGCTAAAGATTGTTTGTTCTTTCTGGTGGAATTTCAAAAAATTCTTTCTTAGTGGGTGCCTACGTCACGAAAAGAAACTACGGTCCAAATTTCATTTCTCTAAACATCGATTAATTATTTTTAATTTTTAGATTATTTTTATAATCGATTTTTTTTACTATTCGTAAGGTTGGATTTGGCCGAGTACTTTTTCTTGCAGATTTGTAATGACCTTTTTTTTAGGAAATCTGAATGTGATATTTATTTTCTAAAATACAATAGAAAATTTTAAATTTATACAAACAAAGCAAATAGTAAAATAATCGATTAATTTTAATATAAAAAAACGATTTAATTGAAATCGATATTTATTATTTAGATAATCGATTATTAAAAAAAAACGTTTAATATAAAAAAAGATTATTTTTCACATACCTTTACCTACTTTGGGTTTCTTAAAAGGCGAGTTAATGAAGATAACATCTTCGCAACAGAAAGAAAAGCCGACATAAAACCCTTTTCTCAATAAGTTTGACCAGCGTGATCAATTTCACTCTCCTGGAAGGGGCCCGAGCCCAGCAGTGGGACTTATGTGGGCTCAATGATGATAAGCCTAAGCTGTTGGAACGGCTGCAGAATATTTTTTATTTCGAATTTTCATCCTATTTACTAGCTGACCGAACAGGTGTTCTGTTTAAATCTAAAAAGATAGTAAAAGAAATTCTTCTTGAAATCGATCACCACGCCACCTAGCGTTTCCACCACGTCGGGTCGTACCAACTCAGAAACCTTTTTGGGCTCATGCAACAACACTTTGCTGAAGATTATCACATGATCAAATGCATAGTTTACGATTTTATAAAGGATATACAGACAAACATTCATTTCTATATACAGAGTGTATCAGGTTATGGGCAACTAGTCAAACGGGAGTTAGACAATGGTAGTAGGAACCCATGAAAAAAATTTGAAGTAAAAATATCAATTCTTTAATGAATTAGAGACATGTAAAGTTTACAATTTTATCATCGCTTTTTCTTGTAAATCTGATTGAAATGTATAAAGTCAATAATACTTAATCTGCAACATATTCGTACTTTGTTAAATGTACATTAGAAATTGAATAAATCAATAATTACGTTCGCATAAGCAAGACAAACTTCGCTTTAAATCAGCTGATTGGATGACCGTTGACGAGGCATCTCTGTACCTACGTTACCATTGAAGCGTTTGCGCAATTCATACCTATTTATACTGTCGGAGCTTTACATGCCTACGGAATACGTAACATTTAAGGTATAGACTCTTAGACACACATATTTGTAATCGCTATAACTCTTATGTTATATTATTTTTGTGTAATATACATTCTAATTACGATCTAAGACCGTGAAAGTACAACATACTCGAACAGTTGCTCCATAACCTGATACAATCTGTATAGATTATGGTTGTGTGGTATCGGCTTCGAATATTACCAATCCTTACAGTTTTTTTTTTATTGCACGTAGTGGCAAACGAGCAAACAGTACACCTGATGGTAAGTGTTGCTGCCACTCATCTTTACAAGGCCTTTACAAGGCCGCTGCCTACCATGAAGAATGTGAAGGGAGTGTCAATGCGTGTATTTAGGCTCGGTGATACCAAAGGTACCACCAAAACCCTCCACAGGCAAACACCCTCATAAAGTTGGGCTTCCGGCTCTCTCGCTCACCGAACGAAGCGCAGTAACAGATTGCTACTACTCAGACGTCGATTTTCTGCGAGAGCGTGGTACTACCCCGGACGGACCGGCCCGCGACTGTAGACAGATAACTGTCGACAGTGTGGTCCTACCACTAAACACTTACAGTAGTCAGTACTCGTAGGCGTCGTAAAATACGACTAATGCCTCCACTACACGTCGGCAGATGCGTCCGCAGATGTCGTCAGATGCATCGGCAGATGGATCTCTGTGCGCCGTCCACACGTCTGCAGGCCGATCAGTCTGTATTGATTCTTGACGGATGCAACACGTACGCACGCGAAATAGATGTTGAGACCGTGGTTGCCGCAGCAATTTATTTATTTAGTACCTTTAAGAATTATTTAAGTATCCATCGCAGTAGAGGAATTAAAAAAAAAATTATAAGTACCTAGTTAAATAAAATTAATTAAATGTGTACTTACAACGTTTTTATTTTTGTGGTATTTATTTTTTGGATTCCACAGACAGTTTTCTGCTTGATACAGCTCCAGGAATTTGAAAGTTTCATTAGTGCTCATGTTAGTCATTTTTACGAACAAGTAAATAATAAAAACAAAAAAAAAACAGCAGAAATCACGCGTGCACTCTCATTCGCTTTTCGATGAACACTGATGCGTCTTCAGACGTGTGGACGCAACACACAGCGTTGGCGTTGAAACCCTTTGATCGGTGCTACAAAAACCGACAACTAACGGATGAGTGCCAGATGCATCTGCGGATGTCAAATACCTACCACAGACGAGCAAATCACCGCCTCTACACGTCGGCAGATGCGTCCGCCGATGATATCTGCGGACGCATCTGCCGACGTTTAGTGGGGGCATATGAGTATTACATAGACCTGTATCAATTACATCTGAAGTCGTTTGGTCCACAAATGCATTCCCAAGCTGGCAGTTCTTAAAACTATTATTAATAACTTTTACGATATGTATTTATAAAAAAAAAGAGTACATTGGCGATAAGAGCTGAATGATAAACTCCGAGCCTTCAGAATCAAAAGGTCATTTTTATAAAAATCCGGCTCAAAGGACCAATGTTTGATTTGTTTTTTGGAAAGAAAATTTGTACGTCCTAATCGATGCTGATGATGCCCAATAAGATGATATATGGCCTACAACACCATGCTGGTCAGATATGTTGGTATAGGGTTTTATTTCGAATTTGCTCTCTCTTGAATAGATGTTATGTGCATATTATATCCATTAGTAGTCTTATTCGACATCCACAAGTAAGAGGGTGATGAATTGTATTCTTACTCGATTTCAGCCGATTTGTTCTCGTTTCGCATTATAAATCTGCAATATCCTCTAAGATATGTCCAGGACTCGAGTCCCGGGTTAGGCAATATGTTATAGGGGTTTTCTGACATGAAATATAGCCCAAGTTACTCCTTTAAAAGACAGCAGATAGGTAGTAAAATCTTATCTAAATCGGTCCAGCCTTTTTGAAGTTCACACCGAACAAACAAAAAGACAGACAAAAAATTTTAAACTTAAGTATCGTACACTTAATCTTGTGAGCATGGAATAAACCTATTATTTTGACATTACAAACGAACACTTTAATTTTATTTATTTGTATATAGATAAAAAATGTATTTCAGTGAAAAGAAACTAACTATCCTCTATGGAATGGAATGCCCGGAGCTGGAAAATATAAGCACGGAGAAAACTCAAGTAGATGCCCACTACATATCTATGCGCGGATACTTTGGAAACCATCACACGTTAGTAATTGCCTGATATATATTTTTTAACAACACACACGACAAATTAACACGATTATGCTATTCGTGGGAGATCTGCAGTTTAAACTAAGCCTGGGCCTGTGTTTTAGTATTACTGTTCGCGTGAACCGTGACGTCTCGTATGATGTCGGTTAACTCCGCCTAGATTCGTGCGACGCTAGCGCCGCCGCCATTCTGCACTTGAAAGTATCGCGATATAGATGTTACGCGGCGTCGCGTCTACCGCTCAGGATAAGAACCGAATATGGTACCACGTCAGTCAGCTTATCCGCACGCGAGTGTATATACTATACCGTAATAGTGATATTAAATAGACAATAACTTCAGTGCCCGCATTCAGCCTAACCTAGCTCGTCGAGAACACCACCTTCAGCCCGGCAAGTCTGCAGCACCACCAAAGCACAGGAAAGACGAGGTAAGTTCTCCTATCTCCGCCCACCTTTCCCGAACAAATTTTGTGGGACAACAAACCCTCATTTTGTGGGAACCAGTCCCACTAGTGGGATTGGCTCCCGCTGGTCCTTCACCTAGCCCACGTCGTTATGTTGCTGGCATAAACTACCCCATACAGTCCACTAGGCCATAACATAACAATTACCAAACATGTATTTTGCAACCCGTCTATTAAAATACCTACATCTATTACGACACGACTTTGACAACACGTCACAATGTTTGCGTGTGCGTTTGGTGATGCCTTTAGTATCATAAAACCTCATTGCACGCATTCACACTCCCTTCACTTTCTTCACGGTAGGCAGCGGTCTAGCAAAAGTCCAAGAACGGTAGTATCGCTTACCACCAGGCATGTTGTTTGCTGGTTTGTCACCAACAACAGAAGACTTCTTTTACGATACATCTTTTTCAATATATATCTGTTCACGCTGATATCGTGACGTATCGTGCGATGTCGGTTAACTCCGCCTAGATTCGGTTTCGATAGCCACGCGCCCGCCATTTTGACATTCTAGTATTGAGACTCTCGCGAAAGTATCATGACGTATCGGTTCCATGGCGCCCGCACAATCTAGTTCCGCTTTAAAGACACGAAATAAGGTACCACGTTGGTCAGCCTAGTGTATATACCGTAATAGTGATCACATATTAAATAGACAATAACTTCAGTCCGCATTCAGCCCAACGTAGCTCGTCGTGAACACCACCTTCAGTTCGGCAAGTCTGCAACTCTACCAAGTCACAGGAAAGACGAGGTAAGGTCTCCTCTTGATTCCCATATTCCCCGAACAAACCCCCATTTTGTGGGAACCAGTCCCACTAGTGGGATTGGCTTCCCGCTGGTCCTTCGGCAAGCCCACGTCGTTATGTTGCTGGCATAAACCACCCCATACAGTCCACTAAGCCACAACAATATCTTTTACGACACGAAAGGAAGATAGTAGAGGACGTTAACTATTGTATTTTACACCGTTATCGCACTCACTTCAGCTGTTCCTTCAGCTTGCTCCATCCAATTACAGCGTCCATCCAGTTTAGGAGTATTTGAGAATGTTTAACCAACTTCAGAATTCTATCGTGTAATTGGTGCTTCTACCAAGTTATCGGTGATGGATGCTAAATATGATGACGATATTTTCAGAAAGATGATGCTGCTGTGCTATGAAGATGGTTCCATCAGGGTTGTGATATCTACAGCTAATTTATATTATAACGATTGGGAAAATAGGACGCAAGGGTAAGTACATTATTCATTAAATTTATAAATCGATTTGCAAAAAAAATCGATTAATTATTTTTAATTAATAGATTATTTTTATAATCGATTATTTACTATTTGTAGTTCTTCTTTAAAGTTTTTCGCCCGACAGGATTGTGATGACCTTTATTTTAGGAAATCTGTCAGTGATATTTATTTTCTATACAATAGAAAACTTTAAATTTAAACAAAAAAGCAAATACTAATAATTAAGTTTAATATAAAAAAACCGATTTTTTAAATCGATTTTTCTTATTTAGATAACCGATTTGTAAAAATCGATTATTACAAAACAATGAACGATTAATATAAAAATCGATTATTTTTTCACATCCCTAGTGAAATCTAAAGTTACAGGCGGCGAAGCGGCAATCCTAACAAGTATTTAATTAGCGCAACCATCACTGTACCGAACCTATTTATTTTCAGTCTATGGTTCAGTCCAGTATGTCCGGAATTACCGGCGGAGTCTATGCCTCACGATGGGGAATCCCGCACAATGTTCAAGAGGAGTCTTCTTCGATATCTGAATTATTACCGCCTACCCTGCCTAGCTTATTATATAGAAAGAGTGAATAGATGCGATTTTAGTCATATCAAGTAAGTTGACATTTGTCAGTTTACTGAGATTTACTTTTTAATGTAAGGCTCCCCAAAGGATATAATGTCACTATTTAGGACAAGGATTTTGTGACGGATTTTATAATTACCCATGGGCTGGGATATGGGTTGGTCACACAAAAGATAAAGACAATTTTAGAAGATAGGGTAGTTTTTCAAAGAAGGGATATTTTTTGAAAGATGGAATGTTTCTTGAAAGTTGGGATATTTTATGAAAGATGGGCAATTTTTTAGCGATGGAATATTTTTTAAAGATGGAATGGTTTTGTTAAAAAAGGCATATTTTTTAAAGATGCAATAGTTTTTTTAAAACATGGGTTTACTATTTTAAAGGGAGAACAGTTTTTTGAAGATGGAATAGCATTTTAAAGATGCGTTAGTTTTTTAAAGATGAGATAGTTTTGCTAAAGATGCGATAGCTTTTTTAAAATATGATATTTTTTGAAAGTTGTGATATTTTTTTCAAGATGGAATAGTCTTTTATAGATAGCATAGCTTTCAAAAGTTTTGTTAATAATGGAATCGCTTTTTAAAGATGGGAAATTTTTTTATGATAAAAAGTATCAAACTCTTTTAAAATAGGATAGTTTTTTTTTATAAATGGGATTGATGTTAAAAGGTAAGATACTTAGGAATTTTAGTGAGTGTCAATCTATTTAAGAAAGTTATTATTGTGTTTGAATTTCAGTGTGTTTCTTGTCGCATCTGTTCCTGGCACTCATCTGGATACAAATTGGGGAATGCTCAGAGTGGGTGCGTTGTTGAGAAAGCACTGTGGTAACTGTCCCAAGGCACCACTTATTGCACAGGCAAGCAGTATAGGCAGCTATGGGGAGGAACCAAAGGTGATTTATTAAGGCATTAGTATCAAGAAATATAATTTTGAATACGTGAAAATTTAAAATTTTTGGAGAGAGTCTATTTGTTCTGAGGATTAAAGCCTGTCCTGTTTAAGTCTACAAATAAGATTTAGAATGTACATATTGCCTATTATGGCAATAGCTTACAAGAACTCTGTTTATGGGTAATGGTTCATCATCATCACCATCTCAGCCCATATACGTCCCACTGTTTGGCTCGGGCCTCCTCCACAATGGAAGGGCAATTAACCCACTATACTACGCTGGTCAGACGTGTTGGTATAGGGTTTTATTTCGAGTTTTCCTTCTCTCGCATAGATGTTATATGCGTTTTATACCCCTTAGTCATCTCGTACGATCACCCACGGGTAAGTTAGGGGGTGGTGAATTGTATTCTTACTCCGTCACCACACGGAAGGATAATGGTTATGGTAATTTAATTACTATTTCATCTGTGTAGCCATTTTTTTTTTGCTGTAATTTTTATAATGTTTTTTTATTGTGCTGTATTTTTTGATATAAAACATCTTTAGGCGAGAGTGAATTGGATCGTTGGCGTGGCGTTACAATGTACAATACATATGACAGAATATGCGAGGGTAAACTTGATTGTTGTCGTGGCGACAAAACGCCACGCTATATATATATGTATGTACATTAGACTGGGCCAAAAAAAATCAACTATTTTTTTTTTGTTATAACGAAAATATTATTTGGGATGACAAAAAAAATGTTGTGAGAATTTGAACCCTTAATATTTATATTAAGAGGTCTATCATCGCAACTTTTGATTTTTTTTCCGGAGTGGGTTTTTGTCTCATAACTCCTAAACCGTCGAGGTAAATGAAATTGACTAAGAAATATTTTTTGAAGTGAATTTAATTGTCTACAAAAAAGACTAATTGAAATTTTTTTGTCAGATGAACCGTTTTCTCATAACCACGCCTTGAAAATTGTTATGATTTCAGAATTTGATTTTTAACTTTAGGCTTTTGTCATTCACTTAAAAATTAGTATCCGGAAAAATTCAATAGAGATTCTTGAAGGGAATTAAATTTCCTAAAAAAAACGCCTCTTAATATTTTTAGCTAAATTCACTCCTTTGAAAGTTAAAAATGAAAACTAATGTGCACATCCATCATGCTATCTCTCTCGCCGCACTGAGCTCGCATACCTATGATGTATACTAATGAAAATAAATGTTTATTGAATAAAAATCATTTTCTGGAAAAAAGTCGTAATATTCTATTAATACTTTATGCCATATTAGTTCCTGTCATAATCTGTTCTTTTATGCATATATACTTGTACAAAATAATTTCGATGTTTCACATCTGCCAGGCGTACTGAGGGACGGCTCCCTTTTTTTAATGTATTATTAATAATCATGGTGCTATTTCAGTTATGGCTGACCGGTGACTTCCTGCGCAACTTCACAAAGTCCAACAACATGCCACAAGCGGTGACAGCACCACCAGAATTGAAGATCATATATCCATCATTAGGTGAGAGACTTTTATGTGTTAGTATCACTCTGTCGATAGTCGCCTGTAGGGATGTGAAAAAATAATCGATTTCTATAATAATCGAATATTTAAAAAAAATCGATTAAAAATCGATTTTTACAATCGATTATTAAAATAATAAAAATCGATTATTAATCGATTTTTTATTATTCGAAATTCGTTCGAAATTAATCGATTATTCACTGCCAGAATTCCTAAAAAAAAAGGTCATCTCGATTGTTTCATACTATATTGGAAAATAAAGCTCACATAACTTAAAAAAAAAGTTCATCATAATCCTGTTGGGAGAACAAAATCGTTTTTTTAAAATCGATTATTTTATAGTAGATTTATTTTAAAGAACAAAAAATCGTTTATTTAAAGAATCGATTATTTTCCCTCCAAGTCACATTCCTAGTCGCCTGTCTACAGTCACACGTCTGTCCGTCCGGTGTAGTATCACACTGAGCTGAAAATTTACAACAGAGTAGTAGCAATATGTTACTGCACTATGTTCAGTGAACGAGAGAGAGACGGAAACAAAACTTTCTGTGGGTGTTTGCGTGTCGCCGCTTATGCATAACATCGCGTCGCTCCGTCTCACTCACACTCTACTACGTATAGTACATATATTCCATCATATGATGCGGCGTTACGTCGCCGGCCTGTTTACGCCACGCCAACGATCGGGTTTAACCTCGCATATTCCATCATATAGCGTGGCGTTGCGTCGCCGCGGCCTGTTTACGTCACGCTATGACGTCAACTATCAGGTTTACCCTCGCCTGTATATGTTTCACATAAAAAAATAGCGTGAGTACTAAGTACGCATGTCAGAAGTGAAACTTCTTTGGTTCCATGTGTTTTTATCAGAAATAAAAAAATAATATTAATAAAATAATAATATTAATAAAATAATAATAATAATTAAAAACAAAAATCTCGATCTTTCTCACTCGCTTGCTTCCTACTCTCGCCCCATGGTTGTGCTTCGTGCTATATTCGCCCTTTCTCACTCTCTCAATCGGTCTCAATCGCTCTCTCCCTCTTCTTCGACGAAAATGCTGCACATCTTTGTGACGCGTTTCATCCGTAAAAATTACCCTCATGCGTGCAACGAAGTTTCACTTCTCAAACTGTTTTAAGGGATGATATCTTTAATTGGGAGGGGTTATTAAAACCAGCTGAGGGTTGAGTCCTTCTAGATCAGTGGTTCTCAAACTTTTTAAATGACGGAACCCTTTTGGGAAGCAAAATACTTGATGGAACCCTACAATAAAACAATTATTTTTATAAGTGTATTCTATATTAATCAGCATAATAAAAGTACAATGTATCAGTTACTAATTATTATTTACTTCACCACTTGGTAAGGACAATAATAGAAAACATTAAAAAAGAAAAAATCTAACTAGTGGGAGGTATGAAACTGTTTTTTATTTTTCATCAATTGCTTGATATCAGGTTTGATGGAAGAAAGTTGGAGTCTCATATCAGCTTCGGCGTCCAGTCTATTGCGATATTTTGTTTTCGTGGCTGCGTAGGTAGAGAATCCTGTTTCGCACAAATATGTAGTTGGGAATGGGAGAAGAATATCCAGAGCCATTTGGCCAAGCATTGCATATTCATCTTGGATTCTGCACCAAAAATCATTAAGAGGCGTCGTTTTGAACAATGACTCCATACTTGTGTCTGATGACATTTCTAAAAGAGATTCATATATCTCATTTGACATGTTTTCAGGCTTTTCCAAGTTGGGTAAAAAAGGATTATGAATCCAGGAGTTCACTTTAATTTTTGTATTGTGTTCTTCGGGAAAATACTTTTCAAAAGATGCGCGCATCGAACTGAGATATTGGACCAATTCTTCAAACACATTATCTTCAAACATTTCTGAGTCGTTTTCGCTAACAAACTCACTGAGTAACGTAAAACTTTCTATTTCTTTCTTACCAATGCAAATGATCCAAAAATCTAATTTTCTTTTAAAAGCAGTTATTTTATTATAGGCCTGAAACACTGTTGTCTGTTTACCTTGCAACGATAAATTTAATTCGTTAAGTTTTTGAAAGATATCCGCCATAAAAGACAATCGGAACAACCAAGTTTTATCATACAAACGGTCCTTCAAATTAAAAGAAGTATCTGCTGAAAGAAACATTTGTAACTCGGCTCTAAGTTCAAATAGCCTTGTTAAAGTTTTTCCCCGAGACAGCCATCGCACTTCTGTATGGAGCAGCAGTGTTTTATGTTTGCTGCCATAATCTTCACACAATAATGAGAACAATCGGGATTGTAGTGGTCGTGATTTGATAAAATTAATTATTTTTACCGCTTCATCCATAACTAATTTTAGATTAGACGGCATTTGCTTCATCGCAAGTGCTTGTCTATGCAGAATACAATGACTGGAACTACAATTAGGCGCTTTATTTTTCATTCGTGACACTGCTCCTGCTGTTTTACCTGTCATCGCCTTGGCCCCATCTGTACAAATGTCAATGCAATTGTTCCAACTGAGATTATGTTCTTCAAAAAATATATTTATTTTATTAAAAATTTCTTCCCCGGTAGTGTTTGTAAGCAGCGATGAACACATAAGCATGTCTTCTTCAAAATAACTTTTATATGGATATCTCACAATAACCAGCAGGATAGCCAAACCAGCGACATCAGTCGACTCGTCCATTTGCAAAGCGAATCGTGTATTTTGTAGACGTGTAACTAGTTCTTGTTTGACGTAGCTTGCCAGATCATGGATTCGTCGTGAAACAGTATCGTTTGATAGCGGAACAGTAGAAAGATGCTTTGCAGATTTTTCATCAAGCATACATTTTGTTATGTCTAATACACATGGTTTTATTAATTTCTCAGCGATAGTGTGCGCTTCACCTGCTTGTGCAATGCGATAGCTAACTAAGTATGATGCCTCCGTGGCCTTTTCGTTGGTAGTTTGTGTTACATGCATCATATTTTTTTGACTTTCTAATAACTGATCTTTTTTGCGAACAAAAAATTCTTTATTCTTGTCTTTAGTCTCGGGGTGTACGGTTTCTAAATGTCGACGCAATTTGGCAGGTGCCATGGAACTATTAGGAAGCAGTTTACTACAGAGCATGCAGAGAGGTGAGCCGTTGGAATCAACAAATCCGAAACTGATATAAGATTCATCATACTTCCTTTTTTTCGTCTTTGAAACCGTCGAGCTTGACGTCGTGGCACTCGTGGCATCATCTTCTGGATCGGTGATTGCTAAATTCTCCGCGCGCATTGCTTTTGAACATTCAGCGTCATTAGAAGATGTTGTTGGAACACGTTTAACACCTTTAAGCCAACGTTCCATTCTTCTTTATTTATAATGTTACAAGTCAGGATAGTGGGGTTTAAATAATGCACAATCGTTACTGCGTATAAGAGACTAAATTTAGAACCTACAGGGAAGAAATGTATAAAACTGAGACAACAGAATACAGCAGGCAGTAAAACAATGAACACTAGTTTCTCGCTAGCGAGCTTGTAAGTAGGTAGTAACTTATCGCTCCGAACGCTAATCATCAACGGACGACGCCAACGCGCGATCGCCGCTTTTATACTTAGTCCTAGACTCGATCTCAAATATTCTCGAAAATACTCGAGTCGGCACCTTTGATAAACAAAAAGCAAAAATAAAAACAGAAATTTAAAAATAGCGTTGTAAACAATATCGACTTTATCCTTTGAAGTTAGAGACGAAAGTCGCTAGTTGACAACTATAGCGTCTAATTCAGAGGCGGCTTTTATCAAAGAGACTGAGCGCTTACAAGTATACTACCCGCTCGTTTTAAGTTTGCCGCTGGCGATAGGTATGAGTGTATGACGTTCGAAATTTTTTATTTAATTGTAACAATAAAAATTGTGTACGTTAGATATTTGGGTAAAACTATGACACATTATAAGTTTTGTTGTCACGTGGGGGAGGGTACGCGCATTCCACAGACCGGCAAACTTAGAGCGAACGCGTTGTACAAGTATAAAATTGTTGAGACCAAACTTATGAGATATTGTACCAGCTAATGTAACACAAGCTTATACAAATACAAATAAATAAATAAATAACATTCATAGCGTTTTGTCTCCGCGCGGCCGCGGAGTCCGCACAGCCGCGGAGCGACCAGAGAGAGGTGTTTTGATTTTTTTATTTCTAAATTCTTGCGGAACCCCGACAGAGGTATCACGGAACCCTAGGGTTCCGCGGAACACACTTAGAGTATAGCTGTTCTAGATCATAGACTGCCACAAAAATAAAGGGTTATAAAAATATGGATCAGCGCCATCTATCGCGAAAATCACGTATATTTATTGGTTTCATTTTTTTTTCACAGAGAACGTTCGTCAATCTCACGACGACTTGCAAGGTGGTGGATGTCTGCCGTACGCTGCTGAAGTCCACGCCAAACAACCCTGGCTTAACAGCTTCCTATAGTAAGTACGATATGGTTACCTATTAAGAATACATTAAGAGATATAATATGCATATAACATTTATGCATGCGAATGAAAACTCCCTATCCCAATGCGTCTGATTGGCGTGGTCAGTAACCCTTTTATTACGGAGGCTAGAGCCCAACAGTGGGATGTATATGAGCCAAAATGATGATGATTGTAACTTTTTGAAGTGAAACTTCTTTGCGCGCATGAGGATAACTTTTTAACGGATGAAACGCGTTACGAAGATGTGCAACGTTTTTGTCGAAGAAGAGGGAGAGAGCGATTGAGACCGATTGAGCGAGAATGAGAAAGGGCGAACATAGCACGAAGCACAGCCATGGGGCGAGAGTAGGAAGCAAGCGAGTGAGAAAGTGAGAGAGATTTTTTCTATTTTTTTTTTGATACTGATAAAAAACACATGGAACCAAAAAAGTTTTACTTCTGACATGCGTACTTAGTACTCACGCTATTTTTTTTTATGTGAAAAAAAAAAAGAAGCGTGAGTAAACCTGATAGTTGACGTCGTAGCGTGACGTAAACAGGCCGCGGCGACGCAACGCCACGCTATATGATGGAATATGCGAGGTTAAATCTGATCGTTGGCGGTCGTATTAATATTTTGTTTACATATTTTTTTAATTCTGATAAAAAGCACATGGAATCAAAAAGCTTCACTTCGGACATGCGTACTTAGTAGTCACGCTATTTTTTAATACGCTTTTATTAGCTTCAGACGTATCTATGTTAGTATGTAACGGAATTTTTGAACATGATTTTGATCCCCTTCAAAACGTCGGATTAACTCGAAATTTGGCATACTTATTAAGGACCAATGACAATTCAATATTTTAAACAGTTTGACCCGTTATCCTTACTAGGATAATCAGGATTAGCGATTTAAGCATATTTTTTAGTTTTTTTGAACTATTATATTTATCAAGGTAATCAGGGGTAATCAGGGAACGTTGTGGTCTGAATGTTGATGTAGTGACAAAGATTGAGAAAGGTATGTTAAGTTGGTTTGGACATGCAGAGAGAATGAATGAAAGGAGATTAACAAGAAGAATATATAAGGCGAATCTGAGCGGCAGTGTTGGAAGGGGAAGACCAAGGCGAACGTTTCACGATCAAATCGGGGACGTCCTTAAGAAAGGCCAGGTTAGAAGTACCCTAAACCGAACAAGATGCATTAAGAGATTAATGAATGTAGAGGAAGCGAAAGTAGTATGTCAAGATCGTAGCAAGTGGAGGGACGTGGTCTCTGCCTACCCCTACGGGAAAAAGGCGTGAATATATGTATGTATTATATTTATTTTCAGTCAATGGCAAGCGAATCACACAGCCCGGAATCGCGCAATGCCTCATATAAAATCATATACCCGCGTTCATAATGGCCAAGCGGCTTATTTTATATTAACATCGGGTAATATAAGCAAATCTGCATGGGGTCAGATCAATAAAAGGAATGGTGCTCTCAGATTGATGAGCTACGAGGCTGGCGTTTTGTTTTTGCCGAAGTTTGTGGTGAGTTGAATTTTTTTTTACAATTTGTAGTAGTTTTTTTTTACTGTATCTAGTAGTTTTTATTTTATTTACTATTTTTAGTTTTAAGAAGAGACTTATTTTCATATGAATTTACATAGATAGAAATGAATTTACAAATATATTTATTCGGCCGCTAAAAACGACAGATTTGGATTTTCATACATTTTTGCCGGCCGCTGCTCGAATGTATTTGGCCAGTACAGCAACTTCGATTTAACTCGAAGAAGGTTGTCAAAATAGTGCTCAAATTTCGAAGCATCTTTGAGAAAGATCGATCCTCGGTGTTATTATAACTCTGTTATTGTAATTTTTGATATTTTTTTTTGCACCGGTGGTCGATCCAATTATACGGGTAGGTTACGGATGTGCGTGCTTACGCCCCTCTGTCGCCCCGGACGGAGTAGGGGGAGCGCGCTGACCGTAACCCACCCCCATAAAAAAGCATGTTTGAGAAAACATGTTTATCTGTAAAGTCGTTTTACGCACGATAAATTTAAATGATAACGCATAAGAAAACATTGGTGACAAAATTGTATACTTCTATGAATTGAATTATTATCACTGAATTATTATTATTTTGTATAATATAAAGATCCTTCTTTGTTACTTAAAAAAAAACTCATTAATTAACTTTTATTTCCACTCGTTAATTCAAATATTTTTTTGAAAAGAGATAGATGCGTCACAAATTGAGCGCTTAGTCCGATCGTGTCTCTCAATCGCTTGTTCCGCTCTCTAGCTTGCACGCTCGGCTCAGGAGGAACGTGACAAAGAGTCATTCATGCTTCTTCGTGCGTGCAGCCGGTGTTCTTCGATTCATCAGACGTTTTCACGCCAAATTAAATGGCGGTAGTTTTAATTTTATTTTATTCCTTTACAGATAAAAAAAGAATTCTTTCCATTGGAGCCTGGAGCTATGAACCGATTGATCATACCATACGATCTACCTCCAGTCAAATATACTCCAGATATGTCAGCGTGGGTCTCCGATTATGATGATTG
This sequence comes from Lymantria dispar, assembly GCA_032191425.1. Classification (NCBI taxonomy): domain Eukaryota; kingdom Metazoa; phylum Arthropoda; class Insecta; order Lepidoptera; family Erebidae; genus Lymantria; species Lymantria dispar. Next base: position 10,767,541 of record CM063471.1, read on the forward strand.
ATGTAATATCAACTTTGTATTGTATTTCTGTTGGATATAAGTTCGCATGGGAGTCCGTGCGTGAGTTCATGCGACAGTCTGTATGAGAGTTCGTACGGGAGTTCATGCGACAGTTCTTATAAAAGTTCGTGCGTGAGTTTATGCGAGATTTCTGACGTGAGTTCATACGAGAGTTCGTTCTTAAGTTCATGCGAGAGTTCGTACTTGAGTTCATGCGAGAATTCATGCTGCAGTTCATGTGAGAGTTCCTGCGTGAGTTCTTGCGAGAATTCATGTGAGAGTTCGTGCGTGAGTTCGTGCGTGAGTTCATACGAGAGTTCGTGTGTGAGTTCGTGCGTGAGTTCATACGAGAGTTCGTGTGTGAGTTCGTGCGTGTGTTCATGCAAGAGTTCGTGGAAGACTTCATAGATACAAGGTATACAATACAATGTATATTGTTAATGTTAAAATTAATTACATATGTTGTAACAAGATAAATAATAAATATATTTTTGAATAAATGTGTTTAATTTCTTTAATACTTATATAGTCATCATCATCTTATCAAATCAAAATCATTTATTCTGCATAGAACCTTGAGGGCACTTACATATTGTCAAATTAATACATCGTTTGAACACATTACAATAATCTACCACCGGATCGGAACGCGGCCACAAGCTGATAAGATCCGGCAAGAAACTCAGCGGGCTGTAATTTTTTTTAACCTTTTATATATAATATTTAACTGTAGAATATATACTACGCACAACATTTGGTATTAGCTTTAGTCTGATGCCCTTCGAAATTATTTACATATAGGTATGAACTTTCAAAATTTAGTAATAAAAAAATTAAAGAAAAAGAAAGACAATATAGCTGGACCAGATCCCACAAGCAGCAACCGATCACGAGTTAACTACTAGAGCAGCTATCACTGCCCTCAACCACATTGGAGGGAAGGGAGCGATTTGCCCCACGTAGCTACCTCAAGCAGAACCTTAGTGAGCATGACCATACCATAAATAAAGATATAACACGAACTACAGCTACTATTATACTATAAAATAAAGTAAGAAATATAGTGGGAATGCTAAATCAGTACTTAAAAAAAAATAAAAAAGATCTCGATCTTTCTCACTCGCTAGCTCCCTACTCTCGCTCCATGGCTGTGCTTCGTGCTATCTTCGCACTTTCTCACTCTCTCTCAATCGCTCTCTCCCTCTTCTTCGACAAACACGCTCCACATCTTCGTGACGCTAAATTGTGTTTTATCCGTAAAAAATTTACCCACATGCGCGCGAAGTTTCACTTCAAAAAAGTCCTGTGAATACATACAACAATTTACCTCCATAACTTACTAGCGTACCCAGCCCGCCTCAACGGGCTAGAATTTGTTTTATTATATTTAAACAATAAACTTACACAATTATATAAATTCATCATAGTAAATAAAAGCTGTATTTGACAGTTCAAAAACAGGAGTGCTCCGATCGTCACCAAACTTTACAGGATTACTCGCCAGGTCAATCTGGAGATTCCCTGAAAGCTTCCTTGAAATCGGTCTAACCGTTTCGGAGCCTATACGGAACATACCACACACTACATACTTTCTCTTTTATATATAGACTAGCAATCCGCCCTCGCTTCGCTTCGGTTATAGGTTATAGTCGTTTTACCCGCGTAGTTCCCGTTTCCGTGGGAATACCGGGATAAAATATAGCCTAGTTTACGTCCTGATATTATAGCTTTCCATTGGTGAAAGAATCTTTGAAATCGGTCCAGCCGTTTTGAAGATTACCCGGAACAAACAGACAGGCAGACAAAAATTTTTTAATTGCTATTTTAGGCATAGGTGTCGTGCAAATAACCGTGTGAGCATGAAAAAAGCCTATTATTTTGACATTACAAACAGACACTCCAATTTTATTTATTGGTATAGATATCTATTACACTATTGCGCTTAAATCTTATCCGAGAATAAGAGAGAAATTGATCAATTATAAGATACTGGTGTTACTATTGTAAATCGAGTTTAGATATTATTTGCATATTATATCACTTAGTCGTCTTTTATAACACCTACGGGCAAGAGAGGTAGGTTCCGAGTGGTAGGACCACGTCGACAGTTATCTGTCTACAGCCGCGGGCCAGTCCGTCCGGGGTAGTACCACACTCTCGCATAAACTCGACGTCTGAGTAGTAGCAATTTGTTACTGAGCTTCGTTTGGTGAGCGAGAGAGTCGGAAGCACAACTTTCTGAAGGTGTTTGCGTGTGGTTTTTGGTGATACCTTTGGTATCACCCAGCCTCAATGCACGCATTCACTCCCTTCACTTTCTTCGCGGTAGGCAGCGGCCTTGTAAAGGTCCATGAGCGGCAGCAATACTTACCATAAGGTGTACCTTTTGCTCGTTTGTCACCGTTTGCAATAAAAAAAAGATAGGGTGATAAACTGTATTCTTAGTCCGTCATCACATGTAAAAACTATATTATTAGCGGGTAAAATACGTAGAATAGTTTTATACCGACGTATTCCCACGTGAATAGAAATTACGCTGATAGGTCGCGGGCAAATTGATGGAGTTAAATTTTTTTCCCGCATTGATAGCTAAATTATCAGCGATTAACATATTTAGACTATTTTAATACCTGTATTCCTATACGAGCGGGGACTACGCGGGTACTATTTACGAAAATTTGCTGGTAAATAATAAATGACGACATTTTAATTGATTAGTTCAAGATTCATCCAATAGATGGCGTTAATAAAAATATTTTTCACCAAACAAAATACAATATTTATTTTATACTCAAAAGCAGCGTACAGCAATAAAACCCTATTCAAATAATCTAATTGAAGGCAAATAAATTATCATTAACATGTGTTTCTATTGGCTAAACGCCAAATTTCTGTGTTAGTTTTTTGGTCGAGATTTTCTAATGCATTAAAAAGTCGATATTATTTGAGTGAAATTTAGTGAGGTTCTGATTTATTGCTACACTAGCGTTAGCCTAATATAAGTTTGATTGCACTGTTGCCTTAGTGGTTAAGATACGGACCTACAGTGCCAGTATCGCGGTTTCAAATCCCACGCAAGACAACACTTTGATCGATTCACAAATAGCTGTTATCTGCCTGTATGTAATGTTGTGTCAATTAATTATATGTTTGTAAAGTCACATCGCAATACAAGCATTATTTCCTTAGTACAGGGTGTTGTCTTTTAAAAATAAATGAAGTTTTATTCTGAACTATCAAATTACTGCAGTTTCACCGGCGATTTTCCAAGACCGCAGAAATACCGAGGTAAAATATAGCCTAAGTTACTATAGTTATATAATTACTTACTATTTTACCTTATATAGCCTTATATAGCTACTTGGTAGTAAAAATCATCATATTGCAACAGGACATTAATAGGATCTTAAAATGGAGCCAAGACAGTAAGCTATACTTCAACGTGGCTAAGTGCTCCGTACTATCGTTTAGCCGAGCAGTAGCCCCTAGTCAGTATCAATATGCCTTGGACGGGTTACCATTAAAGCGCGTCACTGAGGTAAGAGACCTGGGCGTGCAATTCGCGAGCGACCTACAATTTCGGCAACACATTACAGATGTATGCAAGAAAGCGTACCGAAATTTAGGGGTAGTTATTCGCCAGGCCTAACACTTTTACCAACATCGGGGCCTTGAAAGCATTGTATGGAGCACTCGTAAAGAACCACCTTTTTTTTTTATTGCAACCGATGGCAAACGAGCAAACAGTACACCTGATGGTAAGTGTTGTTGCCGCTCATGGACCTCTGCAAGGCCGCTGCCTACCACGAAGAAATTGAAGGGAGAGTGAATGCGTGCATTGAGGCTCGGTGATACCAAGGGCACCACCAAAACCCTCCACATGCAAACATCCTCAGAAAATTGGGCTGCCGGCTCTCTCGCTCACCGAACGAAGCGCAGTAACAAATCGCTACTACTCAGACGTCGATTTTCTGCTCAGTGTGGTACTACCCCGGACGGACCGGCCCGCGGCTGTAGACAGATAACTGTCGACAGTGTAGTCCTACCACTCCACCTGGAGTACAATGCGGTCATTTGGTCTCCACACGAACAAAAATATAAAATAATGTTAGAACACATACAAAATAAGTTCCTTAGGTTTTTATTTATGAAGCAGTATGGTGTGTATCTTGGGTATCCATTGCTGTATCCTTCATTATTTATTCTGGGAATGGTGGGATATAACAGGCTCAAAGTAAGAAGGGAAGTAACTATTGCCACCTACATATTCGGTGTTATGCGCGGTAAGATCCACAATCCGGGTATCTTGTCGGAGGTTCAGCTGTGCGTTCCGGACGAATACATAGGTCGCCGCCGGCGGCTGCCGCTGCTAGCGGTGCCCCGCGCGCGCACCAAGCTCCTGCAGTGCACACCGCTCGTGCGGGCGCTGCATGTATTTAACACACTCTCCCACCGAATAGATTTGTGCTCGTGTTCACTGAACGTATTCACAAAGGCCGCTTACTTCCTCTTTAGCTTAGAGTGACTTGTTTATTTTTTTATTTTTTTTCTCTTTTTCTTTTAGATAGTGAGAACATAACACTAGGTATAATATAGTTGACTACTCTGTCACATTGGGCTTGTTGTCTCTAATCATAGATATAAGTTAAATAAATAAAATATTATCAAAATAGATATAGATTAGAATAGAAAGACAAAAAAAAATGTTCGCAAGATGCGCGCTGATCTTTACCGCTATGATTCGCTCTGCGAGCTGGCAGCCTGGCGGAGGTATCCCGGTGGGGTATCATGGCTCATTGGGCAGTCCGGTTAGAAAAGCCACGATTCATTGTTTGGACCGTCGAAGCCTTCCGGCCTGTGCTGATGGCCCGTGGTGAACCCAATCACTCCGGTTAGGTTGGCACCACCTCTTCTTCTGACTGATGCAGATCTTAAGGGAGCCTAGTTTCGGGCAATACCTGCACAAGGTTGTGAGGAGGAAGAGGACACCATTTTGCCACTATTGCGATGGCAACCATGACACGGTGCAGTATACAGTCGAGGTGTGTAGGATGTGCCTCATGGACAGAGCGGCGAGTGGGATGTATTTAGACCATAGCTTAACAAAACAAAAGAAATGTGGTGTCGTGGGACACCAGGTAGGAACGAAGTTCCTTCGGCTAATGTAGAATCGACACAATTTGCAAAAAAAATCAAAATTCAGGGCTCTTTTAGTTGGTATCCTTGTTCCGAACATTGTTAGTTTCTAATTATAAAATTTATTGTGACTAAACTATTGGGTGTAGGCTCTTGAAATTTAGGTTTTTTAGTATTAAATCGGTTCTACTGGAAATTCTATGAGGTTTGTCAAAAAGCCGGAGTTCCTGCGGTCAAAGATGACTGATTTATGGCAGTTTGGGGTTTGAACGATGTTTCACATCAAAAGAAGGGGGGGAGGGAAGTTTCTAATGGGGGGGTAGGAGTAGTCCGGGCGGCAATGTAGGATACAAGGGGGATTAAAATTTCTATCAAAAATGGTCTAGCACTTATAGTTTTTGAGATACGGCGGTCAAAACAATTGTAGGTTGAACGATGTTTCACATCAAAAGAAGGGGGGGGGGAAGTTTCTAATGGGGGGTAGGGGTAGTCCGGGCGGTAATGTAGAGTGCAAGGGGGGTCAAAATTTCTATCAAAAATGGTCTAGCACTTATAGTTTTTGAGATACGGCGGTCAAAACAATTGTAGGTTGAACGATGTTTCACATCAAAAGAAGGGGGGGGAGGGAAGTTTCTAATGGGGGGGGTAGGAGTAGTCCGGGCGGCAATGTAGGATACAAGGGGGATCAAAATTTCTATCAAAAATGGTCTAGCACTTATAGTTTTTGAGATACGGCGGTCAAAACAATTGTAGGTTGAACGATGTTTCACATCAAAAGAAGGGGGGGGGGGGAGTTTCTAATGGGGGGTAGGGGTAGTCCGGGTGGTAATGTAGAGTGCAAGGGGGTCAAAATTTCTATCAAAAATGGTCTAGCACTTATAGTTTTTGAGATACGGCGGTCAAAACAATTGTAGGTTGAACGATGTTTCACATCAAAATACTATCACATTTTTCTTCGTACTTCGTCTCATTTAACGGTTTTATTCCACGCACTTTTTCTTACGGCTCATTTTCTTACGGTTTTACTATCACATTTTTTTCAGTTCGGTCGCGCAGCAAAATCCCTATCTCCTCCAAGCCTGTCGTAAGGAACTTCGTTCCAAAAGCCCTCGTGCAAATAACCGTGTGAACTTAAAATAAATCTACTATTTTGACATCACAAACAGTTTGTATAGTGCTTAATGTTTCATATTAAATAAGTTTGATTGTATTTTATGTAATGTGCTACGGAGGAAATAAAATAATAAGGTTACAAATAGATAATAATAAATAACAGAGAATTATTGGAAATAAAAAAGTATAAATTTTTCTTTTAACAAGGTTTTTTTCTTAATTTTGATTTAACCAAGTAGTTATTTACGATTACAAATAAAAAAAATTGTTTTCTTTTTTGGAGTGGGTTGTGGTCGGCGCGCTCCTCCTCCTGTGGATGACGCTCGAGCCCAATAATGGGACGTATATGAGCAGTAATAATGATGATTTGAAAATATAAAAAGTCTTGTCCTTAGGGGTCAAATGGTTGCTGAACTTTTTAGGTTATCTCATAGTTAAATATAAGTCTCGAAATTCGCGTGTCTACAATCTTGAATTTATCATTCAATATTTCAGTAAACTAGTTAAGATAACTATGTTGTATGGTCTGCATCAGAGTTTCTCAAGTAGAGACCATCAGAGTCCTGTTTCTATTCGTTTTAAGGGGGTCATGTCATCAACAGCTCATATACGTTCCACTGTTAGGCTCCAGCCTCCTTCACAATAGGAGGGTAATTGACCTTCCTATTCCATGCTGGTCAGATAGCTTGGTTTGTTTTGAGTTTTCTTTCTCTTGCATAGATGTTATATGCATATTATATCCCTTAGTCGTCTTTTACGACATCCATGTGCAAGATAGGGAGTGGTGAATTGTATTCTTACTCCACACGGATAACGGTGGTCATGTATTGTCTCCCAATGACGCACCATTGAGCGTAATACTGATAAACGCATTTATTGCGCCAAAAGTATGATTATTTTAAGATATAGAATTTTTCACTTCAAAAATTAATAAACGTGGATCATGGCCAATACCTAATTTATAACTAACTAGCTGACTCAACGGACGTTGTTCTATTCAAATAACCGCCACCTACTGGGTCCGATTGTAAATCTAAACCATTCTCGAAGCCCCTTGAACACACACAAAAAATTTCATCAACATTGGTCTTATTTTTTTTTTTTTGGGGTGGGCTGCGGTCTGCGCGCCTCCGATGTATATATTAAGAAATAAGCACTTAAACTTGATAACTAGACAGAGGGATTTAATAAAATTTCATTACTGTTAATGATAAATAATGTTTGGCTCTATGTAAATTTATTAAAATTAAGTTTATAAAGAATCAAAATTTAATTTAGCGGCTCATGCGTTTTGGCGTTGTTGTGAACCTCACGACGTCTGCTACATATAGACGCTGTATCCCAACTGACCCCATTCGATCCATTAAGAGCTGATAGCAAAGCGTTGTGTGACCATCCTGTGCCCGGCGGGAGCAGTTAAATATTGTCAATTTTAACATTTTAAGTTTTATTAATCCACTAGCAATCCGCCCTCGCTTCGCTTCGGTTATAGGTTATAGTGGTTTTACCCGCGTAGTTCCCGTGGGAATACCAGGATAAAATATAGCCTAGTTTACGCCCTGATATTATAGCTTTCCATTGGTGAAAGAATTTTTGAAATCGGTCCAGCCGTTTTGAAGATTACCCGGAACAAACAGACAGACAGACAGATAGACAGACAGACAGACAAAAAAATTTTAATTGGTATTTTAGGCATAGGTGTCGTGCAAATAACCATGTGAGCATGAAAAAAGCCTATTATTTTGACATTACAAACAGATATTCCAATTTTATTTATTGGTATAGATTATACTGCTACCGGATCAGAATGTCACCACCATGGAGAAGACCAGAAAGACCACCAGAATGAACCAGAAAGTTTGTGCATTATTTTGATGTGAAACATCTATAGGCGAGGGTTAACCTGATCGTTGACGTGGCCTTAATGTCACGCTTTGATGTGTACATACATTAGTGTAACGAAACCATAAGCTGTTTTAGAATTTTGTACAACGCCCTCTAGTGAGTTCAAAATAAATTATGAACCTAAATACATACCTATAGTGTATACTAATGAAAATATATGTTTATTGAACAAAAATCATCATATTCTGGAAAAAAAACTAAATCTGGTAAAAAATCGATGTTTCACATCTGCCAGGCGTCCTGAGTTCCACCTACCTTTTTATTTTACTGACTTTTATTATATAAACTTATGTATGTTAAGTATTATTTTTTTTTTCAAATATGATGCAAAAGATTATCGTTGGACAGGATTTCAAAAACGGCAAGCTACGAGTCAAGCCCTACAGCCCTCAACCACATAAAAAGAAACGAGAGACAACCTTGATGGGGGGCATTTAAATTGCAAGTTTGAGAAACGATGACTACAACAGACTACATCTGTTTTCTATCACCCAAATGACTATCAGCTATCACATAAAAAAGCCATACACATCTTGTCGAAGCGAATTTACAATCAACGCCGTTTTTAAAAATAAAACAAACATGTGTTACTCGCGATGTTTTCTTTTAACGTAATACCTAGACAAATAAGATTGTCTAATACTCATTCCCGTGTACTGATTTCTATGTGGTGACGGAGTAAGAATACGATTCGTCATCGTCACCCCCTATCTTGCACATGGATGTCGTAAAAGACGACTCATCATCATCATCTTGCTCTTATCCCAATTACTTGGGGTCGACGCAATATGTCATCTGTTTTGACATATTGCAAAAAGTTTCGGCAATGACTTTTATGACCGGCCGCCTGCCTAACGTCAACCCTCCTTGGGAATGTAATCGTTGACCCAAATGGTACCAGATGGAGTCGGTCCGGGTCAATCAAAGGCTCTTAGTCGTCTTTTACGACACCCACGAGCAAAGCAAGGGTTGGTAGTATTCGAAGCCGCTACCACACAGCAGTCGTAAAAGACGACTAAGGGATATAATATGAATATAACATCTGTGCAAGAGAAGAAAATCTCGTAATGAAACCCTATATCAACACGTCTGATCATCATGGTATAGTAGGACAATTGCCTTCCTATTATGGAGGTGGTTCAAGCCCAAAAGTGGGATGCTGCACGTCATGCCGCCCTAGCCGAGGCCGCGGGTGACGAGACCGAGGAGTTAGGCTAAGAAAGAACTCACGGAGCGATTTTGTACCGTGCCCGCTGCGGTAGTGGAATAGCGGTTTATTTCTAAACTCACGAGACCGATTATTTGCGCGGTTACGCAGCCGCCGCGGTTTAGATTATCGCCCGCATACAAGACTGTGTCCTAAAAGAGAACCCACTGGTTCCACTATAATTTTATTTGTTCCCAAATTAGAGCAATTTTTTTTTTGTTTGTGTACAGCTGTTGGCCGCAGATGGCCTTGACAGCTTAACGCGGACTATGGGTGAGCGCTGAGGGCTCTCAAACCCGGAGAAAAGTATGCTAAGCGACATCGCCCAAGGGCTCCCCCTGTGGGGAACGGACCTCGACTTGGGGCGTCGCTGGAGGCAAAGTGGGTGTGCCCACGTTTTTAGTCGTGACTTTTGCGCGGCGCGGTTTCGCACCTCGACGGCGAGGGCGGAACCGCGGATATTTATTTGTTAAGGCCTCGCGGGCCGTGTAGGCTCTTTGTTGAGCGAGTTTGATATTGTCGTCCTCTTCATCGAGGACGTGACGAGGACGTCGGATGGAAAATTAGAGCAAATAACATCAATTAATGTTTAACTGGTTTCTCATAGAGCGCGCGACCGCGGCGGCGGCGCGGGAGGCGCGGCGATCAGTCGACTCGGTTTGATAGGGCATTTGTTAATTTTTTTTCTATTCGTTAATTCGTTTTCTGTCCCTCGCGCGATTTAATGTTTTCTTGCTTTTGTTGACTGTTTACGTAATTAAAAATAATAGTTATTAATTATGAGTATACCTGAGACGTATAAAAACGTATTTATTTTTTTTAAGTTAATTTATCGGGTAATTACTAATTAGAATCAGACTTTATTAGAAAAAAAAAAGTATTTTTTGTATATGATTTTATTATTACTTTTTGTTATTTAGTATGCTGATTTATTCATAATAATAAAAGAGTATTGTCATTACCTACGTGTTTATAAGTCAATAAACCTATAAGTCTCCTTTCTGTAACCAAATACCGAGCACACTGCTGTAACTCAGAATCTCGACTCATTCGTAATGCAAACCGATCCACCAAAAAAAAAACTCTAGCTCGAATAATGTGTCCTAAAAGAGAACCCACTGGTTCCACTATAATTTTTTTGTTCCCAAATTAGAGCAAATAACATGAATTAATGTTTCACTGGTTTTAGTACGATGAGTTGCCTCAGTAATTAGCTGACACAGACTAAGGCAGGATTAGAAAGTTTTTAATTCTAAGGATTTTGGATCATTTTTATGAAACAAATTTATATTGAAATCACCCAGTAACACCAAATTATCATAATTAGAGAATGAACTAATTGAGTTCGATATAGCGTCCAGAAATAACTCTATATTCATCCAGGGCGAGCGATATGCTGTGCCAATCACCAGTTTCTTTCCGTTAAGAGTCATGGTAAGCCACATTTGTTCGACAGAGAAGTGTAGGGGATCTTTTGGGTGTGGCAATGTGCGTAGGTTTATATTTCGCTTAAAATAGAAACCGACCCCTCCCCCTCGCGAACGCACCTCACGTGACTTTGGAATATGCCGTAAACGGTAACCTGACAAAGCTGGCGCACGGCCTTCCTCGCCTACTTTAAGCCAGGTTTCATTTATTGCAAGTATGTCAATGTCATTCCTTAACACCGCAGCAATAAAGTTTTCATGGTTAGAACCAAGGGAGCCTGCATTGAACAAACCAATTTTTAGGCCATTAATAACCAGGTGCTAAATAATAACGAAAATGAATTCAAACAATGCAATGACACTGATTCAGAAGTTCACTGGTCGCGATAATTGGGCAACTTGGAGTTTTGCCGCGAAAGCTTACCTCGAGCATGAAGATCTTTGGGAGATTGTTGAAAATGGACCTACTGACAAAATAAAGGACAAAAAGGCCAAGTCTAAGCTCATACTAATATTGCATCAAACTTCTAACCCTTACACTCCACAACAAAACGGTTTAAGTGAATGGATGAATCGCACGTTAATTGAACGAGTTAAATGTATGTTGTTTAATACTGGTTTACAGAAAGAATTTTGGGCTGAAGCTGTAGCCATTGCTGCACACATTATAAACAGCTCACCTACACAAACTCTCTCAAATATTACACCTGAAGAAGCCTGATCAGGAACAAAACCTGATTTAAGTTACATGAAGATTTTTGGTTGTAAAGCCATGGTGCATACACCGAAAGAAAAAGGCAAAAATTGGATTCAAAATCAAGTGAGTTAATAATTGTTAGATATTCTGAGACTACTAAAGGTTATAGGTTTATTGAACCTAAAAGTAAAATGAGTAGAGATGTGGTATTTCTGGAAGGAAGTACAAAGAGAAATATAGTCCCCACTGCTGAACCTGAAATTAAAAAGGATATTATTATGAATAATAAAATGGAAAACAAAATAAACTTACCTTTATCTGAACTGCAGCCTGAAGCGACACCTAAAAGTGAAGCAATTAGTAATTCAGACTCAGAGTCAGGATCATACTATGATGATCCTAACGATGATACATACTTACCAGATGAAAGTATTGATACACCTGAAAAATCTCAGTTATATCTTAGACCACAGCGGCGAAAAGAACTTTATGACCACACTTCAACTACTTACCTTTGTATGAATACCGAATTATTGCCAAGTTTACTTTACAGTGATACGCTAAACGTTGATGAAGCATTAAAAAGTGAACAAGCACACTTATGGCAACAAGCAATGCGTGAGGAGTATGATTCGCTGATTGAAAATAATACATGGTCACTGGTTGATAAACCAATAGGTAAGAAAATTATACCTTGTAAATGGGTGTACAAATCAAAATTAGATGAGAATGGAAAAGCTATACGCCAAAAGGCAAGACTTGTCATTAAAGGTTATCAACAAAAGAAAGGAACAGATTATGATGAAATTTACGCACCCGTTGTTCGATATTCTTCAATTAGATATCTAGTTGGACTAGCTGCAAAATATAACCTAAAAATACACCAAATGGATGCCGTATCAGCATTTCTGCAGGGTGACATCAGAGAGCAAGTATGTCGTTTGAATCGCTCAATATATGGCCTTAAACAGGCAAGCCGACAATGGAATAGAAAGCTAAATAATGCTTTGTTGGATATTGGGCCATCCCGTTCAAATGTAGATCCTTGTATTTATTACAAAATATTAAGCAAAGAAGATATTTTGTTCATTACTATACAGTAATGACAACATATACATGTTGTTGATTCTTTAACCTGTTTCTTTAACAATAAAACTACAATGGATAATATAAAACATAAACTACAAAATAAATTTCAGATGAAAGATTTAGGAAGAGTGAAACAGTGTGTTGGCTTTAGAATTATACAAAAGGAAAAGGAAATTTCATTGGATCAGTCAATATATATTGAGAAAATTCTTAATCGTTTTAAAATGTAAGATTGTAAGCCTGTTTATACACCTTGTGAAGCAAATACTCAGTTAAAGAAGGCTGAACATGAAGGTGAAGTACTTATAAATATTCCATATCATGAGGCTGTCGGATGTCTACTATATTTATCACAAGGCACAAGACCCGACATAGCTTATATAGTAAACACTTTAAGTAAGTACAATAACACGCCAACAGCTAAACACTGGAGTGCATTAAAGAGAGTTTTAAGGTATTTAAAAGCTACAATGAATTACAAATTATCATTCAAAAAGGATGACAGTGAAATAGTTGGCTATAGTGATGCTGATTGGGGAAGTCAACCTGATGATAGAAGATCCTGCACAGGATATATTTTTCTTTTTCAGGGAGGCACTATAAGTTGGGGCTCTAAGAAACAACAAACAGTTGCCTTATCTAGCACCGAGGCTGAATTTATGTCTCTGGCTGCATCTGTACAAGAAGCTATGTGGTTAAAACAACTGCAACAAGAGTTTTGGCCTGAATTCAAAAATAAGCCTATTTATATATATATATATATTGTGATAATCAAAGTTGTATCAGTCTTTCAGGTAACGAAAGTTATCAAGCGCGAAGCAAACATATTGACATACGTTACCTATTCATCAGTGAGAAGATCACAGCAAATCAAATCATTGTGAAATTTATGAAGTCAGAAAATATGGTGGCTGATGTTTTCACCAAGGGATTACATCGTCCTAAACGTGAAGTATTTACGCATGCAATGGGTTTGCGTCCAGGAGAGGATGTTGAGATATAGTTGAACGCCAACCCTATTTGCTATACGCAACACTACTTTTATGTTGTCTGTGGTTTTCTTCCTTCTTACCTTGTTAATTCTTGTAATGAGTTTGTATGCATGTATATATGTTTTGCGCGCATATTGGTGTGCATGCGTTTGTCTATGTGTATATGTGTGTGTGAGTGAGTGTTTTCGGTGTATATACCTATATATGAACGCTATTTGGGCATGTTACAAATAATTAGAAATAATAAGTAAATAAAATAAAAATTGTACTTAGTATGTTTAAGTCTGGAAGCATATTGTATGTAGACTACATACACAATACATATTGTAGTACAGTCTGCATGCAATATTCTATTCTATGCTATACGTTGTAATGAACCGTACTCATTCTAAAGGTTTTACCTGAAAATGAGGTGGGACCTTTTTCGGTAGCTTGTGTATGAATTTGTAAGAATTTTGATTACCTTATTTTTTTTGGAAACCGAAATAAATGTTTTTCTTTCTTTCTTCTTTTCTTTCTTTCTAATGGCGCACCGTACATTTTGTAATGGAAATAAATCCAAATATATTTAAAGAAGTTATCAACTCTGTTTTTATTTCTTCATTTGGCCTTTGGCCTTTGCCCTTGGCTCATTGGCCTTAGGCCTTTGCCTTTTGGCCTTCGCCCTTTGGCCATTGGCCCTTGGCCATTGGACTTTGTACTTTGGACTTTGGCCTTTGGCTTTTGCCCTTTAGCCTATGACCATTGGCCTTTGCCCTTTGGTCATTGGCCATTGGCCTTTGACCTTCGACCGTTGGCCATTGGCCTTTACCCTTTGGCCTTTAGCCATTGGCCATCGGCCATTGGTATTGGCCTCTGGCCTTTGGCCTTTGGCCTTTGGTCTTTGGCCTCAGGCCTTTGGCCTTTGCCCTTTGACCATTGGATTTTGCCCTTTGCTCTATGACCTTTGGCCTTTGCCCTTTGTCCTTTGGCCTTTGACTTTTCCCTTTGGCCTTTGCCCTTTGGCCATTGGCCACTGGCCTTTGGCCATTGGACTTTGGCATTTGGCCTTTGGCCTTTGGCCTTCGTTCTTCGTCCTTCATCCTTCGCCCTACGCCTTTCGCCCTTCGCCCTTTGACCTTTGGCGTCCGCCCTTTCGTGACCTTTTGTGCCTGATGACGCCTTAGTCGAAGTCGCGGGTGGATGGACCGGAGATTAGTCATCACTGTAGACATCACTGAAATATTGCCGAGGCATCAAAGGCGACGGTATCCGAAAAGGTAATCCGCTGGGCCGGTCCCGGATGTCAAGGAATCGGTAGCAGTGGTTAGCCCAACGGCAACGGGGAGGGAATACGGTCGGTTATGAGGTCGCACGCCATTCATTCGTCGCCCCGAACGGATTGGGTGCGGTGTGCCTTCCAAAAAAACGGCGGCAAAATCGATATTGCACGCGGGCGCTGAAACAGCTAGCGGCGGGCCTGCATGGGAACTTAATAAATCAACACGCCATCATAAAATTAAAATACATTTATAAAATCTCATTATATTCGTTCTAAAATATTGCATGTTCAAGGTATCCATAGACTAAAATAAACTATTTTTATTGGTGCGCCATTTTTTATTATGACTTCAACTATTTTTATTGGCGTTCTATTGTTTAAATAGACTTTTTTATTTTATTATCTGTGGCTTAGACGGTAATGGCGCCTGAAGATGATTTCATGTCAAAAATTACTATTTTTGAAGTAGGTCTGTTGATATTTTTTTTAATTTTGTTTATCGATTTATCGATATTTTTAAATAATAATATATCAATATCGGAGTTCGATATATCGAAAAAAGTATCCTTATTTCGATATATTGATATTTTTTCCCCCATGAACACTTTTTAACATCGTTCGCGGGGTTTCCGTGATGAGCTTTTTTTAGCTAAATTCTAGGAGTAAGTGATAACTTATCATGAATCTGATGCCAACATTTTTACAGTAGATTAAGTTAGTAGTTAGTAAATTAACAAATTTATCGAAAAAAATATTGACCCTCAATATTTACTTTTTAGTATCGAACTATCTATATATCGTTCAAAAAAAATATCAGTGATAAGTAATTTTAAATAATAATATCGGTATTTCGATATTTTATCAACAGCCAGCTAGCAAAAATCACAACTTTTTGAAGTAATAATTTTCATGTTACAGCTTTGAAAGTTAGATTCGCAAACTTATTGTGTTACGAAAATAGTCGAGGATAAATGAGGATTAGGAACATTGCATCGCTTGATATTGCATTTTTATTTCGAGGAAAAGCTTTAATATATTAATGTGACTGTAGAGAAATAAAAATAAACCTAGAACCTTAGAATAATGACGTATAGAAGGTAAGTCCGCGCACAAAAAATGAAGCATTTCAATTGAAGCCTAATGGAGCTTACGCCGGAACTGTTCCGTAATGTCGCAACGCAACTCTTAAAAAATAAATAAGTAATTATGACGCTTTGTGCATTCAAACGGTGTCAAAAATAACACAAGTATTTGTATATAAATAAGAAAAGTATTTCGACGATTTATGTTAATAAAAACAAAATTTGTTTTCATAATTTGTATAGTGGTGTGCGTGTGTGTAATCGCTTGCACGGATGTAGTATTGCTTCATATTTTTGATGGCTTACGTATGGACACTATCCTTCTATACGTTATTTTTCTAAGCCTAGAGCCTTGCTTGTCTATTTTCTTTGTCTATTCTGACTAAATAGTGATCTGTCTGGCCCATTATTTTAACCTACCAAGACTCTAAAATAGGATAAAATAGGATAAAGACTGATCTGCAATTAACACATTCTGGCGGTTTTTACTCCCCCGGGAATAGAAAGGGCTGTAGGTATCTATATTTGTTTACTGGGCATTTATCCAAAATTGTTATCATAATTTATTTGTTCAGAACTAGCAATCCGCCCTTGCTTTGCTTCGGTTTCAGTCGTCTTTCCTGCGTAGTTCCCGTTCTCGTAGGAATACCGGGATAAAATATAGCCTAGTTTACTCCCTAATATTATAGCTTTCCATTGGTGAAAGAATTTTTGAAATCGGTCCAGCCGTTTTGAAGATTACCCGGAACAAACAGACAGACAGACTAAAAAAATTTAAAGTGATTTCTAGGCATGTGTATAGTGCAAATAACCATGTGAGCATGAAAAAATCTTATTATTTTGACATTACAAACAGACACTCCAATTTTATTTATTGGTATAGATGTATTCAAGAAAATTGTTGAAAATTATACTTTTGTAGTAGCTGAATCAACTTCCCGTTCACAAAAAGCGCTGATAAATGTGTCAATGACTATCGAATTTTTTATATGACAAACCGACATTGTAAGTTTGTCAAAATGTCAAAAAAATACAATTTGTTGCGTAAAAAGGACTTAATATCATTCGACGTATAGAAATATTAATCTTATATCTTTAAACGAGCAATTCTTGTATATATATATATATAGATATAAATAGATATATATACAAAACTATAAATATTTTGTAATGCAAATGGCCCAAACTGGATCACTCAATACTGAGGGTACCAGGCGGCCAAGTACCGCTTTAAAGTTCGGGAGAACCCACTTTACCAGAAACCCCTCGAGCCAAGGCCTGTATCCCACAAGAGGTTCAGAACAAAATGAAACCAAACTTTATCTGGTTGAGAGCCTTCAGTGCTCAACAATCTGGGTAAAATTGTCATAGCCCTATTTAGCAAACAACTAAGTTACACAAAAAAAAAAGAATTAAAGTAAGTTCTTTTTCTTATTAGCTATCATCCTATTAAGAAGTTACAGCCAGTTTAAGTAGATACAATCTCTGTAAAAAAATCTCTGTAAATTTTGCTCTTACAATCGCGATATTTCGGCACTGGTGATTCTTAGAGAAAAAATTATTAAGACTATTTTTGTAGAGAATTTTCAGATCTACTTACAACTTCATCTTAAGTAAATTTTTCGATAAAACTTACCGTTTTCGAGAATAATCCAAAAAAAAACTCAAATTTTAACCTCCGAATAACTTTGGTAGCACACATGGGATCGATGGGGACTTTTGAAGTTTTCTTTCTGATGGTGAACTCTAGCTTCCCACAAAAATTTGGCTCAGTCGGCATTTTTGTTATTTAAAATATCTAAAATGATCGGACTATAGCTTCTTGGACGTGAAATATCTTAGTTCGCTCGTGACAATGAACGCTATAAAGTGTTTGAAACGTTAGGCAATCAAAAATCAAATGCAAACACAATAAATTGCGTAAATATAATTTTATTCATAACTAGCAACTCGCCCTCGCTTCGCTTCGGTTATAGGTTATAGTCGTTTTACCCGCGTAGTGCCCGTTCCCGTGGGAATACCGGGATAAAATATAGCCTAGTTTACGTCCTGATATTATAGCTTTCCATTGGTGAAAGAATTTTTGAAACGGTCCAGCCGTTTTGAAGATTACCCGGAACAAACAGACAGACAAAAATGTTTTAATTGCTATTTTAGGCATAGGTGTCGTGCAAATAACCGTGTGAGCATGAAAAAAGCCTATTATTTTGACATTACAAACAGACACTCCAATTTTATTTATTGGTATAGATGTGTAATTTTCGCGTAAACAGTGAATCATTATTTAAAAGTTTAAAATCCTTACAGTGAATATCCGAACAAGTATTTGGCGGCCATTTTCTTTACTATAAACAGCTGTTATTGTAAACTTTAAGACATTTTAATAGCGGGAACGTACGATTATTATAGACACAATGTTTTAGGTCCGAACTGAACCATAAATATTGGTTTTAAACGTTTATTGGAAATCTAATAACGTCCAGTCCATCATTATTTTGTAGAAAAATCTTTTTTAAGAATATCGTGAGAAGTTGACGTGTGACGGAGTAAGAAGAACAATTCACCGCTCCATATCTTGCACGTGAATGTTGTGAAAGATGACTAAGGGCTTAGAATAATAACGTATAGAAGGTAAGTCCGTGCACAAAAAATGAAGCATTTAAATTGGAGCCTAATGGAGCTTACGTTGGAATCGATTCGTAGTGTACAAGATCACTGTACTGCACGTACGTACGCAACTCTTAAAAAATAAATAGGTAATTATGACGGTTTGTGCATTCAAATGGTGTCATAACACATTTGAAAAACAAAAAGGTTTTTAACATTACTTTTAAAAGTACTTCGACGATTTATGTTCATAAAAACAAATTTGATTTCATAATTTGTACGTGTGGACGTGTGTAATCGCCTGCGTTCGTGTAGTATTTTTGGCTTCATCTTTTAATCGCTTTAAGTATTGACAATATCCTTCTATACGTTATTATTTTAAGACTATACTCGTTCCAACCATTTATTTTACTTTTGGCAGGTCGAATTCTGATCAATTAGTGTTGTACCAATGTATTACGGATACTATGTTTTGTAATAATCGATTTTAGTCAGGAAGAACTTTTAATCGATTTAACACGGATATTTTATTTTTGCTTAAATACATATTTCATATTATTTAAAAACTTCACTTCTGTAAATATATTTGTTATTTGGGCACATTAATTTTTGCATACCCACTAATTCAGTCCTCCCAAAATATTTTACTTTGTACTTTGCAAAATAAAAAATAACTACTTTATGAAGCATTTTTCCATTAAGCGGGGTCCGCTGCTCCAAACTTTACTTAGAGACAATGGCGCCCTCGTCTGCGGTAGTAAATCACTAATTTTCTCATCCAGCCTACCCCTTTTTTTTAAGCCGAATTGGCAACACTGAACGGCGCGCCGGCGACGCCATTTTGTTGTGTTGTCTGTCACTCGCAACAAGACTCCCGTGCTAGTCACATTTCTGTTCGCTGAGTGCTCTTTCATATTTTTCATACGCTGTGTTGAGTATTTATATTCCACCGTATTGATTTCATTGTTCTTACTTTGATTGAGTTGAGCGTATCGTTCCTCCCAGTAAGATTTTACTTGCAAAATGCCGAAAGGTATGGTGCTTAAAGGACAATCCAGAGAGTTAGTGCTGCGGCTTCGTGAATTTTTTGAAAAGGAAAGCCGCAATGGCGGATTCCTTATACCAGTAACCCAAGTTAGAGACCGTGTTGCAGCAGCATTAGGTATTAGTGCTCCAACGGTGGCGAAAATCACTAAAGAAGCCTATGGTAGTAGTGATATTGAACAGAACAAGCTATCTACGCCTAAGAAAAAACGTCAGCCCCGTAAAGTGACAGCAATTGACAGTTTTGATACTGATGCTATTCGTCGTCATATATACAATTATTACACAAGCAAAGAGATTCCTACTTTGAAAAAATTAGTAGCGTCTCTACGAAATTGTGGCTTGTTTCGTGGTCAAAAATCTTCTTTTTCAAAGGTGCTGCACCAAATCGGGTTCTTGTATAAGAAATCCGACAAAAGAAAAATTTTAATGGAACGTCGTGATATAGCCTTGTCTCGCTGTGAATTTTTAAGACAAGCGAAGAAAATAGAAGACTGGTCGAATGTCGTTTTCACAGATGAAACTTGGCTCAATGCCAATCATTCCATACCAAAAGGTTGGACTGACGATACTGCTGCCTCTACTTCTGCAGTGCCAATGGGGAAAGGTGAACGCCTCATCATTTGCCATGCGGGAACTACAAAGGGATTCGTACCAGACGCTCTGTTAGCGTTCAAATAAAAAAAAACAGGAGACTATCATGAGGAGATGAATGCGGACGTGTATGAAAAGTGGTTCAAAGAAATGCTTACATCACTTGAAGAGCCATCAACAATATTTATTGATAATGCACCCTATCACTCTCGCCAAATTAATAAAATGCCAACACAGGCCAACAAAAAACACGAGATTATAAACAGGCTTCGTGATAATGGGGAAGATGTGGACGAATCCCTACTAAAAGTAGAATTACTTAAAATATTAAAAAGTAAAAAGCAGCCAAAACGATATGTCATCGACGAAATGGCAGCAGAATATGGGCATGTTGTAATCAGAATTCCTCCGTACCACTGTCAATATAATCCAATTGAAATGATCTGGGCACAAGTCAAAGGACACGCCGCAAGAAACAATACAACTCCTCCTTTCACAGCAAATAAAATGCTTGAACTTTTAAAAAACGCATGTGCTAGTGTGACGCCTGAAAACTGGGCGAGTGTCGTCAACAAGACAAAAAATATAATATTCTCTGATTGGGATCGGGAAATTGAATTTGACAACATACCTACACAAGAGTTAATAATAAACACTGCAGATGATTCAAGCGACGATTCGAGTTCGTATGAAGAATCCGACGATTCGTTATAATAAAATAATATTAAAATATTTTGGTTGTTTTATTTCATGTTATAGGTATGATGAGAAGATTTTTATATCTCCCTGATACAATTTTAACGTGTTGTCTATTACAACAATTCAAAACTCAGTTGTCAGCTGACTTAACTGCAAATAAGTGTAATCGATTATTTGCGATTCATTAGTTTGCACCGAATACTTTTGATCCTGTCACTAGATGCGATAGAACGTAACTTTTTTTATAACGGAAATGAATTATCACTTAAATTTTATGAATAGAGCTATTTACGGCATATTAATGTATTTAGTGGGTAATAATTAAGATATATAAATATTATTGGGCAGTTTATATATTTCTCTGTTCACTCGTTTCAAAGTTAATAATTGCGTATAATGAAACAGTTACGTCCTAAAGCATGTGTCAAAAGTAAAATAAATGGTTGGAACGAGTATAAGAGATTATAATATGCATATAACATCTATGCAAGAGAAGGTAAACTTCATATAAAACCCAACAACTCTGACCAGCGTGTAGTAGGAAATTTTTTTCCTATTATGTGGGAGGCTCGAACCTAGCAGTGGGACAAATACCTAGTGGGACAAATAAGCTGAGATCAAGATGAAGTAATAATTAATAGCAATAAAAAAAAAGAACATGCCTACAAAGTACGCATGTCAGAAGTAAAACTTCTGTGGTGCCACGCGTTTTTGTCAATATAAAAAAAAAACAATCCTTACTAATATTATAAATGCGAAAGTAACTCTGTCCGTCTGTCTGTTACGCTTTCACATCTAAACCACTGAACCGATTTTGATGAAATTTGGTACAGAGATGGACTAAAGCTTGAGAAAGAACATAGGCTACTTTTTATCGCGAAAAAATGGGTATAAGGGGTTGAAATAGGGGATAACATTGTGTATGGAAATTCGTCATTTTCGATGACAGAACCATGAATGTCTGTATTAAGGCACTTTGTAATAAATAAATAAATATTCGTACTAGCATTTTGAAAATTTTACTTACATGGGGATGAAATTCAACCCCTAAAAGACCAAAAAGCATACAGCGGAAACCACTGGGCCTAGAAACGTAATTTTTTTTTACGCTGTCGTATTTTTTGGGGTACACGAACACTGGTAAAGGATTTTTGGAAAATCACCCCCTTAAGGGGGTAAAAAGCGTATAGCCGAAACTATTGGGGCTAGGAACGTGAAACTGTGTATTTCTGTGTATTGTGCGATTATCTTTCTTTTGTTGTAAATGAGCTCTAAGAAATTAGTTTTTGAAATTCAATCTCTAAAGGGGTGAAAAATGTTTAGCCGAAATCATTAGACCTAGAAACGTGAAATTTTATACAAAGTTGTCTTTCTTGGGGAAAGTGCTCACTAAAAAGAGCTTTTTCCAATTTTACCCCTAAGGAGGTGAAACGAGACCACTGATGACAAGTCACATCTGCTCCGGTGGTCGGCCCAACAAACAACGAGGTGACGTGGGTACGGGTGGGTTATGGGCCCACGCGCCGTCCTTTCATCGCCCCGGACGGACAGGACCGTGCGTGCGCTTACCATAGCCTACCCAAAAAAAAAAAAAAAAATGAGGTGAAACGAGTATAACCGATATCACTGAGCCTAGGAACGATCATTTTAGTACACGGTCGGCTTTCTTGGGTTACCTCATTATTTTTTCTTAATGCTCGCTTATCAAGATTACTTTGGATCGACGCAATATATAGGCACGCCGCTGCCATTGTAGATATATTGCAAAGGTTATTCTAGCAACATTTGCATGAGCAGCTGCCTGCCAGACGACATTGCTGGCTAGATGTCATCATCAATTGGTCCAGGTCGATGTAAATTTTTGTCTTAGTAGTATTTTTCGACACTCACAAACAATGATTATGATTAAGATATTAATCCAATTTTCTATCTCTAGAAGTAAACAAATTTGAAGGGTCTATTTGTCTGTCAAAATAATAGGTTTTAATAAATAAAACCTATTATTTTGACACACAATTATTGCTCGATACCTATGTCTAAAAAACCGGCCAAGTCCGAGTCGAGGTCGCGCACGAAGGGTTCCGTACCACTATCTATAAAAAGGGGGAAAAAATTGCGTTTGTTGTATAGTAGATCCCTTAAATATTTATTTTATTTTGTTTTTAATATTTATTATTATAGCGGCAACAGAAATGCATAATTTGTAAATAATTCAACTGTCTAGCTATTGCGGTCCTTGAGATACAGCTTGGTGGCAGACAGGCGGACGTACAGACAGCGAAGTTTTAGTAGTAAGGTCCCGTTTTTACCCTTTGGGTACGAAGGCCTAAAAACGGCACAATTTTTTTTGTCTGTCTATTCGTTACGGGTAATCTTCAAAACGGCTGGACCGATACTGATAATACTTTACTACGAGGTCTACCAAGCCTTATATAAGGGATAATTTAGGCTATATTTTATCCCAGGCTATATTTTTTCCCGGTATGGCTGGAGCAACTGTGAGAATTTTGTCGATTTTAAAATTACTTCACTAATGGAAAGCTATTTTTAAGCGAGTAACATATTTAGGCTATTTTTTATCCCGATATTCCTACGGGACCGGGCACAATGCCGGTGAAATCGCGGGCATTTAATAGATATAAAATTTTATTTATGAACGAAAATCTACATTATCAGTGAATAACAAATAAAGGCTATTTTCATCCTGGTGTTTGCTCAGGAACGAGAACTCCGCCAGTGAAACCGGTGGATGTTGACCAATTTTTAAAATTCTTTCACCAATAGGAAGCTACATTATCAGCGAGTAACATAGGCAATTTTTATCTCGGATATTTGTATGGGATTTGATTTGTATATTTTTTTTTTTCTCCCATGTAAACTTATAATATCAGCGAGTAACATAGGCAATTTTTATCTCGGCATTCGCATGGGAATGGGGTCTACGTGGTTGAAACTACGGAAGTTTGATCGATATTATTTTTTTTTCACCAATGGATACCTTTCATGAACAATGTATTATCAGCGACTAAGGACGACCATATTTATTATCGTCTTTCTACGTGAATTTAAACTACCAGGGTGGAAGTAATATTCAAATATAAAAACTTGTGAAGATATTTGGATGTTTGTTACTGAATCACGAGTAAACTGTTGACCAGATTTGGATGAAAATTGACATATAGATAGAGTATTTCTTAAATTAAGAAATATGCAAGCCAACTCTTTTCATTTTAACAATACAATGTAGATATAGCTATTGATGGACAAATTTTACGAAATACAAATAAGATAACATTTCTCGGTATCATTTTAAATCCACATTTAAATTGGAAAGAACATATAGAAACTGTTATTACTAAAATAAACAGATTCTCATTTGCTCTATATAAATTATCAATGATGACAAATAAGACTACTGCTATGACTGCCTATTTTGAATGAAATGGTACAGATATAATTAAAGCATTTATTGCACAAAAAAGATGTGGGATTGCACCAAATGTGTCCTGCCAGCCCTATTTTAGAAAATTAAAAATATTAACACTACCATGTATATATATTTTTGAATGTGCAGTATTTACCAAAATGAATATAGTAATATATACGTGGTGACGGAGTAAGAATACAATTCACCACCCCCTAACTTACCCGTGGGTGATCGTACGAGACGACTAAGGGATATAAAACGCACATAACATCTATGCGAGAGAAGGAAAACTCGAAATAAAACCCTATACCAACACGTCTGACCAGCGAGGTATAGTAGGTCAAATACCCTTCCATTATGGAGGAGGCCCGGGCCCAACAGTGGGACGTATATGGACTGAGATGATGATGAATATATACGTCAGCGGGATGCATTAGAGGAAATACTCGAAATCCAAATCGATTGGTATTAGAAGAGGTGGCGAAAAGTAGTCGAATGCAAAAAAATTGTTACGTGATGTGCAGAAATATTTATAATACCATTCCAGAAAATATTAGATTACTGGTACTAAGTTCTTTTAAGTTAACTCTAAAAAAGTGGCTCTTAGAAAAGGCATTTTACTCAATTGATGAATTTTTGACGTATAAAGAGTAAGTAGTATGGAATGAGGCATGTAGTTTAAAATAGTTATTAAGTATTTATATTTGCATGCTATTATTTAATGGCCAAATAGGTGATCCAATCTCGAACTACGAACCATCGCACAAAGACGAGACCGCGAACGTGTAATGTGTTTTATCTATTTCATTCTCTCACCGGTTAAATGGGTGTTTGTGTCTCTATGGACTCGCTTTTGCATTTCATAAAGTTTGAAATCACACAACGATTCTAAAGAAGTTTCACTTCAAAATTTGATTATCTCTGTGTAGTGATAGAGTAAGAATACATTTCATCACTTCCTATCTTGCACGTGGGTGTCGTAAAAGACGACTAAGAGATATAATATGCATACAACCTAGATAGGGCAAATTTAAAATAAAAACCCTACACTTTTCTTTCCGAAGAAGTAAACAGGAGTTTCTTTTTTTAAATGAAAACTTATTCAGATGCGCTGTGCGGTGATGCCCTAACTGTGGTCGTGGGTGAACGGACCGGAGATGAGTCCGCCATTCCCAGAACACTATTTTATTACCAGGGCATCAAGTAATCCTCTGAGCCGGTCGCGAATGTCAAGAAATCGTTAACAGTGGTCGTCCCAATGGCGCTGGGGAGGGAGTATGGTAAGTTATAAAGGATTGGGCGGAATGTATCCAAACCGTAGCCTACCATAAAGAAAAAGGTGGACTGTGCATTTTGTTTTGTATGTATTAATTGAGATTGAGCTATCACTCTTGGCCATGTAACGCAGGTTCGACAAAAATCAATTCCTTAAGTGACATTTTTGCGGATCGTGTGCGGGCGGAACGCCTTCATGCGGACACAGTCCTCCGACGATGACAGGGGCGGCGCAGGCTCGAGTACCTGCGCCTGATGCCGCCCTAGCCGAGGCTGCGGGTGACCGGACCGGGGGTTCAGACCGGCACCCGTCGAGAGGCTAGCCTCGCGACGGCGATCGGCGTCCCGGCAAGGGGACGCCAATGAGAGAGGGTACTCCCTCAGAGTACTGCATTGGCCGTAGCCCACCCCAAAAATTGATTTTCAGCCCAAGTCAAATTTACAAACTAATAGCTTATATATACTCTCCCGAACACAAAACAAAAACATAAAAATTGTGTACCATTCGTTTTTCGTCATTATCTATTTTGTTTAGGTACTACCTACTTATTTTCATGTCATACTGTATTATGAATGAGTTAGAGATCGTTTCAAACTAACTTTCGATAGCAATAATTTTTGAATGTAAAATGAGAGACAGAATATATTGGTGGAATATATATAGCGAAACGTGACGGCTCAATCTCAATTAATACACAAAAAATAAATTGCACATGCACAGTCCACCTTTTTCTTTATGGTAAGCTATGCTCTGGACCCCGCTCGATCTGTCGCACGTGTGAGCGGCGTGGGATCCCATAACCATTGAGCCAACTAGTACCGATTCTTTGACATCCGTGGCCAGTCCAGTGGATTATCCTTTCGAATACCGTTCCTTTCGACGCTGTGGCAACAAAACAGTGTTCTGTGAATGGCGGACTAATCTTTGGTCCGCCCACCCACGACCACGGCTAGGACGCATCTAAATAAGTTTACTTCAAAAAAGAAACTCCTGCTTACATCTTCGGGAAGAAAAGTGTGAAATTGTAAACAAAACACAAAAGACGTCATTTCTGAATGCATTTATGACATAACTATTTAAAGCGCAGACGATTTGTCGAAATACATAATGTCAAGTGTCTATTGTCAGTGCCAATATTTAAAAAAATATAAATAAATCGCGGGAACACTGAATTGACGCCATTTGACGCATTCGGTGATAATTAAGGTGGCGGTTGTTTTGTGCGAGCATCGTTAACGTAACTAAATTTTATACATATTTTGTGAGAGAACTCTGTCTGATGTTTTTTAATGCTTTTTGAAATAAACCCTTTATTTTTATGATGTAATTATAACGGAATAAGTAAACAATTCAGCAGTCCCAATCTTGCCAGTGGACGTCGTAAAAGTCATGTAAGAAATAAGGTCGAGGAAAAATCTTCTTCGCATTCTATATGAAAATTCAAGACATATTTTTCACACTATTTACATTTAATTACAATATGTTTGTGCCATTTTGTTTGAAGATCGTCTACTATCTTGTAGGTAGTGATACAATCCTGTTGCTGTAGTAATTTCGGGACTTCTGATCAAATAACCGCGATAAGTAGTTTTGGTAGTCCCCTCTTGATGTTAATTTGATACCGTCTAAAGGATTGTGAAAAGAACGACACAGGTGGAAATCTGAAGATGTAAGGTCAGGGCTATACGGCGGATGCATTAACACCTTCCAGCCTCTTTTAATTTTTGCTGGGTGACTAAGGATGCGCGTGGTCTAACGTTATCATTATAAAGGTCCACCCACTTTCTGAAGAGTAATTCAAGCTTTTCAACTTGCTTTACTCTCATCAGTTGTTGGCAGTTGAGTCCTGAATCGATGGTTCTGCCCAACGATAGAAGTTCACAATGAATCTCTTCCAATCCCACCTTACACACACCATCACATTAGTGCGAGTTAGTCTGAGTTTTGTCCAAAGTCTGTGAAACCTGACCGACCTTTGACCAGGACCTTTTTCTCAAGTTTTTATCGTACGTGATCTACTTTTTATCACTGCCTCTAACTAGCGTGAATAGAAAGTTATCAATCTCTTTTAAAACGGTTCGCTTTAATTACGTTTCAATAAATAATCGCAAATAAGTACACGGTTGAAGAAAATATCGTATAAGATAACCCATTTCCTTAACCTTGCCGCCCTATCGATGTTCTAAATTTAAACGCGTCTTGCAGTCTGTATAATAATTTCCAGTCGTCTGGAGTCATCCATACTGCTTTGACATTTGGCATTCCCGCAAATTTCAACGTCAAACTTTTTTTATTCGGATACACAAATACAGTGTAATTAAAATCGATTATGAGATTTTAATTTTTTTGTGAATATTTTTTGACATATAAAAATGGAGTATTTCAAATCGTTTAAAATACCAGTGTTGATATTTTTAATTTGCATTTGTGTTGAAAGTAAAGCGAGAATTAATGATAGTAAAAGTAATGAGAATTCCGGCGAGGTGAGAATGCCGAGAAAGGTAAATATATATTTTTTAATTTCTTTTTTCATTAATATAGATTAATAATGTTTTTTATTTAATATAGATTAATAATTTTTTTTATCCATGTGGTAACGGAGTAAGAATACCAGCCTCTCTTGTCATAGGTGTCGTAAAAGTTGACTAAGGGATATAATAAGCATATAACATCTATGTAGGAGAAGAAAACTCGAAATAAAACCCTATACCAACATGTCTGACCAGCATGGTATAGTAGGTCAATTTCCCACATATTGTAGAGGAGGCTCGAGCCCAGCAATGGGACGTATATCAGCTGAGACTCAGAGAACAGGCTGCAGGCATCTCTTGGGAAACTTATAAGACCCATTGCCAACACCACCTCGCCTGACATGGCGATGACACTAAACTCCCTTAGGGAGGCCTAAATCCGTCTAAGGCCTAAATCTGTGTAATGACAGAGTAAGAATACAATTTACCACCCCTATCTTTTTTTTTGGCGGATTGTGGCTAACCACAAGCCGCCAAAAACGCCGTCCATTCCTTCTGGGTGACGAAAGGATCGCGCTCGGTCCTATAATCCAATCGTAATTCCTCCCCTTGTTGTGAAATTATTCTTTATCCTTCTCTAAATGTGATGAAAATTGATGCTTTTAGATAAATGAGATACCTATAATACATGGATGGATTCTACTGAACGTCTGGTTATTCCTTAGACTAAGGAATAGACCGTCTCAAAATATCGTTAAAACTATGCCGGCTGCTGAAGACAAGGTTCAGGTGTGTTAGGATCACACTGTCGACAGTCTACAGCCGCAGGCAATACTACACTGAGCAGAAAATATACGTCTGAGTAACAATTTGTTACTGCGCTACTTTCGGTGAGCGAATGAATCTGAAGCTAAACTTTCTGAGGTTTGCGCTTGTGGGTTTTGGTGATGCGTTTAGTATCGCCAAACCTCATTGCACGCATTCACACTCCCTTCACTTTCTTCGCGGTAGGCAGCGGCTTAGCAAAGGTCCATGAGCGGCAGCAACACTTAACATCAGGTGTACTGTTTGCTAGTTTGCCACCGCTTACAATAAAAAAAAAGCATTTTCTTCACGGTAGGCAATAAGAAAACATACGCGCAGAGGATACGTACGGCCTTAAGAAGTTATACTTTTTTAGCGTAACAAGATAAAATCCTTAGAATAATAACGTATAGAAGGTAAGTTCACGCACAAAAAGTGAAGCATTTCAATTGGAGCCTAATGGAGCTTACGCCGGAACCGTTCCGTAATGTACAAGTCATTGTACTGCACTTACGTACGCAACTCTTTAAAAATAAAAAGGTAATTATGACGGTTTGTGCATTCAAATGGTGTCACAACACATTTGAAAAACTTAAAAAGGTTTTTAACATTACTTTTAAAAGTATTTCGACGATTTATGTTAATAAAAACAAAATTTGATTTCATAATTTGTATAGTGGTGTGCGTGTGTACGTGTGTAATCGTCTGCGCGCCATTAGTACTTTTAGATTCATGTTTCGAACTTTCGAAGTATTGACACTATCCTTCTATACGTTATTATTCTAAGACAAAATCTTTATAAAAATTTTATCCTTTGCATTATTCTACGTATGTAGAAAAAATGAGAATAGTAATAGAGGAAACGTTAATACATTGACAGTTTTATTATAACGCCCTGTCTAGTTGGCATTTGTGATGGTGTACGCACGCACACATAAGATGTTGACAAACTAACTTCAGGGTGCCTGTTGATGTGAAACATCTATAGGCGAGGGTGATCCCGATCATCGCGTGGCGTTAACGCCACGCTTCGCGGCACCCTTATAATTAACGAAAAATAAAAATCTGAATACATATGTGTACATTTTTGTAACGAAACCATAGTGCGATTTAAAATTTGTACAACGCCATTTAGTACGCTTAAAGTAAATTGTTACCTATAATGTATACTAATGTAAATAAATGTTTATTGAATAAAAATCATCATTTTCTTGCAAAAAAAATCGTAATATTATTTTTATTAATGTGCTATTTTAGTGCTTGTCGTAATCTGTTCTTTTATGCATATATACTTAATCTATAAAATAATGTATAATTCTCTAACTTGCCAATATAAGTATACCATACCTACTTACAGTACTTTCACGTACGAAAACTGGACAATCGCTTTTTATAGGTGTTTTATTAGTTTCAGATGTATATTTATTTGTTTGTATGTTACAGACTCCTAGGAATTCCTAGGAGTCTGTAGGTTGTCTGTCTAGGATCTTGACCCACTTTCAACATTCAGATTTCATTTAAAAATTGTTAATTTAACAAGATCCAATGACGATAAAATAATTTAAAAAGCTTGTCTCATTATCATCATCATCATTACAGGATTAGAGATTTCTTTATAAAATATATTTTGTAGCTGAGATTTAGCCTTAGCTCGACAGAAGTCGTTATTTTTGTTTGCTAAATCACACTTTCTTAACCGATCCTTTTGATTTGAACTACGCAGAAGTGTGTGAGGGAGACGTAGCGACGCTATGTTAGGTCGTAAGGGGCCGAGCGGTGAATTAATATCATTTCTTTGTAATATCTTAGATAATAGTAGAAATCGTATTATTCTATTCAATACTTTACATATTAGTTCCTGTCGTAATCTATGCTTTTATTCATATATACTAGGGATGTCGGCCGTGAAAAAAAAATATCGATATTTATAAAAATATCAATATCGACGTCGATATATCGGTCTTTTAAAAAATGCGTTTATTAAATAGTACAGTACTTAGTAGGGATGTCGGAAATGAAAAAACATATCAATATATAGATATATCTATATTTATCAAAATATCAATATCGACGTCGATATATTAAGGAAAAATATCGATATATAGGTTAAATTTTAAAAGATTTTGTGTTTTTAAAATAATAATGTATTTAGTTCAATCAAATTTCTTTTTTATTAAGCAATAATTACAAAAATATCAAAAACATAAAAGCTATTTTCGAACCAATATTTTTCAACTTATTATATACTAGCTTCTGCCCGCGACTTCGTCCGCGGAAAATTTCTTGTTTTAACATAAGATTACACTCGATTGATATTACTGTATTTAATTTTATTAGTAAAATATTTTTTGGAATCAGATCAGTAACTTAAAAGATTACCGAAGTTCTATTTTCTGCTCAAGGTAACTTAACCCTTAGTTGCCTTTTACTTATTTTATTTATTTGTTTAAGTTAGGTATCTATTTAATTTAAAGCTTCTCTATATACAATGTTTGAGGTTGTTTTATTTTCCGGTAACAGAATAATCTGCCTTTCGGATGATCCCACTCTTGATAGACCAACATATAATTGCCCATGGGAAAAACATTCTTTTCGTAGGTCAATGCCAACCAAAGAGAATGTTTGTCCCTGGGACTTATTAATAGTCAGGGCAAATGATTGCGCACGTTCAGCGCTAGTTTCTCGAGCACGGGCCCGCGTCGTCCTCACATTTTGGCTTGCGAGGCGCTGTGAGCGCTCGGAGCTAGATTCTCTAGCGCGTGCTTGCGAAATATATTCTCTATTTCTCGAGAGGCGTTGCTCATTTTCAGGGGCAGATTCTTCCGTACGGCGTACTCGAGCGGCTCTTGTCTGTGATGTCTGCCGAGACAGTTGAGATTTCCTTTTAGGCATGCTCTCAACAAACCACGCACAGACTTGAAAACAATTATGAACAAAGGGAGAGCGACTCGAACACCGTCCGCCTTTACAAAACAAAACAATCGTAATATCGAATAACTCGTGTCGATTATTACGATAGAACGAAGTACGAAACTACGAACATACAAAACAAACGTACAACGAAATTACGATATTTTCGATTATGAGGTATCTATCAACAACAACAACCATGCGAACGAAACAACCGAAACCAATAACCAACTGACATGTAATTTTTAGAACTCCAACTAACGACAACGTGGGCATAATAATTCGAGAGGGTCATCAATCCACGGAAAGTCTTAACACCGCGATTCAGAAAAATGACGTCATTGCAGAACGCCATCTATGGGCAAATAGGTAAAACGTCTGCACAATGAAAGTTATGCTAGGGTCATTTTGCGTTTTAGTAATTTTATATTATCTCCGAAACTGTATGACCAATTGATATACTGTAAATGGCAAATCTTATCTGTATGATGTTCTTGTGATACTGAAATAATTTATTGTCATAAGAATTAATATTTTGTTGCTCAAATAATCAACCAAACGTAACAATGCCGAAAAAAAAATTTTTTAATGCAATAATAGAAGTATAAAAGATAAAATATAAAAGATAGAGATATGGTATCGCTGACTTTTTTGTAGAAATAATTAAGATGAACCAGGTAGCCATACATTCTTTTTAATTTTAAGCAACTGTTTAGGCAGCGCACGCAAATAATTCTGTTTTACGAGGTATTTTTTTCCGACTTGCCAGACAAAAGTTGTGATAGCTCGGTTAATATACATGTTATAGAAACAATTTATAGCCTATAGCACTCAGGAATAATGTAGCTTTCTGCCAGTTAAAATAAAATTAGAA
This sequence comes from Lymantria dispar, assembly GCA_032191425.1. Classification (NCBI taxonomy): domain Eukaryota; kingdom Metazoa; phylum Arthropoda; class Insecta; order Lepidoptera; family Erebidae; genus Lymantria; species Lymantria dispar. Next base: position 10,800,156 of record CM063471.1, read on the forward strand.
TTAGATTATGAGTTCCAGAGATTACCCCCTGCATACAAACTTACAAATTTTACCTCTTTATAATATTAGTATAGATTATATATTTATTCATATCCCATATTATATATTTATACCTATATTATATATTTATACATATCCCAGGAGAGAGTTACTGCCCACTCTCCTGGTAAACCCTTATACGATTTTTACGACTCGAAAGGGGTGGTGACAATTATATTCTTAACCCGACGCCATACGTAACTTAGTTAAGATCAAATTACTAAAAACGAAATCACTTTAATTGCCGGGGAATTGTGTCTATTTTTTTTTAATAACAAGTCAATTATATAGAAAAAAATAAGTGATATAAAACTATTCGGTTAACGATTTATCATTTGAATTCTAAGCGACAGTTGGATATATGTATTGGAATAATTCGATTATCATGTGTGTCAATAACAATAATTGTCCTTAATAAAAAGTGACAATCAAATGGCAATCAAAACATACTAATGTAGTGGTAATCAAAACATACTAATCACAGAGTATGTATACAGTTAATGCTATACTTTTATATTTCCTATCTTTTACTGTTCTAGATTCTAGACTTGATTTACACAAACAAAAAAAAATATCGTTTTTGATTCGATTTCGATATTGGATATTTAATATCGATATATCCGCTCAAAATATATCGGTTAAAATATCGATATTTCTAACAAAAAATATCCATATATCGATATTTTTCAACAAGCCTAATATATACTTGTACAAAATAATTTCGAAGTTTCACATCTGCCAGGCGTCCTGAGCTCACTTTTTTTTTCCCCATCTGCGCCTAATGCCGCCCTAGCCGAGGCCGCGGGTGATCGGACCGGGGAATTGTCCGTCACCCGCAGAGAGGCTGACCGCGCGATGGCGACGGACGTCCCAGTACGTCGAGAGGTTACCTGAAAGGGTATTCCGTCGGGCCGACCACTGATGACAAGTCACATCTGCTCCGGTGGTCGGCCCAACAGCGAGGTGACGTGGGTACGGGTGGGTTATGGGCCCGCGCGCCGTCCTTTCATCGCCCCGGACGGACAGGACCGCGCGTGCGCTTACCATAGCCCACCCATAAAAAAAAGGGTGTCTGTTTTTCACGATACGCGCATCGTAACAATACTCTCATCATTTTCTCTAACGCGCGAAATGAAACATAACTTAAAAAAAACCAGTTCCATTCATATTGTCTACTAGCAACCCGCCCTCGCTTCACTTCGGTTTTAGTCGTTTTATCCGCGTAGTTCCCGTTCCCGTGGGAATACCGGGATAAAATATAGCCTAGTTTACGCCCTGATACTATAGCTTTCCATTGGTGAAAGAATTTTTGAAATCGGTCCAGCCGTTTTGAAGATTACCCGGAACAAACAGACAGACAGGCAAAAATTTTTTAATCGCTATTTTAGGCATAGGTGTCGTGCAAATAACCGTGTGAGCATGAAAAAAGCCTATTATTTTGACATTACAAACAGACACTCCAATTTTATTTATTGGTATAGATTAATTACGTTAAAAAAATTAGTGATTAGTCATTCTGTCACAACAAAATAACATTGAAATGTGTTGACATATTAAAATTATTTCTGTTTATATAGTTCTCGTCTCAGCTATAATAGGAAGGTATTTGACCTACTATACCATGATGGTCAGACATGTTGGTATAGGGTTTTATTTTGAGGTTTCCATCTCTTTTATAGATGTTATATGCATATTATATCCCTTGGTCTTCTTCTTTTTTTGCCTTGGCAATCAGTTACTAATACGAGTCATTTTTGCCAGTGTCGAGTTACAATTTTCTTTACAAATTAATAGTTTCATTTAATTAATCATTGTCTATCAGTAAATCAAATTGTCGCCTTTAACAATGTTATGGCCACTGTTAACGGTACCTTCTGCGGTTTTTTGGTGGAAACGAAAAGGTATATAAAGCACTTTTATATCATATTCACAATACCCCAGCAGTTTCTCCGTCACATATTACATAAAATGTCATCAAAATTATTTAATATAACACGTTAAACCACTAAGATATTGAATAAAATACAAGACCACACCCACACATGACACTTCCACATTCCCGCCAAAAACTCAATCCCTTAATCGTCTTTTACTACATCCACGTGCAAGATAGAAGTGTTAAATTCTCACTCCTTCGCTACACGACTAAAAAATAACGCTATATAATAAAAAACAAAATGTCTATTTTTCGATTTTATAAATCGGTATTGTCTAAAATAATTCCTACGTACGTCATTAGTATGCGCATAGATTAATGTTACTTTTTTTTTTGTTCAAGATTCGTAATGCAATTATTATTTTTTTTTAAATTGTTATCGTTCCAAAATCGAATATCTAGTATAACTTGTCTATGAAAATAACTGGTGTTATGTAAAACTAATGTAAGTCTGTCCGGTGTAGTACGACACTGAACAGAAAATATACAACAGAGTAGTAGCAATTTGTTACTGCACTTCGTTCGGTGAGCGAGAGAGACGGAAGCCTTACTGAGGGTGTTTGCGTGTGGTGGGTTTTGATGATACCTTTAGTATCACCGAACCTCATTGCTTTCTTTCATTCACACTCCCATCACTTTCTTCACGGTAGGAAGTGGACTAACAGTGGTCTATGAGCGGCAGCAACACTCACCATCAGGTAGGGATGTGACCTGGAGGGAAAAATAATCGATTTTTATATAATCGATTTTTTGTTCGTTAAAACAAATCGATTTTAAAATAATCGATTTTTTTTTAATAATTGATTTTAAAATAATCGATTTTTCTGCCAACAGGATTGTGATGACTTTTTTTTTTTTTTTTAGGAAATGTAAGCTTTATTTTTTAATATTATTATAGTATGAAAACGATTCTGATAACCTTTTTTATTTAGGAAATGTGAGCTTTATTTTGTAATATAGTAGAAAAACACACCTGAAACAATCCTGATGACCTTTTTTTCTTTTTTAGGAAATCCATCAATAATCGCTTAATTTCGAATAGTAAAAAAATAGATTAATAATCGATTTTTCTCATTTTCATAATCGATTATAAAAGTTGATTCTTACAAAAAAAAATCGATTAATAATCGATTTTTGTAAAAATCGATTATTTTTTCAAATCCCTACCAACAGGTGTACTGTTTGCTTGTTTGCAATAAAAAAAATATTCTGAGAGATCATCAACCTGCATTTATTTAATGACCTGAATTATTTGGTAGTTTTTTTTTATGGGTTACCGTCGGCGCACTCCTCACTCAACTCCGTCCGGGGCGACAGAGGGATGTAAAGACAGACACCCGTAGCCCACCCATATAGCACGTCGCCTTTGTCGTTAGGTCGACCACCGGTGCAGAGTTCAATTATTTGGTGGATAAACTCAATTTTTAATTTCTTCACCATCATCACAGGTCTTAAACGACCTACTGATGGGCTCGAGCCTCTTCCACAATTGAGGGTAAATTAACCTACTATACCGCGCTGGTCAGACATGTTGGTACAAGGTTTTAATTTGAATATTCCATTTCTTGTATAGACGTTATTTAACATAATCCCTGAAGGTGCTATTCCAACCTCGGCTGCTGGCTGCGGGTGCAGGCTGCACGAAGCCGGCTGTGGTTGCACGTCACGTTTTTTATGTAGTACCAGCAACCCGCCCTCGCTTTGCTTCGGTTTCAGTCGCTTAAACCCGCGTAGTTCCCGTTCCTGTGGGAATACAGGGAAAAATATAGCCTATGTTACTCCCTGATATTATAGCTTTCCATTGGTGAAAGAATTTTTGAAATCGGTTCGGTGGTTTAAGCGTGAAAGCGTTACAAACAAACAAACAAAGAAACAAACAAACATCCTTACTTTCGCATTTACTCGTATAATATTAGTATTAGTATGGATGTATTTCTGTGAAAAACATTCCGAACGCAGCTGCGGCTGCACGTCTTGCCGTGGGCTGAAATGATGATGATGAATGATGATGTATAGATAAAATTAGAAATAATTAAATATAAAGACCTTGGTCCCCAATTGATTTCATAGAACATAAATGTCAAACACTATTCAGAAATAAGCGTTGATAATTTTGGAACATACATTACAGCAAAAATAATCGCTTCTGACGTACAAACGTGATTCAGCTGAAAACGCAAAGTCCCGCCGACAGATTTGAGCTTTAACACTGTCCAATTTGTTATTATTACGTCGAAATATTTAGCGCTTAAACAAAATGGAGTTTGAATATATTTTAGACCAAGAAAACGTTTTGTGAAAGAACATATAAAACCCGTTTAAAACGATTTCGCAGAGACCTGACCAAAAACGCATCTTAGGCGGGAAAGCGTATTATGCGGGAAAGGGAAAAAACATGCCATTGTTATTTATTACTAGCAGCGCCCTGCGGTTTCACCCGCAGTTCCTCTTCCCGTGGGAATATCGGGATAAGTTATAGCCTATGTGTTATTCTGATATATAAGCTATAATATTGTGAAGTTTCATCAAAATCCATCCAGTAATTTTTGCGTGAAAGAGCAACAAACATCTTCACATACTCACAAACTTTCGCGTTTATAATATTAGTAGGATCTTAGAATCATAACGTATAGAAGGTAAGTTCGCGCAAAAAAATGAAGCATTGAAATTGGAGCCTAATGAAGCTTACGCTGGACCGTTCCGTAGTGTACAAGGTCACTATACTGCACGTACGTACGCAACTCTTAAAAAATAATTAATTATGTCGGTTTGTGCATTCAAATGGTGTCGCAACACATTTGAAAAACATAAAAAGTATATTAACATTACATTTAAATGTATTTCGACGATTTATGTTAATAAAAACAAAATTTGATTTCATAATTTGTGTAGTGGTGTGCGTGTGTATGTGTGTAATCGTTTGCACGCATGTAGTATTTTTGACTTCGCGTTTTTGATCGCATAAGTACCAATACTATCTTTGTATACGTTATTATTCTAAGAGTGCAACACTGCAAGTTGGTTTCGTATCGATCTGCGTATTATATAAACGTAAACGACGATCATTTACTACATTCACACGCAAGATAGGGAGTGGTGAATTGTATTCTTACTCCGTCAACACACGGAGCATATATGAATCCTCGAAATCGCCAAAATTAATAACTAGTTTGGTATAGTAGGGCGATTTATCTCCAGTTGTGGGGGGGCCTGAGCCCAGCAGTGGGACGTATATAGGCTGATACGATGAGGATAAACTTTCGGATAACCCTAAACTTGTTTGATGTACATATATGCATGCTTTTAAGTTATTAATATTCAATTTTTATGGAAACGCTAGGCGTTGTCTGTATTAGGGACCAGACTAATGACAGATGTCAGCACTTTCCATTTTCAATTCAAGATCGCTGGCCATATCCAGTCTTCAATCAACCTCCGTATATCTACTCCGTCGCCGTCATCTTGCACGTGGATGTCGTAAAAGACGACTAAATGATATAATATGCATATAACATCTATGCAAGAGAAGGAAAACGTCTGATCAGCGGGGTATAGTAGGTCAATTGCCCTCCTATTGCAGAGGAGGCTCGAGTGCAATAGTGCAAGCATAAGAGCCGAGATTGTAGTGAAAGTTTATTTTATTTATGTCATCGTGTGGACAGTTTACAGAAATAATAAAAGACGGCTAAATGCGAATCGGAGTCTCACATTTTTTTTATGGGTGGGCTATGGTAAGCGCACACGTGGTCCATTCCGTCCGGGACGACGGAAGGACGGTGCGTGGGCCCATAATCCAACCGTACCCACGTCGCCTGCGTCGTTGGGCCTACAACCGGAGCAGAGTGACTTGTCGTCAGTGGTTGGCCCGACGGAATATCCTTTCGGGTACCCTCACCTCTCGACGTCCCTGTTCCGGGACGCCGGTCGCCGTCGCGCGGGCAGTCTCTCTGCGGGTGACAGACAATTCCATGGTCCGATCACCCGCGGTATCGGCTAGGGCGGCATTAAGCGCAGATACTCGCGCCTGCGCCGCCCGAGTCGCTGGCGGCAGTCGGAGTCTCACATGAAGGGTTCTGTACCATTATCTCGTTTCATTTACCATTATGGAAAGCCCCCTTAAATAATTATTTTATTTTGCTTTTAGTATTTGTTGTTATAGCGGCAATAGAAATACATAATTTGTGAAAATTGTAGAGAATGCACAAAGACTTTGATGAGTGTGAGTGAAGCGATGGAAGTATGTCAGAATCGTAGCTTGTGGCAATCCGTAGTCTTAGCTCTCTGGAAGGGAGGCTATGTATGTATCTATTTATTAATAAAATACGAGTCTGTTGTCTAAATGTTAAGATTTCACTGTCTGCCAAATTTTTCGACAGAACATTAGTAAACTAAACCCTAAAACATAATCTTACACATTCCAAAATATTGAAATACAAGAATTTCGAAAAAGAAAATGTAAATCCAGTCACCGCAGATAAAAAGACTTCTTTACATAATATTTTTTCTCCACAGCAGCTGAACACAATTTTTCATTTTTATATTCCTCAACGAAAGCGGTTGTCTTGTTTCTTTTTATTATTGTGGCTTATAAAATTGTTTGTTGTGTTCATTAAATATCGGTTATTATTACTCATTGGTGAACGTAATATGTAAACTAGTTTTTTTATCTGTGCTATAACATTTTGGCGCCAAATTATCTGTCACAATGGATCGTATATTGTGTAATTTCGTTTTGTTATTGTTCACTAATATTTTTATGATTTGTTTTATTTGAATTTACAAAAGAAATTGATATATTTATACAGATGAATGAACAAAATTGAAATAATAAGATTGTATTTAGAATATTTTGATGAATTTCACAAGTCTTCTTGAGAATGCACTTCATTACGTAAAGAAATGTCATAAGTTATTTTGCGTTAGCCATTCAGCTCTAGTGGCGACCACGTATTGGACGACGCAGCGTAGGACGAACTAGGCGGACCGACGACCTGGTGAAAGTTGCTGGGCGTCGTTGGATGCAGGCGGCACAGCACCGCACTTTGTGACGTAACATGAGAGAGGCCTACGCCCAGCAGTGGATGGCGATAGGCTGAAATAATGATGATGATGATGATTCAGCTCTATATGAGTTGTGATGATATTCCCCTGGTGAGCTCGAGCCTTCTCCACAATGGAAGAGTTACCTAAATAACTTTCTATATTATGCCGGTCAGATTGATTGGTATAGAATTTTATTGCGAGTTTTCTGTCCCTTGCATTGATACATATCGCAGGTGTAAGATGGGGGGGATGGTGAATTTTATTTTTACTCTGTCACCACACGGATATATCGCTTAAAACTTAAAAAATTCGCATCGAACATTCCAGAAACTGAGAATGATTTCTAACGTACTAACGTCATACAATAAATTTAAATTCAAAATGGCGGCTTCGGTTGTTATTTTTATTTCTTTTATTACCAAACCAAACGACATCGCAACAAATTAATAGTGCCGTCGTAAATAACGCTGGAAAACGATTTTATGGAGAAATTTATTGGTAATTAAAATCTAAATGCTGGAAAAATAACGTGAAGATATTTACAAATTTATATTTTTAATTTCCGTGTCGTAACTAGCTGAAAATACATTGTATCACGACAAGTAGATGCAGTCTACTGCAAAAGACTGCAAAAGAAGACAATCTTAAAAAAAAAACCTATGGTAAACCGTCTGGTCATTCAGCCATGATCTTTGTCATCGCTTCTATAAAATAAAAAAATATATAGCAAGACTTTTGGCAGGAATGTAAAAGAGCCATGTAGTCTTGCATTATCATTAATATTATTATAATATTGATATACATATTATAATTTTCTTGAGGATATTTTATATAATGTGACGTGGAGGAACTGCTAGGGTGTAGTGAATATGATATAAAAGTGCTATACAAAAGTTTTCAACCAAAATTAAGTGCCGTGTTATAATTTTCTTTACAAATTATCTTTTCTTCAAATTAGTCACTGTCCGTCAGTTAGTCAAATTGTCGCCTTCAACAGTATTATGGCCATGGGCGTACCCAGGTTTGCAGCTGCCCCAGTAGAAGATAAAATGTTAAGAGATGAATTTTCAAAAATCCTTTCTTAGTGCTCCCGTACGCTATAAAGGGAACCCCTGTGCAAAATTTCAAGGTTCTAGCTCTTATATTTTAGGCTCTGCGTTGATATGTTAGTCAGCTTCTCCTTTTATATGTATAGATAAGCACCTAGCGTATAAAAAATCTGACTTGCCCTCCCCTGGCCCAGAACCTGGGTACGCCCCTGATTATTGCTTCTGTTAACAGTAAATTCTGATAATTTTGTGAAAACGAAAATTGAGGGAAATGTAAAAAAATACGAGAACCGCAATTTTGTGGGGGCGGCCATCTTTGACAGACTTTCATTAAATACAGCTAAGAACTCTCCCGACTAATTCAACTTTCAACCAGAAAAAACAAAATCCAAATCGGTTCATCCATTCGGGCGCTACGAGGCGACAGATACACACATACAGACAGTCGTCAAACTTATAAGACCCCGTTGTTTTTGCGCGGGGATTAAAAAGAGAAATTATTGGGCGTTGACTGCCATAATACAGAAGCGAAAACTTCACCAAGGCGAGATTAATAACACAGGTCAACAAAAAAAAATATATTTTTTGGGTTTCTGTTCTAATGATTGAATTCTGATTCCAAACGTCGAAAAACACTCGGATATCTATTTTTAACTCTTAAAGTTTGCTTTTGTCTGATATATGTTGATAAGTAGATTTTGAAAATTTTTATGAGCAATATTGTGGTATCACTTTGATTATCTTAATTGCAAATTGTGCATTCTTTCTGAAGGGCACTAGTGAGTGTTTACTTGTATATTACTAATACAAAAACGTCCAATACAGTTGTAACATCAGACTTTTATGTCGTATTTAGTTAGAAAATGTCAACAGGACTGGCAAAGTCAAAATATACAGAATACATTTAATAGGCCCGTAATAGGTGATTTCAAAATTCTACATAAGCAAACTTTGATCGGAACAGATATTTTTTAATTTATTTGTTGTTACAAATAAATTAAAAAATATCATTAACATAAGAGAAACCAAAATTTTACATTCAGGAGCCAAACCCAGAAATCGTGTTGACCGGTGTAATACGAAATATATATATATATATATATATTAGAGATGTGCCGACCATCCGGCTACTATCGTATTCGGCGACTATTCGGCAAAAAGCTTCGACAATCCGGCTTCTTATTTTGTATATACATATTTCTCAATAAAATGTATATAGGAGAAATTAGATTTAATACAGTGCCTTATAGTATTTGCTATTTTTCCTGACCATCATGAGAAATTATCATAAGAGTGTAACCGATGATACTTTATTTTCACGAATGTCCTATGGGCAAAAAATAATCCATACCCAAGACTTTCTTTTTGACATTATTAAAATTTGATTGAGCTCAATCATTTTAATGAACAACGATATTGCAGGCCCATAACCCTTTGCATTCCCCCAATTGTCATGGGGCCGACCTCTAATACCAAAATCCTTGTAAAAATCAGCTAAAGGTAAACGAATCCGCGCGATGGCGACCGACGTCCCAGTACGTCGAGAGGAGAGGCTACCCGAAAGGGTATTCCGTCGGGCCGACCACTGATGACAAGTCACATCTGCTCCGGTGGTCGGCCCAATAACGAAATGACGTGGGTACGGGTGGGTTATGGGCCCGCGCGCCGTCCTTTCATCGCCTCGGACGGACAGGACCGCGCGTGCGCTTACCATAGCTCACCCATAAAAAAAAAAAAAAAAAAAAAGGTAAACGAATGATCACGGAAAGTTCCGAACATCCTCGGAACCGTAATCTGCTAGGCTGACTGTATAAATTAATGCTGTTAATTTTTTTTCTGACTGATCGACATTTGTATAGTATTGTAAATAAAACTACTTTTACGGATTATATCGCGTTTGTATTTGATTTATGATTGCCCGACGTTTCGAACACTTTGCAGCATTCATGGTCACGGGCGGACTAAGGTGTCTCACGTCCAATAAGTAATCGTTATTACAGACACGCGATATAATCCGTAAAAGTAGTTTTATTTACAATGTGTAGTGCTCGCGTAAACATCAGATATCATTTGTATAGTACATTAGAAATACTGCCTTATTTGACGAGAGAGCCGATGTTGCGTTACATATTCGAGCGTGATAGCTTAATCTCATGTAATACACATAAAATAAAGTGCACAGCTCGTCTAAAGAACATTACACTTCAATAAATAAATTTTAAGAAACAAAAACCGACTTCAAAAAATCAGTGACGAACTAAAAAATACAAAAAGTAATAATAGCTTTTGAAGTTGGTGCCTTCTAAACTACCTAACCTGAACGAACTTTTATAAGGCCTTTGAAAGGTCGCCTTTTATACGTTAAAGACGGCCCTGTGTGAGCTTAGGGAGACCTACATACTTCGAGTAAACGCTGAATCATGAAATCAAAGCGAGGTGAAAGCGGTTCGCTAGTAAATATTATAAATATATAAACTGCACGTTCATATTTTATATACATATTTTGTTATTTATAAACTGCATACCGAAAATATATTCATTCGAAACGTAGTAATGATCAAGGTCATAGGGGCCTTCATTATCCTAATGTGCCTAGGGCTTCAAACAGGTTAAAGTGACAAATTAGTGATCTGTCAATATCATAGCGGCCCTAATGTTAAGAACATTAGAATAATGGGCCCCTATGACCTTCAATAAGTTACAGATGTGATTTATCATATCTTTAAAGCGAGAGAGGCCTAAAACTAACAATGAATGCTATTTGCTGGTGAATATAGTAAAATAAACTGCACATTTATTTGAAAATATTCCAAATAGTGATCAAAGTCATAGGGCCTATATTATCCTGATGTGCTTAGGGCCTCCTATAGGTTAAAGTGACAAATTAGTGATCTGTCAATCTGCGGATCGCCTGCGCGAGGAGCGCAGCCTCGATGAGGAGATCCGCCGCCGGCGACTGGGGGGCGTAGGCGCGACTACCTGCGCCTCATGCCGCCCTAGCCGAGGCCGCGGGTCACGTGACCGGGGATTAGTCCGTCACCCGCCGAGAGGCCGACCGCGTGAGGAAAGACCGACGTCCTCCCCGAGGGGGGGACGTCGGTCGATGGGAGGGTACCCCAAGTAGGGGGTATTCCGTCGGGCCGACCACTGATGACAAGTAACCCTGCTCCAGTGGTCGGCCCAACGACGAAGGCGACGTGGTGTTCGGGTGGGTTGCGGGAGTTGCGTGTTTAAGCCCCTCTGTCGCCCCGGACGGAGTGGTGCGGAGGCGCGCCGACCGCAGCCCACCCCAAAAAAAAAAAAATAGGGCCTATATTATCCTGATGTGCTTAGGGCCTCCTATAGGTTAAAGTGACAAATTAGTGATCTGTCAAGGTCATAGCGGCCCTAATGTTAAGATCATTAGAATTATGGGCCCCTGTGACCTTCAATATGTGAGACGGTCCTGTGTGAAATTGAGGAAGGCTTTAAAGGATAAGGCGAAGCCTTAATAAAGCCTTAAGTTAATCTTAATTAAGCCCAGCAATGGATAACAAAAGACTGAATGATGATATAGAAGCGAATTGAATATTATAAATTTATAAACTGCACATTTATATTGAAAATATTTTCATTTGAAACGTAGTTTACATCAAAAGTCTAGTATATAAGTTCACAAGATAAATTGGCTACTTTAAAAATACGTACGAGCAATATTTTAAAATATAATTTCCTGATATTTATTTTTTCAAACGTGTTGGCTGAATTTTGAAGGCCATGGTCAGTGAGTCAATGATTCAAATATATTTTTATTGACTCTGGCGGCAGACGTATTGGGCAAACTTAATTATTTTCTAAAACTTAACTTTCTAAATCTTAACTCATTTGCGGCCCACTGTTAGACTCCTCTGGATCTGAGGGGTTGGGACGCGGTTGCCGCCTTCTGTGAGGCATTCTTCTCACGGAAGGAGGTGACGGCGTGTGTATGAGAGGAACTCCTCTACGGCGACTTGGGCGGCGCAGTCCGTCACCCACAGAGAGGCTGATCGAGCAAGGGCGATCGACGTCTCGGGAGGGGAATTGGAAAGGGAGAGTACCCCATAGGCTATCTCGCTGGTCTGGCCACGGCAAACAAGGAACTTGGTACCTGTGGTCGGCACAACTGATACGCCACCCAAAAAAATAAGAGTTTATGAGAGGAAACCCAGAGTCGCGTGGCTCAGATGTGTTGGCATAGAGTTTTATTTTAAGTTAACCTTTTCTTGTGCAGGTGTTATATCCATTTCAGATCCTTTGTCTTCGTATACTTTGACAATAACTCAAAAAAAATTAAATGTTTGTTTCTGATAGTATGTTATTACTCTGTATTTCTGTGTAATGGCGGCTATGAATCCCGCCAACTCTTACTTCGTTTATTATTAGTGTCGTTTTTTTTCTACAAACGTAGGACAACGCGAAGAATAAAATTTTTAAAAGGATTTTTAACTTGTTAAGTCCAAGAAGTAGTAAGAAGTACGTCCATTTTTTTTTTCACATCGTTCGTCTCGTTTCGTACACGTTACTAATAAAATGATTAAACTTGACCTAAATTACAAATATTCTAATAATATCGCTTCAATACTGACCTAAATCATAATTACGTTTGTAAACAGCTTTTTGGCCAACATCTAACGTAATAAAATTGAATATATGAATACTTTTGAACCCAACAATGAAGCGTGTATGAGTCGAAATGAAGGGATAAGCATATAAAACCGATGTAAGACATGGCAAATTCGAAGTAAAACCCTATACCAACACGTCTGACCAGCGTGCTTGCTATAGTAGGTCAATTTCCCTCTCATTGTGGAGGAGGCTTGATTAACAGTGGAACGTTAATCAATGATGACGATGTGGATTAAAATTATTAAAAACTTAGAACAACTATTCGCGTTAAGGAGAATGTTTCTTTAAATACAGACAGTATTTAATGTTTAGCTATTAACACACCATTGTTAATTGGTTATTGCTCTGTTTTGACAATTCACAGCATCGCTGAAATAAATCACGCATAAAATAGCACTGTCTCAAATATAAACAGAAAATTATTTTCGGTGTCAATAAAAAAAATAAAGCGGGTCGAATAAGACGTTTTCTGTAAACACGCATTGTGAAAAAAGTAAAAATTGAGATGTTTGTTTTTTTTTAAATAGTGTTTTTTTTTTTCTTTTTGCGGTAAGCTACGGTCAGCACACCCGCCGCCCGGCTCCGTCCGGGGTGACAGAGGGGCGGCACGCGGCCCGTTACCCACCCGATAGCTCGTCGCCTTCATCGTTGCGCCGACCACTGATGCAGAGTTCCTTGACTTCAGTGCTCGTCCCGACGGAATACCCCGAGAAGGAAACCTCTCCCATTGACGTCCCCATCCCAGGACGTCGGTTGCCGTCGCGAGGTCACCCTCTCCGCGGGTGACGGACTAAATCCCCAGACCCGTAGCCTTCCTTTCCTCGCGCCTTCGCCGCCCCAGGAGCTGGCGGAGGACCGTGTCCGCGTGGAGGAGTTCCTCACGCGCACCGTCCGCCGCCTCCTTCCGCGAGACGACTGCCTCGCAGAAGGCGGCAACGGCGTCTCAGTTCCTGACGCTAGCGAGCATCTTCCTAGCGATGGTTGGCAGCGTCAGGTCGGTACCGATGATTGCGACGAGATCACGGGGCTGCTCTGCCCACGCGGCACTCACCCGAGCATGTGCTGCGCCGTGTCCTCGTCGCAATCGCAGTGGTGGCAGGACGGTGTGCTTTCCCTCCTGACAAATAGTGGTAGTATGTTATTACTCTGTATTTATGTGTGATGGCGGCTACGAATCCCGCCAATTTACCTTGCTGAGGGTCATAAAAGATGACTAAGGGCTCTAAATAGACCTGGGTAATCTTTATTTTATACAGTTTGGTTTACATTCCTAATTAAAATTAACGTCAGGCAAACGGCTGGTCACAAAACTATTGCCAATAACTTCTGCACTATGTACGTATGCAAGAAGAGTACATATTGAGTAGACCCACAAGTATGGAGTGTAGAAGTAAGGAGCACCATCTCGTATGGGGGATTAGTCGAAAAAGTGTCCACTTGTAAACAGCAAATTAATAGCGCTAGTGTAGCAAGTGGAAATGATATGAACTTAGCAGTTATAAACAGAGTTATGGAGTGAAGTGTGCTGGGTTGAAAAATTTAATATTTATCTTGACTTCTGTCGTTAAGAAATATGCAGTATTTAAAATCTCAACTATTTACGTAGTCAACTGTAATTTAGTAAATAATAACCTATGAAACTTAAGAGTGAAGTGTGCTGGGTTGAAAAATTTAATATTTATCTTGACTTCTGTCGTTAAGAAATATGAATTGCGCTGTAACAAAGCGGAAATGTTTCTTTCCTTTTCTAATTTAGTATCCTACTCTAATAATTTGTGGCGCTCTATTTAAAATTCTTCCACTTGCTACTATAGCGCCACCTTAATTTGCTCCCTTTCAACGGACACTTTTTCAACACTGAGATGGTGCTCCTTACTTCTACACTCCATACCCACAAGTAATTGGTGATGAGAGCAGATAAACGATAATTATGGTATTACTTTGTGTTTAACGCATAGACTAAAGATATTTTTTTTTGTGCTTTAGTGGGTGATGACAAGGAAATTAACCTACTACATCTCGTAGCATTTTCAGATGGGTTGGTTTTATTTACGGCACTTCAGTGTTTGTTTTCTATACCAATAAATAAAATTGGAGTGTCTGTTTGTAATGTCAAAATAATAGGCTTTTTTCATGCTCACACGGTTATTTGCACGACACCTATGCCTAAAATAGCAATTAAAAAATGTTTGTCTGTCTGTCTGTTCCAACGGGAACGGGAACTACGCGGGTAAAACGACTAAAACCTATAACCGAAGCGAAGCGAGGGCGGGTTGCTAGTATTATATATATTTATAGTTGGTTTTATTTACGTTTCAACGTAGTCTCTAAATGTCGGCTTCATAAAAAAGCTCAAAGTCGCTCAACGTGCTATGGAGAGAACTATGCTCGGTATTTCCCTACGTGAAAAAATCCGTAACACGGAAATCCGTAGAAGAACGGGTGTAACCGTCATAGCCCGCAGAATTAGGACGTTGAAATGGCAATGGGCAGGCCACATCGCTCGTCTAACCGACAACCGTTGGGGTCGAAAGATTCTTGAGCAGCGACTACCAATAGGATGGCGCAGCGTAGGACGACCCCCCACCAGGTGGACTAACGACATTCTCAAAGTCGCAGGGAACCGTTGGATGCAAGTGGCACAGGACCGTTCCGAGTGGTATTCTCGTGGGGAGGCCTATGTCCAGCAGTGGACGTATGTAGGCTGATGGATGGTTTTATTTAGATTTTTTGTTCTAGTGCTAATGTTGTCTGCATATTATATCCCTTAGCCGTATTTTATGACAACTAAGAGTAAAAAGACAATGATGAAAATAAAAAGTAAATGATAATGATCTTTCTTACTCTATTAACACATGGCAAAAAAAAAATGTGAATATCTTCATAAAAATCCTGTATGAATGTGTTCGAAAGTTTTCTTCAAATGGACTTCGGTGACTTTGTGATATTTGCTATATACAATTTTTTTTATTGCAAACGGTGGTAAACGAGCAAACAGTACACCTGATAGTAAGTGTTGCTGCCGCTCATGAACATTTGCAAGGCTGCCGCCTACCGTGAAGAAAGTGAAAGAAGTGTGAATGCGTGCAATGAGGTTCGGCGATACTAAAGGCATCACCAAAACCCCTCACACGTAAACACCCTCAGAAAGTTGGGCTGCCGGCTCGCTTGCTCACCGAACGAAGCACATTAACACATTGCTACTATTCGGACGTCGATTTTCTGCTCAGTGTGGACCGGCCCGCGGCTGTAGACAGACAACTGTCAACAGTGTGCTCCTACCACGATTAACTACTTACTATTATATATCACGTGGTGACGGAGTAAGAATACACATCATCACCTCCTCTCTTGTTCGTGGGTGTCGTAAAAGACAACTAAAGAATATAATATCCCTCAAGCTCGATATAAAACCCTATACCAACCTGTCTGACCAGCAGGGTCTGGTCAATTTCCCTCCTATTGTGGAAGCCTAACACTGGGACGTATATGAGCTGGAATTATGAATCATGAGTCGTCTTTTATGACACCCACGGTCAAGAGACGGGCTGGTGAATTGTATTTTTACTCACCACACGAAGAAGAAACAATAATCATATCCATATAACAAGATACAAACTATATTAAATCTTCAACAGACAAAATTCAATAGCAAATATAATATTAAACTCGAAGATATTGTAATCTTGGAACGAGGCCAAAACGGGTGTTCGTACGAACATTATCAAGTGGCGGGTAATCTTTATTGGCTGTATGACTTATATACCTTTGCCTGATATAAACATGATATAGACACCTGTCAAGATTTCGTTTTGCAATAGTCTATATTGGAGCATACAGGCGCGAATGTGAAAATTACATATGAAGGTGTTTATTAGATTTGAATTTAATTTATACATCTATACAAATAAATAAAATTGAAGTGTCTGTTTATAATATCAAAATACTGGGCTTTTTTTATGCTCATACGGTTATTAGCACGACACCTATCCCTAAAAGCCATTTTAAATTTTTTTGCCTGTCTGCTTAGAATAATAATCTATAATCGGCGCACAAAAAATGAAACATTTAAATGGGAGCCTAATAGAGCTTACACTGGACCGTTCTGTAGTGTACAAGGTCACTGTACTGCACGTACGTACGTAACTCTTAAAAAATAAATAGGTATTTTTTACGATTTCTGCAGTCAAAAGGTTTGAATAACATAAAAAGTGTTTTAACATTACATACTTTTAAAAGTATTTCGATGATTTATGTTAATAAAAGCAACATTGAATTTCATAATTTGTATAGTGGTGTACATGTGTAATCCCTTGCGCGCATGTAGTATTTTTGGCATCACGGTTTTGATCGCTTAAGTACCGATACTATCCATCTATACGTTATTATTCTAGGCCTGTCTATTTGGTTGGCGTAATCTTTAAAACGTTTGGATTGAATTTGATAATATTTTACTAGCAGGTAGCTGTCTATATAAGGAGTAACTTAGGCTATATTATATTCCGGTATTCCCACGGGAACGGGAACTATGCGGGTAGGCTACTGAAACCGAAGCTAAGCGAAGGCGGGTTGCTAGTTTGTTTAATAAATTAATTGACTACTTAGCTATCGTAATGATTAAGATTCCGAACTACCGTACACATGATGTATTTTTAGTACTGGTTTTAAAAATATGTATTATAATGTTGAGAGCATGTTAAAGATTAATGAATATGAAATAGGCTTTAAGTGTGTATTAATGTTCAATTAAATAACCTAAAGAAAACCTTTGGTAAGGACCCATCGCTGTACTAAAGGGAATGACTTGACTGGCAGGCAATAATTCGCGGGTGACGTGACCGGGGATTAGTCCGTCACCCGCCGAGAGGCCGACCGCGTGAGGAAAGAGCGACGTCCTCCCAGAGGGGGGGACGTCGGTCGATGGAAGGGTACCCCAAGTAGGGGGTATTCCGTCGGGCCGACCACTGATGATAAGTTAACTCTGCTCCGGTGGTCGGCCCAACGACGAAGGCGACGTGGTTTTCGGGTGGGTTGCGGGCGTTGCGTGCTTAAGCCCCTCTATCGCCCCGGACGGAGGGGCGCGGAGGCGCGCCGACCGCAGCCCACCCACAAAAAAAAAGGCAATAATTAAAGCTAAGAAGAGAGTTTTTGGCGGGAATGTTGAAGTATCATAAGGTGGTCACGTATTTTATTCAATATTTCAGTGATTTAACGTGGTATATTAAATCATTTTGATGACATTTTGTGGCAGCAGTTCCTCCGTCACATATTCCAGTGAATATGATATAAAAGTGCTTTACATACCTTTTCGTTGCCATCAAATTCTTTCATTTAGAAGATACCTTTGACAGTGGCCATAACACTGTTGAAGGTGACAATTTGACTTACTGACAGACAATTACTAATTAGAAGAAACTGATAATTTGTAAAGAAAATTATAACTCGACACTAGCCAAAATGGCTCGTATTAGTAGCTGATTGCCAAGACAAAAGCAGAAAAAGCTAAGAGGAATAATCACTTAAGAATGAGAAAACTCACTCGCCGGTGTGGTCACTTCTATTCTGGTCGAAACAAAACCGTATACTAATACCTACATCTGAGCAGCTTGGTATAGTAGGTCAAATTCCCTTCCATACTGGAGGAGGCCCTAGTCCAATAATAGGACATTTATGTGCTGAGATGATGACATAGTAGGTTAATTTTTACCCTAATGTGAAAGCCAGTAGTAGAAAACGTATGCGTTGAGGCAACGATGATTAAAGTTTATTTTTATTGTAAACGGTGGCAAACGAGCAAACAGTACACCTGAAAGTAAGTGTTGCTGCCGCTCATGGACCTTTGTAAGGCCTACCGCGAAGAAAGTGATTGGAGTGTGAATGCATGCAATGAGATTCGGTGATACTAAAGGTATTACCAAAACTCAAAACACGCTAACAGCCACAGAAAGTTGGGCTTCCGGCTCTCTCGCTCACCGAACGAAGAGCAGTAACAAATTGCTACTATTCAGATGTTGATTTTCTGCTCAGTGTGGTACTACCTCAGACGAATAAGAATAACTAACAAGAACAACGCTGAAGATCCCCATCAATAATAGTGGTGGTAGGACCACACTGTCGACAGTTATCTGTCTACAGCCGCGGGCCGGTCCGTCCGGGGCAGTACCACGCTCTCGCAGAAAATCGACGTCTGAGTAGTAGCAATTTGTTACTGCGCTTCGTTCGGTGAGCGAAAGAGCCGGAAGCCCTACTTTCTAAGGGTGTTTGCGTGTGGAGGATTTTGGTGGTGCCTTTGGTATCACCCAGCCTCAATGCACGCATTTACACTCCCTTCACTTTCTTCGCGGTAGGCAGCGGCCTTATAAAGATCTATGAGCGGCAGCAACACTTACCATCAGGTGTACTGTTTGCTCGTTTGCTACTGCTAGCAATAAAAAAAAAATCGAAATTTAGTATAAAAATTTTAATATAATTTTGAAAAATAGCAAAATCATAAGAAGATAAGCTGGTCTCGAGAAAATAATAGATACATAACTAGAGCATCAACATACCTGATGAATACTCAGAAACATCGAACTACTGCCTTCCGCGGTAGCTTTAGGTTTGCTGCAAGTCGTTGCTGGAATGTACTTCAACCTCCTTTATTGCATTTAAAAACTACAAGGGTTTTCGAAAAATGACTTAAACTAATCCTACTTGATAATCAAAAATTGATAACTTAATATTCTGTATATAGTCTACAAATTTACTGTAGTTATTTCTCGTTCCATTTCATCAAGGACTCCTTCTAGCTAACCACAAGATTTATGTACTTTCGGTTTCTTTTTTACACTATTAATGTTTATTTTATTTTGTATTCTATTTGTCTTTATTAAATAATTTGTTGCTTTTAATTCCATGTGATAATTATGATATTTTTTACAAACTAGAATATGATATAGTATAGTATTAATTTATTTTATTCTTAATGTAATGTTACTGTTTCAAATATTACTGTTTAACTTTTTTTACATATATTTGTTTTGCACAATATTGTTGCTTCCGCAACTTGTTGGTACGGGCCCATCAGAATATCAGCGGTGTAATATCATGTTTACTGTATCATAAGCTGAGATGGGCACCATATTTTGGCCTCACATATTCGACTCCTTGTTTTTAGTTAGTAGTTCTTATTTCTTTCGTTGGTGTCTATATTATGTGAGGTTTACAAAATAAAATTTCTTTCTTTCTTTCAAAATCTCTACCAAAATAGTAGACCTTTTTATTGAAGTGTCAAATAAAACTATAATAAACAACGTTTAATGGGAGGTGTGCCTTAAACGAACATTGAAACTGTAATGGAGTCGAAAACTCTACGGTTATTTCTAAGACACGGGCAACAAGCAATCATATTAGTAGCTAATTAAAAATAAAAATATTGTTTTTGATTACTTATTCCTGTTAAAAAATAATAATCGAAAAGGACAATGCTGAAAATTCTCGTCAATAACCGAAAATTTGTATAAAAATACATAATTTGGATAAGTAGTAAAATGTCTACCAAAATAGTAGAATTTTTTATTGACGTTTCAATTCAAACTAAAAATTTACAAGGTTTAATACGAGGCGTGCCATAAACAAACACTCAAACTGTAATGGAGTAGAAAATGTTACGCGTATTTCTAAGAAATCAATTAGCACCGTGTTTATATACAAATGGGCGAATATTTCGTTTGTTTTGCATGATTTAAATCGTATTGTGGTAACATGAGGTATTTTAATGGCTTCAAGAATTTATAAACGTTTGAATAATCACGTTTTAGCACTAATAAAGTGGTTTTACACATTACCATGTAAATAGAAACATTTTATTCGTTTACTTTTTTTAAAGAGAATAGTAGCAAAAAACATTGACGTAAACTTGTTGATTTTTGTTACTAATCCGACTATACATTCCCATCACTGCAGTTCCTGTAAATCCAAATCCACAATAATCTCTATAAATGGCATCAAAGAATGACCCTTATAGATAGTCATAGGAAACGTTTTTCTTTAAAGGCCCTGCACTAAGGAAATAATTCTTGTGTTGCGGAGAACTTTACAAACATAATTAAGGGGCACAAACTACATCCAGACTCAGAACACTAATTTGTGGATCGCACAAAGTGTTGTCCTGCATGGGATTCGAGCTGACGATACTGGCACGGTAAGTCAGTATCTTAACCACTACTCCATCTGTGCAGGCAATTGAAATATTAAATAAGAAAAATAACAGGAGTTGGGCAAAATTCCACTTCTCTCCTATGCAATAAAGGAAAGATAAAACAAAATTGATGAATAAAGCAATGAACAAGAAGCTGTACCGTTATGATAAGTCCGTTCCGTTTGGAGTGATGAAAGGGCGGAGCGTGGTCCCATAACCCAACGTATGGCCTCCCCTTCGCCACTGGTACTGAGTTCCATGCCGCACGTTGCCAGCCCGGCTGGATACCCTTTCGTAGGTCCGTTTTCCCCTAACGCCCTATGTCCTCCCCTTCACCATTGGACCGACCACTGGTACCATGTTCCTTGTCATCCGTGGCCAGCCCGGCGCGATACCCTTTCGGGTCCGTTTTACCCTAACGCCCCTTTCGGGACATCGGTCACCTTCACGCGATCAACATAGTTTAACTTAACCATAACCAACTGTATAATCTCGAAGGTTTTAGGAAGTATGATGAAAAAGGCTTTAGGAATAATGGAAGGTTAAAGAAGGAATGTGTGAAATATAACATGGATAGACATGCGGTAAACAAAGAGATGACATCTTTTACCATTTTGTGGGCAAGGAGTACATATAGCCTCAAGCCCAAAGTCTACGTAAATCCTACTGCAGGGTTCAGGCCTCCTCCACAATAAAAGGGAAATGGATCTACTACACCGTTGTACTACAAGTTCAGACTGGTTGATATAGGGTCTCATTTCGAATTTACCTTTTCTTCCATAGATGTATTTTATGAGACCCACGTGCAAGATAGAGGTTGGTTAATTGTATTCTTAATCCGTCACCACACCGAATAATTTAATATCATATGCCAACCATTTTATAATTTATCATGTGTTAAATTACAATTTTTTTATATTTAAAAGCCCGCCTTACCACATATAAAATAAAAATTACAAATAATGGTGTCATTATTTTCACACCAACAAACGTATACTAAAGATAATAATTGGTAAGAATTATGACGAACTGGTGGCAATACCGCAATAAAAAAATTTACGCGCGCTATTTTCATTCAAATAAAACGCATATTTTTATAGCGACACGAATTGTTTGGTTTGTTTTTGTATAAATAAATTAAAGTATGTTGTATTGTATTCGTCATTGCATTTATGGACTCGACTTGTCTCTTTTCTATACTAGCTCTGGCCCGTGACTTCGTCTGTGTAGAAATTGTGTGTGACAGAGGCAAACAAAGGAAAAGCTGTGCACGATATTCAAAATCAGAGCCGATCCTGTGAAGTTTCAGCTAGGACTAGACGTTGCGAGATCGGAGGCCCTAAATAAAACTCTGTTTTTACATGGGCCCTGTAACGGTCCACTCATGGGCGCCACTATTATGGGCAACGCGAGGCAATGTGCTCGTTGGTCAGAACGTGGGATTTAGAGGCGTATATGCTCGCCGGACTTTACTGGTGGGTGACGACGTCGTATCTATGTCTCGCCCAGAGACCTGGCCGTCTGGCAACGCCAAGCCCACTGGGGCGTTGAGCGGCCTCAGTTCGGTATTTGAACCATGAAGACCTTTCGGCCAGTGTTGTTTAGACCGGCTGAAAGAGTATATCCGAGAGAAACTCTTCTACCGTAACACGCTTAGCCACTGACATATGGAGCAGCAGAGGCGTGAATACTTACGCCTGATGCCGCCATATTCGAGATCGCGGGTATACAAATAGGGAAATAGCTGGTTCAATACTGTTAAGGCCGGGACATTAATGGAGACGGTACTTGAAAGAGGCCCTGCCGGGCTGGCCACTGAGTTTAAGGAATAGGCACCAAATACCAGTCTATTAGTGATGGAGAGGGGATGCAGTAGTTCCCTCGTCATGGACGGAATGCACAGGTTGGGTCCAGACCAAAAAATAACATAAATAACGAAAACCATTTTTAATGGGGAACGTGATACAAGATTTCTACACGAACGAAGCCGCTCGCAAAAGCTAATTCATTAAAAAAGTTTCCGGCATACGGAAAATATCATTAATTACGTAAACAAAATTACAAAATACTTAAAACGAAGTGGGGAAAAATATTTCGTTTGCGTTAAAACTAAAGAAAAAAAATGTTTAGATAATTTTCAAAAGAACGTAAACAGCTTTCCGGTTTAATGTATTTGAGGTGTTTATTGATTTTGCCTTTAATCTTTATTTTTTTGCTTTTACGTTAAAATGTCTTTTTAATGGGGATTGTACAACCGGTAGACATATGGTGTTTTCGTAACAGAGCTGGAAATAACGCGGCAAATAGTTTAAAAATGTCTGGTACATTGAATCCAGAATCATTTATGTGGTAAGAATATTATTCACCAGTCGCTAAGTGTGCGATTCCAAAGGGAGTTCTAGACAACAGGCACATTGCTTCTGTCACCATCATGCAGTATCCATTGACCACTATGGCCCTCTAAGGTTGCCACAAAAGGATCCTAAGACAGACGATCAGGAGCTCCGTCCACGTGGTATTTTTCATGTGGACTACACTGTCGATAGTCTGCCTACAGTCGCGGGCCTGTCCTTCCGGTGTAGTTCTATACTGGGCAGAAAATATACAACAGAGTAGTTGCAACATGTTATTGCACTGCGTTCAGTGAGTGAGATAGACGGAAGCCCAACTTTCTGAGGGTGTTTGCGTGTGGCAGGTTTTGATGATGCTTTTAATATTACCGAACTTCATTGCGCGCATTCACACTTCCTTCACTTTCTTCACGGTAAGCAACGGCCTAACAAAGATCCTTGAGCGGCAGCAATACTTACCATCAGATGTACTGCTTGCTCGTTTGCCATCGTTTGCAATAAAAAATAGCGTTTTATTTCGAGGTTTCCCCCACTGGCAAGATAGGGGATGGTGAATTGTATTCTTACTCAGTATCTTAAAAAAGGGCCACGTCGAATCATCAGATCTGCGAATAAGATTTTCAAAGCTCTGCCATAAAATTGCACTTGATACAATAATATGTAATTTTCTTAAAGTGTTACTTTTTCCTTTCAGATAAACGATGGCGCAGCGCTTATATTCGCTGACGAGTTCAAGCAGACGCTCGAGAAATATCTCTTTGGTATCTGCCCACAGAGTTACAAGGTAAATATTGATTTTTTTATTGTTTTTTTTTTATGGCAGGAATTTCTTAAGTATGGGTCGCGACCCCCAAATAATGATGATGGTATAGATCTTAATATTATGCAGGCGCGAATACCTACGCCTGATGCCGTCTTAGCCGAGGCCGCGGGTTGAACCGGGGAGCTAGTTCCTCACCCGCCGAGAGGCTGACCGCGTGAGGAAAGACCGACGTCCTTCCTGAAAGGCGCGGCGTCGGTCGAGGAGAAGTTTATCAAGAGGGTATTCCGTCGGGCCGAGCACTGACGTCAAGTCACCCTGCTCCGGTGGTCGGCCCAACGACGAAGGTGACGTGTCGTGGGTGGGCTACGAGTGTGCGTGCTTACGCCCCTCTGTCGCCCCGGACGGAGAGGGCGAGGAGTGCGCCGACCGTAAAAAAAAGTCTTAACCTCAGAATAATAACGTATAGAAGGATAGTGTCAGTACTTCGAACGTTCGAAACATGAATCTAAAAATACTACACGCGCGCAGGCGATTACACACGTACACACGCACACCACTATAAAAATTATGAAATCAAATTTTGTTTTTATTAACATAAATCGTCGAAATACTTTTAAAAATAATGTTAAAAACCTTTTTAAGTTTTTCAAATATGTTGGGACACCATTTGAATGCACAAAACGTCATAATTACCTATTTATGTTTTAAGAGTTGCGTACGTACGTGCAGTAAAATGACCTTGTACATTACGGAACGGTTCCGGCGTAAGCTCCATTAGGCTCCAATTGAAATTAACCTTAACTTCTATATGTTATTATTCTAAGGTCTTAACATTATATTAAAATAATTTCAGTTTAGTTCGGCGGATTACGCTTTCAAATACCGTGTTGTATCGACCTTCTGGCAAAAGACTAGTGTAGTATAGACAGGATTTGCTCTTCTCATAATTTTATTTAAATAAATGAATACTAACTATCCGTGTGGTGACGGAGTAGGAATACAATTCACCACCCCCTATTTTGCCTGTAGATGTAAAAAAAAGAAAACTAAGTGATATAATATGCATTTAACGTCTATACAAGAGATGGTAAACTTGAAAGAAAAGTCTGTACCAACGTGTCTGATCAGCGTAATACCTATAGTGGGCCTATTTACCTTCTATTGTGGAGGAGGCTCTACCCTAACAGTGGGGAGTATATAAGCTGAAATAATAATGATAAAAGCAATTAGAATACAATTCATCCCCCATTTTTTGGTACCTGTGAGTATTGTAAAAGACAAAAAGAAGCATATCCTTACTAATATTATAAATGCGAAAGTTTGTTTGGTTGTTACGCTTTCACGCTTAAACCACCGAACCAATTTCAAAAATTCTTTCATCAATGGAAAGCTATAATGTCAGAGAAGAACATAGGCTATATTTTATCTTGGTATTCCCACGGAAACGAGAACTACGCGGGTAAGACTACTGAAACCGAAGCCAAGCGAGGACGGGTTGCTAATCTATACCTACTATCTATGTACCTATACTAATATATAAAGCTGTCATGTTATATATGAGTTTGTTTGAACGCGCTAATCTTGGGAACTACTGGTCTGATTTGAAAAATTCTTTCAGTGTTAGACATCCCATTTATCGAGAAAGGCTATATATAGGCTATATATCATCACGCTAAGACCAACAAGAGCGGAGCATCGCTGAAGAATGTTTCAAAATGTTTTTTTTTTTGCGCTGAATAAACGGTTAATTTTTTTTTTTTTTTTTTTTTTTTTTTTTTTATAAAAGACGTATCCCTGCACGAAGGTAATTTATCCTTTAATTGCGAGAGACTTTACAAACATGAAACTCAACGGACACAAATCACATCCAGACTCAGAACAACAATTTGTGGATCGCACAAAGTGTTGTCCTGCGCGGGATTCGAACCCCCGACACTGGCGCAGTAGGTCTACGTCTCAACCACTACGCCATCTGTGCAGTCAATTCGGTTAAAGTTTCCCAGAAATCGTGTGTGACTCGTATTATTTAAAAATATTTTCACCTTTTTTTGGGTTGGGCTACGGTCAGCGCATATGCCGACCACTGGTGCAGTGTTCCTTGACTTCAGTGATCGGACCCGACGGCATACCCCGAGGGAGTACCCTCTCCCATCGACGTGCCCCCGGGACGCCGATCGCCGTCGCGAGGCTAACCTCTCTGCGGGTATCGGACTAAATCCCCGGTCCGAAAAATATTTTCACTTGCTACGTAAACAAAATCGCAGGTTAAAGTTAGCGTTAGCCCAAAGGAACTATTCCACGCGGACGAAGTTGCGGGCAGAAGCTAGTAACATATATGTAAGAGAAGGTATCCTTGAAATAAAAACCTTTACCAACACGTTTGAATATCGTGGAGGCTCGAGCCCAGCAGTGGGTTTTAGCGATGATGGTATAATAAGGTAGTCTTAACCACTAGCCCCACAGTCATTGTATAAAATGCAATATTCTTTTAGTTAGAAATCATAATATGATCACAGTCTCGTTGGCAGATGCCGCTCAAAGGCAAGAATGGGACTACAGCTGCCTGCGACCTTGACCCTGAACAGCAGGAGTTAGCTGGCAGGTAAGAGAAATAACCATAGAAATACAGTAACGTAGCATGCCTTAGAGGGGCCCTGTAGCAAAATCAGTAGAGGGCTCGAATGAAGGGTAAATATTTCTCACAAAAGAAATAAAAATGCTTGCAAGAAATTTGATTTTAAGTTATCACTTCCTCTTAGAAACTTAGCTAAAAATATGAGCGAAATCCGGGACTCTGGGCAGATGTGAAAATGTGAGATTAAATTATTTTGTATGCACAAAAGACCAAGAAATAATATGACATAATGGATAAATATTACGACCAGAAAATGATTATTTTTATTCAATAATCATTTGTTTTCATTAAATACAAGAATTAAACTTTGCTGTGTGGTAGCGGCTTCGAATACTACCAACCCTTGCTTTGCTCGTGGGTGTCGTAAAAGACGACTAAGAGCCCTAGATTGATCCAGACCAACTCCATCTGGTACCATTTGGGTCAACGATTACATTCCCAAGGAGGGTTGACGTCAGGCAGGCGGCCGGTCATAAAAGTCATTGCCGAAACTTTTTGCAATATGTCAAAACAGATGACATATTGCGTCGACCCCAAGTAATTGGGATAAGAGCAAGATGATGATGATGAAATACAAGAATTAAAAATTAAAAATATTTCAAATTATAAATAATATAATAGTTATATTCGATGCCTCTGACGATATTACTGTAACAATTGGTCGGTGCTACACTTACGATCATATAGCGTGGCGAGGCGTCGCGCCACGACATGCATCGCCACGCCGGCAATCGTTTTTAAGTGCGGCTATAGACGTTACACATAAAAAGGACTCATTGCGGTAATACCGCAATTTTTGGGCGAACGCTTAAATCGGCAAAGAGATTGCTTTACTTGAGTTTTATAGGCACGTATACACATTGGCCTCTGTCACCGGCCACAGAGGTCTCTAATGAACTAACAAAATCCACAATTATTTGTGGATTTTATAATTCAGTTTAAAATTATGGCTCCATTGAACTTCATCATAATTTCAACCCATATACGTCCACTGCTAGGCTCGGACAAGGCCGGATTAACCCTATAGGTCCCTAGGGGACCTACCCTAGGCAATACAATTCTCGGGTCCATGGTACAAAGTCCATAAGCACTTACCATTAGGTGTGCTGTTTTCTCTTTTGCTATCAATAGCAATAAAATATTTTTTTTTGCAAAAAAAGAAACCGCCTTCAATAATGTAGACAATGTAGATAAATTTTTAGATTTTAGTTGATTTTTCAAAAACGGTTTGTCAGATTTCGATAAAATTTTCATGGAACCATTCGGGAAGTGTACCCTTTCCAATCAAAAAAGAATCATCAAAATCGGTTCATCAACGACAAAGTTATTCGCGAACAAACAAAAAAAAATCATATTAACGGTCGAATTGAGAAACCTCCTCCTTTTTTGAAGTCGGTTGAAAAGAAATAGTATTGAGGAAGTATACAAAGAAAAATCGTTCGATGAAATGTTTTTTTTCTTGGTCCATACTTAGGGCCCCTAGTCGGTGCGGGGCGCCTAGTCGGTGCGGGGCGCCTAGTCGGTGCGGGGCGCCTAGTCGGTGCGGGGCGCCTGGTCGGTGCGGGGCGCCTGGTCGGTGCGGGGCGCCTGGTCGGTGCGGGGCGCCTGGTCGGTGCGGGGCGCCTGGTCGGTGCGGGGCGCCTGGTCGGTGCGGGGCGCCTGGTCGGTGCGGGGCGCCTGGTCGGTGCGGGGCGCCTGGTCGGTGCGGGGCGCCTAGTCGGTGCGGGGCGCCTAGTCGGTGCGGGGCGCCTAGTCGGTGCAGGGTGGCTAGTCGGTGTGGCGCCCCTAGGCAGTTGCCTAGTCCCCCTTATGGATAATCCGGCCCTGGGCTGGAACCTCCATTATGGGAGGGAAATTGACCTACTATATCACGCTGATGATACGTGTTGGTATAGGGTTTTGTTTCTAGTTTTTCTTCTCTTGCATAGATGTTATAAGCATATTATATCCCTTAGTCGCCTTTTACTACAAGCAAAAGAAGGGCTGGTGAATTGTATTCTTACTCCGTTTCCGACAATGCATTGTTTCAATAAAATAAAAAAGGTCACTTAATATTGTATCCTTATAAGTCGTCGCTTTTTTTAGATTAAAAAAATATATTTTTTTTATTATTAGGTTGGCAACATTAGCTCTCCGCGTGACAATAGCGTCGCGAACGGAGTGCTCGCGGCTTGGTACGGCGTTGGCCAACACGCTCGGCGAGCTTGCTCGTACAGCCAACAGTAGACAAGTATTAGCCGCAGGTAACTATGCCTTAAGTATTATTTTTATCACTGCCTATTGTGTGAAGTTTGTTTTAGCATCCCTCACCTTTATTTGGGAGTCGTAAAAATCAGCTGAGATTATATCTATAAAAGAAATGGAGCGTGGAGCGGGTCTCTCCCTTCCCTCCATAGTGGTTGAGGGGAGTGATGGCTGCTCTAGTAGTTAACTTGTGATCGGGTGCCGCTTGTGGGATCTGGTCCAGCCATAATCATTTGAATTATATTAAGTATCTTGCAGTTCGAAGGGCATCACACTGGACATAGTTCTTACAAAACATCTACACAATTGTATATCTAGTAAGAAGAAAAATAATAATTAAAAATAATAGACAAGCCCGCTGAGTTTCTTGCCGGATCTTCTCAGTAGCGGTCGCGTTCCGATCCGGTGGTAGTTTATTTTGTTTGAATAATATAATTTTATTTTGTAAAATTGACAATATGTAAGTGCCCTCTCGGGGTCTATGCATAATAAATGATTTGAATTTATTGTAGTGAAACTTCTAATGCGACTTCCAACAAGGTTGCGTTAAACGTTTAACGTTACGGGAATAGAATGAGACAGAGCGGGTGTGAATGCGTGGCACTCGAACGCATGCGCGTAGTATATATACCTGTTACAGGCCAGCGCGAGCGTTAGCAACGAGTAGCCTACAATATTTTTTATCATTTTTTATTCTTTTTCATCTTTTTTTTTTACATTGACAAAAAACACGTGGCATCAAAGAAGTTTCACTTCGGACATGCGTACTTTGTACGCACGCTCTTTTTGAAGTGAAACTTCTTTGCGCGCATGAGGGTAAATTTTTTACGGATGAAACGCAATTTAGCGTCACGAAGACGTGCAGCATTTTTGTCGAAGAAAAGGGAGAGAGCGATTGAGACCGATTGAGAGAGAGTGAGAAAGGGCGAACATAGCACGAAGCACAGCCATGGGGGCGAGAGTAGGGAGCAAACGAGTGAGAAAGATCGAGAGATTTTTTTTTAATACTGATAAAAAACACATGAACCCAAAGAAGTTTCACTTCTGACATGCGTACTTAGTACTCATGCTATTTTTTTTTTGTTCAATGTGACACACGTCAAAAGTCAACATGTGACTGAGAACTTTTGGCGGGAATGTCAAAATATCATGTGGCGTTCTTAAATTATATTATTTTTACTAGCAACTAGGGATGTAAAAATAATCGATTTTTATAATAATCGATTATTTTTTGTAATAATCGATTTTTACAATCGATTATTAAAATAAAAAAATCGATTTTTCATACTCGAAATTCGATCGAAATTAATCGATTATTACACTGCCAAATTTCCTAAAAAAAAGGTCATCACGATACTGCGTGAAGTGTTTCATACTATATTAGAAAATAAAGCACATATTTCCTAAAGAAAAAAGGTCATCATAATCTCGTTGGGAGAAAAAATCGATTATTTTCCCTCCCAAGTCACATCCCTACTAGCAACCCGCTCTCGCATCGCTTCGGTTTCAGTCGCCTACCCGCATAGTTCCTGTTACCGTGGACATACCGGGATAAAATATAGCCTAAGTTACTCCTTATTTACACAGCTACCTGGTAGTAAAATGTAATCAAAATCGGTCTAACAGTTTTGAAGATCACCTCAAATAGACAGATGGACAAAAAAAATTAAACTGACTTTCAGGCATAGGTGTCGTGCAAATAATCACGTGAGCATGAGAAAAGCTCATTATTTTGACATTACAAACAGACACTACAATTTTATTTATTTGTATAGAGTACCTATAGATCATTGGGTCGGTATTTTATGTACTTAATATTATACAGAGAAAACACTAAGTGTAATAAATATGTTATAATAGCGGTTTATGTATATTTTCATGTTCTGTCAAAACTCCCAGACATGATTTAATTGTCAGCACCAAATCAATGGTAATCACCTGATTTACTAACGAATTGTTATTTTCAATAAGCTACTCAACGTGAAGAAATGAAATATAATGCTAAAAGTTATAAAACAAAATGTACAAGATTTGATTATATTCAGATTGCTAAGCTAACTTCGACTGAAGGACTTTGTATCCATTCTAAATAAAACTATTTTACGGATTTTATCGCGTTTGTATTTAATTTTATTTTTATATTGTATTTGATTTCCCCGACGTTTTGAACATTTTACAGCGTTCATGGTCACGGGCGGACTAAGATGTCTCACGTCCAACAAGTCATCGTTATTACCGAGATTTATAATTATCTACCCACTACAGAAATTAGTTATTAAACGTTGACCCACATATTCTAAATTAGCTGTCAAAACTGTCAATTTATAATGATTGGCGGGAACTAGCAAGGGCTTACTGGCTGTTAAAGTTTGAGCCAGTAAGCTAATTAATATTATTAAAACTTATGGAAGACATTTTACAGCTGCTAATTTATAGCTAACATTTTACAATCAAACACTGCGGTCTTCGAGGACCTCCTCAATGTGGTGGCCCTCTGCCCTTATAGACTAATCTTAATTTCACTAATCTAACTTAATATTTCTTATATTTTAGGCATTCTATAACGGTTTTCATTAAATGTAATATTTTATTTTCCAGCGAACAACGAACAAAAGAAACAACGTAAGCTGTCCAAGAGTCAGAAAATGAAGATACAAGCCAAGCAGAGAACAGCCCTTGCTGTTAAAAAGAAGGCTGCCGCCGCGGCTGCCGCTGCCGCAGCTAAAGTTCCCGCCTAAATAAAAAAAAAATCATTGACATATGCAACCACAGAGTACAATTATTCTAGAATGAGTACATGTGAAAAAGGTTTCAATAATTAAATTTAATATATTTTTATGGAAGTATTATAATATTCATACAAAAATTTTTGTGATTAAATCACTAATTTAATTAATTTACATAGTTATAAGGTAATTTTTTAAAGATTGTGTAAATGTGTTTGAAGGCTTTACATTTAGGGAGGGAAATCAATCATTATCGCTTAGAATAATAACGTATAGAAGGTGAGTTCGCGCACAAAAAGTGAAGCATTTCAATTGGAGCCTAATGGAGCTTACGCCGGCACCGTTCCCTAATGTCAATGTCACTGTATTACAGGTACGTACGCAACTCTTAAAATATAAAAAGGTAATTATAACAGTTTGTGCATTCAAATAGTGTAATAACACATTTGAAAAACGTAAAAAGGTTTTTAACATTACTTTTAAAAGTATTTCGACGATTTATATTAATAAAAACAAAATTTGATTTCATAATTTGTATAGTGGTGTGCGTGTGTACGTGTGCAATCGTCTGCGCGCCATTAGTATTTTTAGATTCATTTTTGAAATGTTCGAAGTAGGGGCCTTTCCTTCTATACGTTATTATTCTAAGCATTATCGTTATTAAATTAAGTAAGCTTAGTATTCGCGGATGACAAAGGTTCGGTAATGGTGATACACCAAAACGGCAATAAAAAGTGGCAATTAAGTGGGATTATGCGCTGTCATTGTCTGCGCGGACATTTTGCCCGGCTGAATGTGACAGGACCATAGATAGTCTAATGATATCAAATGTTTATCTGAGTATTATAATTAAAACTATTTTTACGGATTTTATTGATTAAGCCCAACAGTGGAACGTATATGAACTGAAGTGATAATTCGTAACATTATCGAGACCAATTTGTATGCGATTTGGAGCAGCGCCTCTATTGGAAGATAGGGGCACTACTCCAATTCTATATGAATCGGAATCGCTAACTTTACGATTATTTTAAAGTAAATTCACGTGCTAAGCGCATTGAAGTGAAAAGTGTGTCACGAATACGCGTAAATACGCGATTTGCTTAAAATCTTTTTGTCGTGAACTTAAGAAGAGAGACATTCTCTTTTCACATTTTTATAATTTTATATAAATAAATTAATAATAAACAAAATAAATGCTATGCAAAAGCGTTTGATTCTAATAATTATAATGTTATCCTGTTTAAATCCTATAGTGTGCCATTACGACACACCTTTTCTAATTTTTATATGATATTAAGTGGAAATTAATATTAATGTAATTAATATAAATAAATGTTATATGCTATTTTTATTCTTCTGTTTTTTATTTTATATTATTTACGTTCATGTGGTGACGGAGTGAGAATACAATTCACCACCCCCTATCTACTCCATGGGTGTAGTAAAAGACTACTAAAGGATTAGATAATATTTATGCAAGAGAAGAAAATCTCGAAACCCCCTTTTTTTGGCGTGGGCTACGGTCAGCGTACCTGTCGCCCGGCTCCGTCCGGGGCGACAGAATAGGGATGTGACCTGGAGGGAAAATAATCGATTTTTGTTTTTTAAAATAAATCGATTTTAAAATAATCGATTATTTTAAAATAAATAATCGATTTTAAAATAATCGATTTTTCCCCCAACAGGATTGTGATTACCTTTTGACCTTTTTTTTTCCTAATATACTATGAAACAATCGTGATGACCTCTTTTTTCAGGAAATCCGTCCGTGAATAATCCATTAATATTCGAATAGTAAAAAATCGCTTAATAATCGATTTTTGCTATTTTGATAATCGATTATTACAAAAAAATAATCGATGAATAATCCTTTTTTTTAAATCGATTATTTTTTCACATCCCTACGACAGAGAGGTGGCGCGCGATCCTATAACCCGTGACACATCGCCTTCGTCATTGGGCCGACTACCGGTGCAAGGTGACTTGTCGTCGTATCTTCTCCTCGACCGACACCTCCCCTACTCGGTGACGTCGTTCGTCGTTGGAAATAAAACCCCTATACCAAGGTTCACATCCAGCAGCAAACTGTTACACTCTAAATGATGGTTCCATTTAAATATGCTGCATTAACTGTGGAATAATCACATTCAACCAACCGTGTACCGTATGGTAACGGAGTAAGAATACAATTCACCACCCCCCACTATTGCCTTTGACTGTAGTAAAAGACTACTAAGTGATATAATATGCATATAACATCTATGCAAGAGGTGGTAAACTCTTACCCCCGTATTCTAAGTCGTAACCTCGAGATCGCCTCCACTCACACTCAGGTAAGGAAGCTTCGAGGATCGCCTCGAACTTTCCTCAACATCGGTATTCTTAGTCCTAAACTTGAGGAAATTCTGAGATTCCTCCCGTAAGGAAGAGTGGAGGTAATACGTCACGAATGACGTCAGGATTTTGAGGAATTCGCTCTGTTATGTTGGCATTTTAGCAATTTGGTTCCCCTTGCTGGACCAAATTAAAAAAAATGTAAACAAAAATCACCTTTTCATCGTTTACTGTTGTTAAGATTATTTTATAACGGAGCTTTGCTTGGTGCGACATTATTATAAAATAATATTTTAAATTTTTAATTAATATCTTTACAAAATGCTGGAAGTGGACGACGTTTAAAGATAATGAAAAAACCTGCTTACAAGAACTCATTATTAAGTACAAACTTAATTCTACTGTTACAGTAGTTCTGTTTAGTTAATATGAATGCTAAAAAAGCCGCAATTCGATTTTTAGCTCCAATATTACAAAATAAGAGTGGTAATAAAAAATGTCCAACAATGTTTTTTGTAAATCAAAACCTTTTTACAAATTCACTTTCATCGTATAACTCAGTTGGATTGTTTGCATCACGCAAATGTCGTCGAGATAAATAACTGTATGAATTATCATATAGATATTCAATAAACTCTTCGAATAACATTATTGAAAAAATTATATTATAAGCTCGTAAGTACTTATATACAAAAATCTCCTTAAGGTATCCTCAAGGTACCTCAAGAGACAACTTACGTTTGACAGTTGTTTCCTCGACTCAATCTTACCTTATTGGAGACCTTTAAACGTGAGGACAAAAATGACAACTGTGAATACGAAACGTCTTCAATGAGGGTGAGTCGAGTCGAGGAAGTTTGGAGGTTACGACTTAGAATACGGGGTTAACCCTTCACGCGCCAAACATGAACTTTTGTCAATAAACCAAAGCGCGGCGCTCTCGAGTGCCCCGCGCGCTTTGGTTTATTGACAAAAGTTCAGTGAATTTTATAGTTTTACGTAAACTATTATTGTTGCTATATGACAAGGAAATATGAAATAAAATATATATCAATAGCTTTTGATTGGTTGATTTAAATAAATGTACTAAAAGCAATTGCTAATTGTAGAGTGTTTAATTGGGTCAAACGTGTGTCCCAAAAGCGCGTTGAGCTTATTTTTTTTTTTTTGAGTCAAGCGGTGTCCCAAATTCAAATTCAAATTATTTTATTATGCATAAACCCTGAGAGGGCACTTACATATTGTCAGGTTTACAATTTCCAAAAAAAATATACTACCACCGGATCGGAACGCGACCGCTACTGAGAAGATCCGGCAAGAAACTCAGCGGGCTTGTCATTACTTTTAATTTTTTTTTTTTTTCTTCTTACTAGTTATACAATTGTGTACATGTTTTGTAAGAACTAGCTCCAGTGTGATGACCTTCGAACCGCAAGACACTTAATATAATTTAAACGATTATGGTTGGACCAGATCCCACAAGCGGCACCCGATCACGAGTTAACTACTAGAGCAGCCATCACTCCCCTCAACCACTATGGAGGGAAGGGAGAGACCCGCTCCACGCAGCTACCGCAAGTAGATCCTTATGTGAGCATGACCAACACCACAATATGTTACAAACGCTGAAAATACAAAAATTCGTTAGGCAAAACACGCTACACTTTACAATAAAAGTTAAAAGTACATTTACAAACAGTATATTTAAAATAACAAGGAAATTGCTGAATGAGGAGCTGCTCACAACCAATCTGTATTATCATCTACATAATCTGAGATTTTATAATAAGCTTTTTTACAAAGTCTATTCTTGATGGCTTTTTTAAACTTTTTCATAGGCAGGTCTCGGATATCTTTAGGTAATCTATTGTAAAAGCGTATACATTGCCCCATGAATGATTTGTTAACTTTTTGGAAACGAGTAGTGTGTACAACTAATCTGTCCTTATTACGAGCATTCATTTCATGAATGTCACAAGCGAATGTCAAAGCGCTTGAGGGGCTAATAAAACCCTTATACCAAGGCCTACATCCAGCAAGAGATAGTGACACTCTGAATGATGGTTTGAATTAAATATACTACATTTCCTCAGGCAGAGGCGTAACTATACCATCAGGGGTCCGCGACAAATTCTTTTTATGAGGCCCTATCAGTAAGAATCATCACGTTGTACTCCCGCCCGAAACTTACCTCGTATTTGATAGGCTCTATGAATAGTATTCGATACTCTTTACAATCGATTCGATACCGATACCAGTAAGTATCGATACTTTTCAATCGCTATCGATTGGGTACCGATACTTAGTGACCGATACGGTATCGATTAAAAATATCGATACCTAGATGATATCGATTCATCCCTAAGCGTTTTGGGCAGGGGCCCTCTCGGGTCAGAGGCCCGTGGCATTTTGCCAACCCTGCCACCCTATAGTTACTCCCCTGGTGGCAACCCTACTCGTGGGTGTCGTAAAGGATGACTAATAGCTTTACATATATCCGTAACAACTATATCTGATGTTGTCTGAACTACAATTAGATTCACAAGTCTCTATAGAGGTAGGACCATACTGTTGACAGTTGTCTGTCTACAGTCGCGGGCCGGTCCGTCCGGGGTACTACCACACTGAGCAGAAAATATACGACAGAATATTAGCTAAATGTTACTGCGCTTCGTTCGGTGAACGAGAGAGACGGGCGGCCAGTGTTGCCAACTTAGGGGTTTGCCCCCCAAATTTAGGGGGTAAATAAGTGGAATGGGGTTTTTTTAGGGGCGTTATATTTTTAGGGATTTTTTGAATACAAAAAAATAAAAATACCAGCGTAGCGACATCTAGTATCCATCGGCACGATATCAGGCTTATTCGCAAGAATAGTCCTGTCCGTGATGATAGACCGGTCCCAGTAGAGCTTGGAGCTTACCTAATTATTGATGTGAAACATCTACAGGCGAAGGTAAACCTGATCGTTGGCGTGGCGTTAAACGCCACGCTTGAATATGTACATTTGTGTAACGAATTCGTAACCTGTTTCAGAATTTTGTACAACGCCATCTAGTGAGCTCAAAATAAATTATTAACCTAAACATATACCTATAGTGAAAATAAATGTTTATTGAATAAAAACCATCATTTTCTGCAAAAAAAATCGTAATATTTTATTTATACTTTATGCCATATTAGTTCCTGTAGTAATTTGTTATTTTATGCATATATACTTGTACAAAATAATTTCGATGTTTCACATCTGCCAGGCGTCCTGAGCGACGGCTCCCTTTTTATTATTTTATTATTGTTTATTAAGTAACTATGTCTCATA
The DNA here is from genome assembly GCA_032191425.1 of Lymantria dispar. Taxonomy (NCBI): domain Eukaryota; kingdom Metazoa; phylum Arthropoda; class Insecta; order Lepidoptera; family Erebidae; genus Lymantria; species Lymantria dispar. The sequence continues at coordinate 10,837,418 of CM063471.1, forward strand.
AATGTCACATATATTAGGCATATTTCTTTTTTGGCCGCATATATATATTTATTTTCAGTAAGGGTACTAATTTATTATTTATTCTTATTTTAATGAAATCATTTTTAGGGGGATTTTCATGTAATTGTGGCAATTTTAGGGGTTTTAACTAATATTTAGGGATAAATATTTTAGGAAGTTGATAACACTGCGGCCAGCAGCCCAATTTTCTGAGGGTGTTTGCGTGTGTGGGTTTTAGTCATTGATGTAACAAAAAACCCAAGATGCACAGTCTCCAACAAAACTAACACACTGAAGTGTCCTCAAATATGCATAGGTAGTTACAAATATATTTATATTATAACTATAAAAATATTTTCTATAAATTCAACTTTAAGAAGAACATTTTAAAGTTGAATTTATAAAAGCAGTGTACAAAAGAAATAAAATTGTATGACCGAAGTTAGCCAATTGAACAAGGCATGAATGGTCACGGTATTATTCAACTAAAATAAAAGGAGATAGTAATGTCTTATTCTACATTGAAAATGATTCCATTGACATTTGTCGTATTAATCTTGCACCGTTAAGTGAAATTTAGAAACAAAAAAATCTAAATCACCATATTCCACCCGATATTTAATTAAATAAACAATAAAAACAAATCAATGAAATGTTTAACTTACTAGAAGTACGAAATCCCATCCATTTGAACGTTTTTGACGTATTATTTCTACAATTGTTCAATGAACACTTCGCCATTTCTAACGTTCATACAATAACGCGGTCGACACAAGACTACTTGAAAAGAATGCTAAATTCTTGTTGTAGCTCTCTTTTTATGGGGACGTTTTTGAGACGCTGTTTGTGTATCTTGGATTTTTGTTACATCAATGGTTTTAGTGATGCCTTTAGTACCACCGAACCTCATTGCACACATTCACACTCCCTTCACTTTCTTCGCGGTAGGCAGCGGTCTATCAAAGGTTTATGAGCGACAGCAACATTTACCATCAGGTGTGCTGTTTGCTCGTTTGCCACCGTTGGCAATATAAAAAGCAAATAATGATAATATGAAGCAGCCGGTCATAAAACTATTGCCAGTAACTTGGGTATAATATGTACGTTTGAAAGAAGTGTCCATATTGAGACATCCACACAAGGATAAGAGGTGATGATGGTGATCTACATCCTGACTAATATTATAAATGCGAAAGTAAGTTTGTTTGTTACGCTTTCACGCTTAAACCACTGAACCCATTTCATAAATTCTTTCACCAATGGAAATCTATAATATCAGTGAGTAACATAGGCTATATTTTATCCTGGTATTCCCACGGGAACGGAAACTAAGGTAAGGCGACTGAAACCGAAGCGAAGCGAGAGCGGGTTATTAGTATACTGCATAAATCTAAGTAGCAATATACCAAGTACTGTGAATTAGATCGCCAGGCAGGACAGTTCTTTATAGCTACTCCATCGCCGGTGCCTGGAGTGGCGCAGTCGGGATTACCTGCGCCTGATACTGCCCTAACTGAAGCTGCGGGCTACTGGTCTTTTTTTTTATCGCCGATGCTGCCAGACAAGCAAGCAGTACACCTGATGGCAAGTGATGCTGCCGCACATGGACCTTTGCAATACCAGTGGCACAGTTAGGCCGTTGCCTATTGTGAAGAAAATGCTCTTCATAAACCTTTAAAGAAGGACATGTCACAGCGCTCGGGAAACAGCAGCAGGTAGTTCGTTCCAGAGCTTGCACATACGTGGGAGAAATGATCGCTGAAAACGTACAGTGGACTGGAGAATAAGCCGTCACCCGCAGTATGAGGACAACGTCTCAGGAAGGAAAGGTATCGAGGAGGGACGGTACCTGAAATGGTTGCCCACCGGGCTGAGTACAAGCGTCAAGGATTCGATACCAGTGAGCAAACCAATGGCAAAAGGAATACGTCCTTGCGTCGCTCTAGACACAATGGATGGCTTGTGCAGGGCCGGATTATCCATAAGGCGGACTAGGCAACTGTCTAAGGACCCCGCAGCGACAAGGGGTCCCAAGCATGAACAAAAAAAACTGTTTTTTTTTAATTTGTCCCTTTCCGCGTGATGATGAAGTAAGAATACAATTCACCACTCCCTATCTTGCCCGTGGATGTCTTAAAATACGACTAAGGGATATATAATATGCACATAACATTTGTGCAACAGAAGGAAAACTCGAAATGAAACTCTATACCAACATGTCTGGTACCAACATGTATACCAACATGTCAACATGGACGGACTGGACGCGCGTGCGTTTACCACAGCCCACCCAAAAAAAAAAAAAAAAATGTCTGACCAGCATGGCATAGTAGGTCAAATTCCCCATCTCCCCCCCCCCCCATATTTGGGGCTGCGCTCGGCGCGCCTCCGCACCACTCCGTCCGGGGCGACAGAGGGGCTTAAGCACGCAACTCCCGCAACCCACCCGAAAACCACGTCGCTTTCGTCGTTGTGCCGACCACCGGAGCAGAGTTAACTTGTCGTCAGTGGTCGGCCCGACGGAATACCCCCTACTTGGGGTACCCTCCCATCGACCGACGTCCCCCACTCGGGGAGCACGTCGGTCTTTCCTCACGCGGTCGGCCTCTCGGCGGGTGACGGACTAATCCCCGGTCACGTCACCCGCGGCCCCGGCTAGGGCGGCATGAGGCGCAGGCAGTTGCGCCTGCGCCGCCCCATTCACCGGCGGCGGATCTCCTCATCGAGGCTGCGCTCCTCGCGCAGGCGATCCGCCGCCTCCTTCTGCGAGATCACTGTCTCGCAGAAGGCTGCGACCGCATCCCAATTCCCGACGCTGTCGACCATCGCCCTAGCGATGGCCGGCAGCGTCAGGTCGGCACCGATGATTGCGACGAGTTCACGGCGCTGCGTGGCCCAAGCGGCGCAGGCCTCGAGCGTATGCTGCGCCGTGTCCTCGTCGCAATCGCAGTGGTGGCAGGACGGTGTACTCTCCCTCCTTACGACCTTGTGCAGGTATTTGACGAAGCTCCCATGCCCCGTCAACACCTGCACTAGTCGGAAGGAGAGCACCCCGTGCCGCCTTTCCAACCACTGCATCAGCACCAGCCGGAAGGCCTCCACGATTCGCACCCCGAACCGAAGCCTCTCCAGCCGGACTGCCCAACGGGCAATGATGTCTCGGCGGGTGTCGACGCGCCAGGCGGTGAGCTCCCTCAAGGAAACAACACCGCCCTCCCCGCGCACCCCCGACACCCGCCGATACAACTCGGCGAGCATTTCCGCCTCCAGGTCCCACGGGGGGAGTCCCGGCCAATAGGCTCGCTGACTCCGTCGCCACCGTGCGGTATCCGCGGATGGCCCTGACCGCCATGACCCTCTGTGGTCGCCACAGAAGGGCCCTAAGTCGGACGGTCAAGGACCCCGCCCACACCGGTGCGCCGTACAGGGCCATCGACCGGAAGACCCCTGCGTACAGCCGTCGGCACGTAGCGCTCGGTCCGCCCACGTTGGGCATAAGCCACGATAGGGCGGACGCCGCGCCGACGAGCCGTGGAGCGAGCCTGCGGAAATGCTCCCGGAACCACCATTGCCCGTCGAGCACCAGGCCCAAGTACCAAGTATTTAAGTATGCATGCAGTCTTATGCAATAAAGACGAGTATGAGCCTTTTTTTTCTCTTTTTGACAGTGTTGAATAAAAATCTTAATTATAAATTACCTACTACGTGAAAATTAAAGGGGCAGGGTGGGGGTCTTGGCATATACTACGAATGGTCACTGAAGGGAGATAGAGGTCAAAAATCTAAAAAATTAGGTCACGTAGTATGGATATTCTCTAAAATAAAATATAACTAATCATTAACGTTACGTATATTTGTATTTAATGTCAAAAAAAAAATAGTTCTTAAAAGTTATATTTTTTTTATAATTTGGGATTGTTTGTGACATTTTGTTATATAAATATTGATTATTGAGAAAATTAAAACGTTGTTTATATAAATACAATAAAAAGAACGTTACAGAATAAAAATTGGTGTATTACTCCAAGGAGGCACTATATACTTTTTATGCAAATTAAATTACACCTTAAGTAATTGTAATAAAATTTAAAATTCCTTACCAAGTTGAACATCGCGGCACAATATTAGAAGCGTAGGTACGAGCTTCTTCTTCACTTTGGAATGCTCCGAGCATGATTAAAAATCGATCACTTCTGAATCGATATTGTAATCGAATTACTTTTTTAATTTAGTTAAATGTTCTTGTATTATATTCAATATCTTAGTGTTTTAACGTGTTATATTAAATAATTTTGATGGAATTTTATGTAATATATAGCGGCAGAGCTGTTGAGGTGTAGTGAATATGATATAAAACTGCTGTACATACCTTTTTGTTTCCACCAAAATTCTCAGAAGATACCCAGTAGTACGGTAGTAGCCATTAGACTGTTGAAGGTGACAATTAGACTTACTGACGGACCATTACGGACATGAAGAAACTGATAATTTGAAAAGAAATAACTCGACACTGGCAAAAATGGCTCGTATTCTAGCTGATTGCCAAGGCAAAAAAAAGAAGAAGAAGAAACATGAGAATAAAATATTGAGTATTGCCGTATAATAATACAAAGTCATCATCTAAGTCCCTATAAATGCCACTACTGGACACGGAAATCCTCTGGAATAGCATGGAAACTGACCTGTACTGCGTTGGTCAGATGTGTTAGTATAGAGTTTTATTTCGTGTTTTCCTTTTGAGTCGTCTATTACGACGCCAATGATCAAGTTAGGATGTTTTAAATTGTATTCTTTCTCCGTTACCATACGGCAAATAAAGAACACAATGTATTCGCGCCTTTTTCAATTAGTTTTCAATAAAACTTCAATTCTGCTTCAATCTTCAGTCGCTCAATCAAAACTTCATCAATATAAAGCCCATACTATGAGTAACTGTCTAAATAGGATAATTCTAAAAAGTACATAGAAATAAAATTCTAACACTAAAATGACAATCGAGAAGAAACAGAATTTGTTTTGTATGGTTTAATATTCATACATGTAGCCTACATTAGGTGTAAAAAAAACCTTTTAAAATGTTATTTCTTGTATAAATTACTTTGTACCGTTACTAATAAACAACAAGAAGGTTAAGATTGACTAAATTTTAAACAATAGTATTAATTTCTAGCAAATAATTTGTAAATGTGGGTAAATGATGGTGGATAAATAAAAACCTCTATAATTACGATTATTTGTTAGACGTCCCCTTAATTTGATTCAATTTATCCAGAATTCAAGTGTTAGCATCATGAATACTCTAAAATTAAAACGATGGAAAATGAAAAGAAAAAAGAAGCAGAATTTTGCATAAAAAAGAGCGTTGTACATACGCTCTTTTTTTATGCAATATACTGCTACGTGCAAGTACGCATGGCAGAAGTGAATCTTTTTTATCCTTTATCTCATTCTCTTGTCGGCTGAATCCTATACATTTACGTGTTTATGTCTCTATGGACTCGCTTTTTCGTTTCTTCGATTTTGAAATCACAACGATTCTAAAGAAGTTTGAGTTCAAAAAGGAGTTTCTCTTGCCTAGAAATTTGCTTTTCAAATTGTATTAACATAGCGTAGTAGCGTCTCTTCATCTTCCTGTTAAATACAGAGAACAGCATTTTTTTTAGAATCCTTATGAACAGGAGAGTCGTATACTTAAGTGTAAAACACTTTTTTAGTTGTCATGAAGATAAAAAATCGATATGAATCGATAACCTAATCGAATGTTCGCTTTACTTAATTTTAATAAAGATGCTTTATTCACATCACTTCAACTACACAAAAGAACTTGTTATTATTATACGGGTGTACTTAACCTTTTATTTTCATGTTTCGTTATAATTTTAACTAAAAAACAATAGAAATCAATGAAAATCGCTATTAATGTGAGTGCAATAACTATAACTCGTCTATTACCGTGTGATAATACGCTAAAAGGTCAGTGTTTCATTCAAAATAAGAACTTAATAACATAATTAGATCAAAGCAAAGTATACTCATGTGCAGTTATTTCATGAGAAGTCTTATTGTTTCTCAGTTTTATGAATTACAACGCCATTTTGTGGCTTTTAAAATAAATTTTGTTGGTTTAAATTTCTTATTTTCTTTGTGAAAATCGTTTTAGTGTTTTGATATTGTGTTTTGAATATCGAATGTTTTATTTTTCTTCGAGGCGTCGGCATTCGAATTGTTCCAGAGATATACAAAGTTTGTATTGTTAGCGTTATTTTTTTTTTGTTCTTTGCTAAATATTTAGATATTATTTAAATTTAAATATACAAAATTATTTAAAATCGTCATCGCATAAAATGTATGAATCATTGTTTCGCAATAATTTCCGAATAACTGTTATCCGGCTTACCTAGATTTTTTATTTAGAGAACATACCGAAACACGCGTTTCCGTAGTCAATCTATTCATCGCTAAAATGTAAATACCATTTTTAAAAATGATCGCCGACACTCTAGGATATTCGCTAATGGAAATTGTGTGGCGATGGAGCAAGAAAGTTATTCGCCAATATTTTCTTTCTCACGGAATAAAAGACTTAAGTAGATAATACTGCAAGAGAAGTGGAACTTCAGATATAACAACCCATGTAACCAATATTATAGTAGGCCATTTTCACTTTAATTAGGAAGTGGTACCTTCCATCAATAATGCCAGTAATATGGGGTGAAAATACATATTTTTCTCAAAACTTCTCATATGTGAATAAGATCTCGATAATTAATTCAAATAGGTGATACATAATGGCAAAACATTATTATGCGATTTCCGTGTGGTAACGAAGTATGAATAATTCACCATGAGTGATTGCTGGACCGATTTTGATGAAAATCATCAAATTCGGTCTGCTGTTTAGGAGTTCAATTACAAACACACAAACAGAAGATTTATACATATAAAGATAATTTAAATATAGCTATATAAGCTACAAATAATAACAACACTATAGTTTGCAGTTGTCGTAAAAGACGACTATCGCTCTACATTGATATGGGGCAACTGATACCGACTGATTAACAATTATATTCCCTAGGAAGGTTGATATCATGTGGATGGACAGTCATAAAACCTTTACAAATTTTACAATATGTATGTATGAAATAAGTGTATATTCAGTTGACCCGAGATTATTGGTGTATTAGTTTTTTTTAATTATATTTTTACCAGACTTTAGGATCTCAATCATCAGCAAAACAGTTTGTTGGTTTCTACTTTCCTACAGAAATTATTCTAATTACGTCTCCAATACTTTCAGATGTTTTGCGTCCAAGAGAAGGAACGTCCGTCTTTCTCAACTGACAAAGACCCACTCAGTATACAATCAGAGTCAGAAGACGATGAACCGGAAGCCAAACGCCACAAATACTCACCTCTAAGCCTACAAGTATACCAGATACCAGCATTCAATACACCAAAAACCTTATCAATATACCCACCGAATACATTACCAAATTTTGTAAATAATCCATTAAATTTGGCTAATCCACTGGCGTTTGCCACTAAGATTGCACAGAATGGTGAGAATCTGGTCAAGAATTTACAGAACAGGTATTTCTTTTTTTCCATTTATGTATTTACCTTAAGGGCATTATATTTAATTTTTTTTTTTGCATAGATGGTGTAGTGATTAAGATACCGACCTACAACCGTCGTGGGGAAAAAGACAATCTTTCTCACTCGCTTGCTCCCTACTCCCGCCCCATGGCTGTGCTTCTTCTTCGAAAAAAAACGCTGCACATCTTCGTGACGCTAAAATAAAAAAATTACCCTCATGCGCACAACGAAGTTTAAAAATAATGAGTTTCTCTGTGTGGTGACAGAGTAAGAATACAATTCAGCACTCCCTTTCTTACCCTAGCCTACCCTTCCCCTTGTGTGTCCCTACCATTACAGAGGCCCAAGCCTAACAGTGCGAATTAGGTGGGCTGCGATAATGATAAACTTGATATTCTAGTTAATTATTAACATAATACTTGATTACTGAACTTGTCGCCACGGCAACAATGCGAGTGGGATTAACCCATATCTATTGCCAATTCGTTTCAACCGCCTTAGCAATTAGGCTAAAGTGGGCGGGTACGTATGAAAACTGACGCGCATTGCCGCTTTACAGTTGCACCTCTGGTAATCATTTTTCGCGCGCAAACATTCTTTTTATAAATTAAATTTGTATTACCATCCTGTTACAGATATTCCTTACCAGCTAAGTTAACAATTACTCCAGTGGTCAACAATGAAGTTGTCAGGTATAAGAAAAATGGTGAAATAGCCAAGAAGAGAGGTCCTCCTAAGGGTTACAAGAGGAAACCCAAGCCAGACTTATCGCAAAGTTACAACGGGACTATAAAGGTAATTAAGTCTCTTCGTTCTTCTCTCTTCTTTTATACTCAATGACTCCTTTTTATGTGACACATTCAAAGTTTCGAAAGGTCTGAAATACCGATCAAAGACATACTCTACCTTAAAGTAAAAGTTTGAAAGTGGTAGGACCACATGGTTGACAGTTGTCTGTCTACAGCCACAGGCCGGTCTGTCCGGAGTGGTACCACACTGAGCAGAATATCGACATCTGAGTAGGAGCAATTTTTTACTGCGCTTCATTCGGTGAGCGAGAGAGCCAGAAGTCCATTTTTCTGAGGGTTTGCTTGTTTGCCTGTGGTGGGTTTTGGTGATGTCTTCAGTTTCACCAAACCTCATTGCATGCATTCATACTCCCTTCACCCTCTTCACGGTAGGCAGCGGCTTAGCGAAGATCCATGAGCGGCAGCAACACTTACTATCCGGGGGTATTGTTTGCCATCGTCTGCATTAAAAAAAAAGAAAATAAAATTATCTGTACCTTAGATACAAAGTTCGGGAATGTTGCTGGACATAGGCTATTCAAGGACTGCTAATACCCTCGGCTGGTCACAACTGTCAAAGAATCAGTGACTAGATGGATGGATGGATCCTCAGTGGTCGGCTCAATAGCGATGGTAAGGTACATGGTGAGTCATGCGATCGCACGTCGCTCTTCCATCATCCTGGACGGAATGGACGGAGTATATCCAGATAATAAAAAAAAGTGAGCCGTCGCTCAGGACGCCTGACAGATGTGAAACATCGAAACTATTTTGTACGAGTAGAGACACGGTATCGAATATAAAGTATCTATACTGAACTCATGAATAGTATCGAAAGATAAGTAACGTACTGTTTAAAGTATCGAGTACTTTTATTTTCTTTATCTTTAGGTATCGAGTACTTTTATTTACTTTATCTTTAGGTATCGAGTACTTTTCTTTCGATACCGATAGTTTTGTATTCGATATTTTAGTCAATAAGTACTTTTTGGTAGGTATCGTATCGAATAAATTATCCCATTTTAAAATTGACTTTACGACTCATATTTATGCTAACGTTATTTAGTACAAACGAAATGAACCTTCTAAAACATAGCTTGAAATAGTTTGCGATTTATAAACCAGAAATAGCGTCATCTATCGAGCAAACGACCAACTTAGAGTTGGTCGCTTGCTGCTACAATATATTTTATAAAAAACTCTCTAATCCTGTAATGATAATAAGACAAGCTGTTTAAACTGAGTCAAAATCCAATTCTTAAGGAGTTGGTGACATACAAATAAATAAAATAATACGATTTCTACTATTATTTAAAATATTATATTAGTTCACACCGCTCAGTCGCTTACGACCTAACATAGCGGCGCTACGTCTCCCTCATACACTTCTACGTAGTTCAAATCAAAAGGATCGGTTATCGAAAAGTATGATCTAGCAAACACAAATAACGACATCTATCGAGCTAAGACTAAATCTCAGCTACAAAATATATTTTATAAAGAAATCTCTAATCCTGTAATAATGATGATGATAATGAGACAAGCTATTTAAATTATTTTATCGTCATTGGTCCTTGTTAAATTAACAAATTTTAAATGAAATCTGACTGTTGAAAGTGGGTCAAGATCTAATTCCTAGGAGTCTGTAACACAAACAAATAAATATACATCTGAAACTAATATAACACCTATAAAAAGCGATTGTCCAGTTTTCGTACATGAAAGTACTGTAAGTAGGTATGGTATACTTATGTTGGAAAGTTAGAGAATTATACATTATTTTATAGAAGTATATATGCATAAAAGAACAGATTACGACAGGAACTAAAATAGCACATTAATAAAAATAATATTACGATTATTTTTCCAAGAAAATGATGATTTTTATTCAATAAACATTTATTTTCATTATAGATAACAATTTACTTTAAGCGCACTAGATGGCGTTGTACAAATATTAAATCGCATTATGGTTTCTTTACAAAAATGTACACATATGTATCCGGATTTTTATTTTTATAGTAATTAAAATGGTATCCCGAAGCGTGGCGTTAACGCCACGCGACAATCGGGATCACCCTCGCCTATAGATGTTTCACATCAAAATGTCTGCTAATGCCATAACCGCCAATTCTACTCAGAAGATTTAGTGATTTGATGTTGCCAATTAGAGCATTTCTGGCTATTCTTCTGCTTTTTCTTTGTTGCTGTTCATGGCAAACGAGCAAACAGCAGTTGGTGATCAGAGGGAATCGGTTCAGGTCCATAAAAGGTCATAGTAGTCTTCTACGACACCCAGATGCAATGTAAGAGTTGGGAGTACAATCGTTCACCAGGAGGCATCAGAAAGAATTAGATCAGGTCTATGTAAGGTCTTAGTCGACTTCTACGACATCCAGAATCAATGTAAGAGTTGTTAGTACAATTGTTCACCAGGGCGCATCAGAGGGAATTGGATCAAGTCTTTTTAAAGCTCTTAATGGTCTTCCACAACATCCAGAAGCAATGTAAGAGTTGGGAGTACAATTGTTAACCAGGGAGCATCAGAAGGAATTGGATTAGGTCTTTTTAAAGCTCTTAGTCGGCTTCTACGACACCCCCAACAATGTAAAGCTTTGTAGTATTTGTAGAAACTAATTTGCCATATTTTTTTTTCACAGACGCAGAATACAATACTTTCCAGTCTACTTGCAGCCAATAATACTACCATCACAGGAGTGAATATTATACCACCAGCTCCACCCGAGGATATACCTAAATTGGTAGTGCCTGAAGGTAAGAATAATTTATATATGGTGGATCTTAAGTGGTATGGAAAGGGCTATGCTCGGTATTTTTCTACGTGATCCGGAATTCCATTGAACAACGGGTGTGACATAGCTCGCAGAATTAGCACGTTGAAATGGCAATGGGCAGGCCATATCACTTGTCGAAAACCAACAACCGTTAGGGAAGAAAGGTTCGAAAGGACCATAATTCGGAAGACACAGTGTAGGACCCCCTACTAGGTGGACTAACGACATCTTGAAAGTCGCAAGAAACTGTTGGATGCAAGTCGCACAGGACCTTTCTCAGTGGCATTCTCGTGGGGAGGCCTATGTCCAATTTTATATCTCTAGGCTGATGGATGGATGGGTGGATCTTAGAATAGGAACCTGTCCTTGTTACGCATTGGTTCCTGCCTCTTTGCCCCCGTATTTTCAATTTACAGTAACTTTAGGAGTGGTAGGACCACACTGTCGACAGTTATCTGTCTACAGCCGCGGGCCGGTCCGTCCGGGGCAGTACCATGCTCTCGCAGAAAATGGACGTCTGAGTAGTAGCTGTTACTGCGCTTCGTTCGGTGAGCGAGAGAGCTGGAAGCCCAACTTTCTGAGGGTGATTGCGTGTAGAGGGTTTTGGTGGTGCCCTTGGTATCACCGAGCCTCAATGCACGCATTCACACTCCCTTCGCTTTCTTCGCGGTAGGCAACGTCCCTGTAAAGGTCCATGAGCGGCAGCAACACTTACCATCAGGTGTACAGTTTGCTCGTTTACCACCGTTTGCAAAAAAAAAGAAAAAGATAATGTATGCGGTGAAAAAAGTTACTTGACACGGACGACGATGACGTTACAAAATTGTGAATCATATTAGTAGCTAGCTTTTGCTGTGTGGTAGCGGCTTCGAATACTACCAACCCTTGCTTTGCTCGTGGGTGTCGTAAAAGACGACTAAGAGCGCTAGATTGACCTGGACCAACTCCATCTGGTACCATTTGGGTCAACGATTACATTCCCAAGGAGGGTTGACGTCAGGCAGGCGGCCGGTCATAAAAGTCATTGCCGAAACTTTTTGCAATATGTCAAAACAGATGACATATTGCGTCGACCCCAAGTAATTGGGATAAGAGCAAGATGATGATGATGATGATTAGTAGCTAGCTTTTTAAAGTTGTAGGACATCGCCTAAGTTACTCTCTACTGATAGTAAAATATTATTAAAATCAGTTTTGAGGATTACCCATAGCAAAGAGACAGACATTTAATTTACAACTCTGCTCTATATGTCCCACTGATTCCCTCCTCCACAGTAGGAGGGAAATTGACCTTACTATGATGATTGGTATAGGGTTTTATTTCGAGTTTTCCTTCTCTTGCATAGATGTTATATGCATATTATATCCCTTAGTCGTCTTTTAAGACATCCACGGACAAGATAGGGTGGGGTGAATTGTATTCTTACTCTATCAACACACGGGGAATAGTAAGTTTATTTGTATCATCATCATCGCAGCCCACATACGTCCCATTGTTGGGCTCAGGCCTCCTCCACAATGGGAGGGAATTTGACCTACTATACCATGCTAGTCAGACATGTTGGTATAGGGTTTCATTTCGAGTTTTCCTTCTCTTGCACAGATGTTATGTGCACATTATATCCCATAGTCGTCTTATACAACATCCATGGGCAAGATAGGGAGTGGTGAATTGTATTCTTACTCCGTCACCACACGGACATTATTTGTATAGATACATATTATTTACAATATTAAGTATGGAATTTTTTGTTTCAGGTGCGGAATTAGTGGAGTTACTCCTGGACCCTGAAGACTTTTTCCCTACGGAGCCTTACAAGATGGTCTTTAGCCGTAAAAAGAATCCAAAATGGAAAAGTTTTCCATTTAGATGCGAGCATTGTTTTAAGGTGACTTTATTTTATTGATGACTAGCAGCGCCTTGCGGTTTCACCCGCAGTTCCTCTTCCTGTGGGAATATCGCGATAAATTATAGCCTATGTGTTATTCTGATATGATTGTGAAGTTTCATCAAATTCCATTCAGTAGTTTTTGCGTTAAAGAGCAACAAACGTCTTCACATCTCATCATACTCACAAACTTTCACGTTTATAATATTAGTAAGGAAGGATGATGATCATATTTCGTTTTTTCGCGTGGTGATGTTGTAAGAATACGGTTCACCACTCCCTGTTTTGCACGTGGATGTCGTAAAAGACGACTAAGGGATATAATATGCATATAACATCTGTGCATGAGAAGGAAAACTCGAAATAAAACGCTGTACCAACATGTCTGACCAGCGTGGTATCGTAAGGTCAATTTCCCTCCCATTGCAGGGACGTATATGAGTTGTGTTTACTTCGTTAACAAACCATTAACAGAAAGTTACAATCATCATTATCTAGCTCCTATCACCAATTAGATCCTTCTTTAAACAAGGATATCTAGTTGACCGAGCTTCGCTCGGAATATTTTTGTTGTATTTTTGTCGAATTTATTGAGATATATATTAATAAAAAATAAAAATTAAATAATGAAAAAAGTATAAAAAAATACAAAGAGACAATAATAATAACACCAAGATTCGATCCGACGCCATTTGAATGCCAAAACAATACTAAAAGGAAACTGCACTACTTTCCAACTGAGCTATCATAACTCATGACAGCAAAATTTGAATTCATATTCTTTTAAAATTTAATGTCATTATATTGTTTTGCTAAAAACACTGACAAAACAACATTTTCTATAAATAAAACCTAGCTAGATCGATTTTTTGGCCTCGAAACCTCTAGTATGCCAAGTTTTATGAAAATCATTGGCACGGCACCAATGATTATATATATATATATATATATATATATACAAGAATTGCTCGTTTAAAGATATAAGATTTAAGAAGAGCAAGGCAATTGTCTACTGTAAAGAATATCTTTACGGTAGGCAATTGCCTTGCTGAGCCTCTGATATGTATGTGTGCTGTTTGCTTGTTTGCCAACCAAGGTTTAAGATATTTATTCTCATAAGAACTTACAGGGTTCACTTACATGAGAAACTCAAAATTAAATTACAACAATATCATCATCATCATCTCAGCCCATATACGTCCCACTGCTGGGCTCGGGCCTCCTCTATAATGGAAGGGTAATTGACCTACTATACCACGCTGGTCAGACGTGTTGGTATAGGGTTTTATTTCGAGTTTTCCTTCTCTTGCATAGATGTTATATGCGTTTTATATCCTTTAGTCGTCTCGTACGATCACCCACGGGTAAGATAGGGGGTGGTGAATTGTATTCTTACTCCGTCACCACACGGATAACAATACAATTACAACAATATACATATATCTAAATAACAAGTGGACGACATAAAGAGCTAAATTGTACATCTAATCATTTAAATAGTTATACAACGACAATCTAAAATATTATACATAATATTAGTATCATCATCATCTCAGCCCATATACGTCCCACTGCTGGGCCAGGGCCTCCTCCATAATGGGAGAGAATTTGACCTACTATACCATGCTGGTCAGACATGTTGGTATAGGATTTCATTTCGAGTTTTCCTTCTCTTGCACAGATGTTATGTGCCTATTATATCTCATAGTCGTCTTGTACGACATCCACGGGCAAGATAGGGAGTGGTGAATTGTATTCTTACTCTGTCACCACACGGAAATTTACTTTTTAAATGTATTAATTGTGTCAGTTTCTACGATATCTTTTGGTAATTTATTGAACATCTGCACCTCCCTCAAACATTATATTTCTTTTACCATAATTCGTTCGTTCGTAATACATACATTACATACGTACATTTGTTATTATTTCTAGTAAAATATCTGTGATTCTTTTTAGTGAAAATGATATCGGAATGAATTGCTTTAGTCGTTATTTTTTTTATGAGAATGTATGTTTCATACATTTGATTTAAATTAAATAAACCAACCAACTGTAACAAGATAATGTGTCTGGAGATAGCGTTATTTAGAGCGTTTTCCAATTACAGCACTAGAGCGCATTATGCGGCATAATGCTTAACGGTGAATGTTTCAACTACAGCAACGCTTCGCACAATCGAGCACTCTCAAAAATAATGTTTTCGCGTGATACCAACTCAGTGACAGAAAATTAACAAGTGTTTTTCTTTAAGTTGGCATTGATCGAAATGTTTTATTTGTATATTATCGTTATATTATTTATTGTTGAAACATTTTTAAAGCTTTCGTTTCGATATAGTTTTTTCGAAATAATCAAAGTTAATTCAAACTGTGTTAAAAAAATAAATATAAATATGGATGAAGGTACAAACATTGACTTTTTTTTTATAAGATGTAAGATGATTCAATTAAAAAGTATATAATTATTTTAGAACTCATTTTAAAAAAATACTCAACAAACAAAAAAAGAAGGTTATTGAAATAATCAAAATCCAAATTACTTAAACCAATTATTATGTATACCTTTTATTTACACATTAATGAGGTTATTGCCAACTCAATGAATATTTTTTTTTCAACACTGAAATTAGCGCACTCTGCTGGTGCATTTGAAAACTAATTCACGTTCCAATTAAGCATCAGTATAATTCGGCATTATGCGCCACTGAGTCGCATTATGCTCTGTAATTGGAAAACTACCTTAGAGTACCTTTTTATATTGCTGAATTAAAAATTTAGAGTGATTTGTCTGTTGACCTCGAAAGATGGCGCTGTAATAAATTATTTATATCATATTAGAAAACCCATTGTCTATCTCGAAATATGTCTTTCCTTTATTTATTTATGAAAATATTTTCCATAAACATTATTATTTTATTCCCCAGGGTTATCGAGTAGTATCGACATTAATAACTCACGCGGCCGAAAGACATGGTTCCGTCCCCAAGGACTTGGCGATACCGTGTCCATGCTGTCCCCACGTATCCACACGTCGGAAACACCATAAGAAGCACCTTGAAACCCACGAGGGTAGGAGGCATAGGATATTTTGCTTATACTGCATACCACTACGTAAGTAATCTTAATATAATATATAAATTACGTATCGCGTTGTTTGTCCGCGATGGACTCCTAAACTACTTAACTGATTTTAATCAAATTTGCACACCGTGTGCAGTTTGATCCAACTTGAAAGATAGGGTAGCTTATATCTTAATTTATAGTCGCAATATTATTTTATTGCAAATTATTTGTCAATTATTTAACATTCACAATTATCTGTTAACTCCAAACGATTTAACAGATGGCGATATCTGTTGACTGGATTGAGTAAGTAATTAATAGATGGCGCTGCTATGTCAAACCTACAAACATGGTATATACGATTTTAACTTGCTTTTTTACATAGATGCCATTTGTAAATAAATATGACGACCTCCATGACAGATGTTCTCCTACAGTTCCACTTAAATAGTTTAATAAAATGTAATATAACAAAAACATTAGCCACAGCAACGCGTGACCGGGTCTGCTAGTCTCTATATATATAAAAATGAATTGCTGTTCGTTAGTCTCGCTAAAGCCGAGAACGGCTGGACCGAATTGGCTAATTTTGGTCTTGAATTATTTGTAGAAGTCCAGGGAAGGTTTATATGGTGGAAAAATATGGAAAATGTGAGTAAAATACAAAAAAAAAAAAAACAATTTTATTTTCCCATACAAACTGATCTTACCAGTCAAAAATTTGATGTCTCAGCCCATAACACGTCCAACTGTTGGGCTTGCACCTCCTCCACTATGGGAGGGAAATCGCCCGACTATACCACGCTGGTCAGACGTGTTAATATAGGGCTTTTGTTTCGAGTTTTCCTTCTCTTGCATAGATATTAAATGCATATTATATCCCATAGTCGTCTTTTACGATCACACCTTCCCGCACGGATAATACTAAAACCAAACTGATAAATATTAAACAACATAATTACGAAAACAAGCAGTACGAAGTTCGCCGGGTCAGTCTTATATATAAATTTCTTGTGTATGGATGTCACTGAACTCCTCTTAAACGGCTGGACCGATGTTGATGAATTTTTTTTTGCATGTTCAAGGGTATTCGAGAATGGTTTAGATTCACAATTGGATCCGGTAGGTGGCGCTTATTTGAACAGAACAACGTCTGTTGGGTCAGCTAGTTTTTATATATATATATTTCTTGTCTACGTGTGTGTGTTCAAGGGGATTCGAGAATGGTTTAGATTCACAATTGGACCCGGTAGGTGACGCTGCTATAAATTTTAAGGAGAATCCCTTTTATTTTATTTGAACAGAACAACGTCTGATAGGTTAGCTAGTTATATATATATTTCTAATGTATGTGTGTATGTCACTGCACTCTGCGTAAACGCCGGACCGATAAACCGACTTAAACTCAGGGAGGCACATGGACGTTTGCAATACCAGGGGTACAGACAGAAAAAAATGCTCTTCTTAAACTTTGTTTAAAGAAGGACTTTGCATATCCCTTAGTCGTCTTTTACGACCCATGTGTAAGAGAACAGGGTATTGGATTGTATTCTTACTCCGTTACCACACGGAAAGTGGCCGCAGATCAGCTTGACGCGGACTATGGGTGAGCGCTGAGGGCTCAACCCGGAGAAAAGCATGCTAAGCGACGTCGCCCAAGAGCTCCTCCTGTGGGGATTGGACCTCGGCTTGGGGCGTCGCTGGAGGCAAAGTGGGCGTGCCCACGATTTGGTTCGTGACTTTTGCACGGCGCGGTTTCGCACCTCGACGGCGAGGGCAGAACTTTACGTGTCAAGGCCTCGCGGGCCGTGTAGGCTGAGCGAGTGTGATTGTGTCGTCCTCTTCGTCGAGGACGTGACCAGGACATCGGATGGAACAATAGTCGATGATTATTTATTTTAAAATGATTTGACAATTATAATAATTTCACGGGACCAAAGAGCGAAACCTCGGGTCTCATTTATGGACACTTGTAGATATTGGCTTACAGGAGTTACCATAGTAAAAATATGTGGGGATAATCCCATTATACCCACCACTGGGCTTGAACTTCCTCAGCAATAGTGCAGTAATTGACCTACCGCTATCATGCTGGTCAGACTGTTAGTGTTTTATTTCTAGTTTTCCTTCTCTTGCAGTGATTTTATATACCCGAATACCTTAGTCGTCTTTTACAAACCACCACAGGAAGGGTGTTGCTAATTTTTTTTTTATATAAGACAACGTCACGACTAAGGAAATAATCCTTGGCTTTACAAACATATAATTAACGGACACAAATTACATACAGACTCGGAACAACAATTTGTGAATCGCACAAAGTTTTGTCCTGTGTGGGATTCGAACTATGCAGTCTTCTTCCTCTATCATCCTACTTAAAAGAATAGCATATTCAATAACGTATTTTTTTTTTCTAGCGGACCCCTCTGAACCATATGTGAAGGAATCTCTGAAATACCCATTCGACAAATGCCCACAATATTGGTACGCCTCAGAAGAATCATTAAGGCTACATAAAAAAAGAAAACATCCGTACGCAGCTATGTTCAATTACAATTGGTTTTGTACTTGGGGCGATAATCAGCCTAATAGCTAATAAAAAAAAAAACAAGTGATAAAAGCGAAACTTCCAATAAAAAAATTAAAATATGATGGTATAAGAACTCTTATATTTTAAATTAATTAATGTATATTAGGGTCAATTCAGATTAGACTGTAATGCTCGTAATAGACCTAACATTCCGAAACATGTCTCGGATTAAATAAATTTTACATCTATCGATTGGCGCTGTCTTGACTGTCTGTTTAGACTGACCGACTGTTCTGCATGACAAATAATGCTTTAATCGCCACTTGGTAAACAGGCTGGCGGTCTATTGGCTTTGTAAATTTCTAAGGTAATTGCTGCTGCCTATTTTACTTGGTTTTATAGTTTGCTATTGCTGGACGAGATCCCACAAGTAAGGGGTATAGCCATGCTGCTGCCTATTGTTAACGTAAAGCCCTTTTTATACCTTATTTAAGAACAACTTTAAAATATTACGTTTGAAAACAGCGCTATGTGAAAAGTTGATCGAGCATAAATACGCATGATCTGGATTGACCCTAAATCTTTATAAAATTTTACCTTAAAATTGATCTTGATCAATATCAACGTGTGAAGTTTCGTTTCATAATAAAATACCATGTCAACGCGACCTGCTAATATAATAATCAGTAGTATTTTTATATGAACGCTGGCAAGAAGCACAGTATTTTTAGTTTTTAATACTAATTTAGTAGAATACGTGTAGTTTTAAAAACCTGGCAACTATTTTTGGTAGCAATTTTTAAATGTGATTCCAATCGAATGTATCGTGAGAATTTAGGCTATTTATAGTTTTATAGTAATGTTTAGCTTGGCAATACGATTAGTTTTTAGATGACTTGTGATAGAAGTTATTCCGAGTTAGTGATATGGCAACCCAGTGTGAAAGTGTTGGCAACACATTAGTGTTTATATTTTTTAATTATGGCATTAATACCCAAGTTCATAACAATTACCTCAACTAAAATAAATCTCATTATTGGCCTTGAGTCTCCACCAAAATAGGAAGGCAATCGACCTACTATAGCTAATCAGACATATTGGTAGGTGGTTTATTTCACCACTGAAGTCAAGGAACTCTGCACCGATGGTCGACCCAACGACGAAGGCGACGTGTTATACGGGTGGATTATGGGTGTACGTGCTTACGCCCCTCTGTCGCCCCAGACGGAGTCGGGCGAGGAGTGCGCCGACCGTAACCCAACCAAAAAAAAAGGGATTTTATTTCGAGTTTACCTTCTCTTGCATAAATATTATACGAATATTATATCCCTTAGTCAGCTTTTACGACATCCACGTGCAAGAATGAAGTCCAATATAACCGTTGTGCCATTCTCGAAGCAAAACAGTGTTGCCAACATTCAATAGATATTTAAAGTATAGTATTATTTTGTATAAGATTTTTTTTAACTATTTATGAAACTTGATGCATTTAATATTAAATTATGATAAAAATACCAATTTTGTAGTAAATAAGGCTAATAATTGAAGTGGTATTGGGTTCCACTCTCAGCCGACTACACCGAGTATTAAGTCCTCAATGTTAAATCTCACAGTGAGAAATAATTTTAGTGTTTATGAATAAAAATAATATCTTTTTTATACAATATTTTATATATGTATATATCTCATTCAATTCCTACTAAACAACTGAATAAAAATGAAAATTTTTATGTAAAAAAAAATTTTTTTTTTAACATTGAATTTCTACTAAACGTCTAATTTTATAAAAAAATGTTGTATTTATTTTTTTATAAACGGATGAATAAAATTTGATAAAAAAAAATTGGAACAAAAAATTTTGGCATATTCTTGAAATTCTCTTAAATAGTCTGATAATATTGATGATTTTTTTATGTATGTTTGAGTGATATATGGACCTTATATGGTCTAGATCAGGAGTTCCCAAAGTATGGGTCATGACTCCACTGGTGGGTCGCGAGCAAATATTAGCTGAGCCCCGAAGCGTAAGATAAACCTGACATAAAGTAAAAAAAGCTTTCTACCAGTCCACGTCGCGAGGCTTCGCAAATATTTTGTTCTCCTTGACCACAGAGATTAGGGAATCTCTTGGTTCACCAATATTTTATACCGCCTTTTTAAGTCTATCAAGACGTGAATCCAGAATTTAGCATTTTTAGGTGGTTCTGAGCCCAAGTTTAGGAACCACTGGTCTTAATTAAGAATTAGAACCTTGTAATCAAGCTGTTGGTTTTTTGGCTTGGTTCTAAATGTCTGTTCAGATCAGATGTTGCGTATAGCTAATTGGTATTTTTATCCTATTAATCATGTGCCTTTTAAGAAAGGCTGAAGAATTTTATCAGTCCACCTCTTAAATTTTTTTTGACGGG
Organism: Lymantria dispar; assembly: GCA_032191425.1. Taxonomy (NCBI): domain Eukaryota; kingdom Metazoa; phylum Arthropoda; class Insecta; order Lepidoptera; family Erebidae; genus Lymantria; species Lymantria dispar. Next base: position 10,858,492 of record CM063471.1, read on the forward strand.
CTTTGGTCTAACCGAAAATCATACCATCAAAGGTATACAGCATAGGGCGTTGCTTGATATATAAAAACGACACGAACTTTTTTTGACAAAAAAAAAAATAGATCGTTTTGACATATTAAAAGAAATTTAAACGAATTTTGTTAAGAATTTTTTTAATTTTTGTCGCTACGAGTTTAGATATCAAAAATTTAAAGACGGTTAGAATGGCTGTTATGATTTTGTTAATATTATAAATAATTTCAATTGGTAGTCTAGAAGATACAGACTTGGTAGACCAAGCCCTATTACCCACCTCCGAAATATAATGAGGCAGCTGATAAAGGTTGCCTTTGATCTTAAAAATGCATCTACATTTTATTTTGTACACCATTTATAGTATTTTACAATATATTGTGCAAAATCCAGTATTTTTTAGGATCTATATGTATATACGCATTTAGTATTTAAGTATTATAATCAATATTTTTTGTAGAAGTCGGGGTGTAATTATTTTTTGAACCAATTGTAAATATTTTGCAATTTTTCGGCTATAAATTGAATATGCTCAAGAAAATCTTTCGCCATCATTATTCAGCCTATCGTTGTCCACTGCAGTTATTTCGTTAATTCCTTCATCCAAAGACCCCCAACAAGTTCCACCAGGTCGTCGGTCCGTATAGTGGGTGGTTGTCTTACACTGCGACGTCCTTAAGAACCTTTCTTCCCCAGCGGTTGTCGATCGATCGATGTAGTCTGCCCATTACCACTTCAGCATGCTAGTTCTTCGTGCTATGTCGGTTACATCCGTTCTTCTGCGGATTTCCGTATTAGGGATTCTATTTCGCAGAGAAATCCCGAGCATAGCACGTTGAGCGACTTTGAGCTTGGTTCGCCACACAGAAAAATATTTTTTTGTTTAACCAAATTTTTCGACTTAGAAATATTGCTTATATTTACATTTATCTTCTAGCTTTAGATTAAACCATCCAATATTACTTCAAATGTAGCTAAATTATTAAAAATAGAGTAACCTAACAGTAAAATTGACGGTTCTCACACGAACTATCCGGTCCAAATTTTTAACAACCAGGCATCGAGCCCCCGACTTCATTCCGTATCACAGTACAGACCAAAATGTAACAGTATTATATATAAATATAAGAATAGATTTAATTGTAAATTTTATCGGACATGAGGAAAATGATGGGTAGGAAATTAGAGACGAGGAGTATTTTTTAAATAAACTCATTTATAATTCTCATTATCTTGAAGCATAATGAAGATCAATATAAAAGATTGTTTGAAATTAACTTTGCAACTTTTAAAAAAGTCACTAATTGTTTACAATTTTGAATTCTCCAAAAGATTGTTTACATTTGAATTTTTTAACATTGAAAAACAAATTTGCAAATTTTGAAGAAAAAACAATATTTGTTTACAATTTCGAATTCTCCTAAAGATTGTTTACATTTTTTTAATAATTACTCTATGGAATGTAATGTGTAGTGCCTATATTGTATTATTAAGACTGCCAAATCTTGTAAGCAATAATAATTAATAGTTTTATATACATTTTTACATTTAGGCAGCTCAGGAAGTAAATTGTAATGGTGCCATTTTGATGTCAATAAGATTTCCTTTTGTAAAACAAAGTAGTTTTATAAAGGTAATTAGCAATTCGTCGTCTGTCTACAGCCGCGGGCTGGTCCGTCCGGTGTAGTACCGCATTGAGCAGAAAATATACAACAGAGTAGTAGCAATTTGTTACTGCGCTTGATTCGGTGAGCGAGAGAGAAGGAAGATTAACTTTCTGAGGGTGTTTTCGTGTGATGGGCTTTGGTGATGCCTTTAGTATCACCGAACCTCATTGCATTCATTCACACTCCCTTCATTTTCTTCACATTAAGCAGCGGCCTAGTAAAGGTCTATGAGCGGCAGCAACACTTACCATCAGGTGTGCTGTTTGCTTATTTGCAAATAAAAAGTGATAGTGAAATTGCATTTACTGTTTTGAATTTTTTTTTTTTTTTGTCATTGTTTACAGTGTAGACATTTTAAATTTGATGATTTTTGTGAAAAAGTTTGATTACATTTTTGATTTAATATATTAAAAATAAAATCAGTATTGCAATATTATATTAAATAACCTGTCTATAGAAGTTTTCACTTAAAAGATGTATTTTGTACGATTTACCATTTTGAGATAGAAATATAAGGGTGTAAAAAATACTCGCGATTTATTATAAGCTTATTTTTTATGTATAAATTTAATACATTTTTGTACAAGTGATTTACTGTAAATAAATGCATTTTTATGTATAATACTGTATTTTATTTATCCGTGTGATGGCCGAGTAAGAATACAATTCAGGACCCCCTATCTTGTCCGTGGTTGTTGTAAAAGATGACTAAAAGATCTATGCAAGAGAAGGAAATCTTTATATAAATCCTCTGTTCGTGTGTTTGTAATTGAACCCCTTCTATTTTTTTTATGATTTTTTTATGGCTGTGGCAATGGATATGAGAATGGTTGAGATTAATAATTGGAACCGGCAGATGCCGATGCCATCGATTTTTTTTAATTTCAGTAAGAATACAATTCACCACCAATCTTTACTCCGCAAAAGACTATTAAGTGATACAATATGCTTAAAGTATCTATGCATGAAAAAGAAAACTCGAACTAAGACCTTAAATCAACCTCTATATAGTAATTTTCGTTTCTATTAAGGAGGAGGCTAAAGCCTAGTATCTACATATAAGGATATTAAAAAGTGTAGGATATAATGTAGTACATATATTCACCTGGATACTTCATAATATCCTATTTAGTTTGGCAGATTAACAGTTGACATCGCTAGGATGATGTCTGAACACCCTTGAAATTATACTAACATTCCCACGCAACTTCGACTGCACAAATAACTATCGTGTCAAATGACTGGTTCCTTTCCCGCGCCCAATAACACTGCTATTCATAATTTGTTGTTCTGTTGCTGATTTGCCTGATTGCTGTTAATTATATGTTTGTAAATGTAAGGATTATTGCTAGGGATGTGACTTGGGAGGGAAAATAATCGATTTTTTGACCTTTAGAATAAATCGATTACGATATAATCGATTAATTAAAATTAATAAGCTATTATAAAATAATCTTTTTTTTTTCTCCCAACAGGATTATGATGATCTTTTTATTTTAGGAAATGTTAGTTTTATTTTCTAACATAGTATGAAACATTGCATGCAGTATCGATGACCTTTTTTAGGAAATCTGGCAGTGGAATAATCGATTAATTTCGATCGAATTTCAATCAAAATCGATTATTAATCGATTTTTTATTATTTTGATAATCGATTGTAAAAATCGATTTTTGCAAAAAAATAATCGATTGTTATAAAAATCGATTATTTTTACTCATCCCTAATTATTGCCTTAGTGCGGGGTGTTATCTGATGATGACGTTTTAATCGAGGTTACGGGAGGACGGAGCCTCAGAGCGCCCGACCGCATCGGACAAGACGGTACCGGGCCGGCCACAGATGTTAAGAGATCTATACCAGTGGTCAAATTCAAATCATATATTATGCATAAACCCCGAGAGAGCACTTACATATTGTCAGATTTACAATTTCCAAAAAAAATATACTACCACCGGATCGGAACGCGACCGCTACTGAGAAGATCCGGCAAGAAACTCAGCGGGCTTGTCTATTATTTTTAAATTTTTTTTTCTTACTAGATATGCAATAGTGTACAACATGTTTTGCAAGAACTAGCTTCAGTGTGATGCCCTTCGAACCGCAAGATACTTAATATAATTCAAACGATTATGGCTGGACTAGATCCCACAAGCGACATCCGATCACGAATTAACTACTAGTCAGCCCAATGATGATGAGGAGGGTTCGTTCCATTTGAAAGCCAGTTTCCTTGCGGTGGTTCTTAGCTATGTTTAGTTAATATTGGTCCAGCAGTGTAAGAGTATCAGCTCAAAAATGATGTAATGTTGTATGATTACTCGATTAAATGTTTCACGCGTTCCAGTATAATCGTTAAATGACAATTAATTGATAATTCCTGTTGAAGAGAATGTGATAACTTTTTGATTTTTAGTTTGTATGGGGGGGTTATTTATAAACATTATGGTCTAAGATCCCACTATACAACATCCTTCACCGAGATGTTTATTTGATGAAACTTATTTTTTGACGTGACAACGTCTTATAAATTGGTTTGCCGGGTGACACTTCAAGAAACTGCGTTACGCTCCGCTCACGTTATGCGCTCACAATGAGAGCGAGTGAGAGGCACGCGTCCCTTCCACTCGGGCATGGTTAGCCCGCCTAAGAGCGAGAGAGACAGACATAAAAATTGTATATTTGTATATAAATACGTATGTATGTGTAAAGGTAAAAATAAAATTTTGTTAATATGAAATTCAGTGCGAGATTCTTTGTATAAATAAATGTTTTAAATTGTTACTATTATTTCATCCTTCTTCCTACTATACGAATGAATATTCACATTAAAATTATTTTACCACTCAAAGTCGTTGTCACGTAAAACTTTCGCCCGTATACCGACTTTACCTACAGGCAACCAATATTTTTATTTAATTTATTATGTCAATAAATATATTGCATTTGGGTTGCCTAACAAATTTTAGTCCAGAGTATGATTAATTAATAATTAAAAAAAAATTAGAAACGATCTTCATGTGATAGAAGTTCTATACATATTTCGCTTTCTCCAAGATTCCTTCCACAACATTCTTTCTCTTCAGAATCTGAAAGCGATGACTGGGAGTACCTGGACGACATTCTGAAATGACGTCTGCACCTGCAGTCCACGTAAATTACAATGACATTTCTTTGCGAAAAGACTGCAGTGTACTAACGTTCCGCATATATTTCGCTACCGCAGTAATTTCGTAGTGATTCGCTGCCGCATACTAACGCGTAGGTGTACTAGTGGACTAAGATCCGGCTGCAAAATCACTACGTTCATCGCGTACATAATCAAACTCAGATTCTTACATACCTTTATGATTAGGAGAATACATTGATAACAGGCTACCAGCCAATAAGTGGCCGCAAGTAATTTTAATTAAATTTTTGGAACAAGATTTCGTTCACTTGTTTTTTAAATAAAATATCATCCACATCATAGCAATGTATGTAAAGAATTCGAAAATCGATGGGTGCCATTGCACACTTGGCCGTAACTACTTGGCAGCCAGATCTAAACAGGTAATATTTTGGAGTATTTATACGTTCATGACGTACACGCTTGGTGTTAATGTCAAATAAAAGCTATTTTTTTTTAAATATGATGATATATGGCTGCCTGTAAACAAATGCCCGCAAATTAGGGCTGCCAGCTGTTAAACATTCAAGGTAAATAAGATAAAGTATATATATCCCACTGCTGGGCTTGAGCCTCCTTCATAATAGGAGGGAAATTGACCTTACTCTACCATGCTAGTCAGGCAGGTTGGTGTAGGGTTTTGTTTCGAGTTTACCATCTCTTGCGTAGATGTCATATCCGTAATAAATCCCTTAGTTGTCTTTTATGACACCCGCGGGTATGAGAGGGGGTGGTGAATTGTATTCTTACTCCGTCACCACACGGAAAACATGTGTCACCATCGTGAATTATAATAAAATAATTATAATCAAAATTTTATTTTCCGTGTGGTGACGGAGTAAGAATACAATTCACTACTCCCTATCTTGCCTGTGGATGTCGTACAAGACGACTATGGGATATAATATGCACATAACATTGTGCAAGAGAAGAAAAACTCGAAATGAAACCCTATACCAACATGTCTGACCAGCATGGTATAGTAGGTTAAATTCCCTCCCATTATGGAGGAGGCCCGAGCCCAACAGTGGGACGAGTGTGGGCTGGGATGATGATGATGATGATGAATCAAGATATAGGTACTCGTAGAGTTACCTCTAGTAGTTAGATGTGTTTACACACGTCTAACTACTAGACGCGTGCGTCCTAGGGATGTGAAAAAAATAATCGATTATTAATCGATTTTTTTTGTAATAATCGATTTTTACAATCGATTATCAAAATAATAAAAAATCGATTATTAATAGATTTTTGTATTATTCGAAATTCGATCGAAGTTAATCGATTATTTCACTGCCAGATTGCCTAAAAAAAGGGCATCATAATACTGCGTGCAGTGTTTCATACTATGTTAGAAAATAAAGCTCACATTTACTAAAAAAATGGTCATCGATCCTGAGAGAGAACTCGATTATTTTATATTCGATTATTTATTTTTAATTAATCGATTATTTTGTAATTGATTTATTTTAAAGAACAAAAAATCGATCATTTAAAAAATCGATTATTTTTCCTCCAAGTCACATCCCTAGTGCATCCCGCTCTACCGAAGGTGTGCATGGCGCCATAAGGGGTATATCACGGGTAGCGTCCGGTAGCGTCTGTCGCGGGGCTAACGCTACCGCTTCGCAGTCGCTTTGGTCGCGCAGGTTTCCTTAATATCATCTATACAAATAAATAAAATTAAAGTGTCTGTTTGTAATGTCAAAATAATGGGCTATTTTCATACTGATACGGTTATTTGCATGACACCTATGTCGCAAAACCAGTTTAAAAATTTTTTGTCTGTTTGGGGTTCTTCATTCATGATAATCATTTCAGCCTATCGCTGTCTGTGTACCGCCGTCACTGCTGGACGTAGGCCTCCCTCATGTTGCGCCACGAAGTGCGGTCCTGTGCCGCCTCCATCTAACGACGCCCAGCATCTTTCATCAGGTCGTCGGGCCACCTAGTGGGGGGGGGGGGGGGGGGTGCGTCCTACACTGCGTCGTCCGATACGTGGTCACCACTCGAGAACCTTTCTTCCCCAGCGGTTGTCGATTCGTCGAGCGATATGGCCTGGCCATTGCCACTTCAGCGTGCTAATTCTTCGTGCTATGTCCGTTACACCCGTTCCTCTACGGATTTCCGTATTCCGGAAGCGATCTCGCAGAGAAATCCCGAGCATAGTCCGCTCCATAGCACGCTGAGCGAGTTTAAGCCTTGTTATGAGGCCTACATTTAGGGACCACGTTTCCGTGCCGTAAGTCATCACTGGTAACACACACTGGTCGTAGACCTGTGTTTCAGACACTGAGTTATGTTGGACGAGAAGATCCTTTTAACTTTCCCGAACGCTGCCCAACCGAGTTGGGTTCGTCAGCTGATCTCTTTCTCGAAATTGGATCTACCTAACTGGACTGTTTATGCTAGGTAAACATAATGTCAACATCAACAACTTCGAGAATCGCATTGTCAACTAGGACCGGTACAGGAATGACATGGGCATTTGACATGACTTTCGTCTAGTCCATGTTCATTCGTAGACCCACTGGTTGGGATACCTGGGGTCCTCCTAATCTATCTATCTATCCTTAAAACTGCTGGACCGATTTTGATAATATTTTACTACCAGGTAGCAGTCTATATAAGGAGTAACTTAGGCTATATTTTATCCCGGTATTCCTACGGGAACAGGAACTACGCATGTAAAGTGACTAAAATCGAAGCGAAGCGAGGGTGGGTTGCTAGTAGAATATATAGATGCAAGAAAAAGAAAACTATATAAAACCCTATACCAACACGTCTGACCAGCGTGGTATAATAGGCCAATTTACCTCTTATAGTGGATGAGGCTCGAACTCAGTTGTAAGATGTAAATGGTTAGTGATGATAATAGAGATGGTACACCCCTTGTTAGGGATGTGAAAAAATAATCGATTATTACAAAAAATAATCGATTTTTACAATCGATTATCAAAATAATAAATGTCGATTATTAATCGATTTTTTACTATTCGTAATTCGATCGAAATTAATCGATTATTCACTGCCAGATTTTCTAAAAAAAAAGGTCATCACGATTGTTTCATACTATATTAGAAAATAATCCTCACATTTACTAAAAACAAAAAAAAAGTCATAATCCTGTTGGGAGAAAAAATCGATTATTTTATAATCGATTATTTATTTTTAATTAATCGATTATTTTATAATCGATTATTTATTTTTAATTAATCGATTATTTTATAATCGATTTATTTTAAAGAATAAAAAATCGATTATTTGCCCTCCAAGTCACATACCTATTCTCTTGGATAGAGGTTATCTGCATATTGAAGTTCTTTAGTCGTTTCTTACGATACTTATGGGCAAGTTAGGGGATGGTGAATTTCATTCTTACTCCGTCACCACACGGATTTACCATTATATAGTCAATTTCCTAATAGATGGCGCTGTAAACCGTCTTCCATGTGACAAATCATTTGATAGACAATTTGGTTACCATACGTAGCTATCCACACTGGCCTAATTGATTAAGTGATTGGAGCGGAGATGCAACGAAATGCAAAGACCCCGAATGAAAATAATTATTCGCTTGCCAAAATGATTTTTTCATAATATTTTATTGTCATTCTTTTAGGAAACATCCTTTTATAAAATTTGGTGGTAAAGCCAGGCTCTGAATGTTTACCATATTTAGGATAACTTAGGATATGAGCGTAGATAAAAAAATAAGCAAATTTGTTTGATAACCATTTTTATTTCAAAACTTAAACTAAACTCGAAACATCGTTACAGTGCAATTTTTTCAGATTAAAAAAAAAGAAAATAAATTACTAAAGACTAGATGACAACGCTGTACACTGACCAAGTTTGAAAATAAAAAAAAGAAACACAATATCACATACTTCGTCTATGTCAATGTATGATTAAAAAAAACCAAATGTCATTCATTAAATCAAAAATGGCGCGAAATACACTTGACATTAATAAACTTTATTTACCTAATGTCCATTTTCAATAATAACACCTAAATTTTAAGTAACATCTAAGGCAAATATTGCTTGAAACATAATTTTAAGCAATCGTTGAAATTGTAGGCGACATGAATGAAAACGGGAACACGATTATAATCTGTATTTTATTGTAATAAATGGAATTGTAAGGCCTCTGATTAAAGATGAACGCAGACTTATCTGAGCCTAACGAGTCGCACGGATTGAATTTTAGAATTTTGTATAGAAATCGTCTTCCAGATTCGGACGATTCGACTTGGGCAAGTGTGCGAGGTTTCATGAGATTTCATATACAGAATTCTAAAATTCGTTTCGTTCGACTCATTCGGCGCGGATAAGTGTGTGTTCACCATAAAACTATATATTCAAATAAGAAATTTACTGCGAGAAAGAAGAACGCAAGGACAACGGCGTGCCAAAATGGGCACCTCTATTTAAAATAAAAAATACATAATTATTTTGTTTGCGTTTGTTTTGTTTTAATCACATATTAACATTCATTCACACTTTATTTACATTATGCACTAAACTATTAGATTTGGCTTCAATAGCTGCTTTTAAAACTACAAAATGTCAAACTGGTCACCATATTTTGGTATAAAATAACTTGTATGAAACCTTAAGTCTTATAAATTAATAAATAAATAAGTCTAAAATGCAATGCGATTGATGTGACAATATTTTAAATTAAAACCTTTATTATTAATTTTTTTAGGGTAAATTGGTATAAATTTCAGCGGTTACTAAGTAAAAATTTACTAATAAGTAATTCTCAAAAATTTAAGGCTAAGGAATTCAGTAGTCTGAAAACTAAAATTACAAAATAGACGATAACGTAATAAATAACACGTAATTTCTATATTTAAAAAAAGTTCTGTCAACATTTTGGCGGCAAATTTTTAAGGTAATAAAATGATCTACAAGTTTCTGATTTGAACGATGATTGCGCCAAAGCCTAAAAAAATATTTTAACATAACTACATTTATACTAAAAATAAAACATGACACGACAATCGCATTGAGTTAAATTATACAAATAAAAAAATATCGCGATTACAAAAACTTATGACAAAATATTATTAACGAAAACTGGCATAAATAGTTTGGTCTACGATGTGGTAATCAGGGAATGATTTATGTACAAAATTTTATTCTTTGTTTCCTTGTTTTAAAATATATCCACAATATTGGTTATTAACTTTTATATAATTTATAACCAAGCTTGGATTATCAGGATATATTTACCGTTTAGTAGTTTCGTATTTACACTGGCAACACTCGATGAAAAACTACTAATATATGATTAGTTTCGTCGATGTTGCCATAGGAATAATTAACACAAGATTAAATGCTATTATATCATAATATACATTTTATCATTAAAAAAAATCATATTAAGGAAAAAAAAATACTTAAAACTGTATTAGGTTAGATTTTAATAATCTAATCTTCAATATATTAGACAATTAAATTTTAATTTTGGTTGTTAATTTTTATTAATAATTTATATTAAAATAATTTTAAAACGCTTTTAAATTTTGGACTGTATCTTTTTAAACAGTCGTGTTTAAACTTCAAAAAAATAGTAATTGGCCAATCATAATTAGACACTTTTTGTAGATAATATTAAAATTACAAAAAAACTTTAATAATTTAAAGTATATATCTAAATGTGTATTAAATAAATGCGTATTTCATACAATATTTTGTTATTTAGCAAATAATCAGCTATGGGAAACTAGAGTTATTTGTAATATTATTGCTTTTTTGCCAATAATTCGAATATACAAAACATATTTCTAATAAAAATTACCTAATTAATATTATATAATGAATTGACTGCAATAAAAGATGATAATTGTATAAAAATGATATGTTGTATATTGCCATGGAGAAAAATGAGCATTAAGGAATGATGGTAGAAAATAATTTGGCTGTAAGAGCAATCCAAAATTGATGACAATGTCATCCCTTTCTCTCTCAGTCAAAGATTATTCGAGATATTAACTATCAATGAATCTTTAAGAACATTGAATCTTTATTTATTAAATAAGGAGAGCTAAATTCCTCAAGAACATCAAAAGTATTATTAAAATCTCTTAAAAATTATAAGGGAATTTTTGGTAGTATCTATCGTTATAAGAAGGGCCCAGATACCACCTACTGTTATTTGTAGTTAATTTTAAGAACCAGACAATCTTACAATTAGTAATATTTTCAATGTACAGGACAGTTCAGGTCTAAGTAGTCATTTGTAATCCGCCGATTAACAATTATCTACAAAATATTTAGACATTTGTTGGCAATCTCAGATTTTTTTTTTTAATTAAAATATCTATGATTGTTACGCTAAAATAAAGTGTGATTGCGAGAGAATAACATGTCGCACGATAATTTAATAATTTTAATAACGACACACACAAATTAAAATCATATTAATAAAAATATGAAGTCTTCTATAGTTTTAATGCATGGACATGAAAATTTAATATCTTCCATTATAAAAGTGCTGATGATTTATTCTAAAAAATATGAGTATTTCGTGAATATGCTATATATGAAACTTAGTAACAATTACTTAAAGCCTTCCAATGTATATTGTCGTAATTTAAAATGCGTTTGCACGATTTTCTACCATACGATTAATATTTAATACTGGCAACACAGCTATGCTACTGTCATGCTCAATTTAAATTTCGAATTGGTAACGAAAATTATAACAAATATTCTTGATACTTTAGCCTGCTGTGATTCTTCACACACTCATCACTTTCTAGTGAAGGGAATGTGAAGCGTGCAATGAGGTTTGGTAATACTAAGGGCATCACCAAAGCCCACCACACAAAAAATCCTCAGAAAGTTGTGGTTCCGTTTCTCTCGCTCACTGAACGTAGTTAACATTGCTAAAGTTAATATTGCTACTATTCTGTTGTATATTTTCTGCTCAGTGTAGTACTACCCCAGACGGACCGGCCCGCGGCTGTAGACATATGACCGTCGAGAATGTCCTCCTATCACTTCGCGTATTATTTATAGTTACTTTTTTAATGTATCAAGAATATTTGGTTAACGTCGTCAATAAAATCGTTTAAAGGCATTTTTAGGAACTCTTTTTAATTATTATTAATAATTAAAATTTAATTTTATGGTCTGACATTCCTGCGAGTATTATATTGTCATAAAACTATTTTTACGCGTATTGTTTTAATTTCGTTTTAACTACACACAAATTTCAAATATTACATAACATCTGGTTAATGTGTGGTCTGATGTAGCCATTAGATCATACTTGAACTCAAAACAGTTTTATCTTATAAATTTTAAAAATAAAACTCATGAAATCTTACACAATTGGAAATGTCGATAAATAATTACGTGTAATTAATAATTTCGCATAATTCATAATTTCATCTCAATTACGATAAAGTATTTTACTTTTAAAACAACAATGGACGTCGTTTTTATATATACTTGTTTTACATTAAATAAAACTGTATGACAGCGCCATCTATGAATTCCTTACGTAAAGAAAATACATCAATTTAATAGTGGATTACATTATTAGAATTTATTGAATAGAATTTATTTATTGTTACAATAACTTATAAAAGTAGTGCTTCGAATGAAAATGTAGATGGCGTTATTCTCAATTTGGTTAGACAAATTAGTATTTCGCTATTTCATATTATTAACATTAACATAAAACATATTTAATACTAAATTGTCTAAAAATCTATAGCTTATGTTTCTAGCTGTCTATAATATACGTGGATTTAGCCTCAAAGGGGACTAAAAAGTCTAAATTTTAAACGTAATTAATACAAAATTTTTAATTTGACCGTCTTATTGCCATATTTAGAACGCTTATTTTATTATGTCATACTTATGTCCGTTTTCACCACAGACTCCTAATCTTAAAGTAACACCTAATATAGTATTCATAACTCACAATGACATGGTGTTGCACATATTTTAAATTATAACATTAATTTACAAGATTTTTTTAAATCTTGTGTTATTTAGGTGTTGCCCTAAAGATAGGAGGCATTAGTGAAAATGGTTATTAATATCTCACACTTAGAAAAATAATAAAGATTCAAGAACATAGTTTTTACTAAGAATAGGTATACATCACAAATCTTCACCTTCATGGACGTCACACATGTTAAGAAAATTATACACTAGAAAAATATTCAAAAAGAAAAAAAGCAAATTAGTTTTAAGAAAGAATAAGTAATTTTTTCACTAAGCACCATTGCTTGAATCCAAGAATATTAAAAATAACAAAAAGGAAATTTGAAAAATGAAAAAAAATATTATCTTTGTCGATTAAATATTTAAAAAAATGTCAATACAGTTGGAGCATTTTTTATCAATACAAATGATATTTAACAAGAATTGTTACTATTCTTAATATTATTATTTTGTCAGTAACGTTTTTCCTACATAAGTCTTGCCCTACAAAGATTATAACTAAAAATCATAGCCATTTTTCCCGCCACATAACACGTCAAACCGCCATCTTGTCAACATCGTTCTCAATCAATAAAACGTCATAAAATCGAACCAATATATATTACTAGTTATTAATATATTATTTTATCTATAACTATATAAATTTTCGCGCTTTAATTTATAGACGATAAGTCATAGACGAGAATTATTGCCAGCGCGAAAAACAAAACTAACCCTAAATTTATATACAGTTTTTTTTGGGATAAAAACGAAACAAATTTGGCATTACAATCAGGATTTGTATGTTCGGATGACATCTTTGATTTGTGCCCTGCATAATGGGCATTGCCCACCGCCTTTGCCCCTCCATTGCTGGACAGCGCATCTATAACACATACACATATGCCCACACATATATAAGACACTGTCTATTGGGTTTTCATAACAAATCGTACATTCAGTTCCTGTTAAATTACCTTCACCAATAACTGAATAGATTGGTTGATGTCTGCTTGTGGAGGGTCCGTTTGCGAGTCTATCGGCAAGTCTGAGCGGTTCCGTATGACCGTTAGGTATTTGGACTTGTTCGTTTTGTGTATTTTGACTACTAGACGAACACTGATTGTCGGTTCTTGGTCGTTGCTGTTGAAAATTACAGTTTTGTTGGTTGATTGCGATGTTTGGTAGACTGGTCAGGCAAAGTTGTGAGGTTGTCTGTATCGGCTGAAACAAAAAAATACATATTCAATACCATTTTCTTTAAAGACACCAAGGAAAAAAATCCTTGTATTGTGTGGAAATTTACAAACATATAATTAACGGATACAAATCACATCCAGACTCGAAACAACAACTTGTGGATTGCAGAAACTGTTGTCCTGCGTGGGATTCGAACCCGCGACACTGACTCCGTAGGTCGGTATCGTAACCACTATACCATCTGTGCAGTCTATTGATATTATAAAAGTTGTAATAAAAAATTTCAATTTGTTTTTACTGTGTGTATAGGTACGGAGTAAGAATACAATTGATTAAGTCTTGGGTGGATGTCGTAAAAAATAACTAAGTGATATGATTTGCAAAGAAAATAAGAGAAAGAATACTCGATATAAAACCCTATAGCAACACGTCTGACTAGCATGGTATAGTAGGTCAATTTCTCTCCTATGCTGGAGGAGGCTTTACTTGCGCCTGATGCCGCCCTAGCCGAGGCCGCGGATGATCGGACCGGAGACTTTAGTCCGTCACCCGCAGAGAGGCTGACCGCGCAACGGCAATCGACGTCCTGGGACAAGGACGTCGAGAGGTGAAGGTACGCGACAGGGTATTCCGTCGGGCCGACCACTGAGGACAAGGAACTCTGCTGCACTGGTGGTCGGCCCAACGACAAGGGCGACGTAGGTGCAGGTGGGTTATGGGCCTGCGCGCCGTCCATTCTTCGCCCCGAATGGAATGGACGGCGTGTGCGCTTACCATAGCCCACCCATAAAAAAAATTCTGGAGGAGGCTTGAGCCCAGCAGTGGGAAGTATATGAGCTCAAATTATGATAATGATGAGTATTGCCTTCACCACAAAGAAAGAATAGATGAAAACACTCACCTCAATGTAATGAGCACTTGCTAATGTTAAGCCTTGTTGATTCGCAGAATTTTGACTACCATTCTGTGGTGGTAGACTAACTACCAGGACTGTACCACCAGCACCCGCATTAATAGGTGCTGCTGAACCGGCTAGTACCCTCAACTGCTGAGGGGGAGTCTGCGCCGGCTGGGCAACTTGGGTACTCAACATTCGGACCTTCTGTGTGGCTCCGTAAATGTCCACAAATGCCCATAATCTAAGTGTATGGTCTACATGCATAACTGTTACTGGAGTCGATCCATTTCTGCTAACTCGGACTTCGCCGTCTAAAGTCAAGGTAACAGCCAGTTCATCGCCTCTTCGGAGTCCATTTGCAGCATCTCGCCTTACTACCCAGTATTCTGGACGGTCTAAAAGCAGTTCTGCGTCGTCAGGCAAATCGCAAGGCCTTAGTGTTGAAGGATCGCATGAAGTTAGACCAATAGCCAGACTGCCTGCATACGCAGACTCAGTCGCTAATATTTGGACGACAATAGTTTGCCCTGGACGCATCGGTCGAGCTGTAAAGACGTACCCCTGACAGAATTCGGCGTCAGCTCTCGCAGCAACGCCTCTATCATTCACGAATTGTACATTTCTTCCCTTAGTTCGATGCAGGCTTAGAGGCACTAGAGGATTCTGATATCTAGGAGGAGGTAACGACTCTTCCACGCTCAACGATCTCATACTTCCAACTAATCTATCTTCTTCTAAAGGACTGTGTCTCCTAATCTGACTTGGTACTCTAGGATCAGCGAATTGAACCGCCGTGCAATTGCCATAAACGTCTACTAATGCCCAAAGTGGACTTCTGATATCAACTCCTGAAAAGAACAGCCCCTTATCTTCCCCGTTTATACCAAAATGGACGTCTCCTGATGAATTCACATAATAATATAATATGTTGTCTTTTTCACAGAATCTTTCGCCTAATGCTTTTGCCCAGTTGCCAGGTTTATTTGTTAAATCAGGGCATGCGTATTTTGGAAGAGAATGGGCTAGTGTAGCTGGATCATGGCTGGTGAAACCGAATCTGATAACGCCACTCCAACTGTTTGATATCTCGACGAAACGGAGGCAAACCTGGAAGGAAAAAGGCATATAAAAAAGAAGCTATATTTGTGTAATGACAGAGTAGGAATAGAATCTGAAGACACCTATTCCTCTCCGCTCCTACCTGAGGATTGCAAGGAGATAGTATTAAGAGAAATGAAGCTTGATATATCATCCTAGTAGAGAAAATTGCCATTCATTGTAAAATAAACTCATGAGTCATACTGGCATGCTGTAGAAAGACTGAGAAATAGAAAGAAAAAGGCAACAGTTGTACTTTTGTATTCAAAAATAATCGGCTTTTGGTGAAAATTTATGGCTTTGAGTCTCGGAAAGGGCTATGATTGAGTGCTAGGATTTTTCAATTTTCTTTACCCAGTATAATATGGGGTCAAAGTAAAGTCGACATAGGGGCCTTTAACCTGCTGTACTACCTCTCTCACAAAGCGCCAGTGCTTCCCTAGTGGGAACAGCCCATAACTGAAGAAAGCACATTACGCTTACCTTTTCATTAACTCTAACTGGCCTGGCGCTGAAGGCGACTCCTTTGCAGAAAGATTCCACACGTCTAGCCATAGAACCATCCCTGGAGACGCGAACATTCTCTCCGTGAATAGAGTGGAAGCCAAGTGGTGGTAGGTTGTTTGGTGTTCCACCGGTACAGGAAGTCCGTGGTGCTGTAACAAGAAGATAAAATAAGATTAGTTTTATTTTAGACTTAGCCATTATCTACACTAATGTTATAAAGAGGAAAAATTTGTTTGTATTGAATAGGCTCCGAAACTACTGGACCGATTTCAAAAATACTTTCACCAATGGAAAGCTATAATATCACGGAGTAACATAGGCTATATTTTATCACGGTATTCCCATGGGAATGGGAACTACGCGGGTAAGGCGACTGAAACCGAAGTGAAGCGAGGGCGGGTTGCTAGTTCTTGATATAGTTGATCATCATCACAGCTCATATACGTTCCACTGCTGGGCTCGAGCCTTCTCAACAATGGGAGGTAAATTGATCTATTATACCATGCTGGTCAGTCAGATTGGTACAGGGTTTATTATTCAGATTAAATCATTTATTCTGCATAAACCCCTTAAGGGCATTTATATTTAGTCAAATAATTTGCACATCGATTGAGACAATCAAATAATTTATCAGTGGATCGGCACGCGGCCACAATCTGAAAAGTTCCGGCAAAAAACTCAGCAGGTTGTAATTTTTTAAGTATAAATATTTTTGTGTCTACAACATATAGTATTCTTCAGTGTGATGCCCTTCGAAATAAGACATATGTACATTTCAAAATCTAACACAAATAAAAAATAAGGAAGAAAAAAAAGTATAGACGAATTGAGAACCTCCTCCTTTTTGAAGTCGATTAAAAATATGAGTGGACCAGATCCCACAAACAGCACCCAATCATGAGGTAACTACTAGAACAGCCATCACGCCTCTCAACCATCATTTATTTATTGACAAAAGATTATGAAAGCGAGAATAGCCTATATCTCTTTCTTCTAAAGTTCTTTTCTGAACTGTGACGAATTCGCGTAAATACATGAATCAGCAGTCGTTTAAGCTCTTTTTACGCGAGTATTTCGTCACACTGCCACAAAAAGTTTTAATTCAAAATTTTCACAATCAAAACTATTGAACATTCATCATCATCTTTATCATCATTTCAGCTCATATACGTCCCACTGTTGGGCTTGAGCCTCCTCCACAGTAGGAGGGAAATTGACTTTACTATATCATGCAGCATGCTGGTCAGACAGGTTGGTATAGGGTTTTGTTTCGAGTTTACCATCTCTTGCATAGATGTCATATGCGTAATACATCCCTTAGTCGTCTCTTACGACACCCATGAGTAAGAGAGAGGGGGTGGTGAATTGTATTCTTACTCCGTCACCACACGGAAGAGCATAAGCAGCTTGTAAGCATCAAAAAGCTATTGAAATTTCAAATGTTCTTATTTCAAGAGATGTTGGCGGACTAGACTAGCTTGTGAACGCTACAAAGTGTACGAAACGTCGAGCAATCAAAAATCATATACAAACGCAAGAAAATTTGTGTAATACTCGCGTAAACATCAGAAATCATTATTCAAGAGTATATTCTAAATTCAAGACTATAGTAAACACACCCCTCGGCGGCCATCTTGTTATAATGGCGTCACCTGCAAGGCAGATGCGCGAGCAGCTTGCTTATGCGCAAATGGGGGCTGGTTTTCTTTATAAACTAGCTTTAAACAGCGACTTTATTTGCTTAGAAACTACATGTGATGTTCTCGTTAGATATAATTTTGATTCTATTATCCGTGTGGTGACGAAGTAAGAATACAATTCACCATTCCCTATCTTACCCGAGGATATCGTAAAAGGCGACTAAGGGATATAGCACCAATGGAAGAGTTGGAAAACTCAATACAAAACCCTATACCAACCTGTTTGACCTGCATTGTGTAATAAGGTCAATTTCCCTCCCATTGTGGAGGATCATGGTTGGTGCCTCAGAAGATATATTCTTTCCCGAGGTTGTAAAATAAGCGGCAGTTTTTATTTGACATTTTTCAATGTATTATCAACATCATTTCGGCTCATATACGTCCCACTGCTGGGCTCGAGCCTCCTCCACAATGGGAGGGAAATTGACCTTACTATACCACGCTACGTATAGGTAGGGTTGCCAACCGTACTATAATATATAGTACTAGCAATCCGCCCTCGTTTCGCTTCGGTTATAGGTTATAGTCGTTTTACCCGCGTAGTTCCCGTTCCCGTGGGAATACCGGGATAAAATATAGCCTAGTTTACGCCCTGATATTATAGCTTTCCATTGGTGAAAGAATTTTTGAAATCAGTCCAGCCGTTTTGAAGATTACCCGGAACAAACAGACAGACAAAAAATTTTTAATTGCTATTTTAGGCATAGGTGTCGTGCAAATAACCGTGTGAGCATGAAAAGCCTATTATTTTGACATTACAAACAGACACTCCAATTTTATTTATTGGTATAGATTGTACTGTATTTCAGGTCTGCATACTTATATATTGTTGAAGTAATATATAGTACGCAAAAATACAATATTTTCAACACCGCAATCTAGGCTCTGGCGCATATCAGTTGTTATTTTAAAAGATTTTTTTAGGTTGGTACTCTTCTTTCTTAAGGTGTAAATGTAGATATCCACTATAGCAACTCGTGATAAAGCAGCTAATAACTTAAAAAATAAAATAAAATGCTTGTGTATTTGCCATGTACAAATCCCCAGCTAAAAATGTTTCCATAAAATACTATATTTTTTAGAAGTGCACTATTTTTTATAGCTTATTTTGAAAAATACTAAATTTCGTCGAAGAAATGTTGACAACCCTACGTATAGGGTTTATTTCGAGATTTCCTTGTTCCATGCATATTATAATCTCTTAGGCGTCTTTACTACACTCACATGCCAGAGAGGGGGTGCCGAATTGTATTCTTAATCCGTTCACACGGAAGGCAGATACATCGACAAACTATTGTCTAGCGCGAATTTAAACACATATACACTCGTAATTAACAATCGTTATTACAAATACACCAATTCCTGGAAATCGTTTATTACAAAATGCTATTGAAACGCATAAAAAATGTACTAACATCAAAAAATTTCGCGCCATATTTGACATAACAGCAATAGGAAACGGGAAGTGAGCGTACGGCCATTATGATTAGACGGTGAATTGACTAAGTTACGTCATTTCCTTCCTAAAGGACACGTGCGCGCAACACGGCTCCCCTTATAAGGGTTGTTTTGTTTAAAGAGGGGTGTTTTTGATAATCCGAATAACTATACATTGAATAAATACTTTTATATCATTTTAAATAAAACTACTTCACAGATTTTATCGTGTTTCTATTTGATTTTTGATTGCCTGACGTTTCGAACACTTTGCAGCGTTCATGGTCATTCATATAGAATCATTTTCTTCTTACACCGGCAATAAATTTGTATCAAAATGTGGGTGAATATTTAATAACTAATTTCTGTATCGGGTAGATAATTATAAAATGTTCTGCAATAACGATTACTTCTTGGACGTGAGACATCTTAGTCCGCCCGTGACCATGAACGCTACAAAGTTACAAACGCGATAAAAACCATAAAGTAATTTTATTTAAAATGTGTAATACTCGCGTAAACATTAGAAATCATTACTGTTATATCATCCAAAAATATACCTTTCGTGTGATGACGGAGTAAGAATACAATTCACCACTCCCTATCCTGCACGTGTATGTCGTAAAAGACGACTAAGGGGTATAATACGCATATAACATCTATGCAAGAGAAAGAAAACTCGAAATAAAACCCTATACCAACCTGTGGTATAGTAGGTCAAGCTCCCTCCAAGTGAGTCTGCACAGATGCCGACCTACCGCACAAGTGTCAGAGGTTCGAATTCTACGCAGGACAATACTTTATGCGATCCACAAATTGTTGTTCCGAGTCTAATGTTGTGTCTAGTGTCCGACCGAAACTGGTTTTTACGACCGAAACCGAAACCGAATTTCGGCAACGGTCTCAGTTTCGGCCGAAACCGAAACTTTCTTATAAGGATTATAAGGATGTTTTCAGAGAAAAAAAAAATATTGGTTGCCTGTAAAGTCGGTATACGGGCGAAAGTTTTACGTGACAACGACTTTGAGTGGTAAAATAATTTTAATGTGAATATTCATTCGTATAGTAGGAAGAAGGATGAAATAATAGTAACAATTTAAAACATTTATTTATACAAAGAATTATATTTAAAACATTAATTTATACAAAGAATCTCGCACTGAATTTCATATTAACAAAATTTTATTTTTACCTTTACACATACATACGTATTTATATACAAATATACAATTTTTATGTCTGTCTCTCTCGCTCTTAGGCGGGCTAACCATGCCCGAGTGGAAGGGACGCGTGCCTCTCACTCGCTCTCATTGTGAGCGCATAACGTGAGCGGAGCGTAACGCAGTTTCTTGAAGTGTCACCCGGCAAACCAATTTATAAGACGTTGTCACGTCAATAAAGAAAATGTTTTATAATTAGTCAGTTTTAATTTTTTTTGTTTAAATCACATACGTAGCTTTAATACTTATTTATTTATGTTGTTAACCTAATATCACAATAGTTATAGGTGGATAGGTATTTAATATTTAAGTAATGAACAAAACAATATAAATCACTTTTATCTTAAAAACAAATTAACTTCTTCTATACTTAATCGTCATATTGACACTTCAACAAAAAACAAAAGCTAAATTATAAACTAATCGTAATCATAATATTGCAAAACGCGACGACTAGATACTAATAATTTCAAGTAGGTATCTGTACTTAAATGTTACTTCTTATTAATATTCATAGTTAAACAATCTTATATTACCTATAGGTAAGAAACAATAGTTTATCAACATTTTCGCCTCGCAGATTGCTCCTTCTGTCTGAATAAATTTGTCCAGCAGCACTAAATAATTGTTCACTGGAAACACTCGTTGGTGGAGCTGATAAGTATTTCAGTGCCACCTTTCTCAAAGACAGATATGGACTAGAATCCCAGTAAGAATAAATATCTGCACTTCTCTGTAATCTAGGCTCTAATAAGTATGCCTGAATAGAATATCACCACTAATGCACTATAGTAAATACCATGTACCTAACTAATGTTTGTTTACATATAGCATTAGCGAAAGAGTTAAATTAACCACAAAATGTTTAGTTTTTTAATTTTTTAAGGTAAACTTGATTCTACTATAATCTAGGTACTCCTTTGTTATATTAAATTACTTTTCGAGGTACTCTTATATTATATCACATGATAAAACTTACCGAATTCAAAACATATCACACGAAAACTCACAACAAACAAAATGCACTGCAAACAAACAGGTTACGACATGATTACGCACGTGGACGCGGCCAAATGTCATCGTCGCTTGGATGTCATTTACCACGCCGAACACACCCGAACACAGCGCGGCAACTCCCGAATGTAGTTTCGGTTTCGGTCGTAGTTTCGGCAGGTTTGCTGCCGAAACCGAAACATAACCGATACTCGTTTTTTTGCCGAAACTCAACCGAAACCGAACATTCGGTCGGACACTAGTTGTGTCAGTTAATTATATGTTTGTAAAGTCACACAACAATACAAGGACTATTTCCTTACTGCAGGCCTTTAAAAAAAAGTGTGGAGGAGGCTCGAAAATATGTTTACCCGTTTCTGTAAAATTTTTCATTGATACACCGCTCCTATTGGTTTTCTATGGGTAGCCTATAAACATAGGTCGGTAACAAGCGGACCGCGATAGGTCGAACCTCGGACCGCCAAATATTGTAAAGTATGAATTAGAATTTGCTGGTCTTCTCGTGAAACAAACTATATAAAAATCGGTCAAGTGCAAGTCGGACTCGCGCACGTAGGGTTCCCGTAGCCACCTTAAATATTTAATTTATTTTGTTTTTAGTTATTTGTTGTTATAGCGACAACAGAAATATATAATTTGTAAAAATTTCACCTGTTTAGCTATCGCGGTGACAGACAGACGGACAGACAGACAGCGAAGTCTTAGTAATAGGGTCCCGATTTTATCCTTTGGGTACGGTACTCCAAAAACTAGCTCAAGAAAATCGATGCAATTTTTCACATGAACTTTAGGTTTTGTATTTTATAATTCAAAATTTTATATGAAACCATACAATAAATAGATAGCAATTATTGTAAGTTGCTTTTTTTTCTGGACCTCGTTAAAATTTCATAAATCTGGTACTACATACCGACCCCTGGCCTAAATAGCTTTCCTCGATACAAATGCTAAATAATTTTTTTCAATTAGCGCCTTTTTTTTGGGGGGTAGGGTTACGATCGACTCACTCCTCGCTCCACTCCATCCGGGGCGACAGAGGGGCGTAAGCACGCACACCCGTAACCCACCGGTGACACATCGCCTTCGTCGTTGGACCGACCACCGCAGCTGGGTGACTTGTCGTCGATGGTCGGCCCGACGGAATACCCACTGAGGAGTATCCTCTCCTCGACCGACGTCCCCCTCTTTTGGGAGGACGTCGGTCTTTCCTCACGCGGTGGGCCTCTCGGCGGGTGATGGACTAATTCCCCGGTCCAGTCACCCGCGGCCTCTGCTAGGGGGGGAATTAAAGTAGTGCCTGAGATTAGCGCATAAAACCAAACAAACCCTTCAGCTTTATAATGCAAAGAGATTACTGATTCAAGGTCCTGTCTTTGATCAATAAATTACAATACATGTTTCTAGAATATCATACTGGCCCCCTTAACATCTGTGCCTATTAACTAAACTCTCAGAGGGTCTATCATCGCACCCTATTTTTTGATATAAGGGTAGTAATATCTTAGGGTGAGAGTTTTTTTTCATCGAAAAGCTTAGGAGTATCTTCTCAACTAATATTCTGTTTTTGAAGTGAAACTTCTTTGCGCGTATGAGGGTAATTTTTTTACGGATGAAACGCAATTTAACGTCACGAAGATATGCAGCGTTTTGTCTAAGAAGAGGGAGAGAAGCACAGCCATGGGGCAAGAGTAGGGAGCAAGCGAGTGAGAAAGATCGAGAGATGTTTTTTTAATTTTTTTTATCCTGATACAAACACATACTCACGCTAATTTTTTTATGGCAAACGAGCAAACAGTACACCTGATGGTAAGTGTTGCTGCCGCTCATGGACCTTTACAAGGCCGCTGCCTACCGCGAAGAAAGTGAAGGCAGTGTGATTGCGTGCAATGAGGTTCGACGATACTAAAGGCACCACCAAAACCCACTACACGCAAATACCCTCAAAAAGATAGACTTCCGTCTCTCTCGCTCACCGAACGCAGCGCAGTAACAAATTGCTACTACTCTGTTGTATATTTTCTGTTCAGTGTGGTACTACACCAGACGGACCGGCCAGCGGCTGTAGACAGACAACTGTCAACAGTGTGCTCCTACCACTAATGAATTCTTACTTTGTCACCACACGGAGTAGCGCCGCGTGCGTAACTAGTCTAAAAATCAAATCCTATCAACCCCTAGTCTCAGATTACACCCGAAAAAAACTATTGTACAAGATAAACTCGTAACGCTTCCGCCGGAAGTCGTTCCCCCACCAAAATATCAAACTACCCACATTTATAGATATTTTTTTTCAACCGCTTCCGATTTGAAGACCACCTGGTTTCACAAAATGGTGGGAACGATATTTAATTTATTAACAGCTGTTTGGGACTTTCTTTCTTAAACATCCCATATGCCCAGCGATCGCCAAAGCATGGTAATTATGGCAGATTTAAAAACAATGCATGTCGAAAGATTGACGGAAGGATGTATAGAATATCATTTCAGCTCATATAAGTCCCACTATTGGGCTCGGGCCTCCTCCACAATAGGAGGGAAATTGACTTAACTATAACATACTGTTCAGAAATGTGTTGATATAGCTTAGAATAATAACGTATAGAAGGTAAGTTCGCGCACAAAAAGTGAGGCATTTCAATTGGAGCCTAATGGAGCTTACGCCGGAACCGTTCCGTAATTTACAAGTCATTGTACTGCACGTACTTACACAACTCTTAAAAAATAAATAGGTAATTATGACGGTTTGTGCATTCAAATGGTGTCACAACACATTTGAAAACATTTTAACATTACTTTTAAAAGTATTTCGACGATTTATGTTATTAAAAACAGATTTCATAATTTGTATAGTGGTGCGCGTGTGTGCGTGTGTAATCATCTACGCGCCGTTAGTATTTTTAGATACAAGTTTCGAACGTTCGTAGTATTGACACTATCCTTCTATACGTTATTATTTTAAGTGATATAGGTTTTTATTTCGTGTTTTCCTTCTCTTGCACAAATGTTATATGCATATTATTAACCTTAGTCGTCTTTTACGACACCCTCGTACAAGATAAAGTGGTGAATTGTATTCTTACTCCGTCACCACACGGAAAACTTTTTTATACGCCCAATATTCCCTCCCTCCTGTTGAATACTACTCAAAGCGTCAGGGAACACCGAATCATGGTAATAATGACATCTTTGGTGGGTCATCATCATCATCTCGGCTCATATACGTCCCAATGTTGGGCTCGTTCGCAATAGGAAGTAAGTGGTCCTGCTGTTCAGGTCAGACATGTTAGTATAGGGATTCATTTCAAGTTTTTTTTTTTCTCTTGTATAGATGTTATCATTATCATCGCATCGCACATACGTCCTATTGCACGGGCCTCCTACGCAATGGGAGGGAAATTGACCTTACTATACCATGCTGGTCAGACAGGTTGGTATAGCGTTTTATTTTGACCCTATCTGGTCGGAGTCCCTCACCGCCCGCAACAGAGCCCTCCTGCGTCGACCGCAGAGGGTCATCGCGGTGAGGGCTATTAGAGGCTACCGTACTGTGTCCTGGACTGCGGCAACACTGCTGGCGGGCGACCCCCCTTGGGCACTGGTGGCGGAAGCGTTGGCAGAAATATACCGGTTCCGCGCCAAATCGCGAGTCAACGGCGAGCGAGTCTCCACAAGGGGATTGGGCAGAGTTCAGGAAGTGGCCCGAAGGGAAGTAATCCGGCGGTGGAGGGAGGATCTAGAGTCCCCCGTAGCAGGGCGGGGGACTGTGGAGGCGGTTGCGCCGCATCTCCACCGCTGGCTCAGGTGAAGGCACGGCAGCCTTACATTTAGGATGGTGCAGGTGCTTACCGGACATGGGGTCTTCGGTAAGTACCTGCACAAAATTGGAAGAGAAGAGGCCTCAGGATGCCATGAGTGTGGCGCGCTAATTGACGATGCGCGCCACACACTAGAAGTATGCCCCGCCTGGGGGCCTCAGCGCCACGTCCTGTCAACGGACATGGGAACAGCGGACCTGTCGTTGTCGACCATCATCTCGAAGATGCTCGGCAGCGACAGCTGTTGGTCGTCGATGGCCTCCTGTGAGGCTGTCATTACAAGGAAGGAGGCCGCGGAGCGGGCACGCGAGGCACTTGCGTCCGCAGACTCGCTCCGCCGGCGGCGACCAGGGAGGAGGAGACGCCGTTATGCGCTCTTCCTCCCACCGCCCTGAATGATGACAGGACGTGGCCAGACGGCCAAGCGTTGGGGTGTCGGGGATAGAATGTCATCAGACGATCTCTCCGGCACCTCGTAAAAGCGTGGAAGGGGCCGCTGTGGTTTTAGTGGGTATTTCGGTCACTTCTGTGGCCGGCGAGTCCCACACACATTCCCCTATCTGTAACCGGCGGGGGATAGTGTGTAAATGCATTTCCACAGCGTGAAAAAAAAAAAAAAAGGGTTTTATTTTGAGCTTTTCTTCTCTTGCACAGATGTTATGTGTATATTATATCCCTTAGTCGTCTTTTACGACATCCACGTACAAGATAGGGAGTGGTGAATTGTATTCTTACTCCGTCACCACACGGAAAAGACAATGTTAGACGAGACAGATGTAATATACATATAATTATATCCCTCAGTCGTCTTTTACGACACCCACGGGTAAGAAAGGGAGTGGTGAATTGTATTTTCACTTCGTCACCACTGCGCGAAATAAAATAGTGGTAGGACCACACTGTCGACAGTTATCTGTCTACAGCCGCGGGCCGGTCCGTCCGGGGTAGTACCACACTGAGCAGAAAATCGACGTCTGAGTAGTAGCAATTAGTTACTGCGCTTCGTTCGGTGAGCGAGAGAGACAGAAGCCCAACTTTCTGAGAGTGTTTGCGTGTGGAGGGTTTTGGTGGTGCCTTTGGTATCACCGACCCTCAATGCACGCATTCACACTCCTTTCACTTTCTTCGCGGTAGGCAGCGGCCTTGTAAAGGTCCATGAGCGGCAACAATACTTACCATCGGGTGTACTGTTTGCTCGTTTGTCACTCCTAGCAATAATAAAAAAAAAATAAAAATATTACCATAAGTAAATCAGATGTATTGTTTGCAGTATTGTAGCGGAAGGCTAGGCGCAGTAGCGCGCATCTCCCACGTAGGGCTGTCTCGCTACACTTGTTCTTAACATAGGGGTGTCACGCGTTATTAAATTTTCATGTTTTTTTTTTAATATTCTATTATCTATTGTTGTCGTACAATGACTTTATGGGACTGTAGTTTATTTAAGATTAATAGAGTTAGAGGTTTAAATTTTTCTAAGCTACAACTTAAAATGTTATAGCTTGCTATACAATACAGATATTCACTCCCCATAATGATTATAGATATTCTAAGCAAGCAAAATCGACTTAAAATGCTCTGTTATATACTACAAAAAAAAACTCAAAAGAGCTGTCAAAACTGCCATCAATCAAGACGAAAATTACCCAACCATAGGCAATCTGTATTGCAAATGTCAAGCTTGACGTCACGCGCGATTCTTCCTAGTGCAATCCCATCCTAATCTTAGCCTATGACGTCAACGCTGAACTAGATAACAAATATAGGTAGCATTTGTGTTTTTGTTTTGTCTTATTGTTTGCTATCAATATTTATTAAAGTCTGCGGCTTTGTCTCCATGCTGTTTTCGTGTGGTGACGGAGTAAGAATACAATTCACCATTCCCTATCTTGAACGTGGATGGTATAAAAGACGACTAAGTGATATAATATGCATATAATATCTGTGCAAGAGAAGGATAACTCGAAATGAAATCCTATACCAACATGTCGGACCAGCATGATTGCATGAATTTGACCTACTATAGGTCAAATTCCCTCCCATAGTGGAGGAGGCCCGAGCCCAGCAGTGCGACGTACGTGGGCTACGATGATGATGACAAAGCGATGAACTACGCGCACAAATTTTGAAGCATTTAAATTGGAGCCAGAAATGGCTCCCTACACCGGATCGTTCCGTAGTGTACAAAGTCACTGCGTACAAGGCAACTCTATTGTATAGTGGTGTGCGTATGTACGTGTGTAATCGCTTGCATGCATCTAGTATTTTTGTCTTCATGTATTTTTTTTTTGATCGCTTAAGCACCGACACTATTCTTCTATACGTTATTATTCTATGGGAGGGTACCCCAAATAGGGGTTGTTCCGTCGGGCCGACCACTGACGTCAAGTCACCCTGCTCCGGTGGTCGGCCCAACGACGAAGGCGACGTGCATCGCGGGTGGGTTGCGGGTGTGCGTGCTTACGCCCCTCTGTCGTCCCGAACGGAGTGGTGCGAGGAGCGCGGCGACCGCAAGCCACCCCAAAAAAAAAAAAGACTTACGGCCTGGTCACGATTTTGGTCTTAGCGGCGAGCGGCGCGGCGTGCCGAGCGACGCACGCTGGTAAAGCCCCATACAAAGCCGTCTCAATACCGTTTCATGTGAAAGTCGTTGTAATTTTTTTTTTTTTTTTTTTTTTCTATATTCACGCCTTTTTCCCATAGGGGTAGGCAGAGTCCACTGCCCTCCACCTGCTACGATCTTTGACATATTCAGCGTAGCAAAGCGGTTCTCTGTGGGCCACTTTTCGCCCCCGACGGAAACGAGACGTGACGTGTCGCGAGCCACATCGCCGCCATTCGTACAGTTTTTTAATTTTTTGAAACTCATTGCGTTTCCGCGAGAAATACATACACATATAATTAACGGACACAAATTACATCCAGACTCAGAACAACAATTTGTGGATCGCACAAAGTGTTGTCCTGCGTGGGATTCGAACCCCCGACACTGGCGCTGTAGGTCACTAGCATTAACCACTACGCCATCTGTGCGTTGTAATGGAATAAAATTAATCCGTAAAAGTAGTTTTATTTACAATTTTTTTTCTAGTTTGGTCTGCCATTTTAGTTATAATATGTTATTACTATGTTCTACCATTTTATGTAAATTAAACAAGCATATTTTATATTTTTTTTTCTTATATAATTCATGTATTTTTAATTTTATTTATTTAATTAATTTATAAATAGATTTTTTAAAATCAAAGTTGTTTCATTTAAACTTTAAACATTCAAGTATATGTGTGCAAAATTACAGCTCATTCAGTTTTGAAACAACTGAGATACGGAGTTTTGAGACTAAACAAACAGTGAAACTTCTTTAGAATCGTTGTGATTTCAAACTCGATGTAACGAAAAAGCGAGTCCATAGAGACACAAACACGTAAATGTATAGAATCAAATGGCAACATTACAGTTTTTTTTTTAATATTTCAGCATCAGTCACTGGCAATGATGTCATGAAATGACGTAATGAAATAACTGTCATACTATTGTCTCTCAATAATATAAACAATGGCATACAAAAATGTAATGACAACATTCTTGCTAATTTGTTTCATAATATTTTTTTTTTGTTGTCGATATGGTGAATCATTCCGTATGGTGACGCAGTAAGAATACAATTCACCACTCCCTGTCTTGCACGTGGATGTCGTAAAAGACGACTAAGGGATCAAATATGCATATAATACAAGCAAGTAAGCAAATAGTCTATGCAAGAGATGGAAAACTTGAAACAAATCCCTACACCAACCTGTCAACCAACCTACAAATGAAAAACCAAAACATTTGTAAAGCACCTTTATATTATATTCGCTATACCTCAGCAGTTACTCCGCATCACATATAAAAATCAAAATTATGTATTACATGTCAAAATCTTAAGATCTACATTAATATTATAAAGAAAAAACGTTGTATTTTTGTATGTTTGTTTTGAGTAAAGTCAAATACTTCTGGATGGATTTCGATAATTCTTTCACCATTAGAATGCTACATTATCCCTGAGTAATTTATGCTTTATTTTATCCCGGTATTTCTACGGGAAATACACGGGTAAGGCGACTGAAACCGAAGCGAAGTGAGAGGGGGTTGCTGATCTATACCAATAAATAAAATTGGAGTGTCTGTTTGTAATGTCAAAATAATAGACTTTTTTCATGCGCACACGGTTATTTGCACTATACATATGTCTAAAAATCATTTTATAATTTTTTTGTCTGTCCGTCTGTTTGTTCCGGATAATCTTCAAAACGGCTGGGCCGATTTAAAAAATTCTTTCACCAATGGAAAGCTATAAATAATATCAGGGAGTAAACTAGGTTATATTTTATCCCGGTATTCCCACGAGAACGGGAACTACGGGGATAAGGCGACAGAAACCGAAGCGAGGGCGGTTTGCTAGTATTAAATATAATACAAGACGCTTGACGTACACGTGCCCGCCAAAAAACCTTATACAAACATCCCCAACGGAAGAAAATGGTCTTAATAACGATATAGATTAAGTTTTGATTTTAGAAATAAGGTTAGGTCATAGACCTCATTTTTTCGACCTTACTTTTTTATTATCCGTGACTATGGCGTGCAATGACCACGCTTTTTTTTAAATTCAATCTAACGCTTAGACACGGTACGATGCGGCCGAGATTTTATTACTCACAATTTTATTGGTAACGCGTTTAAATTTAATTGGATAATAATACTTTTTTTTAATTGTCAATTTTTATGAATTTTGTTGGGCGTGGCGAATTGCATTTATAGGCGTCGGGCATTTTTTTTTAAATTTTATATAAGCATGCAGTATAAGCGATTAAAAAAATATAGAACAGATTAATTTATACTAATATCGACATATGTTGCTGTGTGGTAGCGGCTTCGAACACCACCAACCCTTGCTTTGCTCGTGGGTGTCGTAAAAGACGACTAAGAGCCCTAGATTGACCCGGACCAACTCCATCTGGTACTATTTGCGTCAACGATTACATTCCCAAGGAGGGTTGACGTGACGTCAGGCAGGCGGCCGGTCATAAAAGTCATTGCCGAAACTTTTTGCAATATGTCAAAACAGATGACATATTGCGTCGACCCCAAGTAATTGCGATAAGAGCAAGATGATGATGACTAATATCGACATATGATTTTTTTTGGGAGTAGGTTACGGTCGGCGCGCTCCTCGCACCACTCCGTCCGGGGCGACAGAGGGGCGTAAGCACGCACACCCGTAACCCACCCGTGACACGTCGCCTTCGTCGTTGGACTGACCACCGGAGCAGGGTGATTTGACGTTAGTGGTCGGCCTGACGGAATACCCTCTGAAGAGTACTCTCTCCTCGTCCCGCCTCGGGCAGGACGTCGGTCTTTCCTCACGCGGTCGGCCTCTCGGCGGGTGACGGACTAATTCCCCGGTCCAGTCAACCGCGGCCTCGGCTAGGGCGGCATCGGGCGCAGGTAATCGCGCCTGCACCGCCATCGACATATGATGGGGAAAAGTGCTACTTCCAATTGTTCAGAGTGCGGCACTCCTGCAGATGTCCATCACCTGTTGGTAGAATGTGTCCAAACCAAAATTTTAAGGGAAACTGGTGCAAAATTTCGAGATAAATGTGAAAAAATGTTGGAGTATTCTTAACTATTTTATCAAAACCTCTCACTGAAGCAGCCGTTTTTTTTTTATAGCAAACTATGGCAAACGAGCAAACAGTACACCTGATGGTAAGTGTTACTACCGCTCATGGACCTTTACAAGGCCGCTGCCTACCGCGAAGAAAGTGAAGGGAGTGTGAATGCGTGCATTGAGGCTCGGTGATACCAAGGGCACCACCAAAATCCTCCACACGCAAACACCCTCAGAAAGTTGGGCTTCCGGCTCTCTCGCTCACCGAACGAAGCGCAGTAACAAATTGCTACTACTCAGATGTCGATTTTCTGCTCAGTGTGGTACCACCCCGGACTGATCGGCCCGCGGCTGTAGACAGATAACTGTCGACAGTGTGCTCCTACCACTCTTAAATTATATTGTTTATATTTTAATTTATATGTTAGTAAATGGGGTTAATCTAAGGTGATATAAGGCAGTTAATGTAAGATTGGGTTATGATGGAGCTGGCACGACCTTGAGGCTAAAAGCTCCCAAAAATAAATAAAGATAAAAAAGAAATCTATACTAATATTACAAGGAAAAATTATGTGGACCGACTGGTGAAAGTTGTTGGTTTTCGTTTGGATGCAGGCGGCACAGGACCGCACTTTGTGGCGAAACATGAGAGAGGCCTACGTCCAGCAGTGGACGGCGATAAGTTTGAATGATGAATTTTATAAAAGTGAAAAGTTTGATTGTACGCGCTGTTCTCAAGAACTAGTATACTGAACTACTGGTTCGAATGGAAGAATTATTTTAGTATTATATAGCCTATTTATCCAGGAAAGTCTATCTATACAAATAAATAAAATTGAAGTTGCTCACACGGTTATTTGAACGACACCTATACATAAAATACAGTTTAAAAAATTTTTGTCTGTCTATTTGCGGTAGTCTTCAAAACTGCTGGACGGATTTTGATACTATTTTACTACCAGGTAGCTGTCTATATAAGGAGTAACTTTCTTTTTTGAAGTCAATTAAAAAAGAAGGACGCTTAAAACAGCAACAACTAAATACCCCAATGTCAAGACTTAAAAACAAAAACAACAACATTTTTCCGTTCATAGACAATAGACTCGATGAGAGAATTAGAGCACTTGTTTGTTTTTATTTACGCTTGCGGTAACATGGTCAATGATATCACAGCATTCAGCCTAGTTTATTTTTTTAAGTCATACTTCTTTTGCGCTATGACAAGTCCTTCTTGAAACGAGGTTAAAAAGAGTATTTTCTTCATGGTAGTTAACTGGCTGGCTGTATTGCAAAGGTCCATGTGCGGCAGCATCACTTACCATCAGGTGTACTGTTTGTTTGCTATTATTGGCTATAAAAAAAGCGTGATATAGTAGGTCAATTGCCCTGCTATTTTCTAAAGCCAAACTGTAGAACATATGTCAGCAGAAATGACGATGATGACAATGACTAGTGGAAAATTATAAATAATTAGCAACCCGCCCTCGCTTTGCTTCAGTCGCCTACCTGCATACTTATCCCTACCCGCGGGAATAACGGGATAAAGTACTCTAAGTTACTCCTTATACAGACAGCTAGCTGGTTATGAAATATTATCAAAATTGGTCCAACCGTTTTGAATATTACAGACAGACAGATTTTAAACTAGTTTTTAGGCATAGGTGTCGTGCAAATAATTGTGTGAACATTAAAAAAGACCATTATTTTGACATTACAAACGGGCAGTTCAATTTTGTTTATTTATATATAATAGAATAATAGATAATAGAAGGAATAAACTGTAATACAGACTTAAATTATTTTAAACCATAGTCACTCAGTTTTTTTTTAATTACGCTTCTTATAATTTATAATGTTATGAAGAAACCGTATTATACTTTCATTGTTATCTATCTCTTTCACTCCAACGGCAAGCTACCTAAAGGACTTTCGTTCTTTGTATACCTATGTCTAACGTTCTTATATCCTTGTCAAACACGTTACCCGTCTCTGTCTTTCGTCACGCTCGGAAGAGCGTAGCGTTCAGTCGGTCACGGTTCGTGGGTTTTTAGACCATCACGCGATAGGAATATGTTGTAATTGTTACTTTTTTAAATCACATCTTGGTCCCCTAAAGCAGTGTATTTCTTTTCAAGACAATACCTTTAATTTTTGTATTGCCGGAGACTGTCAACATCAGCTTAGCCCACATAGGTCCCGCTTTTGAGGTCAGGCCTCCTCCACAATAGGAGGGAAATCGACCTACAATATCGCGCTGGTCAATCCAGTGTGCCTACTCTTGAATCTCGATTCCATTCCTAAATCCAATCGCAGCTCGAATTTGAACAAATTTGGCACTCTTGAAAGCGACACGATTGGAATCAAATTCGGTGGAATATTTTTGAACTAAATGAATTCGGCTCTTGTCGATTAAATCAAATATTTGCTACTCCGGACGCGATTTTTACTTACTCCGTCAACACACGGAGAATTCAATCAATTATTTAAAAAATATGGTATTTGAGTCAAACATTAAATAATTTGATTATTGTTCTTCACTTAAAACTATTTATTTTGCTAAGTTATTTCAAATAATAATACAAAATATATTTCCTTGTAAGAACACAATTCATTACCCCTTCATTGTTTGTGGGTGTCGTAAAAGCCGATTTAGAGATTAATGCATAACATCTATGCAAGAGAGGGAAAATTCGAAATAAAACTCTATATCAACCCGTCTAACCAGTGTAATAAAAAAATAGTAGGTAAATTTCCCTACCTTTTGGAAGAGGCTAGAAATCAACTCTAGGACTTATATTGGGTAAGATAAAAAATACAATTTAAAAATAATATTAAATCTGGTAACATATTATAACAAGATTGGTAACACTAAACACGTAATTCTAAGTTTAAATGTACATCTAATAGGATTTACTCGCAACGCATGGGGTAATACGGGGCCGATCGTTTCCCGCCATCTGCCGCCATATTAAAAATAAATCCACCTCCATCCCCTCGGTGCGGCCATTTTTGATCCAATTTTGTGTCGGAATTACTAATTTATAAGTGTATATCGTTAAATATTATTGTACTTTTCTGTTAATAATGTCTTTATAAAATTAAATATAATGTAACCTTAATTAAAACAGTACCTATATTTTGCCTTCTAATTGCTATTCAACCATTCATTAGCCTGTTGAAGCCTATTGGATCGCAATTGGTTTTTTTAGATTTTCCCGGAGAGCATTGCTTTCAGATATCCTGGTGAACGACACCCAAGATTTATTTACGACTAGCAACCCGCCCTCGCTTCGCTTCGGTTATAGGTTATAGTCGTTTTACCCGCGTAGTTCCCGTTCCCGTGGGAATACCGGGATAAAATATAGCCTAGTTTACGCCCTGATATTACAGCTTTCCATTGGTGAAAGAATTTTTGAAATCGGTCCAGCCGTTTTGAAGATTACCCGGAACAAACAGACAGACAGACAGACAAAAATTTTTTAATTGCTATTTTAGGCATAGGTGTCCTGCAAATAACCTGTGTGAGCTGTGTAAGCATGAAAAAAGCCTATTATTTTGACATTACAAACAGACACTCCAATTTTATTTATTGGTATAGATAATCGACAGGCCAGGATAATTTTTACTTTTCAAAAATTTATGCCGAAATAAATATGGACTGGACCAGAACTAACAAGCGCCATTCTATCGAGAGTTGACTGAGAAAGAAAAAAAAAAGAGTATACAAAGTACGCTGATCAGAAGTGAAACTTCTTTATCCTTTATCTCATTCTCTCGTCGGCTGAATTCTATACATTTACGTGTTTGTGTCTCTATGGACTCGCTTTTTCGTTTCATCGAGTTTGAAATCACAACGATTCTAAAGAAGTTTCACTTCAAAAAGAAATAAATTTAAAAGTTTCGACGCCAATTCACATAAGACTAGACATCAACGGATAAGGTCTATATCGTAATATTTAATTAACTAGTTTTTTTTGGCCGCGTTCGACGAGGTTGGTTTCCTCCACACCCAATCATCCGGTGAGTTTTCATCCTGTCCACAACCATAACGGTTACCACAGCTTCCGTTTGTAACGAGATAACATTCGAGAAATTTTTTTTATTATTGTTAGTATGTAGTATCTTATTGCATATACCTTTCTTTTTTTGACAGCCTGCCGTAAGATAATCCTTGTATTATGGCAGACATTATAGATTCTTGTTATACTCTTAAATTATATACATGTGAATGTTTTAAAATCACTTTTTAAATAAATTCGAAACAGGTCAAGTAATACCGAAAAAGTGCTAAGAAGTTATGAATATGATAAAAAAGTGTTTAACGTATCATGTGCTGGCATTTTTTTTTCAGTGAAATCTTTCAGTAATAGTTATAACTTTAAAACGAAGTACAAAATAACTTCGAGAAATAAATTTAATAGAATTAACAAGTAGGATATTAATAGCAGATTGCCAAACATAAAAAAGAAGAAAATGGAACATAATAATATTGACCATAAATGTAACACAGATAATAACTTGGCAACCCCATAATAGTCTTACATCCCCAAGAGATGAATGCATCGCAAAATGCTCAAAAATAAGAGCCCCCCAACACTCAAGAAATCCCCGTGGAATACTCCATGTGCGTTTCATTTGCGTCTTCGTTTATGCCCCACGCGATCATAGATCTATTGTTTATTTTTAAACATGGCCGCCCACACGCTACGGTTTAATTTTGGAGGGAAAAATTGTTATTGTTATTAAAAACCAAATGTTATGTTTTTGGGATCGTGAAAATGTCATATGGCACTTATATTCAAAATATTTTGAAATTAAATTTGCTATTTTATGAAATTTTATGATTCATTCATTTGAGCTCCTATACGCCCCACTGCTTGGCTCGAACCTACTCTACAATAGGAGTGAAATTGACCTACTATACCACGCAGTTCAAACGAGTTGGTATAGGGTTTTAATTCCAGTATTCCTCCTCTTGCATAGATGTTACGTGATTTATATCCCTTATTCATCTTCTTCGACATCCACGTGCAAGATAAGAGGTTGTGAAAAGTATTCTGAGTTCGTCACAGCACGAAAATGCTCTTCATCTTGCTCTCATCACCAATTACTTGAGCTTGATTCTATATGTACTCTTCTTACATCTATACCAATAAATAAAATTGGAGTGTCTGTTTGTAATGTCAAAATAATAGGCTTTTTTCATGCTCACACGGTTATTTGCACGACACCTATGCCTAAAATAGCAATTAAAAAATTTTTGTCTGTCTGTCTGTCTGTTTGTTCCGTGTAATCTTCAAAACGGCTGGACTGATTTCAAAAATTCTTTCACCAATGGAAAGCTATAATATCAGGGCGTAAACTAGGCTATATTTTATCCCGGTATTCCCACGGGAACGGGAACTACGCGGGTAAAACGACTATAACCTGTAACCGAAGCGAAGCGAGGGCGGGTTGCTAGTCCTTACTAATATTATAAACTAGCAATCCGCCCTCGCTTCGCTTATAGTCGTTTTACCCGCGTAGTTCCCGTTCCCGTGGGAATACCGGGATAAAATATAGCCTAGTTTACGCCCTGATATTATAGCTTTCCATTGGTGAAAGAATTTTTGAAATCGGTCCAGTCGTTTTGAAGATTACCCGGAACAAACAAACAGACAAAAATTTTTAATTGCTATTTTAGGCATAGGTGTCGTGCAAATAACCGTGTGAGCAAGAAAAAGGCCTATTATTTTGACATTACAAACAGACACTCCAATTTTATTTATTGGTATAGATGCGAAAGTAAGGATGTTTGTTTGTTTGTTACGCTTTCACGCTTAAACCACCGAACCGATTTCAAAAATTCTTTCACCAATGGAAAGCTATAATATCAGAAACAGGCTATATTTTATCCCGGTATTCCCACGGCAACGGGAACTACGCGGGTAAGGCGACTGAAACCGAAGCGAAGCGAGGGCGGATTGCTAGTCGTATATATTGTAAAAGTTATCTATACCAATAAATAAAATTGGAGTGTCTGTTTGTAATGTCAAAATAATAGGCTTTTTTCATGCTCACACGGTTATTTGCACGACACCTATGCCTAAAATAGCAATTAAAAAATTTTTGTCTGTCTGTCTGTTTGTTCCGGGTAATCTTCAAAACGGCTGGACCGATTTCAAAAATTCTTTCACCTATGGAAAGCTATAATATCAGGGCGTAAACTAGGCTATATTTTATCCCGGTATTCCCACGGGAACGGGTACTACGCGGGTAAAACGACTATAACCTATAACCGAAGCAAAGCGAGGGCGGATTGCTGGGTACTGGGACGCCCTTGAGAGATCCAAAAAACAGGCAAAGATAGGGGTCTTCCGATCGGTATAGTAACGAACAGCCTGCTTGAGACACAAAATAGCGCTTTCAGTGGACATCCCTGACCTGAAACCGAATTGGGCGTCATGCAGCTTAATGTGTTTACCTAATTGTATGTCAAATAGACTATCCCGCACTTTAACTATGACTGTAGCTAACGATATGGGCCTGTAATTAGACATATTCGAGGCATCCCCCGTCTTATTTTTTATAATTGGCACTACAAGGGTATACATGAGACTCTCAGGTAAGTAACTATGACTTATGCACAGGTTGAAAAATATGGCAAGGACACGTGACAGATGCACCCCTGCATACCTCAGATGCTCGACGCTAAGGCCATCATGACCGGGTGATTTACCTCTTTTCATCTTATTTATTGCCAAAGCAATTTCTTTTGTTGTAAACCTTACAGTGACCTTCTCGGTACGTACCTTAATTACACCTGGATGGTATTTGTAAGTGGCGACTGCACCTTAAAGTGTTGCTGAAATTGCCCAGCAATGTCTATACCGCACACCACAATAGAAGGAATACGGGATAGGATTAAGGTGGACTAGGAAATAAGGAAATCTTACTGTCACGTGATGAACCTCCACCAATGTGCATTTGAAGGCGAACCATCCTGAGGATGCCTCGTTTAGAGGCGAAACAAGTGTCGAATAAATATTCGAAATTTTGCGGCAAATTGCAAGTTGCTGGTTTAGAAGCTTAAAATAATAAAAAAATGGATTTTCGCTATGTATCGCCTAATTAATACTATCTACTCTATCTACCTACGTATCGCTTAATTATATTTAATCTAACTGTCAGAACTGACGACGCAGTGTAGGACAACCAATCAAACCACCAGGTGGACCGACGACCTGGTGAAAGTTGCTTGACGTCGTTGGATACAGGCGACACAGGACCGCACTTTGAGGCATAACAAGAGGGAGGGCTGCGTCCACCAGTGGACGGCGATAGGCTGAAATGATGATGATGAACTATCAGAAAGATAGAAAACTCGACAAACTCTATATGGCCTATACCGAAACGTCTGATCGGGGTGTTACAATAGGTAATTTTTTTTAATGAAGCAACTCGAACCCGGCAATAGACCGTATATGAGCTGATTTATTTAAATAATAATATCACTTTACAAATTAAAGCAAGCGTAGGCCTCTTCTATAGATCGTTAAGAAGGCCATTACTTCAGATGTTAAGCGGTTCATTACAGGTCGCGAGCATTGTAATAAATCATTATTATGATAAATTTAAGTAACCGATAAATGGTCACGCAATATTCATTCCCACGAATAAATCTATGGGATTAAATCATTATAAATATTACTAGCTGACCCAATAGACGTTGTTCTGTTCAAATAAAATAAAACGAATTCTCCTCGAAATCGACAGCAACACCACCTACCGGGTCCAATTGTGAATGTAAATCATTCTCAAATCCCCTTGAACACACACACAAAGAATTTCATCAACATCAGTCCAACCGTTTAGTAGTGACATAAAGATTACTAGCTGATCCAGCAGACGTTGTTCTGTTCAAATCGGCAAAAATAGTAAAAGATATTCGACTTGTGATCGATCGCAGCGCCACCTACCGGTCACAAATTTTAATCTAAACTATTCTTATATACATCGGGACAGCCACACAAAAATCATAAAAATTGGTCCAGTAGTTCAGTTACAAACACACGAACAGAAGATTTATATATAAAAATATTAGCAATCTACCCTCGCTTCTCTTCGGTTTCAATAGCCTTGCCACCGCATTTTAAATCTCCAATATCTTCCAAAAATATTACGATATGCGACTTCAGTCCATGAGGCCATGACCGGGCAACATTATGGAAGTTTCTTGAGAGGAAATAGCCTAAGTTACTCCTTATATAGACAGATACCTGGTAGTAAAATATTATTATAAAATCGTTCCAGCCGTTTGGAAGACTACCCGCAACAAGAAGACAAAAAAATTAAAATGGTTTTTAAGCATAGGTATTGTGTAAATAACAGTGTGAGCAGCGAAAAATCTACTATTTTGACATTACAAATAGACGCGGTGACGGAGTAACAGTGCCAGATTAAGGGAGCCCGAGGCTTGTAGCAAATTGTATCGGGGGTAGTGTTGCCCAAAAAAGTCTTGGTCTTGCGGTCTTGGTCTTGGTCTTGCGAGAAATGCGAGACCGAGACCAAGACCAACATCGCTTAATTTTTGCAAGACCAAGACTGGCCCTGCAAGACTTGAGCAAGACCAAGACTGGGCCTGCAAGAGTCTCGCGGTCTTGCATATAATTCAAATCACCATTTCAGCTTATATACGGTTGATCTCGTGTCTTCTATATAACAGGAGGAGAATCGGCCGTGGCCGGAGGGGAATCGCCACGGTGATCGGCCGTGTTGTTACAGGTCATACATGTCAAGTTTTCCTTCTCTTGCACCGATGTTATATATTATAGCCCTTAGTCGTGGATTCGCAGTCACGGGTAAAATAGGGGGTGATGAATTATATTCTTACTCCGTCACTACACGGCAAGTCAAATCAGTCTTGAGATATCCATCTATTGGCCAATCGATTCCCAATGTTGATGTTGTCTTTTCAGAATTACTCTTCGGAAAGGCTTAAGGACAAAAATACCGTAATCACGAGAGTGCTCTTGCCCATTATACATATTTATATATCCGTTTATTCATTAGCCCAACGACGTTCACTGTTGGACATAGAAATATGCCTACAATTAATCTATATAAATGTCCATGTAGGGACAGAGTACGATCACCATCAGGCAGTACATGAAGCGTTGCTCCCAGCGCTATTTTGCCTCTGCCACGACTCACCCCAATCCACTAGTGGTTGGGGCGGTAAACTACGTCCCCTCAAAAATATCCGCGGTCCGACATCCTCGTCATCTTCTTGAAGAAGAAGATGACGCTATTATGATCGGCCAAGAAAGGACCTACACAGCTCGCGCAGCGATAACAGATAAAACTCCGCGGTATCGGCCTCGCCGTCGAGGTCGAAAACCGCGCCGCGTAAAAGTCATTAACCTAAACTTGGCCACGCCCACTTTGCTCTCAGCGACGCCCCGAGCCGAGGTCCGTTCCCCACAGGGGGGAGCCCTCGGGCGATGTTCGCTTAACTTACTTACCGGGTTGAGAGCCATCAGCGCTCACCCATTGACCGCGTTAAGCTGTCAAGGTCATCTGCGACCAACAGCTACACACACACAAAAAAAAAAGACAGCACGAATATAATTCACCACTCTCTTACCCGTGGATGTCGTATCAAATCGGATCGGGCAATGGTGTTAGGAACCCATGAAAAAAAATTTAAATAAAAATATCGATTCGTTAATGAATTGAGAGACATGTAAATTCTCAATTTTGTCATCGTTTTTCGTGTAAATTGATTAAAATGTATAAAGGAATGATACTTAATCTACAACATATTCGTATTTTGTTAAATGTTCATTAGAATTTGAATAAATCAATGATTACGTTTGCATAAGCAAGACAAACTTCGCTTTAACATAAATCAGCTGATCGGCCGATGACCGTTGATGAGTCGCCTTTGTACCTACGTAACCTTTGAAAGGTTCGCGCAAATCTAATACCTATTTATACTCGATATATTCGAAATTTTACATGCTTACATATATCCTGTCTGTACATACCTACATAATGCATAAAATTTAAGGCATAAACTCTTAGACACACATTTTTGTAATCACTATAACTTTTACGTTATATTGTTTTTGTGTAATATACATTCTAATTATGATCTATGACTGTTGAACTACAACATACATGAACAGTTGTCCCATAACCTGATACACCCTGTGTATATAACATATGTGCAAGAGAAGTGAAACTAGAAAGAAAACCCTGTACCAACATGTCTGACCAGCGTGGTATAGTAGATCAATTTTCCTCTTACTGGAAGGAAGCTTAAGCCCAGCAGTGGCACTTTTATGAGCTGTGACGATGACGACGAATATCATACATTTTACAAGTATTAAAACCATAAAATTTTAAATCAGTTTTATATGTTCTTGAATAAATAGTATATTAAGAGCTACATGGATCCAGCGGCCAAAGTATTTATATAGGCAATAGAGCAACAGGATTTTTCAAGTATCCAGAGTATCAGTAACTAAACTGGAAATACAATAGATACATACCACTTAACTTGAA
Source organism: Lymantria dispar (assembly GCA_032191425.1). Taxonomy (NCBI): domain Eukaryota; kingdom Metazoa; phylum Arthropoda; class Insecta; order Lepidoptera; family Erebidae; genus Lymantria; species Lymantria dispar. Next base: position 10,900,383 of record CM063471.1, read on the forward strand.
GGGGAATATAAACAATCGCATTAATTGTAAAATATCGCATTGATTATAAAATGACATAAAATTTATTGTATCAACTGCCTCGTGTGGTGACGTCTTAAGAAAATAGGGTCGAAAGTCCTGTCATAAGAGTAGTAACGCTGTCTAATGGAACACCAGGGGAATAGAAGAGTAATTTTCTCCAGTGGTAAGTATTGTATTCAATAGTGAACTATAGGCTAACAGATGGATAGATAGGATAGGATATTTGATTAATTCAGTTGGATTTTTCATTGCCATGATAAATTACTGTTACGTTATTCTAACTGCAAAACTTTGCGAGACTCTTGCTGCAATACCAAGACTCGGGTGCGCAAGACCAAGACCAAGACCCGGGTGCGCAAGACCAAGACCAAGACGAGACCAGGTGTGATGTTGCAAGACCAAGACCAAGACCGGTCCAAGTCTCGTCTTGGTCTTGCATTTGGGCAACACTAATCGGGGGACCCTTGATTTGCTTCAAGTTTAGGGTATTAAATCAAGATATTGTATTTAAAAAAAAATCAGGTGTGCTGCTCGCTCCTTTGCCACCAACAACAATAAAAAAATCTATACTAATATATAAAGCGGAAGAGTTTGTTTGTTTGAACGCGCTATTCTCAGAAACTACGGGTCCGATTTAAAAAAAAATCTTTTAGTGTTAGATAGTCCATTTATCGAGGAAGGCTATAGGCTATATATCATCACGTTAAGACCAATAGGAGCGGGGCAACAATGAAACATGTTTCATAATCGATCTTCCGCTGCGTGCGCTAGATAAACGGTTAGGTTTCGCAAAAATCATGTGTGACAGAATTGTATTATTTAAAAATATTTTGACCTTCTACGTAAACAAAGTCGTGGCTTAAAGTTAGCATTAGCCCAAAGTAGTGGTGGTCGTTGAATAAACGAACAGTTTTTTCCGACTGTTTCTTTGCCGTGAACTAATAAACTAGTTTATAGTTGACTGTGATAAACATGTTTATGTATGAACGGCTTCGCAAATCGGTCTTCGTATCAACGAATAACACGAACGCGACGACGACTTCGAGTATTCGAAAGTGCGCGAATCGGCCCGAACTTGGACGACGCGATGCGCTCGCGCTCGCATTGCTCGCTATGCTCTTTACCCGCCCCGCAAACCTCATCGCCTGTAGGCGCGAGTCGAGCCGAAATCATAACGCATAGATAGTTTGATTGCAATTCATTGAACTCTGCTATCATGTGATGGGACTATCATTACATATTGAAGCGTCAATGTATATTGTACAATTAAACTGTTGTCTAATAAAATTCGTTGAAGTTTCGTTGTCCTTTACCAATGGACGATCAACGTACGTCATAATATAAACTAAACGTCTCGTCTTGTCTAAGCGTCTACGACGTAAACTAGTCGAAAATTAGACTGTTTTTTCAACGAGTTTATCATCGACGATAAACGGTCTCGTTGCGTCGACTGTAAAATCGTCGACGACTCACTATTAGTCCAAAGTAATTATTCTATGCGGACGAAGTCGCAGGCATAGGCTAGTATATTATATGCATATGATATCCCTTAGTCGTCTTCAACTACAGCCATGGACAAATAATATACGAGGGTGGTGTGTTGTTACTTCAACACAAGTAAATATAGATACAGTATTCAAACTAAACTCGCTACTTAACCGATGTAATTTAGTCAATACTTATCGACAAGTGTTTAGTTAAAATGATCACTTACGTGAGAATAAACTGAAGAGTTCCCTATCTTCGAAAGAGAATGTGTTCACTTCGACAATTGACTCAGAATAATTATAGTACAATGAACTAAACTTAACAAACAATTCTATATCTTATATTTGGAGTGTTAGAGTTGCATTTAAAGTAGGCGAGTTTCATTTCCCACGGGAGCAAAGACAAGCTTATATTTTTTTTTTAAACGTAATTGTAACCTAGCGTATTGAGCTCTCGGTTTTTGTTTGGGTCAAGCGTGGGTGTTGAATTAGAGAGATAGTTTTGATCATAAAGAAAGATTATATAATGATATTAAGAATATAATAGATATTATTTTTTTAAATGAAACTTTTTATTAATGGTAACCTTTTTGTGTGATGAAAACTATTAGGGTCTGAACTCTATGTCGGTTGAAGTGGGAGGCGTGTCGTGTATCCAAGAAGTACGAGACATACGCTCTTCTCGCGGACATCATTTTTAAACAATATAAAACGAAATAGTTCCCGCTGTTTAAACGCTAAGATCTTTTAAACTACGCAACTGACTTTAATACGGTTTCCATCAACAGATAGAGTAATTCATGAGGAAGGTTTGTATGTATAATACTAATACATACATATTATATATGAGACAAGTCGACAATTTCAAAGATGTGTAATGTGATGTCGTGAAAAAAAAATTGTATGTACGCTTACATTGCATACGCTGACTTAACTTTGTGAGATAGATCAAAATAATGTACTACAGAATTGTATATCTTTAATAGCTCTATAAAAAAGTCTACAATGGCATATGTCTACCACCTGAGCATAACCGGAAATAGCCATTTTTATATATTACAAAAAAAAGAGTTATTTACGAGGCTATTTTAAATAATAAAAAATGGGTGCGTGTACTTATGTACGCGCGTGAGAAGTTATACTTCTTTGGCATCATTAAAAAATAGTTTTTAATTGCATGCAAATAATTAATTACAATAAAATAATAGAAGGATTGGAAAAGGATAATCAACAAAGTTTAATAGTCATCAAATTTAAACTAAAAGAATCTTAGATTGATCTTAGATATCAATAATTAATATTAAAAATTGAAAATTAATATATTTATATAATAATATATTTAATATATATATTTCAAATATATATATTTAATATAAATTTATATAATATATAATTAATATATATATATATATATATATATTTATATATATATATATATATATATATATATATATATATATATATATTTATATATATATATATATATATATAATTATTAAAAACAAAATTTAGAGAATAATAAATATATAAGACATAATTTGTACTAAATATTATAATTTATAAGATTCTTAATTTTAAATGTTTATTATTGATTATTTAATATTTTAAAAATAAATTTAATAATAAATTCAAAAATTGAATTTAAGGTTAAGCAGACAGCTTCATACTGTTAATTTTGTGTCACAGATGCGCGCGCATCTTAAAATTTCACTCAATGAGCGGTTAAGCAGACAGCTTCATACTGTTAATTTTGTGTCACAGATGCGCGCGCATCTTAAAATTTCACTCTCATCATTTTTTCATAACGCGCCTAAAGAAGTATAACTTCAAAAATATTCATTATCCAATTAAATTCATTAAACAGGACATCTAGGTCAAAATTGTCCTTTGCAACATATCATAAAATTAAAATTTTTTAAAAGATATTAAGATTTTAAAATGCGGGGTATGGGCCAATTAAAAGGTAAGTAAGTAAGGCGATGGCGGGTCAGCAAATAAAGGAATGATAAAAACATAATATGCTATACAAAAGCGTTTGATGTAATAATTAAAATGTTATCCTGTAATAAAGTTTCAATCCTACCGTCATTTGCATATTCCATGCTTTAAAAAGTACCAGGCGAACATAATTCGCCAAGAAGTTTAAAAGGACAGCTACAATTCTATATAAAAATTGACAGGACGTTGTTACTATTATAACGGTCAAACCAGAGCGTTTCCCACGCATCGATACTTTTGTTTTTAAACGCCATCTTGTTTTTTATTGCATATATTAAAACACAACTTTTAATTTTATTTGACAGTTTCGCTTTTATTAATGACTGTTTATTTTTTTCATCGTGCGACTCCCATTTCGAATGAATGTTTATGCCGCCAATTAGCGTCTATGACAATTGATGATAGTAAAAGTAAATTTAAAATTGGAATGTGAAATATTTAGCGTTGGAACAAAGGCATTTAATCTTATATAACTAAAATAACTGTTGGGATTGCGAAATTCAGAAAAATGTTACGATGAGGATAATCTACGAGGTTTTTAAGAGCAGGGTATTAGAAAAAATCTTAAAAATGTTCCTACACCTACTTTTTAAAATACTTGCTGAACTAAAACACGCTGTTTTGTACAAATATAAACTAAAATATAAAATGGAATCCTTTGAAATCGATAGCAGCGCCACCCAACAGATCTAAATGTTAATCTAAACGATTTTTTTCTGAACACACTATTTCATTAAAATCGGTCAATCTATTTAGGAGTCACATACATACGTATAGAAGAATTGTATATATAAAGATTGGATTACCCGTGTGGTGATGGAGTCAAATTACAATGATGACCAACCGTACTTTTTTGCGGCTATTGGAATCGATCTAGGCATGTAAGAGAATCGCTAAATCAGAAGGCAAACCTACGCCAATTCGTACGGATGGAGTAGTAAATAGCCTAAAAACCTTCCAGAGGAGACATCAGACCGAGACTGGACGTAGCATAAGAAGTACTTAGGTAATATTTGCTTATCGCCTTCTCTGAAAGTTTAACCGCTGTCATAGCAAGAACAGTTATGATTATGTTAGGTCTGAAGTAGTGGTACCTATACTATAAAAACCTAGAATTAATAACAAAATACCTTTATTTTCATAGCTAATAATAATTTGTAAGTCGATTGTTGTCATAAAAACTATTCTGAGCCGGTTTATATATTTATTAATTATTCATAATGAACTAGAACAAAATAAACACTCCTTCGCAATATCCCGTTTAAAAAAAACTCCCACGCTAGGTAGACCTGACCGTGCACAATAATTTCAAGTACGTTCAAAAAACGATAGATCATACAACAGGCACAACACTATAATTACATACAATATGCTTAACGGTAAAATAAAAAAGTATATAGGCTGAACGAGTAACCTTCCCACGAGTTGATGATATAAAAAAAGTTATCCTGTCATACTGCTTTATTGTTTAGGCATTACGAGATAACTAGATGTTCCAAATTTAAAATTTAAACCTCAAGTTTTTTATAGCAGTGTTTTTAACTTTTTAAATATAGACGTGACAAAGGTAATCAAAAAGAATTTCGTTACTACTTTTAGAGTTTTCTCAAGAGGTATCCTATAGTACGACCTCCACTTTCTGAGAAAGGATATGGTCAAGAACGCATATATGGCTGAGTGGTCTCAGTACTAACATACAATGCCGAATATAGTAATTTGGATACCCATGCAGGCTAATACTGCGTCGAGATTAGTTGTGGTTTCCCCAGGGATTTATTTCTTTAGTGACATTTTATCTTAAAAAAAAACATACTCCTCGAAAATGTTAATGTTGTGTCTTCAATATTGGACAGATATCGACATGTATTGTTGTCAATTTGGGATTGATATCTGTTTTAAGAAAAACGAATGACTGTTTCAACAAGCCCAATCTTCTTGGTATTGCAAAACAAATAAACTCACTGCAAATTCAATGGTTATTCAGATTCTTATGACAATAGCGGCCGATATTTGGATTAATCAAAATAATAACATAAAGAGAAAGCAGATAGCTTTTGAATGTATAAATTATAGTTTCCTTTGCCTTCGTATAAACGTATCAAATAAAAAAAACGAGTCATATAGAATCAAAACCGGCAATTTGAACTTCGAATGAAATTTAGGCAGTGTATTATTCATAGTTTAATAAACTACAATTTTAATTTAATTTAATTTTAAATTTTAATAAACTACAATTTTAGTTGGATTTTTGGCATTATACATATTAAAGACTTTGGTATCAAAGACGAAATGCAATCATCACCATCGTTACTCTGCTCTTATAGTCAATGTGTACTCTTCAGATGTACACTTCTTTCATACGTACATATTGTAAAAGTTATTGGCAATAGTTTTATGACTGGCCGCCTGTTTGATTTCAGCCTTCCTAGGGAATGCAATTATTGATCAGACCGCATCAGGTGAAATTGGCTAAAGGCTAAGTAAATGCAGTACAGTTATTTTAAATGTCTCAAGCGAATCTCAAGTGAATCTAATCAGAAATCTCGTTTTTGATTTTGACAGATTCCCGCTTTTGTTTCTATACGATTCAAATATAGAACACATAGCACTTTTTAAACGATTAGTGTTATATAGGCAAAGGAATATAGATAAATTTGGCAGATTTCCGCTTTTGTTTCGATACGATTTAAATATAGAACACATCGCATTTTTTTAAACGATTACTGCTATGTAGGCAAAGGAAAATAGTTTACAAACTTGCAAGACAAAGTTATAGAGTACAATGGTTTATTAAACAGAGTGCTATAGACGATTTTATAGATAATTTATACCCCAATCCCGATAGTCCAGTTAGCAAACTTAGCATCGATACATCGATGTACCAAGTGACGTATCGGTACAGCATCGCAAAGGTGAGGTTCTCACGGTTCGTGAGAGCGTGCGAGCGAGACGCTATGAGCGAGAGAGACGGACGATATTGCGACAGACCTAAGTAGATAGATGCGTAATGTTAGGTAACTAATTTTGCTAAATTATCTCAAGGTGGCTTATTTACGAATAGATACATTAGATCCTTCTAAAAAAAAATATATATCTCAGATCAAAGAGACCGTTATTAACTTTTTTTTTTAATTTCTATACGCCGTGGATTGGATACATTTTAAACTTCTACACGTGAAAGGGTACCCCTTCTACCCGTTGATCACCAGGGCATCCCGCGGTCAGCCTCTCTGAGAGCTAGAGCTAGGAAGATAGGGCCACTCCCTATCTTGCCAATTGTATTCTTACTCGGTCACCACGCAGTAAAAATTCCTATTAGTAAATAAAATTTAAGAGCACCACGTGACATTCTGACATTCCCGCCAATACTCCACAGACTATAAAAAGATGTATGAAGCGTAGTAGAAATTAAAATTTCCCATCAAAATCCCACATCACGTATTAATCTCGGTGCACAGATCCTGTGCGTGTGATAAAACCATTAGCGGAGGCATTCGTGATTCGAATCGAAACTGACTACCTCAATGTGGTGACGGAGTAAGAATACAATTCACCACCCCCTATCTTGTAAAAGATTAAGGGATTATAATAGAACATCTATGCAAGAGAATGAAAACTTGAAAGAAAACCCTATATCAACAGGACTTTTTTATTTTTTTTGGGGGGTTGGTTGCGGTCGGCGCCCTCCTCGCACCAATCCGTCCGGGGCGACAGAGGGGCGTAAGCACTTACACCTACAACCCACCCGAACACCACGTCGCCTTCGTCGTTGGACCGACCACCGGAGCAGGGTTACTTGTCGTCAGTGGTCGGCCCGACGGAATACCCCCGAGGAGTACCCTCCCATCGATCGAAGTCCGCCTCTCGGGGAGGACGTCAGTCTAGCGTGGTATAGTAGGTCAATTTCCCTCCTATTGTGGAGGAGGCTTGAGCCCAACAGTGAGATTTATATGAGCTATGATGATGAGCAACTATGAGACAGAAACTCTAAATAAAACCCTATACCAACACGTCTAACCAGGATGGTCCATATCAAACCAAGGAATCGTTACCTACGACCCGATTAATAGGCGGTTAGTAATACAGTAAAATACTAATCCGTTTGACCAGCGTGGTGTAGCAAGTAAATTTGCTTTATATTCGAGAGGAACTCAGCAGTAAGACTTCCATGCGCTAAGATGATGATGATTTATTTACTATATGCCACTTCCGACTTAACGCGTTTCTGTTTCAAGGAGTTCATTATTCCATACTCTTTATCGCGCCTAAAGAAATTTCAATACAAAAATTTGTCACCCAAACCAATTAAAAAGATCATTTCTGTTCAAAAATGCAAAAGGATATTATTATCCACGTATGTATATAACTGCCAAAAGGCTTAGTGACAAAACTACAAAGAAAGTAACACCTTTGCAAAAAAAAGAACACTAAAATTTCAAATTTCGACCGTGGGAAAACGTCAGGTGTAATAACTGCTTCACTTTTCTCTTGTAGATTTTTTAAGCAAATATTAACCTTATACCAGAAAGAATAAAGGTTTTTATAAGATTACATAATCACAGCTGTTTACTTGGTTGCATTGACCGAATATAATTCACGGTCGATCAATTAAAATAATACCTATGTGCACAGAAAATAAAGTACATTTTTAAAGTAAAAATTCAATAGTATCTTGTCAAATTAACACATCATACTGCAAATTAAACTTTAAACTAAAACAATAGAGTTTATATTTGCAAATAAAAAGAAATATATCAAGTTTATCGAACGTACAATGTATGAATATTAAATAATTTGTTAACGATTGTTCCCGCGTTTTCAAGATGGCGTACGCTTCCGGGATATTAGAACTATTTTATTGAATACATTATTACTCATTTACGCTCTCTATGGTGTGTAACTGTAAATTATTTGCATTAATTACAATTTTTTTATATCATTAAAATGTATTACGCATGAAAATGGAATTATAAATAAATACTAGCTTTTGCCCGCGGCTTCGCCCGCGTAAAAGTTGGTTTTCATAATTCTTAATTTAAGAAATACTCTGTGTCAATTTTCGTCCAAATCCGGTCAACAGTTTACGCGTGATTGAGTAACAAACGTACAAATATCTTCACAAAATTTTATATTTGAATATTACTTCCACCCTTGTAGTTTAAATTCAAGTGGAAAGACGATGAGAAATATGGCCATCCTTAGTCGCTGATAATACATTATCCATGATAGGTTTCCATTGGGGAAAAAAATAATATCGATCAAACTCCCGCAGTTTCACCCACGTAGACCCCATTTCCATGCAAACGCCGAGATAAAAATTGCCTATGTTACTCGCTGATATTATAAGTTTATATGGGTGAAAATAAAAATAATAATTATCAAATCCCATACAAATATCCGACATAAAAATTGCTTATCTTACTCGCTGATAACGTAGCTTCCTATTGGTGAAAGAATTTAAAAATTAGTCAACATCCACCGGTTTCACTCGCGGAGTTCTCGTTCCCGGGCAAACACCAGGATGAAAATAGCCTTTATTTGTTATTCACTGATAATGTAGATTTTCATTCGTAAATTAATTTTCATATCCATTTAGTTCCCGCAATTTCACCGGCATTGTGCCCGGTCCCGTAGGAATATCGGGATAAAAAAATAGCCTAAATATGTTACTCGCTCAAAAATAGCTTTGCGTTAGTGAAATAATTTTAAAATCGACTAAATTCTCACAGTTGTTCCAGCCACACCGGGATAAAATATAGCCTTGGATAAAATATAGCCTAAGTTATTCCTTATGTAAGGCTTGGTAGACCTGTTAGTAAAGTATTATCAGTATGGGTCCAGCCGTTTTGAAGGTTACCCCGTAACGAATATAAGTCAAAAAAAATTGTCCGTCCGTCTGTCTGTCACCAAGCCATATCTCAAGGACCGCGATAGCTAGACAGTTGAATTTTTTACAAATTATGCATTTTTGTTGCCGCTATATCAATAAATATAAAAAACAAAATAAAATAAATATTTAAGGTGGCTCCTATACAACAAACGCAATTTTCCCCCTTTTTATAGATAATGGTACGGAACCCTTCGTGCGCGACCCCGACTCGCACTTGGCCAGTTTTTTAGACATAGGTATCGTGCAAATAATTGTGTTACCATAAATAAATCCTATTATTTTGACAGACAAATAGACGCTTCAAATTTGTTTATTTCTAGACATAGAAAATTGGATTAATATCTTGATTTTAACTTACTGTCTGGTAGCGGCTAGGAATATTATAACGCTTTCATTGTTTGTGAGTGTCGCAAAATACTACTAAGACAAAGATTTGACCTGGACCAATTGGTGATGCCATCTAGCCAGCAATGTCGTTTGGCAGGCAGCTGGTCATAAAATGTTGCTAGAAGAACCTTTGCAATATCTATGATGGCAGAGCAGTGCCTACATATTGCGTCGATCCAAAGCTATCTTGATAAGCGAGCATTAAGAAAAAATAATGGGGTAACCCAAGAAAGCTGACCGTATACTAAAATGATCGTTCCTAGGCTCAGTGATATCGGTTATATGCTTTTCACCTCCTTAGGGGTAAAATTGCAAAAAACTCTTTTTTAGTGAGCACTTTCTCCAAGAGAGACAACTTTGTACAAAATTTCATATTTCTAGGCCTAATGATTTCGGCTATACATTTTTCACCCTTTTAGAGAATGAATTTCAAAAACTAATTTCTTAGAACTCATTTACAACAAAAGAAAGAGAATCGAACAATATACAGAAATACACAGTTTCACGTTCCTAGCCCCAATAGTTTCGGCTATACGCTTTTCATTCCCTTATGGGGGTGATTTGCCAAAAATACTTTGCTAGTGCTCGTGTACCCCAAAAATACGCCGGAGTAAAAAAAAATCCGTTTCTAGGCCCAGTGGTTGCCGCTGTATACTTTTTGTTTTTTTAGGGGTTGAATTTCATCCCCATGTAAGTAAAATTTTCAAAATGCTAGAACGAATACTTATTTATTTATTATCAAATACCTGAATACAAAGATTCATGGTTTTATCATCGAAAATGTCGAATTTCCATACAAAATGGCAGCCCCTATTTCAACCCCTTATAACTATTTTTTCGCGATTTCTTTACTATTGCTCGTGAACCCCAAGAAATACTACGGTGTAAAAAAATTACGGTTCTAGGCCCAGTGGTTTCAGATATATGCTTTTTTGTCTTTTAGGGGTTGAATTTCATCCCCATATAAATGAAATTTCCAAAACGCTAGAACGAATATTAATTTATTTATTATAAACTGCCTCAATACAAAGATTCATGGTTTTATGATCGAAAATGACGAATTTCCATACAAAAGGTCAGCCCCTATTTCAACCCCTTATAACCATTTTTTCGCGATTTCTTTGCTAGAGTTCGTGTACCCCAAGAAATAATACGGTGTAAAAAAAATTTCGTTTCTAGGCCCAGTAGTTTCGGCTGTATGCTTTTTTGTCTTTTAGGGGTTGAATTTCATCCCCATATAAATGAAATTTCCAAAACGCTAGAACGAATATTAATTTATTTATTATAAAGTGCCTTAATACAAAGATTCATGGTTTTATCATCGAAAATGACGAATTTCCATACAAAATGTCATCCCCTATTTCAACCCCTTATACCCATTTTTTCGCGATTTCTTTGCTAGAGCTCGTGTACCCCAAGAAATACTACGGTGTAAAAAAATTACGTTTCTAGGCCCAGTGGTTTCGGCTGTATGCTTTTTTGTCTTTTAGGGGTTGAATTTCATCCCCATATAAATGAAATTTCCAAAATGCTAGAACGAATATTTATTTATTTATTATAAAGTGCCTTAATACAAAGATTCATGGTTCTATCGTCGAAAATGACGAATTTCCATACAAAAAGTCATCCCCTATTTCAACCCCTTATACCCATTTTTTCGCGATAAAAAGTAGCCTATGTCCTTTCTCAAGCTTTAGTCCATCTCTGTACCAAATTTCATCAAAATCGGTTCAGTGGTTTAGACGTGAAAGCGTAGCAGACAGACAGACAGACAGACAGACAGACAGACAGACAGACAGACAGACAGAGTTACTTTCGCATTTATAATATTAGTAAGGATTACAAAATTTGTCCGTGTGGTGACGGAGTAAGAATACAATTCATCACTCCCTATCTTACCCGTGGATGTCGTAGAAGACGACTATGGGATATTATATTATGGACACAATATCTGTGCAAGAGAAGGAAATCTCGAAATGAAACCCTATACCAACATGTCTGACCAGCATGTTATAGTAGGCCAAATTCCCACCCATTGTGGAGGGGGCCCCGAGCCCAACAGTGGGACGTATGTGGGCTGCGATGATGATTACAAAATTAGATAAATTTGCCATCCTTTTTGACAGGCTATGGTTTAACTACACTCTGCCTGATTGTCTCGATAGACATCGGATCGTCAGGGAGCCTATATCTCCGCTGCCTTTCACCTTTTGAAAGGACTATCGGCAACTTGGCACTTGCCTTCAGTCGCTCGCCAGTAGTTTATATTAGTAGAACGAGGGCTACGCTAATGAAATTTTGTTATATTTTTACTTTTCCGAGCAGTAAAGAATCATCAATCAAGAAATATTAGATCACTACGTGTCTTCTTTATTCTTTTTTTTTGCCTTGGCAATCAGCTATACGAGCTATACGAGCCATTTTTGCCAGTGTTGAATTAATACGTTAGGTATTACGTCCTCCCCGAGGGGGGGGACGTCGGTCGATGGGAGGGTACCCCAATTGGGGGTATTCCGTCGGGCCGACCACTGACGACAAGTTAACGCTGCTCCAGTGGTCGACCCAACGACGAAGGCGACGTGGTTTTCGGGTGGGTCGCGGGAGTTGCGTGCTTAAGCCCCTCTGTCGCCCCGGACGGAGTGGTGCAGAGGCGCGCCGACCGCGACCCACCCACAAAAAAAAAAAAAGAAACGTATATATTTCTTTTCAAATTATCAGTTTCTTCATGTCTGTAATGGTCCGTCAGTAAGTCAAATTGACACCTTCAACAGTGTAATGGCCACTGTTAAGGGTATCTGCTGAGAATTTTGGTGGAAACAAAAAGGTATGTATAGCAGTTTTATATGATATTCACTACACCTCAGCAGCTCTGCCGCTATACATATATATTACATAAAATGCCATCAAAATTATTTAATATAACACGTTCAAGAGTGGTAGGACCACACTGTCGACAGTTATCTGTCTACAGCCGCGGGCCGGTCCGTCCGGGGCAGTACCACACTCTAGCAGAAAATCGACGTCTGAGTAGTAGCGATTTGTTACTGCGCTTCGTTCGGTGAGCGAGAGATCCGGAAGCCCAACTTTCTGAGGGTGTTTAAGTGTGGAGGGTTTTGGTGGTGCCCTTGGTATCACCAAGCCTCAATGCACGCATTCACACTCCCTTCACTTTCTTCGCGGTAGGCAGCGGCCTTGTAAAGGTCCATGAGCGGCAGCAACACTTACCATCAGGTGTACTGTTTACTCGTTTGCCACCGTTTGCAATAAAAAAAAAAAAAAAACGTTAACACTAAGATATTGAATATAATACAAGAACACCACATGACACTTCCAGATTCCCGCCAAAATCCCGATCACTACGTGTTATTATTACGTTCCCGCCAACGCTGTCGACCAAAACATTCGAGCTAACTTCAGTGCGGTTTAAAGACCACTTCTCATAATCACGTAGCCTGACCAGTTACGTGATCAGTTATATTCGCACGACCTTTAGACCTCTCGTTTCACACCAATACTTAAAAAAAAATGAGGCTGTGGAATTTGTTTTTATCAATCCAATGTGGAATTTGTTTTTATCAATCCATAATAATCCGGTTGTTTTCATTCGGTCACTGAGTAACTACCGTAGTGGATAACAGTCAAATAACATGTCTTTTTATACAAATATTACTAGCAACCCGCCCTCGCTTCGCTTCGGTGTCAGTCGCCTTACCTGCGTAGTTCCCGTTCCCGAGGGAATACTGGGATAAAATAAAGCCTATGTTACTCCCTGATATTAAAGCTTTCCATCGGTGAAAGAATTTTCGGAATCGGTGCGGTGGTTTGTTAGGCACAAACATTTTTTTTTTTTGTGTGAGTTGTTAGCCTCAGATGGCTGTGACAACTTTACCCGGACTGGTGGGTGAGCGCTGAGGGCTCTCAACCCGTTTAAAGTTAAGCGACCGATCCCGAGGGCACCCCCTGTGGGGTACGGACCTCGGCTCGGGCGGTCGCTGGCAAAGTGGGCACTCCCACGTTTATGACTTTAACGCGACACGTCTTCCTTCCCCGTCGGCGGGGGCGGTAACGTGGATATTTATTACTATTTGTCAAGGCCTCGCGGGCTGTGTATGCCTCAGTCTGGGCGAGCGTAATAGTGTCGTCGGGTTCGTCGAGTATTAGTCGCAGTTGTTTGATCGCGGAAATTTTAGAGGGGATGTAAGAAGCCGCCCTTACCACTAATGGGTTCGGGTGTGTCGCGGCAGAGTCGAAGTAGCGGCGGGAGCACTGTTTCATGAATTGCCTGATGGTCGGCAAGCCAAGATCTATGTGAAGATCGACATTGCGCATGTACCACGGTGCTCCCGTCGCTCGGCGCATGAACCTATTCTGTAATGTTTATAGCCGATGTAGCCTGTGTGGCTTCGCTTGTGTTAGGCACAAACAAACTTACTTTCGCATTTATAATATTAGTAAGGATAATTATAATAAGGGCCATTCATCAGAGCCTACCCCAAAAAAAGACCATTTAGTGAGTTGACGAGTCACTGTCTAACAAAGTTCAGAATAATATTGTTAAAATTTTGACAGTAATATCTTTTTTATGACGTAAGGATACGAAAGGATTTTACGAAATTCAAATCTCAAGGTGAATCGTAGTTCTTACCCATTATACCAGATGCTTGCTGTGTGGTGGCGACTACCAATAATGCAGAGACTGGATAGAGAAACAGGATAATTCCAGAATAGTGCTGCTACCCTTTTTTCTGCTATTCTATCAACGGATATTGAGGAATCTCACGGTGAATGGGATTTAATCAAATAAAAAAAAATACAATCCGCATCAACAGTTCTGTAACTGTTATTTTTAATGAAACGAATCGATTTTTCGACTTGCAATACGTTTGAACTGAACTTACCATGACGAAGAATGAAAGAATTATTTATAGATTTGGTAAATTCACAATGCAGGCAGTTGACCGCTATTGAAAACTTAACCAAAATCACAGTGTAAGTACTTAATAAAAAAATTGGATCTATGAAACCTCACCTCTATTTAAAAACTAAGATTTAAAAAAAAATGGCGCTAGCAATTTCGAAATTAGAATCGCATTACAAATTACGTTCAGAAACATACCATATAGTATTCACAATAAACTATTATAATAATAAATAAAGTCAAGCGATTTCAGAACCGAACGCATTCGAATTTCAAATATTTCCGAGACGACTATACGTTCGTTTAAACATTCCCCATGATGTTTTCTCACGATCATTAAGTGAACGATTTCGTTCGTACGACGACCGATTCGGGACACAATCGTGGAAATTTGAATTTAGAATTATAATGAAGTTATCGAGTTATGATTTCTTTATGAATGAAAAACATTTTCGTATTTGATTAAGAGTTTGATGGACGTTTTTATTTGAATAATGTAGTTTTTTTACGCTTATTTTATTATTATCGATTCATAAGATTTAAATATTTGTGAAGCACTTCACATTTAGAGACAAACCATCTTAGAATGCTACTAATATTATAAACGCGAAAGTTTGTGAGGATGTGAAGATGTTTGATGCTATTTCACGCAAAAACTTCACAATAATATAGCTTATATATCAGAATAACACAGACTATAATTTATCCCTATATTCCTACGGGAAGGGGAACTATGCGGGTTAAACCGTAGGATGCTGCTAGTAATAAAATATAGAAGGATAGTGTCAGTACTTAAGTGATCAAAAACTTGAAGCCAAAAATACTACATGCGTGCAAGCGATTACACACGTAGACCATTATACAATAGAGTTGTCTTGCGTACGCTGTGATCTTGTACACTACGGAACGGTCCGGCGTAGGGCTCCAATAGGCTCCAATTTAAATGCTTCATTTTTCGTGCGTGAAGTTACCGTCTGTGTTATTATTCTAAGCACATCATGCTATCTTCAAATTCTTGCCAAGAAAAAGAAACAGTGATTATTATAACTTAGTTGGGAGCAGTAATTAAACGTAACGCAATCTAGAGTGCAAAAACGTCTTCATTATTAAGACAAAACTTCAACTTCTCAAAAAATCCTTGCTAATATTATAAATGCGAATGTAAGTTTGTTTGTTACGCTTTCACGCTTAAACCACTGAACCGATTTCAAAAATTCTTTCACCAATGGAAAGCTATAATATCAGGGAGTAGTTTAGGCTATATTTTATCCCTAGCCGAGGCCGTGGGTGACCCGCAGAGAGGCTGACCGCGCAATGGCGACCGACGTCCCCGAGGGGGAACGTCGAGAGGAGAGGGTACACCGCGACCGGGGTATTCCGTCGGGCCGACCACTGAATACAAGCCACCCTGCACCGGTGGTCGGCCCAACGACGAAGGTGACGTGGGTTATGGGCCCGCGCGCCGTCCTTTCGTCTCCCCGGACGGAATGGACCGCGTGCGCGCTTACCATAACCCACACATAAAAAAAAAATGTGACTGAAAGCTAAACGAAGCGTGGGCGGGTTGCTAGTATATAATATAAATTATTCTTCGCCATCTTGTCCTATTAAGTCGCCAATAGACCTAAAAGCGATTACACATGTCCCAAAATAATCGAACTTAAACCATCTGTCTTAACAGTTCAACTAGTAGAAAGGAGATGCAAGATATACTCTAATGCACGCGAGACAAGGACAGAGATACAACAGCTGATACATCACCAGGTGGGACAAAAGGTGTTTCTTACAATTAGATTTTTTCGATGCCATATATTTTGTATACCTACTAGCTTTTGCTTGCGACTTCATCCGCGTGGTATAGATCCTTTGGGCTAACACCAACTTTAACCTAAGACTGTTTACGTAGAAGGTGGAAAATATTTTTTAATAATACGATTCTGTCACACATGATTTTTGCGATAATTTAGCCGTTTACGCAGCGGAAGCTCTCAAAAGGATAAAAAAAAAATCGGTTGTCTGTAAAGTCGGTTTACTGACGATAGTTGAACGTGACAACGTCATAAGAAAATACTGATGGAATGGTTTCATTTTTCAAAAAGAAAATTTTAATTTTATTTGTTTGATAGATATTTTGTATGGATCAAGCCTTAAATGGAACGCCTCAGAGCGAGGTAACGCCGCATGCGTCATGTTTTTTCGTGTGTGCAGCCGGTTCCATCGAATTATAAGACGTTGTCACGTCAAAAAAACCTTGATTTTAAAACATTCTTCATTGGTGCTCCGCTCCTGTTGGCTTTAGCGTGATATAGCAAATTCAAATCATTTATTATGCAGAAACCCCGAGCGGGCACTTACATATTGTCAAGTTTACAAAATTAAATTATCTAAAAAACAAACTACCACCGGATCGGAACACGACCGCTACTGAGAAGATCCGGGAAGAAACTCAGCGGGCTTGTCTATTATTATTATTTTTTTCTTCTTATTAGATACTAGCAATCCGCCCTCGCTTCGCTTCGGTTATAGGTTATAGTAGTTTTACCCGCGTAGTTCCCGTTCCCGTGGGAATACCGGGATAAAATATAGCCTAGTTTACGCCCTGATATTATAGCTTTCCATTGGTGAAAGAATTTTTGAAATCGATCCAGCCGTTTTGAAGATTACCCGGAACAAACAAACAGACAGACAGACAAAAATTTTTTAATTGCTATTTTAGGCATAGGTGTCGTGCAAATAACCGTGTGAGCATGAATAAAGCCTATTATTTTGACATTACAAACAGACACTCCAATTGTATTTATTGGTATAGATAAAATTGTGTACATGTTTTGTAAAAACTAGCTCCAGTGTGATGCCCTTCGAACCGCAATCTATGCTCCATGCTGGTCAGATACGTTGGTATTTTTGGTTGATACTCTTTTTTTTTAGGCAGTCTGGCAGTGAAATAATCGATTAATTTTAATATAAAAATAATCGATTTTTTATTATTTTGATAATCGATTGTAAAAATCGATTATTACAAAAAATAATCGATTATTTTTTCACATCCCTAATAATAGCAGCTTTAGAATGTTGTTGGGCCTTCCATGGCGGTGTAGCGTGTCGGGGATGTTTGGAAAAGCGCGTCCGGGCGGACTTTCAGGCAATCATTCGCAAAAACTGCGGAGTAGCGGCAGCAGCATTCTGAGCGCAATTGCAGCACGCTTTGACTGCCCATTTCAAAATTGGTGGATGAGGATGGCCATAGGTTTAACTTAAGCTGAGCCTGTGGCTATCCCCACCCGCCCATATGTGCAGTTTCAGCTAGAGTAAATTACTAACAATTTAAATGGGTTCGCTCCCTTCCCTCTAATTTGGTTGAGAAGAGTGATGGCTGCTCTATAAGTTAACTCGTGATCGGGTGCTGCTTGTGGCATCCAGTCCAGCCATATTTTTTCTTCCTTTCTTTAATTTTTTTTTGTATTGTACTAAATTTTGAAAATTTAATGATTTCTGATGTTTACGCGAGTATTATACATTTTAAATAAAACTACGGATTTTATCGCGTTTGTATTTGATTTTTGATTACCCGACGTTTCGAACACTTTACAGCGTTCATATTCACGGGTGGACTAAGATGTCTCACGTCCAACAAGTCATCAACAACCGCGATAAAATCCGTAAAGTACTTTTATTTGAAAATTTATACAATTTTTATGTATACAATTTCGAAGGGCTGGAGCTAATACCATATATGTCGTGCGAAGCATAAAATTGTGTATATTTGAAAGATTAAAGGAAAAATGATAAGTCACCGAGTTTCTTGCCGGATCTTCTCAGCTTGTGGCCGCGTTCCGATCCGGTGGTAGATTATTGTATTGTGTTCAAATGATATATAAATTTGACAATATGTAAGTGCCCTTAAGGGGCCTATGCACAATAATAGTTTTGATTTGAAATGGTTATTATTTCATATACTATCAAACTAACAAATGAATGTATCTAAACTACTATGGATGTTACGTCTGAAATAAACTATTATTATTATTATTAAATTGGCAGTGGGTGTCGTAAAAGAAGACTTCTCAGCCTTCTCAGTTCATATAAACGAAGGCAACCATTACAAATCGTTGAGCTATTCGCCAGAATAGATAAACGCAACGGGCAAATTTGTAACTTTTTTCTTCATGCAAAAGGACATTCTGACATACAGCCTTTGGAAGGTCGCGAATAAGAAAAAAAAGAAGAAATATAAAATACAAAAAGGACCAGCTGTGTTTAATGTGTAAGAAATAAAACGGGTGTGCGTTGAACAGCTGACTTGTAAGCCGTTAGGGTTGTCATATCTTTAATATTATAACTAGCTGATTCGCAACTTCTACTAACTAGCCCATTGTCAGATATGAGAGAGCGAGAGTTGCTCAGGACGCCTGGCAGATGTGAAACATCGAAATCATTTTGTGCAAGTATATATGATGATTTCTATTTTTACGCGAGTATTACACATCCTTACTAATATTATAAACGCGAAAGTAAGGTTGTGTGTTACACTTTCATGGTTGTACCACCGAACCAATTTCAAAAATTCTTTCACCAATGGAAAGCTATAATATCAGGAAGTAACATAGGCTATATTTTATCCCGGTATTCCCACGGGAACAAGAACTACGCGGGTTAGGCGTCTAAAACCGAAGCGAAGCGAGGGCGAGTTGCTAGTTTCAAATAAAATCACGGATTTTATAGCGTTTGGTATTTGATTTTTGATTGCCCGACGTTTCGAACACTTTGCAGCGTTCATAGTCACAGGCAGACAGTCAGCCCGTGACCATGAACGCAAGTGTATATGCATAAAAGAGCAGATTTTAATTCAATAAAAATTTATTTTCATTAAATACAAAAATAAAAAAGAACGTTCTAATTATGACAACTCAATTCTTTTAATCAATGATTTCTGTAATAATGTAATAGTCATATTTATGGCCTCGGACGATATTACTGTGACAATTAGTCTGAACTACACATTCTATCATAAAGCGTGGCGGGGCCTCGCCACGGCATGGATCGCTAAACTCGCCTATAAATGTTTCACATCAAAAAACGAACGAATTGAGAATCGCCACCTTTATTGAAGTCTGTTAAAAAGTATTACGTGACAACCCTAATCAATAGATGCGCAGGCGCACGCCACAGAGGTCCCGTTGCGAAACAGCTGGCGTTTGTAAATTAGTCTGTAGGCGACAGAGCATACGATTAACCGTGCGTTAGAGCGAGACAAATATAGGACATATGCTCGTTGATAACTCGTGCTTCCGAAAAATGTAGATAAAATTTACACAACTGCGTAAATTTACTTAATTTAGGCAATCTAAATATACCCTAAATTAGGTAATTCATCTATACCAATAAATAAAATTGGAGTGTCTGTTTGTAATGTCAAAATAATAGACTTTTTTCATGCTCACACGGTTATTTGCACTATACATATGCCTAAAATACAGATTAAAAAATTTTTGTCTGTCTGTTTGTTCCGCGTAATCTTCAAAACGGCTTGACCGATTTCAAAAATTCCTTCACCAACGGAAAGCTCAGGGCGTAAACTAGGCTATACTTTATCCCGGTATTCCCACGGGAACGGGCACTACGCGGGTAAAATGACTAAAACCGAAGCGAAGCGAGGGCGGGTAGCTAGTATCTTTATATATATCGTCATCATTTCAATACCATATACGTCCCACTGTTGGGCTCGGGCCACTTCCACAATAGGAGGGAAATTGACCTAAGATACCATACTTTTTTTTTGTCGAGTGGCCTATGCACGGTGGTCAGTCACTCGCCACCCGGCTCTGTCCGGGGCGACAAGAGGGCGGCGCGCGGCCTACCCGTAACCACGTCGCCTTCGTCGTTGGGCCGACCACCGGTGTCGTGTTCCTTATCTTCAGTGGTCGGCCCGGCGGAACACCCTAACGGGGTACCCTCTCCTGTCGACATCCCTTTCAGTTCAGTTCAGACTTCAGTCGCGGTTGTGCACTATACTACGCTGGTCAGACGTGTTGTTATACGGTTTTATGTCGAGTTTATCTTCTATTGCAGTGACGGGCAAAGTAAGGCCCGCGGGCCAACTCAGGCCCGCAAAAGTATTTAATCCAGCCCACCGACAGTCCATAAATATTCTAGTCAGCATTTTGGCGCGAAAAATAAAATCTGAGGTTTATAATTAAAAATCTCCGAATTTTTAATGAAAGCCAATTCGTCAGGGGTATTTGAGCTTTCATTATCTCATAATTAAGGCGAGAACGGAAAAACTCAATCAAAAACCGATTGACTGATGAACACCTTTTCGCACTGCTGAAAGTTGCTTCGTCACAGATGGAATGTCGAGTTTATCTTCTATTGCAGTGACGGGCAAAGTAAGGCCCGCGGGCCAACTCAGGCCCGCAAAAGTATTTAATCCAGCCCACCGAGAGTCCATAAATATTCTAGTCAGCATTTTGGCGCGAAAAATAAAATCTGAGGTTTATAATTAAAAATCTCCGAATTTTTAATGAAAGCCAATTCGTCAGGGGTATTTGAGCTTTCATTATCTCATAATTAAGGCGAGAACGGAAAAACTCAATCAAAAACCGATTGACTGATGAACACCTTTTCGCACTGCTGAAAGTTGCTTCGTCACAGATGGAACCTGCTTTCGAAAATATTATGGCAAATCAAAAACAATTCCATATGTCTCGCACGTCTAACAAGGCGTAAAAGAAAAAGGTATTTTGTTTATTAAAAAGATTTAAGAGGGTTATCGGTAATCGGCACTTCTCGCATGTAGGCAATTTGCTACGTTCCGATATCGACGCACACTAATGCACTACACTAGTTTAGACTACTGTCAACAACGCGTAGAGTTCATAGAATGACCAGTCTTGAGTCTTGGCGCTTATAATCAATCTGTAATATATTCTTCGGAGAAGTAGATTTTCAAAAATCAACATAATGTAAATTTTTAATTAAAAACCAAAACTCATAACAGTAAAACGGTTAAAATTGTATTTTTAATATGCAAAGTATAGGAAATAGTAAAATATAGGCACAGAGTATAACTTACAAGGAGACCCTCAGACGTGTGGGTCGGGGATTTCCATGTTTTTTGGTGGGGTGGTAGTGGGGGCCCGAGGGTATCACAACTACCAGATATTAGGGTCAACTGGGCCCTCGTTAAAAAGATTTTAAGGGTCAAAGTTGGATGGGTAATTTATGTACTAGAAAAATTCGCAGTCGAATCGCCAACAAGCGGTGGTCTCGTGGTAACGTGCTCGCCGGCGGCAACTCTGGTCCCGGGTTCGAGACTCGACAACTTATTTTTTTTTAATTATCACATTATTGTGTAATAATTTCAAAAAATAATTTGTTTTTTTTTTTTATAATTTTACGCAGAATTATAAATTATTACCCTCCCTCACCTCTCGACGTCCCTATCCCGGGACGTCGGTCGCCGTCACGCGGTCAGGCTCTCTGCGGGTGACGCACTAAAGTCCCCGGTCTGGTCACCCGCGGACTCGCCTAAGGCGGCATCAGGCGCGCATACTCGCATCTATGCCGCCCGAGTCGCCGGCGGCGGAACGTGTTACCAAAGACCGATCACACACGAGCCGCCACCTCCTTTCGTGAGATGACAGCCTCACAGAAGGCAGTGACCGCGTCCCAGTTCCTGACGCTGCTGAGAATCTCCCTAGTGATGGTCGGCAGCGTCCGGTCGGCACCGATGATTGCAACGCGTTCACGGCGCTGCTCTGCCCACGAGGCACACACCTCGAGCGTGTGCTGCGCCGTGCTCACGTCGTAATAGCAGTGGTGGCAGGATGGTGTGCTCTCCCTCCTAATGAGCTTGCGCAGGTACTTGGCTATCGTGACCCATCAATACCTGCACCAGTCGGAAGGAAAGTACCCCGTGCTGCCGACCCAACCACCCCATCAGCACCAAGCTGGAAGGACTCGACGGTCCTGATACCGTACTGAGGCTTCGCCAGTCCGACTGCCCAACGAGCAATGGCGTCTCGGCGGGCGTCGACCCGCCAGGCGGCAATCACCTTGATTGAGACTATATGTGGCTTGCGTCTCTGATACTCGGCGGTAAAGCTCGGCGAGTACCTCCGCCTGCAGGTCCCACCAGGGAGTTCCAGCCAAGAGGCACGCTGCCTCCGTGGCTGCCGTGCAGTAGTCGAGTATGGCCCTAGTCGCCATGGCCATGGATGTCTAACAAGTCCAGTCAGAGATTTAAATCTACCCATTACAGAAATTAGTTATTAAATTTTGACCCACATTTTACTACATATTTATTGCTAGTAGGTACAAGAAGAAAATGATTCTCTATGAAAAAATTATATTGTGTATGGTTAGTAATTATTAATTAAACATTAAATTTGAGTTAGCTGATAATCTTCAGAAGATGAGGCTGTATAAATGTTCCGTTCGGATTTTTGATGTGAAACATCTATAGGCGAGGGTGAACCTGATCGTCGCGTGGCATTAAAAGCGGCGTTAACGCCATGCTTTGCGGTAACGTCTTCAAAATAATTTTGATGTTTCACATCTGCCAGGCGTCCTGAGTGACGGCTCACTTTTCTTTTCGTTTACTCTTTTGAAACTTTAAGTACCTTACAGTTTTGTCGTGTGTTCTCTTTTTCCTTGCCTTGTAACCGATTTTGTTCCCAAGATACAATCTGCTTTTTCGACCCATCACCTAAAACGTAAAAAGATTCTATATTATTCTTAATAGAGATCGCATGAAAGTAATTAACAGAATTAGGTAGTAATAAATACTTACGAATCAAAACCGATCAGTCGCAGTATACGCTCAAGTTCGTATTGTCGGTTTTTACACTGGCCAGCGAGAACCAGAGCGACATGACCCTGCTCCGTTCAGCGCCAATGCGCGACTGGCTTATGAAAAATTATGCCGTTCAATTTATAGTAATATTTGAAATTTAATTACGAGGGTGACTATTCGTATTTCAATTTGGTTTTTTTTTTACTGCTTCTACAATAGTCGAACAAATAGTGGATATTTTTTTAAATGTTCCAAGGTTAGTATTATTCACAAAATTAAATGTTTTACAGGAGCCATTTTCGTCAAATTAATCTTAAGGAAATATTTTTTTTTTTTAGTTTTAAAAGGAAGAAATCTTGAATTTCGTTTTGTACATACACAAGAACAGTAATTTTCCTAACATCTACAATTTTTTTCGAGCTGCCATGACTTATGGTTTA
The DNA here is from genome assembly GCA_032191425.1 of Lymantria dispar. Lineage (NCBI taxonomy): Eukaryota > Metazoa > Arthropoda > Insecta > Lepidoptera > Erebidae > Lymantria > Lymantria dispar. The sequence continues at coordinate 10,924,318 of CM063471.1, forward strand.
TTCGTACCTGAACTTCAAAACTCAGCGTTTTCGTAAAATCTCATGAACTTAAGTTCAAAATACCCTTGCCTTTTAATAAAATTGTTACAATATTGAGTTATAATTCTATACAAACACAATATAAAGATGTGTTTAATGTAGTGGTTATATAAATTTTTAGTAAGCTATTATCATGAACGAGTAACCAGTCCTCAAAAAACCACATTTTTGTGTTTACGGCCGCTTATTACCGAAAACGCTCTTAATACAAAATGCATTTTTCTATAATTCTGGCCCGCCATTAAAAAAGTTTGCCCATTATATGCATATTATATTCCCCAGCCGTGTTTTACAATACTCACGTGTAAGATAGGGGAACCGTCACCACGAGGAAAACACATTGAATTATACTTAGAATTTAAATTGGAGCATTTAAGTTGGAACCAGAAATGGCTCCCTACAGCGGATCGTGCCGTAGTGTACAAAGTCACTGCGTACAAGGCAAAACTATTGTATATTGGTGTGCGTATGTACGTGTGTAATCACTTGCACGCATGTAGTATTTTTGGCTTCACGTTTTGATCGCATAAGTACCGACACTATCCTTCTATACGTTATTATTCTAAGGAGTCTTAGAACAAATCCTTTCTGCAAACGTACAAATTGATGGCTCCTTAGTATAGCGAGTCAACTAACATTTTTAGATATTTTAACTTTTTTTGATGAAATGATAAAAAAAATATATATATAATATTCATCAATCTCAGTCATAAAAATTAAAAAATCATTGAAGCTTTTTCACCTGTGGAAGCTCATTACACCCGCAAAGATACAAATCGTAAATATTTGGATGGATCCTTGTCGTTTCCTAAGATGTTTGAACTCTATAGAGAATGGTTTGATCTCGTTAACTATTTAAATGTCCAATGAATCACGTCGTAATCAATACAAAAACTTAAAAATCCTAGAACAAGAATTTGAAAAAATGTAAACATTTTGTCTTTGACACGCTCCCCTGTAAAATTGGAATTTTTCAGATGACTCACTATACGTAGGAGCCATCGAAATAAGGGACGAAAAAAAAAATTTGAAACCATCTTTCAAGACAAAGGCATCAAAACAAAGAAAATTATCTTGAAACGATTTAAGAAATAGTTTAAAACAATCCCTTTTAAAACACTACAATAAGACATCTGGGGGTACGAATTACACATCTGGTTAGTCCTTTGTCCTCACCCAATGGGTACCCCGGTCACGACCAGATGTTGGCATTACAAGAGTTATTAATACCCATTGTATCCTAACTATACCTTATACTTTACCTCCGTTTACTTCGAAACACGTTTTAACTAATATTTTTAGGAGAAATCTACACTAATATTGTAAAGAAGAAAAAGTTTCATTTTTGTGTGTGTGGGTATGTTTGTAATGAATAAACTCAAAAAAAAAATCAGCCAAGTGCGAGTCGGACTCGCGCACGATGTCTTCCGTACCGTTGACTAGGTAAACAAGTGCCTCCCTATTGCCATTATCGATATTGATACTCTTAAATATTTATTTTATTTTTAGTATTTGTTGTTATAGCGGCAATAGAAATACAACGTCGTCGACAGTGTGGTAGGAGTTCACTGTTGACAGTTGTCTGTCTACAGCCGCGGGCTGGTCCGTCCGAGGTAGTACCACACTGAGTAGAAAGTCGACGTCTGAGTAGTAGTAGTCAATTTGTTACTGCGCTTCGTTCGGTGAGCGAGAGATCCGGAAGCCCAACTTTCTGAGGGTGTTTGTGTGTGGAGGGTTTTAGTGGTGCCCTTGGTATCACCGAGCCTTAATGCATGCATTCACACTCCCTTCAATTTCTTCGCGGTAGGCAGCGACCCTGTAAAAGTCCATGAGCGGCAGCAACACTTACCACCAGGTGTACTGTTTGCTCGTTTGCCACCGTTTGCAATAAAAAAAAAATCTGTGAAAATTTCAACTGTCTAACTATCACCGTTCTTGAGATACAAGCCTGGTGACAGACGGACGGAGGGACAGCGAAGTCTCAGTAATAGGGTCCCGTTTTTACCCTTTGGGTACGAAACCCTAGAAACTACTGAGCCGATTTCAAAATTCTTTCACCATTGGAAAGCTACATTATCCCTGAGTAACATAGGCTATATTTTATTTCGTTATTCCTACGGAAACTACGCGAGTAAGGCAACTGTAACCGAAGGGAAGCTAGGACGGGTTGCTAGTCCAAAATAAAATCATCATCATTTCAGCTTATATATGTCCCACTGTTGGGCTCGAGCCTCCTCCACAATAGGAGGGATTGGCCTTACCATGCTTGTCAGATAGGGTTTTATTTCGAGGTTTATATCTGTCTTTGGTATAGGGTTTTTTTTCTGTCGTCTTCTACGACATTCGCACGATCTTTATCTTTTATCTTGCACGATAGGGAGTGGTGAATTGTATTCTTACTGCGTTATCACATTGAAACTATTTAAACCCAAAAAATATAAACCTACTAGGTCAATTTCCCTCCTATTGTGGAGGAGAGTCCAACATTGAGACATATATGGCTGAGAATATACATCATTTTAAAAATGAAGGTATTTAGATAATAATCTTTGAACATTAACAGTTAAGTTGAGCTTCGTAACAGTAAACCACTTAAATAGCTACATAAAGTTGAATTATAATGTGCTATTACGTAAAAAAGTAACATTAAAAGTAAAAAAAGAGGTACGTTATGTACACGAATAAGAAGGTTATAATTATTTGACGTCTGTATAAAAAAACTAGCTGACTCAACAGACGTTGTTCTGTTAAAGTAAAATGAAAGGAATTCTCCTCGAAATCGACAGCAACCTACCGGGTCCAAATTGTGAATCTAAACCATTCTCGAATCACCTCGAACACACAAAAATTACATCAACGGACTAGCCGTTTAGGAGTAACATTTATCCTTCGTGCTATCATACGTTTGTAGAATAAACGGCACTAATAACTGAAAAAAAAAAAAATGGTATTTTAATACATTGTTCAGTTTTGACGGAGGCATACACAGCCCGCGAGGCCCTGACAAGTAAATATCCACGATTCCTCCCCGCCGCCGAGGACGCGTAAATCGTGTTAGGTTAAAATCATAAACGTGGGAATACCCACTTTGCCAGCGACCCCCCGAGCCGTGGTACCCCGCAGGGGGTGCCCTCGTGACCGGTCGCTTAACTTTAAACGAGCCCTCAACGCTCACCCAACAGTCCGGGTAAAGTTGTCACAGCCATCAGAAGCTAACAGCTAAATGACATTTGTGACGATGGGCGCGCATGTCGTAAAAAATTTACTCGCAAAACTTCCCTAACGCGTTAAAAGAATCATCATCATCATTTCAGCTCAAATACGTCCTGCTATTGGTCTCGAGTCTCCTCCACAATAGGAGAAATTGACCTTACTATACCATGCTGGTCAGACAGGTTGGTATAGGAAAATGTTTAGTATAGGGTCAAAAGAATGTATAACTAAAATCATCGTGTGGTGACAGGTGACAGGAGTAAGAATACAATTCTCCCTATCTAGACGTGTGTCTTAAAAGATTACTAAGATATAAAATATAACATCTCTGCATAAGAAAAACTAGAAATAAAATCCTATGTCAACACTAAATCAGCGTAGTTAGTCAAATTTACATTGTGGAAGAGGCTTGGGGCCTGACAGCTCCACAATAGGAAATTGACCTATTATACCATTCTGGTCAGACTTTCCTGTATAGATGTTATAAGCTTAGTATATCCTTTAGTCTTTCAGGACATCTACGGACAAGATCGGGAGTGTTGAATTGTATTCTTATTCCTTCACCGCACGGATAAAAACCTTATCAAAAAAAAATGTAATCTTTCGCACTTCGATAGCAAACAACAGATTGGAAAAACCGTTAAAAACTCACCTAAACCGATTTTTTTCTTAATCTTCTTCAACACTTTCATCTTTGAACCTTTTTTGTCTTTGACTGGTGTTGTTTCAGGCTCCAACGCCATTGGGGGTAGTACAAGCGTCGGCGGCGGCACCGGAGCCCCGTGTCCCGAAGCCCTAGGGCAAGCTGGACAATGACAGGAGCCCCTAGCCTGCCGCACACTCATACAACCACTTACGCCCATCATTGATGCGGTTACAATCCGTAAATAATAAAATTACAAAAAAAAGACTTCTTATAACATATCTTTCACAAACGCATACGAAATTAATACACGAACACGATAACACGCTTTAATAAATAATAATAACGCGGGACGTCCGCGCGGTAAGCGAGCCGACCGCGGAGTAACGAACAATAAACGAAATTGAACGAAATAATCCCCCCAAGGGCTTCGGGAAAGCTGCGCGCGTCTATACTCCCATCTCTTTCTAATATACCACAATAGATAAAGACAGAATGATATTGGTAGGAGAATGTCAACTTAGGTATTTTCAGCTCAGCAGATGTGCTTAGGACAAAGGGTATATGGAATTAAAGTTAATTTTGTATGACATTTTAAAGGGCCTTTGTCTTTTAAAGGTGGTTAATTTAAACTTAGTCATATATTTATTTATAAACATAACATTAGGGAACATACCCATATTACGTGACCCATTTTTAGATTTTTTTGTCCCCTCACTCCCCTCTGTGACCACTTTTAGTATATGCAAAGACCTCTCCCCCTTCAATTTTTACGTAGTAATTCATAATTATGATTTTTACTCAATTCACAGGTGAAAAGTGAAAAAAAAATTGAGTCATACTCGTCTTTGTTGCATAAGACTGCATGCATACTTAAATTACAAGTATATGAAAAATTATTCGAATATAGGTAGAAAAATATGAGATTTTCCTCAATAATTGACTACGACTCGACTACTGTGTACCTACTCTGGCAATCCATTCTAATTTCGAATCCGATTCAATTCCAATCTCACTAAACTTATATTTGGTACTCTTGAACAAAATAGAGAATGAATTCTTAGCGTTTGGCGTTGTTATTTTCAGCAAATGTGTCGTATTTTCTTATTTTAAATTAATAACGTTATCGAACTCGATCACTAAAAAGACGCTTTCTTGCAATTGTGCAACATTAACGATTTTAAACTACGTCAAAATTGCGTCAGGAGTAGCAAATATTTGACTTAATCGACGAGAGTCGAATTCATTTGGTTCGAAAATATTCCATCGAATTTGATTCCAATCGTCCGCTAGTGTCGCTTTCAAGATTACCAAATTTGCTCAAATTCGAGCTGCGATTGGATTTAGGATTGGAATCGAGATTCAAGAGTAGGCATAACTGAACTGTGATAAATATAATAATGATTTCTGATGTTTGAAAATTGTTGTTACGTATTTTATCGCGTTTGTATTTGATTTTTTGAGTTGCCCGACGTTTCGAACACTTTACAGCCTTCATGTCCGTGACCACGAACGCTGTAAAGTATTCGAAACGTCGGGCAACTCAAAAATCATATCCTATTTATCAGCGACGCTGGAGGATTTACTAATATCTGAATTATCAGCGATAAACAATATTTCCATGTGGTGACGGAATAAGAATACAATTCACCACTCCCTATCTTGCCCGTGAATGTCGTAAAAGACGACTAAGGGATATAATACGCATGTAGCATCTATGCAAGAGAAGGCAAACTCGAAATAAAACCTTATAACAATCCCACCACACGAAGCGTTATCTACATATTAATACGTGAAACAAAAACTTTGTTCCCCCTATTTCGAAAATTACGTGGATGGACAAATATGAAATTTGGCACAGTTGATGTCAGTGGCGGCCTTAGGGGGTGGTGAACAGGGCAATCGCCCGGGGCCCCGCGCTTACAGCGGCCTCACGCAACGACCCAAGCAAATTTAAAAAAATATAGATTTTAAATTACATTTTTACTTATTAATTATATTATTCACTTTGTTTTCAATATTATAAAACTTAAATTTTATTTATTTGTACAACTTTAGTATTTTTCATCAAACATGACAAATCCCTAAACCAAACAACCAGACCTACTTTGATAGCTCATACTTTTCACGAAGGACAAAGGGCCTGGCAAAGACCTGCCGCCCGGAGCCTCGCAATGGGTAAGGCCGCTGCTGGTTGATGTATATAATGAGGAGAAGTGTATAAAACTGAAATTTCAAATAATAATTCATTAAAAAATGCATTACGCACACTACAACGCAATCGCTACACACCCACACACACGTTTGTGAATGTAAATGTGTTATTATAATTTTAAGACAACACCACGCACTAAGGAAATAATCCTTGTATTGCTGGGAACTTTACAAACATATAATTAACGGACACAAATTACATCCAGACTCAGAACAACAAGTTGTGGATCACACAAAGTGTTGTTCCGCGTGGGATTCGAACCCTCGACACTGGCGTTGTAAGTCGCTATCTTAACCACTACGCCATCTGTGCAGTTTGTGTGAGTGTGTTGCGTAGTAACGCTTATACACTTTTGTTTACGGTTAAAATCTCTGGTCGAACTCAATGTCAAACAATCATAATTATGATGACAATGTCTATTAGACATTTGTACTTATATATTAGTGAAATACAGCTTGCTCAATATACAAAAATTAAAAGAAAATTGTGTAGCAGAAAAAAATATTCAAATGAATTAGGGCCTAGGACCATTAACAAGTTAAAATTCCTTAAAAAAAATAACAGCATATGCAGTTAATGCAAAAATATAAACCCCCAATTACCATCCCTTCTTTCAATTTCTAAACAAAAACACATAGAAAGTGCCCTTTCATATTTGTCCGCGTTGTCGCCATATTGGCTGAGGCCAGATGCTTTGACGCACCTTGCGCGGACAACGCGCAGAACTGCGACCCTCGAGGTTAGAGGCCTCTGAACCATTTCTTTCACATCTGTCGAAAGAAGCTGCAATATTATAATGAAAAGCGGATACTTCAAATCGATTTTTATGTAATAACTAGCAATCCGGCCTCGCTTCGGTTATAGGTTATAGTCGTTTTACCCGCGTAGTTCCCGTTCCCATGGGAATACCGGGATAAAATATAGCCTAGTTTACGCCCTGATATTATAGCTTTCCATTGGTGAAAGAATTTTTGAAATCGGTCCAGCCGTTTTGAAGATTACCCGGAACAAACAGACAGACAGACAGACACAAAAAATTTTTAATTGCTATTTAAGGCATAAGTGTCGTGCAAATAACCGTGTGAGCATGAAAAAAGCCTATTATTTTGCCATTACAAACAGACACTCCAATTTTATTTATTGGTATAGATATAGACTAGCAACCCGCTCTCGCTTCGCTTCGATTTCAGTCACCTTACCCGCATGGTGCCCGTTTCCGTGAGAATACAGGGATAAATATAGTCTATGTTACTCCCTGATATTATAGCTCTCCGTTGGTGAAAGAATTTTTGAAATCGGTTTGGTAGTTTAAGCGTGAAAGCGTAACAAACGAGAAAAATTGGAGTGTCTGTTTCTAATGTCAAAATAATAGGCCTTTTTCATGCTCACACAGTTATTTTTATTTGCATTATACATATGCCTAAAAATCACTATATTTTTTTTTGTCTGCCTGTCTGTTCCGGGTAATCTTCAAAACGGCTGGACCGATTTCAAAAATTCTTTCACCAATGGAAAGCTATAATATCAGGGCGTAACATAGGCTATATTATATTCCTCTATTCCCACGGGAACTACGCGGGTAAGACGACTGAAACCGAAGCGAAGCGAGTTGATAGTCTATACCAATAAATAAAATTGGAGTGTCTGTTTGTAATGTCAAAATAATAGGCTTTTTTTATGCTCACACGGTTATTTGCACGACACCTATGCCTAAAATAGCAATTAAAAAATTTTTGTCTGTCTGTCTGTCTGTTTGTTCCGGGTAATCTTCAAAACGGCTGGACCGATTTCAAAAATTCTTTCACCAATGGAAAGCTATAATATCAGGGAGTAGCATAGGCTATATTATATTCCTCTATTCCCACGGGAACTACGCGGGTAAGACGACTGAAACCGAAGCGAGTTGGTAATTGTTAATAAAACTATTTTACGGATTTTATTGCGTTTGTATTTTTAAATGCCCTATGTCATGCGACAGTCCGCCCATGATCATCAACGCTGTAAACTATTCGAAACGTCGGGCAATCAAATACAAACGCAATAAAAGCCTTAAAATAGTTAGATTTTTATAATCAAGTCTCTCTCAAGTTTTTCAAGTGAAACTTCTTTAGAATCGTTGTGATTTCAAACTCGATGAAACGAAAAAGCGAGTCCATAGAGACACAAACACATAAATGTATAGGATTCAGCCGACGAGAGAATGAGATAAAGGATAAAGAAGTTTCACTTCTGATATGCGTACTTTGTACGTACACTCTTTTTTTACATGAATCTTTTTAAACTTGGAATCGAGGCGATTCCACAGTAGTGGGTAAACTGACCTGCATACCACACTAGTCAGCGGGTGATTGAACCGGGGAATTGTCCGTCATCCGCAGAGAGGCTGACCGCGCGACGGCGACCGACGTCCCAGGACGTCTAGAGGTGAGGTTACCCGAAAGGGTATTCCGTCGAACCGACCACTGATGACAAGTCACATCTGCTCCGGTGGTCGGCCCAACAACGAGGTGACGTGGGTACGGGTGGGTTATGGGCCCGCGCGCCGTCCTTTCATCGCCCTGGACGCACTGGACCGCGCGTAGGCATACCATAGACCACCCATAAAAAAAACAAAATACCATGCTAGTCACATCACTTCGTGTATGGTTTGATTTCAAGTTTTCCTCTTTTACATAGATATTATATGCATATTAGGGATGTGACTTGGAGGGAAAACAATCGATTTTTTGTTCTTTAAAATAAATCGATTATAAAATAATCGACTTTTTCTCCCAACAGGATTATGATGACCTTTTTTTAGGAAATCTGTAAGAGAAATTGACCTTACCATGCTAGTCAGACATGTTGATATGGGTTTTCTTTTGAGTTTTTCTTCTCTTGTATAGATGTTATATGCGTATTATATCCCTTAGTCGTCTTTTACGACATCCACGGGCAAGATAGTAGGAGTGGTGAATTGTATTCTTACTACGTCACCACATGGAATTTTATATCCCTTAGTCGTCTTATATAACAATGGTGGGCAAGATACAGAATGGTGAATTGTATTCTTACTCAACCACTACTTAATAATTCCAAAACGTATATCCTTATGTCTGCTTATACACGTCTCACTGCTGGGCTCGAGGTCAATTTCCCTCTCATTGGGAAGCAGCCCAACAGGTAAATTGATCTACTATACCATGCTGGTCAGACATGTTGGTATGCTGCAATGATGGGCAAAATACGGCCCGCGGGCCAAATCCAGCCCGCGAATGTATTTAACCCGGCCCGCCGAGAGTCCATCCATTCTAAATATTAGTTAGCATTTTGGCGCCACAAATAAAATCTGACGTTTATAATTGAAATGCTTTCATTATCTCATAAATAACTTGCCTTAATTATAATTATCTCGGCAGTCTGTCACAGGTATTAGTTTATTTATTGGAAAAATGCCGTTCTATTCACCTATCGGTGAAGATAAACTAGGTATTATAGAAAATCAAAAACAAATCCAAGTCTCACACGCCTAACAAGGCGTAAAAGGTATTTTGTTTATAAAAAGCTTTAATAAAAAATTCTTTTTTTTATAGCTGGGCCCTCCTCTAGAATTTCTTAAACTTTGTGGCCCGCCATTAAAAAAGTTTGCCCACCACCGATATAGGGTTTTAATTACGAATTTTCCCTCTCTTAAATATCTATACCAATAAATAAAATTGGAGTGTCTGTTTGTAATGTCAAAATAATAGGCTTTTATCATGCTCACACGGTTATTTGCACTACACCTATGCCTAAAATACAGATTAAAAAATTTTTGGCTATCTGTCTATCTGTTTGTTCCGGGTAATCTTCAAAACGGTTGGACCGACTTCAAAAATTCTTTCATTAATGGATAGCTATAATATCAGGGCGTAAACTAGGCTATATTTTATCCCGGTATTCCCACGGGTACGCGAACTATTCAGGAAAGAGGACTGAAACCGAAGCGAAGCGAGGGCGGGTTGCTAGTTTAAAATATTATATTGAACTAGCAACCCGCCCTCGCTTCGTTTATAGTCGTTTTACCCGCGTAGTTCCCGTTCCCGTGGGAATACCGGGATCAAATATAGCCTAGTTTACGCCCTGATATTATAGCTTTCCATTGGTGAAAGAATTTTTGAAATCGGTACAGCCGTTTTGAAGATTATCCGGAACAAACAGACAGACAGACAAAAATTTTTAATTGCTATTTTAGGCATAGGTGTCGTGCAAATAACCGTGTGAGCATGAAAAAAGCCTATTATTTTGACATTACAAACAGACACTCCAATTTTATTTATTGGTATTTTCTTTTTTTTTTTTTGTGGGTGGGCTGCGGTCGGCGCGCCTCCGCACCACTCCGTCCGGGGCGACAGAGGGGCTTAAGCACGCAACTCCCGCAACCCACCCGAAAACCACCTCGCCTTCGTCTTTGGGCCGACCACCGGAGCAGGTTTACTTGTCGTCAGTGGTCGGCCCGACGGAATACCCCCTACGTGGGGTACCCTCCCATCGACCGACGTCCCCCCCTCGGGGAGGACGTCGGTCTTTCCTCACGCGGTGGGCCTCTCGGCGGGTGATGGACTAATCCCCGGTCACGTCACCCGCGGCCTCGGCTAGGGCGCCATGAGGCGCAGGTAGTTGCGCCTGCGCCGCCCCATTCGCCGGCGGCGGATCTCCTCATCGAGGCTGCGCTCCTGGCGCAGACGATCCGCCGCCTCCTTCTGCGAGATCACTGTCTCGCAGAAGGCTGCGACCGCGTCCCAATTCCCGACGCTGTCGACCATCGCCCTAGCGATGGCCGGCAGCGTCAGGTCGGCACCGATGATTGCGACGAGTTCACGGCGCTGCGTGGCCCAAGCGGCGCAGGCCTCGAGCGTATGCTGCACCGTGTCCTCGTCGCAATCGCAGTGGTGGCAGGACGGTGTACTCTCCCTCCTTACGACCTTGTGCAGGTATTTGGCGAAGCGCCCATGCCCCGTCAACACCTGCACTAGTCGGAAGGAGAGCACCCCGTGCCGCCTTTCCAACCACTGCATCAGCACCGGCCGGAAGGCCTCCACGATTCGCACCCCGAACCGAGGCCTCTCCAGCCGGACTGCCCAACGGGCAATGACGTCTCGGCGGGCGTCGACGCGTCAGGCGGTGAGCTCCCTCAAGGAAACAACACCGCCCTCCCCGCGCACCCCCCACACCCGCCGATACAACTCGGCGAGCATTTCCGCCTCCAGGTCCCACGGGGGAGTCCCGGCCAATAGGCACGCTGCCTCCGTTGCCACCGTGCGGTATCCGCGGATGGTCCTGACCGCCATGACCCTCTGTGGTCGCCACAGAAGGGCCCTAAGTCGGACGGTCAAGGACCCCGCCCACACCGGTGCGCCGTACAGGGCCATCGACCGGATGACCCCCGCGTACAGCCGTCGGCACGTGGCGCTCGGTCCGCCCACGTTCGGCATAAGCCACGATAGAGCGGACGCCGCGCCGACGAGCCGTGGAGCGAGCCTGCGGAAATGCTCCCGGAACCACCATTGCCCGTCGAGCACCAGGCCCAAGTACCTCATATGGGCCCGGATGCTGATGTCAACCGAGTGGACGGTGATCGAGACGCCGATGGGAGGGCTCATACGGCGCCCATGGAACAAGAGGGCCTCCGTCTTGTCCAGGGCGACCCTCAACCCCAGCGCCTCGATCCGCCTGACGACCTCTTCGGTGCCATAGGTCGCCAGGCTTACCGCCTCTTCTAGCGTCCCACCGCGGGCTGTGACGAGCGTGTCGTCGGCGTAACAAATCACGCCCAGCCCGGGCGGGAGGCTCCCCCGCAACGCCCAGTCGTAGCCGATGTTCCACAGGGTGGGTCCGAGGACCGACCCCTGTGGGACACCGCACGACATGGGCGTTCGCACAACGTCCCCTGCTCGGTTGGTACAGAGGACGCTGCGCCCCTCCAAATAGTCTGCCACTAGCCGCCTCAGGTAAGCTGGCACTCCGTGATACGGAGCGCCTCCCTGTTGCAGCTGAATGGCAGACTATTGAATGCGTTGGCGATGTCTAGGGACACCGCCAACAGCACTCCCCCACCGGTGACGGCCTCAGTCGCCACGGCCCTCAGGCGCAACAGAGCCGCAATCGTCGAACGACCCCTCCTAAACCCAAACTGGGCGTCCGACAGATCGGGCCCCGTGCCGACGAGGTGCCGCTCGATGCGGGCAGCTACCACCCTCTCCAGTAGCTTGCCCGTGTCATCGAGCAGCACGATAGGCCTGTAGGCCGAAGGCGACCCCGGAGACCGTCCCGGCTTCGGCAGGAGCACCAGCCTTCCCTCTTTGCAGCACCCAGGGAACCGTCCGGACGCTAAACACGCGTCGAACAGCTCCCTGAGGCGGGGACCCAGGTGGTCGAGGACCAGGCCCAGCACACGGTTAGGAACACCGTCGGGCCCGGGGGCGGTGGACTTTGCGCACATGCGCGCCACCGCCACTCCCATCTCGGGTTCCGTGATGGGCGGAACACTGTCGTCGTCGGCCTCCCGGTCAGTGTCTGGCGGAGCCATGACCGGGGGCGTGTGTTCTGCCCGCCGTGGGAACAGGTCCTCGACGACCCGGGTGAGAAGGTTGGGCTGGAGAGTCTCGGTGAGGGGTGGGCCCCGCGCGCGGAGCTTATTCAGCACCGCGCGATAGGGGCGTCCCCAGGGGTCACGGTCGAGACCGTCCAGCATCTCCTGTCGACTGACGTCCTTGGCGGAGCGGACGGCCAGCCTGAAGGCCGACCGCGCATTGTGGTAGCCCTCGTACAGCAAGGCCTCCCGCTCCGCGTCGCGTTGGCGCCGCCGGCTGCGGGTGTAGGCCCTCCGGGCGCGGATACACGCGGCCCGGAGATCCGCCAGCTCCCGGGACCACCAGTGGACCGCCCTCCTCTGGGGCAGACGCCGTACCCGGGGCATGGCCGCATCGCAGATCTGCGTCAACGCACTGCGGATGCGGCCAGCCTCGGCGTCCACCCCGTCTGACTGGTTGGCAGAGGACAGCCACGAGTAAACGATGTCTGTCTCCGCCAGCTGGTCCCGGTCTAAGCGACCCACAGCCCATCGCGGGAACGCAGGACGTCCATCCGCCCCGTGACCCCTGCTGGGCGTCGGGATTGCCGGGGAGACCTCCATCCGGATATACCGCGGCCACCCTGACAGGGCAGTGGGGTGGGAGCTGACGCTTGCGGCCGCCTCGCCTTGTCCGCGGCGAGCGGCGGTCGGAGGGGCGGCTCAGGTGGGAGCCTGGCCGCTACGGCGGCGATATGCGCATCCATCATCACCCCTACTCGGGCTAAGATGACGCGTACCGCCGACTCCGACACGCCGTGCACCTCGTCGGGCGCGGCTCCTCCCCCTTCCGAGGTCTCCCGCGGCCACGAGCTGGCGGAGGGACCACGACGAGGGGAGGAAACGCTGGGGCCGCGACGGGCGCAACCGGCGCAGCAGCCGCGACGGGCGCAGCTGGCGCCACGGACGCAGACGACGGGCCCGCCCTCCCCGGCACAGCCCGTTTCGGTGGCGAGGACGGCACCGGCGGCGTGGCCGGCGCTAGGCGCGCGAACTGGGTCCGCAGGTCGGTCATCTCCTTGGCCAACCTGCGGTTCTCCCGTCGCACCGCCGATAGCTCCGTCTCCAGCTTGCGGTTGCGTTCCCGCAAGCCGGAGACCTCCTCGCTAAGGCGGGCGTTCGCGGCCTGTAGGGCCACCACCTCGCCACTGTGGCCTGCCGGACCCGGTGTCCCCGGCCTCGCCGCCACCACCGATCCTCGGCCTCTGCGCCCCCGGCGCATGGTCGGGACCTTGGGGGGAGGCCTGATGGTATCGCTTCCTTCTGAGTCCGCCCGGGAGCTACCACCCTTATGTAGGGGGCGCTTCCTGTCCCTTGTCGGGGGGCGGGCCTCCTCCCCCTCCCTCCTTACATCTAGGGCCGCCGCCAGAGCCCTCGCCGCAAGATGCGGCTCGGACTCCTCGGCGGCCTCCTCAGCGGCCTCCTCCTCCTTCTCCTCCCCCTTGTCGCCGGACTCCCTATCATCTCCGGATGACCTGCCTACTCCTAAACCGGACGGCCCTGCAGCACCTACGCCACCCTCGTCCCTATCCACAACGTCGACGCTCCGCCGACCCTCCTCGGCAGACGGCTCTGCGCTACCGCCCTCGTCCGCCGATATCTCCGAAGCCGACATGGTGTCTTCGGACGGCCCTGCGGCACTTCCGCCCTCGTCCGTCGACAGCTCGTACGCCGTGTCGCTTCCCGACAGCCCCGTCAAGCTGCCTCTTCTGCACATCTGCATCTTGGACGGCCCTGCAGCACCGCCGCCCTCGTCCTGCGACGGCTCTGCGGCGGTGCCGCCCTCGTCGCTCGACAACCCCGTCGAGTTGTCGCCTCCTCTTCGGTGTTTTTGGGACGGCTCTGCGGCTTTCCCGCCCTCGTCCCGCGACGGTCCTGCGGCTGACCCGCCCTCGTCGCTCGCGGCCGCCGCGGCAGCTGATAGCGCCAGCCGCACCGCCTCCTTCTTCGCAGCCTCTTTTCGCCCACGCACCCGATTTGAGTGTATGGTAGTGGCGATCAGCTTCCTTTTCCTCCTCCTCTTCACCCCCCCCTTTGGAGCCTCCCGATGTTGAGCCGGGCCCTCGGCTACTGAAGCAGTGGTTGTCTCCCTCCCATACGACTGGAGACTGACCGTGCTGGTGTTTGTGCGCATCCCGCGCTCAGACACCGGCACAGCGAGGGATTCCCGGCGTGGCCAGGACCCTCTGGAGTAGTTACGCCGCACTTGACCTCTGCCATCTTGTTGGACATTTTTAAGTCTTGCCTTGACTACCACTCTAACGGCTGGACGCTCGCGCGCTTTTTAACCTACCAACCATTCATCCCCTCGCCGAGTGGCCAAACTTAGGATTAGGGGTAATTTTTTATAGGGGTTTTCTTCCCCGCGGTCCGAAGACCCCCGGTCCTGACCCACTTACTCAGGATTACGGTTTGGGCCTTCCGGGTCTGGCTGCTCGCGAGCGACCGACCCGTCACGCCCCCGGGCCGTGACGCAACCGTCCCTGGCGACGGAGTGCCATGAGGCACATCCGCCCCATTGGCCCCGGGTCAGATCCGCCGTGCGCTCTGCCACCAGAGCCGCACGCGGAGACCCCCACCTGCCGGAATCTTGGCCGTCCAAATGGATGCGTGACGTCCAAATGGACGTTTCCAGGGAGCACTACGAGGAGGTGCTCCGGCCGCGCCCCCCTATTTATTGGTATAGATGTGGCCGTGTGGTGGCGGAGTGAAAATACAATTCATCATCCCCTATCTTATCCGTAGATTTCGTAAAAAGTGACTAAGGGATAAAGTAAGCATAAAACATCTATGTAAGAGAAAGAAAGCTCGAAACAAAACCCTGTACCAACCTGTCTGACCAGCGTGGTATAGTAGGTCAATTTCCCTCCTATTGTGAAGGAGGCTCGAGCCTAACAGTGGAACGTATATGAGCCGAAATGATGAGGATGATGTTTTTAATTTTGATGTGAAACATTTATAGGCAAGGGTGAACCTGATCGTTGGCGTGGCGTTAACGCCACGCTTTGATATGTACATTTATGTAATGAAACCATAACCTGTTTTAGAATTCACGCCATCTAGTGAGCTCAAAATAAATGATTAACCTAAACACATATCTATATTGTATATTAATGAAAATAAATGTTTATTATAAAAATCGTCATTTTCTGAGCAAAATATAATATTTTATTAATACTTTATGCCATATTAGTTCCTATCGTAATCTGTTCTTTTATGCAAAATAATTTCAATGTTTCACATCTGCCAGGCGTCCTGAGCGACGGCTCCCTTTTCTATAGATTTCTCAACATGGACCCCTTCCGATGATGTCATTTAACAATTAACGACTTTAACTGTTGTTAATTTCTCCAATTAGTTAATTAATCGGGACATAAGGTTAAATACTTCCTTTGTTATAACGGAGACACGGTTTAGGGGGGATGCGGATTATCGAACTTCTTTTTAAAGATCAGGAAATAGTCCTTGTACTTATTGTTGTGTGACTTTACAGACATATAATTAACTGACACAACATTAATATAGGGTATGTATGAAAGAGCCAGGTTTTGAAAGAGCCGATGTGAATTTTTATAACTTACCGAAATTCTATCCATGTTTCATTTTACTCTTTATATGACAACATTGAATAACTGTCACCCACAAACATTTGACAGTTCAACTAAAACAAATGGCGTCGCAGGACTATTACAAAAATTGAGGAGGTAAAAAGTAAGTTCTTTTTGTATTTATATATTATTGTTTTTTAAGATAAGTATTGCATAGGTTGATAAAAAGGATATGCCGTATTGTTATGTATATATTTGCCTTTCTTTTGCATAAATAATGATAAACCAGCATTGCATTGTAATAACTTTAATTTGAGGTTAAATTTTTAAAGACGTAATGTTTTGAAAGAGCCAGTTGTCGGTGCTTTGAAAGAGCCGGCTCTTTCATGACACGAAAATTGGTTCGTTCAATATATTACTTAGTAATATTTTCTTATTTTTTAATTTAATATGATTATTATCTTACAGAAGCATTTCTTCGCAAACAGAAGAAGATAAAAATTATTGTGTTGTGTGTAATGAACACTATGTTAATAGGACAGGAGAATGGTACCAGTGCAAGATATGTGGAGGGCAGGCAAATGAATTTTGTGGTTAAAAAGGAGTGATTAATTTCTTCTGCCAAAAATATTTTTAGGTTCATGTAACACATAAAACCAAACTCTCATAAACTGATATTGTTTATAAGAGTTTGATTTTATCGTTTGTGTGGAGATTTTATGGGGATGTTATTGTTGATTAGTATAATGTTAAATTAATATTGAGACAGATTGAAAACTGTGATTTCCTTAGAATTGTATAAGTTTAATATAAATGTGATTTTTTAAAGACTGTTTATAAGAATTTAACTGATAAAAAACTGTTTTTCTTTATAAGTACATATCGGCTCTTTCATAACACACATTGACTCTTTCATTGACATGATGCCATGAAAGAGCTGATTTCTCTTTTTTTTAAATAGTCATGTAAGTAATTATTAACGTTGTTATCTTTTGTTTTTTAATTTAATGACATTTACAATTATAGTAATTACTAAAAAAATATAGTTTTATTTAGAAACAAAGGGTTTGAAATCCATTTTTTTTTATACTTTTCAAAACTGGCTCTTTCATACACACTCTCACCTACAGACACATAACAACAATTTCTTGATCGCACAGATTGTTGTCCTGCGTAGAATTCGAAACCATAACACTGGCACGGTATGTCGGTATCTTAAGCACTAAGCTATCTGTACAATCAGGAAGTATCATATTCGAAAAACTATCTCTATTTGTCACTAAGAAAAAGCTAGGGAAGAGAGTGTTCTTAAGAGTCTATCAAGTTTTATTGTTACGTTATTTATAACAGTAACTGCCATCGAGAACCAGCCTAATGACGATTATGGCTTTACTGGATATAGGATAGAACTATGTCCAGCGATAGACGTAGATAGGGTTATTTTAACAAGATCCGTGTGGTGACGGAATAAGAATACAATTAGTGGTCGCCGAGTGGTTGAAATTCGGCCATAATTCATTTAAATTAATTTTTCTGCTACACAATTTTCTTATAATTATATTAATGTATAGTTGTATATTGAGCAAGCTGTATTTCATTAATCTTATATCTTTAAACGAGCAATTCTTGTAAATATATATATTTTCAGGATCTCGGAAACGGCAACAACGATTTTGATGAAACTTGGCATACTAGAGGATTCGGGTCCAAAAAATCGATCTAGCTAGGTTTTATGTATAGAAAATGTTCTTTTGTCGGTGTTTTTAGCAAAACGTTACAATGACATTAGATTTTAAAAGAATATGAATTCAAATTTCGTTCTCAAGAGTTACGGTAGCTCAGGTGAGACATTGACCGCTTTTAATTTTAGTTTTTGTGTGTCAAACAGCGTCGGATCGAATCTCGGTGTAATTATTATTCTCTTTTTGTAATTTTTTATATATTTTTCATTATTTATTTTTTATTAATATATCCCTAAATAAATTCTACAAAAATATTCCGAGCGAAGCTCGGTCAACCTGATATTAACTAATATATAAGTACAAATCTCTATTAGACATTGTCATCATAATTATGGTTGTTTGACATTCAGTTCGACCAGAGTTTAACCGTAAACAAAAGTGTAAATATAAGCGTTGGTGTGGTGTGTGTGTAGCGATTGCATGTTAGTGTCTGTAATGCATTTTTAATGAATTTAATTCATTTCTAATTCATTATTATATGAAACTTCAGTTTTATGCACTTCTACTCATTATATACTTCAAATGTGCCAAATTTCATACTTGTCCATCCCCGTAATTTTCGTAAAAATGGGGTACAAAGTTTTTGCTTCACGTAGATGTAAATACCGTGAAGAAAGTGTAAGTAGTGTAAATGCAAACAATGAGATTCGATGATATTAAAGGCATCATCAAAACCGACCACACACTCCCGTACTTAATGCAGTAACAAATTCAGACAGACATCAGACATATATTTCCTACTCAGTGTGGTACTACCCCGGACGAACCGGCCCGCGGATAGAAGACTGTCGACAGTATGTTCCTACCACTAACTTTACGGTTTCAAAGTTCATATTATTATTACGACACACTAGCAACGCCCTGCTGTTTTACCCGCACAGTTCCCCTTCCCGTGGGAATATCGAGATAAATTATAGCCTATGTGTTACTCTAATATGTAAGCTATATTATTGAGAAGTTGCATCAAAACCCATCGAGTAGTTTTTGCGTGAAAGAGCAACAAACATGTTCACATACAAACTTTCGCGTTTATAATATTAGTAGGATATTCAACGCATAAAACCTTAAACACTAAAAAGATTACAAGTTATGGATAAAATAACAAAACAAAACAGAAAAAAAAGAAGAACAATAAACTCCACACAATATGTTCCACAAGACAGAAATACCTATGCGATCATTGCCTAAATTTTAATAATAATAACAAAAAAAAAGTTCATCGCAATATGTCGTTCAGAAGCCTGCACACGCCATTTTGCTATTGGCTGTATGCGGCGCGTGCCTTTGCGACAGATGGCTGGCGATATATTTATTATTTTCTTATTTTTTTTTCTCAACACGTCCTTGCTCGGCCTTTTGGCTTTTAACGTGTTGCTAAGAGGGTAGTTAAAAATAGAAATACAGATGTTTATATGAAACTTAATAGTTTAAATATTAATTTGTATCTTCGAATTGCGTACATATGAATGTATTTTTTATTAAGGGCGCTTACAGTCCGTAAATAATTCAATATAGATTAACAGATAAGAAATAAAACTACGGATTTAATCAAGTTTGTATTTGATTCTTTAACGTTTTAAATATTTTTTTTGTGTTCATGGGCAAGGGAGGACGCCCACCGTACTTTAGAAAATCTGTAAAAAAACTTTCTTTTGTACGCCATAAAACTAAAATTTCATTTAATTCATGTACTCACGTGAATATAAAAAAAAAAATTGATTATTGATTTAAGTATAGGGGAACGTAAACTTTAAGAAATTAGCACAGTTAAATTTTAATTCTCCCCTGGGGTATTCCGTCGGGTCGACCACTGAAGTCAAGGAACTTTGCACCGGTGGTCGACCCAACGATGAAGGCGACGTGCTATATGGGTGGGTTACGGGTGTGCGTGCTTACGCTCCCCTGTCGCCCCGGACGGAGTGGAGCGAGGAGTGTGCCGACCCAAAAAAAAGACTTAAATTTTAATATCGAATTTTCTTTGAAACCGTGCGAGTATGAAAAAAACCTTCTATTTTGACATTACATGCTTTCCTTCCGGCTTGTGCAGGTGCTGACGGGGTACGGGTGTTTAGGGAAGTACCTGCACAAGATTGTCAGGAGGGAGAGCACACCGTCCTGCCACCACTGCAGTTGCAACGAGGACACGGCGCAGCACACGCTCGAGGAGTGTGCTGCATGGGAGGGGGAGCGCCGTGAACTCGTCGCGACTATCGGTGCCAACCTGGCGCTGCCGACCATCGCCAGGGAGATGCTCGTCAGCGTCAGGAACTGGGACGCTTTCGCCGCCTTCTGTGAGGCCGTTATCTCACGGAAGGAGGCGGCGGATCGTGTGCGAGTAGAGATCCTATTCGGTGACACGTTCCGCCGCCGGCGACTCGGGCGGCGCAGGCGCGAGTATCTGCGCCTAATGCCGCCCTAGCCGAGGCCGCGGGTGATCGGACCGGGGAATTGCCCGTCACCCGCAGTGTGGCTAACCGCGCGACGGCGACCGACGTCCCAGGACGTCGAGAGGTGAGGGTACCCGAAAGGGTATTCCTTCGGGCTGACCACTGACGACAAGTCACATTTGCTCCGGTGGTCGGCCCAACAACGAGGTGACGTGGGTACAGGTGGGTTATGGGCCCGCGCGCCGTCCTTTCATCGCCCCGGACGGACTGGACTGCGCGTGCGCTTACCATAGCCAACCCAAAAAAAAAAATTGACATTACAAATGGACACTTGAATTTTATTTATTTCCATAGATTAAAAAAAATCAGACAGATGATAAAATAATAATAATATTGCGTCTAAATATCGTTTTCACATCCGGCAACTGGTTGTACATAGCATCTGTCATTGTATTAGAAATAACGTACAAGATGGCGGCCGTATCAAAAACACACCTTTCATATCTACAGTTATGAGATAATAATACTAACACAGATGGCGTATTAGTTAAGATACCGATCTACAATATCGTGGGTTCGAATCCCACACAGGACAACACTTTGTGCGATCCACAAATAGTTGTTATGTGTCTGTATGTAATGTTGTGTCAGTTAATTATATGTTTGTAAAGTGACATCGCAATACCAGGATTATTTACTTAGCGCAGGGCTTTTTAAAAATCTATACAAATAAATAAAATTGAAGTGTCTGTTTGTAATATCAAAATACTGGGCTTTTTTTCATGCTCACACGGTTATTTGCACGACACCTATGCCTAAAATACAGTTTAAAAAATTTTTGTCTGTCTGTTCGATATAATCTTCAAAACGGTTGGATCGATTTTGATAATATTTTACTACCAGCTCTCTATATAAGGAGTAACTTATGCTATATTTTATCTTGGTATTCTCACGGGAACTATGCAGGTGAGGCGACTGAAACCGAAGCGAAGCGAGGCCGGGCTGCTAGTATTAAAATAATCAAAGAAAGACACTAATTCAACAATACACAGTATATATACACATTGTACTTTTTACTTAATCCATTCAATTTCACTTATAAGATACTAGCAACCCGCCCTCGCTTCGGTTTCAGTCGCTTCACCCGCGGCGTAGTTCCTGTTCCCGTGGGAATACCGGGATAAAATATAGCCTATGTTACTCCCTGATATTATAGCTTTCCATTGGTGAAAGAATTTTTGAAATCGGTTCGGTGGTTTAAGCGTGAAAGCGTTACAAACAAACAAACATCCTTACTTTCGCATTTATAATATTAGTATGGATAAACATTTCCGTGTGGTGACGGAGTAAGAATACAATTCACCACCCCCTTATCTTACCCGTGGGTGATCGTACGAGACGACTAAGAGATATAAAACGCATATAACATCTATGCGAGAGAAGGAAAACTCGAAATAAAACCCTATACCAACACGCCTGACCAGCGTGGTATAGTAGGTCAATTACCCTTCAATTATGAAGGAGGCCCGAGCCCAACAGTGGGACGTATGTGGGCTGAGATGATGATGATGATGATGGATAAACAGCACTATACGATAGCTGTATAGCCACAGATATACTGCTGTAAGCATGTCGGTGACGCGAACGCACGAGATTTCACACATACAAAAACTGTCAAACTCACACAGAACCCTGTGTATTCTTCAGTCATGAGCATGTCAGTGACGCGAACCCATAAGACTTTCCCTATCAAAAAGTGCCCAACGCGACTTAAGAATTGACTTCAAAAAAATTAAAGATTTAGTCATGATCTATACCAATAAATAAAATTGGAGTGTCTGTTTGTAATCTCAAAATAATAGGCTTTTTTCATGCTCACACGGTTATTTGCACGACACCTATGCCTAAAATAGCAATTAAAAATTTTTTGTCTGTCTGTTTGTTCCGGGTAATCTTCAAAACGGCTGGACCGATATCAAAAATTCTTTCACCAATGGAAAGCTATAATATCAGGGCGTAAACTAGGCTATATTTTATCCCGGTATTCCCACGGGAACGGGAACTACGCGGGTAAAACTACTATAACCTATAACCGAAGCGAAGCGTGGGCGGGTTGCTAGTTTAATACTATGTGTCTTACTTTGCTAATTTCATAGAATCCGAATGAAGGTACAGAGGAATAGCCAGAGAGAAGGAGATTTATTTTAACTTGTCATTGCTGAGTGTGACAAGGAGGGACGATGGGTCCATCTATGGCAACATGACGTTCGCCGTTCATTAAAACATTTTAAATTAATATTTTTCAATAAAATATTTCTCAATTTTTATCATGATACAAAGTCATTCATTTTGTATACCGTAACGATATAGACTTCTAAAAATTTACATCCAATACGTAAAAATAAGTAGTCCTGTGACTATGGTCCTATCGTGAACATGAATGCTGGACACCTCTGTGAACTTGGCAGCCGACTTTTAGAAAAAAAATTTTTGTTATTCTCATAGGATTCCACATCGTTTGTACCCGTATGTACCACTTTGATTTTCGTTTGTACCTCAAACCAAAAAAAGTTACAGCGTTTTCAAAATTTGACCCGCAGCCGACTTTGGAAAATTAAAAATTTAGAAAAGGGGTCTGATTCGGGATCGTTTGTACCCGTTTGTACCACCTTCATTTTTAATTTTTCTCAAAACCCAAAAAAGTTACAGAAGTTTGAAAATTTCAAAAAACCAATTTCCACAATTTTTAGATTTTCGAAAATCTGCAAACGCAGATCAACGCTGAATCGTTTGTACCCGCAGAAATCACTTGTCTTTTCGTTTGTACCTCAAACCAAAAAATTTAGGGAGGTTTTCTAATTTTTCACAAATAAAATCCATGTAATTTCTGTAATTTTTGAGATATCTCAATTCTGCAAACGGGGTTCGATAAGGGACGGCGTCGTGAGGTTTGTACCGCTTTAAGTTTCGTTTGTACCTCAAACCCAAAAAAAAATGCGAGCGTTTTAAAAATTACAAAAAAAAAATAAAAAAAAACAATTTTCAGATTTTCGAAAATCTGAAAACGTGAATCGACGCTGAATCGTTTGTACCCGCAGAAATCACTTGTCTTTTCGTTTGTACCTCAAACCAAAAAATTTTTGGGGGTTTTCTAATTTTTCAAAAATAACATCCACGTAATTTCTGTAATTTTTGAGATATCTCAATTCTGCAAACGGGGTTCGATAAGGGACGGCGTCGTGAGGTTTGTACCGCTTTAAGTTTCGTTTGTACCTCAAACCCAAAAAAAATGCGAGCATTTAAAAATTAAAAAAAAAAATAAAAAAAACAATTTTCAGATTTTCGAAAATCTGAAAACGTGAATCGACGCTGAATCGTTTGTACCCGCAGAAATCACTTGTCTTTTCGTTTGTACCTCAAACCAAAAAATTTTAGGGGGTTTTCTAATTTTTCAAAAATAACATCCACGTAATTTCTGTAATTTTTGAGATATCTCAATTCTGCAAACGGGGTTCGATAAGGGACGGCGTCGTGAGGTTTGTACCGCTTTTAGTTTCGTTTGTACCTCAAACCCAAAAAAAATGCGAGCGTTTTAAAAATTAAAAAAAAAATTAAAAAAACAATTTTCAGATTTTCGAAAATCTGAAAACGTGAATCGACGCTGAATCGTTTGTACCCGCAGAAATCACTTGTCTTTTCGTTTGTACCTCAAACCAAAAATTTTTGGGGGGTTTTCTAATTTTTCAAAAATAAAATCCATGTAATTTCTGTAATTTTTGAGATATCTCAAGTCTGCAAACGGGGTTCGATAAGGGACGGCGTCGTGAGGTTTGTACCGCTTTAAGTTTCGTTTGTACCTCAAACCAAAAATTTTTGGGGGGTTTTCTAATTTTTCAAAAATAAAATCCATGTAATTTCTGTAATTTTTGAGATATCTCAAGTCTGCAAACGGGGTTCGATAAGGGACGGCGTCGTGAGGTTTGTACCGCTTTAAGTTTCGTTTGTACCTCAAACCCAAAAAAAATGCGAGCGTTTTAAAAATAAAAAAAAAAAATAAAAAAAAACAATTTTCAGATTTTCGAAAATCTGAAAACGTGAATCGACGCTGAATCGTTTGTACCCGCAGAAATCACTTGTCTTTTCGTTTGTACCTCAAACCAAAAATTTTTGGGGGGTTTTCTAATTTTTCAAAAATAAAATCCATGTAATTTCTGAGATATCTCAAGTCTGCAAACGGGGTTCGATAAGGGACGGCGTCGTGAGGTTTGTACCGCTTTAAGTTTCGTTTGTACCTCAAACCCAAAAAAAATGCGAGCGTTTTAAAAATTAAAAAAAAAAATAAAAAAAACAATTTTCAGATTTTCGAAAATCTGAAAACGTGAATCGACGCTGAATCGTTTGTACCCGCAGAAATCACTTGTCTTTTCGTTGGTACCTCAAACCAAAAAATTTTGGGGGGTTTTCTAATTTTTCAAAAATAAAATCCATGTAATTTCTGTAATTTTTGAGATATCTCAATTCTGCAAACGGGGTTCGATAAGGGACGGCGTCGTGAGGTTTGTACCGCTTTAAGTTTCGTTTGTACCTCAAACCCAAAAAAAATGCGAGCGTTTTAAAAATTAAAAAAAAAAATAAAATAAACAATTTTCAGATTTTCGAAAATCTGAAAACGTGAATCGACGCTGAATCGTTTGTACCCGCAGAAATCACTTGTCTTTTCGTTTGTACCTCAAACCAAAAAATTTTTGGGGGTTTTCTAATTTTTCAAAAATAACATCCACGTAATTTCTGTAATTTTTGAGATATCTCAATTCTGCAAACGGGGTTCGATAAGGGACGGCGTCGTGAGGTTTGTACCGCTTTAAGTTTCGTTTGTACCTCAAACCAAAAAATTTTGGGGGGTTTTCTAATTTTTCAAAAATAACATCCACGTAATTTCTGTAACTTTTGAGATATCTCAATTCTGCAAACGGGGTTCGATAAGGGACGGCGTCGTGAGGTTTGTACCGCTTTAAGTTTCGTTTGTACCTCAAACCCAAAAAAAAATGCGAGCGTTTTAAAAATAAAAAAAATAAATAAAAAAAACAATTTTCAGATTTTCGAAAATCTGAAAACGTGAATCGACGCTGAATCGTTTGTACCCGCAGAAATCATTTGTCTTTTCGTTTGTACCTCAAATCAAAAAATTTTGGGGGGTTTTCTAATTTTTAATAGTTTTTTAATTATCATAAAACTCACAAACTACGTAAAACGGTGAATTATGTGTCTAAAGATTCGTCTCGATTAGATCTATTGAAAAGTGGCAATTAGAAGGTGATCGGATAAAAGTTGAAAAAGTTATAGAGGAGAGTATGCTATTTTTGTTAACAAAAATGGGTGGGTGGGAACAAAACCGGGTGTGCAACGTCTCAAAACCCCACTTATGGGGTACTGACGTATTCGTCTTAGGACGCAATATTAGATGGGTGCGAAATAAGGACAGGATCCGGTACAAAAATGTTGAGAGAGAATAAAAACAAAAATAAGAGCGATTTTACTGCTTAAAAGTTTACCTTTTTTTTTTTTTTTTGTGGGTGGTCTGCGGTCAGCGCGCCTCCGCACCACTCCGTCCGGGGCGACAGAGGGGCTTAAGCACGCAACTCCCGCAACCCACCCGAAAACCACCTCGCCTTCGTCATTGGGCCGACCACCGGAGAAGGTACTTGTCGTCAGTGGTCGGCCCGACGGAATACCCCCTACGCGGGGTACCCTCCCATCGACCGACGTCCCTCCCTCGGGGAGGACGTCAGTCTTTCCTCACGCGGTCGGCCTCTCGGCGGGTGACGGACTAATCCCCGGTCACGTCACCCGCGGCCTCGGCTAGGGCGGCAAGAGGCGCAGGTAGTTGCGCCTGCGCCGCCCCAGTCGCCGGCGGCGGATCTCCTCATCGAGGCTGCGCTCCACGCGCAAACGATCCGCCGCCTCCTTCTGCTAGATCACTGTCTCGCAGAAGGCTGCGACCGCGTCGTCACGCTGCCTCCGTCGCCACCGTGCGGTATCCGCGGATGGCCCTGACCGCCAGGACCCTCTGTGGTCGCCACAGAAGGACCCTAAGTCGGACGGTCAAGGACCCCGCCCACACCGGTGCGCCGTACAGGGCCATCGAGCGGATGACCCCCGTGTACAGCCGTTTTTATTATTATTATTTTTTTTATTTTTAAAACGCTCGCATTTTTTTTTGGTTTGAGGTACAAACGAAACTTAAAGCGGTACAAACCTCACGACGCCGTCCCTTATCGAACCCCGTTTGCAGAATTGAGATATCTCAAAAATTACAGAAATTACATGGATTTTATTTTTGAAAAATTAGAAATCCCCCAAAATTTTTTGGTTTGAGGTACAAACGAAACTTAAAGCGGTACAAACCTCACGACGCCGTCCCTTATCGAACCCCGTTTGCAGAATTGAGATATCTCAAAAATTACAGAAATTACATGGATTTTATTTTTGAAAAATTAGAAAACCCCCAAAATTTTTTGGTTTGAGGTACAAACGAAACTTAAAGCGGTACAAACCTCACGACGCCGTCCCTTATCGAACCCCGTTTTCAGAATTGAGATATCTCAAAAATTACAGAAATTACATGGATTTTATTTGTGAAAAATTAGAAAACCCCCCTAAAATTTTTTGGTTTGAGGTACAAACGAAAAGACAAGTGATTTCTGCGGGTACAAACGATTCAGCGTCGATTCACGTTTTCAGATTTTCGAAAATCGGAAAATTGATTTTTTTTTTTTTTTTTTTTATTTTTAAAACGCTCGCATTTTTTTTGGGTTTGAGGTACAAACGAAACTTAAAGCGGTAAAACCTCACGACGCCGTCCCTTATCGAACCCCGTTTGCAGAATTGAGATATCTCAAAAATTACAGAAATTACATGGATTTTATTTGTGAAAAATTAGAAAACCCCCCTAAAATTTTTTGGTTTGAGGTACAAACGAAAAGACAAGTGATTTCTGCGGGTACAAACGATTCAGCGTCGATTCACGTTTTCAGATTTTCGAAAATCGGAAAATTGATTTTTTTTTTTTTTTTTTATTTTTAAAACGCTCGCATTTTTTTTGGGTTTGAGGTACAAACGAAACTTAAAGCGGTAAAACCTCACGACGCCGTCCCTTATCGAACCCCGTTTGCAGAATTGAGATATCTCAAAAATTACAGAATTTACATGGATTTTATTTTTGAAAAATTAGAAAACCCCCAAAATTTTTTGGTTTGAGGTACAAACGAAACTTAAAGCGGTACAAACCTTACGATTCCGTCCCTTATCGAACCCCGTTTGCAGAATTGAGATATCTAAAAAATTACAGAAATTACGTGGATTTTATTTTTGAAAAATTAGAAAACCCCCCAAAATTTTTTGGTTTGAGGTACAAACGAAAAGACAAGTGATTTCTGCGGGTACAAACGATTCCGCGTCGATTCACGTTTTCAGATTTTCGAAAATCTGAAAATTGTTTTTTTTATTTTTTTTTTTAATTTTTAAAACGCTCGCATTTTTTTTGGGTTTGAGGTACAAACGAAACTTAAAGCGGTACAAACCTCACGACGCCGTCCCTTATCGAACCCCGTTTGCAGAATTGAGATATCTCAAAAATTACAGAAATTACATGGATTTTATTTTTGAAAAATTAGAAATCCCCCCAAAATTTTTTGGTTTGAGGTACAAACGAAACTTAAAGCGGTACAAACCTCACGACGCCGTCCCTTATCGAACCCCGTTTGCAGAATTGAGATATCTAAAAAATTACAGAAATTACGTGGATAATATTTTTGAAAAATTAGAAAACCCCCAAAATTTTTTTGGTTTGAGGTACAAACGAAAAGACAAGTGATTTCTGCGGGTACAAACGATTCCGCGTCGATTCACGTTTTCAGATTTTCGAAAATCTGAAAATTGTTTTTTTTATTTTTTTTTTTAATTTTTAAAACGCTCGCATTTTTTTTGGGTTTGAGGTACAAACGAAACTTAAAGCGGTACAAACCTTACGACGCCGTCCCTTATCGAACCCCGTTTGCAGAATTGAGATATCTCAAAAATTACAGAAATTACATGGATTTTATTTTTGAAAAATTAGAAATCCCCCCAAAATTTTTTGGTTTGAGGTACAAACGAAACTTAAAGCGGTACAAACCTCACGACGCCGTCCCTTATCGAACCCCGTTTTCAGAATTGAGATATCTCAAAAATTACAGAAATTACATGGATTTTATTTGTGAAAAATTAGAAAACCCCCCTAAAATTTTTTGGTTTGAGGTACAAACGAAAAGACAAGTGATTTCTGCGGGTACAAACGATTCAGCGTCGATTCACGTTTTCAGATTTTCGAAAATCGGAAAATTGATTTTTTTTTTTTTTTTTTTTATTTTTAAAACGCTCGCATTTTTTTTGGGTTTGAGGTACAAACGAAACTTAAAGCGGTAAAACCTCACGACGCCGTCCCTTATCGAACCCCGTTTGCAGAATTGAGATATCTCAAAAATTACAGAATTTACATGGATTTTATTTTTGAAAAATTAGAAAACCCCCAAAATTTTTTGGTTTGAGGTACAAACGAAACTTAAAGCGGTACAAACCTTACGATTCCGTCCCTTATCGAACCCCGTTTGCAGAATTGAGATATCTAAAAAATTACAGAAATTACGTGGATTTTATTTTTGAAAAATTAGAAAACCCCCCAAAATTTTTTGGTTTGAGGTACAAACGAAATTTAAAGCGGTACAAACCTCACGACGCCGTCCCTTATCGAACCCCGTTTGCAGAATTGAGATATCTCAAAAATTACAGAAATTACGTGGATGTTATTTTTGAAAAATTAGAAAACCCCAAAATTTTTTTGGTTTGAGGTACAAACGAAAAGACAAGTGATTTCTGCGGGTACAAACGATTCCGCGTCGATTCACGTTTTCAGATTTTCGAAAATCTGAAAATTGTTTTTTTTATTTTTTTTTTTAATTTTTAAAACGCTCGCATTTTTTTTGGGTTTGAGGTACAAACGAAACTTAAAGCGGTACAAACCTCACGACGCCGTCCCTTATCGAACCCCGTTTGCAGAATTGAGATATCTCAAAAATTACAGAAATTACATGGATTTTATTTTTGAAAAATTAGAAATCCCCCCAAAATTTTTTGGTTTGAGGTACAAACGAAACTTAAAGCGGTACAAACCTCACGACGCCGTCCCTTATCGAACCCCGTTTGCAGAATTGAGATATCTCAAAAATTACAGAAATTACGTGGATGTTATTTTTGAAAAATTAGAAAACCCCCAAAAATTTTTTGGTTTGAGGTACAAACGAAAAGACAAGTGATTTCTGCGGGTACAAACGATTCAGCGTCGATTCACGTTTTCAGATTTTCGAAAATCTGAAAATTTTTATTTTTTTTATTTTTTTTTTTAATTTTTAAAACGCTCGCATTTTTTTTTGGGTTTGAGGTACAAACGAAACTTAAAGCGGTACAAACCTTACGACGCCGTCCCTTATCGAACCCCGTTTGCAGAATTGAGATATCTCAAAAATTACAGAAATTACGTGGATTTTATTTTTGAAAAATTAGAAAAGCCCCCAAAATTTTTTGGTTTGAGGTACAAACGAAATTTAAAGCGGTACAAACCTCACGACGCCGTCCCTTATCGAACCCCGTTTGCAGAATTGAGATATCTCAAAAATTACAGAAATTACGTGGATAATATTTTTGAAAAATTAGAAAACCCCCAAAATTTTTTTGGTTTGAGGTACAAACGAAAAGACAAGTGATTTCTGCGGGTACAAACGATTCCGCGTCGATTCACGTTTTCAGATTTTCGAAAATCTGAAAATTGTTTTTTTTATTTTTTTTTTTAATTTTTAAAACGCTCGCATTTTTTTTGGGTTTGAGGTACAAACGAAACTTAAAGCGGTACAAACCTTACGACGCCGTCCCTTATCGAACCCCGTTTGCAGAATTGAGATATCTCAAAAATTACAGAAATTACATGGATTTTATTTTTGAAAAATTAGAAATCCCCCCAAAATTTTTTGGTTTGAGGTACAAACGAAACTTAAAGCGGTACAAACCTCACGACGCCGTCCCTTATCGAACCCCGTTTTCAGAATTGAGATATCTCAAAAATTACAGAAATTACATGGATTTTATTTGTGAAAAATTAGAAAACCCCCCTAAAATTTTTTGGTTTGAGGTACAAACGAAAAGACAAGTGATTTCTGCGGGTACAAACGATTCAGCGTCGATTCACGTTTTCAGATTTTCGAAAATCGGAAAATTGATTTTTTTTTTTTTTTTTTTTATTTTTAAAACGCTCGCATTTTTTTTGGGTTTGAGGTACAAACGAAACTTAAAGCGGTAAAACCTCACGACGCCGTCCCTTATCGAACCCCGTTTGCAGAATTGAGATATCTCAAAAATTACAGAATTTACATGGATTTTATTTTTGAAAAATTAGAAAACCCCCAAAATTTTTTGGTTTGAGGTACAAACGAAACTTAAAGCGGTACAAACCTTACGATTCCGTCCCTTATCGAACCCCGTTTGCAGAATTGAGATATCTAAAAAATTACAGAAATTACGTGGATTTTATTTTTGAAAAATTAGAAAACCCCCCAAAATTTTTTGGTTTGAGGTACAAACGAAATTTAAAGCGGTACAAACCTCACGACGCCGTCCCTTATCGAACCCCGTTTGCAGAATTGAGATATCTCAAAAATTACAGAAATTACGTGGATGTTATTTTTGAAAAATTAGAAAACCCCAAAATTTTTTTGGTTTGAGGTACAAACGAAAAGACAAGTGATTTCTGCGGGTACAAACGATTCCGCGTCGATTCACGTTTTCAGATTTTCGAAAATCTGAAAATTGTTTTTTTTATTTTTTTTTTTAATTTTTAAAACGCTCGCATTTTTTTTGGGTTTGAGGTACAAACGAAACTTAAAGCGGTACAAACCTCACGACGCCGTCCCTTATCGAACCCCGTTTGCAGAATTGAGATATCTCAAAAATTACAGAAATTACATGGATTTTATTTTTGAAAAATTAGAAATCCCCCCAAAATTTTTTGGTTTGAGGTACAAACGAAACTTAAAGCGGTACAAACCTCACGACGCCGTCCCTTATCGAACCCCGTTTGCAGAATTGAGATATCTCAAAAATTACAGAAATTACGTGGATGTTATTTTTGAAAAATTAGAAAACCCCCAAAAATTTTTTGGTTTGAGGTACAAACGAAAAGACAAGTGATTTCTGCGGGTACAAACGATTCCGCGTCGATTCACGTTTTCAGATTTTCGAAAATCTGAAAATTGTTTTTTTATTTTTTTTTTTTTAATTTTTAAAACGCTCGCATTTTTTTTGGGTTTGAGGTACAAACGAAACTTAAAGCGGTACAAACCTCACGACGCCGTCCCTTATCGAACCCCGTTTGCAGAATTGAGATATCTCAAAAATTACAGAAATTACACGGTTTTTATTTTTGAAAAATTAGAAATCCACCCAAAATTTTTTGGTTTGAGGTACAAACGAAACTTAAAGCGGTACAAACCTTACGACGCCGTCCCTTATCAAACCCCGTTTGCAGAATTGAGATATCTCAAAAATTACAGAAATTACGTGGATGTTATTTTTGAAAAATTAGAAAACCCCCAAAAATTTTTTGGTTTGAGGTACAAACGAAAAGACAAGTGATTTCTGCGGGTACAAACGATTCAGCGTCGATTCACGTTTTCAGATTTTCGAAAATCTGAAAATTGTTTTTTTTATTTTTTTTTTTAATTTTTAAAACGCTCGCATTTTTTTTTGGGTTTGAGGTACAAACGAAACTTAAAGCGGTACAAACCTTACGACGCCGTCCCTTATCGAACCCCGTTTGCAGAATTGAGATATCTCAAAAATTACAGAAATTACGTGGATTTTATTTTTGAAAAATTAGAAAAGCCCCCAAAATTTTTTGGTTTGAGGTACAAACGAAATTTAAAGCGGTACAAACCTCACGACGCCGTCCCTTATCGAACCCCGTTTGCAAAATTGAGATATCTCAAAAATTACAGAAATTACGTGGATAATATTTTTGAAAAATTAGAAAACCCCCAAAATTTTTTTGGTTTGAGGTACAAACGAAAAGACAAGTGATTTCTGCGGGTACAAACGATTCCGCGTCGATTCACGTTTTCAGATTTTCGAAAATCTGAAAATTGTTTTTTTTATTTTTTTTTTTAATTTTTAAAACGCTCGCATTTTTTTTGGGTTTGAGGTACAAACGAAACTTAAAGCGGTACAAACCTTACGACGCCGTCCCTTATCGAACCCCGTTTGCAGAATTGAGATATCTCAAAAATTACAGAAATTACATGGATTTTATTTTTGAAAAATTAGAAATCCCCCCAAAATTTTTTGGTTTGAGGTACAAACGAAACTTAAAGCGGTACAAACCTCACGACGCCGTCCCTTATCGAACCCCGTTTGCAGAATTGAGATATCTCAAAAATTACAGAAATTACGTGGATGTTATTTTTGAAAAATTAGAAAACCCCCAAAAATTTTTTGGTTTGAGGTACAAACGAAAAGACAAGTGATTTCTGCGGGTACAAACGATTCCGCGTCGATTCACGTTTTCAGATTTTCGAAAATCTGAAAATTGTTTTTTTTATTTTTTTTTTTTAATTTTTAAAACGCTCGCATTTTTTTTGGGTTTGAGGTACAAACGAAACTTAAAGCGGTACAAACCTCACGACGCCGTCCCTTATCGAACCCCGTTTGCAGAATTGAGATATCTCAAAAATTACAGAAATTACATGGATTTTATTTTTGAAAAATTAGAAATCCCCCCAAAATTTTTTGGTTTGAGGTACAAACGAAACTTAAAGCGGTACAAACCTCACGACGCCGTCCCTTATCGAACCCCGTTTGCAGAATTGAGATATCTCAAAAATTACAGAAATTACGTGGATGTTATTTTTGAAAAATTAGAAAACCCCCAAAAATTTTTTGGTTTGAGGTACAAACGAAAAGACAAGTGATTTCTGCGGGTACAAACGATTCAGCGTCGATTCACGTTTTCAGATTTTCGAAAATCTGAAAATTGTTTTTTTTATTTTTTTTTTTAATTTTTAAAACGCTCGCATTTTTTTTTGGGTTTGAGGTACAAACGAAACTTAAAGCGGTACAAACCTTACGACGCCGTCCCTTATCGAACCCCGTTTGCAGAATTGAGATATCTCAAAAATTACAGAAATTACGTGGATTTTATTTTTGAAAAATTAGAAAAGCCCCCAAAATTTTTTGGTTTGAGGTACAAACGAAATTTAAAGCGGTACAAACCTCACGACGCCGTCCCTTATCGAACCCCGTTTGCAGAATTGAGATATCTCAAAAATTACAGAAATTACGTGGATAATATTTTTGAAAAATTAGAAAACCCCCAAAATTTTTTTGGTTTGAGGTACAAACGAAAAGACAAGTGATTTCTGCGGGTACAAACGATTCCGCGTCGATTCACGTTTTCAGATTTTCGAAAATCTGAAAATTGTTTTTTTTATTTTTTTTTTTAATTTTTAAAACGCTCGCATTTTTTTTGGGTTTGAGGTACAAACGAAACTTAAAGCGGTACAAACCTTACGACGCCGTCCCTTATCGAACCCCGTTTGCAGAATTGAGATATCTCAAAAATTACAGAAATTACATGGATTTTATTTTTGAAAAATTAGAAATCCCCCCAAAATTTTTTGGTTTGAGGTACAAACGAAACTTAAAGCGGTACAAACCTCATGACGCCGTCCCTTATCGAACCCCGTTTGCAGAATTGAGATATCTCAAAAATTACAGAAATTACGTGGATGTTATTTTTGAAAAATTAGAAAACCCCCAAAAATTTTTTGGTTTGAGGTACAAACGAAAAGACAAGTGATTTCTGCGGGTACAAACGATTCCGCGTCGATTCACGTTTTCAGATTTTCGAAAATCTGAAAATTGTTTTTTTTATTTTTTTTTTTAATTTTTAAAACGCTCGCATTTTTTTTGGGTTTGAGGTACAAACGAAACTTAAAGCGGTACAAACCTCACGACGCCGTCCCTTATCGAACCCCGTTTGCAGAATTGAGATATCTCAAAAATTACAGAAATTACATGGATTTTATTTTTGAAAAATTAGAAATCCCCCCAAAATTTTTTGGTTTGAGGTACAAACGAAACTTAAAGCGGTACAAACCTCACGACGCCGTCCCTTATCGAACCCCGTTTGCAGAATTGAGATATCTCAAAAATTACAGAAATTACATGGATTTTATTTTTGAAAAATTAGAAATCCCCCCAAAATTTTTTGGTTTGAGGTACAAACGAAACTTAAAGCGGTACAAACCTCACGACGCCGTCCCTTATCGAACCCCGTTTGCAGAATTGAGATATCTCAAAAATTACAGAAATTACGTGGATGTTATTTTTGAAAAATTAGAAAACCCCCAATTTTTTTTTGTTTTGAGGTACAAACGAAAAGACAAGTGATTTCTGCGGGTACAAACGATTCCGCGTTGATTCACGTTTTCAGATTTTCGAAAATCTGAAAATTGTTTTTTTTATTTTTTTTTTTAATTTTTAAAACGCTCGCATTTTTTTGGGTTTGAGGTACAAACGAAACTTAAAGCGGTACAAACCTTACGACGCCGTCCCTTATCGAACCCCGTTTGCAGAATTGAGATATCTCAAAAATTACAGAAATTACATGGATTTTATTTTTGAAAAATTAGAAATCCCCCCAAAATTTTTTGGTTTGAGGTACAAACGAAACTTAAAACGGTACAAACCTTACGACGCCGTCCCTTATCGAACCCCGTTTGCAGAATTGAGATATCTCAAAAATTACAGAAATTACGTGGATGTTATTTTTGAAAAATTAGAAAACCCCCAAAATTTTTTTGGTTTGAGGTACAAACGAAAAGACAAGTGATTTCTGCGGGTACAAACGATTCAGCGTCGATTCACGTTTTCAGATTTTTGAAAATCTGAAAATTGTTTTTTTTATTTTTTTTTTTATTTTTAAAACGCTCGCATTTTTTTTGGGTTTGAGGTACAAACGAAACTTAAAGCGGTACAAACCTCACGACGCCGTCCCTTATCGAACCCCGTTTGCAGAATTGAGATATCTCAAAAATTACAGAAATTACATGGATTTTATTATTTATTTAAAAATTTATTTATTATTAATTTATTGCAAATACAGGTAATTTTCACATTAGTTGTTGGTTACTTCTATGTTTAGTATCACTGTATTTTACCTTTCAGCGTGCAATGTGTTACATAACAAAAAAAAAAAAAAAAATATAATACATATGAAATATTCAATTACATACAATTAATTTAAACTTATATTGAAATTTTTTAAATTTATAATGTCAAGTTTACATAAAGATGTCAAAGTATTTATTTACAGATGTCAAAGTCTCATAAATATGTATTGAAATTACAGTTGGTCAAAAAGATATTCATTTATCGAATAATATGCTTTTTCTAATAGTAGGGCCTTTATTTTAGATTTAAATGTCTTAATCATTTTTATCTCCAGGATCAATTTGGGTAATTTATTATACACCTTTGAAGCCATGCACAGTATGCTCTTATTGTGAAATGTTGTGACATTTCGAGGACAACTTATTTTCAGATTATGTCTTATACTATGAATTTTATCAAATAAATGTAAATTTTTTCTAACAAACATAACAACTTCAAGGATGTACATGCATGGTAATGTCAAAATTTTATGTTTAATAAAGAAAGGTTTACAACTATCCATTACTTTTAACCTACATATGGCCCGTATGCATTTCTTTTGTTCTTTGAAGACGTGATCTCTATTAGCAGAATTTCCCCAAAAAATAATACCGTAATTTAGTATGGGAGCTACGTGTCCATGGTATGCTGTCAAAACTGTTGGTGTATTATTTGTGGTTGCTAATTTCTTTAGAGCAAAAGAAAATTTACTAATTTTAGAACAAACAAATTCAAGGTGTGTTTTCCAATTAATAGTATTATCAATATGGATACCCAAAAACTTTGTTGTTTCTACTTCTAAGATTTTTATGTCATTAAATTGGATATTTAAGTCAACTAATTTATTTGATCTATTTCTAAATGTCATTATAGATGTTTTTTGAAGATTAATTTTTAAATTATTCAATGTCAACCAGTTAATAGTATCTTGTAGAGTATTATTTATGTCATTCTCAATCAGTAATTTGTCATGTCCTGTAAAAATAATTGTGCTATCATCAGCAAAAAGAATAGATTCATGGTGTATTACTTTTGGAAAATCATTTATATAGATAATAAATAAAAGCGGTCCAAGCACACTTCCTTGCGGTACGCCAAAATTTACTTCTCTTTTACCAGAAGAATATGTTTGTACGCTTTTTATCGAGGAAGAAAATGTTTTAATAGAGCACAATTTGTTTATTTGTGTGATTTGTGTTCTATTGCTGAGGTAACATTTTATTAATTTCAGTACATTACCTCTAACACCATATGCATATAAGTTTATCTAATAATGTTTCATGATGAACGTAATCAAACGCCTTGGTTAAATCCATGTACAAAGCACAAGCTTGCCTTTTATTATCAATGTTAGCAATTATTGTATTTAAAAAAGCATAAATGGCATCATTTATGCTTTTACCCCTCCTAAATCCGAACTGTTGACTGGCAAAAAATCTATTAATTTCAAAATAACCATAAAGACATCTATGAATAACCTTCTCAAAAATTTTAGATATCACAGGTATTAACGCTATGGGTCTGTAGCAATTTATATCGTGTTTATTGTCCTTTTTAAAGAGCGGTTTTATTATAGTTAATTTTAATTCACTGGGAAAAACGCCATGACAAATACATAAATTAATTATATGGCTTAGAACAGATGATATCCCGATGGATACCGTTTTTAGTATTTTTGCGGCAATGTCATCGTATCCGGTGCTATTCGTAGCCTTGAGTGATAATATTATATTATGAATATCCTCCGGTATGGTTGGAGGCATGAATAATGATCCCGAATTTGTACTCATACAAATTTTTGGCGAATTCGCACCTAGTTTGGAAATTCGATCTATGAAGGAGTTATTAAAAGAGTTAGCTATTTCTATTGGATCTCTTACAATATTTCCATCAACCATAATGTACTGCACGTCGTCTTTAGGGATATTAGGTTTTTTATTATTAATTATGTTCCAAGTAGCTTTACATTTATTAAATGCTTTATTTATATAATTCTGATTTTGAGACTTTTGCGTAAGCTTAATAATACTCTTGAGTCTAGAAGATAAATTTATAAAGGCATTTTTATTTTGGTTAGTGCATTTTTTTCTATACTGCCATAAAAGTTGACGCTTGCGTTTACAACAAAGCCTAATACCTCTTGTGATCCACTTAGGTTGAGATACTACAGGATTCTTTATCAATTGAACTGGAAAACATAAATTGTAAAAAAGTCTAAATAGCTCATAAAAGTTACTAAAAGCAGTATTAGGTTCCTCACTATCAAATACCTCACAGAAACTAAGTGAATTAATGCACTCTTTGAATTTTTTAACGTTTTCTTTACAATAATTACGTTTTTTAATATACCAATGTTTGAACGACAAATTTGTCCTTGTTGGTATTTTCAATAGCTGCGCGGTGTGATCAGACAAAGATAAGTCAAGGTTTTCAAATGTGCAACCCCGTATATTAAATAAAAAATTATCAATACATGATCCACTTGCCAAACGTGTTGGTTCATTAATTGCCACTTTAAGATTATACGACTCTAATGTTTGCTTGAAAATAATAGATTCACTAGTTTTTCGGAGTAAATTTATATTGAAATCACCGCAAATAATTACTTTCTTTTTACAAAAACAATAAGTGCTTAATAGGGAATTGAATGTTTCAAAAAATTGATTAAGTTCTTCTACTTTAAATTTTGGTGGTCTGTAAATACATATAACAAACAATTTTTGGTCCAACAGTTCTATCCCCGAACACTCCATAATATTTTCAATACCGTATTTATTAATATCCCTTAAAATCTCGAAGGGTAAAGAATTATGTACTAGTATGCATGAGCCACCATGGCGATTTTTCCTAAAGAATGCAGACCCTAATGTAAAATTTTGTATATTAAGACATTTTTTATCATCTTTAATCATATTGTGTTCAGTGATACAAGCTAATTGGATGCTCTTATTATTTCTCTCAAATAGTTCGAGTTCAATAGTAAGTAGAGCCGACTTCGCTACTAACCCATTAATATTTTGATGCACGATATTTAATTTATTCTCGAAATATAGGATCAAAATCCTCACACAACCTATGTGAATTATTTTGAAATTTATTATTCATATCAACTTTATCACATACTGTTTCTAAACTAAAAGGTGAAATTTCATTACTAATTAGGTACTTCAGATCGCAAAAAATATTTGACATACCATGGTTATTCAATTTGCCTGTACGTCTTAAAAACATGGAATAGTCACAGGATAAATTAAGATTAGAATCCAAAAGTAATGCATAATTATAAGACTGAATGTCATGATACAACAGATTATTAAATATTTCTATTCTCCAATTATACATCGCGCTATAGTAATTAAATTTGTATGTGGGTAGACATAAAATAACATTTGTGTGGTTAATATCAGAGAGTGCCTCCCGTATACAAACAATCAAATCAGAGTAATTCTTAGTCATTTGGAAGTCGTCCTCGCCTATAAAAATTATGCAATAGTCTCGCATTGTGAAATTAGATATCTTACAATAAAGGTTACTAAGGAGCTTTATAATTCCACAATTTGGTGTAAGGTAATGGCATATATTACAGCCGGCAAAAGTACATTCTGCTATAGACAATATTTTATTTGTTTTGTTGCTGCTTATTAAACAAATATTATTTTTGCCTGTCTCTATTTGTTTATGGTGTCTTTGAGAGCTTGCGACGTAAGGATTAATTGCCACAGATGTCGATACTCGATTTTTTGAACCAGTGGGTGTTTGATTGGCTTTGTTTTTCGCAACTCTAAGTGGCGTTGTAAGTGTGGCACCGACTTGTGAAGTATTTGTTTTCTTAGTGGGTGTCAACATATTGCTAGACAATTTTTTTGTAGTTTTTATTAATAAATTATGTTTGTTAGATAATTTTGATATAGTTTCCTTAAGTTGTGAATTCTCAATAGATAAATTACTTATTTCGTCATGCGCGGATATTAATTCCATCTTTAATTTTGCGATTTCTTGTTTTAGACATCGTATTTCATCGTCAGTTTCATCACTTAATACTTCCACTAAACTTTTGGTGCTGCCCTCTAATGTTGTATTACTGGGACTAAATTCATCTACATCTGTTTCGGATTTTGTCCGATTTTTGCGTAGTGTGATATTTTCGAAGAAATTCATAATTATTAACTACGTTTAAGACATAAAATTATAAACTTGAAAAGACTATTTTGTTGCAACTTAGGTTTGAACGCACAGCTACTTCGGTGTAATAGTTCACTGCATAATAATTATACCTTCAGACCAATATAATATGGAGTGCATTTTTTGAAATAAGCAAGTTATCTTGAAAATAAATCATTCAGTTCAAAGTCCAATTTCTTGTTTACGTTTAGTAGACATAAGTGTCGGTTAATTTTCACTCTTCAAACTCCTACATTGATCTCAATATCACGTATTTTAATAAAATTATGAATATGTTTACACGCTTTACACTATTGCAACTTCATTATTCATTTGCTATATATATATAATTTACTTTAGAATGTAGTAGATATGGAAAGAAATATAAAATTTACACACCGAATGATTATTGTTGTTGTTTCTTCAAGAATCACTATTTTTAGACGGAATTAACACATATACTTGCATTTTGGACTATGAAGTTTATTATTATATAATGAATACGTTTTATAATGCTGTATTTAATAATTTATGAATTAAAATACGCGGAGCTAAAGTACCGTCAGCGGGGGTTGCCAGACAAGTCAAAAGTCAAGTTTTATTTGTGAAAAATTAGAAAACCTCCCTAAATTTTTTGGTTTGAGGTACAAACGAAAAGACAAGTGATTTCTGCGGGTACAAACGATTCAGCGTTGATCTGCGTTTGCAGATTTTCGAAAATCTAAAAATTGTGGAAATTGGTTTTTTGAAATTTTCAAACTTCTGTAACTTTTTTGGGTTTTGAGAAAAATTAAAAATGAAGGTGGTACAAACGGGTACAAACGATCCCGAATCAGACCCCTTTTCTAAATTTTTAATTTTCCAAAGTCGGCTGCGGGTCAAATTTTGAAAACGCTGCAACTTTTTTTGGTTTGAGGTACAAACGAAAATCAAAGTGGTACATACGGGTACAAACGATGTGGAATCCTATGAGAATAACAAAAAATTTTTTTCTAAAAGTCGGCTGCCAAGTTCACAGAGGTATGCTGGACAGTGTTCGAAACGTCAGGAGATCAATAAATGAAAT
This sequence comes from Lymantria dispar, assembly GCA_032191425.1. Taxonomy (NCBI): domain Eukaryota; kingdom Metazoa; phylum Arthropoda; class Insecta; order Lepidoptera; family Erebidae; genus Lymantria; species Lymantria dispar. Next base: position 10,965,212 of record CM063471.1, read on the forward strand.
ATGTACAAATGCGCAAAAATCGGTAAAAATCAAACTACGAATTTGAGATTGCCGGACGTTCCGAATACTTTGCCAGTGACCATGAACGTAGTTTTATTTACAAAAAGTAAATAAATATTGTTTTATTTACAACTAGCAACCCGCACTCGCTTCGCTTCGGTTTCAGTGGTCTTTCCTGCGTAGTTCCTGTTCCCGTGGGAATACCGGGATAAAATATAGCCTAGTTTACTCCCTAATATTATAGCTTTCCATCGGTGAAAGAATTTTTGAAATCGGTACAGCCGTTTTGAAGATTACCCGGAACAAACAGACAGACAAAAAATCATAAAGTGATTTTTAGGCATATGTATAGTGCAAATAACCGTGTGAGCATGAAAAAAGTCTATTATTTTGACATTACAGACACTCCAATTTTATTTATTGGTGTAATACTCGAATTATGTACGTCCACGACGGAGGACTTAAAAGAAACCAAAAATGATTAATACTAATTTAATTAGTAAAAGTTTACAATAATTGGCTATATTAATTTAATTCTAACTATTACTAACTAAAACTAGTGCTATCTAAAACCGATGCTAGGTTTAGACTGGCGATTTATATTTGATGCACAAAAAGAAACGTCGGTTTCGTCATCGAGGCTTGAGGTGGCGGGTGCTGCCAGCTAGCATCAGCAGTATTTGTCTTGACGGGTGTTCAAAGTGCATATAATACAATTAAGCTATTGTTGGCGGTTAATATTGCGAAATAAGCAGTAATCGTACTATGATTCCCTTGTTGTGCTCTGTTATAACACTCGCGTAAACAACGTGAATCAAGCCAAGCTCAAGCCTCCTCCACTATAGGAGGGAAATCACCTTACTATAGCACGCTGGTCAGACAGATTGGTATAGAGTTTTATTCCGAGTTATTCTTCTATTGCATAGATGTTATATGCGTATTATATCCCATAGTCATCTTTTACGACACCCACGTGCAAGATAGGGAGTGGTGAATTGTATTCTTACTCCATCACCACAAGGAATTAATTATAAATAATGTGAATTTTTAAGTCGCCATATGGATTAATTTTGGGTATCACCCCAAGGGTTACTGACCGTCTATAGTCAAACAGACGAACAGGTGCTAACCACCTGATGTAAATGTATTACTTATAAAATGAACATACTGCGGTCAAATCGCTATAGTTTTTTTATATATGGTATTCATTTCTTTGCCATAAATATACAGATTTTTTTTTATTGCAAACGGTGGCAAACGAGCAAACAGGAGTGGTAGGACCACACTGTCGACAGTTATCTGTCTACAGCCGCGGGCCGGTCCGTCCGGGGCAGTACCATGCTCTCGCAGAAAATCGACGTCTGAGTAGTAGCAATTTGTTACTGCGCTTCGTTCGGTGAGCAAGAGAGCCGGAAGCCCAACTTTCTGAGGGTGATTGCGTGTGGAGGGTTTTGGTGGTGCCCTTGGTATCACCGAGCCTCAATGCACGCATTCACACTCCCTTCGCTTTCTTCGCGGTAGGCAACGGCCTTGTAAAGGTCCATGAGCGGCAGCAACACTTACCATCAGGTGTACTGTTTGCTCGTTTGCCACCGTTTGCAATAAAAAAAAAAACAGTACACCTGATGGTAAGTGTTGCTGCCGCTCATGGACCTTTACTATAGTGAGCTTTAAATATACAACCAGGTATTATACTGATAGACAGACACCGGTCTATGCTTGTTTCTTAGATCTTTCGCGAGCTTTTGACACCGTATGTTATGACGTATTGTGGCGAAAGCTTCGTGATACAACTTTGCCTAATGAGATATGTTCTATTTTTGAGTATTGGTACACCAATCAAATTAATAATGTAAAATGGTCGGGGGTGCTTTCCAATCCTTATGGATTGCAATGTGGTGTGAGGCAAGGGGGGGTATCCTCTCCACACCTCTTTAACTTGTATATAAACGAGCTGATAGAAGTCCTCAGCAGACAACCGATCGGATGCTTTATAGATGGTACTTGTATCAATAATATTAGCTATGCTGACGATATGGTGCTGCTGGCGCCTTCTGTCAGTGCACTCAGGAAATTGTTGGCCGTATGTGAAAACTACGCTGAAAGTCATGGGTTGCATTATAATGCCAAAAAAAGTGAGTTCATGGTGTTTGCACCTAGGGGCAAAAACCTAGAAGTGGTACCACCCGTTATGTTATATGGGACTGCTTTAAAACGCGTTACTCATTTTGAATACCTATCTCGCAGAATTAGCACGTTGAAATGGCAATGGGCAGGCCACATCGCTCGTCGAATCGACAACCGTTGGGGAAGAAAGGTTCTTGAGTGGCGACCACGAATCGGACGACACAGCGTAGGACGAAAACTAGGTGGACTGACGACATTCTCAAAGTCGCAGGGAACCGTTAGATGCAAGTGGCGCAGGACCGTTCCGAGTGGCATTCTCGTGGGGAGGCCTATGTCCAGCAGTGGACATTTGTAGGCTGATGGATGGATGGAAACGAAATATCAGATGTCGGATGTGGTGTGAATCAGACTTTATATGTGCTAAACGCGCACAAAAATATATTCTTAAGGCGATAAAAATATAAAATTAGAAAAATACTTTTTCCAAATATTTTTTTGTCAAAAATGTTGGCATCCCTATTCATAGGCTGTACGAATGAAAATTACCTTTGCCTTTATAAAACGATAAAAATCGTAGATGCGTTACATTACACTGTATTCCAAATAAAAAAGGCGATATAAAAATACATACATATATATTTTAATTAGACATAATTAAGTCTGTATGTTGACAGGATAAGAATACAATTCTATCAAAATCCATTTAATGCCGACTGAAGGGGTCAGGCCTCCTCCATTATGGGAGTGAAATTGACCTTACTATTCTATGCTGGTCAGACAGGTATAGGGTTTCATTATACTCCTTCCTTAGAATAATAACGTATAGAAGGATAGTGTCCATACGTAAGCCATCAAAAATATGAAGCAAACAATACTACATGCGCGCAGGCGATTACACACGTACACACGCACACCACTATACAAATTATGAAATCAAATTTTGTTTTTATTAACATAAATCGTCGGAATACTTTTAAATGTAATGTTAATAGGTATACTTTTTATGTTTTTCAAATGTGTTGTGACACCATTTGAATGCACTAACCGTCATAATTACCTATTTATTTTATAAGAGTTGCGTACGTACGTGCAGTAGTGACCTTGTACATTACGGAACGGTTCCACCATAAGCTCCGATTGAAATGCTTCATTTTTTGTGCGCGGACTTACCTTCTATACGTTATTATTCTAAGGTATAAGGTTTTATTTCGAGTATTCCTTCTCTTGCCTAGACGTCATCTGTATATAATAATCCCTTAGTAATCTTTTACAAAATTCACGGACAAGGTAATCGGGTCGTGAATTGTATTGTTTAATAAATAAAACTGAAAATTTAAAATAACTCCCGAAAAAACTAAAACAATAAAGAAAACAATTCTCTTCAACAGGAATTATCAAAATTAATTGTCATTTAACGATTATACTGGCACTCGTGAAGCACTTAATCGAGTAATCATACGACATTACATCATTTTGGTAAAGAGCTGATACTCTTATACTGCTGGACCGATATTAACCAAACATAGCTAAGAAACACCGCAAGGAAACTAACTTTCAAATGACAAAAACAGTATCGAAATCGGTCCATTCGTTTGAGACCTACGGTGCCACAAACATCGACGTTTTTTGCGTCGGGAGTTAAAAAATATTGCTAATTTAAAATTAATTTCATAAATATACACGTTTGGTGACCATAAACAATTAAAAAAACTTAAAAATTATCTAGAACTCCTAATGTCATTGTTACACCTGCCACAATTAAAAACAAATTTTAATTAAGAGTAAAATTTAAAACTAAACTGTGGCGAACAGCTGACCTGTACAGCTGCTTGAAGACTAAACATAATTTCAAGTAATAATCATCTTTATAATTGAATATAATTAAAGTTCATATTTAATTGATTCTAATCAACTTTATCATGTGGTGACGGAGTAAGAATACAATTCACCACTCCCTATCTTGCACGTGGGTGTCGTAAAAGACGACTAAGGGATATAATATGCATATTTTTTTTTTTTGGTTTGGTTTGCGGTCGGCACACTTCTCGCTCCACTCCGTCCGGGCGACAGAGTGGCGTAAGCATGCACACCCGTAACCCACCCGTGACACGTCGTCTTCGTTGTTGGACCGACCACCGGAGCAGGGTGACTTGTCGTCATTGGTCGGCCCGACGGAATACCCCTTGAGGAATTGACTCCCATCGACCGACGACCCCCCGCCCCCCGAGGAAGGACGTCAGTCTTTCCTCGCGCGAAATAAAACCAAACCTACCCGCCCTACGCGTCTTACCAGCGTAGATCAATTTCTCTCTCAATATATCCTCCATATTGAAGAATTTGAAGGATGCATATAAGATCTATGCAAAAGATGGAAAACTCAACATAAGAACCCTATACCAACATGTCTGATCAGCGTGGTATAGTAGGTCAAATTCCCTCTCCAGGTAGAGGTCTGAGCGCTTAGAATAATAACTCATAGAAGGTAACTTCGCGCACAAAAAATGAAGCATTTAAATTGGAGCCAGAAATGGCTCCCCATGCCGGATCGTGACGTAGTGTACAAGGCAACTCTATTGTATAGTGCGTATGTATGTGTGTAATCGCTTGCACTTGTGTAGTATTTTTGGCTTCATGTATTTGATCGCTTAAGTGCCGACACTATTCTTCTATACGTTATTAATTCAAGCCCTTCTTGTTTTGGGGGTGGGCTACGGTCGACGCACCCGTCGCCTGGCTCCGTCCGGGGCGACAGAGGGGCGTAAGCACGCACACCCGTAACCCACCCGTGATACGTCGCCTTCGTCGTTGGGCCGACCACCGGAGCAGGGTGACTTGTCGCCAGTGGTCGGCCCGACGGAATACCCCTTGACCCTCTCCTCAACCGACATAGGGGAGAGGACGTCGGTCGATTATTCTAAGCCCTACTAGCCCAACAGTGGGACGTATATGGGCTAAAAAGAAACATTACTGTAGTATTTTATGCCACACATGTGGCCAATAGACAATGATTTTTTATTTTTTCACAGCAATATTCACGTATCGTTACCTGAGTAAAGTCAGCTGATTTGTATAGCGTATGCTTATCAGCTGGGTTTTTGAATAGGCATTGTGCAATTTCGGCCCTTTTGTTGGTACAAAGATTTTTTTTATCTTTTGCCATTCAGAATATGCGATAAATAAACGGTCAAGTCCGAGTTGAGGATAAATTTTGGATTCCGTGTCGTTGGAAATAATTCGAAATAAATATTTCTGATGCGTCGATCGACTTACGTGTGATGACGGAGTAAGAATACAATCCACCACCACCAATCTTGGCCACGGGTGTCGTAAAAGACGACTAAGGGATGTAATATGCATATAATATCTATTCAAAAGGTAAACTTGGAATAAAATCCTCTACCAGCACGTCTGACCAGCATATAGATCATCATCATCTCAGCCCATATACGTCCCACTGTTGGGCTCGGGCCTCCTCCCCTATGGGAGGGAAATTGACCTACTATACCATGTTGGTCAAACGTATTAGTATAGGGTTTTGTTTCGAGTTTTCCTTCTCTTGAGCATGGTATAGGAGGTAATTTTTCTCCCATGGCGGAGGAGGCCCGAGCCCAACAGTGGGACTTGTATGGGCTGAGATGATGATGATGATGATTTCTAATGTTTACGCGAATATCCTTCATCATTATGATCTCGGCTCATATACTCATTGTTGGGCTCGAATCTCCTCCATAATAGGAGGGCAATTTATCTACTACATCACGCTGGTCAGACGGCTTGATACATACATATATTCACACCTATTTCCATAGGGACAGGCAGCGACCACTTCCCTCCACTTGCTACGCCTACCACTGCATCTTCTTCGGTTTAGGGTACTTCTAACCTGGTCTGTTTTTAGGACGTCACCGATTTTGACGTGGAACGTCCGCCTTGGCCATTACCTTCCAACACTGCCGTTGACATTCGCTCTATAAATTCTACTTGCTCGTCTCCCTTCATTCATTCTATGTTTATCTATACCAATAAATAAAATGGAGTGTCTGTTTGTAATGTCAAAATAATAGGCTTTTTTCATGCTCACACGGTTATTTGCACGACACCTATGCTTAAAATAGCGATTAAAAATGTTTGTCTGTCTGTCTGTTTGTTCCGGGTAATCTTCAAAACGGCTGGACCGATTTCAAAAATACTTTTATCAATGGAAAGCTATAATATCAGGGCGTAAACTAGGCTATATTTTATCCCGGTATTCCTACGGGAACGGGAACTACGCGGGTAAAACGACTAAAACCGAAGCGAAGCGAGGGCGGGTTGCTAGTCTTTGAATAAATTTTAACATACCTTTCTCAATCCTTGTCACTACATCTACATTCATACCACAACGTACCCTAAACACTCTGTTTTTAATTCTATCACTCAATTTCACACCAATCGTGCTCCTCAGCGCTCTCATTTCCACAGCATTTATTCTATTTTCGTGCTTCTTCTGCCATATACAACTCGCACTATATTTAAAAAGAAAGATGTTTGATAAATAAATAAAAATTGCTTTAAAAGTTTTAGTAACATTAAATTCTTATAAAAGAAATTCCAATAAAAAAGTGGAACCCTAGTTACTTTTCATAGCGATTTAATATGCGAGCAAAAATAAACTTTATTATTTATCTATTAAGTGCTTTGTGGCTTAACATTGTTATAGTCCATTTTGCGATAGGTAAAATGCACGTGCAAAGCGGGAATTTTTGAAAAAAGAACCACAGGTATTGAATTTGACAGCTGACAGTCAGCTGTTGCTTGCGTTTAATAAGAAATAAACCATATACACCATATTTTAAAGTCGATTTTTGGATGAATAGATTTTATTTTTTAATTTCTTCAATAATAATTGCGTGGTTGGAGTATATATTGTTTTAAATACTCTAGAATATTTTTTTAAATACCGCTTATTGATGGAAGTTATTCAAAATTATAAAATTTTATTATTTAAATAAAAAATATGTTTTGAAAAATGTGATCCGTGAGGTGACGGAGTAAGAATTCAATATAGTGTTAGTATCATACTGTTGACAGTTATCTGTCTAGAGCCGCGGACCGATCCGTCCGAGGTAGAACCACATTGAACAGAAATTCGACGTCCGAGTAGTAGCAATTAGTTACTGCGCTTCGTTCAGTGAGTGAGATAGACGGAAGCACAACTTTCTGTGTGTGTTTGCATGTGGAGGGTTTTGGTGGTGCCTTTGGTGGTGCCTTTGGTATGACCGAGCCTCAATGCACGCATTCACACTCCCTTCACATTCTTCGCGGTAGGCAGCGGCCTAGCAAAGGTCCTTGAGCGGCAGCAATACTTACCATCAGGTGTACTGTTTCAAATTCAAATCATTTATTATGCATAGACCCCGAGAGGGCACTTACATAGTGTCAATTTTACAAAATAAAATTAAATTATCCAATAAAAATAAACTACCACCGGATCGGAACGCGACCGCTACTGAGAAGAAGTGGCAAGAAACTCAGCGGGCTTCTCTATTATTTTAATATTTTTTTTCTTCTTACTAGATATACAATTGTGTACATGTTATGTAAGACCTAGCTCCAGTGTGATGCCCTTCGAACTGCAAGATAATATAATTCAAATGATTATGGCTGGACCAGATCCCACAAGCGGCACCCGATCACGAGTTAACTACTACAGCAGCCATCACTACCCTCAACCACTATGGAGGGAAGGGAGAGACCCGCTCCACGCAGCTACCGCAAGTAGATCCTTCAGTGAGCATGACCAAGACCATATGTTTGCTCGTCTGCCACCATTTGCAAAAAAAAATAATCATCAAACCCTCTCTTGCCCGTGGATGTCGCAAAAGACGACTAAGGGATATAATAAGCATATAACATCTATGCAAGAGAAGGACAATTAGAAAAAAAGCCCCTATACCAACTTGTCTGATCAGCATGGTATAGTAAGGTCAATTTCCCTCCTATTGTGGAGGAGGCTCGAGCTGAACAGTGGGAGGTATACGAGCTAAAATGATGATTTATCATTATTCTATATAATACAAAGAAGAAGAATTGAAAATATTTATTTCTATAACTTAATGTTTATTTTCACTCGTTCATCATTTCAGCTTAAATACGTCCCACTGTTGGGCTCGAGCCTCCTATACAATAGGAGGGAAATTGACCTAACTACACCATGCTGGTCAGACAGATATAGTGTTTTATTTCGAGTTTTCCTTCTCTTGCATAGATGTTATATGCATATTATATCCCTTTTTTTTGGGGTTGGGTTGCGGTCGGCGCGCTCCTCGCACCACTTCGTCCAAGGCGACAGAGGAGCGTAAGTACGCACACCCGCAACCCACCCGAACATCACGTCGCGCCGCCTTCGTCATTGGACCAACCACCGGAGCAGGGTTACTTGTCGTTAGTAGTCGGCCTGACTGAGGAGTACCCTCCCATCGACCGACGTCCCACGGTGAGGACGTCGGTCTTTCCTCACGCGATCGGCGTCTCGGCGGGTGACGAACTAATTCCCCGGTCACGTCACCCGCGGCCTCGGCTAGGGACCTATCAATACCCTAGCTGAGTTTCGGGGTCAACTATTTATAGTTTGACATTAGTCAAACTCTTGTTGTTTTAAGCATATCATCATCATCATTGCAGCCCACAAACTTCCCAATGTTGGGTTCAGGACTCCTCTACAATGGGAGGGAAATTGACCTACTATACACGCTGGTCAGACGGTTTGATTTCTTTTTTAAATAAAATGGCCGTTTAACAGCTTTGTAATCGTTCCCGTGATAATACAGGGACAAAATATAACCTTTGTTAATCGCTATTTGTGGTGACGGAATAAGAATACAATTCACCACCCTTTCTCATTCTTGTATCGACTAAAGGATAGGACCCTATGCCAACACGTATAGTTGGTCAATTTGGCCACCATTTTTGGGAAAACCCAAGTCTGACAATGGGACTTATGTCAGTTGAGATGATGACCATAATGTTAAGGTGGTATTTTACAGCAGTTTTTGAAGTGAAACTTCTTTAGAATCGTTGTGATTTCAAACTCGATGAAACGAAAAAGCGACTCCATAGAGACACAGACACGTAAATGTATAGGATTCAGCCGACGAGAGAATGAGATAAAGGATGATAAAGGAAAAGAAAGGATGAAAGATGAAAGATAAAGAAGTTCCACTTCTGCCATGCGTACTTTGTACACACGCTCTTTTTCTTTGTTTTTTTTTTCTTTTTGTCCGCTGACGTCAAGTCGCCCTGCTCCGGTGGTTGGCCCAACGACGAAGGCGACGTGCATCGCGTTGTGCGTGCTTTCGCCCCGGACGAAGTGGTGCGAGGAGCGCGCCGACCGCAACCCACCCCAAAAATACATATATGTAATATGTTTTTTTTTATATTATTAATATTTTTACGATTTAAATTTAAAAAAAAAATATAATAAACGAATGGTCAAAATTGGTGTTTTATTTTAACTGTATTCGAAAAAAGCGCCTAAAATTCGGGCTTCTAAATCAGAATACCCTTTAAATGCAAACGTGAGGTCCAAGGTTCAAATACAAGGGTGGGCCACCGATGACCGGGAATGCATACCAGTGAAATACCCACATGGTGATTCTTAGGTGGATGTACGGCAGATTATGAGGTAATACGCCATACTTTCCGAATCAGAAGAGTTGTGATCATACAACAGTTTTTCCTAAAAAAAGAGCTTACATCCTAACAACAAAAGCGTTCCAATGTCCCTTTACTTTTTTTTTTTATGAAAACATGATAAAGGCATACACAAGTTCTAAAGCCATAACTGTAGCTTATGAATAGCAATTCATTAGTCTTCTATTAATCTATACAAATAAAATTCAAGTGTCTGTTTGTAATGTCAAAATAATGGGCTTCTTTCATGCTGATAACGTTATTTGTACGACAATTATGCCTAAAAACCACTAACTTTTTCTCTGTCTGTTTGTTTTGGATAATCTTCAAAATGGCAATCGGTCCCGCTGTTTTGAAGATTACCCCAAACAGACAGACAAAATATATATATATATATATATATATATATATATATATATATATGTATTGTTTGCTTTTATTAGGTATAAGATTATATAGATTTGCCACATTTATATAACCAAATTTCAGAAATTATTGCTCACATTGCATTGCACCTGCCTAATTTATTTCTGCTCCACCCTAGGTCGACTGGCAGAAAATGCCTAAGGCATTAAGTCCGCCTTGTACTTTTTTGTGTGCTAAAGTTTTAAATAAATAAATAAATGTACGTCTTTTTTTTTTTTTTTTTTTTTTTATTTTTTTTTTTTTATTTTTTTTTTTTTTTTTTTATGGGTGGGCTATGGTAAGCGCACGCGCGGTCCAGTCCGTCCGGGGCGATGAAAGGACGGCGCGCGGGCCCATAACCCACCCGTACACACGTCACCTCGTTGTTGGGCCGACCACCGGAGCAGATGTGACTTGTCGTCAGTGGTCGGCCCGACGGAATACCCTTTCAGGTACCCTCACCTCTCGACATCCTGGGACGTCGGTCGCCATCGCGCGGAAATAAATGTACGTCTAGGAGTCATTTTCACAAGTTTAAGAAACACTGTTCACTCACTGGAAATAGCTCTGTAACTGATTCATAATTTTAACTTCGGGCACATGCTCAGTAACGCTACACAGAAACAAGGCATTTGACCATCTGCGAATATGAACAAAGGATAAGAAAGCTTAATAATTAAAGCTTATGAATGAGACTTTGTGCCTTTGCCGACTCAGTCGCAACATCTGCAAGGAATTTCTAGGAATCCGTATCAAATAGTTCATAAAAACAGTTCGGTATACATTTTAAATAAAACTACTTTACGGATTTTATCGCGTTTGTATTTGATTTTTGATTACCCCACGTTTCGAACACTTTACAGCGTTCATGGTCACTGGTGGACTAAGATGTCTCACGTCCAACAAGTCATCGTTACTGCAGAAAATTTATAATTATCTACCCGATACAGAAATTAGTTATTAAATATTGACCCACATTTTGATACAAAATTTATTGCCAGTGTAAGAAGAAAATGATTCTATATGAAAAAATTATATTGTTTATGGTTAGTAATAATTAAACATTAAAATTAATAGTAATTATATTTAAAAAACTAACTAATAATCTAGTATACTACCACCAGATCGGAACACGGTCACACTGAGAAAGATCCTTAAGTCCTTATCCTTGTGTTGGTATACCCGAATTAAGCATTATATCCGGAATCGCTATTACCGAATGAATTTCCTACGAAAGTACCCTTTAAAATCTAGGGATGCAAGTTCGACGTTGCTATAACTGAAGAGTCGTTACAACCGAGGTTGTTATTAATGAAATCCACTGTATTTGGTTTTTGTATTGCCCAATGTTTCGAATACTTTGCAGCGTTTATGGTCACAGGCGGACTAAGATGTCTCACGCCCAACAAGTCATCGTTATCACAGACATTTATAATTATCTACTCGCTACAGAAAATTAGTTGTTAAATTTTGACCGACATTAGAGAATGTCATCATATTCTAAGACCAATGTGTGGTGAAGGAGTAAGGATACAATTCACCACTCCCTATCTTTCCCATGGATGTCGTATAAGACGACTAAGGGATATAATATGTACATAAGATCTGTGCAAGAGATGGAAATCTCGAAATGAAACACTATACCAACATGTCTGACCAGCATGGTATAGTAGGTCAAATTTCCTCTCATTGTAGAGGTGGCCCGAGCCCAATAGTGGGACATTTGTGGGCTGCAATGATGATGATGAATAACTTCTCGAATCAACATATTTTACAATCAATAACTTATGAGGTCTGTCATTTTAAGTTCCTCAGTAGCTCGCAGGAAATTAACATTTTAATTCAGTTACAAATTTTAAATAATTCAAGATAGCGTGCTTATGTTATAGGTCTGCAAAGAGCGAATGGATTTTTTTTTCAACTTATTAAGTACTGCAACTTCAAGAAGGTTTAAGTTATAGATTACACTGTATTCAAAAACAAAGATTTACTGATAATAAAAGTTTAAATCCATTAACAAATAAATAATAGAGGTTATAATATGTACACAATTTTAATTCCAATTAGAATCTAGTTAGAATATTCAGTTGCATATTTAGAGTATAATTAACATCACTTACCGGGCACGGAGCTGCCGGCTTGACCCATTTCTATCTAATTTCTCACAGTGTTTCCTGCACAGCTAATATTACAAATAAATTATGAATGTTTAAACAATATTCGAGGCCTTTTAACACATATAGGTGGTTAGAACAATTCACAACACACACAGCTTGACCTATGAACTGTTCGCGAGCATGTTTACTGATTTTATTTTCAATTATAAGAAGATTATCATTCTTAGATGCGTTGACGAGTTGATCTAAATCAATTTGCATAAAATAAAACACTATACTTTTTAATAATTATTTCGATATATTATTAATATTGCTGATAATTAATTCAATATAACTATTTTAAATTTCATTTTCAATATATAAATACAACACTTTATAGAAATACATTGACAATTAAATTGCGAATTATGACATGTCTTAACATGACAGATGACAACAGAAACATATTGAGAGAGAGCCGATGATTTTTGCAACTCGGATATACGCGAATTAAATTTTGCAATACCTACAGTGCCATCTGGTGTAATAACTACGTAAAATATATGAATATTCTATTTATTATTGTGTTCAAGGAAACAACAGCATTATGACCTAATTTACAAGACATTTTATGTATGTAAGTATTTTAATAAAATAGAGTCCAGACGAAACCGATCCGATTACAGTAAGGTGCGAGACAAGAAAGCTTCATCTCTTCGAAAGTATTCATCGCTGCATATCAAGTTGTCATCAAGCTTTAGACTGAACTTGGCATCAACATCAACGGCGAGTACATCACTCATCTTCAATTTACAGACGATAATGTTTTTATGCAGAATCCATGGAGGTGATGGAGGACTGGCATTATGTTCAACGATCTCCGCAAGATATCCCAGGTTTATGAATGAACGAAAGTCAAGTCAAATGCCCACGTCATTCCAGAAACAGTTTTAGATGACTATACGATAGTCGAAGTTGTCGAACATTATGACTTACGGCACGGCAACTTGGGATTTTTCTGCGAGATGGAGTCTGAAATATGGAAGTCCATGGAAGAACAGGTGTAACCGACATAGCACGAAGAATTAGTACGCAAGTGGCAATAGCCAGGCAACATCGCTCTACGAACCGACAATCGTGGATGTTCTCGAGTAGCAGCGACCACGTATATGACGACGCAGCGCAGGATGCCTCTCCACCAGGTGGAGTGTGATGAGCATCGTTAGATGAAGTTGGCAGAGAATCACACTTTGTGACGAAACATGATTTTACAAAAATATTATGTGATAAAATAAAACAGTATTATAACAGAACGACGACATTCTCAAAGTCGCAGGGAACCGTTGAATGCAAGTGGCGCAGGACCGTGCCGAGTGGCATTCTCGTGGGGAGGCCTATGTCCAGCAGTAGACGTCTGTAGGCTGATGGATGGATGGATAACAGAACAGACAGTAATACAAACAGTAATTGTTGACGATTTTAAATATTTAGGCTTAAACATCGATAAAAGCTTCAACTGGTGAATACATGTGTCTACTATCTGTGGCAAACTAAGGTCCGTGTTGGGTAAGTTTTATCAACTGAACAGAGTATTGAATAAGGAGACTCTGAAAATTGTATATTATGCCCTTTCAGATTCACTCAATAGCTACGGACTAACTGTGTATGGACGAACATTTGTAACATACTTAAACGAAATTAAATATATACAAATAAGATTGATCAAGTATCTAGTAAGTAAGAATGTTAAAAATAGGTGCAATAAAGAATACAACAAATCATTACCTAAATGTAAAATTTTGCCAATAGAGAAATAAGTTGAGTATTTGATAAGGTTAGAATATTATCATAACAACCAGTATAAACATATTGTTACAAAATAATTATAATTCAAAAAGTGCTAGGGAAGAGAAGCTAATTAAACCTAAAATTACAAACTACTCTGGAGAAGGAACCAATAAATAAATAATGCCTAAAGTGTTTAATAAAATAAATATATTAAGACAAAACATAGATTAAGTACAAGTGTTTTAAAGAAAAGATTTAAGGGTCTGCTACTTGACGGGCTATACCCCGTTCACAATTAGCATTCAGTGGTAAACTCTTTAATTTTTCATTATAGTCAATTAAGAGCGTTATCGGTAATAAGCGGCCGTAAACCCAAAAATGTGGTTTTTTGAGGACTGGTTACTCGTTCATCATAATAGCTTACTAAAAATTTATATAACCACTACATTAAACACATCTTTATATTGTGCTTGTACAGAATTATAACTCAATATTGTAACTATTTTATTAAAAGGCAAGGGTATTTTGAACTTAAGTTAATGAGATTTTACGAAAACGCTGAGTTTTGAAGTTCAGGTACGAATAAACGATAAGTCGTGGCAGCTCGAAAAAAATTGTAGATGTTAGGAAAATTACTGTTCTTGGGTATGTATAAAATGAAATTCAAGATTTCTTCCTTTTAAAACTAAAAAAAAAAAATATTTCCTTAAGATTAATTTGACGAAAATGGCTCCTGTAAAACATTTAATTTTGTGAATAATACTAACCTTGGAATATTTAAAAAAATATCCACTATTTGTTCGACTATTGTAGAAGCAGTAAAAAAAAAACCAAATTGAAATACGAATAGTCACCCTCGTAATTAAATTTTAAATATTACTATAAATTGAACGGCATAATTGTTCGTAAGCCCTTAACTTTAAGCGGGTTGAGAGCCCTCAGCGCTCACCCACCAGTCCGGGTAAAGTTGTCACAGCCATCTGAGGCTAACAACTAAGTCACACACAAAAAAAAAAAAAAAAAGTTCGTAAGCCAGTCGCGCCTTGGCGCTCAACGGAGCAGGGTCATGTCGCTCGAGCTCTCCGCTCACAGCGTAAAAGACGACAATACGAACTTCAGTGTATACTGCGACTGATCGGTTTTGATTCGTAAGTATTTATTACTACCTAATTCTTTTAATTACTTTCATGCGATCTCTATAAAGAATAATATAGAATCTTTTTACGTTTTTAGTCGTGATTTTTGCGCGGCGCGGTTTCGCACCTCTACGGCGAGGGCGGAACCGTGGATATTTATTTGTTAAGGCCTCGCGGGCCGTGTAGGCTCTTTGTTGAGCGAGTGTGATATTGTCGTCCTCTTCGTTGAGGACGTCGGATGGATGAGATTTTGGAGGGTCTATAGGAAGCCGCCCCAACCACTAGTTGGTTGGGGTGTGTCATGGCAGAGTCAAAGTAGCTCTGAGAGCACCGTTTCATAAACTGCTTGATGGTCGGCAGTTCGAGGTCGATGTGGAGGTCGACGTTTCGTATGAACCACGGTGCTCCCGTAGCTCGGCGCATGAAATGATTTTGTAGTGTCTGTAGCCTGTGGATCCTGTGTGGCTTTACGTGCGCGAACACCACGCTGGCATAGGTCATGATAGGCCGTATGCAGGTGGTGTAAAGTCGGACTTTGAGAACACACGACAAAACTGTAAGGTACTTATAGTTTCAAAAGAGTAAACGAAAAGAGAAGTGAGCCGTCACTCAGGACGCCTGGCAGATGTGAAACATCAAAACGATTTTGAAGTCGTTACCGCAAAGCGTGGCGTTAACGCCGCTTTTAATGCCACGCGACCATCAGGTTCACCCCGCCTATAGATATTTCACATCAAAAATCTGAACGGAACATTTATGCAGCCTCATCTTCTGAAGATTATCAGCTAACTCAAATTTAATGTTTAATAATACCTACTAACCATATACAATATAATTTTTTCATAGCGAATCATTTTCTTCTTGTACTAGCAATAAATATGTAGTAAAGTGTGGATCAAAATTTAATAACTAATTTCTGTAGTGGGTAGATTTAAATCTCTGACTGGACTTGTTAGACATCCATGGCCATAGGGACTAGGGCCATACTCGACTACTGCACGGCAGCCACGGAGGCAGCGTGCCTCTTGGCCGGAACTCTCCGGTGGGACCTGCAGGCGGAGGTACTCGCCGAGCTTTACCTGCGAGTATCAGAGACGCGAGCCACATATAGCCTCAATCAAGGTGATTGCCGCCTGGCGGGTCGACGCCCGCCGACACGCCATTGCTCGTTGGGCAATCGGACTGGAGAAGCCTCAATACGGTATCAGGACCGTCGAGTCCTTTCAGCTGGTGCTGATGGGGTGGTTGGGTCGGCAGCACGGGGTACATTCCTTCCGACTGGTGCAGGTATTGATGGGTCACGATAGCCAAGTACCTGCGCAAGCTCGTTAGGAGGGAGAGCACACCATCCTGCCACCACTGCTATTGCGACGTGAGCACGGCGCAGCACAGGCTCGAGGTGTGTGCCTCGTGGGCAGAGAAGCGCCGTGAACTCGTTGCAATCACCGGTGCCGACTGGACCCTGCCGACCATCACTAGGGAGATGCTCAGCAGCGTCAGGAACTGGAACGCGGGCACCGCCTTCTGTGAGACTGTCATCTCACAAAAGGAGAAGCCGGCTCGTGTGTGATCAATCTTTGGTTACACGTTCCGCCACCGGCGACTCGGGCGGCGCAGATACGAGTATCCGCGCCTCACGCCGCCCTAGGCGAGTCCGCGGGTGACCGGACCGGGGCTTTTAGTGTGTCACCCGCAGAGAGCCTGACCGTGTGACGGCGACCGACGTCGATTGGGGTTTTTTTATTTTCTTAAAATTATTACACATTAATGTGATAATTTAAAAAAAATAAGTTGTCGAGTCTCGAACCCGAGACCAGAGTTCCCGCCGGCGAGCACGTTACTACGAGATTACCGCTTGTTGGCGATTCGACTTTGAATTTTTCTAGTACATAAATTACCCATCCAACTTTGACCCTTAAAATCTTTTTAACGAGGGCCCAGTTGACCCTAATATTTGGTAGTTGTGATACCCTCGTGCCCCCTCTACCACCCCACCAAAAATCATGGAAATCCCCGACCCACACGTCTGAGGGTCTCCTTGTAAGTTATACTCTGTGCCTATATTTTACTATTTCCTGTACTTTGCATATTAAAAATACAATTTTAACCGTTTTACTGTTATGAGATTTGGTTTTTAATTAAAAATTTACATCATGTTGATTTTTGAAAATCTACTTCTCCGAAGAATATATTAGAGATTGATTATTATAAGCGCCAAGGCTCAAGACTGGTCATTCTATGAACTCGCGTGTGTGTAGTGCATTAGTGTGCGTCGATATCGAACCGTAGCAAAAAACCAAAAATGCGAGAAGTGCTGATTACCGATAACGCTCTTAAGCCTTTTTTATTATTTTAATTTGTGTTGTGTAAGTAGGTAAATATATATATATATATGTTTATGTGTGCATGTGTGTACGTGCACATATATAATGTGAATGTGTGTGGACGTACGTTTCTATAGAAATATTTTACACAAGAATAAATAGTAATAAATATGGTATGTAAATAAGAGCGTGTCTCGCCGTTAAACAATTACGTTTGGCGAAAATAATATGTAGTAGTAAATAAGATAGCATTGTATAATAAATTAATAAAAAAAAATTATAACTGAAAGTATAAAGTGTATATGAAAGTATATATGAAGTGAAGGATTTTTTTATACAAATCCTTGAAAAATGTGTTTGGTAATCAAAAACAGTTAATTTTAAAAAACAATGAAATTTGTATTCAATGGCACCCCCTGGATATATGATCTTGGTGCGTCGCGTCGGCAAAATAGGCGTTTTCATATTTAGATTACATAAAGACTATGATAATGTGTTGTTGTATGTCACACGCAGTAAATTTAAGTGCGTTTGGTCTTAAGTAAATTAACGTTAAAAATATATTAAAATAAAGAAATATGTGGTGTTTATTAATAGCGTATTATAAAGAATACAAAAAAATAGTAGTTCTCTTTACCTTTTAGCATGTAATTTTAATAATAGACTGCATATTCAAGTTTAAATTAGGGAAGTTTCATTATTTTTAATTGTTTCAGTGAGGTATAAAGCCTTCTTCAATAAGTTATGCGAGAACCATTTAATATAAGTATATGCATGTTTTATGCGTTTACATTTTCTCAATAAAATGTAGAAAAAGCTTTCCAAAACATTTCTTAATTAAATGTATTTTAAGTGAATTAAATAAAGTCTGTCTTAAAAGTATTTGTAACTTGGCCGTAAAATCTGTAAAAAATAATAGTACTGGTAACACTAAGAAAGCTCGTTAGAGCTGCACGATACTATAAATAGTCGATGCTAATATCGAGTCAACAATATTGATGTACGACAAATTTAAAAATGTTTTGATGGTAAAAAACAATATATTCATCATTTATTTATTGAACTCCATTTAACCATCCATTCTTTAACTTCTTCACTTTTAGATATTTTCCTCTCCACGAGTAAAGATAATTCCACAATCACTGTGCTTAGCAGGCAAGTTGACCATCGATCGTTGTTATAAATTCTCCATGTGAGCACATCCGCCCATGCACCTTCTTTATTATAATATAAAACATAAATGTATTTATTAATGTAAAAAGCTTTCCTTTTATTATTTATATAATGTAAATAGATACTCAAAATATGTCTTTACACGGATATTTTATATATTTGTTTTGTTTTCGAATTTATAGCAAATAATATCCTGCGTGGGAATCAAACTCACGACACTGGCATGGTAGGTAGATAGCTTACCCGTTTTACCATCTGTAGTGCAGAATGATCTCTTTATTTGAAGTAATCACATACCTGTAAGCTGTAAGTCTGTCACAGTACAATGGCTGTAAAGGTTCTGGCAATTTTAATATTAAGCAAAAACATATGATTTATTTATACACTTATAGGCTTTCATGTACATAATACTACTTTCATGTACATATACAATATTATCAAAATCGTTTAATGTAACTTACAAAAAGACTAAAATATCAAACATAGCATTAGTCTGCCAAATAACACTTTCATATAGAAAGAAAGAATGTTTATTTTGGGCTTTACAGCATGTTTTTAAAACTAAATTATTTACTAGATATTACTATTATAAAAACAAAGACTATTAAAAAGAATACGAATAATAGCAAATATTTAAAATGCTGTAGTAGACCAAAAAAGTTCTATCTCAGCATAAGCTGCAACACGGAGGTCCTACAACGCTGGTTTTCAGATAAAACCATTACGTTGAGCACGGGCCGTCACGACACAATTAAATCACAATATAATAAATATTATTATTAATATATGGGGAAGAAAGGTTCTCAAGTGGCGACCATGACCACGAATCGGACGGCGCAGCGTAGGACGACCCCCCACTAGGTGGACTGACGACATTCTCAAAGTCGCAGGGAACCGTTGGATGCAGGTGGCGCAGGACAGTTCCGAGTGGCATTCTTGTGGGGAGGCCCATGTCCAGCAGTGGACGTCCGTAGGCTGATGGATGGATGGATGGATTAATATATATAAATGATATTACCAATAAACATATATATGTACAATAGTGAGCATAAAAAACAAAGTAAAAAGATCAACAAATTAGAAAATTAATAATTATAAACAAATACTCAATTTCATATACATAGATTAACGAACACATTAACAATATTTGTTACTGCAATATCCTCAACTCATAGGCAAACCGAGCCGTTTTGCCCATAAGTACTGTCCTCTATCGGGCTCGTTGAATCCAATCGTTGTGCTCGATAGAAACGGATCCATAAATCCCAGAGCGCATTCTGTGATCTCGCAAAGTTTGGTTGAAGGTCATTAAAGAAAAACAAGGGTACAAACAGCATGTATGCTCAACAAACTTACAAGGATTCTTTCTGGTTTTTATGCAAATAGTCCTTGAATTTATGTTTAGAATTATTAACTGATTTTATTTCACGTAATGGAGGCAGCAGATCATTTCAGCAACGGGTTGCAGCAAATTTAAAACTGCCCCGAAATGCTGTCGTGCTGTGCCTCTGTGTTAATAACATATATGTCGACACCCTAGTATTTGTTTTATTATAATTTTTTGACCATGACAACTTCTGGTATAATTACTCTGGTTTTTCTTAAACAATCACGTCGAAAAGAAGAACAGCCAAATGAAGGTGCCTGTGAGCAGACATTTTTATCAGATTACCTCTGTTTAAAAAAGGGGTAACATGAGCCTGAGGAGGTATATGAAAGCAAAAACGTACGCACAACGTACGCAAATATACGCTTTTATATATTTGTATAACTGAAATTGCTACAAATTTTATTGAATGATTACGATAAAGTATTAATAGTAATATAATGATAATTTGATAATAATTAAAACTTATTCAATGAGTTAATATTACACTAGCTGACCCAACAGACATTGTTCTATTTAAATAAAATAAAAGCAGCGTCATCTACCGGGTCTAATTGTGAATCTAAGCCATTCTCAAGTTGCCTTGGAACTCACAAAAAAATTCATCAACATCAGTCCAGCCGATTAGAAGGAGTTCAGTGACATCGGGAATCCGAAGTGTCATGTGGTGTTCTTGTATTATATTCAATATCTTAGTGTTTTAACGTGTTATGTTAAATAATCTTGATGGCATTTTATGTAATATATAGCGACAGAACTGCTGAGGTGTAGTGAATATGATATAAAACTGCTATACCTTTGTATTTCCACCAAA
Organism: Lymantria dispar; assembly: GCA_032191425.1. Lineage (NCBI taxonomy): Eukaryota > Metazoa > Arthropoda > Insecta > Lepidoptera > Erebidae > Lymantria > Lymantria dispar. The sequence goes on from CM063471.1 coordinate 10,986,133, forward strand.
ATTCTCAGAAGATACCCTTAACAGTGGCCATTACACTGTTGAGGGCGACACTTTGACTTACTGACAGACCATTACTGACATGAAGAAACTGAGAACTTGAAAAGATAATTATAACTCGACACTGGCAAAAATGGCTCGTATTTGTAGCTGATTGCCACGACAAAAAAGAAGAAGAAGACATACACACGCACACAAGAAATTTATATATAGAGATAAATTCTTAATCTTTATACTTATTTAACAAATTCTTGGGTTTAAGCATCTTATAGTGAATATATTGCTGTGTGGTAGCGGCTTCGAATACTACCAACTCTTGCTTTGCTCGTGGGTGTCATAAAAGACGACTAAGAGCCCTAGATTGACCCGGACCAACTCCATCTGGTACCATTTGGGTCAACGATTACATTCCCAAGGAGGGTTGACGTCAGGCAGGCGGCCGGTCATAAAAGTCATTGCCGAAACTTTTTGCAATATGTCAAAACAGATGACATATTGCGTCGACCCCAAGTAATTGGGATAAGAGCAAGATGATGATGATAGTGAATATATTTTCAATTAACTAATTAAGTATGTATTTAAAATATTGAATTTTTCAGTACTGCATAGTGATCAGTAACCTTATTCCTCCAAATGGTTTTGAGAAAACAAAAGAATAAAAATAAATGGACATTCCCCGTTAGCGTATTAATATTTGTGTTGATTTAGTATCGATGTTTCCTTCGAAATATCGATATTTACAAAGCTTGATTGATGGTCAAGCACCCCTATCGAAGCCGACTGTCATTATTAAAAAATGTCAACGTATTATTTTGATTTGAATATTTGCAAATACAAAACTTCTCACAATTAGCGTTTGACATAATTAAAAGATGAATAACATAAATGGAAAGGCGAAAGCGCTTCTAGAGCATAAACAAAAGATCTTAAAAGAAATTCAGTATTGTGATAATAGTATTAAAGCTTTTTGTTCAAATCACAAAAGCAACCGCCATCCCGATGATTCCGACAGGTAACTTTTTAACTTATTGTTTTGAATAGTAGACGAGCTTATTTCAAGTTCTGTTAAGTGGTATCAGTAGTTTATAGATGAATAAAGTAGTAGCAATACTGAATAACGCCTATATTCCCATGTAAGTGGCAGAAAATGTCATTACACTTCACGTCTGCGGCAACTAGGACTTGCCTTTGGCCCTGGTATTTATGTGGTACATAAGCAGCAGTTATTTATACTAATATTGTAAAGAGGAAAGATTTGTTTGTTTGTTCTATACAAACAAACAAATCTTTAGGCTCCCAACTACTGGACCGATTTCAAAAATTCTTTCACCAATGGAAAACTATAATATCAGGGAGTATAGGAGAGGGAGATATAGGCTATATTTTATCCCGGTATTCCCACGGGAACAGGAACTACGCGGGTAAGGTGACTGAAACCGAAATGAGGGCAGGTTGCTAGGCATTTATTAAGAGATAAGCTGTTTGCTCGTTTACCGTCAAAGCTAATAAAAAATAGAGAAAGAGTGAGAATGAGTATTTTCTTTGTGGGTCAGGAAAAATACAACTCACTATTCTGCCCCCTCTATGGGTGTGGTAAAAGACAACTAAGGGATGTAATGTGCACATAACATCTATGTCAAGGCTGCTCAACTATAGGCCCACAGACACATTTTGAATGGCTCGCACAGGCAAAAGTCATTCCCGCCAATTTAAAAATGTCTAAATATGCTTAAAATATCTAAACATTTTCATCTAAATAGATTTAAAAACTTATTAAGCTTTAAATTCCTTAATAAGCAATATCCATCTTTTTATTTCACAATGTATATACTTAAAAAAAATTAACAAATATCACATTTCTTAGTTATTCATTTCATTAGTGGCCCCTCCAAAAACTTCTATAATGTCCGTTTGACCCGAGTGTTAAAATACATGAGCAGCCTTGATAATGACAAGTCACCCTGCTCTGATAGTCAGCCCAACGACGAAGGCGACGTGGGTATGGGTGGGTTATAAGCCTGCGCGCCGTCCTTTCGTTGCCTCGGACGAAATGTACCATGTCTGCGCTTACCATAGCTCAGCCATAAAAAAAAGCCTTGATCTATGTAATAGAATGAAAACCTATATCAACATGTCTGACCAATGTGATATGGTTGGTAAATTTCTCTTCTGTTGTGGAGGAGTCTCGAGCCCAGCAGTAGTATTTGTGTGAGCCGAGCTGATGATGATTGTAGGTTTTTTTGGACACAATAAATAAGGGCAATAGGATTATGAAATCTAAGAGAATAGCCAAGCCATTATCTTTTGGAAGAAGAATGCATTATAAATAAAACTACGGATTTTATCACATTTGTATTTGATTGCCCAACGTTTCAAACACTTTGCAGCGTTCATGGTCACGGGCTAAGATGTCTCATGTCCAACAAGTCATCGTTATTGCAGAAAATTTATAATTATCTACAGAACTTCGAATATTTATTCGACACGTGTTTAGCCTCTAAACAATGCATACTCCGGACAGTTTGGCTTCAAATCAAATCATTTATTCTGCATAGACCCCTTAGGGGCCGTTCATAAAATACGTTCGCCTACAAGGGGGGGGGGGGGGAGGGAGTTTGCTGAGTGTGACAAGATGTGACAAAGAGGGACGGGGGGGTCTACGGCAAAGTGATGTTCGCCGTTCATTAAAAGATTTTAAGTTATTTTTTCAATAAATACTTTTTTCTCAATTTTGATCATGATACAAAGTCATTCATTTTATATTTAGTAAATACATAGACTTCTAAACGTATATAGTTTTATTACAATATATTGTAACTCGATATATTTACTTATGTTTATTTTTCGACATGAGCTCTGTGGCGCGGCTCTAGCGATTTGACTCGGCTATAGCGTCGTTGCAATCCGTTACAATTGTTTTCTTTGTTTTTTCAATACTTAACCCTTCGTGAAACTTATTATATTCAGGGGGGGTCTTAGTTTTTGTGATGAAATATTTACATGGGGGTCACAGAAAGTGTGACACAGCGTGACAATAGGGGGGAGGGGGTGAAAAAAAGTTGATTATAGCGTGACGTATTTTATGAACGGCCCCTTAAGGGCACTTACATATTGTCAAATTTCACAACGTTTGAACACAATAATCTACCACCGAATCGGGACGCAGCCATAAACTGAGAAGATCCAACAAGAAACTCAATAGACAGCCATTTTTCTTTAATCTTTTAAATATATATAATTTTATATTTCGTACAATATATGGTATTATCTATAGTGTGATGCCCTTCAAAAAAATGCACCATTGAAGCTAAGAGTTTCTTATTTCCTAGTCCACTTTAATCCTATCCCGTATTCCTTCTATTGTGGTGTGCTGTATATTGATTATTGTACGAAAGTGAAGGGTGTTGCTTCCTCCGTTTTAAAATAAAAATGGATTGCCACTATGTATCGCCTAATTCAATCAACTATGCATTACATATGTTGCAGATAAGTGTATGAAGATTAATACAGTGGTAATTGTTTTATTTTTTATCAGAGAGAGTAAGCTTGTTACACATCGCCAACACAGTCAATATAAGACCCACTGGGCTAAGATCTCCTCTACAAGGGGAGCGAAATTGACCTACTATTCCATGCTTTGCTATTTTTTATGTAATTACACCCAATATCTGGTTGACCGAGCTTCGCTCGGAATATTTTTGTCGAATTTATTTAGATATATATTAATAAAAAATAAATAATGAAAATTATATAAAAAAATTGCAAAAAGAGAATAATAATAACACCGAGATTCGAACCGACGCTGTTTGAATGCCACGAAACCCAAAATTAAAACTGGCCGTCTCCCCAACTGAGCTACCGTAACTCATGACGTTGACAACGAAATTTGAATTCATATTCTTTTAAAATTTAATGTCATTATATTGTTTTGCTAAAAACACGGACAAAACAACATTTTCTCTATAAATAAAACCTAGCTTTTTTTTTTTTTTTTTTTTTTTTTTTTTTTATGGGTGGGCTATGGTAAGCGCACGCGCGGTCCAATCCGTCCGGGGCGATGAAAGGACGGCGCGCGGGCCCATAACCCACCCGTACCCACGTCACCTCGTTGTTGGGCCGACCACCGGAGCAGATGTGACTTGTCGTCAGTGGTCGGCCCGACGGAATACCCTTTCGGGTATCCTCACCTCTCGACGTACTGGGACGTCGGTCGCCGTCGCGCGGTCAGCCTCTCCGCGGGTGACGGACAATTCCCCGGTCCGATCACCCGCGGCCTCGGCTAGGGCGGCATTAGGCGCAGATACTCGCGCCTGCGCCGCCCGAGTCGCCGGCGGCGGAACGTGTCGCCGAATAGCAGCTCTACTCGCACACGATCCGCCGCCTCCTTCCGTGAGATTACGGCCTCACAGAAGGCGGCGACCGCGTCCCAGTTCCTGACGCTGACGAGCATCTCCCTGGCGATGGTCGGCAGCGCCAGGTCGGCACCGATAATTGCGACGAGTTCACGGCGATCCCCCTCCCATGCAGCACACTCCTCGAGCGTGTGCTGCGCCGTGTCCTCGTCGCAACTGCAGTGGTGGCAGGACGGTGTGCTCTCCCTCCTGACAATCTTGTGTGTGTGATCGATTTTTTGGACCCGAAACTTCTAGAATGCCAAGTTTCAACAAAATCGTTAGAGCGGTTTCCGAGATCCTGAATATATATATAGGTATATATATATATATATATATACAAGAATTGCTTGTTTAAAGATATAAGATATGCAAGATAGGGAGTGGTGAATTGTATTCTTACTTCATCACCACATGGATAATGATGATGTCACATTTATGAGGTAAATGATCATCATTTCAGCTCATATACGTCCCACTGTTGGCCACGAACCTCCTCCACAATAGGGAGGGAAATTGACCTTACTATACCATGCTTATCAGACAGATTGGTATAGGGTTTTATTTCGAGTTATATAGATGTTACATGCATATTATATCCCTTAATCGTCTTTCACAACATCCACAAGCAAGATAGAAAATGGAGATATGTGTTCTTACTCCATCATCACATGGAATATGAGGTAAATAATAACAAAATAATAAAAATAATTTGGCAATTCCTGGTTTTTCAGTTCAGATTCTGAAGATTTCTTTCCCGATGCTGTCGAGTCTGGTCCAGAAGTCTCAGAGCTAAAGTTACAGCAGAGGATGCTTACAACATGCTTGCAAGCAACACAGGAATTGACTGGCCTTACTGTTTTACAATCTGAAGTTAACATATTGGTGCAGGAACCGCAGTTGAAAGGGTGAGTTGTACAGCAGTCTTCCCAACATTCATGATTTCCTATGAGCTAAGAATCGTCATCATCATTGCAGCCCACATATGTTCCACTGTTGGACTTGGGCCTCCTCCACAATGGGAGGGAATTTGACCTACTATACTATGCTGGTCAGACATGTTAATATATCAGGGGTGGCCAACTCCATTAGCCCCAAGATCTACTGTTTTCTCACAAAACCCTGTGCAATCTACCATTTACATACTTCTTGAAATGTTCACAATTGGAATTTATGGGTGCAGCAGTTGCTGATTACGGCGCGCCTTCTACGTATTTTTATTTTTTGCCTTACTACGATTGACTGGTCTAAACGATGGCGATCAACCGGTTGGCCACCCCTGTTATATACGATGTTCTGATAAATTAAAAAAAAAATGTGTATAGGATTTCATTTCTAATTATTCTTCTCTTGCACAGATGTTATGTGCATATTATATCTTCTTTTACGATATCCATGAGCAAGTTAGGGAGTGTTGAATTTTATTCTTACTCCGCTGTCACACAGAAAAGCTAGACAGGAGCTAAGAATGACCCGAGTTTATTGAGTGTATTGAACTACACAGTGTAGGATGCCCCTCCAATAGGTGGACCGATCACCTGGTGGTAGTTACTGGACGTCGTTGGATGCAGATGGCACAGTACTGCACTCTGTGGCATAACATGAGGGAGGCCTACTTCTAGCGGTGGACGGCGATAGGCTGAAATGATGATGCCGAGTTTCTCATTATTTGTTACCTATATTTCCATGTGTTGACAGAGTAAGAATACAATTCACCACTCCCTATCTTGCACGTGGATGTCGTAAAAGACGACTAAGGGATATAATATGCATATAACATTTATGCAAGAGAAGGAAAACTCAATACAAAACCTTATACCAACCTGTCTGACTGGCATGGTAAAGTCAATTTCTCTCCTATTATGGAGGAGGCTCAAACCCAACAGTGGGATGTATATGAGCTGAAATGATGATGTTTTTTTTTGTCTGCATTAGTACATTTGTTTCCAATGTTTTTTTTTAACCCCATTTGTCAATTTATTACCTGATTTTTGGCACCAGTAATTAATTTATTACTCTAATTTTGTTTGTCTCCATTAGTCAATCTATTATCAATGGTTTATTTTCAACCCCAGTAGTCACTATTACCCTACCTACCTATTTTTTGTTTTTTTTTAGCGAGTCTCCAATATTAGAATCAGGTACTTGGAGGGAAGTCTTAAGTGAATGTAAAATAGACCTGGTGACATTTACAATTACATTCTTTACACATACTGCTGTGAGTAATTTACTAGTGATTTTTTTAAATGCTCTTTTGTTTTTTTTGTTCTTTAATTGTTTTTAATTTCAATCTGTAATCTTTCTAGGGCCATGTCTTGAAGGGTTAAGTATACAATGCTTCACCAACCTTTCCACATCAATGTCCATAGAATCCTTATTAGAAACTTGTGTCAGGGTTTTCTATACAGGATGTATCAGGTTATGGGGTAACTAAAACGAATAATAAAAATTAAAAAATCGACCAAAAGAAAACACATTTTAAACTGTAAATTTAAATAGGATATGTTAGTGTTTGAGTTTGAGAGTTTATTAAGTTTGAGCTTGTATGCACGCTTTTTTTCAATCCCGCAAATCCATCCGGATCCCGCGCCTGTAATCCCGCATCATGCGGGATTGGAAAATGGCGCGGGATCCCGCAATACTGAGATCTCGGTAGGTTGGCGATTGGAAGCCCTAGTATCACGTACCATCAGGTGGGTTGCTTGCTCGTTTGCCACCATTGAGAATAAAAAAAAAAGCTACATACTATTACAACCCACTAAACTCTATGTGGGGGTTCACTAATTACATCACTAGGCCATCTGCATAGTCCATCATGGCATCTTTATCATACCAAAATTTCTATTTTTCCAGGATCACAAATTCGCTCCAACATTATACCGTGGTCTTCAAATACAATTGGTGAAGGCGTGCCATGAGGTGGAGCTTAATGATTCTGTGCTGCATACTCTGAAAAGACCAAGTGATGCTGTCGAGGTGAGGGCCTTTTTTGAAGTGAAAATTTCTTAAGCCGCATTGGCACTTTTAATTAGGGGGAATCTTGTGGGTTCATGTTACCACCATGCTCATAACTGGCAATGCGCAGTGGTCTGTGCGCCTTAGACACTTTTTGTATGAGTGAAATCTCGCGCGTTCGCGTTACCGACATGCTTATAGCTGTATCTCTGCAAGTCCCCGCAATACAAGTATTCATTATCATCGTCGCAGCCCACATACGACCCACTGTTGGGCTTGGGTCTCCACCAGAATGGGAGGGAATTTGACCTACTATACGATGCTGGTCAGTTATGTTGGTATAGGTTTTCATTTCGAGTTTTCCTCCTCTTGCACAAATGTTATGTGCATATTATATCCCATAATTGTCTTTTACAACATCCACGGACAAGATAGGGAGTGGTGAATTGTATTCTTACTCCGTCACCACACGGAATACAAGTATTAAGTTGTTTTTATTTAAAAAAATAATAAAAGTATGGTTGCAGTATGAATATTTTCAGCAGTGTGGCTCTATTACTAAAGATCATCATCTTCTCTTCTAGGTAATCCGGAGCTATGCAGCAGCATATAGATCTAGAAGGACAACCCTTGCACATTTAGCAAACAAATATGCTAGCACACTATTCATGGAACCACATGTAAGTACTTTTTTTTCTCGAACTAGCTTCCCTCCAACTTTTTGTGCTCTATGTGCCCGTGGGTGTCGTAAAAGACGACTAAGCGATATAATACGCATATAACATCTATGCAATAGATAAAAAACTTGATAAAAATATTTTATTGCAAAAAAAAACCAGCTTCAATGTAGATAAATATTTAGATTTTAGTTGATTTTTCAAAAACCGCTTGTCCGATATCGATAAAATTTACATGGCACCCTTTCCAACAAAAAAAGAATTTTTCAAATCGGTTGGCATGCGACGGACTTATGCGTGAACAAACATAAAAAAATAATACAAACATCCGAATTGAGAACGAGGAGGTTCTTTCTTCCTTTGTTAGAAGTCGGTTAGAAATCGATAACAATCATCATCACAGTTCTCACTGCTATACTCGAGGCTACTGCTCGAGCTTTCACACTCCCTTCACTTTCTTCGCGGTAGGCAGCGACCTTGCAAAGGTCAATAAGCGGCAGCAACACTTACCATCAGAAGTACTGTTTGCCATCATTTGCAATAAAAAAAACGATAGGGCGTAGTGAATAGTATTCTTACTTATAATCAAGACATTGTCAACAGCTCATATACGTCCCACTGCTGGGCTCGAGCCTCCTCCACAATAGGATGGAAATTTACCATGCTGTTGGTATAGGGTTTTATTTAGAGATTTCTTTCTCTTGCATAGATATGCGCATTATATCCCTTGTTCACATTTACGACACCCACGAATAAGATAGGGAGTGATGAATTGTATTCTTACTCCATCACCACATGGAATATTTTATCCAATACCACACAGCAAGTATTTTTAATTTTATTTTCTGTATATTGCCCACAGCCCGAAGGTGGTTTCGTATTGAAGTGCGCTAACCTGCTAGAAATATTATGGAGATTGGAGAATAAATGGTCACCCGTGGCGCCATTCCATCATAGAATGAAATTTGATGTGGAATATATGGGTAAGTCATTATTACACTTATGGACAGAGTCAGGAGTTGCTGTGTGGCTTTGAGTACTACCAACCCTTACGTTGCTCGTGGGTGTCGTAAAAGATGACTGAGGGCTTTACATATACCTGTACCAACTACATCTGATCTGGTCAATAATTGCATTCCCAAAGGAGCGTTGTCGGCAGATAAATGGCTAGTAAGACGTATGTTAGGTCTGTCCTTCTATTATGGAGAAGGTTCAAGGCCATTAATGGGATATATTCATATACTAGCTTTTGCCCGCGGCTCGCCCGCTTAAAAACTAATTTGCATTTTCTTAATTTAAGAAATACTCTATCTATGTGTCAATTTTCATCCAAATCTGCTCAATAGTTTACGCTTGATTGAGTAACAAACATTCAAATATTTCACAAACTTTCACTTTTGAATAATACGTCCACACTTGTAGTTCAGATTCCCGTGGAAATATGGCTTTCCTTAGTCCCTGATAATGTAGCTTTACATTGGTGAAAAATCCCATGCGAACGCTGAGACAAAAAATGCCTATGTTACTCGCTGAAATTATAAGTTTACATGGGTGAAAAGAAAATTATATTAATCAAATCCCATAGAAATATCCGAGATAGGAATTACCTATGTTACTCGCTGTTAACGGAGCTTTCCATTGGAGAAAGAATTTTCAAAATTGGTTAACATCCCCGGTTTCACTCGCGGAGTTCTCATTCCCGGGCAAATACCAGGATGAAAATGCCCTTTATGTTATTCACTGATAATGTAGCTTTTTGTTCGTGAATTAATTTTAAAATCGTCTAAAGTCTCACAGTTGCTCCAGCCAATTGTGTGAGCATAAATAAAACCTATTATTTTGACAGACAAACAGACGCTTCAAATTAATTTATTTGTAGAGATAGAAAATTGGATTACTATCTTGATTGTAACTTACTGTTTGCTAGCGGTTAGGAATATTACCACGAGTTCATTGATCGTGGGTGTCGCAAAATACTACTAAGACAAAGATTTACATCGACCTGGACCAATTGGTGATGCTATCTGGCCAACAAGGTCGTCCGCCAGGCAGCCGGTCATAAAATGCTGCTAGAACCTATGCAATATATCTACGATGGCAGAAGAGTAACTACATATTGCGTTGACCCAAATTAATTAGGATAAGAGCAAGATAATTTTGTTATACAGGCTGGGTGCCTTGGACTATATGCGTTTCATCCTTTTGGGGCTGCCCAAAATATTTTTTTTGTAGTTGGCGCGTACCCCAAAAAACAGTTCGGTATACAAAATTTTACAGTCCTAGGCCCGGTATCTTTGGCTATACATTTTTCACTCTCTTAGGGGTTGAATTTCCAAAAATTCTTTGTTAGTGCTTGCTTATCCGAAAACAGAACTTTCACGTTCCTAGGACCATTAGTTTAGGTTAGGTTAGATACACTTTTCATTCCCTTAGGGGTGAGATTGCCAAAAATTCTTTCATAGTGCTTGGTAAGCGAGCACTAACAAAAAAATCTTGGGATAACTCAAGAAAGCCGACCGTGTACTAAAATGATCGTTCTCAGGCTCAGTGATTTCGTTTATACGTTTTTCACCCCTTGGGGGGTAAAATTGCAGAAAACTATTTTTTAGTGAACACTTTCCCCAAGAAAGACAACTTTATAAAAAATTTCACGTTTCTAGGTCTAATGATTTCGGCTACACATTTTTCACCCCCTTAAGGGTTGAATTTCAAAAAATAATTTCTTAGAGCTCACAACAAAGAAAGAGAATCGCATACAAAGTTTTAGGTTCCTAGCCTCAATAGTTTCGTCTATACTCGTGTAGATTAGATTATCCAAAAATCCTTTGCTAGTGCTCGTGTACCTAAGAAATTCGACGTTGTAAAAAAAAAAATAAGTTTCTAGGCCCAGTGGTTTCGGCTGTATCCTATTTCGTATTTTAGGGATTGAATTTCATCCCCATGTAAGTGAAATTTCCAAAACGCTAGAACGAATATTTATTCATTTATTATCAAGTACCTTAATACAAAGGTTCATGGTTCTATCATCGAAAATGACGAATTGCCATACAAAATGTCATCTCCTATTTCAACCCCTTATACCCATTTTTTCACGATAATAATACGATACGATAATAATATACCCATTTTTTTTTCTATGTGTTACTAACGTCTCTACTCTGTGGCACAAAATAAATATTTTGATGTGAAACATCTATAGGCGAGGGTGACCGTAATCGTCGCGTGGCGTTTAACGCCACGCCTCGCGGTCCCTTAATAATTAAATATTAAATAAATATTTGGATACATTTTTGTAACGAAACCATGGTGCGATTTAAAATTTTGTACAACACCATCTAGTGAACTCAAAGTAAATTGTTACTTATAATGTATATTAATGAAAATAAATGTTTATTGAATAAAAATCATCATTTTTTGGAAAAAAATCGCGTTATTTTATTACTATCTTTCTTTCCTCATAAAAAGCAGCCTATGTCCTTTCTCAAGCTTTAGTCCATCTCTGTACCAAATTTCATCAAAATCGGTTCAGTGGTTTAGACGTGAAAGCATAACAGACAAACAGACAGAGTTACTTTCGCATTTATAATATTAGTAAGGATATCATCATATAGCTCAGATGGAGAATAATCTAAAATTTACATCTTTTACAGATGAAGCCTACATAAAAATTATAACACAGGCTCACAAACAACTTCTAGATCCTTCGATACAGACGGACGAACGTACGTTACTCCTAGCTAAAATAATCGCGACTTGTCTGCAAGCCAGAGGACCTGTAGACTCGGGCTCGGACTTAGAATCAATTGGTGTTACGTCTAGAAAGACTGAAACGCAACCTGAAGGTGAACCTAAAGACAATGAAGTGATGGCTCCACCTAAAAGTTTACCTAAAAAGAGTAAAAATTCTGCTAGTAAGGATAAAGATGTATCTAAAGATAAGAATACAGCTAAGAAAAGGTCCGTAGCCGAGGAAAAAGATGAACGAAATGCTAAAAAGGTGAAAACTACTGAAGATGGCAGTGTTAAAAGAAATACCATAACTAAAGAAAAGGCTGAGAATTCAAACAGTACTAATAAAGAAAATAATGATGTAAATAAAATAGATAAACCGACGAACACTGTTGAAAGTAGTGACGTTAAGAAATCGAAAACAAAAGAAAAAAACGAGCTTAAGAAAAGTAGCAATAAGAAAAATAATAAAGAACCTATTGTTAGCAATGACGTTAAAAAAAAGTCCAATGAAAAAGTCTCCACTAAAAGACCTACTGAAAAAATAAATAACATTGACGATGATAATACAAAGGTTAAAAATAATCAAAATGTCCTTAAAAAGCAGAAAAATGATGTTGATATCGAGACTGCTAATAATACAGAACAATCTAAAATTAATGACAACAAAGAAATAAATGTTGACAAAGTCAAAAGTGTGGTAAATAATAAGAAAAATGATAAACAAATTAAAAATAACAACAAGCAACCAAAAAATGACGACAATCTTATCGCCATAGAATGCGACAAACCTAAAGAAAGTGAAGTAAACATTAATACTGATATTGAAAAACAAAGTAAAAATGATATTCCAATAAAAAAGGTCGATAAAAAAGCAAAAATGGCTGTTACCAATGATAAAAAATTTGATATTGTCACAAAAAAGAAATCTATCAATGAAAATAAGAATAACAATCCTAAAATTAATAATAAAGAAGAAACAACAAAAAATGACGCGTCAGATAATGTAGTTAAAAGCACAAATAAGATTATTCGTACAAACACTGATCTTGAACATCAGAACACTAAGAATACTGAAAAGAAATGTCTCGTTAATAAAAAAACACAACTTGTAACAAGAAAATCCACTGAAACAACAAAGAATAAAACAGTGAAAACTATTACAGAAAGAAATGCTAATATATTAAAAAATAAAGAAAAAGTTGCCAACATAAATAGAGAACCAGTAAATAATGTGAACGACAAACAAACAGAATCAAGAAATACTGAAATGGCGTCAAAAAATAAAAAGAAACTAACCAATCTAACCACTAAGACAGTTAGAAATATAATTCACAAATCTCCAGCTAATAAAAATCTATTAAAACTAAAAAACTCACTAAGACCTGGCAACATTAAGACAATTTCGGGTAATATTAAGACAATTAGTGGCAACACTGAAAAGGAAAATGGCGAGATAGTGTCAAAAATTCCTCAGAAAAAATTTTCTACGGATAGTGAGAATAATTTTAAGAGAAATATGTTAAGAATAAGTCCAAGTAAGTATTTGTCCATTCAATCGCTTATTTATTTGGTTGAAGATAAATGGCGTAGATGGCGTGGTGGGTAAAACACCAAACTGCCAAACCTGGCACGGGTACGATGCCCACACAAGACTATAATTCATTCCACTGTTTATTTTTATTGCCGATGATGGCAAACGAGCAAGCAGCACACCTGATGGTAAGTGATACTGCCGCACATGGATCTTTGCAATACCAGGGGCACAGCCAGGCCGGTGCCTACCGTGCAAAATGATGCAATAAAATGTACAGAATGATGCAATGAGATGTATGAAATGCTCTTCTTAAACATCGTTTAAAGAAGGACATGTTATAGCACTCGGGAAACACACCAGCAGGTAGTTCATTCCAGAGCTTGCATGCATGTGGGAGAAATCTGGAAACATATAGTCGAAAACCATAGCATTTCCAAGTGAAATGGATGAACTCTGCTGCGGTGTTGAATGGTACATTGGTAAAACTGTGACGGTGGTATCAAGTCAAATAATTCCTCAGAGCCCTCCCCCGTAGTTGCCATTCGAGAACCTTCCTTCCCCAGCAGTTTTTGGTTCGTCGATCAATGTGGTCTGCCCAGTGCCACTTTTAGTGACCTAATTCTTCATCCTATATCGGTTACACCGGTTCTTCTACAGATTTTCGTATTTCGGATTCTATTTCGCAGAGAAATCGCGAGCATAGCCCGCTCCATAGCACGCTGAGCGACTTTGAGCCTCGTTATGCTACATTTAGGGACCACATTTCTGTGCAGTAAGTCATCACTGGTAATACATACTGGTTGTAGACCTGTGTTTTCAGACACTGAGGTGTTTTAGACGAAAAGATCCTGAAAATAGTATTTCGAAGACTAGAAAATAATATTTATTTGCACTCGTTAATTCAAATATTTTTTGGAGAGAGATAGATACGTCACAAGTCGAACGCTTAGACCGATCGTGTCTCTCTATCGCTTGCTTCTCGCTCTCCTTTGCACGCTCGGCTAAGGCGGAACGTGACAACGAGTCATACTTTTTCGTGCGTGCAGCCGGCGTTCATAGATTTATAAGAAGTCATCATGTCAAAAAAAATAATGTTATTTTTATTTTTTCAGGAAAACTGTCATCAAAATTTAAAACCCAATCGCAGGATAGCTCGAAATTTATGACGAAATCTACAAATATACCAAGTAAGTGTTAAATGGAATAGGTGGTATAAAAAATAAAACTAAAAAGAGATTTAATTTCTGTAAGGATAATCATGAAGTGGCAATGGGCAGGCCACATCGCTCGACGAACTGACAACCGCTGGGGAAGAAAGGTCCTCGAGTGGCGACCACGTATCGGACGACGCAGTGTAGGACGCCCCCCACTAGGTGGACCGACGACCTGGTGAAAGTTACTCGGCGTCGCTGGATGGAAGCGGCCCAGGACCGCACTTTCTGGCGTAACATGAGGGAGGCCTACGTCCAGCAGTGGACTTCGATAGGCTAAAATGATGATGGATTACAATTTATTTACCAGAAAATGATGATTTTTATTCAATAAACAAATATTTTCATTATATATACTGTAGGTATATGTTTAGGTTAATCATTTATTATGAGCTCACTAGATGGCGTTGTACAAAATTCTAAAACAGGTTAAGGTTTCGTTACACAAATGTACATATCCAAGCGTGGCGTTAACGCCACACAAACAATCGGGTTCACCCTGGCCTATAGATGTTTCACATCAATAGACTACAGCAGTTTACCAGAAAACTTTAGTAATTACGATTGGCAACACACTTGTCTGGCTTGAATAATTGGGTATTTTATGGACAGAGGCGCGACTAGGGACACGGTCTTAGAATAATAACGTATAGAAGGATAGTGTCCATACTTCGAATTTTCAAAATTTGAATCTAAAAATACTAATGGCGGGCAGGCGATTACACACATACACACGCAAACCACTATACAAATTATGAAATCAAATTTTGTTTTTATTAACATAAATCGTCGAAATACTTTTAAATGTAATGTTAAAAACCTTTTTAAGTTTTTCAAATGTGTTGTGACACCATTTGAATGCACGAACCGTCATAATTATCAATTTATTTTTTAAGAGTTGCGTACGTACGTGCAGTACAATGACTTGTACATTACGGAACGGTTCCGGCGTAAGCTCCATTAGGCTCCAATTGAAATGCCTCACTTTTTGTGCGTGAACTTACCTTCTATAGGTTATTATTCTAAGGACATGGTATTGAATAGAAAGTATCGATACTTTACTCATGAGTAGTATCGAAAAAAAGTATCGTACTCACTAAATTATCGATATTTCAAAGTATCGAGTACTGAGTACTTTACCTAGAATTTGTCTTTGAGTTTTTTTTTAGAAATTTGAGTCTTTGACCGGATTAAAATATTTCGAGTCACGTTTTAGAAGGTTCATTACGTTTGAACTAGATGGCGTTACCATAAACATGAGCCGTAAGGTCAAGTTTAACATAGATAATTTCTACTATTTATTCGATATGATACCTGCCAAAAAGTACTCATTGAGTAAAAGTATCGAAAAGAAAGTATCGGTATCGAATGAAAAGTACTCGATCTAAAACTATTGATACCTTTTTCACTAGTAACTATAACAAAAATAGAATTTTCCCTTTTATTTATAGATGAAACGAACATTTCTTCAGCGTTATGGTTCTTAGAAAAGTTATTCTCGGAAGATTGATTTTACGTGTATGCTTAGTATGTCTAAACATATTGCTAAATTTGTAGCTACTGTTCATCTAAGCTCATATTCATCCCACTGTTGAGTTCGAGCTTCTTCCACAATAGGACTTGACTTACTATTTGCTGGTCAGACATGTTGGTATAGGGTTTTAATTCGAGTTTGCCATCTCTTGCATATTATATCACTTGGTCATCTTTTACGACATTCACGTGCAAGATAGGGAGTGGTGAATTGTATTCTCACTCCGTCACCACATGGCAAACTGTCATTGTTTATAATGTCTGAATACTTTTAAAAATATATACGGAATATATTAAAATAAAAAAAAATACAGTTTGCCTCTTTGTTACGGTTAATCTCATAAATACCCGAACATATTTTAATGGGATTTTCACTGGCAGAGCTGTTAGTTATTTTATTTCTCATAAAGCCATTTTACAAGTAACAGCAAGTAGTTCGTATAATTTTCTTACATATTAGTTCATATAATTATAATTTCGTTAAATGTTAATTCATGTAACTATAATTTAGTTAAATGTTTGTTCATATAATTATAATTTAGGTAAATGTTAGCTCATATAATTATTATATAACTTAGGTATAAATTAGATTTTATTATTATAAGTTAGATACGTATTTCTTTATATTCCTATTTAATGGATTCATAAATTTAGTAATTAGATGTCCCATTTTTTTGTATTGCTGTTGGTGGCACATAACACAACCTGATGGTAAATAATATCGCTGCACATGGACCTTTTCAATACCAGGCAGGCACAGCTAGGCCGTTGCCTACCGTGAAGAAAATGTTTTTCTTAAACCTCGTTTAAAGGACATAGCGCACGGGAAACAGCAGCAGGTAGTTCATTCCAGATCCAGAAATAATTGATGTATTTTTTTTCTTACAGGGTTAATGAAGAAACCAGTGCCTAAATTCTCGAAATAGTTTACAATAAACACATTCTGAACTCAAATTTGACTGAGGAATTTTAATGGAAGTTAAAAACATTTGTAGTTGAACTTGTTTAATAGAAAAATGATATATGGTCGTTTCATCAGCTCATAAAGGTCCCACTGGTGGGCTCGAGCCTCCTCCACAACAGGGAAATTGACCTTACCTTAGCATACTGGTCAGATATGTTGGTATAAAGTTTTATTTCGAGTTTTCCTTCTTTTGCATAGATGTTATCTGCATATTATATCTCTTAGTTGTCTTTTACGACATCCACGTTCAAGATAGGTAGTGGCGAATTGTATTCTTACTCCATCACCACACGTAAGAAATGAAAAAAAAAAAATCACCACACGATGAAAATACCTGAAGGCGTTCAGGCATTTGTTAGTTTAAACTCGTTTAACTTAACGCGTTCAGGTAATTGTTAGTTTAAACACGTTTAACTAAACGCGTTCAGGTAATTGTTAGTTTAAACTCGTTTAACTTAACGCGTTCAGGTAATTGTTAGTTTAAACTCGTTTAACTTAACGCGTTCAGGTAATCGTTAGTTTAAACTCGTTTAACTTAACGCGTTCAGGTAATCGTTAGTTTAAACTCGTTTAACTTAACGCGTTCAGGTAATTGTTAGTTTAAACTCGTTTAACTTAACGCGTTCAGGTAATCGTTAGTTTAAACTCGTTTAACTTAACGCGTTCAGGTAATTGTTAGTTTAAACTCGTTTAACTTAACGCGTTCAGGTAATTGTTAGTTTAAACTCGTTTAACTTAACGCGTTCAGGTAATTGTTAGTTTAAACTCGTTTAACTTAACGCGTTCAGGTAATTGTTAGTTTAAACTCGTTTAACTTAACGCGTTCAGGTAATTGTTAGTTTAAACTCGTTTAACTTAACGCGTTCAGATAATTGTTAATTTAAAATCGTAACTGAAATATTAATTGTATGTTTTATTTTGTAATGCGATATCTGTAAAATGAGATAATATCAAATAAATATGTTTTATTAAAGAAATTTGTGTTTTATTTATAAAAAAAATATTCTTAACCTATTTTTTTAATACAATTTTAATATAATTATTTAAAATTTATAGTACAATATTATGATAATCAGGCGCCCCCCTTAATATCTATTTATTTGTTATTTTATTATTAATATATTTCAGCTCCTATACGTCCCACTGCTGGGCTTGCGCCTTCATACAGAAGAGAAATACCTAAGACACCATGCTGGTCAGACATGTTGGTATAACGTTTTATTTTGAGTTTACATTCTCTTACATAGATGTTATGTTAATTATATCCCTTAGTAGGCTTTAACGACACCTCCGGGCACGATAGGAAAAAGTGTATGCTTTTATGAATTGAATTGAGGCCATGAGAACCATGCTGCCCTAATTCAACAAGCCTTTTGAGCACCATAAAAAAAAAGTATAGTAAAAATCTTAACAATGATTATGCTGCCATCTAGTGAATATGTCTTGTATCACTGCTTCTATCAAAATGTTCAATTATATCTGTAAAAAATTATAAACTCAATACTATAAAAAATTAGTTAGGCCACTATGGTTCTTATGACCTCAAGTTATTTGAAAATTACAATATTTTCGATAAATTAGCATTTATTTGTACTCGTTAATTCAAATATTATTGTACTTTTTTTTTTGGGCTGGGCTGTGGTCGGCGCGCTGCTCGCTCCACTCCGTTCGGGGCGACAGAGGGGCGTAAGCACGCGCACCCGCAACCCATCCGAACACCACGTCGCCTTCGTCTTTGGGCCGACCACCGGAGCAGGGTTACTTGTCATCAGTGATCGGCCCGACGGAATACCCTCTCAATATTTTTGTATTTAGAGATAAGTCACAAGTCGAACGCTTAAACCGATCGTGTCTCTATCGTTTGTACCGCGTTCTCGCTCACACGCTCAGCTCAGGCGGAACGTGACAATGAGTCATGTGACAATATACATTACTATTTCTTCTTAGTAGGCCTCATAACGAGGCTCACAGTCGCTCAGCGTGCTATGGAGCGGGCTATGCTCGAGATTGCTCTGCGAAATAGAATCCGGAATACGGAAATCTGCAGAAGAACGGGTGTAACCGACATAGCACGACGAATTAGCACGTTGAAGTGGCAATGGGCAGGACACATCGTTCGACCGACAACCGCTGAGGTAGAAAGGTTCTCGAGTGGCGACCACGAATCGGACGACGCAGTGTAGGAGGCCCCGCCACTAGGTGGACCGACGACCTGGTGAAAGTTGCTGAGCGTCGTTGGATGCAGGCGGCACAGGACCGCACTCTGTGTCGTAACATGAGGGAGGCCCACGTTCAGCAGTGGACGGCGATAGGCTGAAATGATGATGACGATTTCTTCATATGTATAGTTGTTTAAAAGAACGCTATTGCTCTGATTTCGTATGAATTTAAATTACAATTAGAGGGCGCCGTAGAAGGGGTAATCTATATAAACTTTTCTAATTTCAAGACTTAGGTTTAGCAATTGAGGCGTAGTAGCTTAACAAATCCCAAAACCCTATATCAATACGTCTAACCAGTACAATATTGCAGGTCAATTAGTCTCATATTATGAAGGCGGCCTGAACCCACCAATGGGACTTATATGGGTTGAGTTGATTCATCCGCGTGGTGACGGAGTAAGAATACAATTCACCACGCCCTATCTTGTACGTGAATGTCGTAAAAAAACTACTAAGGAATATAATACACTAGGGATGTGACTTGGAGGGTAATCGATTAATAAATAATCGATGTTTATCTTTTTTAAATAAATCGATTTGCATAAAATCGATTGATTATTTTTAATTAATCGATTATTTTTATAATCGATTATTCCCAACAGGATTATGATGACCTTTCCTTTTGGTATTACAAAAAAAATAATCGATTAATATAAAAATTGATTATTTTTTTACATCCCTATAATATACATAAAATATCTATGCAAGAGAAAGAAAACTTGACATAAAACACTATACCAATACCACTGACCAGCGTGGTATTATCATCATTACAGCGTATACCTATATATGTCTCACTGTTGGGCTCAGGCCTCTTCCATAATGGGAGGGCAATTGACCTACTATTTCACGTTGGTCAGACGTGTTGGAATAGGATTTTATTTCGAATTTTCCCCGCGACGGTTCCCCGCGACTTTGAGAATGTCGTCAGTCCACCTAGTGGGGGGTCGTCCTACGCTGCACCGTCCGATTCATGGTCGCCACTCAAGAACCTTTCTTCCCCAACGGTTGTCGGTTCGACGAGCGATGTGGCCTGCGCATTGCCACTTCAGCGTGCTAATTCTTCGTGCTATGTCGGTTACACCCGTTCTTCTGCGGATTTCCGTGTTCCGGATTTTATTACGTAGAGGAATACCGAGCATAGCCCTCTCCATAGCACGCTGAGCGACTTTGAGCTTTTTTGTGAGCTCAAAATAAATTATTAACCTAAACACATACCTATCATATATACTAATGAAAATAAATGTTTACTGAATAAAAATCATCATTTCTGAAAAAAAAAAAAATTCTAATATTTTATTTTTACATTATGCCATTTTACATTACGACAGGAACTAATAAGTTCCTGTCGTAATCTGTTCTTTTATGCATATATACTTGTTCAAAATAATTTCGATGTTTCATATCTGCCAGGCGTTCTGAGCGACGGCTCCCTTTTAGTATAAATAAGTCTATAAATAGTAATTGACAATTATTATTACATTCAATATGTTATAGCAATTTCAATATACATTAATAAAAGTGTGAATCAAAATAGGTAACTAATACTAAAGTGTTTAGTTAAAAAACTCTGTCATAACGATGACTTTTTGAACGTCAAATAAAATTATTTGTATATACATATAAACGGGCTGATTATTTAAACAGCCCGTTTAATAAATTGTGATTAATATTCAAACTGTGAATGGGTAGTGCATTAAATTCTTACTCCGTCACCACACGTTTCTTTAAATATATTTAACGTTTTTTAAATTAATAATATTACGTATGGGGGGGTAGGTAAAGAATTTAGTCGTGGTATTAGATATGCGCTCGTTCGTTCGCTGTAATAATTACCTGCATTAGTAGTAACAAATTTGTTTTTTTGCGACTCGATGCGTATATATAGGTTGATTTATTTTATATTGTACTTTAGTGTTAAAGAACAGTGTGCTTACTCTTGAATCTCGATTCCAATCCTAAATCCAATCGCAGCTCGAATTTGAACAATTTGGTACTCTTGAAAGCGACACCAGCGCACGATTGCAATCGAATTCGATGGAATTTTTTTAAACTAAATGAATTCGACTCGTCGATTAGGTCAAATATTTGCTTAATATTATTTGCTTGCTTAATATTGCACAATTTCAAGAAAGTGTCTTTGTGGTGATCAAGTTTGGTAACGTTATTAATTTAAAGTAAGAAAATACGCCTAATACATTTGGTGAAAATAACAACGGCAAACGCGAAGAATTCATTCTCGATTTTGTTTAAGAGTACCAAATATGAGTTTGGTGATATTAGAATTGAATCAGATTCGAAATTAGAATTGAGTTCCAGAGTAAGCCTACTGATATTGATGAAGTAAACGCGAAAGATAAACTAAGCACGATATTAGCTAAATTTTATATTATAAAAAACCGCATTCCCTTTTCAACAAAGTTATTGTTATATAACGCTTTCTTTGACTCAATCGTATCATACTGATTATCCAGTTATGGAAGTACAGTAGAATTCATATATAACGACTTCGCTTATAACGACTAACCGTTTTTAACGACGATAATGTTTACTCAAGTTAGGTTTCATAGTTAGGTACTGAGAAAATATAACCGTTTAGTGCGACTCCGGTTTATACGACAAACTGCTTACAGCGACCATTTTTTGTGATTCATACGTCCGGTTAAAACGACGCGCAATGTTTTGTTTATACAACTTACGCACCAATACTTCGGCGGCCCAACTTCATCCCGCCCCGCGTGCTTCACCTTTCCTTATTGGCGCGCGTAAATCACAGTTAGTGTTTGTCACATGTTATGAAAATTTCTTAAAACTCGACAAAATGAGTTCTGTGAAGCGAAAGTGTTTTACAATTGAAGAAAAAGTGCAATATTACACCGATTAGAAGGCGGTGAATCAAATGCAACCCTCGCGAAGGAGTTTGGTGTATACATAATTATGTATTCGTAGGTTAGGTACTTATGTACTTAAGAAACAATCCTACCGTTTTGTACGTCATCCGGCTAGTACGACATAGTATCGCCGGTCCCTTAAAGGTCGCTATATCCGGATTCTACTGTACTTTAAAAACAATATCTGGTTGGCCGAGTTTTGCTCGCCATATTTTTTTTTGTAAATGGTATTTTTGACGAACATTTATTTAGATATATATTAAAAAAAATTAAAATAATGAAATAATGAAAAAAATATCAAAAATTAAAAAACATCCACCATTCATTCATTTAGTTTAAAAAAAATCCACCGAATTTGATTCCAATCGTGCGCTAGTGTCGTTTTTTAGGCATACCAAATTTGCTCAAATTCAAGCTGCAATTGGATTTAGGATTGGAATTGAGATTCAAGTGTAGGCACACAGGTCTCCAGATAAATTTTTCATCAATAAGTAATCCTAGGTATTTGTAGGTAGCAACTTGATCTATGGTCGGGCATTTAGAATCACAGGTCGAAATATTTTTTTTTATGTTCCTAATCCCACCACACATTCCCACCATTGTAACTCTTGTAAGCCAGGATCCACAATGGTCTCCATAAATGACACCGAGGTTTGACCCTCAGGCAGATCCGGGATATGATTTTAATTGTCTTGGGACCCGTAACAAATTTAATTAGAAAAGTTAAAGAGGAGGAGTTGGAAAGAGAGATTCCACTTCCCTCCTAGGCAAAGCGGGAGACAAGAAAACAAAATGACTAGTCAGCCAATAAGTAAAAAGGTGTACAGCTACGATAGCGCAGCAGTACGGCACCACGGATACGGCAGAGCTTAACGGGGCCTATATGTGAGCGTTAAGATTGATTGCTACAGTAGGTATGGCAGAAACGCATGAACGCACGGAAATTTTCTCGAGTTGCTACAAGGTCCGTATAGTATACTACCCCACAGGTGACTTGCAAACTGTTTAACATAAGGTTACGCTCGTTTCGCCAGAGGTCGAAATATTGTGAAGGCAGGTGTGCGTATGGGTATATTATTTTAAGCTGATTGTCACATTTTAAGTCATCATCATTTCGGCTCATATACGTCCCACTGCTGGGCACATGCCTCCTACATAATAGGAGGGAAATTGACCTTACTATACCATGCTGGTCAAACAGGTTTGGTATAGGGTTTTGTTTAGAGTTTGTCATCTTTTGTATAGATATATGCGTAATATATCCCTTAGTCGTCTCTTACGTCACCCACGGGTAAGAGAGGGGGTGGTGAATTGTATTCTTATTCCGTCACCACACGGCAGAGTGACATTTCAAGTAAGGTGATTTAATGTGTAGTAGTTAGTTTTTTTTTTTAATATTTAATACTAAACCAACATCGTGACACCATTATCAAAATTTAATAAAATCTTTGTGTAAGAGTTGAACGATCTCGTTTAAGTCTTTACATCATCATCATCATCGCAGGCCACATACGGCCCACCGTTGGGCTCGGACCTCCTCCACAATGGAAGGGAATTTGTCCTACTATACGATGCTGTTCAAACACATTGGTATAGGGTTTCATTTCGATTTTACCTTCTCATGCATAGATGTTATGTGCATATTATATCCCTTAATCATCTTTTGCGACATCCACGTGCAAGATAGGGAGCGGTGAATTGTATTCTTACTCCGTCATCTGTTATAAAAAGTCTGTGTATTTGGAACTACCTGTATATGAAGTCGATCGGACGTTGTACGGGTTTAAGTAAACGATAAAAGTACCGTGATTCGTTAGAACAGTTTCGACAGCGGCCGTGTACGGTGATAAAGTGTAAGTATGTGTCTATATATTGCATGTTTAATTCAACTAGTGATCGCAGAGTGGTCGAAATACCGCCATTTCTTTTAATTATATTTATGTATAATTGTATATTAAGCAAGCTGTATTTCACTAATAACTAATATATAAGTACAAATGTCTATCAGACTAGATTATTAATCGCGAGTGACGTGACCGGGGATTAGTCCGTCACCCGCCGAGAGGCCGACCGCGTGAGGAAAGACCGACGTCGGGGGGACGTCGGTCGATGGGAGAGTATCCCAATAGGGGGTATTCCGTCGGGCCGACCACTGATGTCAAGTAACTCTGCTCCGGTGGTCGGCCCAACGACGAAGGCGACGTGGTTTTCGGGTGGGTTGCGGGAGTTGCGTGCTTAAGCCCCTCTGTCGCCCCGGACGGAGTGGTGCGGAGGCGCGCCGACCGCAGCCCACCCACAAAAAAAAAAGACTAGATTATAAATTTAATTTTTCATAGATTATTATTTTTTTATAAAAAGGAGTACAAAGTTTTTGCTTCACGTATTAATATATAGATACCGTCACCAAACGAAATTATATATTGCTTCAATTCCTATATTTTAATTCTACTTAACTTTTTAATTTTTTTTTCGACACATGTATATGCCGCTAATATTTTAAATTATTTATATCCACTAATTATTAATTAAAATGAATAAAAAATGTGTTTTAATAGCAATAATAGTTATTAATAAAATAAAAAACAATTATTCGTGAAACGCTAATATATTATTTACTAGCAACCCACCCTCGCTTCGCTTCGGTTTCAGTCGCTTAAACCCGCGTAGTTCCCGTCCCTGTGGGAATACCGCGATAAAATATAGCCTATGTTACTCCCTGATATTATAGCTTTCCATTGGTGAAAGAATTTTTGAAATCAGTTCGGTGGTTTAAGCGTGAAAGCGTTACAAACAAACAAACAAACAAACAAACATCCTTACTTTCGCATTTATAATATTAGTATGGATATAAGTTAATCATCATCATCTTGCTCTTATCCCAATTACTTGGGGTCGACGCAATATGTCATCTGTTTTGACATATTGCAAAAAGTTTCGGCAATGACTTTTATGACCGGCCGCCTGCCTGACGTCAACCCTCCTTGGGAATGTAATCGTTGACCCAAATGGTACCAGATGGAGTTGGTCCGGGTCAATCTAGGGCTCTTAGTCGTCTTTTACGACACCCACGAGCAAAGCAAGGGTTGGTAGTATTCGAAGCCGCTACCACACTATGGATATAAGTTAATGTTTGTCATAAATCTTTAAATAGCTCTTCTGTTTAATTTGCTTATTTATAAAAGTGACGGTATTGGAATAATTTCGGAATTCGAGTAAATTAATATCATCATCATCATATCAGCCCATATACGTCCCACTGTTGGGCTCGGGCCTCCTCCATAATGGAAGGGTAATTGACCTACTATACCACGCTGGTCAGACGTGTTGGTATAGGGTTTTATGTCGAGTTTTCCTTCTCTCGCATAGATGTTATATGCGTTTTATATCCCTTAGTCGTCTCGTACGATCACCCACGGGTAAGATAGGGAGTGGTGAATTGTATTCTTACTCCGTCACCACACGGACTGATATGATGAAATTAATATACAATGTTTTAATTGCCGTATCTATATACTAATATATAAAGCTGAAGTGTTTGTTTGAACGCGCTGATCTCAAGAACTACTGGTCCGATTTCAAAAATTATTTCAGTGTTAGATAGCCCATTTATCGAGAAAGGCTATAGTCTATATATCATCACGCTAAGACCAACAGGAGCGGAGCATCAATGAAGAATGTTTCAAAATCGGGGGTTTTTTCCCTTTTGAGAGCTTCCGCTGCGTAAACGGCTAAATTCATAAATGACAGAATTGTATTATTAAAAAATATTTTCACCTTCTACGTAAATAAAGTCTTAGATTAAAGTTAGTGTTCCTCAGGGGGTATTCCGTCGGGCCGACCACTGACGACAAGTCACCCTGCACCGGTGGTCGACCCAACGACGAAGGCGACGTGCCACGGGTGGGTTACGGGTGTGCGTGCTTACGCCCCTCTGTCGCCCCGGACGGAGCCGGGCGAGGAGTGCGCCGACCGTAACTAACGCCCCAAAAAAAAAAAATTGAAAGAAGCCTAAAGTTAGCGTTAGCCCAAAGTATCTATACCACGCGGACGAAGTCGCGAGCAGAAGCTAGTAAGATCTAAGATCTATGTTTATATCGCCCAAAACAAGAACAGAAGAATTCGACAAAAAAGATTTTGTATTTTTCAGTTTTCAAGATAATTTTTCTTGTCGATGGCGATATTTAGATTGCGCACACAATTGTCATGTGAAATAATGTAAAGTTTTAATTATACCACCTAGGTATTCGAATAAGTGTTTTTACGAAATGTCAGAATGTCTTGTAGCGCTTTTAAATTTTATTTATTACTTTAGTGTTTTACAGTGTTATATTGAACTAGCGGTCGGCGAGTGGTCGAAGTTCACCAATTTTTTCTGTGCGGGACGGGGCTCCAGACAAATGTGTTGTAGTCGGCTGACGTGGCGGTTGTTCGCTGGTTCGGTGGTGAATGTGGACTGTATGTGTGGACTGTATCTTCAGGTTCGGTTCCCTAGTTTAACGAAGAAATAAAACGATCGATTTGAAGTAACTTGCACATCAGATGAATATTATTAGATATGGTAGGACCACACTGTCGACAGTTATCTGTCTACAGCCGCGGGCCGGTCCGTCCGGGGCAGTACCATGCTCTCGCAGAAAATCGACGTCTGAGTAGTAGCAATTTGTTACTGCACTTCGTTCGGTGAGCGAGAGAGCCGGAAGCCCAACTTTCTGAGGGTGATTGCGTGTGGAAGGTTTTGGTGGTGCCCTTGGTATCACTGAGCATCAATGCACGCATTCACACTCCCTTCGCTTTCTTCGCGGTAGGCAACGGCCTTGTAAAGGTCCATGAGCAGCAGCAACACTTACCATCAGGTGTACTGTTTGCTCGTTTGCCACCGTTTGCAATAAAAAAAAAAAAAAAAAACGTTGCTGCCTAGCCCCTGAATATTAATGGTTGAAGTTCTTCATACTATTTCTACATATTATTGCTTTATACTATGGCTTCAAGTTTCTATCACGCGCCGCCAGGTGTCTTCGGTAGTCTATGCTACGATGCATTATTTTTTTTTGTGTGTGTCCAGCTGTTGGCTGCAGATGGCCTTGACAGCTTGACGCAGAGTATGGGTGAGCGCTGAGGGCTCTCAACCCGGAGATGCGACGCATTCATTAAATGAATAACATAAGAACGTCGGGGTTTTACCGTAACGTGAGCCGCAAGAATGCTAGTGTCAACGATGGTCACATTCGCCCGATTTGTGCTATAATTTTATTGAATAATTACTTATAACTCTAAAACTATTACAGATATGCTTACATTCTATATACTATTCTATTAGTCTAAAATATATCTATCTGTTTCAGTAGTGGCCGCGACACTAGGTAGTAAAATAGGCTTTATATGAGTAATACAATTTTTAGTACAATATAACGTTTAATTAATCTACCTTAAGGTTCATTACTCACATTGTTTATTTAGCACTATTCACATTATTTCGTACTGTTCACGTCTCACAATTTTCGCTACGTTTTTGGATCGCCCTGATTGGTCGATATTCGTTACGTACTCTTGTCTGTCGATACACTCTGGTTAGTTTATTCGTACGGCACTCCTATCACTATACTTTTTCCCGGACACAATGCACTAGGATTGGCAGAGTTAGTTTTCATTGGGTTTTGTGCAAACAAGTGATTTCGCCCGGACCTACCTCGTACTTCGGTTGCTCGTGTATGCGTTGGCGCCCGTCGTCAGCGTATTCACCGGGGGCTTGTCGCCGTGCTACAAGATCCCCGCATCGCGTCTAGGTCGCGAATAACTCGTATCCTTTTGCAACCTTGCAACAGCAATCATGAAAAAAGGTCTTTTTCAGGACCACCCATTGCCTCCTTCTATCAAGAAGACCCGCCCGAAAAGCCCGACACCCTTCGCCGGAGGACTTGGAGGACACCCGAGCGGACGTCAACAACGTCGCTCGCTAGACAGCGTCCAACATACCGCTAGCGCCGCCGTGGCAAACATCGGTACTACTGTAGTTCCATCAACGTCCACAGGAAAAAGCGCCGTATATAATAAATTTAAACCGCTGCATTCTCGCCGGATAGTAGGGCTGTTGATATTTTTAAAAATATCGTTTTTTCGATATATCGATATTTCTAAATATATCAATATCGGGGTTTGATATATTGAAAAAAAATATCGATATTTCAATATATCGATATTTTTGCGCATGACCACATTTTAGCTTCGCGTTCGTAATGTTTCCGTGATGACCTTTTTTTAGAGACTTCTAGACGTTAACTTATCGTCAATTTCATGCCACCATTTTACAGTAGATCATATTTACGGTGATTTTGCAGAATGCATATTTTACAAAAAAAAAATATATAACACCGAATTTATCTAAATAAATATCGACGTTCGATACTTACTTTTTAATATCGAACTATCGATATATCGTCCAAAAAATATCGTTGATAATTATCGATGTTTTTAAATAATAATATCGATATTTCGATATATCGATATATTATCAACAGTCCTACCGGATAGTCGGCGAACATCTCTGTTGTACCCAAGTCGCGTTCTTTGCAAATAGTAACTTGTGTAAACCGAAGGCGATCGCGCTCGGACCAGCACTGCGGGACAAGCCGGAACCAGCTCCGGTGTCTACGTTGGCGTCCTAGCCGTCGGCGTGTACATCGGGGCCGTGTGAAGACTTGTCCGGCTCACACTTTTTTTTTTGTGTGTGTGACTTAGTTGTTAGCCTCAGATGGCTGTGACAACTTTACCCGGACTGGTGGGTGAGCGCTGAGGGCTCCCAACCCGTGTCCGGCTCACCGAGAAACAGGCGTATAAAACCGCTGTTATTGGTCGCGCAAGTCGTTCCTACTCAACTTCCACCGTCTTCGACGAGGTACAAAAGTCCACAAGGCGGCTTGCAGACACCCACAAAAAGGCCCTTTTCAGGGCCAGGATACCGTGATCGGACTACCCACTCACCCCCCCGCGTACATCCGCGACCGCGTAGTCCAATATGGATAACGCCGTCGCCAACGTGCCGCGCCCGCACGAAATCCTTCGCAGGCGGATCCTGTCCCCTCCGCACCAGCTCAAGCGTCGTCACGAGCGTCGAGTGCGACCCGCGCCGCTTCGAAGCAGGCGCCCGCAAACAGCGCGACTTCATCCACGCACGCGACAAGCGCGCCCCGCCAGGCTGCGCCCGTGTCATCCACTTCTGCACCCCCCTACCCCTCGGTAGGTGAGGCGAGTGCACCCCACGCCGCCCGGAGTAAAGCTAGTGCGTCGCGAGCCGACTCCGAGCAGGCGCCGCGTTCGGCCGCCGCCGCAAGCGAGCCCAGGAAAACTGAGAAAAGCATCAGGCAAACCGGAAATAAACCTGAGCCTGACTTGTTCTGCACTCCGCAGACAAGTAGACACGGTAGGAAGAATACCGATGCATACAGCGGCTCTAAATCAGAAAGTGAAGCCCGTTCCCCGCGTTAATACGCCGAGGAAACATTCATCTTCACTTCCTTTCGCCACGGGTTTATAGGATCCATCGCATCCAGCGACTCTGACATGGACCTTGACAGGCCGGATTGCGTATTGAAAATTACGCGGCGTCGGGGTACGCGAACGTGCAAGTTAGTAGAATCGAGGGAGCAATTTACGCCCCCCACCACCCCCGCTCCTCTCCCACAACGTCAGAGGAGACAGCGCAGCCCCGACATCACGGACGACAATGTACTGAACGTGAAGAGGCCCTACGCCCCTGGGGATGATCACTCCAGCCCGTAACCTGGAACCTCACGAGATCAACCGCTGAGCTACGCAGCCGCCGGCGCTTCGCCACTGCTGCCACCTAACCAGCCACAGCAGGGAGGTACCGCTACCACTGCGACACAAAATACCGAGACCGTCGAAACAGAGGGTAATCCAATAATAAAAAAGGTAAGGTACCCCCCCCTCTCTTATACTTGAACACTTTCCTAACTGGACGTCTCACATGAAAGAGATTAGGAAGCTATTAGGCAGGGTGGCGAACGCCAGACCTTACGGCAAGGGTGTTCGATTCACCCCTGCCGATGAAAATGAATACCGGGTGATACAAAGGTATCTCACCCACCTCGAAAAACAAGAAAACATATCGTGGTTTTCATATTACCACCACAGATAATTTAACCACAATCCCTAACCGCGGGGACGGGCCGCTGGGCGGAACACGGCCGGCAACCCAAAAGACGGGCCAATCACTCCACACACAGCCTCCTCATCAACAACCTGCACAGGAATCAACTTTAGGTCCCAAGCCCACTAGTGGGAATAAGAGTGGACTAGCCCAAAGTCATCCCCCTGCCTCATACGGAGCTGAGGCAAGAAATAAGCCGAACACGAATGACATGTCCACAGTGGGCACAACTTTTTCGCGTTTTCCTGCCTTCTTTAACAAGGGGACAGTGTACCCGTCATACTAGGAAACCTTTTTCAGCACTCATGGCTGCCCTGAGTGCTGTCAATAAGATACCTGGCCTAAAAGAGGCCCTTATTTCAATGGCTAAAAGCCTAATAACTCAATTTATTCCACAATGGACGGCATAGTGAGAAAAAGGGCAGCGGCGCGCCCCACCTGGGCAACTGAAACCCGCCAGCGACCCACACAGACCAGCGGAACCCCAAAAGTCCTGCCCAATCTGAATCCCACTAGTGGGATAGAGTGTGGGCAGGCGCCTAAAACGAAATCTACTTTTTATAGAAAGCCCACATTCTTCGGCGATTGTCTACTTAGACCCACTCCGTGGCGTGAACGTCTTAACTCTCAATCACCATTTGAAATCTTCCAGATGACCACGCTGGTCATCCATACATACTCTTTTGTCCAAAGTGACACCACACTAGTGCACCCTGCCCACCTCACCAGGCTGGCATGTGATTTACACGTATCCCAAAATCCTCATATCAACCTATCCCACTGTTGGGCAAAGGAGTGCGCCAGCACGAAAGCAGCCAAAGTGGCCTCGCGTAGAACACTGGGGGCCGACAGACTCACTTCTCCATGGCGGCGGTAAACTAGTCCCTGCCCCCCCGCACGTAACCAAGAATTGTACCACGCTGGCCGACTGGCTAAACTACAAGGACCCTAAACCCTTTAAACTGATAACCTCCTTCCACCGTGCATCTTCGGCGAGAACCCCTCGCGTTGGCAAAGGGCTGAATACAACAGCGGGCCCTATGCCCACTGCTGGGACGGGAAGTGGGCGAGATTGTAGGATGAGGCAGCACATCCACAGCACTTCCCAGAATGGGAGAAACACGCCCGCCCCCTACAGTGATCACCCCCAACACCCGAATCACATAGAAATAAACGACCGTACCACGCTAGTCAAACCAATTCCTTCGGCGACCACCTTGACGCACTTAGGCCACACTACCACCCTCACGACTGCGGCCTCAGACCACAAGCGTGTCAGACCGGACTTGACCACTGTGGTCAAGTTAGTCACACTGATCACATCCATTTATTCCCTGACACATACCGGCCATACAAGGTCTTCCATAGCCTTTCCTATGACCACCGAACAGAACCTAACCGACCGAAGCCTGACCATGCCCACTAGTGGGAATGAGAGTGGGCATGCGCCGAATTATCGATCTAGCCCGGCATCGTGGTTCCAGAGACGAGGAGTGCTCCCAGCGCTCTGACGCCCCGAAATCGCCCTTTCCTCCCCCCACTACTGGGGGACCATGTACCTTTCAGTGCAAAACCCGCTCCTGCGGCAAAGATCTCATGTGGACATGGCGCACCAAGCTTGCACCAGGACAACGAGGCCAGTCCCACTGGTAGGACTGAGTGGGAAAGTCCGAAACTGGGATATCATACTCTCCTTCGGGATACCTTCCCTCACAGTTATGCCCACTTCAAATAAAAATCGATCTGGCACTGCCTTTTTTCCACACTCGTCCCTGACTTTCTCTCCCACAATGGGTAACCTAATCTGTCCGCCTAAGATAAGCCCTAATCTCTCAGAGCCCCAGGAACGAGACTTGGAAACCAAGCCCACTAGTCGTACAAAAAGTGGGCATTGGCCAATGGCAAGAACACGCCCTGGAATGGACAACTGAATGTACAGAGGTTGTCCACACCCATTTGTGCACTGTATGCACCCATTTTCCTCACTTTTTCCCACCTCAGAGTGCAAAAAAGGTCCCTCAATGAAGAAACGTCTCTTCACAAATGGATAGCAAGTTACGGATTATCCATTATAATGCCAGAGGCCTGAAAAGGAAGGTCCAACCCTTTCGCCTCCTGCTCCAGGAACAAAATGTAGACATAGCACTGGTCAGCGAGACGTTTCTGGGGCCGGCGGACCGCTTGAAGATGCCAGGATTTGTGGTCTACCGCAAAGATGAAACCTCGGAGACGGGCCGGATCATTCGTGGCTTGGCAGTGCTGGTGAGGAGGAGAACGACCCACCAACCCCTGCCGCTGCCCAACCTGCAAAGTATAGACACGCTGGGTGTAGAGCTCCAACTGGGAGACAAACATCTGCAGTTATATGTTGCCTACAGACCCCAAAGCAGAAGCCTTATTCGAAGTGACATTCACGCGCTTCTGGATACTCCCCATCCAGTCATGATTGCGGGGGGATCTGAATGCGAAGCACCCAGCGTGGAACAGCCAGCATCCAAACGGCAACGGAGCGCGACTTCTCCGCGATGCGGAAAAGCGAGGGTACATTGTGAGTGGGCCTGAAGCCCCAACACATTATCCCGATGACCCCACTCACATGCCCGATCGACATCGACATCGTCATACATAACAACATCC
Organism: Lymantria dispar; assembly: GCA_032191425.1. Classification (NCBI taxonomy): domain Eukaryota; kingdom Metazoa; phylum Arthropoda; class Insecta; order Lepidoptera; family Erebidae; genus Lymantria; species Lymantria dispar. The sequence continues at coordinate 11,019,044 of CM063471.1, forward strand.
CCTGCCAGGTCAGGCAGCAGGCTCTGGAGGACGACTTACAGTCCGACCACCTTCCGGTCTTGGTTGTGTTGGAGCAGGCACCGGCTAGGATGTCCCCATGTCGGTCCCACCCGGTCCCCATCTGGAAGAATTTCAAGGCCACGCTGGAGAATACCACTCCATCAGCCCCAGTTAAAGCACCGGAAGGTGTAGACCACCTACAAACGTTGATCACCACCGCCATACAGGAAGCACTGGACTCCACGACGCCAAGGAAACCCTCAGGATCAGGGGACCTTAGACTCCCGCGCCTGCAAAGGGACATCCGGGAGATGTTACAGCGGAAAAGAATGCTTAGGAAATGTTGGCAATTTAGTCGCTACCCAACTCTCAAGCAGCAGCTCAACCACCTGAGTGCGAAATTACATGACGAAATCCGTGCCTTCAACGCTGAGAGTTGGGTCCAGCATATCGAGGCCTCGAGTGAGGACTGGCACTCGATGCATAGAGTATGTAGGAGCCTAACGCAGACGCCGGCCCCAATTAGACCGTTGCTCCACCCGGATGGTACCCCAAGATACCGTGCAGAGGACAGGGCGGAATTATTCGCGGACCACCTGGCGGAGGTCTTCGTCCCCTTCCCCAGCACAAATACCGAGTACACTGAAGTCGTGGAGAACAGAGTAAGAAATCTCCTGGACACGCCGATGGCGGTGGCGGCGGATCCGCTATTCTTCTCCCCCAGCCAGGTGGCGTGCACAATCAAGAGACTTAAGCCAAGAAAGGCACCGGGGGCGGACGGCATCACCAACGCGGCCCTCCAACACGATCATCCGTTTGTTCGATGGTATCCTGCGAACAGGAACATTTCCCACTGCCTGGAAAGAGGGCCGCGTCATAATGATCCCCAAGCCGGGGAAGAATTGTGCACGCCGCGACGGCTACCGTCCCATCTCTCTGCTCCCGACATTGTCCAAGGTCTTCGAGCAACTACTCCTTACGCGAATGCGCCCGCACCTTATACCGAGACCTGAGCAATTCGGGTTCAGGGCGGAGCACTCGACAACGCTGCAGCTCACAAGAGTCCTACACCACGTAGTGTCTGCTGTAAATAACCAAGAATGCCCCATCGCCGCCCTGCTGGACATGGAGAAGGCGATATACCGGCCCCAGCAGGCGCTACGCTGTCTCTATACGCGGACGATGCGGCCTACATCACCTCGAACAGGAAAGTCAAGTACTCGGCGGCCGGGATGCAGAGAGCCCTAAACTCTCTCCCAGACTGGCTCGACAAATGGCGCCTGGCGGTAAACGCTAAAAAGACACAGATGCTGGCCTTCGCTTCCCCAAAAAAGCTCCCACCACCCCTGAAGCTCCAGGGCGAGGCGATCCCGTGGTTACAGGAGGCCAAGTACCTGGGAATAACCATCGACCGGCACTTGAAGATGGCTCGGCACGTTAACAATGTCATCCAACAGACAAAGACCGCCAGACTCTTGCTCAGGCCGGTCTTAGCAGCCCCCTACATCCCCTTAAATGTGAAGATATGTATCTACAAACTGTACATAAGATCCCGTCTCACCTACGCGTCTCCAGCCTGGCACGCGTTTACATTCAGCAAGGACTGGCATAGAATGATCGCCCAACAGTCTCTTGCCCTGCACCATATCATTGGAGCTCCGTGTATGGTAAAGAACCTCACCATCCAACGCGACTTGAGGATGGTGGACCTTGAGACTTTCATCCACCGCCTCGCCCTAAATATGTTTAGGAGGGCGAACGTATCTAGGCTAGCCCACATAAAACATATCGCTCCCCTCCACACCCGACCGCCAGACGCCAGACGGCTACTCCCACGGGAGCTGCTGGCGCGATCCGCCATTACCACCGAAGATATTAGCAATAAACGCCTCTCTAACCTGCATCCCGCATGTTGACGTTCCAGGACACCAGCCGCATGAATACAGTCGAGTGCTCCGAGGACGACGTAGCCTCCAACCCGGACCAGCCCGGACCAGCCGGGGCCAGCCCGGACCAACCGAGACCAACCAGGACCAGCCCGGATCAGCCGAGGCCAGCCAGGACCAGCCAGGGCCAGCCCAGACCATCACGCTGCCGTCACTACTCCCTCTAAATGGAACCTCATCGCACCCAAGGTGATTTCGCCACCTCCTCTTTCTTCTCTCACCAACTCTTCTTCTTCATTTTTATATGAACCACATATCTTCTCCATCTGTAGCACTAGTGTAGTTACTAGTACAGTGGTACCAGCAGCATAGCTCATTAGATAGTACCATCAACCCACACTATAAACCCCATCTTTGCCAAATGCCCACAAGCAGCAAGCAAGATCATCTCACCCATCTTCACCCCAGATCATCAATGATCCCCCATTATGCCATTTCTACCACTATTAAATTTCATTCATTCCATTCGCACCAAATCATATCATCTTCATCTAATCTTCCCGCTATCTCTTTCCCTATTAACTAAGTAATTAGTTATTTAGTTAGTTATTTAGTCCAATTTTATTTTAATTCCAATTTTAATTATAATTTAGTTACAATTCATAACGTTTACCTTAACGCTAAAGTTAAACTAACCGAATTCTAATTATCAAATTGCCAAGTCATTTCAAATTTAAATTTTATTTAAATTTTTAATTAACTTAAATTCCAATTTTAATACTCCAATTTTAATTCACCAAACTCAAATTCACCAATCTACTCAACCCCAATTTAATTTTCAACTTCCCCCACGCACACACCCTAGGGGGGCGGCGGTTGCCGAGTCACCCTCAGGATGCGTGTCACTCGGAGCGAGGCCTCCCTCGGGTTAACCGGAGGTCTCATCCTGCTCGTGCAGACCGCCCAGGAGGTGTGAAGATCAGTCGCTTCGCCCAAGGTCTCCGCCCAAGACTCGGAACCACGCTGGTCAGAGGGCGAGTTACCAAGATACAGCCAGAGACTTACCGGCCCCATATCATGAGGCCCGGGAGTCCGCAAGCTCACTCGAGCACTCGGACTCGTCGATCGCCCCGGATTCTGACGCGGCCAGCCACGACAATGGCCACTAACATTTTTCCAGCCACCGTGACCCCGCAGATATTACAATACATCTGACCAGGAAAAAATAAAAAAAAAAACCTCCTGCTTCCTCGTCAGCTTCTGAGGACCCGCCGGCCAACCGGCCCCGCAGACGAAGGAGCAGTGACGAGGAGGACCCCGCTAGGGCCAAGAGGAGCTGTGCAGAGGACTCCTCAGTACCGCCAGAACGCCCTATTACATATGCCGCCGCCGCAGCCACCACCGCTGTCACCACCACCACTGCATCGGGACCAGCAGCCACTACCTCTTCCGCCTCCCCAGTAGGGGATGCCCAGGTGAGTCACCCACCGCCTCCTACTACTAGAAAAGTAAGATTGCCGCCTTTAGTGGTCGAATCTTTTCCTAACTGGGCTCACCGCCTAAAGGAGATAAAGCGAAGGCTGGGCAGAACTGCATACGCGCGCCCCTATGGCAAGGGGGTGCGGTTCACACCAGCCGATGAGCAAGAATACCGTCTGATCCAGCGTTATTTGTCCGACCTGGAGAAAACTGAGAAACTTAGCTGGTTTTCATACTCGCTCCCAGAAGAGCACAGCTTGAAAGTGGCCATCAGGGGTTTACCCCACGACGTGGCCCCAGAAGACGTAGAGGAGGAGTGTGCGTGCATGTTGCGTGCTATACGCCCCTCTGTCGCCCCGGACGGAGTGGTGCGTGGAGCGCGACGACCGCAGCCCACCCCAAAAAAATAAAAGGGCAGCTGCCTTTCCCCACTCCTCTACGCCCTGTACACTAACGATTTACCGACCATCCCCGAAGTCGACCTTGCCCTCTTCGCTGACGTTGTGACCTTCATCTCGTCAAGCTTAACTGCCCAGCACGCTGCACAAAAAATGCAGCGTGCTCTTAAATTTCTTCCACCCTGGCTGAATCAATGGCGGCTAAGGGTTAATGTGGGGAAAACGCAACCTTTAGTAGGAGCCCCAATTTCCCACCATCACTCAAATTCCAAGACGAAGACATCCCTTGGCGCCGTCACGCCAAATACTTGGGTGTCACTTTGGACAGTCGCCTTAACATGGCTAAGTACGTCACCTCCGTCACTGCCAAGGCCCGACTTGCTAGAGGTCTTCTCTACCCTGTATTTGCTTCCCGTCTCCCAACTCGTACCAAGCTGGAAGTTTACAAACTGTATATACGCCCACTCTTAACCTATGCTGCCCCGGCTTGGTACGGGCTGGTAAGCGCACACAACACCAAGTGCCTTCAAGCGCAACAAAATCTTTAGCTCCGCGCAGTCACAGCAGCGCCCTATGTAGTGCATAACACGACACTTCATAGAGACCTGCCAATGGAGAGCCTCCAGGACTTCGCACGCACCCTAGCATCAAACATGTTTTCCAGAGCTGATGCATCCCAATGGGACCACTTACGTGGGATCGCCTTAATATCAACATAATAATAATTGTATAAACAATTAATTTATACATTTTATATCGTATATAAGATAAAAATTATAATCTAAAGTTCTAAAATCTATGCTAAAATAGGATATTATGTTATTTCTGTTCAGTGTGGTACTACCCTGGACGGACCGGTCCACGGCTGTAGACAGACCACTATCAACAGAGTGGTCCACTATTAATTTTTTTAATTTAATCTATATTTTGCAGGGAAAAGCAGCATCCAATCAACCACCAAGATATTCAAAACCGCTGAGAATGGAGAAACGTGAAATGAAAACAGCTTCGACGAGCTTCGGATCATCAAGCTCCGTAATTTCGAATGAGAATCAGGAAGAAATCTTCTCGAAGAAGGTGGAAGATTTATCCACAGCAAAATTAAGATATGAGAAAACCGAAATGGAGTATGTTGAACTTGGAAATGGTGTTCGTATGCCAATCATAGCTCTTGGCACTGCCCTGGTAAGTACTAGGGATGTGAAAAATAATCGTTTTTTTAGGGTTCCGTACCCTAAGGGTAAAAACGGGACCCTATTACTGAGACTTCGCTGTCCGTCCGTCCGTCTGTCACCAGGCTGTATCTCAAGAACGGTGATAGCTAGACAGTTGAAATTTTCACAGATGATGTATTTCTATTGCCGCTATAACAACAAATCCTCCTCCTTAGTCGTTCACTCCTGACGGTGTGGTCGTGGTTGATGATGGGTCATTATTGGATAGAGCAGCTCTCGCGATGCGCCTCCACTTGTTCCGGTCCTCAGCGTCTCGGGAACACTGGACTACGGAGGTTTGTGTCGCAGCTTTAATCATGTCCGTCCAACGCGCAGGTGATCGACCGCATGACCGCTTGCCTTCTATATGTTCTTGGACAACCAGCCGTTCCATGGAATGCTCGTTCCGAACAATATGTCCAAAATATTTCAAGATTCGTGTTTGCACAGTCGACGATAATCTTTGTTGGATTTTTAGCTCAGTCAGAATTGAGACGTTGGTTCTAAACGCTGTCCAAGGAATCTGCAACAGTCGTCGCCAGCACCACATCTCGAGTGCATCGATTTTGCGTCGGTCTTTGAGGTGAACCGTCCACGCTTCTGCGCCATACAGAAATATCGGGAAGACCAAGCTTCTCATTAGGCGGACTTTTGTGGCTTTGGTGATACTGCGGTTGCACCATACTCTTCTCAGCTTGTCAACAGCAGATCGTGTGATAGCGCATCTCCTTCGAATTTCCTCTTCACATCCTCCAGTGTTCGTGATAGTGGAACCGAGGTACACATATGATTGAACAACCTCACAGTTGCCAATTCTGGAAATGTCAGGATGGTTAAGTTCAACTCGGTCCACTATCATCATCTTAGTCTTGTCTCTATTGACCGCAAGACCGAAGGAGAGGCTTGTAACAACAAATACTAAAAATAAAATAAATATTTAAGGGGGGCTCCCATACAACAAATTTATTTTTTTTGCTCAATATCGATAATGGCAATAGGGAGGCACTTGTTTACCTAGTCAACGGTACGGAACCCTTCGTGCGCGAGTCCGACTCGCACTTGGCCGATTTTCTTATTACGGGCAAATAATTGTCATTCTAATCTAAATCTTAATAATTTGTCTCAATCAAGTTTAATAAATTAGTGAATATAATCTTTATATATAAATTTCTTGTGTACGTGTGTGTCATTGAACTCCTCCTAAACGGCTGGACCGATGTTGGTGAAATTTTTTCGGGTTGTTGAAGGGGATTCGAGAATGGTTCAGTTTCACAATTGTACTCGGTAGGTGGCGCTTATTTGAACAGAACAACGTCTGTTAGGTCAGCTAGTTATGTATATAAAGGATTAATTTATTGTAATGAATTTGTAAAATACTCTCTAATTATAGATTCTGTGACATTTTATTTTATTTCATGAGACATTTAACTTGTCGTCATCATCATCATCGCAGCCCACATACCTCCCACTATTGGGCTTGGGCCTCCTCCACAATGGGAGGGAACTTGACCTACTATACCATGCTGATCAGACATATTAGTATAGGGTTTCATTTCGAGTTTTCCTTCTCTTGCACAGATATTATGTGCATATTATTTCCCATAGTCGTCTTTTACGACATTCACGGGCAAGCGGGCAAGACAGGGAGTGGTGAATTGTATTCTTACTCCGTCACCACACGGAAAACTTTGACTTGTATTAAACCTTTATTATTGCACGCCCGATATGGATATACTAGTTCGGTACTATAAATTGTAATAAAATCTGCATCAAATGTAACAGTTAAACAGGCCCGCGAGGCCTTAACATATAAATATCCGTGCTTCCGCCCTCGCCGTCGTGGTGCAAAACCGCATCGCGCAAAAATCACGAACCAAAACGTGGGCACGGCCACTTTGCCTCCAGCGACGCCCCAAGCTGTGGTCCGTTCCCCACAGGGGGAGCCCTTGGGCAATGTCGCTTAGCACACTTTTCTCCGGGTTGAGAGCTCTCAGCGCTCACCCATAGCCCGCGTCAAACTGTCAAGGCCATCTGCGGCCAACAGCTGTACACACACAAAAAAAAAACAGTTAATAAATAATTCTGATTCTAAGTTAAATAAACTATGTGGCCTATCCATTGGCACTTCAATATGGTTTCTTGACGTTAATTGTTTTTAACACGCATTTATTAGCTTCACCTGTATTTTTTTTGTTTGTAACGTCCACCTTTGAGCTCGATTTTGCCCTACTTTGAGCGATCAGATTTTTTTTAAACTTTGCACACCTATCAAAGACCGATGACAATGTAATAATCCGTTGGTTTTTTGGAGGTCGGTTACGGTCGGCGCACTCCTCGCCCGTTCCGTCCGGGGCGACGGAGCGCTGTAAGCGCGCACACCCGTGACCCACCCGCAGGTGACTTGACGTCAGTGGTCGGATGCAATAATCCGCTTATAAAAAAATTGATTGTCCTAATTTGATTCGCCAGGATTCATCAACTTCTTTCCGCATCCTTTGCATGAGAGTAAGAGAGATAGAGCTAGTCGGGCACTCGGCAAACGCGTAGAGACTTTCCTATGGTAATAATTGCGTCTTGAGCCGTATACATTCATCGATGTACCGTCAAATCTAATACGCATACTAATTACATTCCGGTGGCTATTCACTAAAAAGGGAAAAATAAATATAGTTTAAAAAAAACTAAAAAGCACGCTTTCAACTAAAAAGTGTAAAATAATTTTCGGGCTCTTTGTGCCACATTTTCGTAAGTCGAGCACCCCATGCTTTTTTCAAAATAATATTAATATATTTCGTTCATTATTATTTTCTGCTTATATTGAAAATTATTTTACACTTTTTAGTTGAAAGCGTGTTTTTAGTTTTTCTAAACTATATTTATTATAAATAGACCCTACGCATATTAGTTACTAAATTAATCATCTCAGCTCATATACGTATCAAGATTACGTTCAGACCGCCTCCGCTCTGGGAGTAAAATTGACCTAGTAAATCACGCTGGTCGAACGTGTTGGTATAGAGTTTCGTATCAAATTCTTCTCTTGCATAGATCTTACATATATCTTATATATTATACCCCTTAGTGGTCTTTTAAGACACACTTGCGAGAGAGGATTGGTGATTTGTATTCTTACTCCGTCACCAGGCCAAAATACTAATGAAGATTACTTTTTTCAGATGGATAAAAATCTTATCCAACACATAGTAGGTGCTGCTATCGACTTAGGCTTCAGAGCCATAGACACAGCTTACATATATGGTAACGAAAAGGAAATAGGAGAAGCTATCAAAAAGAAGATCGATGATGGAACTGTTGAGCGGTGAGTTTGTTTTTTTTATTGCCAACGGTGGCAAACGAGCAGGCAGAACACCTGATGGTATGTGATTCTGGCGCACATGGACCTTTGCAATACCAGGGGCACAGCCGGGCCGTTGCCTACCGTGATGAAAATGCTCTTCTTAAACCTCGTTTGAAGAAGGACATGTCATAGCGCTCGGGAAACACAGCAGCAGGTAGTTCATTCCAGAGCTTGCACGTACGTGGGAGAAATGATCGCTGGAAACGTACAGTTCAAGACCATAACGTCTCCAGGTGAAATGGATGAACTCTGCTACAGTGTCGAGTGGTACGTTGGTAGAATGGGGACGGTGGTACCAAGTCAAACAGTTCCTCGGAGCACTCCCCGTGAAAGAGTCGGTAGAGTACATCTCATAGGAATCATTATCTTTTTAACTTGCTATGTGGTGCTTCCACTACGGGGTGTCGTAAAAGACGACTAAGATTTACCATTCTTTTTAATACATATGGTGGCAAACGAACAAACAGTACACCTGATGGTAAGTGTTGCTGCAGCTCATGGACCTTTGCAAGGCCGCTGCCTACCGCGAAGGAAGTGAAGGGAGTGTGAATGCGTGCAATGACGTTCTAAGATACTAAAGGTATCACCAAAACCCACCACACGCAAAGACCCTCAGAAAGTTGGGCTTCGTCTCGCTCACCGAACGAAGCGCAGTAACAAATTGCTACTAGTCGGACGTCTATTTTCTGCTCAGCGTGGTACTACCCCGGACGGACCAGTCCGCGGTTGTAGACAGACAACGGTGAACAGTGTGGTCCTACGACCAGTGGCGTGACTACACTACCTGGGGCCCGTGGCAAATTCTTTCGATGGGGCCCTATCAGTAAAAATCGTCACATTGTACTTAGTTCAATTTTAATAAACCACTTTGTTTTTTTGGGGTTGTTTACGGTCGGCGCACTCCTCGCACCACTCCGTCCGGGGCGACAGGGGCGTTAGCACGCACACTCGTAACCCACCCGTGACACGTCGCCTTCGTCGTTGGACCGACAAACGGAGCAGAGTGACTTGACGTCAGTGGTCGGTCCGACGGAATACCCCCTGAGGAGTACCCTCGACCGACGTCCCCCCCTCGGGGAGGACATCGGTCTGTCCTCGCGCGGTCGGCCTCTCGGCGGGTGACGGACTAATACCCCGGTCCAGTCACCCGCTGCCTCGGCTAGAGTGGCATCAGGAGCAGGTAATTGCACCTGCGCCAAAAAGGTTTTCTGTTTTGATCATGGATTCTTGCTATAATATTATGTTTCCAGTCGTCATAGCCCTCAATCCAAACATTTTGTATTTTTTTTTATGCCCGATTTGCGAATAACCAACACGGTTCACAATACACCTTCTGAATATTAAAGAATAGGATAGCCACGTTCAAGTTTCACGCCTGACTTGGAAACAATATAGAAATGTTTTTCTAGAAAAGATCTATGGTCACTATCTTTTAAGAAAGGGCCCTTAGGCCTACAATGTTCGTTTTCGATCAAGAATTTTGTGAAATTATTGTGGTTGTTCTGGATCTGAATAGACACTGGTGTTGGGTACTGCATTTGGTAATTCTGGTATACTTTTAGTAAGACTCAATTCATCACTTTTAGAGCACTGTTCACTCGAGTTTTCATTATTAAAGTCAAGTCATTCTTCAAGTACTGACTAATTTTAGGTAGCTTTTTATTTTTCCTTCAGTCTCTTTTTTCTCTTTCGTTTTTCGCTCCCACTTAAATATTTTCTGGAATTAGATATTTTAATATCAAATTTTCAGAGTCAACTTTACTTTGCCACCATTTGCAGATTCAATAAAACAATAAATACGAACAATCAAAAATACAAATGACCAATTGTCAAAACAATCACACAACGAATAGAGAGTCAGTAGAGCCCTCATCAAAAAAAATAGCAAATTCAAGATTCCCTTAACATAGTGTAGTGTAGCTCAACTCAGCGGCAGCGCCACGAAAAAAGTACTTTCGTGGCAGTGCTTCCAGATCCTAAAAGTAAAATTACAGTGTTGTCAGCTAAAAAATACAGTAGTTTCTTAAAACAATACAGTAGATTTCAAAATCAATTACAGTAAAATTACAGTAAAACTTTGTTTAAATATTAAAAGAAAAATAAGCTGCTGTATAAGTTTATTTGTAAAAACATATTATTGTAAGTTATTCTAAAGTAATTTCCTCATGATTTTGATAAATTTTTGCCGTCATCCTCGAAATCATTTCACTAGTGGGATTAAATTTGACGCAGTTTTCGGAATTTCGACGAATGGCTTGCTGAGCTAACATATTTCCTTTAATAGTATTTGTGATCAAACAGTTCCTCTGCTTGGTTTTTATATTATTAATTTCACTAAACTTGCGTTCGCACTCAGCGTTCGAGTGAGGCAAAGATAATACTTGCAGCATAAAACGAGGCAGCAAATGGAATTTAATGTCTCCATTGCTATCTTTCATTTGAGACAACTGAAATAAAAAACAAATTTATTAAATGTGAACATAATTATATATGTGCAATATTATGTAAATAGTGTTCTTATATGATTAAATTTTACCTGATGCCAAAATAAGTCTACTGGTTGACTTGTATTCAAATGTATATCATTCGCAATAAAAATCAAGTTTCTCCATTCGTCATCTAACGTCTGTTGCTCATTTAAAGTTGGGGGTTTCAGCCTTGGTAACACTGGGTACAGTGAAGACAAAGACTGTTCTCTATTATCTGATAAGCAAGAATCAGGATTCAACTTTGCAATTGAGCTCAAAACTGGATCATTTAAACTGTATCTTTTTCGAATACCCACGCATGCTTTAACGATAAAGTTGAGGCATTTCTGTTTCATCAATGTAACTTCTTCGGTATGCGTATGTAGCTCTGGGACAGCAACTTGATTAGCAACACCCAATCCCAGGTATATATCTTTCAGATCGATGTAATGTTGACTATTAGTAGGGTCAATTGCGTCAAGTGGGGTGTTTTTAAGATAATTTGGAGTTATGAATAACGATAACAGTTCTCTGTATAGCTCAGTCATTTTGTTATGGGCTTCGATAATAACAGGATCTTCACTTTGAAAGTATACATTGACGCGGGTAAATTTTGGCAGCATCCAACATAAAAAATAAAAATATGCCTTGATGATGGGATCATTCAAAAGATTGTGAATTTCTTGGCAATCCTGTTCTTCTAGCCATTTATCGTCATAATATAATCGCAAGGCATCCCATTGCTCCATAATTCTGTTCACAACACTGGACAGCGACAACCAACGCGTTTGGGCTGGACGTAGAATTTTGTGTATGTTAGTGTCCGTAAATACTTGAAATTCTTTTAGCTCTGCTTGACGTTTGCTACTATTTTTGAAATAATTGTATATCAATCGAGTCAGTTTTTCTGCATCATGAGGCAATTCTTTACAAGCGTCAGAGGCACATAAATGTAAGGAATGGCAAAGACATTTTATCACGATAATACCTGGGCACAGTTGTCTAAATCGTGAGGACACTGAATTACGACAGCCCATCATGGTATTACAGCCATCTGATCCAAATCCAATTATATTTTCTAAAGGTACATTTCCGTCTTGAAATGATTTTATTATTGAATTAAATATTTTTTCAGCCGTAGGCGTAGCTGAGTAATCACCAATCAGTCTAGCATTTTTATCATCAAAAATTTGAATAAGATCCCAAAATCGACTTACTATACGCCCTGAACTGAGATCATAATATTTGACTACAACACACATTGTTTTCACACTGGCAACATCAGTACTTTCATCTACCATTATAGAAAACTTTTCGCGTTTCAAATCTTGTACTAAACATTCCCTTTCAGAAGCTCCGATAACGTTGTTTACTACTGCTTGTAATTTAGTATGCTTAAGATTAACTTTACTTGCAATTTTAGAATCTGGAAAAATTTTTGGTAGTAAATCAACAAGATGATCCATCACTATGTGCGATATTTTATGTTCTGCCATAAAGGCCGATAATTTTATTTCCGCAATTTTCCGTCGCTCATCATCACTTACACGTTGCTGAGTCTTAAAAATGTTATCAATAGTACGCACATGCGGTTGGCCAGGCAAACGAAGTCTATGTTTAGCACCTTCACTGTGTCTTTTAATAGCACCTAGATCGGCAGTTAATGAAGAATCGCAGAGAATACAAATACATTTATAAGCAGATCTTTTGTCAGGTTTTAGCCACTTATGAAAGTCTTGTATTTGGAGCCATTCCTCACGAAATTGTTGCCGATATTTCTTTTTTGCACTTGACGGACCAGCAGCGCCACGAACATCACTTTCCTCACTACTTGAGCCCATTTTTACAATTAAGTACCTATCTAGTTTTTAGTTTAATTTACAATTAAAAAGTCCTAAATCTTAAATGAAATGAATGTGCCGATTACAGTAGCAAAGCAATAAACCAAACCATTCAAAATTAGGGATGCAAAAAAATATCGATCTTTTCAAACATCGATGCGATGTATCGTTCATAAACATCGATGTTTATGAACGATACATCTTTGTTAACAACGATGTTTTATGAACGATGTTTTATCATAAGTTCATCAAAATTTGCCCGGAGGATTTTATTAGTTAGTAACATTGATGTTCGGTGTTTTCCAAACATCGATATATCGTTCATGAACATCGATTGCATCGTTCATACACATCGATACTTTTAACATCGATGTTTTCTATGAGCGATGTTGCATCCTTGATGTCGCCACGCTTTATGTTAAAACAGCACACAAATTTCATAAAAAAAAGGTCATCAAAATTCGTCCAGAGAAGTTTATTAATCGTTCATAAACATTGATGTCTATGAGCGATACATCGTTGTTGAGAACAATGTTTTATCATAAGCCCATCAAAATGTGCCCGGAGGATTTTATTACTTCGTCGTAACATCGATAGGTTTTCTAAAAAAAAAATCGGTTGCCTGTAAAGTCGGTTTACTGACGATAGTTGAACATGACAACGTCATAAGAAAATACTGATGGAATGGTTTCATTTTTCAAAAGAAAATTTTAATTTTATTTGTTTGATAGATATTTTGTATGGATCAAGCCTTAAATGGAACGCCTTAGAGCGAGGTAACGCCGCATACGTCATGTTTTTTCGTGTGTGCAGCCGGCTTCATCGAATTACAAGACGATGTCACGTCAAAAAAAAAGCTCATTAAAATTTGCCCGAAGGATTTTATTACTTAGTAACATTGATGTTCGATGTTTTCCTTATGGAGGGTAGAAGTAAGGAGGACCGTCTTGTATGGGGGATTAGTCGAAGAAGTGTTCACTTGTAAACAGCAAATTATTGTTCGAACTCTCACCGAAATAGCGCTAGTGTAGCAAGTGGAAATGAAATGAACTTAGTAGTTATAAACAGAGTGAAGTGTGCCGAGTTGAAAAGTTGAATATTTCTCTTGACTTCAGTAGTTAAGAAATATGCAGTATTTAAAATCTCAATTATTTACGTATTTCAAAGTGGGGGAAATCTTGAAAAAAAATAACCAGTATCAAAAAGTACTTCAATTGGTTTGAAAGTAACGTTACGAGGTACTTTAAAATTCTTCCACTTGTTACTATAGCGCCACCTTAATTTGCTCCCTTTCAACAGACACTTTTTAATACACCAAGATGGTTCTCCTTACTTCTACCCTCCATGGTTTTCCTAACAGCGATATATCGTTCATGAACATCGATGTATCGTTCATAAACATCGATATTTTTAACATCGATGTTTCACTTTTGAAAACATCGATATCCTAACATCGATATCCTAACATCGATGTTTTTATTCATCGGGGAATTCCCTGAACGTAAACTATATTATGTAACAATCTTGCTCTATATTGTCTATAGATATAGATAAAGGTCAGTGGTTCTGGGTTCTAGATTAGGTTGCGTTACGTTTTACGTACCTACCTATTAGATTTGATTTTATATGATCGGAAATTAAATACAGTATTTTCATACACTGTATTTTATCATTACAGTATACAGTAGAAAAGTCTAAAATACAGTATATCTACTGTAATTACAGTGAATCTGGAAGCACTGTTTCGTGGTTAACAAAATGAGGTGAGCATTGACGATCGGGGAATTCCCTGCCGCCTGCGCAGCCAACGTACCTAAACGAATGGATGCATTCAAAAATTGAAATTGCATGATGGTCTTTGATTGTCTCAAATGGATTTTAAGCAGAACTTAAAAAATAAAAATTATTCATTTCAAGTAAAATAAAATACTAAGGTTGTACCTTAAAAAAATCTTTCTGAGCTCACGGCCGGGCCGGGGCCCTCTTGGGTCGGGGCCCGTGGCATTTGGCCACCTCTGCCACCTTATAGTTACGCCACTGCCTACGACTATAGATACATAGACCTGGGCCCATTACAGCCATCTGGTCTATCCGTGGTTAATAGTCCGTTACCTCTAGCGAGGCTAACCGCGTGAAGACGACGCCCCGGGAGGTGTCGGAAAGAGAGGATATACCGTCAGACTGGCCGCGGTTGTATAACGTCGTATGAGAAATTTCTAGTTCCCGTGCTACGGTTTTTGAGCTTTTGATCTTCTTTATTTATACCATCGGCTGCCCGTCATAACAGTTCACCAGAAGTCTTACCCCGTTCCGTTTTTCTTTTTTAGCTTCTCATCTTAAAACCATTTTATACCCAAAATAATCACCTGCCTTGACAACGGAGTAAATTATTCCGCGGCACAACCAACCCCAAGCCAGCGGAACTTAGAGCCCCAAATTTCATTTTTAAGTTTGCCTTAAACACTCAAAAAATAAGTTACATTAAGTCTATATTAACAATAAAAACGCAATCTCTATAGTTTTTCCAACAAATAAATGCAAGCCACTTATAGCAATTAATAGCTATAAAATTCTTAAAAACAGACCAAAAAGTTACAACACTAAAATGTTTACTTATGTGCCATAAATTTACCTCCAACCTGCAACCATACTTGCTCGCCATTAACATGTCACTAAAATGGTTGCCCAACGAGGGTTATGGTATGACTTTTTACGATACACTACATACTTATTGCTAGCTCTTTTTTTGACGAAGCTATTTGCATCGGAACAACTTACCCACGGCGCTTTGAACCCCATCGTCCCCTACACCCATCGCTTCACTCAGACTTATCAAAGTCTTCATTCATTCTCTACGAATACGCATACTCTCAACATGACCTGAAATAAATATAAAAACCACATTTCATTCTTCTATTTCTCTTTTCAGAAAGGATCTATTCATCATATCCAAGTTGTGGAGTACTTTCCATCGCCCGGATTTGGTTGAGACGGCGTGCAAAGCATCCCTGGAAGCCCTAGGATTGGAATATTTCGATTTATACCTGATACATAATCCGATGTCTTTTAAAGTAAGTATCCGACATAATACGCGTGGTTACGGAGTATACAATTCGCCAGCACCCACTTATCTTGGAAGCAGTAAAACACTAGATGACGAAGACAGGAAAGGACTTTTCTTTTTCTTTTTTTACTGCTAACCAATACTGCCACACATGAACCTTTATAATACTAGCACAGCTAGACAGTTGCCTACCTAGCCTTCTTAAACTTAGTTTAAAGAAGGACATGTTATCGCACTCGGGAAACACAGCAGCAGGTAGTTCATTATAGCCTGCAAGTGGCAGAAAATATCGCCGGCACTGACTACTACCACACCACCTCTTAGTTTTAAGTGTATCAAGCATGGCAATTATGGCTTTCTTTTTATTACCGATCATATCAAAATTAGCAAACAGCACAGCTGATGGTAAGTAATACTGCCGCTCATGGACTTTTGTACTACCAGGAGCACAGCTAAGTCGCTGATTACCATGAACAAAGTACTCTGTTTTTTATGGACTCGCTTTTTCGTTTCATCGAGTTTGAAATCACAACGTTTCTAAAGAAGTTTCACTTCAAAAAAATGCTTATTTGATTGACATAGACTAATCTGTTGTTTTTTTTTTGTATCCGTGTGGCTAAGGAGTAAGAATATAAATAACCAATCCGTCGTGGGTGTTGTAAAAGACGACTAAGGGATATAATACGCATATAACATCTATGCAAGAGAAGGAAAACTCCATACAAATCTCTATTCCAACACTACTGACCAGCGTGCAATAGTCAAATGCCCTCCCATTGTGGAAGAAGCCAAAGCCCAACAGTGGGACTTACATAGGCTGAGATGAATGAAATGATTAATATTATTTTGTAGCCATTTATTTGTTAATATTTAAAAGCTTTTATTTAACTTACCATGTTCATATGGGACAAATCTTGCGAGTTAAATTAAAACCACTTCCTGTTATTAGGTTGAAATTTAGTTTACTTACGTAACTTCACTGACAATGCAATAATATGGTACCATGAAGCTTCTCTCAAGATGGCGTCGAAGTTGGCCATAGGAACTCCTAAATTAAACGAGATAAAACCATCGAGTTTGGACTCGTTTGAATAGTCATAACAAGCAGCATTTAAATAAAAGCCTTTTTTAATTTTTTTTTAATTAATATTTTTTATTTTACTTTTCAATCAACAGGAAGGCAGCGATGTAATTCCGAAAATAGCGTCAGTTCTCCAGTTCTCTGATTACGATTACCTGGATGCATGGTTCGCTATGGAGGCACTGCTCGAGAAAGGCCTGGTGAGAAGTATCGGGGTTAGTAACTTTAACTCGAAACAAATCCAAAGGATCCTAGATAAGAGACGTATCACACCGGTTGTCAATCAGGTAAGCTGACTGCAAATTATTAATTATTTTAACAGTAATTTAACCCCACTTAAAAGGTGGAAAGGGAGGCTCCTTTACCACAATACAAGGACTATATCCTTAGTGGAGGACGTTATCTCAACCCCCCGCCGAGGAGCACATATACCTAAGAGGTGCCGTGCCGGTGCGGGCCCAGATGAAATATCTGGGCCTGTACCTCGATAGTAAATGGAATTTCGGCCCACACTTTGCCCAGCTCGTCCCTAGGTTCACCAAATCAGTCGCGGCGTTAGAAAGGCTTTTGCCAAACACTAGCGGTCCTGTCGGCGTCTCTACGCTGGAATGTTGCAGTCCATGATACTGTATAGTGTCTGTGGGCTTACCCTTGAAATCAATTCTAATTTCGAATCCGATTCAATTCCAATCTCACCAAACTTATATTTGGTACTCTTAAACAAAATCGAGAATGAATTCTTCGCATTTGCCGTTGTTACACCAAATGGGCCGTATTTTATTACTTTGAGTTAATAACGTTACTGAACTCGAACACTACAAAGACGCTTACTTAAAATTGTGCAACATTAACGATTTTCAACTACGTCATCACGTCGGGAGTAGCAAATATTTGACTTAATCGACGAGAGTCGAATTCACTTGTTTTAAAAAAATTCCACCGAATTTGATTCTAACCGTGCGTCGTCGTCGCTTTCAAGAGTACCAAATTGCTCAAATTCGAGCTACGATTGGATTTAGGATTGGCATCGAGATTCAAGAGTAAGCACATTCGTTCGGGTCCCTCACCGCCCATAACAAGGCTCTCCTGCGTAGACCGCAGAGTTAGCGCTATGAGGACTACCAGATGACTTACCATACAGTGTCTTAGCCTGCGGTGGAAAGGGAGGCTCCTTTGCACCTTTTCCATACAAGACGTAGTAATGCCACTAACTTCGGTATTCTATATGTTACAGGTCGAATGTCATCCATACCTCTCTCAAGATCGTCTGCAAGACTTCTGTGCAGATCACAATATAAACCTTAATTGCTTCGGAACCTTAGGCTCCAAAGGTACACCTGAAGAGTACAAGACACCTGGTATTATATCAGCAATAGATGATCCTTTGGTGAAGGTTATGGCCAGTGCCTTGAATGTATCCGCTGCTAGATTGCTAGTCAGGTAAGAAATTAACCAAGAGTGCGTTTCTAATTGAAACTTAACTGCACCGGTAGCGTAGTGGTTAAGATACTACCCTACTTTTTTTTTGGGGTTGGGTTACAGTCGGCGCGTTCCTCGCACCACTCCGTCCGGGGCGACAGAGGGGCGTAAGCACGCACACCCATAACCCACCCACGCGACACGTCGCCTTCGTCGTTGGACGCCGCCTTCCGACCACCAGAGCAGGGTGACTTGACGTCAGTGGTCAGTGGTCTTGGTCAGTGGGTATTTGGGGTACCCTCCCATCGACCGACGTCTCCCCTCGGTCTTTCCTTACGCGGTCGGCCTCTCGGCGGGTGACGAACTAATTCCCCTGTCCAGTCACCCGCGGTCTTGGCTAGGGCGGCATCAGGCGCAGGCAGATACTACCCTACTGTGCCAGTATCGCGGGTTCGAATCCCACTCAAGACAACACTTTATGCGACCTACAAATTGTTGTTCCGAGTCTGGATGTAATTTGAGGGCGTTAATTATAGGTTTGTAATGTAACACCTCAATACAAGGATTATTTCCTTGAAGCAGAGCGTAGTCTTAAAAAAAAAAGAGCGTGCGTACAAAGTACGCATGTCAGAAGTGAAACTTTCTAGGGATGTAAAAAAATAATCGATTTTTATAATAATCGATTATTAATCGATTATTTTTTTGTAATAATCGATTTTTATATTCGATTATCAAAATAATAAAAAATCGATTATTTTTATATTAAAATTAGTCGATTATTTCACTGCCAGATTTCAAAAAAAGGTCATCACGATACTGTGTGCAGTGTTTCATACTATATTAGAAAATTAAAGCTCACATTTACTAAAAAAAAAATGGACATCATAATCCTTTTGGGAGACAAATCGATTATTTTATAATCGATTATTTATTTTTAATTAATTGATTATTTTATAATCGGTTATTTATTTTTAATTAATCGATTATTTTATAATCGATTTTTTTAAAGAACAAAAAATCGATTATTTTCCCTCCAAGTCACATCCCTAAAACTTCTTCATCCTTCATCCGTTATCCTTTATCTTATTCTCTCGCCGACTGAATCCTTTACGTGTTTGTGTCTCTATGGCCTCGCTTTTTCGTTTCATCGAGTTTGAAATCACAACGATTCTAAAGAAGTTTCATTTCAGAAATCATAAATTAACTTCCACAAAACAGGATACTATCTCAGCTCCCATTACTCGGTTCAAGTCTCCTCCAAAATAATGGAAAATTGATCTACTACACCATGCTGGTCAGGCGTGTTGGTTTTAGTTCGAGTTTACCTACTCTTACATTAAAGTTACATGCATATTGTATCCCTTAGGCGTCATTTAGGATAGCCACGGTCAAGATAGAGGGTGGTGAATTGTATTCTTACTCTGTCATCGTCATCCAAATCAACCTAAACAAGTCCCACTGTTGGGCTCAGTGGGCCCACTCTTGAAATCAATTCAAATTTCGAATCCGATTCAATAGCAATCTCACCAAACTTATATTTGCTACTCTTGAACAAAATCGAGAATGAATTCTTCGCGTTTGCCGTTGTTATTTTCACCAAATATGCCGTATTTTTCTTACTTTAAATTAATAACGTTATCAAACTCGATCACCACAAAGACGCTTCCTTGAAATTGTGCAACATTAACGATTTTAAACTACGTCAAAATCATGTCAGGAGTAGCAAATATTTGACTTAATCGACGAGAGTCGAATTCATTTAGTTTAAAAAAAATCTACCAAATTTGTTTCCAATCGTGCGCTAGTATCACTTTCAAGAGTACCAAATTTGCTCAAATTCGAGCTGCGATTGGAATTGAGAATCAAGAGTAGGCACATAGGTCTCCTCCACAATGAGAGGGCAATTGCCCTACTATACCATGCTTGTCAAACGTGTAGAGGGTTTTATTTCGAGTTTACCTACTCTTGCATTAAAGTTATATTGCAACCCTTAGTCGTACGGTCAAGATAGAGGGTTGTGAATTGTATTCTTACTCTGTCACCGCACCGTTGACAGTTGTGTCTACAGCCGCGGGCCGGTCCGTCTGGGGTAGTACCACACTGAGCAGAAAATCAACGTCCGAGTATTAGCAATTTGTTACTGCGCTTCGTTCAGTGAGTGAGAGAGACGGAAGCACAACTTGCTGAGGGTATTTGCGTGTGATGGGTTTTAGTGATGCCTTTAGTATCACCGAAACTCATTGCACGCATTCACACTCCCTTCGGAGGGAGCGTGGGCAGAAGTCTCGCAAAGGTCCATGAGCGGCAGCAACACTTACCATTAGGTGTACCGTCTGCTCGTTTGCTACCGTTTGCAATGAAAAAAAATGTAGTTGGACCAGATTTATGTAAAGCTCTTAGTCGTCTTTTACGACACCCATGTAGGGATGTGAAAAATAATCGATTTTTATAATAATCGATTATTAATCGATTATTTTTTTGTAATAATCGATTTTTACAATCGATTATCAAAATAATAAAAAATCGATTATTTTTATATTAAAATTAATCGACTATTTCACTGCCAGATTTTCTAAAAAAAAGGTCATCACGATACTGCGTGCAGTGTTTCATACTATATTAGAAAATAAAGCACACATTTACTAAAAAAAAGTCATCATAATCCTGTTGAGAGAAAAAATCGATTATTTTATAATCGATTTATTTTAAAGAACAAAAAATCGATTATTTAATTAATCGATTATTTTCTCTCCAAGTCACATCCGTACACCCATGAGGATGTAAGGGGTACCATACATACCTTTGGTAGTAGCCATAACCGCCAGCACACGGTATTATCTCTATCGTACTAATATTATAAACGCGATGGTTTGTATGTATGTTTGTTGCTCTTTCACGCAAATACTACTAAATGGATTTTGATGAAATTTCACAATAATATAGCTTACATATCAGAATAATACATAGGCTATAATTTATCCCGATATTTTCACGGGAAGGGGAACTATGTGGGTAAAACCGCAGGCAGTCCTTCATAATAGGATAAAAGACCGATGTTAAAGTTTTTGAGAATAATTTAATATCATTTCTTTTCCCCAGTTATCAACTGCAATCAGGTAGAACTGTGGTAGTTAAGGCCTCATCGTCAGCTCATTTGTGGGATATTTTACAAGCTCTCAACTTCAAATTGAAGCAAAATGAAGTGGATGCACTCAAAGCGTTGAACAGGAATCAGAGGATTTTTACTTTTAAAGGGTAAAATATACATAGTCCTTCTTTTTACTGTGATTGTTTCTTTATTTTAAATTGTATTTTGATTATAAATAAAACTACTTTACGGATTTTATCGCGTTTGTATTTGATTTTTGATTGCCCGACGTTTCGAACACTTTACAGCATTCATGATCACGGACGGACTAAGACGTCTGTCGTCCAACAAGTCATCGTTATTGCAGATATTTATAATTATCTACCCGCTATAGAAATTTGTTATTAAGTTAATAGAATCATTTTCTTCTTGTACTGGCTATAAATGTGTAACAAAATGTGGGTCAAAATTTAATAACTATTTTCTGTTGCGGGTAGATAATTATAAATATGTGCAATTACGATGACTTATTGGACGTCAGATATCGTAGTCCGCCCATGAACATGAATGCTGTAAAGTGTTCGAAACGTCGGACAATTAAAAATCAAATACAAACGCGATAAAATCCGTAGTTTTTTTAAAATGTGTAATACTCGCGTAAACATCAGAAATAATTATGGGTATTTTAATTTTAAATTTTAAAGGGTACATAGTACAAGTATACATAGTCCTTACTTTTACTGTGATTGGTTTTTAATTTTAAAGGGTATTTTGATTATAAATTTTAAAGGGTAAAATATACATAGTCCTTCGTTTTACTATGTTTGGTTTTTACTTTTAGAAGGTATTTTGATTTTAAATTTTAAATGCATTGGTCAAATATGATATGCATTGTGAACAATTTTCTGATTTTAAGTTTACTGAATTCTAGTTTTAGAGGATATTTTGATGTTAAAGATTAAAATCTACCTACATACATATAATCCATGCGGTGTGCGGTAGAGTAAGAATACAATTCACCACCCTCTATCTTACCCGTGAGAATCGTAAAAGACTACTATGTAGTGTCCGAGTAGGGATGTGAAAAATAATCGATTTTTAACATAATCGATTATTACAAAAAAATAATCGCTTAATCATAAATTTTTATATTCTATTATCAAAATAATAAAAATCGATTATTAATCGATTTTTTATTTTTAGAAATTTGATCGAAATTAATCGATTATTCACTGCCAGATTTCCTAAAAAAAAAAGGTTATCACGATTGTTTCATACTATTAGAAAATAAAGCTCAAATTTCCTAAAAAAGAAGGTCATTATAATCCCGTTGAGAGAAAAATCGATTATTTATTTTAATTAATCGATTATTTTATAATCGATTTATTTTAAAGAACAAAAAATCGATTATTTTCTCTCCAAGTCACATTCCTATGTCCGACCGAAAATTCTGTTTCAGTTTTGGCCTAATTTTGGCCATAAAACGGGTCACTGGCACGTCGCCTTCATGGTTGGGCCGACCACCAGTGCAGAGTTTCTTGACTTCAGTGATCGACCCGACGGAATACCCCGAGGGAGTACCCTCTCCCGATCGCCGTCGCGAGGCTAACCTCTCCGCGGGTGCCGAACTAAATCCCTGGTCCAGTCACCCGCTAGGGCGGCGTCAGGCACAGGTACTCGCACCTGCACCACCCCAGTCGCCGGCGGAGAACCGTGTCCGCGTGGAGTCGTTCCTCCCGCAAACGATCCGCCGCCTCCTTCCGCGAGATGACAGCCTCGCAGAAGGCGGCAACGGCGTGGGCTGACCACTGATGACAAGTAACCCTGCTCCGGTGGTCGGCCCAACGATGAAGGCGACGTGGTGTTCGGGCGGGTTGCGGGTGTGCGTGCTTACGCCCCTCTGTCGCTCCGGACGGAGCGGTGGGAGGAGTGCGCCGATCGCAGCCCACCCCAAAAAAAAAGCGGCAACGGCGTCCCAGTTCCTAACGCTGGCGACCATCTCCCTAGCGAGGGTTTCGCGCTGATCTAGGGCATGTTCGGTGTACGAGGTGAGAGAGACGAAGTGTCATTTACCGATCTCATAATCGTCTCACAACTTTAGTTCTTTCGTTTGTGTCTTGCACGTCGCGAATTTCGCAAAAGTACTATAAAATTGGTTGGGCAGCGTTCGGGAAACTTAAGAGGATCTTCTCGTCCAACATACCTCAGTATCTGAAAACACAGGTCTACGACCAGTGTGTGTTACCAGTGATGACTTACGGCCCGGAAACGTGGTCCCTAAATGTAGGCCTCATAACAAGCCGTTTGTAGCGTGTTCTCGCTCGCACGCTCAGCTCAGGCGGAACGTGACAATGAGTCATGTGACAGAATACATTACTATTTCTTCTTAGTAGGCCTCATAACGAGGCTCAAAGTCGCTCAGCGTGCTATGGAGCGGGCTATGCTCGGGATTTCTCTGCGAAATAGAATCCGGAATACGGAAAACAGTAGAAGAACGGGTGTAACCGACATAGCACGAAGAATTAGCACGCTGAAGTGGCAATGGGCACATCGCTCGACGAACTGACAACCGCTGGGGAAGAAAGGTTCTCGAGTGGCAACCACGTATCGGACGACGCAGTGTAGGACGCCCCCCCACTAGGTGGACCGACGACCTGGTGAAAGTTGCTGGACGTCGTTGGATGCAGGCGGCACAGGACCGCACTTTGTGGCGTAACTAGAGGGAGGCCTACGTCCAGTAGTGGACGGCGATAGGCTGAAATGATGATGAATGATGACTATAAAATTCCCTCCTGTGATGATGATGATATTAATATATATTTTTTTTTATTTCAGAATGGGTGACACGCACAAGAATTATCCGTTTCGCGAACCATACTAAATTTTGAGATTTATATAAATTACATAAAAAAAAAACCATATTTCACCTTCAGTTGGAATATATCCCAAGGACTAATTTTTTAAACACAATTATACAAGGTGTATCAGGTTATGAAGTAACTGTTTGAGTACGTTGTAATTTAACGGTCGTAAATCATAATTAGAATGTATATTACACAAAAAATAATATAAAGCAGTTTGTCTTGCTTTTGCGAACATAATC
This sequence comes from Lymantria dispar, assembly GCA_032191425.1. NCBI lineage: Eukaryota > Metazoa > Arthropoda > Insecta > Lepidoptera > Erebidae > Lymantria > Lymantria dispar. Next base: position 11,043,443 of record CM063471.1, read on the forward strand.
ATTGATTTATACAATTTCTAATGAACATTTAATAAGTTCTCAAACTGCCGTTTGACCAGTTGCCGCATAACTTGATACACCTGTATACTATAAAATAAAATGGAAATGTTAGTTTGTTTGTTAAGCTACTACGCCTCAATTGCTAAACCTAAGTCTTGAAATTAGAAAAGTTTATATAGATTACCCCTTCTACGGCGCCCTCTAACTGTAATTTAAATTCATACGAAATCAGAGCAATAGCGTTCTTTTAAACAACTATACATATGAAGAAATCGTCATTTCAACCTATCGCCGTCCACTGCTGGACGTGAGCCTCCCTCATGTTACGCAACAGAGTGCGGTCCTGTGCCGCTTGCATCCAACGACGCCCAGCTACTGTCACCAGGTCGTCGGTCCACCTAGCGGCGGGGCCTCCTACACTGCGTCGTCCGATACGTGGTCGTCACTCGAGAACCTTTCTTCCTCAGCGGTTGTCGGTCGAACGATGTGGCCTGCCCATTGCCACTTCAGCGTGCTAATTCTTCGTGCTATGTCGGTTACACCCGTTCTTCTGCAGATTTCCGTATTCCGGATTCTATTTCGCAGAGAAATCCCGAGCATAGCCCGCTCCATAGCACGCTGAGCGACTTTGAGCCTCGTTATGAGGCCTACTAAGACGAAATAGTAATGTATTCTGTCACATGACTCATTGTCACGTTCCGCCTGAGCTGAGCGTGCGAGCGAGAACACGCTACAAACGATAGAGACACGATCGGTTTAAGCGTTCGACTTGTGACTAATCTCTAAGTACAAAAATATTTGAATTAACGAGTACAAATAAATGTTAATTTACACTTAAATCCTTTGTATTGTACAAAATAATGATAATTCAGTGATAATAATTGAGGCCACGAGAACCATAGTGGCCTAACAAATTTTTTATAGTATTGAGTTTATAATCTTTTACAGATATAATAAACATTTTGATAGAACCAAGGTAGCCAAAAAGTGATACAAGGAATATTCACTAGATGGCAGCATAATCATTGTTAAGTTTTTTTTATTATTTTTATGGTGCTAAAAAGGCTTGTTGAATTAGGGCAGTATGGTTCTCATGGCCTCAATTCAATTCATAAAAGTATGCACTTTTCCTATCGTGCCTGGAGGTGTCGTTAAAGCTTACTAAGGGATATAATTGACATATAACATCTATGCAAGAGAATGTAAACTCTAAATAAAACGTTATACCCACATGTCTGACCAGTATGGTATCCTAGGTATTTCTCTTCTGTATAGAAGCGCAAGCCCAGCAGTGGGACGTATATGAGCTGAAATATATTATATAATAAAATATAATAAAATAACAAATAAATAGATATTAAAGGGGGCGCCTGATTATCATAATATTGTACTATAAATTTTAAATAATTATATTAAAATTGCATTAAAAAATAGGTTAAGAATATTTTTTATAAATAAAATACAAATTTCTTTAATAAAACATATTTATTTGATATTATCTCATTTTACAGATATCGCATTACAAAATAAAACATACAATTAATATTTCAGTTACGATTTTAAATTAACAATTATCTGAACGCGTTTAGTTAAACGAGTTTAAACTAACAATTACCTGAACGCGTTAAGTTAAACGAGTTTAAACTAACAATGACCTGAACGCGTTTAGTTAAACGAGTTTAAACTAACAATGACCTGAACGCGTTAAGTTAAACGAGTTTAAACTAACAATTGCCTGAACGAGTTAAGTTAAACGAGTTTAAACTAACAATGACCTGAACGCGTTAAGTTAAACGAGTTTAAACTAACAATTGCCTGAACGAGTTAAGTTAAACGAGTTTAAACTAACAAATACCTAAACGCGTTCAGGTATTTCATCGTGTGGTGATTTTTTTTCATTTCTTTCGTGTGGTGATGGAGTAAGAATACAATTCGCCACATCTTGAACGTGGAACGTGGAAAAAACAACTAAGAGATATAATATGCAGATAACATCTATGCAAAAGAAGGAAAACTCGAAATAAAACTTTATACCAACATATCTGACCAGTATGCTATAGTAAGGTCAATTTCCCTGTTGTGGAGGAGGCTCGAGCCCACCAGTGGGACCTTTATGAGCTGATCAAACGACCGTATACCATATTTCTATTAAACAAGTTCAATGCCAAATGTTTTTAACTTCCATTAAAATTCATCAGTCAAATTGGAGTTCAGAATGTGTTTATTGTAAACTATTTCGAGAATTTAGGCACTGGTTTCTTCATTAATCCTATAAAAAAAAATGCATCAATGATTTCTGGATTTGGAATGAACTACCTGCTGCTGTTTCCCGCGCGCTATGACATGTCCTTTAAACGAGATTTAAGAAAAACATTTTCTTCACGGTAGGCAACGGCCTAGCTGTGCCTGCCTAGTATTGAAAAGGTCCATGTGCAGCGATATTATTTACCATCAGGTTGTGTTATGTGCCACCAACAGCAATACAAAAAATGGGTCATCTAATTACTAGATTTATAAATCCAGTAAATAGGAAATTAAAGAAAAACGTATCTAAACTATAATAATAAAATCTATTTTATACCTAAATTATATTATAATTATATGAACTAATATGTAAGAAAATTATACGAACTACTTGTTGTTACTTGTAAAATGGCTTTATTTGTGGCTTTATGAGAAATAAAATAACTAACAGTCTCGGCAAATATCACGCAATTTTTTTTCTGATTGAAACAAAAAAATATTGTTAAATTTTTATTACACTTATAATTAAACTCTCAGCAATATTGATTACTAGTCTTAACTAGTCGTAAATAAAAGCACGAATATTTTTTTTTTCTTTTTACAATAACAATCCAACGCGGTTACGTAAGAAACCCACATTTTGAAAAATCTCACGTGAGATTGGGGGATGGGGGAGGGGGTTGAATAAAATCTCACGTCATCTCACCAGGGGGGGAGGGAGGTACAGAAAATAAAAAAAAACACCTCACGTAATTTATGGACGCCCCATAAATAGTAGAAATTATCCATGTTAAACTTGAACTTACGACTCATGTTTCTGGTAGCGCCATCTAGTTCAAACGTAATGAACCTTCTAAAACGTGACTCGAAATATTTTAATCCGTTCACAGACGGTCAAATTTCTAAAAAAAAGGCTCATCAAGACAGATTCTAGGAAAAGTACTTGGATCGATACTTTCTATTCGATACTGTGTCCCTAGTCACGCCTCTGTCCTTAAAATACCCAATTATTCCGGCCAGACCAGCGTGTTGCCAATCGTAATTGCTGAAGTTTTCCGTTAGACTGCTGTAGTCTATTAATTTGATACATCTATAGGCGAGAGTGAACTTGATAGTTGGCGTGGCGTTCTTTTTTTTTGTGTGACTTAATTGTTAGCCGCAGATGACTGTGACAACTTTACCCGGACTGATGGGTGAGCGTTGGAGGCTCTCAAAATGTTGGCGTGGCGTTAACGCCACGCTTTGATATGTACATTTGTGTAACGAAATCATGACCTTAGAATTTTGTACAACGGTATCTAGTGAGCTTAAAATAAATTATTAACCTAAACCCAATCTATAGTGTACACTAGTGATGTAACGAATGTCGTATTTTGGACATTCGCGAATGCGGATGCGAATATCTGCTGCCAACATTCGCGAATGCGAATGCGAATATTCAGTATAAACGTGTGGCAAATGACGTTGGCCCTTTAACTTGGGGGAAAGTGAACAAAGAAAGATACGTTCTTCTGCTTCCTGTAGTTCGGCATTATTTTCGACGATCGCGGCTCAGTTGCGCCTGAGGGCCGTGGCGACTGAGGCCGTCACCGGCGGGGGAGTGCTGTTGGCGATGACCCTGGACATCGCCAACGCATTCAATAGTCTGCCATTTAGCTGCATCAGGGAGGCGCTCCGGTATCACGGGGTGCCAGCTTACCTGAGGCGGCTAGTGGCAGACTATTTGGAGGGGCGCAGCGTCCTCTGCACCAACCGAACAGGGAACGTTGTGCAAACGCCTATGTCGTGCGGTGTCCCACAGGGGTCGGTTCTCAGACCCACCCTGTGGAACATCGGCTATGACTGGGCGTTGCGGGGGAGCCTCCCGCCCGGGCTGGGCATGATTTGTTACGCTGACGACACGCTCGTCACAGCCCGCGGTGGGATGCTAGAAGAGGCGGCAAGCCTGGCGACTCTAGGCACCGAAGAGATCGTCAGGCGGATCGAGGCGCTGGGGTTGAGGGTCGCCCTGGACAAGACGGAGGCCCTCTTGTTCCATGGGTGCCGTATGAGCCCTCCCATCGGCGCCTCAATCATCGTCCATTCGGTTGACATCAGCATCCGGGCCCATATGAGGTGCTTGGGACTGGTGCTCGACGGGCAATGGTGGTTCCAGGAGCATTTTCGCAGGCTCGCCCCACGGCTCGTCGGCGCGGCGTCCGCCCTGTCGTGGCTTATGCCGAACATGGGAGGACCGAGCGCTACGTGCCGACGGCTGTACGCGGGGGTCATCCAGTCGATGGCCCTGTACGGCGCACCGGTGTAGGCGGGGTTCCTAACCGTCCGACTCAGGGCTCTTCTGTGGCGACCACAAAGGGCCATGGCGGTCAGGGCCATACGCGGATACCGCACGGTGGTGACGAAGGTAGCGTGCCTATTGGCCGGGACTCCCCCGTGGGACCTGGAGGCGGAAATGCTTGCCGACTTGTACCGGCGGGTATTGCTAGTGCGAGCGGAGGGCGGTGTGATCTCACTAAGGGAGCTCACCGCCTGGCGCATCGACGCCCGCCGAGACGTCATTGCCCGTTGGGCAGTCCGGCTGAAGAGGCCTCGGTTCGGGGTGCGAACCGTGGAGGCCTTCCGGCCGATGCTGATGCAGTGGTTGGAAAGGCGGCACGGAGTGCTCTCCTTCCGACTAGTGCAGGTATTGACGGAGCACGAGTGCTTCGCCAAGTACCTGCACAAGGTCGTTAGGAGGGAGAGTACACCATCCTGCCACCACTGCGATTGCGACGAGGACACGGCGCGGCATACACTCGAGGCCTGCGCCGCTTGGGCAGAGCAGCGCCGTGAACTCGTCGCAATCATCGGTGCCGACCTGACGCTGCCGACTATCGCCAGGGCGATGGTTGGTAGTGTCAGGAATTGGGACGCGGTCGCAGCCTTCTGCGAGATAGTGATCGCAGAAGGAGGCGGCGGATCGCCTGCGCGAGGAGCGCAGCCTCAATGAGGCAATCCGCCGCCGGCGACTGGGGCGGCGTAGGCGCGAGTATTTGCGCCTCATGCCTCCCTAGCCGAGACCGCGGGTGACATGACCGGGGATTAGTCCGTCACCTGCCGAGAAGCCGACCGCGTAAGGTCGGTCGATGGGAGGGTACCCCAAGTAGGGGGACGATCTGACCGATGACCTGACGATCCGACCTGCGGACCCAGTTCGCGCGCCTAGCGCCGGCCACGCCGCTGGTGCCGTCCTCGCCACCGAAACGGACTGTGCCGGGGAGGGCGGGCCCGTCGTCTGCGTCCGTGGCGCCAGCTGCGCCCGTCGCGGCTGCTGCGCCGGTGGCGTCCGAATCGCCAGTCCTGTCAAGTGCGCAGAGATGCGCCTGACGGGCTTGGACGATTCCGTGACGGTGAAGGACGTCCGGGAGGCCATTATGGCGCGTACCGGATGTGCCTCGGACACCATCCGGATTGGCACCATCCGCCCTGGTCCGGGCGGCGTCGGTGCTGCCTGGGTGCAGTGTCCGGTGGAGTCGGTCAAGCAATTGGCCGACTCAGGCAGGCTCCTCGTGGGCTGGAGCTCGGCGCGGGTAACCGTGCCAGAGCCCCGGCCCGCGAGGTGTTATAAATGCATGGCGGTAGGTCCTACCCGACCGACATGCAAAAACTGCTTTGACTGCAGCGGGCTATGTTTCCGTTGCGGTCAGACCGGACACCAGGCGGCATCGTGCTCTGCGGTGCCCCACTGCCCCGTGTGTGCGGCAGGCAATAGGCCTGCCAAGCATCGCATGGGCTCTGGGGACTGCAGACCCCCGGCTTCGGCCCCAAAGGGGCGGGGCGGTCCATCGACCGGGCCAGTCCCCGCTCCGAGCGCGGCCCGATCGCCCGTCAGCACGGAGGAGGTGACGATGGATACGGACCATTAATGGACCCCGTATCCATTCGTCTCCTCCAGGCCAACCTCAACCACGCCGCCGGTGCGCAGGACGTGTTCCTGCAAGCCATGGCGTAGTGGTTGATAGGAGTAGCCGTAGCCGCGGAGCCGTACGTGGTGCCTGACCGGCCTAACTGGTTGGGTAGCACCGATGGCACCGTGGCAATCTTCGCCTCCACGTCGTGGCCTTCGTCGTCTCTGACCCTTAGGGACAGGGGCGTCGGATACGTCGCGGCGGACTGGGGGGAGATTACACTCTTCGGAGTCTATCTCTCCCCTAACTGCGTCATCGACTCGCGTCGGAGTCGGTTGTATTTTTGACAGCTCCGTGTCCAATTTTTATTGCCACAAATTTCCGTACTTTTCGGTAGTGAGAGTTATGTGTGTGCGTATCTAAAGTACCAGAGTACACCTGGGACTCTGTACTTCCCCGTTTCCCCTGCTCTTCGTTGCGAAAAGACGCATAAACATACTGTGACCATTTGAGTGTTTATGTGCGATAGTGACGATATCTAGGTATAAGTGATATTGGAGAGGACCACCATTAGTTAAGTTCTTTGTTTTTAAGTAGTTATTAGTTATTAGTATAGTAGAATAGAATAAATTTGTACTTTTCCTATTTTAATTTGTTATAAAACTATAAGTAGGGTAGTCTTGAGGCATTGTGGCAGTGTCGCACCCCTGGTTAAAAGTGTAGTTCACCAAAGTGCTGTTTGGCGCCACTGAGACATAGTGTCCGCTTGGTTCTGCTATTCGCCGCTATATGTGGTGGCGCCAGTGTAGTAGTGTAGTGAAATTAGTTCACGAAAGCACTGTTTGGCGCCACTGGGACATAAGGACAGGTTAGTTTTACTATCCGTCACTATAGGTAGTGGCGGTAGTGTAAGTAGAGGACGGTTTTTACGTGGTTATACGTTACTACGTGGTTCCGATCTCTACCACTTTGCGTGTTGCGCTAGTGGTAGGTTGCGGTGGCACTAGCTTGTGCTTCGGCGGTTTCTTTCGATGATGGCGCTGGTAGGTAGTTACTAACTTCCCTTTAGTGCGTATTGAGTACTAGCTTATATTAAATATTGCTTAGTGCTTGCTTCCTCACTTAGCTGTTTTACGCTTTGGCTGAGCCTTGCTGAGTACTATCATCAGTCTGGGACATGGCCGACGAGGAGGAGGATTTTAGGGCCCAGAGGTCTCTAATTGAGCAGGAGCTACGGAATAGGGAGCTAGAACTGGAGGCTCTCCGAGAAATCGGCCGAGAGTCGGGCTTTACCCCCCGAGCCTCGTTAGCGCGGACCCCCCCTCAAGGATTCAGCACTCCCCCTGTCTTCATCGCGTCCGGACTTGGTTCCAAAAGGCTGTTATCATCCCCGGAGGAGGTCCAGGAAGCGGTCCGACGTCGCGTTCAGACCCGCCGGGCTGAACCCTCGGCCGCCCCACCATCGTCTAGTTCCGGCTCTGACCAGGTGCCCCTGCAATTGTTGGAGGCCCCTGTCGAGAGGCTTGTCTCCCTCGCCACCTCATCGACCAGCGGCATCATGGGTGCGGTCAAATGTAAGACATCAAAACTAAACAAGGACGAGATCGCAGCCATAGGGCAGCATGTGGACGCCGTTGGGTCTGTAATTACTCACCTCGTCACGCGTCTGGCTGCGGCTGAGTTGCGTGCTGCTCGGGCCGAGGCTGGTGCTCGGAACTTGCCACAGCGGGTGGCCCCTCCTGGCCAGGAACCGCCCCCCCCGCTAGTAAGATCGTATGCTGGAGCTATTAAGCTGGGCCGGAATTCCAACCCCTTGCCCATCCCGGCGCGTCTTGGTCCTGCCGTCGCGGTTTTCCCTGCAGAAGATCAAGTAGACGCCCTCAAAACTGCGGATGACACTAAAAGGGCGCTGAAGGTCGCTATTGATCCCGTTGGACTGGGGATTAAAGTCCAAGGTGTACGCAAGACGGGTGGCGCTGGCGTCATTATTCAGACCACCTCCGAAAAAGACGCCAGCGCCTTCAGGGCTGCCCTACCTAACACTCTTCGTGTGGGCGAAGCACGCGAGCGAAAGCCGCTCGTCACTTTGGTGGGTGTTGATGCAGACACCAAGCCAAACGACATGATCGAGCAGCTGCATGAACAAAACCTGTCGGGGATCCACAAGCTTGAAGACCTGAAAAAGAACCTGCGACCTTTGTTTCACCGCACTAGACGAAACAACAAAAAAGCGTGGGTATGCGAATGCTCAGCGGAGTTGCGACGCCAACTCATGGACCTGTCCAGGGTGTACATCGAATGGGATGCCGTGGAGGTTCTGGACCACATCGGGGTTACGTGTTGCCGTAGGTGCCAGATGTTTGGACACCCCGAGAAGTATTGTAGGGCAAAGACAATGACTTGCGGTAAGTGTGGCGAGGACAGCCACAAGAACGCTGAGTGCCAAGCAAAAACTAGTTCCTGTGCTACGTGTAAGAAATTTAACAGGAAGGGCGCTTCGGATCACACCACCAACTCCCCTGAATGTCCAGCCCGGAAGAACGCGGAGGAAAGAAACATTCAAAACACAAACTATGGCCACTAAGATGTTAACGATAAAAGTAGGTCAAGTTAACCTACAGGGGTCAGCGGTGGCTACAGCAGAGTTGCCTGCCATCGCAGGGGAGATGGGACTGGACATGGTTCTTGTTCAAGAACCCTACGCCATGTCCTCTCTCTTCGCCACCGCCGGACGCCCCCTTCCGTGGCTCGTCGCTGCCGGGGACGGTCCCCCCAAGAGTGGAGTTCTAATCATGCGGTCAAACATCACGTGCGTGGTATATCATCAACTGTCAAACAGTCACTGTCTAGCCTGCCAGGTATCTGTGGAGGGTGCCCCCTCCTTCAATATTATTAGTGCGTATTTTCAATACTCCCATGACATCAATCGTCACCTACAACATCTAGGGATGGTCCTAGACGCCATGAAGGGGCACCCTACCATCTTAGGACTGGACTCTAATGCCCACTCACCCCTGTGGCATTGTCACCCACGTCACTACACTGGACGTGGACAGGATGTGACGCGTCGACGTGAATTGATGGAGGATTTCATCGCCTCTAGAGGACTAGTAATCCAGAATGTTCAGGGCGAACCGGCCACCTTCTCCACAGCCAACGGCGAGTCCAATATTGACTTAACCCTGTCAACGAGAGGAGCATCCATCCAGGGATGGAAGGTACACCCTGATGCCAGCAGTAGCGACCACCGCCTGATCACTTTCAGCTACATTTACACACATCAGCCCGCTCCCTATGCGGAACCGTCGGGAGGGCCGAGGCGTTACCGGGAGCGTGGTGTTGGGTGGGGCCGGTTTGAGTCGTTACTACACGATAGGGTAGGAAGTATAAACTGGAGAAAGCCTGCAAGTGACGTCTGCAAGGAATTTATGAATGTTATAGAGCGTTGTGCAGAGGAAAGCTTGGGTCTCAGCTGTGACAGGCCGAATGCGAGGGGCTACGAATGGTGGTCTCCCGCCTTGGATTCCACGAGAAAGGAGACCAACAAGTTGCGAAAGGAATGGCAGAGTTCCAGAAAAAGAGGTCCGGGGCATCTAGAAGAGATTGCAAGATTAGGTACCATGAATGCCGCAGGAAATATAGAGCTATGATGAGACGGGCGCAAACCGACTTTTTCAGGAGCATCGCAAACACTGGCAACGAAGACCCGTGGGGTGTGGCATATAGGCTAGCCTTGGTGAAGATACGACCCCCTCCAAATGTTGTAAGTGGTGCTCGGCTCGTAGAGGGATACGTAAGCACAACTCAAGAATCGATCTCTGCATTAATCGGCGCGCTTTGTCCCGATGACGATCCCCAAAGAGATGTCCCCTATCATCGCCAGGTACGAACCATGGCGGCATGCGCCCCATCTGGGCGGGATGCGCCCCCTCCATCTAGACAGGTTATTGAGGGTATTGTTAGTCGCCTACCGAACTCGGCTCCAGGAATCGACGGAGTAACCGCCCGCATGCTCAAACATGCGTGGCGCGTGGCTGGCTCCGAGCTGACGCGTTTATTCGGCAAGTGTATTGAGGAAGGTACTTTTCCCGATGTGTGGAAGGATGGGCGGCTGATTGTTATCCCCAAAGGTAATAGTCGACCGCTGTCTGATCCCAAAGCATATCGCCCGATCACACTTCTCTCGGTTTTGGGTAAGGTCTTGGAGAGAATATTGCTACACTGTGCTCCCAACATCTCGCGCAGCATCACCTCCTGTCAGCACGGGTTCAAACGCGGACATTCCACCGTCACGGCTATTCGGTCCCTTCTGGACACCGTGGCTCATAGCAACTGCAAATATGTCCAGGCAGTTCTTTTGGATATTTCGGGTGCCTTTGACAACGCGTGGTGGCCCATGATTCTGCTGAAGGCCAAGAATGGGGGTTGCCCGCCGAACATCTATAGGATGCTGGTGTCCTATTTTTGCGGCCGGCGTGCCGGTTTCTTTGCTGGAGGTGAAATCGTGTGGAAACAATTAACCATGGGATGCCCGCAGGGCTCTGTATTGGGGCCCTCTCTGTGGAATCTCCTGATGGACGATCTATTTCAACTCCCTTTACCAGAGGGAGTCAAACTGATTGCGTACGCGGATGACGTAACGGTCACCATCGAGTCGAACTCTCGTGCGGGATTAGAGGCTTTGGCCTCCACGGCACTCGGACTTGTCACAGCCTGGGGATTTCGTAACAGACTGTCCTTTTCCCCTATGAAGTCATGTTCCATAACCCTAAAAGGGAAGCTGAGTGGAAGACCGCCCACAGTTAGGCTCGGTGGAGAGCCGGTGAGAAGCGTCCAATCAGCGACTGTCCTGGGTGTCGTAATTGATTCTAACTTGAGCTTCCGGCTCCACGCGCAGTCCATTGGAGAGCGTGCTGCAGCAGCGTTCGGGAAAATGTCGCGTGTCTCCGCCTCATCCTGGGGCATACGGTACGTGGGCCTTCGAATACTGTACCAGGCTATATTCGTTGCCATCATCACTTATGCGGCAGGATGTTGGTGGAGACGCACGTCCATTTACATGGTAAGGAGCGCGTTGTTAAGGACCCAGCGGCAGGCCCTTATACTAATCACAAAGGCTTACCGCTCAGTTAGTTCGGCAGCATTGCCAGTTTTGGCAGGGGTTTTTCCTGCGGACTTAGAGGTAATCCGTGCTGGTAGGATAGACGATGTAAGGTTTTCTGGCCGGGACTGCCCTAGGACGGAGAGAAGCCAAATTTCGGAGGAGCTCGTTGCTGAGTGGCAGCGAAGATGGGACGGTGAGGAGAAGGGTAGGGAGCTCCATCGGTTCTTCCCCGATGTTCGTGTTCGACTCAGATCCCCCTGGGTTGAGCCCGACTACCAGTGCTCTCAAATTTTGACAGGTCATGGCTGTTTTAGAAGGAGACTTTATGAGATGAAGCTATGTCAGAACAGCCTGTGTTACTGCGGAGAGGAGGATGAATGTCTGGATCATGTGCTATGGCGATGCCCACTGTACGATGAAATCCGCATGAAGATGTTGGACGGGATTCAACGGGTCAATCCTGGACCGATACACTATTGCGATCTTGTTAACTCCGAGGCCAACTTTCGACGGTTGAGAGACTTTTCGCACCACTGGCATAACATCAGGAGCGGGCTCGAGCTGGCGGAGAAAGGACAGGGTCCATGACGCAGTCGCCATCGTCGTGTCGTCCGTCGCAATAGCGACACCCACGCGGAACAAGCCGCCCCAGAAAGGGGAGAGGGCTCGGGCAGACAATTTGTAGGGAGTCAAGAAAGTGCACGCCCGAAAGAGCACACGCAAGTAAGGCGTGCATCTCCCGTGATTCGGTCCATATAGCCAGGATGGCTGGAGGGACCATGGGCTGGTGGAGGGGTCTCCCTTAACTGGAGTGTGACCGATTTCGAGGCCTCCCTCACCATCATGGAGGCCTCGTTACGGCGAATGGCATCGCGCCAGGTCTTTGTCTTGGGGGACTTCAACGCCAAGTCCATGGCGTGGGGGTCCCCCCGGACGAACGACCGAGGACGGGCGATCGAGGAGTGGGCGGCGGCACTGGGCCTCTGTTTGCTGAACAGGGGCTCGGTGCATACGTGCGTGCGACAACGGGGCGGGTCGATAGTGGACCTTTCGTTCGCTAGCCCCGAGGTCGCCGCACGCGTGGGGAGCTGGCGCGTCGTGAAGGAGGTGGAGAACTTGTCGGACCACTGGTATATCCGGATGGAGGTCTCCCCGGCAATCCCGACGCCCAGCAGGGGTCACGGGGCGGATGGACGTCCTGCGTTCCCACGATGGGCTGTGGGTCACTTAGACCGGGACCAGCTGGCGGAGACAGCCATCGTTTACTCGTAGCTGTCCTCTGCCAATCAGTCGGACGGGGTGGACGCCGAGGCTGGCCGCACCCGCAGTGCGTTGACGCAGATCTGCGATGCGGCCATGCCCCGGGTACGGCGTCTGCCCCCGAGAAGGGCGGTCCACTGGTGGTCCCGGGAGCTGGCGGATCTCCGGGCCGCGTGTATTCGCGCCCGGAGGGCCTACAATACCTGCACAAGGTCGTTAGGAGGGAGAGTACACCGTCCTACCACCACTGCGATTGCGACGAGGACACAGCGCGCCATACGCTCGAGGCCTGCGCCGCTTGGGCCACGCAGCGCCGTGAACTCGTCGCAATCATCGGTGCCGACCTGACGCTGCCGGCCATCGCTAGGGCGATGGTCGACAGCGTCGGGAATTGGGACGCGGTCGCAGCCTTCTGCGAGACAGTGATCTCGCAGAAGGAGGCGGCGGATCGTCTGCGCCAGGAGCGCAGCCTCGATGAGGAGATCTGCCGCCGGCGAATGGGGCGGCGCAGACGCAACTACCTGCGCCTCATGCCGCCCTAGCCGAGGCCGCGGGTGACGTGACCGGGGATTAGTCCGTCACCCGCCGAGAGGCCCACCGCGTGAGGAAAGACCGACGTCCTCCCCGAGGGGGGGACGTCGGTCGATGGGAGGGTACCCCACGTAGGGGGTATTCCGTCGGGCCGACCACTGACGACAAGTAATCCGTCGGGCCGACCACTGACGTAAAGTAGTAAGCTCCGGTGGTCGGCCCAACGACGAAGGCGAGGTGGTTTTCGGGTGGGTTGCGGGAGTTGCGTGCTTAAGCCCCTCTGTCGCCCCGGACGGAGTGGTGCGGAGGCGCGCCGACCGCAGACCACCCACAAAAAAAAAAAAAAATAGAAGAATTTAATTTTATTAGTTTCAATTGCATTAAAATTTTATGTCACAAGTTCTAATAACAATTAATTTTTTTAGCTTTATTAAAGTAAAAGACTTAATTTTATTCTTGTTTGCTTAAAGTGTTAACTGTTAACTCTTATGTAAAGTGATTTTATTTATACTATAAATACTATAAACTATATAATATAGATATACTATAAACACTTTGTGATTATGATGACAGCAACTCATATTAAGCTTTTATTTGATTTTAATTATAGTAAAAAATCATAGAAGATTATTTTTGTTTACATTGCATTTAGGCCATTTACTATATAGTTTTGTTTGTTAAATTCTTATGACAATTTGATTGTTAGGCTTCATTGCCCAAAGTTAAATAAATATTAATTGTAGAAGTATTTGTAGATTATTGTTTTTAGTTTTGTTCAAGAAGATAATTATAACATTAAACTTTGGTAAAAATTCATAGAAGATTATTTTTGTTTGATTACATTGCATTTAGGCCATTTAGTATATAGTTTTGTTTTTAAATTGTTATAAGTTTGATTGTTATGTTTCATTGCCTAAAGTTAAATAAATAAATGATACCAATTGATAAAGTGAAGACCGATAATGTGATTACGAGGTTAAGTTATTTTTATTGCATTAAAAACATAAGAAATTAATGGAATTGGATTTTCTTATATTAACCAACTATTATTACCTACTTAAAAAAATTATACATGCAAAAATATGCGCATAAACATTCGCAATAATTTCGCGTTTGCGAATGCGAATATGCAAAAAACATGCGAATATTCGCGAATGCGAATGCGAATATTCGTTACATCACTAGTGTACACAAATGAAAATAAATGTTTAATGAATAAAAACGTTTTGGAAAAAAACCTCGTAATATTTTATTAATACTTTTTTTTTTTTTTTTTTGTGGGTGGGCCGCGGTCGGCGCGCCTCCGCACCACTCCGTCCGGGGCGACAGAGGGGCTTAAGCACGCAACTCCCGCGACCCACCCGAAAACCACGTCGCCTTCGTCGTTGGGCCGACCACTGGAGCAGCGTTAACTTGTCGTCAGTGGTCGGCCCAACGGAATACCCCCTATTGGGGTACTCTCCCATCGACCGACGTCCCCCCCTCGGGGAGGACGTCGGTCTTTCCTCACGCGGTCGGCCTCTCGGCGGGTGACGGACTAATCCCCGGTCACGTCACCCGCGGCCTCGGCTAGGGCGGCATGAGGCGCAGATAGTTGCGCCTGCGCCGCCCCAGTCGCCGGCGGCGGATCTCCTCATCGAGGCTGCGCTCCTCACGCAGACGATCCGCCGCCTCCTTCCGCGAGATCACCGTCTCGCAGAAGGCTGCGACCGCGTCCCAATTCCCGACGCTGTCGACCATCGCCCTAGCGATAGCCGGCAGCGTCAGGTCCGTACCGATGATTGCGACGAGTTCACAGCGCTGCACTGCCCAAGCCCCGCAGGCCTCGAGCGTATGGTGCGCCGTGTCCTCGTCGCAATCGCAGTGGTGGCAGGACGGTGTACTCTCCCTCCTAACGACCTTGTGCAGGTATTTGGCGAAGCACCCATGCCCCGTCAAAACCTGCACCAGTCGGAAGGAGAGGACCCCGTGCCGCCTCTCCAACCACTGCATCAGCACCGGCCGGAAGGCCTCCACGGTTCGCACCCCAAACCGAGGCCTCTCCAGCCGGACTGCCCAACGGGCGATGACGTCTCGGCGGGCGTCGACGCGCCAGGCGGTGAGATCCCTTAACGAGACCACACCGCCCTCCGCTTGCACCCCCGTCACCCGCCGATATAGTTCGGCGAGCATCTCCGCCTCCAGGTCCCACGGGGGAGTCCCGGCCAATAGGCACGCTGCCTCCGTCGCCACCGTGCGGTATCCGCGGATGGCCCTGACCGCCGTGACCCTCTGTGGTCGCCACAGAAGGGCCCTAAGTCGGGCGGTCATGGACCCCGCCCACACCGGTGCGCCGTACAGGGCCATCGACCGGATGACCCCCGCGTACAGCCGTCGGCACGCAGTGCTCGATCCGCCCACGTTCGGCATAAGCCACGATAGGGCGGACGCCGCGCCGACGAGCCGCGAAGCGAGCCTGCGGAAATGCTCCCGGAACCACCATCGCCCGTCGAGCACCAGGCCCAAGTACCTCATATGGGCCCGGATGCTGATGTCGACCGAGTGGACGGTGATCGAGACGCCGATGGGAGGGCTCATAGTGCGCCCATGGAACAAGAGGGCCTCCGTCTTGTCCAGGGCGACCCTCAACCCCAGCGCCTCGATCCGTCTGACGACCTCCTCGGTACCCGAGGTCGCCAGGCTTACCGCCTCTTCTAGCGTCCCACCGCGGGCTGTGACGAGCGTGTCGTCGGCGTAACAAATCACGCCCAGCCCGGGCGGGAGGCTCCCCCTCAACGCCCAGTCGTAGCCGATGTTCCACAGGGTGGGTCCGAGGACCGACCCCTGTGGGACACCGCACGTCATGGGTGTTCGCATGACGTCCCCTGCTCGGTCGGTGCAGAGGACGCTGCGCCCCTCCAAATAGTCTGCCACTAGCTGCCTCAGGTAAACTGGCACCCCGTGATACCGGAGCGCCTCCCTGATGCAGCTGAATGGCAGACTATTGAATGCATTGGCGATGTCTAGGGACACCACCAACAGCACTCCCCCGCCGGTGACGGCCTCAGTCGCCACGGCCCTCAGGCGCAACAGAGCCGCGATCGTCGAACGACCCCTCCTAAACCCAAACTGGGCGTCCGACAGATCGGGCCCCGTGCCGACGAGGTGCCGCTCGATGCGGGCAGCTACCACCCTCTCCAGTAGCTTGCCCGTGTCATCGAGCAGCACGATAGGCCTGTAGGCCGAAGGCGATTCCGGAGATCGTCCCGGCTTCGGCAGGAGCACCAGCCTTCCCTCCTTCCAGCACCCAAGGAACCGTCCGGACGCTAAACACGCGTCGAACAGCTCCCTGAGGCGGGGTCCCAGGTGTTCGAGGACCAGGGCCAGCACGCGGTTAGGAACACCGTTGGGCCCGGGGGCGGTAGACTTTGCGCGCATGCGCGCCACCGCCACCCCCATCTCGGGTTCCGTGATGGGCGGAACACTGTCGTCGTCGGCCTCCCGGTCAGTGTCTGGCGGAGCCATGACCGGGGGCGTGTGTTCCGCCCGCCGCGGGAACAGGTCCTCGATGACCCGGGTGAGAAGGCCGGGCTGGAGAGTCTCGGTGAGGGGAGGGCCCCGCGCGCGTAGCCTATTCAGCACCGCGCGGTAGGGGCGTCCCCAGGGGTCACGGTCGAGACCATCCAGCATCTCCTGCCGACTGAAGTCCTTGGCGGAGCGGACGGCCAGCCTGAAGGCCGACCGCGCATTGCGGTAGCCCTCGTAAAGCACGGCCTCCCGCTCCGCGTCGCGATGGCGCCGCCGGCTGCGGGTATAGGCCCTCCGGGCGCGGATACACGCGGCCCGGAGATCCGCCAGCTCCCGGGACCACCAGTGGACACCCCTCCTCGGGGGCAGACGCCGTACCCGGGACATGGCCGCATCGCAGATCTGCGTCAACGCACTGAGGATGCGGCCAGCCTCGGCGTCCACCCCGTCCGACTGGTGGGCAGAGGACAGCCACGAGTATACGATGGCTGTCTCCGCCAGCTGGTCCCGGTCTAAGCGACCCACAGCCCATCACGGGAACGCAGGACGCCTATCCGCCCCGTGACCCCTGCTGGGCGTCGGGATTGCCAGGGAGACCTCCATCCGGATATACCGGTGGTCCGACAAGGTCTCGACCTCCTCCACGACGCGCCAGCTCCCCACGCGTGCATTTTATTAATACTTTATGCCATATTAGTTCTTGTCGTAATCTGTTCTTTTATGCATATACAGAGTGACTGGTAAAAGATTGTACATATTGAAGGAGGCTACTCAGTACTCGATTCTGATACCGAATATATAAAAAAAAAATAGTACTTAAATTTTGAACTATTTCATCATCATCATCATCGCAGCCCACATACGTCCCACTGTTGGGCTCGGGCCTCCTCCACAATGGGAGGGAATTTGACCTACTATACCATGCTGGTCAGACATGTTGGTATAGGGTTTCATTTCGAGTTTTCCTTCTCTTGCACAGATGTTATGTGCACATTATATCCCATAGTCGTCTTATACAACATCCACGGGCAAGATAGGGAGTGGTGAATTGTATTCTTACTCCGTCACCACACGGATTTGAACTATTTATCTTATAAAAATATTTAGTTGTGGACACAGATGATAATATACCTATAATAGGTATCTATGTATAGGTCAATGCACTTGTACTAAAAATTTACGTAACAATAACATTGAACTAGTTATTGGGTGATATGCCGACAAGGTCGTGTCGGACCAATGAGAACGCACGGCGATTCTCACGTATCCCTCGCGTCATAAGCGAATCCTTCAAAAAATTCTAAAATAACAATTAGTCGTCCGCGATTGTCCAATTGTACTAGCGTGTTTCTAATCCTTGCGTAGCTCCGTTCGCTGGATTGTTTTTATGCACGTTTATTATTTTTTGATATTATGTAAATAACAATTTTCGATGTAGTAGTTGATGGCATCTTGTGCTGATAATGCTATAATACTGCAGGCGGTTACTTGACTATGGCCCATTTCATATTCTGCGTCACCCTCAAGGACGTGGCTGAAACCGCTTTCCAGTAAGCCTTGACGGACATATCTTGCAGTACTTCCAAGAGGAACTGCAAGCTAGCACAAGAGAAGCCGCTCGAAGTTTTAACGTACATATCTACGTCACAAAACTATTTGGAACATTTCAAAACGTGGCATGAAACATGCATGTCATTTTCAACGTGTTCAAGACTTTGGTGAATGGACTATGTCCCGCGAGTTTTGCCAGTGATTACTGTTTATTGTAAAAAAAATATTTTATGGACAGACAAACGTCTATTTACTCGTGTCGGATTGTACAACGTTCATAATGAACAACGGTGGGCACATGTTAATCCACATAAAACTAGAAAAGACTAGCATCAAATGAGAGTCAGCGTAAATGTGTTATTGTGTTTTCGGTCGTAAGGATCCCAAGTATAAAAAGAAAGGTATGTTGTATGTATTGTTTTTAGACAGGCGCTCTCGCCACGCTGGACGTCGTACAAACAACCAATATAACATACGGTTTTTTGTAGATTAATCACATTATCCCTACACCTACTTTTAATAATTATAGAAGTAAAATCGGCATTAAAAAAAAAAATTAGGCGAGTGCGTGACCTTGACAAGTGCTAATAAAACTAGTAGCCCTACTCCCGCACCTTCACGAACTGGCCTACACCCCCCTGAGGGGAGTTCCCCGCTCCGCGGTGCCAGTTCGTCTGCACTCAGTCAAAGCTCGCGCGCCGATTTCGCCATGTTGCATTTCCGTATTTGTTAACTTACGAGTCATTTGACCGCTCGCGCTTTTTTTTAACCATATTTGTAAAAAGTGATTGCTGGGATTAGCGTAATTGTAATTTGTAAATAGATTTATTATTTAATCACTGTACATAGGTATGGTTCCACTTTTTAAATACGTCAAAAACACCAAGGTGCCTCCTTATTTATACCAACTGCCTCTAATACAATTTAAGTATATTAGAAATTAATAATTTATTTTTAAAAATTCAGTTACGAACGTTTATTATTATCTAGGTATCTTTGAGTGTCCTAAGCCAGGATCAAAGTATGAAGGAAAAGTGACTGATACCTTTATCAATGACTATAATAATTTATAATAATAATTTTAAGACAACACCATGCACTAAGAAATAATCCTTGTATTGCTGGGAACTTTACAAACATATAATTAACGGACACAAATTACATCCAGACTCAGGACAACAAGTTGTGGATCATACAAAGTGTTGTCCCGCGTGGGATTCGAACCCCCGATACTGGTGTTGTAAATCGCTACCTTAACCACTACGCTATCTGTGCATTAAGCTCGAATACGCTCCGATACCTCTAGTCTATAGGGTGACCATATTTTTGGGAGTCTTGCGACACTAATATTGTTGATGTTTACTATGTTGTTAATTAATATTTTTCTCTTTTTACATTTTTATTGGTTATCTGTGACCATTATCTATCGTTTCCTTCAATATGTACAATCTTTTATCAGTCATACTGTATACTAGTACAAAACCATTTCTATGTTTCACATTTGCCAGGAATTTGAGCGACGGCTTAGTTTTATTTTTTTTTTGGCAGTCATCTATACCAATAAATAAAATTAGAGTGTCTGTTTGTAATGTCAAAATAATAGGTTTTTTACATGCTCACACGGTTATTTGCACGACACCTATGCCTAAAATAGCGTTTAAAAATTTTTTGTCTGTCTGTCTGTCTGTTTGTTTCGGGTAATCTTCAAAACGGCTGGACCGATTTCAAAAATTCTTTCACCAATGGAAAGCTATAATATCAGGGCGTAAACTAGGCTATATTTTATCGCGGTATTCCCACGGGAACGGGAACTACGCGGATAAAACGACTAAAACCGAAGCGAAGCGAGGGCGGGTTGCTAGTATATACTACGAAGAAGAATAGCAGAATCATTTTAACACTCTTAAAGTCACATTGTCCGTGTGGTGACGGAGTAAGAATATAATTCACCACCTTATCTTGGACGCGTGTATAGTAAAAGACGAATAAGGGCTATAATACGCATAACACCTATGCAAGAGAAGAAAAACTCGAAATAAAACCATATATTAACCCATTTGACCAACGTGATATACTCGAGTTAATGTCTCTACTATTTTAGAGCACGCTTAAGCCTAGCAGTGGGAAATAAATGGGCTATAATAATAATTATCTTTTCATCATCATCATTTCAGCCTCTCACAAAGTTCGGTCCTGTGCCACCTGCATCCAACGATGCCCAGCAACTTTCACCAGGTCGTCGGTCCACCTAGTGGGGGGGCGTCCTACACTGCGTCGTCTGATACGTGGTCGCCACTCGAGAACCTTTCTTCCCCAGCGGTTGTCAGTTCGTCGAGCGATGTGGCCTGCCCATTGCCACTTCAGCGTGCTAATTCTTCGTGCTATGTCGGTTACACCCGTTCTTCTGCGGATTTCCGTATTCCGGATACTATCTCGCAGAGAAATTCCGAGCATAGCCCGCTCCATAGCACGCAGAGCGACTTTGAGCCTTGATATGAGGCCTACATTTAGGGACCACGTTTCCGTGCCGTAAGTCATCACTGGTAACACACACTGGTCAAAGACCTGTGTTTTTAGACACTGAGGTATGTTGGACGAGAAGATCCTCTTAAGTTTCCCGAACGCTATTTTTATTTATCAGTGTTTAATGTAAATGATGCTATTTTTTAGTTAAATGTCTACAATGCGAAAAAAGTTTCACTTTTACCGTGGTTTCATAAAACAACACATTTATTTGACACATATTTAACCTCTTTTTTTTTTTGTGGGTGGGCTGCGGTCGGCGCGCCTCCGCACCACTCCGTCCGGGGCGACAGAGGGGCTTAAGCACGCAACTCCCGCAACCCACCCGAAAACCACGTCGCCTTCATCGTTGGGCCGACCACCGGAGCAGGGTTACTTGACATCAGTGGTCGGCCCGACGGAATACCCCCTATTGGGGTACCCTCCCTAATATTTCACCTCTAAACGAGGTATACTTAGGATGGTTCCACTTCAAATGCGCCATTGAAGCCGAACCGTATTCTTTTCATTGTGATGTGCGGTATATTGATTAACACGTTTGCTGCGGGATACACACAAGCGTATTTTTGATAACACACGCGTGTGCGGCGATTACACGCCATGCGTGTATTGCGGTCGCACCTAGGGACACGAAAAAAGTATCGATAGTTTTAGGTATCAAGTACTTGTCTTTCGATATCGATACTTTTGTACTCGATACTTTTTATTCGATACTTTTACTCAATGAGTACTTTTAGGCAGGTATCGTATCGTACAAATTGTAGACAGTATCTATGTTAAACTTGACATTAGGGCTCATACTTATAGTAACGCCATCTAGTTAAAGTGTAATGAACCTTCTAAAAAGTGGCTCGACATATTTTAATCCGAACACAGACGGTCAAATTCCTAAAAAAAAAGCTCGTCATGACCTAGACTCTAGGAAAAGTACTCAGTACTCGATACTTTGCAGTATCGATAATGGCGCCACTGGACCGGAAATAAAGTCAGATTAAGTACCAAAATTGGTACGAAATCGACGGAAACGGATATGCTCTCTCAATTAAAAGTTTCCTGTGACGGTCAATTATTTTAATAAAGCCATTTTACAAATAACAACAAGTAGTTCGTATAATTTTCTTACATATTAGTTTATATAATTACAATTTAGTTAAATATTAGTTCATATAACTATAATTTAGTTAAATGTTTGTTCATATAATTATAATTTAGTTCAATGTTAACTCATATAATTATAATTTAGTTAAATGTTAGCTAATATAATTATTATATAATTTAGGTATAAATTAGATTATTATTATAATTTAGATACATATTTCTATAAATTCCTAAATATCTATTTACTGGATTCATAAAGGCAGTAATGCAAGCACAACCTGATGATAAGTAATACATGGACCTTTGCAATATACAGGGGCACAGCCAGGCCATTGCCTACCGTGAAGAAAATGTTCTTCTTTAAACCTCGTTTAAAGAAGGACATGTCATAGCGCTCGGGTAACAGCAGCAGGTAGTTCATTACAGATCCAGAAATAATGTATTTTTTTCTTACAGGGTCAATGAAGAAACCAGTGCTTAAATTCTCGAAATAGTTAACAATAAACATATTCTAAACTCCAATTCGACTGATAAATCTTAATGGAAGTTAAAAACATTTGGAGTTGAACTTGTTTAATAGAAATATGGTATATGGTCGTTTGATCAGCTCATAAAGGTCTCACTGGTGGGCTCGAGCCTCCTCCACAACAGGGAAATTGACCTTACTATAGTATACTGGTCAGATATGTCAGTATAAAGTTTTATTTCGAGTTTTTCTTCTTTTGCATAGATGTTATCTGCATATTATATCTCTTAGTTGTTTTTTACGACATCCACGTTCAAGATAGGTAGTGGTGAATTGTATTCTTACTCCATCACCACACGAAAGAAATGAAAAAAAAAAAAGTTACCACACGATGAAAATACCAGAAGGTAAGTTAGTTAGTTTAAACTCGTTTAACTTAACGCGTTCAGGTATTTGTTAGTTTAAACTCGTTTAACTTAACGCGTTCAGGTATTTGTTAGTTTAAACTCGTTTAACTTAACGCGTTTAGGTATTTGTTAGTTTAAACTCGTTTAACTAAAAGCATTCAGATAATTGTTAATTTAAAATCGTAACTGAAATATTAATTGTATGTTTTATTTTGTAATATGATATCTGTAAAATGAGGTATCAAATAAAAATGTTTTATTAAAGAAATTTGTATTTTATTTATAAAAAATATTCTTAACCTATTTCTTTAATACAATTTTAATATAATTATTTAAAATTTATATTACAATATTATGATAATCAGGCGCCCCCTTAATATTTATTTATTTGTTATTTTATTCTAAATGTATTTCAGCTCATATACGTCCCACTGCTAGGCTTGCGTCTCCATACAGATGAGTAATACCTAAGATATCATGCTGGTCACACATGTTGGTGTAACGTTTTATTTCGAGTTTACATTCTCTTGCATAGATGTTATATGTCAATTATATCCCTTAGTAGGCTTTAACGACACCTCCGAGCACGATAGAAAAAAGTGTATACTTTTATGAATTGAATTGAGGCCATGAGAACCATACTGCTCTAATTCAGCAAGCCTTTTGAGCACCATAAAATTAAAAGAAAAATCTTAACAATGATTATGCTGCCATCTAGTGAATATTCCTTGTATCACTTTTAGGATACCTTGGTTCTATCAAAATGTTTATTATATCTGTAAAAGATCATAAACTCAATACTATAAAAAATTTGTTAGGCCACTATGGTTCTCGTGGCCTCAATTATTATCACTGAATTATCATTATTTTATACAATACAAAGGATTTAAGTGAAAATTAACATTTATTTGTACTCGTTAATTCAAATATTTTTGTACTTAGAGATTAGTCACAAGTCGAACGCTTAAACCGATCGTGTCTCTATCGTTTGTAGCGCGTTCTCGCTCGCACGACCAGCTCAGGCGGAGCCTGACAATGAGTCATGTAACAATATAAATTACTATTTCGACTTTGAGCCTCGTTATGAGGCTTACGCCTCATAACGAGGCTCAAAGTCGTGTCGTGTCGCGCCGTGTTCTCGTCGCAATTGCAGTGGTGGCAGGACGGTGAAAACACAGGTCTACGACCAGTGTGTGTTACCAGTGATGACTTACGGCACGGAAACATGCTCCCTAAATGTAAACTTATATCAAGACTCAAAGTCGCTCAGCGTGCTATGGAGCGGGCTATGCTCGGGATTTCTCTGCGAAATAGAATTCGGAATACGGCAATCTGCAGAAGAACGGGTGTAACCGACATAGCACGAAGAATTAGCACGCTGAAGTGGCAATGGGCAGGACACATCGTTCGATCGACAACCGCTGGGGAAGAAATGTTCTCGAGTGGCAACCACGTATCGGACGACGCAGTGTAGGACGCCCCCCCACTAGGTAGACCGACGACCTGGTGAAAGTTGCTGGGCGTCATTGGATGCAGGCAGCACAGGACCGCACTCTGTTGCGTAACATGAGGGAGGCCCACGTTCAGCAGTGGACGGCGATAGGTTGAAATGATGATGACGATTTCTTCATATGTATAGTTGTTTAAAAGAACGGTATTGCTCTGATTTCGTATGAATTTAAATTACAGTTAGAGGGCGCCCTAGAAGGTGTAATCTACATAAACTTTTCTAATTTCAAGACTTAGGTTTAGCAATTGAGGCGTGGTAGCTTAACAAAAAAACTAACATTTCCATTTTATTTTATAGTATACAGGTGTATCAAGTTATGCGGCAACTGGTCAAACGGCAGTTTGAGAACTTATTAAATGTTCATTAGAAATTGTATAAATCAATGATTATGTTCGCAAAAGCAAGACAAAGTTCGCGTTATATTATTTTTTGTGTAATATACATTCTAATTATGATTTACGACCGTTAAATTACAACGTACTCAAACAGTTACTCCATAACCTGATACACCTTGTATAATTGTGTTTAAAAAGCTAGTCCTTGGAATATATTCCAACTGAAGGTGAAATATGGTTTTTTTTTATGTAATTTATATAAATCTCAAAATTTAGTACGGTTCGCGAAACGGATAATTCTTGTGCGTGTCACCCATTCTGAAAAAAAAAAAATATATATATTAATATCATCATCATCACAGGAGGGAATTTTATAGTCATCATCATTTCAGCCTATCGCCGTCCACTGCTGGACGTAGGCCTCCCTCTAGTTACGCCACAAAGTGCGGTCCTGTGCCGCCTGCATCCAACGACGCCCAGCAACTTTCACCAGGTCGTCGGTCCACCTAGTGTGGGGGCGTCCTACACTGCGTCGTCCGATACGTGGTCACCACTCGAGAACCTTTCTTCCCCAGCGGGTGTCAGTTCGTCGAGCGATGTGCCCATTGCCACTTCAGCGTGCTAATTCTTCGTGCTATGTCGGTTACACCCGTTCGTCTACTGTTTTCCGTATTCCGGATTCTATCTCGCAGAGAAATCCCGAGCATAGCCCGCTCCATAGCACACTGAGCGACTTTGAACCTTGTTATGAGGCCTACATTTAGGGACCACGTTTCCGGGCCGTAAGTCATCACTGGTAACACACACTGGTCGCAGACCTGTGTTTTCAGATACTGAGGTATGTTGGACGAGAAGATCCTCTTAAGTTTCCCGAACGCTGCCCAACCAATTTTATAGTACTTATGCGAAATTCGCGACGTGCAAGACACAAACGAAAGAACTAAAGTTGTGAGACGATTATGAGATCGGTAAATGACACTTCGTCTCTCTCACCTCGTACACCGAACATGCCCTAGATCAGCGCGAAACCCTCGCTAGGGAGATGGTCGCCAGCGTTAGGAACTGGGACGCCGTTGTCGCTTTTTTTTTTTTTGATTGGGCTGCGGTCGGCGCACTCCTCCCACCGCTGCGTCCGGAGCGACAGAGGGGCGTAAGCACGCACACCCGCAACCCACCCGAACATCGCCTTCGTCATTGGGCCGACCACCGGAGCAGGATTACTTGTCATCAGTGGTCAGCCCACGCCGTTGCCGCCTTCTGCGAGGCTGTCATCTCGCGGAAGGAGGCGGCGGATCGTTTGCGGGAGGAACGACTCCACGCGGACACGGTTCTCCGCCGGCGACTGGGGTGGCGCAGGCGCGAGTACCTGCGCCTGACGCCGCTCTAGCGGGTGACCGGACCGGGGATTTAGTTCGGCACCCGCGGAGAGGTTAGCCTCGCGACGGCGATCGGGAGAGGGTACTCCCTCGGGGAATTCCGTCGGGTCGATCACTGAAGTCAAGAAACTCTGCACTGGTGGTCGGCCCAACCATGAAGGCGACGTGCCAGTGACCCGTTTTATGGCCAAAATTAGGCCAAAACTGAAACCAAATTTTCGGTCGGACATAGGGATGTGGCTTGGAGGGAAAATAATCAATTTTTTGTTCTTTAAAATAAATCGATTATAAAATAATCGATTAATTAAAATAAATAATCGATTATAAAATAATCGATTTTCTCTGAACGGGATTATGATGACCTTTTTTTTAGGAAATTTGAGCTTTATTTTCTAATAGTATGAAACAATCGTGATGGCCTTTATTTATAGGAAATCTGGCAGGTGAATAATCGATTAATTTCGATCAAATTTCGAACAATAAAAAATTGATTAATAATCGATTTTTATTATTTTGATAATCGATTGTAAAAATTGATGATTAATCGATTATTTTTTTGTAATAATCGATTATTTTAAAAATCGATTATTTTTCACATCCCTACTTGGACACTACATAGTCGTCTTTTACGATTCTCACGGGTAAGATAGAGGGTGGGGAATTGTATTCTTACTCTACCACACACCGCATAGACTATATGTATGTACATTTTAATCTTTAACATCAAAATATCCTCTAAAACTAGAATTCAGTAAACTTAAAATCAGAAAATTGTTCACAATGCATATCATATTTGATCAATGCATTTAAAATTTAAAATCAAAATACCTTCTAAAAGTAAAAACCAAACATAGTAAAACGAAGGACTATGTATATTTTACCCTTTAAAATTTATAATCAAAATACCCTTTAAAATTAAAAACCAATCACAGTAAAAGTAAGGACTATGTATACTTGTACTATGTACCCTTTAAAATTTAATATTAAAATACCCATAATGATTTCTGATGTTTGCGCGAGTATTACACATTTTAAATAAAACTACGGATTTTATCGCGTTTGTATTTGATTTTTGATTGTCCGACGTTTCGAACACTTTACAGCATTCATGGTCATGGGCGGACTACGACGTCTGACGTCCAATAAGTCATCGTTATTGCACATATTTATAATTATCTACCCGCAACAGAAAATAGTTATTAAATTTTGACCCACATTTTGCTACACATTTATAGCCAGTACAAGAAGAAAATGATTCTATTAACTTAATAACTAATTTCTATAGCGGGTAGATAACTATAAATATCTGCAATAACGATGACTTGTTGGACGACAGACGTCTTAGTCCGTCCGTGATGATGAATGCTGTATAGTGTTCGAAACATCGGGCAATCAAAAATCAAATACAAACGCGATAAAATCCGTAAAGTAGTTTTATTTATAATCAAAATACAATTTAAAATAAAGAAACAATCACAGTATAAAGAAGTACTATGTATATTTTACCCTTTAAAAGTAAAAATCCTTTGATTCCTGTTCAACGCGTTGAGTGCATCCACTTCACTCTGCTTAAATTTGAAGTTGAGAGCTTGTAAAATATCCCACAAGTGAGCTGACGATGAGGCCTTAACTACCACAGTTCTACCTGATTGCAGTTGATAACTGGGGAAAAGAAATGATATTAAATTATTCTAAAAGTATAACATCGGTCTTTTATCCTATTATGAAGGACTGCCTGCGGTTTTAAACACATAGTTGCCCTTCCCGTGGTAATATCGGGATAAATTATAGCCTGTGTATTATTCTGATATGTAAGCTATATTATTGCGAAATTTCATCAAAATCCATTTAGTAGTATTTGCGTGAAAGAGCAACAAACATACATACAAACCTTCGCGTTTATAATATTAGTAGGATTTTTTTTTTTGTGGTTGGGCTGCAGTCGGCGCGCCTCCGCACCACTTCGTCCGGGGCGACAGAGGGGCTTAAGCACGCAACTCCTGCAACCCACCCGAAAACCACCTCGCCTTCGTCATTGGGCCGACCACCGGAGCAGGTTTACTTGTCGTCAGTGGTCGGCCCGACGGAATACCCCCTACATGGGGTACCCTCCCATCGACCGACGTCCCCCCCTCAAGGAGGACGTCGGTCTTTCCTCACGCGGTCGGCCTCTCGGCGGGTGACGGACTAATCCCCGGTCACGTCACCCGCGGCCTCGGCTAGGGCGGCATGAGGCGCAGGTAGTTGCGCCTGCGCCGCCCCAGTCGCCGGCGACGGATCTCCTCATCGAGGCTGCGCTCCACGCGGAGACGATCCGCCGCCTCCTTCTGCGAGATCACTGTCTCGCAGAAGGCTGCGACCGCGTCCCAATTCCCGACGCTGATAATATTAGTAGGATAGAGATAATACCGTGTACTGGCGGTTATGGCCACTACCAAAGGTATGCATGGTACCCCTTACAAAATCATAATCGATTAATTAAATAATCGATTTTTTGTTCTTGAAAATAAATCGATTATAAAATAATCAATTAATTAAAAATAAGTAATCGACAAAAAATATATTTTTTTTTTAGTAAATGTGAGCTTTATTTTCTAATATAGTATGAAACACTGCACACAGTATCGTGATGACCTTTTTTTTTTGTTTTCAGGAAATCTGGCAGTGAAATAATCGATTAATTTTAATATAAAAATAATCGATTTTTTATTATTTTGATAATCGATTGTAAAAATCGATTATTACAAAAAAATAATCGATTAATAATCGATTATTACAAAAATCTATTATTTTTTCACATCCCTACATGGGTGTTGTAAAAGACGACTAAGAGCTTAACATAAATCTAGTCCAACTACTTTTTTCTTCATTGCAAACGGTAGCAAACGAGCAGACGGTACACCTAATGGTAAGTGTTGCTGCCGCTCATGGACCTTTGCGAGACTTCTGCCCACGCTCCCTCCGAAGGGAGTGTGAATGCGTGCAATGAGTTTCGGTGATACTAAAGGCATCACTAAAACCCACCACACGCAAATACCCTCAGAAAGTTGAGCTTCCGGCTCTCACGCTCACTGAACGAAGCGCAGTAACAAATTGCTAATACTCGGACATTGATTTTCTGCTCAATGTGGTACTACCCCAGACGGACCAGCCCGCGGCTGTAGACAGACAACTGTCAACAGTTTGGTCAATGTCAATCTTGACGATACGACTAAGGGTTGCAATATGTATAACTTTAATGCAAGAGTAGGTAAAGTCGAAATAAAACCCTCTACACGTTTGACAAACATGGTATAGTAGGGCAATTGCCCTCTCATTGTGGAGGAGACCTGTGTGCCTACTCTTGATTCTCAATTCCAATCGCAGCTCGAATTTGAGCAAATTTGGTACTCTTGAAAGCGACACTAGCGCACGATTGGAATCAAATTTGGTGGGTTTTTTTTTAACTAAATAAATTCGACTCTCGTCGATTAAGTCAAATATTTGCTACTCCTGACGTGATTTTGACGTAGTTTAAAATCGTTAATGTTGCACAATTTCAAGAAAGCGTCTTTGTGGTGATCGAGTTTGTTAACGTTATTAATTTAAAGTAAGAAAAATACGGCATATTTGGTGAAAATAACAACGGCAAACGCAAAGAATTCATTCTCGATTTTGTTCAAGAGTACCAAATATAAGTTTGGTGAGATTGATATTGAATCGGATTCGAAATTAGAATTGATTTCAAGAGTGGGCCCACTCAGCCCAACAGTGGGACTTGTTTAGGTTGATTTGACGATGACAGAGTAAGAATACAATTCACCACCCTCTATCTTGACCGTGGCTATCCTAAATGACGCCTAAGGGATACAATATGCATGTAACTTTAATGTAAGAGTAGGTAAACTCGAACTAAAACCAACACGCCTGACCAGCATGGTGTAGTAGATAGTAGACCTGGCCGGAACTCCCCCGTGGGACCTGGAGGCGGAGATGCTCGCCGACATCTATCGGCGGGTGTCGGAGACGCGCACCCGCGGTGGCATGGTCTCCATCAAAGAGATCACCGCCTGGCGGGTCGACGCCCGCCGAGAAGTCATTGCCCGTTGGGCAGTCCGGCTGGAGAGTCCTCGGTACGGTGTCAGGACCGTCGAGGCCCTCCGGCCGGTGCTGATGGAGTGGTTGGAACGGACGCACGGGGTGCTTTCCTTCCAACTGGTGCAGGTGCTGACGGGGCACTGTTGCTTCGGGAAGTACCTGCACAAGATTGTCAGGAGGGAGCGCACACCGTCCTGCCATCACTGCAGTTGCGACGAGGACACGGCGCAGCACACGCTCGAGGTGTGTGCTGCATGGGAGGGGGATCGCCGTGAACTCGTCGCAATTATTGGTGCCGACCTGGCGCTGCCGACCATCGCCAGGGAGATGCTCGTCAGCGTCAGGAACTGGGACGCGGTCGCCGCCTTCTGTGAGGCCGTAATCTCACGGAAGGAGGCGGCGGTTCGTGTGCGAGTAGAGCTCCTATTCGGCGACACGGTCCGCCGCCGGCGACTCGGGCGGCGCAGGCGCGAGTATCTGCGCCTAATGCCACCCTAGCCGAGGCCGTGGGTGATCGGACCGGGGAGTTGTCCGTCACCCGCAGAGAGGCTGACCGCGTGATGGCGACCGACGTCCCAGTACGTCGAGAGGTGAGAGGTTACCCGAAAGGGTATTCCGTCGGGCCGACCACTGATGACAAGTCACATCTGCTCCAGTGGTCGGCCCAACAACGAGGTGACGTGGGTACGGGTGGGTTGTGGGCCCGCGCGCCGTTCTTTCATCGCCCCGGACGGACAGGACCGCGCGTGCGCTTGCCATAGACCACCCATAAAAAAAAAAGCGTGGTGTAGTAGATCAATTTTCCATTATTTTGGAGGAGACTTGAACGAAGTAATGGGACGTATGAGAGCTGAGATGGTATCCTGTTTTGTGGAAGCTGATGTATGATTTCTGAAATGAAACTTCTTTAGAATCGTTGTATTTTAAAACTCGATGAAACGAAAAAGCGAGGCCATAGAGACACAAAAGGTGACATAATCCATTAATTTTAATATAAAAATAATCGATTTTTTATTATTTTGATAATCGAATATAAAAATCGATTATTACAAAAAATACTCTTGGTTAATTTCTTACCTGACAAGCAATCTAGCAGCGGATACATTCAAGGCACTGGCCATAACCTTCACCAAAGGATCATCTATTGCTGATATAATACCAGGTGTCTTGTACTCTTCAGGTGTACCTTTGGAGCCTAAGGTTCCGAAGCAATTAAGGTTTATATTGTGATCTGCACAGAAGTCTTGCAGACGATCTTGAGAGAGGTATGGATGACATTCGACCTGTAACATACAGAATACCGACGTTAGTGATATTATTACGTCTTGTATGGAAAAGATGCAAAGGAGCCTCCCTTTCCACCGCAGGCTAAGACACTGTATGGTAAGTCATCTGGTAGTCCTCATCGCGATAACTCTGGGGTCTACGCAGGAGAGCCTTGTTATGGGCGGTGAGGGACCCGAACGAGTGTGCTTACTCTTGAATCTCGATGCCAATCCTAAATTCAATCGTAGCTCGAATTTGAGCAATTTGGTACTCTTGAAAGCGACGACGACGCACGATTAGAATCAAATTTGGTGGAATTTTTTTAAAACAAGTGAATTCGACTCTCGTCGATTAAGTCAAATATTTGCTACTCCCGACGTGATGACGTAGTTGAAAATCGTTAATGTTGCACAATTTCAAGTAAGCAGCTTTATAGTGATCGAGTTCGGTAACGTTATTAACTCAAAGTAATAAAATACGGCCCATTTGGTGTAGCAACGGCAAATGCGAAGAATTCATGCTTGATTTTGTTTAAGAGTACCAAATATAAGTTTGGTGAGATTGGAATTGAATCGGATTCGAAATTAGAATTGCTTTCAAGGGTAAGCCCACAGACACTATACAGTATCATGGACTGCAACATTCCAGCGTAGAGACGCCGACAGGACCGCTAGTGTATGGCAAAAGCCTTTCCAGCGGCGTGACTGATTTGGTGAACCTAGTGACGAGCTGGGCAAAGTGTGGGCCGAAATTCCATTTACTATCGAGGTACAGGCCCAGATATTTCATCTGGGCCCGCACCGGCACGGCAACTCTAGGCATATGTGCTCCTCGGCGGGGGGTTGAGATAACGTCCTCCACTAAAGATATAGTTCTTGTATTGTGGTAAAGGAGCCTCCCTTTCCACCTTTTAAGTGGGGTTAAATTACTGCTAAAATAATTAATAATTTGCAGTCAGCTTACCTGATTGACAACTGGTGTGATGCGTCTCTTATCTAGGATTCTTTGGATTTGTTTCGAGTTAAAGTTACTGACCCCGATATTTCTCACTAGGCCTTTCTGGAGCAGTGCCTCCATAGCGAACCATGCATCCAGGTAATCGTAATCAGAGAACTGGAGAACTGACGCTATTTTCGGAATTACATCGCCGCCTTCCTGTTGATTGAATAGTGAAATAAAAATATTAATTAAAAAAAATTAAAAAAGGCTTTTATTTAAATGCTGCTTGTTATGACTATTCAAACGAGTCCAAACTCGATGGTTTTATCTCGTTTAATTTAGGAGTTCCTATGGCCACTTTCGACGCCATCTTGAGAGAAGCTACATGGTACCATATTATTGTATTGTCAGTGAAGTTACGTAAGTAAACTAAATTTCAACCTAATAACAGGAAGTGGTTTTAATTTAACTCGCAAGATTTGTCCCATGTGAACATGGTAAGTTAAATAAAAGCTTTTAAATATTAACAAAAAAATGGCTATAAAATAACATTAATCATTTCATTCGTCTCAGCCTATGTAAGTCCCACTGTTGGGCTTTGGCTTCTTCCACAATGGGAGGGCATTTGACTATTGCACGCTGGTCAGTAGTGTTGGAATAGAGATTTGTATCGAGTTTTCCTTCTCTTGCATAGATGTTATATGCGTATTATATCCCTTAGTCGTCTTTTGCGACACCCACGATGGATTGGTTATTTATTTTCTTACTCCATAGCCACACGGATAAAAAAAAAAACAACAATTTAGTCTATGTCAATCAAAGAAGCATTTTTTTGAAGTGAAACTTCTTTAGAATCGTTGTGATTTCAAACTCGATGAAACGAAAAAGCGAGTCCATAAAAAACAGAGTACTTTGTTCATGGTAATCAGCGACTTAGCTGTGCTCCTGGTAGTACAAAAGTCCATGAGCGGCAGTATTATTTACCATCAGCTGTGCTGTTTGCTAATTTTGATATGATCGGTAATAAAAAGAAAGCCATAATTGCCATGCTTGGTACACTTAAAACTAAGAGGTGGTGTGGTAGTAGTCAGTGCCGGCGATATTTTCTGCCACTTGCAGGCTATAATGAACTACCTGCTGCTGTGTTTCCCGAGTGCGATAACATGTCCTTCTTTAAACTAAGTTTAAGAAGGCTAGGTAGGCAACTGTCTAGCTGTGCTAGTATTATAAAGGTTCATGTGTGGCAGTATTGGTTAGCAGTAAAAAAAGAAAAAGAAAAGTCCTTTCCTGTCTTCGTCATCTAGTGTTTTACTGCTTCCAAGATAAGTGGGTGCTGGCGAATTGTATACTCCGTAACCACGCGTATTATGTTGGATACTTACTTTAAAAGACATCGGATTGTGTATCAGGTACAGATCGAAATATTCCAATCCCAGGGCTTCCAGGGATGCTCTGCACACCGTCTCAACCAAGTCCGGGCGATGGAAAGTACTCCACAACTTGGATATGATGAACAGATCCTTTCTGAAAAGAGAAATAGAAGATTGAAATGTGGTTTTTATATTTATTTGAGGTCATGTTGAGAGTATGCGTATTCGTAGAGAATGCATGAAGACTTTGATAAGTCTGAGTGAAGCGATGGGTGTAGGGGACGACGGGGTTCAAAGTGTCGGGGGCAAGTTGTTCCGATGCAAATAGCTTCGTCAAAAAAAGAGATAGCAATAAGTGTGTAGTGTATCATAAAAAGTCATACCATAACCCTCGTTGGGCAACCATTTTAGTGACACGTTAATGGCGAGCAAGTATGGTTGCAGGTTGGGGGTAAATTTATGGCACATAAGTAAATATTTTGGTGTTGTAACTTTTTGGTCTGTTTTTAAGAATTTTATAGCTATTAATGGCGATAAGTGGCTTGCATTTATTTGTTGGAAAAACTACAGAGATTGCGTTTTCAGTGTTAATATAGACTTAATGTAACTTATTTTTTGAGTATTTAAGGTAAACTTAAAAATGAAATTTGGGGCTTTAAGTTCCGCTGACTTGGGGTTGGTTGTGCCGCGGAATAATTTACTCCGTTGTCAAAGCAGGTGATTATTTTGGGTATAAAATGGTTTTAAGATGAGAAGCTAAAAAAGAAAAACCGAACGGGGTAAGACTTCTGGTAAACTGTTACGACGGGCAGCCGATGGTATAAATAAAGAAGGTCAAAAGCTCAAAAACCGTAGCACGGGAACTAGAAATTTCTCATATGACTTTATGCAACCGCGGCCAGTCTGACGGTATATCCTCTCTTTCCGACACCTCCCGGAGCGTAGTCTTCACGCGGTTAGCCTCGCTACGGGTAACGGACTATTAACCACGGATAGACCAGATGGCATCAGCTGTAATGGGCCTAGGTCTATGTATCTATAGTCGTAGGCCCACACTGTTCACAGTTGTCTGTCTACAACTGCGGGCCGGTCCGTCCGGGGTAGTACCATACTGAGCAGAAAATAGACGTTCCGACTAGTAGCAATTTGTTACTGCGCTTCGTTCGGTGAGCGAGACGAAGCCCAACTTTCTGAGGGTGTTTGCATGTGGTGGATTTTGGTGATGCCTTTAGTATCAATAAACCTCATTGCACGCATTCACACTCCCTTCACTTTCTTCACGGTAGTCAGCGGCCTTGCAAAGGTCCATGAGCGGCAGCAACACTTACCATCAGGTGTACTATTTGCTCGTTTGCCAGCGTATGTATTAAAAAGAATGGTAAATCTTAGTCGTCTTTTACGACACCCCGTAGTAGAAGCACCACATAGCAAGTTAAAAAGATAATGATTCCTATGAGATGTACTCTACCGACTCTTTCACGGGGAGTGCTCCGAGGAACTGTTTGACTTGGTACCACCGTCACCATTCTACCAACGTACCACTCGACACCGTAGCAGAGTTCATCCATTTCACCTGGAAACGTTATGGTCTTCAACTGTACGTTTCCAGCGATCATTTCTCCCACGTACGTGCAAGCTCTGGAATGATCTACCTGCTGCTGTGTTTCCCGAGCGCTATGACATGTCCTTCTTCAAACGAGGTTTAAGAAGAGTATTTTCTTCACGGTAGGCAACGGCCCGGCTGTGCCCCTGGTATTGCAAAGGTCCATGTGCGGCAGAATCACTTACCATCAGGTCTTCTTCCTGCTCGTTTGCCACCGTTGGCAATAAAAAGAACAAACTCACCGCTCAACAGTTCCATCATCGATCTTCTTTTTGATAGCTTCTCCTATTTCCTTTTCGTTACTATATATGTAAGCTGTGTCTATGGCTCTGAAGCCTAAGTCAATAGCAGCACCTACTATGTGTTGAATAAGATTTTTATCCATCTGAAAAAGTAATATTCATTAGTATTTTGGCGTGGTGACAGAGTAAGAATACAATTCACCAATCCTCTCCCGCAAGTGTGTCTTAAAAGACCACTAAGAGATATAATATGCATGTAAGATCTATGGAAGAGAAGAATTTGATACGAAACTCTATACCAACACGTTCGACCAGCGTGATTTACTAGGTAAATTCTACTCCCAGAGTGGAGGAGGTCTGAACCTAATCTTGATACGTATATGGGCTGAGATGATTAATTTAGTAAATAATATGCGTAGGGTCTATTTATAATAAATATAGTTTAGAAAAACTAAAAAACACGCTTTCAACTAAAAAGTGTAAAATAATTTTCAATAGAAGCAAAAAATAATAATGAACGAAATATATTAATATTATTGTGAAAAACCATGGGGTACTCGACTTACGAAAATGTGGCAAAAACCGCCCGAAAATTATTTTACACTTTTTATTTGAAAGCGTGCTTTTTAGTTTCTTTAAACTATATTTATTCTTCACTTTTTAGTGAATAGCCACTGGAATATAATTAGTATGCGTATTAGATTTGTCGGTACATCAATGAATGTATACGGCTCAAGACGCAATTATTACCATAGGAAAGTCTCTATGCGTTTGCCGAGTGCCCGACTAGCTCTATCTCTCTTACTCTCATGCAAAGGATGCGCAAAGAAGTTGATGAATCCTGGCGAATCTAATTAGGACAATCGATTTTTTTTAAGCGGATTATTGCATGCAACCACTGACATCAAGTCACCTGCGGGTGAAAATTTCAACTATCTAGCTATCACCGTTCTTGAGATACAGCCTGGTGACAGACGGACGGACAGCGAAGTCTCAGTAATAGGGGCCCGTTTTTACTCTTTGGGTAGGGAACCCTAAAAATCGATTATTTTTTCACATCCCTAGTACTTACCAGGGCAGTGCCAAGAGCTATGATTGGCATACGAACACCATTTCCAAGTTCAACATACTCCATTTCGGTTTTCTCATATCTTAATTTTGCTGTGGATAAATCTTCCACCTTTTTCAAGAAGATTTCTTCCTGATTCTCATTCGAAATTACGGAGCTTGATGATCCGAAGCTGGTCGAAGCTGTTTTCATTTCACGTTTCTCCATTCTCAGCGGTTTTGAATATCTTGGTGGTTGATTGGATGCTACTTTTCCCTGCAAAATATAGATTAAATTTAAAAATTTAATAGACCACCCTGTTGATAGTGGTCTGTCTACAGCCGTGGACCGGTCCGTCCAGGGTACTACCACACAGAACAGAAATTTCATAATATCCTATTTTGGCATAGATTTTAGAACTTTAGATTATAATTTTTATCTTATATACGATATAAAATGTATAAATTAATTGTTTATACAATTATTATTATGTTGACATTAACAGATAATGTTATAAATGGTTTATATTGACTTACACTAATGCATTGGGGAAACCTGTAATAATTGATGTAATTGTTAATTTAATAAATAAATCTATATATATAAAAGAAAGTCGTGTTAGTTAAACTATTTATAACTCAAGAACAGCTGTACCGATTTGGCTGAAAATTGGTGGGGAGGTAGCTTAGAACTAGGAGACGGACATAGGATACTTTTTATCTCGTTTCTTTTTTTAATGATGTTTACAAGATTTCGCCAATAACTCTTTTATCCCGTTCGATCGCGTTCCCGTGTGACGTGACATAAAATGTCAAACAGAATGCAAGTCACTATGAAACGTATTATAAAAAAAAAAACGCATTTGATATGTAATAACAAAATGAAAATGACAGCTAAACTAAATTTTGTCTATAGTTAAGTATGGTTGAAAATTTGATAATTATAATTTTGTCAGTAAATCAATAATGCGTCATTTGTATTCTCTTTGAATCATCATTAACAATGCCGCGACCAAAACTATTGAATCTTTCCCGACAAAACTGTAATGGTTCTTCCATTAGACACTATATTTTCGGAAATTTATAAAATATATTTACGAAAAAAATTATGGCGTTACGACGTTCGCCAGGTCAGCTAGTAATAAATAAAATCAACTTCTGAGTAGTAGCAATTTGTTACTGCGCTTTGTTCGGTGAGCGAGAGAGAGGGAAGCACAACTTTCTGAGGGAGTTTGTGTGTGGTTTTAGTGATGCCTTTAGTATCAACGAACTTCATTGCACGCATTCACACTCCCTTCACTTTCTTCGCTGTAGGCAGCGACCTGCTTAGGGATGTGACTTAGAGGGAAAATAATCGATTAATTAAATAATCGATTGTTTGTTCTTTAAAAAAAATCGATTATAAAATAATCGATTAATTTTAATATAAAAATAATCGATTTCATAATCGAATATAAAAATCGATTATTACAAAAAAAATCGATTATTATAAAAATCGATTATTTTTTCACATCCCTAGACCTGTTTTGCTTCCGTTCGCGGTCTTCATAGCGAATAGTCACATTATACCCTCGTACTTAATTACTCTCTAAAATGGTGCTTAAAAAATGTTTGAAATGTAACAGTAATAGTTCTAAACAGTTATCCGGGTTAATCCGTGTGGTGACGGAGTAAGAATACAATTCACCGCACGTGGGTGTCGTAAAAGACGACTAAGTGATATAATACGCACATAAGATCTGTGCAAGAGAAGGTAAAATCGAAATGAAACCCTATACCAAGGTATTTGAATAGAAATGGTATAGTAAGACAAATTCCCTTCCATTGTGGAGGAGGTCCGAGTTCAACGGTGGGACGTACGTGGCCTGCGATGATGATGATGATGTAAAGACTTAAACGAGATCGTTCAACTCTTACAAAAAGATTTTATTAAATTATATTACTGGTGTCACGATGTTGGTTTAGTATTAAATATAAAACTAACTACTACAAATTAAATCACTTACTTGAAATGTCACTCTTCCGTGTGGTGACGGAGTAAGGATACAATTCACCACCCCCTCTCTTACCCGTGGGTGACGTAAGAGACGAATAAGGAATATATTACGCATATGACATTTATGCAAGAGATGGCAAACTCGAAACAAAACCCTATACCAACCTGTCTGACCAGCATGGTATAGTAAGGTCAATTTCCCTCCTATTATGTAGGAGGCTCGAGCCCAGCAGTGGGACGTATATGAGCAGAAATGATGATGATGACTTGAAATGTGACAATCAGCCTAAAATAGTAAGCCATACGCACACCTGCCTTCACAATACTTAAAAAAATTCCACTGAATTCGATTCCAATCGTGCGCTGGTATCGTTTTCAAGAGAGAGTTCAAGAGCTCGAAGAGTACCGAATTGCTCAAATTCGAGCTGCGATTGGATTTAGGATTGGAATCGAGATTCAAGAGTAAGCACACTGTTCTTTAACACTGAAGTACAATATAAAATAAATCAACCTATATTTACGCATCGAGTCGCAAAAAAAAACAATTTGTTATTACTACTGCGGGTAATTATTACGGCGAACGAACGAGCGCATATCTAATACCACGACTGCTAAATTCTTCACCTACCCTCCATACGCAATATTATTAATTTAAAAAACGTTAAATATATTTAAAGAAATGTTTTTTATCAAACTTATAGTCGGCAGATATTAATTAGTTCTTAGAATAATAACGTATAGAAGGATCTCGTATACCAGTTAATAAGTTCAAAAAAGCAATCAAGAGTAGATTTTGTAAAAAAGGTTATTATAAAATCTCAGATTATTTTGATGTTAATACAGATTAAGAGATACAGATTAAAACAGACGGAGTAAGAATACAATTCACCACTCCATATCTTGCACGTGTATGTCGTAAAAGACGACTAAGTGATATAATACGCATATAACATCTGTGTAAGAGAAGGAAAACTCGAATTAAAACCCTATACTAACCAATCTGATCAGCATGATAAGGTGGGTTTCTCTCCTATTGTGGAGGAGGCTCGAGCCCAACAATGGGACGTATATGAGCTGAAATGATGATGATGATTTACCCTCAATTATATTAAATAAAAGTTAATTTATTAAAATGATTTCATATTTCGTAGTAAGAAGCTTCGATAGTTATCCTTACTAATATATGCGAAAGTGAATTTGTTTGTTTGTTACGCTTTCACGCTTAAACCACAGAACAGATTTCAAAAATTCTTTCACCAATGGAAAGCTATAATATCAGGAAGTAACATAGGCTATATTTTATCCCGGTATTCCCACAGGAACGGGAACTACGCGGGTTTAAGCGACTGAAACCGAAGCGAAGCGAGGGCGGGTTGCTAGTCATATATAATTCCTTATTTACCTGTACCTTATAATATATATATATAAATGAATTGCTGTTCGTCAGTCTCGCTAAAACTCGAGAACGGCTGGACCGATTTGGCTAATTTTGGTCTTCAATTATTTGTGGAAGTCCAGGGAAGGTTTATACGGTGAGAAAATATGGAAAATTGCGAGTAAAATACTAAAAACAATAATTTTATTTCCCCATACAAACTGTTCTCAGCTGTCAAACATTTGATGCTCGTCCCGTCGGTTCGGCATTTTTGACATAATTACTTGTAGATCTAAATTAAAAAAGGTTTTGGAATCAATAAGAAAAAGCGGTATATCCCTTAGGCATCTTTTACGATACACACGGGTTGTTAATTGTATTCTTTCTTTGTCACCGCACGGATAATACTAATACCAAACTGATAAATACTAAGACAAAATAATTACGAAAAAGGCGGTGCGAAGTCCGCTGGTTCAGCTAGTAATATATAATACAAATCTCTATTAGACATTGTCATCATAATTATGATTGTTTGACATTCAGTTCGACCAGAGATTTTAACCGTAAACAAAAGTGTATAAGCGCGCGCGCGTGTGTGTATGTAGCGATTGCATGGTAATGTGCGTAATGCTTTTTAAAAAAAATGTATTTTTAATCCATTATTATGTGAAATTTCAGTTTTATGCACTTCTAATTATATACTTTCGCATTTATAATATTAGTATGGATTTATTAGTGAAATACAGATTGCTCAATATACAATTATATATAAATTTAAAAGAAAATTGTGTAGCAGATTTAAATGAATTATGGCTGAATTTGGACCATTAGTATTTTAAATTATGACAAAAAAAAATGCCAAAAAAAACGGAATTCAATGTAGATATATTTTAGATTTTTGTTGATTTTTCAAAAACCGCTTGTCCTATTTCGATAAAATTTACATGGGACCATTTACAAAGTATACTGTTTCCAACTTAAATATTTTCAAATTGTTTAGCAAGTGACGAAGTTATACGTGAATAAACAAAAAAAAACAAACATCTGAATTGAGAACCGCCTCCCTTTTTAAAAAAGGAAAAAATGCAACACAAGTTGCGAAAAAGGTTTGTGATGTTTATCGGGCCTAATTCAGTGTCAGTAACACGAGAGTAGTTCAAACATTTTCAATCCGAGAATTTTGATGTTCAAAATGCATCTCGCTCTAGTCGCCTTGTCACTTATAAAATGGACGTCATTTTTGTAAAAGTGGGGTAAGATTGGCGTATCAATACTTATAACGTAGCTGAAGATCAGGGGATTGATCACAAAACAATTTTGACACCTTACATTCGTTGAACGAAAGAGTCAAATTCAAATCATATATTTTGCATAAACCCCGAGAGGGCACTTACATATTGTCAAGTTTACAAAATTAAACAAAATTATCCAAAAAAAATAAACCACCACCAGATTGGAACGCGACCGCTACTGAGAAGAGTCGGCAAGAAACTCAGCGGGCTTGTCTATTGTTTTTAATATTTTTTTTCTTCTTACTAGATATAAAATTATGTACATGTTTTGTAAGAACTAGCTCCAGTGTGATGCCCTTCGAACCACAAAATCTATACCAATAAATAAAATTGGAGTGTCTGTTTGTAATGTCAAAATAATAGACTTTTTTCATGCTCACACGGTTATTTGCACGACACCTATGCCTAAAATAGCGATTAAAAAATTTTTGTCTGTCTGTCTGTTTGTTCCGGGTAATCTTCAAAACGGCTGGACCGATTTCAAAAATTCTTTCACCAATGAAAAGCTATAATATCAGGGCGTAAACTAGGCTATATTTTATCCCGGTATTCCCCACGGGAACGGGAACTACGCGGGTAAAACGACTAAAACCGAAGGGAAGCGAGGGCAGATTGCTAGTACGTAATATAATTCAAACGATTATGGCTGGAACAATATTCTAAGGTTGCGTGGGTTGGGGTTTTGGTGATGCCTTTAATATTACCGAACTTGCACACATTCATACTCTTCACTTTCCTCACGGTAGACAGCGGTGTAAAGTTTCATGAGCGACAGTTTCACTTACCATCAGGTATGCTGTTTGTTCGTTTGCCAGCAGCAGCAATAACAAAAATCTTAAGTTATTTGTAAAAAGTAGCAGTTTCATAATAAGTATTAAAACGGGAAAACGATAGAAGAAAAACGAGCAGCAAAAAGATTATTTAGATTATTTAAGATTAATAAAAAGATTATTAAGAATACTAGCACTAAACGCAGTGATTCAGAAAGGCTGCTGTAGACTGCGTTTAGCGACACTAGCGCCCTTATTAAGGTTTATTTCCGTGCATCGCGGCCGACGCGACAGTCGTAAGCGATCGATCGCGCGTGGCCAATGCGACAATGGTCTAAGTATGAAAATGTATGCCGCCGTTTCCGAAGTACGCGTCAATCCCGCGCATAAAACGCTAGAAACGGCGCTACATATTTTCATACTTTGACTATTGTCCCATCTGCCGCGCGCGACAGTCAGAAGCGATTGATCGCGTGCTGTTGCGATCGGCCGCGATGCATGAAAACGAACCTTTACTGTATAGGCTAATGGCCTTCGTAATGAGCTATCAAATGACTTATGAAATTAATTTAATCTGTCAAATGGTGTCATCAGATTAGCCTACTATTTTGACATTACGATTACATTATTTGTATAGATTAGGCACATTAAATAAATGATATGCATAGCTAGTTACATTGGACATTAATCAATTAGGTTTTTTCTGAAGTGAAACTCCTTTAGAATCGTTGTTATTTCAAATCCGATGAAACGATAAAGCGAGTCAATAGAGACACAAATACATAAATGTATAGGATTCAGCCGGCGGGAGAATGAGATAAAGAATCAAGGACAGAGGATGAAGGATAATGGATAAAGGAGTTTCACTTCTGATATGCGTACTTTGTACACACGCTCTTTTTTTTGTAAACGCTGGCAAATGAGCAAGCAGTACACCCGATAAAAAGTGCTGACGCCGCTCATGGACCCTTGCAAGGTCACTCCCTACCGCGAAGGAAGTGAAGGGAGTGTGAATGCGTGCTATGAGGTTTGTTGATAGTAAAGGCATCACCGAAACCCATTACACGCAAACACCCTCAGAAAGTTGGAAGCGCAGTAACAAATTGCTACTACTCGAACGTCAATTTTCTGCTCAGTGTGGTACTACTCCGGACGGACCGGCCCGCGGCTACAGACAGACAACTGTCAGCAGTGCGCTCCTACCACCTTCAAATCGTATTAAAATGTAACAAAGCAATCTTAATGAACTTATATGCTGCTTCAGTAATAGGTGCAGACATTGTGAATCTAATAATGTTGTGAGGAAATATTTAAGTATGAATGTTGAAGGCATTAATTAGGGTAGCGGTCAGGAATAGGCGGATCGCGAAAGGTTGAATCTCGTATGGTCATATACTGTATTGACTGCGTGAAACATGTCACGGATGGACAAGGAGTGACCACGGAGATGACATTTGATGGGGTTATATATCGAATTCTAATATTTACGCAAGTTTTACACATTATAAATAAAATTATATTTACGAATTTTATCGCGTTTGTATAATAATAATAATAATAAAAAACCTCTGGGCCAGTCGTTATCTCACCATGAGACTAATGCAAACCTCGGAGGAACATTATATGGCTCCCTAAATTCTTTTGATATAAAATAAAAAATGTATCACAAGATTTATAGGAAAGCCAATAAACCGCAGGGCAGCTTGTGGCGTGCTGAATGTGAGTGGCGATACTGCGGTCCTGAGTGCCCCAGAAAGTCAGCCAGGGCCTCGTATGCAGCTGACCTTTATTGGCTGGCTGGAGTGGAAACCGAAGAGTGTCTGCAGGGTCCTTAACTCTGGCTTGCCTTAAACGGCTGGTCAAAGAGGGGTCGCCAGAGCTATATGCTCGGGGGTGGAAGTGTCATTTTCAAGGGCA
Source organism: Lymantria dispar (assembly GCA_032191425.1). Taxonomy (NCBI): domain Eukaryota; kingdom Metazoa; phylum Arthropoda; class Insecta; order Lepidoptera; family Erebidae; genus Lymantria; species Lymantria dispar. The sequence goes on from CM063471.1 coordinate 11,087,136, forward strand.
TAACTACGGGGAAACCACTGTGATGGTGAAACCGGCGACGTACCACTCGACACCCCAAGCCACTTGCACCAATGTTGCCCCGCCCCTGTTGCTCATATGGCCTGTGTGTCTGTGGTAACCGTTTAGGGGGGCCCATTCAGTGAGTTGGCGAGTCACCGTCTGCCAAAGTTCAAGACGATAAAGGTATTGAAGGCAGACGACAGTTTTTCAATCAATAGTTTTAGCCAGTCCATCAAACCTCCAACCCCATAAACAGTTATTAGATACCATCATCACACAATAGTTTTACACCTACCGCTGGCAGTCCACGTGTGTTATGTGCAGACGTGGTGTCATCGGTAGACGTCCCATCCCATTTTACATTAAATTTCTCCAAAGGCCTCTGCGTGTTAGATCCATATCCCCATGTAAGCCTTTCAAAGGACCGGGCATCTTCTCTTTTTAACAATGTGGAAGATAGCCGTGAAACTGGGAGATACAATATAATAATAATATCTTTATTAATAAAATTTGGTTTTTGATTGCTCGACTTCGATTCGTAACTAAATTTATTATAAGATTGAAAATTGTAAATAACCCCCGACACAAACTAAAATAATAAATAAATATTTTTGCAAAATAGAAACCGCCTTCAATAATGTAGACAATGTAGATAAATGTTTAGATTGATTGATTTTTTAAAAATTGCTTCTCCGATTTCGATAAAATTTTCATGTAACCGTTTGGAAAGTATACCCTTTCTAACAAACAAAGAATCATGAAAATCGATTCATAAACGACGAAGTTATCCGCGAACTAACAATTCGCGGATATTAGCGTCGCTAACTGAGAACCTTTTCTATTGACGCATGCGCAATAACTTTAAATACTCACACAGCTGGCACACGCCATCCTCTTTTAACAAGTGGTGTTGCGCGCTAACTCTCTTTCACTTTATCTCGAATACCTCGAATGTTTAACAGCTAGCAACCCTAATTTGCGGCCATTTGTTTACGGGCAGCGATATATCATCATATTAAAAAAAAATGCTTTAATTTGATATAAAAACCAAGTATATACGTCATGGACGTATAAATACACCTAAATATTACCTGTTTACACCTGGCTGCGAAGTAGTTGCGGCCAAGTGTGCAACGACACCCATCGATTTTCGAATTCTTTACACACATTGCTATGATGTAGATGATATTTTATTAAAAAACAAGTGAACGAATTTTTTTTCCGAAAATTTATTAACATTAATTTAATTAAAACTACTTGCGGCCACTTATTGACTGGCACCCTGCTATCAATGTATTATCCTAATCATAAATGTGTGTAAGAATCTGAGTTTGATTAACTACGCGATGAACGTAGTGACTTTGCAGCCGGATCTCGTACTATTAATCTGAGAGTTGTTACGACATGTTTCCTCTGAACTTTGAATTTATTTCTTAGTGCGAGACGTTGTTATTTTGAAGAGACGGAGAGAGAGATTGTTAAAGACTTTGGACTTTGGTTCTGCGTACTTTACCGGCTCTTTCATGGAGTGTCCTGGGGAACTATTTGATTTGGTGGTGGTACTAAGTCACTGTTTAATAACCTTAAAGTTCAACTCACTAACAGAGAAACTAAGGGATGTTGTGGTAGTAATCTGACTAGAAAATAGACTGAAATCAAATTAGGAGTGATAAAAATAACTTACCTCGAAAAGTGCTATCTTTTCTAATACGGAACTCTTTTTAGGCATTTCTTTATTGTTGATTTTGTTTGATTTATTCGTCTCCAACTTATCGAAGTCCACTGATTTGATTCTGTAGACCATTCTTTTAACTTGTCCTTTCACTGCATCACCCAAGTCCAGTTCTGCTAAAGACTTGGCTTTCTTCATATCTTGATTAGACTCAAAGTCAGATTTTACCACATCGAGAAATTCATAATTATCTCTTGTTACAAAACCGCTTACTGTTTTACTATCGAATCTTAGATACTCGTATGTGGTATTATTATTCTCTGTATTCTTAGTTGTATTGTAATTTTCAAGAATATTGGCAATTTCAGGAATAGGGGGAGGTGCAAATTGAGGCGGTCTTTTATCGTCTAGAGTTTTTTTCTGATTTATCTTTTTGCTATTGTATCTGTCAACAAAGTCATAACTGCCTCTTGCTTCAAGGCTACTTGCTATATTACTATCGGATTTTCTAAGCTCATATTGGATGTTGTTTTTATCCGTATTTCTATTTTTATTAAAGTCATCAAGGATGGTGGCATTTTCTGGAGTGCGGGGCGGTACAATTTGGGGAAGTCTCTCATCGCCTATAGTTTCTTTTTGATTTAACTTATTTTCATTGTATTTATCTGCAAATTCATAAATTTCTCTTGCTACTTTACTGTCGGACCTTTCAAACTCGTATTTGGTATTACTAGTGTCTGTATTTGCCGTTTTATTGTATGTATAGATAGTTTTATTGTAATCTTCAATAATACTGGCAGTTTCAGGAGTGGGAGGTGGTGTAGTTTGAGGTGAACTTTCATCGTCTCTGTGTTTTTTCTGATTCATCTTTTTGCTAGTGATAAGGTAAATTTTATTTTTCAATTTACCCATGATGGTTTCTTTTGTTTCTTTTATTTCTGGTTCACTGTCAACTAGTTCTGGATCACTAGGTATTTCTGTATCAGCATAATAGTTATTTTTAGAAATTTGTAAGGGCTTCAATCCTTTTGATATAAATGATACATTTTCAAGATACAAGTGATCTTTGTCTTTCGATAAGTTGGTATTTGCATGAGGAGTTATATGTATACTTCCTACTTCGGTGTTTTTCTCTTTACTTATCTCGATTTGTCTTATTTCAGTAGCAGCATCACTTTTTGATTCAGATTTGTCGATATTTCCAGGTGAATTTGGAGTATTGCTTTGGTTAACTGTATTGAAGTTAATGGGTTCCGGTTCATTTTTAAAATCGAAGATATTATGATTTATATTCAAATTGGTCGCTTCGGCCTGTATTTGCGGTGATTTCATTTGTTTGTATTGCATTTTGTAGTCAGTTTGGTCTAGCCTTTTAGACCAGTCAATTCCAGCATTATCTTTTTTCTTATCCTTTGGTTCCGGTGAAATCGTAGTTGTAGAAATGCTACCAAAGTTAATTTCGTAAGGTGCACCCAGACTTACCTCGATGCCAGCTTTGGCGTTTGGTTTAGTTTCTTCAATTTTAAAAATCTCGTTTTCTGGTATGTTTTTTTGGATATAAAGTTGGTGATCTTTAGCATTGTTATCGATTTGTTGTTCATTTATTTTAGCAGTGACAGATAAAATAGGATTTTCATCATCCGTTTTCACTGGTGTGAATACAGGCGATCTTATTTGATGGTGTTCAATTTTAGGTCTATTAAATTCGGTATATTCCTTTATTCTAATCCCTGTATTTTCTGGTATAACTGAGGCATCTTTAAGACTCGAAGCTTTGAGGTGTTCAAACATTTCTATTTTTGATGTAACTTTTAATTTACCAGGTAAAATTACAGGGATTTGTATGTGACGATCTTTCTCAGTTTCGTAATTTCCTTCATCTGGTTTCATTAGAGGCGTTTCTGGCAATACTACGGGCACTTGAAGAAGACTTTCACTAGTTGCAGTATCAAGTTTACCTGGCAAATTTGTAGGCCTTGCAAATGCGTAACCTTGGTTATTATTAGTCATAAGGTTAATTTTGCCTGGTACTATAATAGGTGATTTATGCGTGCTATCTGGAGTTATATTAATCTTGGTATGGCTGTTAGGCACTTCTACTTCTGTAGATTTTATTACATTAATATGTTTATCTGGCGATCTCACCTTTTCAATTTTTACCTGACCTTGTTCGATAGGTTTACCGGTACCAACGAACTTTTTGTTATCTTCAACTTGTTTTTTCCAAAAGTTCAGGTTCAGCTTACCTACTCTAGGTTTGTTCAGTTCTGTTTGACTGTTATTCGATGCTACAAGTTTTTCTGGAGAGTACTTAACAATGTTTTCTTGATTTTCGTCGGCTATGAAGTCTATTCTAGCTGGTAGTGTATTCATCTCGGATTCTTTCTGTAGCAGCTTATTCGCAGTCTGGACTTCATTTGCATCATGTACAACTTTTTCAGGTAAAATATCAATATTTTCCAGACTAGTATTCGCGTCTTCGCTAATAGAGAAATCAACTGTTTCCGGTGTAATGCTAACTACTCTAGCTCTGTAAACAACCTCATCATCATTTTGAACATCTTGTTCACGGAACTTCCAAATTTGATCAACAATAATAGGTTCACTGCCTAAATCACTCGTTAAGTTATCAGATTCACTAATTTCATCTCTATTGACAATATTCATAGTGTTTGTTTTGACTTGAGGCATATATACTTGATTTACGGCTTCTGTGATTTGATCCTTGGATTCAAATGTAGTTATTTTTTTATCTAGAGTGCATTTCTTTACCTTAATGTTAAAGTCTAATGGCTCTTTACCCTGTAAAATAAAATAATTGAATGGTTATAGATTTGGTTATTGAACTGATACTATCTATACCAATAAATAAAATTTGAGTGTCCGTTTGTAATGTCAAAATAATAGGCATTTTTCATGCTCACACGGTTATTTGCACTATACATATGCCTAAAATACACTTTATATTTTTTTTGTCTGTCTGTATGTGTGTCTGTTTGTGCCGGGTAATCTTCAAAACGGCTGGACCAATTTCAGAAATCACCAATGGAAAGCTATAATATCAGGGAGTAAACTAGGCTATATTTTATCCCGGTATTTCCACGGGAACGGGCACTACACAGGAAAGTCAGAAACCGAAGCGAAGCGAGGGCGGGTTGATAGTTAATACATAAATTCATGTTACTAAGTATAGAATTACATCATTCAGAGGGGTTTATTTTATCTGGTGATATATCAGGCAAATAATGTGTCATCGCTCCATAGTTCCTGTGGATATTGTACAGGACTCACAAAAATAAAACTTTAAACAATATTCTGTGTATATCCACTTAATTAGCTTTTTATAATATCCCAATTTCTCAATTTTTATGTAGCAGATAACCACTTATAAGTTGGGATAAAGTAGGGCGTTTTACTGTTATTGAAGATAAATGTATATGCCTGTGAATGTAACAGAAGAAATCTTCTAAATAAGAACACTTAGGCTCACTATCATTAGTAGCTACTTTATTCTTATTAATTACAAGGGAAAACTTTCGAGGACTTATACGCAAAAACGTAACTTTTTGTACCGTAATACACAATAAACATAAAAATAATTTATTGATGATATAAGATTTTTAAAATCATTTCTTACCTCAAACATTGCAATTTTGGATAGTACAGATTTCTTCTTAGGAAGATCATCCTTGATATCTATCTCCTTTTTCGGCATATCTTTATTTTCATTCACACTAATCTGACTTATAATTCTATTAACATTTCCCTTTAAAATCGTTACATTCTTCATGCTGTCTATGTCTTCTATAGGTGGTTTGGTGTTTGTTATGTCTACTACTTTATGTATAGATTCTTTAGTTATTTCTATACTTTCATTGCTAGGTTCTGATGAACCTGAAACTATATCGGTAACAATTTCAATGTTAGTAGTAGGAGTCGGAATACCATTTGTAGCAATTGAAGTAGTTTCATTATCAATATTAGTTGTAGGCGAGTGTGTCTCTATTTTTAAGTTACTAATTGTTTGAACTTTTGTTGGCGTAGTTATACTTTCTTTTACTATTTTATCATTCATTACTGTTTTGTCACGAGGCTTTGCAATAGTTATTTTTGTGTTAGAATTATTATTCTCCGATTGACTTCTACCATATCTTTTAATTCTAATCTCATCAGCTGGTTTCCATTCAATAGTTTTACTCATTTCGACATTATGCACAGTCCCCTTGGTATAAGTATGAGTGACTTTTGTGTAAACTGGAATACCAATTTTTACACTTTCTTTTGCAATTTTCTCTGTTGTAAGAGTTTCTTTTTTTAAATTTATTTCAGGCTCTGTTATTACATTACTTTCTTTTAGAATCGACGAATCTTTCAATTTGGGCTTATTAAGCTCTTGTATGCTAATATCTGCTACTGGTATTTTGCTGTCTTCAACATTCTTAGATTTTGCAGAAACTGTGACACTTTTTCCATCTCTACTAAAGGTTCTACTGATTCCTCGGGTGATCTTTTCAGTTGTGATAGGTTTTCCTGTAATGTTCACCTCTTTAATAATAGTTTTGTTTTTGCCGTCAATTAATTCTTGATGTTTTATTACTTCTTTGTTTACAAAATCTCTATCATCTAAAGTAGCTGGACGTTTGTTTAGATCTCTGCTGATATTTCTTTTCAATCTTTCAGGTTTTTTAGGTATTCCACTTTTTACTTGTTTAGAAATTTTCTCTCTTATCTCCTTGTATTCATCTTCAGTAATCTCAATGGGTTTTGTATTTTCCGTAATTACAACTTCTTTATCTACATTTGTTATATCAGAATTGTCCTGTGATTTTTCTCTATCAATGCTTCGTAGAATAGTAATGGTTTTTACTGGAATACCTTCAATAATTTCTCTTGTAATAGTTTCTTTAATAACGTTATTATCTTTACCGTTATGCACATCAATAGTTTCAAAAACTTCTACTCTCGGATTACTTAAATCAGTACTGTTACCTCGTGAAAATCTTTTCGTAGTAATAGTAGCAGCAGATACTTTGAAACCACCATCTTTTAAGTTCATATTCCCAGGAGACTTATTTGTTACTTTTTCCACTAAAGAACTAAGCCTAGTAGATCGGTCACTATCTTTTCTCCTCCAAGGAATTTTAGACGCCCTTAGTTTTTCAGTTTGTGTCAGATAATTGTCATCATTACTATCATACGCATGGATTATTTCATCAAATTTTGTTTCAATTTTCTCCGGATCATCAATTTTAACAGCTAATATTTTATCATCAACATCTTTTTGTTTGTTATCAACAATTTCTTGATATAATTTATCGAACTCTTCAGCGACCTTCTCTTTTTCTGAAGGTTCATCAAATTTCCAATCATGTTTTAGTGAAGCTTGCTTCTTGACTAATTTAGCGTCTTTCAGCTTTGGGATTGATGATCTTCTGGGTATACTTTGAGGCTAGAAAAATAAAATGTAATAGTTATTTTAAGACATACACAGTTGCACTAAAAAATAAATCCTTGTATCAGCAAAGGTTTTAAATATAAAATGTAGCATGGTACGTTGACATCTTAACCACTACCACCATAGTAGGTCAATAAATTAGAGTTGCGTATGAATTAAGCCGTTTCCATATGATGACGGAGTAAAAATACAATGCGTGGTACATTGTATTTTTCCATCTTCTATATTATATCTTCATATCTTGCATACTTCATCCTTCACAGTTTGAATATTATTCACAATTGGCTACCGCGCAAATTTTACGTGACTTGTCCGAGGCGCTAACATGTATTTTTTATTATGCGATGCATATTATGTTGAAATTTTATGTACAGGGTGTATCAGGTTATGGGACAACTGTTCGAGTATGTTGTAGTTTAACGGTCATAGATCGTAATTATAATGTACACAAAAAACAATACAACATAATAATTATAGTGATTTCAAAAAAATGTGTCTAAGAGTCTATGCCTTAAATGTTACGTATTATGTAGGCGTGTACAGACAGAATACATGTAGGCATGTATAGCTACGACAGTATAATTTCATTCATTAATACCTTGAATTGCGCAAACGCTTCAATGAGCGTAGGTAACAACGGCGAGCCGTCAACGGTCATCGGCCGATCAGCTGTTTTAAAGCGAAGTTTGTCTTGCTTATGCGAACGTAATCATTGATTTATTCAATTTCTAATGAACATTTAACAAAGTATGAATATGTTGCGTATTAAGTATCATTGACTTTATACATTTCAATCGGATTTACACGAAAAAGCGATGACAATATTGAAAACTTTACATGTCTCTAATTCCTTAACCAATAGATATTTTTCGGTCAAATTTTTTTCATGGGTTTCTACCACAATTGCCTAGCTCCCTTTTGACCAGTTGCCCCATAACCTGATACAGCTTGTATAATGGATAAATTAAGTTGTACTAACATGTTACATGTTCTTTACGGCATTATTTCTTCGAAGCATTACAGAAACAATGGTATTATTTAGAAATTTGTAAATATCAATGTTTACCCCAATTACGTATTTTAGCTATTGGTCGCACCGCCGGTCACCGGTGACCCCCCACGGCCCTGTAGCCAAGTCGAGTGCCGGTCACCGGTGACCCCCACGGCAGCCAACGTGTTAATGGGCTGATTAAATTATTTGACGTTCAAAAAGTCATCGTTATGACACAGGTTTTTATCTACACACTTCGGTATTAGGTATCTATTTTGATCCACATTCTTAGTGCAGTTAAGTCATCATCATCATCATCTTGCTCTTATCCCAATTACTTGGGGTCGACGCAATATGTCATCTGTTTTGACATATTGCAAAAAGTTTCGGCAATGACTTTTATGACCGGCCGCCTGCCTGACATCAACCCTCCTTGGGAATGTAATCGTTGACCCAAATGGTACCAGATGGAGTTGGTCCGGGTCAATCTAGGGCTCTTAGTCGTCTTTTACGACACCCACGAGCAAAGCAAGGGCTTAGTGCAGTTAAGTGATATTCCTAAATCATGTTTAAACTTTAATGTAATGTTAATTACCAATTAATATATCATTATTTCTGTGTGGTGACGGAGTAAGAATACAATTCACCACCCGTGGGTGTCGTAAAAGACGACTAAGGAATTAAATACATATAACATCTATGTAAGAGAAATAAAACCCTATACCAACCTGTCTGACCAGCGTAGTATCCAATTTATGTCATTTGTAATGTATGTTCATTATGTAATTTGTTACTGCGCTTCGTTCGGTGAGCGAGAGAGCCGGAAGCCCAACTTTCTGAGGGTGATTGCGTGTGGAGGGTTTTGGTGGTGCCCTTGGTATCACCGAGCCTCAATGCACGCATTCACACTCCCTTCACTTTCTTCGCGGTAGGCAGCGGCCTTGTAAAGGTCCATGAGCGGCAGCAACACTTACCATCAGGTGTACTGTTTGCTCGTTTGCCACCGTTTGCAATAAAAAAAAATAAAAAATATATATGTATTTTTTGTGTACGTGTGTATATCACTGAACGCCTCCTAAACGGCTGGACTGATGTTGATGAAATTTTGTGTATGTGTTCGAGGGGATTTGAGAATGGTGGGTTCACAATTGGACTCGGTAGGTGGCGCTGCTGTCGAATTCATTTTATTTTGTAGCATCTTCTCTCTATAGCATCTATGATTAGGAGGAGTTATTTTATAAAAAAAAACACCTGTTTCTCTTGTTCTTTCGACGTTTGTGCCTTCGATTTCTCTTCTCTTCGTTCTCTTTTCACTCTTTCTACTGTTTGTCTGAACTTCAATTTAGGTATTTTAGATTTCTTCTGCTCAAGACTCTTTGCTGTAAAGTAATTATTATTTAGTTGAAGATATTTTTTTAGGACTTTTAAGTGGAATGGATTTTAAAAAAAATATTGTGTGGTTTTATGAAACCACGGTAAAAGGGTAACTTTTTCGCATTGTAGACATTTAACTAAAAATTTTTGGCAAATATTCGTTTTAGGGTATTAAAATCGCATCATTCATTGTTTATCAAAAGCAAAAAAATAGCAACATTTACATTAAACACTAATAAAAACAAACAAATAGTCCTTTTTTTAGGGGTAGACCTTGGGGCGACAAAGGGGAAGCTCACGGCCCCATGACCCACCTGTGAAACGTTGCATTCGCCGTTGGACCGACCACCGGTGCAGAGTAACTTGTCTTCACTTCGCCCCGACGGAATACCCCGGTCGCAGGACTCGCGCTATACCTTCTCCTTTCGACATTCCCCCTCGGGGACGTTGGTCGCCGTCGCGCAGTCAGCCGCTCTGCGGATGACGGACTAAATCCCAGTACAGTCACCCGCGGCCTCGGCTAGGGCGGCATTAGGCGCAGATACAAACAAATAGCTCGGAGCAGTGGCACAAATGAATAATAGTCTATACACTGATGTGAACCATAGGCGCCGCCATATTGGCCTCGGCTGCTCTGTCGAGCGCTTTTCACTTTACCCCTACTCCGCGGCCGACCGTCACGCGACATGCAATAGATGGACGAAAAATTTTGAGGCGATGTAATAAAAGATTCACTTTAAAATGACTTACATTCTTTCTCTTTCTCTAACATTGCTGACGCTGGTTCTGTATATTCACCAGACATTAGAGTTTCAGTGATTATTTGCTTGTTTGTTTGTACTGTCGTTTGAAACTCGGTATAGCTGACTTGGTAATCACCATTACTGAATTCTTGTCTCTGTAAAATAAAGAAAAATTTCAACTCGGGCCATAGTGACACCATTGCGAGACTTAAGTTCCCCGTAGAAGGGAAATTGACTACACAATGCTGGTTAGACAGGTAGGTATAGGGTTTTATTTTGGACTAACTGACTCAGCAGACGTTGTTCTGTTCAAATCTAAAAAATAAAATGAAAGCAATTATCTTGACTACTAGGTACATGACTACATACATGATAGCAGTTTTTTTTAGTTGTATTTTAATTATATGTTCATTAATTATCAGGCACCCATAAATTTACTGGCCTCCTTTGTTATTATATATATATTTATTTCAGGAATGACAATTATATATTTTTTTATTTTTTATAATCTAAATTAGGAAAATATGTATTTTTAAATTGAAACAGTACTATAGCAATTCTATTAAGCAGGTTAAACAGAATTATATTCTATATTTATTATCAGATTTATGTGAAAACGTACACTTTTGTTAATTAATGTTTACATTATTAATTCGAATTTAAACTGAGAGCATGTGCGTGATGTCTCCTCCCGGTAACAGCGGAAGATCAGCGCGGTCATCATTATGCTGAGTTGAGACCGGATTGTGGCAAACACTTTTCGAAATTATTATTATTTAAATTTGTCTTTCTTATGTTTTGTGTCTGTCATAATAATTAATCATTTCATTTCTTTGAAATCGATCGTAGCGCCACATCTTATCTTATCTTATATCTTTAAACGAGCAATTCTTGTATGTTGATGAAATTTGACATGCTAGGTTTCGAGGCTAAAACATCGATCTAGCTATGTTTTATTTATAGAAAATGTTGTTTTGTCGGTGATTTTAGCTAATCAATACAATGATATAAAATGTCAATAGTATATGGATTCAAATTTCGCCGTCAACGTCAAGAGTAGCGATAGCTCAGTTGGGAAGTTGTCCAGTTTTCTTTTTGTTTTGTTTTGGCATTCAAACAGCGTCGGATCGAATCTCGGTGTTATTATTATTCTGTTTTTGTAATTTTTGATATTTTTTCATGATTTACTTTTTATTTTTTATTAATATATATCTAAATAAATTCGACAAAAATAGAACAAAAATATACCGAGCGAAGCTTGGTCAACCAGATATTACCGGTTTACAAGGGGTTCAATTACAAATACACGAATAGAAGATTTATGTATCATCATCATCATCATTTCTGCCTATTGCCGTCCACTGCTGGACGTAGGCCTCCCTCATGTTGCACCACAATGTGCGGTCCTCTGCCACCTGCATCCAACGACGCCCAGCAACTTTCACTAGGTCGTCGGTCCACCTAGTGGGGGGGCGTCCTACACTGCGTCGTCCAATGCGTGGTCGCCACTCGAGAACCTTTCTTCCCCAGCGGTTGTCGGTTCGTCGAGCGATGTGGCCTGCCCATTGCCACTTCAGCGTGCTAATTCTTCGTGCTATGTCGGTTACACCCGTTCTTCTGCGGATTTCCGTATTCCGGATTCTATCTCGCAGAGAAATCCCGAGCATAGCCCGTTCCATAGCACGCTGAGCGACTTTGAGTCTTGATATAAGTTTACATTTAGGGAGCATGTTTCCGTGCCGTAAGTCATCACTGGTAACACACACTGGTCGTAGACCTGTGTTTTCACCGTCCTGCCACCACTGCGATTGCGACGGGGACACGGCGCGCCACACGCTCGAGGCCTGCGCGGCTTGGGCAGTGCAGCGCCGTGAACTCGTCGCAATCATCGGTGCCGACTTGACGCTGCCGGCCATCGCTAGGGCGATGGTCGACAGCGTCGGGAACTGGGACGCGGTCGCAGCCTTCTGCGAGACAGTGATCTCGCAGAAGGAGGCGGCAGATCGTCTGCGCGTGGAGCGCAGCCTCGATGAGGAGATCCGCCGCCGGCGACTGGGGCGGCGCAGGCGCAACTATCTGCGCCTCATGCCGCCCTAGCCAAGGCCGCGGGTGACGTGACCGGGGATTAGTCCGTCACCCGCCGAGAGGCCGACCGCGTGAGGAAAGACCGACGTCCTCCCCGAGGGGGGGACGTCGGTCGATGGGAGGGTACCCCGCGTAGGGGGTATTCCGTCGGGCCGACCACTGACGACAAGTAAACCTGCTCCGGTGGTCGGCCCAATGACGAAGGCGAGGTGGTTTTCGGGTGGGTTGCGGGAGTTGCGTGCTTAAGCCCCTCTGTCGCCCCGGACGGAGTGGTGCGGAGGCGCGCCGACCGCGACCCACCCAAAAAAAAAAAAAAAAGACCTGTGTTTTCAGACACTGAGGTATGTTGGACGAAAAGATCCTCTTAAGTTTCCTGAACGTTATGTATATATATATAAAGATTTTTTCTATTATTCATCTACAAGATGATATATGCATATGCGACTATTGGGCTCGAACCTTCTCTGCAATCGGAGAGAAATTTGATCTTATCATGTTGGTCAGACAGGTACTTTTTTATTTTAGTATTTGTTGTTATAGCACCAATAGAAATATATCATCTGAAAATTTCAATTGTCTAGTTATCACCGTTCTTGAGATACAGCCTGGTGACTGACGAACGGACGGACAGCGAAGTCTTAGTAATAGGGTCCCATTTTTACCCTTTGGGTACGAAACCTTAAAAAAAAGCTCATCGCGACGTAGATTCTAGGAAAAGTACACATTACTCGATACTTTTGTTTCGATACTTTAATAAGTACGATATTTTTTCTTCAATATCAGTATCGATACTTTCTTTTCGATACCGCGTCCCTAGGTGGCTCGCTCGTGGAAGGAGACCTTGCTACTATTCTCTTGTATATGTCACCGTAAAATTATACGAACCGTTAGTTTATAAACTATCTAGTGAGATTATAAACTATCGACAGATTGTGAACGGACATAAAAATTTACAATCTAACGCTTATATTTTCGTAAGTTTATAAACTGACTATGTTCAACCGTCAAATTGTGAACAAAACGCAAAGTGCACGCTGATTGGTTCAACGAATCATTGTTTTCACACGCGGCCCCGCCGCCATTATTATTTTAGCGACATTATTACATTACATCCATTTAAAGATATTAAAAACAGTTTTTTGGTGGTATTTAATAATGTACGTTAATATTTGCTAACAATGAGTTTTTTAATTGCTGATAATTATGTTTGTAACTCTATGCACACGAACGCGTGCTATCTATAACGCCAACCAATCAGAGGACGGTTCACAAATTCGCAGGCGAGAAATTGTAAGATAGTGCTGTGATTGGGTCATTTCTTTTTGAACTGATGGTTAAAAGTATTAAAATCACAATTTGACGGTTGAACATAGTCAGTTTATAATCTTACGAAAATATAAGCGTTAGATTGTAAATTTTTGTGTCCATTCACAATCTATCAATAGTTTATAATCTCACTAGATAGTTTATAAACTAACGGTTGGTACAATAATACGGTGACATATATATTCTGCTCAGTGTGTATTTCACCGGACGGACCACCCAGCAACTGTAGACAATGTTTTACTAACACATAAATAGATAAGTAACATACATACATACATATAATCACGCTTCTTTCCCATAAGAGTAGGCAGAGACCACTTCCCTCCACTTGCTACGATCTTGACATACCACTTTCGCCTCCTCCACATTCATTAATCTCCTCATACATATTCTTCGGTTCAGAGTACTCCCAACCTGACCTTTCTTAAGAACTTCCCCGATTTGATTGTGGAACGTCCGCCTCGGTCTTGCCCTTCCAACACTTTCGTTCACATTCACCTTATAAATTCTCCTTGTTAGTCTCTTTTCATTCATTCTCTCTTCATGACCGAACCAACTTAACATACCTTTCTCAATCCTTGTCACTACATCAACATTCATTAGTTAAGTAACATTTTATAATTTAATAACGCATGTTTCTTTATCATAATTAATACTTAATAAGCCTCTAAATAATATTATTCTGCACATATTAATCTATTGAAATATGCATCGGTAAAGATAATATAGTTATTGATAAGTTTCCAATCAATTTTTATAATAATATCGTGTCGTGATGGAATAAGAATACAATTCACCACTCCCTATCTAGCCTATGGATGTCGTAAAAGACTATTAAGGGATATAGTAAGCATTTAACATTTATGCAAGAGAAGGTAAACTTGAAACAAAACCAACCAACCAACCAATCCGTTTGACCAGTATGATCTAAAAGGGCAATTTCCTACCTTTTGTGGAGCAGTAAGGATTTTTATAATAATCGATTTTTTTTGTAATACTCGATTTTTACAATCGATTGTTCAAATAATATCAAAATAATGAAAATCGATTATTTTTATATTAAAATTAATCGATTATTTCACTGCCAGATTTCCTAAAAAAAAGTCATCATAACTGTTGGGCGAAAAATAGATTATTTTATAATCGATTCATTTCAGTCCATATACGTCCCACTGTTGGGCTCGGGCCTCCTCCATAACGGAAGGGTAATTGACCTACTATACCACGGTGGTCAGACGTGTTGGTATAGGGTTCCATTTCGAGTCTGCCCTCTCTCGCATAGATGTTATATGCGTTTTATCTCCCTTAGTCGTCTCGTACGATCACCCACGGGTAAGATAGGGGGTGGTGAATTATATTCTTACTCCGTCACCACACGGAAGGAATATAATCGATTATTTTGTATAGAACAAAATATCGATTATTTAATTAATCGATTATTTTCCCTACAAGTCACATCCCTATGGAGCAAGCTCGAGTTCAGCTGGGACGTATGTATATTAGCCGCAATTTTTGTTTTTTATTGCAAACGGTGGCAAACGAGCAAACAGTACACCTGATGGTAAGTGTTGCTGCCGCTCATGGACTTTTGTAAGGCTGCTGAATACTGTAAGGAAAGTAAAGCGAGTATGAATGCGTGCAATGAGATTCGGTGTTACTAAAGGCATCACTAAAACACACCACATGCAAACACACACAGAAGGCTGGGCTGCCGGCAAATCTATATATAAATACGTGAAGCGAAAACTTTGTACCCCTTTTTACGAAATTTGCATGAATGGACAAGTATGAAATTTGGCACAGTTGATGTATATAATGAGGAGAAGTGCATAAAACTGAAATTTCATATAATAATAGAAATATATTAAATTCATTAAAAAAGGCATTACGCACACTACAACGCCCTCGCTACACACACACACGTTTGTGTGAGTGTGTTGCGTAGCAACGCTTATAGACTTTTGTTTACGGTTAAAATCTCTGGTCGAACTGAATGTCAAACAATCATAATTATGATGACAATGTCTACTAAAGATTTGTGCTTATATATTAGTTATTAGTGAAATACAGCTTGCTCAATTTACAATTATACATAAATAAAATTAAAAGAAAATTGTGTAGCAGAAAAATTTATTAAAATGAATTATGGCCGAATTTCGACCACACAGCGACCACTAGTGATGATAAATGGATATATTTCATAGATTATTATCATTACAGCTCATATACGTCCCTTTGTTCAGCTCGAGCCTCCTCCATAATAGGAGGGAAATTGACCTTACCATGCTGATCAGACAGATTGGTATAGGATTTTGTTTCGAGATTTCTTTCTCTTGCATAGATGTTATATGCTTATTATATCCCTTAGTCGTCTTTTACAATACCCATGGGTATTAGAGATAGGATGGTGAATTATATTCTTACTCCGTCACCACACGGAAAATAATAATCTAATATAAATCTTAATCTGTATACAACTAGAGAATGAGAATTGAATTCTTACTCTGTAACCTTACGAAAGTGATCAGCCACTTTTTTTTGTTTGGGCAATGGTTAGCACACACCGTTTATTCCGTCCAAGATGACGAAAGGATCTCGTACAGTCCCATAACCCACTATATTCTCTACCCTCCGCCATTGACCTGACCACTGCTATTTAATATTTACCGGTAGTTTTATTATTACTAACCTCAAATGGAAAATTATTTATCTACACTAATATTATAAAGAATAAATATTTGTTTGTTTGTTTGTTAGTATTGAATAGGCGGCAAAACTACTGGACCGATATCAAAAATTCTTTCACCAATGGAAAGCTATAATATCAGGGAGTAACATAGGCTATATTTTATCCCGGTATTCCCACGGGAACAGGAACTATGCGAGTTTTAGCGACTAAAACTGAAGCGAAGCGAGGGCGGGTTGCTAGTAAAGAATAAAGATTTGTTTGTTTGTTTGTATTGAATAGGCGGCAAAACTACTGGACCGATATCAAAAATTCTTTCACCAATGGAAAGCTATAATATCAGGGAGTAACATAGGCTATATTTTATCCCGGTATTCCCACGGGAACAGGAACTACGCGGGTTTTAGCGACAAAAACCGAAGCGAAGCGAGGGCAAGTTGCTAGTAAAGAATAAAAAATTGTTTGTTTGTTTGTTAGTATTGAATAGGCAGCAAAACTACTGGACCGATTTCAAAAATTCTTTCACCAATGGAAAGCTATAATATCAGGGAGTAACATAGGCTATATTTTATACCGGTATTCCCACGGGAATGGGAACTATGCGGGCAAGGCGACTGTAATCGAAGCGAAACGAAGGTGGGTTGCTAGTTGTATTATAAAGTGTCTCAAAATATCATTCTCGCCATTTTAGTTCATATACGTCCCACTGTTGGGCTCGAGCCTCCTCCACAATAGGAGGTAAATGGACTTTACTACACTATGCTGGTCATACAGGTAGATATAGGGTTTTGTTTCAGCTTTACCATCTCTTGCGTAGATGTTTTATGCGTATTATATCCCTTAGTCGTCTTTTACGACATCCACGATGTAAGTTTCACAATATATGTGACTAGATTAAATATTAGGCAGGTAAGACTGCCTTGAAACCTTGCATCTTAGAACAAATGCAAGTATTAAAGAAATTAAAATGTTTTGATCGAGTGAATATTTTGTTAGAAACTAGAAATATTTTGTTAGAAGTGCGAAAGTAAGTTTGGTGGTTTCTTTGCTTGTTACGCTTTCTAGCTTAACCAACTGAACTGATTACAATAATTCTTTCACTAATGGAAAGTTATAATATCAGGGAGTAACATAGCCTATATTTTATTCCCATATTACCACGGGAATGGGAATTACGCGGGTAAGGCGACTGAAACCGAAACTAAATGAGAGTGGGTTGCTAGTATAATAATAAATTGCCCATAACTTTAATAATTATAAGTAAAATTGATAGTTTTGAATAACCCCCGACACAAATTAAAATAATATTCAAGTATTACGTTCTCTTTAACAGAAATTATTAATTAATTGTCATTTAACGATTATACTGGCACGCGTGAAGCATTTAATCGAGCAATTATACGACATTACATTATTTTGGAAAAGAGCTGAAACTCTTACACTGCTGGACCGGTATTAACCAAACATACCAAACCATTGAGTGATGGCTGCTCTAGTGGTTAACTCGTGATCGGGTGCCGCTTGCCGGATCTGGTCCAGCCATAATCTTCTCATTATATTTATGATTATTATTATATTTGTGAATTATATTATATAATATTTCGAATGCCATCACACTGGAACTATTAATAAGCATGTTGTTAGATGTAATTTTATTTGAAATTAGAAAAATAAATAAAAAATATACAATCCCGCTAAGTTTCTTGCCGGATCTTCTTAGTGCGGTCGCGTTCCGATACGGCGGTCATTTTAATTTTAAGTAAAAAATGTAAAAAATTGACAATATGTAAGTGCCCTCGCGGGGTTTATACATAATAAATGATTTGAATTTGAATTGCAAGGAAACTGGCTTTCAAATGAAAAAAAAATGGTATCGAAATCGATTCGTTTGAGAGCTACCCCTATCTTTGCGTCGGGGGTTAAAAATAAAACATCTTATTTTTTAATCAATATTTATATTCAAATGTTTGAACGCTGGTAACTACAGTTTTGCCTGGTGTTATTTCTTTTTTAAACAAATGTTGATAACTTACCGATATGTCTTCGGTTACAGTGACTTTTTGTAATTTCATATCACCTTTAGTTAAAGTAGTTTCGTTTTTAGTAACTGTTATTACTGGAGACAGAGTAAATTCGGTTTCAGTTACTTCTACATTTGCTATTGCGTTATCTGTATCTGTTATTTCATTCTCAGTATCTTCTTTGGTATCCATTTCTCGTATTTTTTGCTCACCAGGCACTTCGGCTGATATATTTGTTGGATTTTCATAGTCTTTTTGTATTTTAATTGTTGGTTCAGACATTGTGGTTCTGTAAAGATATTTTTTTATTAAATATCATTATTATCTCATATAAATTTCGCTGTTGGGTCCGTGCCTTCTCCATAATAGGAAGGAAATTGACCTACTATGTTGGGTTGGCATTGCCTTTTATTTCGAGACTTTCATTTCTTGCACAGATGTTATATTATCATCATCATCTCAGCCCACATGCGTCCCACTGTTGGGCACAATGGGAGGGTGAAACTGACCCTATAACCCAACCGTGGCACGTCGCCTTCGTCGTTGGGTGCACCACCGGTGCAGAGTAACTTGTCTTCAGTGGTCGGCCCGACGGAATACCTCCTAATGGAGTACCCTCCCATCGACTTTCCTCACGCGACCGGTCTCTCGGCGGGTGACGGAACTAATTCTCCGGTCACGTCATCCGCGGCCTCGGCTAGGGCAGCATGACGCGCAGGTAGTCGCGCCTGCGTCGCTCCACTCGCCGGCGGCGGGTCGCTTCGTCGAGGCTGCGCTCCTCGCGCGCGCGATCCGCCGCCTCCTTCTGCGAGATCACTGCCTCACAATAGACTGCGACCGCATCCCAGTTCCTGACACTGTCGAGCATCGCCCTAGCGATGGTCAGCAGCGTCCCCCGCTCGCAGCCCCGACACCCACAATACGATACTAGACAACTTTTCTGATCAGCCTCTTAATCATCATCATTATGATCACAGCTTATATATGTTTCACAGCTGGGCTCGAGCTTCCTCCACAATAGTAGGGAAATTGGCCTTTACTATATCAAGCTGGTCAGACGTGTTAGTATAGGGTTTTGTTTAGGAGAAGGTACCCCACAGGGGTATTCCATCGGGCTGACTATGGACGACCAGGAATTCTGCACCGGTGGTTGACCCAACAACGAAGGTGTGCTACGGATGGATCATAGGGCAGCGTGCCGCCCCTCTTTCTCACTGGATGGAGTCGGACTGCGGGTGCGCTGACTATGACCCACCCCTAAAAAAAAGGGTTTTGTTTCGAGTTATTGAACTCTTGCATAGATTTATGCATATTATATCCCTTAGTCGTCTTTTACGACATCCCTGGACAAGATAAGGCGTGGTGAATTGTATTCTTACACCGTTATAAACAAGGCAAATATATTAGCAAAGAGATATTGATATACTAAGTCTTATTTCATTTAAATCATATTTTACGCCACTCTTTTTATTAAATCGAAAAGCAGTTAAAATGACTTCCTCTGGCAATCTAGTGTAAATATAAGTAGAAGAAGAATTAATAAAAGAATAATACTCACTTTTGACGTTCTTCTATGAGGAATTTAAGTAGACGACTGTGTTCCATTGATAGATAATACTTGTATCATATTGATAATGCTTAATCACCTGATATTGTTATCAGCTGAACTGTTAAAATTATATATTTATACTTATATATATTTAGCAGGAAACGATTGCGCCTGATTAGTGTTGCCCAACAGAATCTCATTCTTGCAGTCTTGATCTTGGTCTTGCGAGATATGCGAGACCGAGACCAAGACCGCTTAATTTTTGCAAGAACAAGATTTTTTATTGCAAACGGTGGCAAACGAGCAAACAGTACACCTGATAGTAAGCGTTGCTGCCGCTCATGGACCTTCACAAGGCCGCTGCCTACCGCGAAGAAAGTGAAGGGAGTGTGAATGCGTGCATTGAGGCTCGGTGATACTAAGGGCACCACCAAAACCCTCCACACGCAAACACACTCAGAAATTTGGGCTTCCGGCTCTCTCGCTCACCGAACGAAGCGCAGTAACAAATTGCTACTACTCAGACGTCGATTTTCTGCGAGAGTGTGGTACTACCCCGGACGGACCGGCCCGCGGCTATAGCCAGATAACTGTCGACAGTGTGGTCCTACCACTCTTGGCCCTGCGAGACTTGTACAACAGCAAAGCTGAGCATCTTACAGTTAAGTTAAATCATCATTACAGATCATATACGTCCCACTGTTGGGCTCGAGCCTCCTCCACAATAGGAGGGCAATTGACCTTACTATACCATGCTGATCAGACAGATTGGTATAGGGAATATTATAAATTATTATAAATGCGAAAGTAAATTTGTTTGTTACGTTTTCACGCTTAAACCACAGAACCGATTTCACAAATTCTTTCACCAATGGAAAGCTACGACCACTGACGACAAGTCACCCTGCGCCGGTGGTCGGCCCAACGACGAAGGCGACGTGGATACGGGTGGGTTATGGGCCCGCGCGCCATCCTTTCGTCGCCCCGGATGGAATGGACCGCATGTGCCCACTCGTAAAAAAAAAAAACCAATGGAAAGCTATAACATCAGGGAGTAACACAGGCTATATTTTATCCCGGTATTCCCACGGGAATGGACACTACGCGGGTAAGGCGGCTAAAACCGAAGTGAAGCGAGGGCGGGTTGCTAGTCTATAATATATTGCTACTTATCTAGCTATCGGATCGGATCTGATAGGAAGAAATTGTTTATTTGAACGCCCTAATCCCAGAAATAGATGGCGTAGTGGTAAGATATCGACATACAGTATTGCGGGTTCGAATCTCACGCAGGACAACACGTGAACACATCCAGGTCTCAATTAATCAGGTTTCAGTGTAAAGATCTATTCATCCATCCATCAGCTCATAGACGTCTACTGTAGGACATAGGTCCTAGGTGGATAGGTTTCTCCACAAGAATGCCACTCGAAACAGTCCTATGCCACGCATTCCACGGTTCCCTGCGATTTTCAAGATATCGTCAGTCCACCTAGTAGGTAGCCCTACATTGCGTTGTCCGATTCGTGATCTCCATTCGAGAACCTTTCTTCCCCAATGGTTGTCGGTCCGACGAGAGATATGGCCTGCCTATTGCTATTTCAATGTGCTAATTCTGCGGTCTATGTCGGTTACACCCGTTCTTCTACGGATTTACGTATTCCGGATTTTATCACGTAGAGAAATACCGAGCATAGCCCTCTCCATAGCACGTTGAGTGACTTTGAGCCTTTTTAAGAGGTTGACATTTAAAGACCACGTTTCAGTGTCGTATGTCATCGCTGCTAACGGTAATAGTTTAAAATTTTCCGTTCGGTGATGGATTAACAACTCACCACTCCCTATCTTGCCCGTGGATGTCGTAAAAGATGACTAAGGGATTATAATACGAAGACACCATCTATGCAGGAAAGGACAACTTGACATAAAATCTTATGCAAACCCATCTGTGTGCCTACTCTTGAATCTCAATTCCAATCCTAAATCCAATCGCAGCACGAATTTGAGCAAATTTGATACTCTTGAAAGCGACACTAGCGCACGATTGGAATCAAATTCGGTGGAATTTTTTTTAAACTAAATGAATTCGACTCTCGTCGATTAATTAAAATATTTGCGACTCCCGACGTGATTTTCACGTAGTTTAAAATCGTTAATGTTGCATAATTGCAATAAAGCGTCTTTGTAGTGATCGAGTTCGGTTACGTTATTAATTTAAAGTAATAAAATACGGCACATTTGGTGAAAATAATAACGGTATTTTTTTTTTAGGTGTGAGTTGCGGTCGGCGCGCTCCTCGCACCATTCCGTCCAGGGCGATAGAGGGACGTAAGCACGCACACCCACAACCCACCCACGTTGCACGTCGCCTTCGTTGTTGGGCCGACCACCGGAGCAGGGTGACTTGACGTCAGTGGTCGGTCCGACGGTATACCCTCTATTTGGGGTACCCTCCCATCGACCGAAGTCCCCCCCTCGGGGAGGACGTCGGTAAAATAATAACGGTAAACGTGAAGAATTCATTCTCGATTTAGTTTTAGAGTACCAAATATAAGTTTGGTGAGATTGGAATTGAATCAGATTCGAAATTAGAATTGATTTCAAGAGTAGGCCCACTGACCGGTGTGGTATATACTAGGTCACCTTCCATTCGATTGAGGAGGAGGTCAGAACAAGCAGTAGGACGTATAGAGGCTGAGATGATTCCTTTTTTTTTGCTATACATCAAGGATACATTTGATAAGAGGGGACGGTGACCGACCCAACCTTGTCATTAGACACAATATTATAACTCAGTGGAGAAATCGAACTGCAAATCCAGTGTCTTATTCTTAATATTAGCCAGCAGAGCGTTTGTTTTCTTTGTGTGGTGACGAATTAAGAATACAATTCATCACAACCTTTAATTTTTTTTTTATTGCAATCAGTGGCAAACGAGCAAACAGTACACCTGATGGTAAGTGTTGCTGCCGCTCATGGACCTTTACAAGGCCGCTGCCTACCGCGAAGAAAGTGAAGGGAGTGTGAATGCCTGCATTGAGGCTCGGTGATACCAAAGGCACCAACAAAACCCTTCTCCACACGCAAACACCCTCAGAAAGTTGGGCTTCCGGCTCCCTCGCTCACAGAAAGAAATTTTTTCAAAAAAATTTCATGCCGTGAATGTCGTAAAAAGCGACTAAGGGATATAATATGCATATAACATCTATGCAAGGGATGGTAAACTCTACATAAAACCCCTATACCAACACATCTGACCAGTATAGTAATCCAATTTCCCTTCTATTGTGGAGGAGTGCCAAGAACAATAGTGGAATTTATGTAGCCTTTTTTTTGTTAACGCTGTGGAAATGCTTTTTACGCACTATCCCCCGCCGGTATCAGACAAGGGGGTGTGTGGGACTCGCCGGTCGCCTATACAACCGGAATACCCACTCAAACCAACAGCGGTCCCTTCCGCACTTTTACGGAGTGCCGGAGAGATCGTCTAATGACATTCGATCCCCGACACTCCTACGCAAGACCGTCGGGCCACGTCCTGTCGTCATTCAAGGCGGTGGGAGGAGATGCGCATATCGGCGCCTCCCCCTCCCTGGTCGCCGCCAACGAAGCGAGTTAGCGGACGCAAGTGCCTCGCGTTCCCGCTCCGCGGCCTCCTTCTGGGCGATGACCTCGTAGAAAGAGGCAATCGACGACCAGCACCAAGGAATTTATGTAGCTTGAGATGAAGAAAGATGTACCATAAATTAGCGGCTTTGCATTTTTCTTATATCACGTTAATTCACTAACCCGATAGCCAGGCAAGACGATTATCTCACATAATTTTTTCATACGGTGACGGCGTAAGAATACAAATCACCACTCCCTATCTTGGACGTGGATGTCGTAAAAGACGACTAAGGGATATAATATGCATATAACATCTATACAAGAAATGAAATACTCGAAATACTCCGGCTCTTTCATGTGGAGTGCTCTGAGGAACTGTTTGACTCGGTACCACCGTCACCTTTTTACCAACGTACCAATCGACACCGCAGCAGGGTTCATCCATTTCACCTGGAAACGTTATGGTCTTCAACTGTACGTTTCCAGCGATCATTTCTACCATGTACGTGTAAGCTCTGGAATGAACTATCTGCTGCTGTGTTTCCCGAGCGCTATGACATGTCCTTCTTTAAACGAGGTTTAAGAAGAGTTTTTCTTCACGGTAGGCAATAGCCTGGCTGTGCCCCTGGTATTGCAAAGGTCGATGTGCGGCAGCGTCACTTACCATTAGGTGTGCTGCTTGCTCGTTTGCCACCAACGGCAATAAAAAAAAAAAATAAAACCCTATACCAATATGTCTAACCAGCATGATATAGTAAGGTCAATTTCTCTTCTATTATGGAGGAGGCTCGAGCCTAACAGTGGGACGTGTATAAGATAAAATTATGGTAATGATTTGTTGAAGAGGTCCACGTCTAGAAATGGATGGCGAAGAGTCAGTCAGAGGAAACAAAACATTTATAATTTGATCATATAAAGAATTGCAATGATCAATATAGAATATTAGTATATTTTTCTATTATTCTGATCATCATCACAGTTCACAAACGTCCCACTGCTGGGCTTGAGCATCCTCCACAATAGGTGGGAAACTGACCTACTATACGCTGGTCATACAGGTTGGTAGATGGTTTTATTTCGAGTTTTACTAGCATATATATCATCTGCCATAATCCCTTAGTCGTCTTTTACGACAACCACTGGCAAGAACGCTGAATTGTATTCTTAATCCGTCACCACACAATGTTTTATTTACCACAGAGAAAAAAATAAGCAGAAGAAAGATTATTAAAACACGTCTTACAATAACATTCACTGTTAATACACTTTAAAAACATCCACAAAAATAATCTCAATAAACCTTATCGCATTTTAAAAATAACACTTTTTTAAATAAAATAAATCTATAATTAATTAAATTTAAATTACAATTATTTTGAACTATACAATTTAAAATGTTACATAATTAATTTTAAAAAAACAAAAAATGTAATTAACTATTTAGACGCGAGCGATTGGTACGAACTAATGTACGAACGTTTCAAATGTTGGTATCTTTTTCAACATTAATTTTCTGATAGTATTACGATAAGTTATTGTCATTGATAAGTTCTTATCAATATTTACTAAGTATGATTGCATGGGACAAGAATTTAGGTATTATAATCGTAAAACTGCATAGCTATTTACACAAAAATGTTAAGAAAGATAAATAAAAACGTTAAATCAAATTCATTTATACATGCATAGGGCGTATGCATTAAGGGGCCTTAAGGGGACTTTTTTCATATTGGAACGCGGTCGCAGCGTTCTGCGAGACGGTGATCTCGCGGAAGGAGGCGGCGGATCGCCTGCGCGAGGAGCGCAGCCTCGATGAGGAGATCCGCCGCCGGCGACTGGGGCGGCGCAGGCGCAACTATCTGCGCCTCATGCCGCCCTAGCCGAGGCCGCGGGTGACGTGACCGGGGATTAGTCCGTCACCCGCCGAGAGGCCGACCGCGTGAGGAAAGACCGACGTCCTCCCCGAGGGGGGGACGTCGGTCGATGGGAGGGTGCCCCAGTTAGGGGTGCTCCGTCGGGCCGACCACTGACGACAAGTTAACGCTGCTCCAGTGGTCGGCCCAACGACGAAGGCGACGTGGATTTTGGGTGGGTCGCGGGAGTTGCGTGCTTAAGTCCCTCTGTCGCCCCGGACGGAGTGATGCGGAGGCGCGCCGACCGCGACCCACCCACAAAAAAAAAAAAGGGGACTTTATTCATCAGAGCTCATATACGTCCCACTACTAGGCTTGCTAGAATTTGACCCAATATACCTCCCTGGTCAGGCAGTTTGGCGTAGGATTTTATTTCGAGTTTTCCTTCTCTTGCATTATTGTTATATGCACAAGATATAACATGCAACATGTAGGTACATAGTACATATAAACGAATCAACAAATAATTATAAATTAAAAACAAAAATCGTCATTCACTTTTGAGCTAAGATCCAAATTTCAAGTATCTAAGTTCCTTGGTTAGAATTACGAAATTCCACTCGGACAGGCGTACTCTCCGTGTGGTGACGGAGGAAGAATACAATTCACGACCCCTTATCATGCCCGTGGGTGTCGTAAAAGACGACTAAGGGATATAACACGCATATAATATTTATGCAAAAGAAGTAGAACTCGAAATAAAAGCCTATACCAATCCGTCTGACCAGCTTAGTCTCATTTCATCATCATCATTTTAGCTCATATACGTCCCACTGTTGGGCTTGAGCCTCCTCCACAGTAGGAAGGAAATTGACCTTACTATACCATGCTGATCAGACAGGTTGGTATAGGGTTTTGTTTCGTGTTTTCCTTCTCTTGCATAGATGTTATATGAGTATTATATCCCTCAGTCATCTTTTACGACATTCACGTGCAAGATAAGGAGTGGTGAGTTGTATTTTTACTCCGTCACCACGTGGAAAGTATGGTGTAGTAGATCAATCTTTCTACCATAGTGGAAGAGGCCGGAGACCAATAATGGGACGTACGACGGCTGAAATGAGTGATGATTGACAATTTCACTTTCTAGTTTCTATACATACGGATACATAATAAAATTACGCGCGCACCTAGCGTAAAATAAGAATAACCTGTCGCACGGGCCGAAATTTAAATACGATAATACTTGCTGTAATGCAGCGAACGTCTTAAATAATTCACTTGAACGAATTTGCAGACTTTTGTTTATTGCATAGTTGTCAATGAACAAACAGTACACCTGAAGGAACATCCCTTATAATTTTTATTATATCTCTCAGTCCTTTTTTACGACATTCACGTGCAAGATACTTAGTAAATTGTATCCAAGTCGCTAAGCGTGCTATGTAGAAGTATTTCTTTTTTTTTTGGAAACGGTCGCAAAAGAGCAAACTGTACATCTGATGGTCATGGACCTTTGCAAGGCCGTTGCCTACTGCAAAGAAAGTGAAGGGAGTGTGAATGCGTGCATGAGGTTCGGTGATACTAAAGGCATCACCAGAACTCACCACAACGCAAACACCCTCAGAAAGCTGGGGTAACTAAAACAAAACCGCTAATGTTTCAATATAATATTGTTATACATTTTCACGTTCTTGCTAATAAAACACATTTCCAATGACTTGTTAAAAAAAACATAATAAGAAAACATTGATGAAAATTGCGTACTTTTATGAACTATAATTATCGCTCGCTCGCTTACACGCTCAGCTGAGGTGGAACGTGACAATTAGTCATGCTTTTTCATGCGTGCAGCTGGCTTTCATCGATTTATAAGATGTTACACGTCAAACGTGTGGTGACGGAGTAATAATACAATTCACCACTGCCTATCTTGCCGTGGATGTCGTAAAATACGACTGTGGGATATTATATGCACATAACATCTGTGCAAGAGAAGGAAAACTCGAAATAAAACCCTATATCAACATGTCTGACCAGCATGGTATAGTAGGTTAAATTGAGACCACAGAAGTTAAGGAACTCTGCACCGGTGGTTGACCCAACGACGAAGGCGACGTGCTATACGGATGGGTTACGGGTGTGCGTGCTTACATCCCTCTGTCGCACCGGACGGAGTGGTGCGAGGAGTGCGCCGACCGTACCCCCGCCAAATAAAAAAGTAGGTTAAATTCCCTCCCATAGTAGAGGAGCCCCGAGCCCAAGAGTTGGACATGTGTGGGCTGCAATGATGCGATGACGTCAAACAGGATTTATTAAAACACATTGTTTTAGTTCATATACCCACATTTTATTATATTAAATAATACAACACATCTTTTATAATTAATATTAATATATATATTTTATAATTATTAATATATAATATAAATATATATGTAACAAAAACAATATGTAAGGAAGCATATTGTCGGAATAATTTAATCTAATTAGGAATGTAAAGATTCAATAAAATTATTGTTTCTAAGTTGTATATAATTATATCTAATTACGAAAAATGCAAATTAATAATTCGAATATATATTTTAGGCTTTATATAATAATAAGTATAAAACATGTAATATAATATATATATACATATATATATATATATATATATATACATATATATATATATATATATATATATATATATATATATATATATATATATACATATATATATATATATATATATATATATATATATATATATATATATATATATATATATATATATATATATATATATATATATATATATATATATATACATATATATATATATATATATATAGATATATATATACATATATATATATATATATATATATATATATATATTTATATTTAAAAATTATTTTTATATATTTTTCACTGCCAATTTGAGCAATTAACACAAGCAATAAAATTACATTTTATATATATTTATAACTAGATTTAGACATTCAGGGCAGGATTAGACATGATCTACACCTATAGCTTTATCTAGTAAAAAATAATAATAATCAAATTAAACTTATCTAATAAAAATATTAATGGAATGCTTAGTAGTCTTAAACTTAAATTACAAGAATTTTTCGCTAATTAAATTACAAAAAATTAAAATAACTTGGTAATAATTCAAATACATTTTTTATTAATTAAATTACAAAAAATTAAAGTGGCTAAACAAAATATAAATTACAAAAATTTCATTGGTTACACATATTATTTAAATTGATTGATATACATCAAATACATTTAAAACTACTATTTGATATCTAAAAGCAGAAAATATCACTAATCTATCACATTTACGGATTACGATATTCATTTGATTTTACCATTTTTTTATCCTAAACACCCGGGTAATGTTTGCTAAAACAGATTACGAAAAGGTCTCTTAAAGATTCATTGTTTTCTAAGATACAAGCCTCTGCCTAGTTTGGGCGACAGGGTTTAATAACTCAAAACTGTAACTCGTCGAACAAACTAATTGTCAAACTAACTGTAAGATACTGAATTTCTCGTGTATCACTACAAAATTTTATTGTAAATTAACGTTGTTTTTGTAATGTTTATTTTGTGTGTAATAAATCAATTATATAGATAAATAAAATAAAGAAAATAAATACGCATGAATTTCCTTTTTTTTAAGTATATATTCAAAAATTATTAAACACGATAATAGAATTTCGGACTGGCGAACTATTAAGCAGCAATTTTTTGTAAAAAAAATTAATGAGGTGATGACGAGCCATCAATTTGACATTTTTTGTAAAATGAAATATTTTGTGTTCCCTTCTATTGAGGAATAGGCTCAAGAATGATGCATGTCATAGATTAATTATTAAATTATTAAAAATTAATTAATAATTTTAATTGCATAATTAATTTATAATTATCTAATTATTTATGAGAAAAATAATGTAAGTATTAGTTATTTATTTTTGATTACAATTTATTTATAAGGAAGGACTGAATTAATTCAAAAATAATAATTTAATTATTATTTTTAAATTAAATAATTCATTTATAATAATCTAATTTATTAAAATTTTTAATTATTTAATATGACTAAATATGTTAATGGCGTCTATATTAAAAAATCAATTATTTGTTAAATGATTATTTCTATTACAATACCCAGACAGTATACATAATTATTATTATATATAAGTATATATTGTTAAATATTACATAAATATATTGCATTTTCTATATTACACAATTTCAATATTATTACTACGATACACTTTCAGCTCAATGCCGTTTTTATATTACAATCTATAAATTAGTTTTACAATCTATAAATTAGAATTAATTTTAATAATTTAAATAGTAGATTTATAATCTACATTTAATGCACAATTTATTTATTTAAAAACAAAAATTAATTAGTAAAGTTTGAAGTTAAATAAACTACAAACGTTTAAAATTATATTATTAATATATTTTTTATGTACAACAAATAATTTCAATTATTACAAATATAGGACCCAAACCCAGCTATGGCGGAAATATTACATCAAATATGAATGATAGATTCATTACATTACGTTACATTACATTTAACTACACAACAATACTACATTACATTAATATGATAAGAAATTACATGATTTTTTATGAGTAGTAGATAAGTGAGCCCATCTTATGGTAAGCTGTAACGTACCTTTAGAATATCAGGACCACAGTGAGGCCTACCATAAAATTTTCAATTGGTAATTCCATTACCCGCTATAAATATTGTACATCGACCGCCAGAAAGAGCCAAATGACGGCTTCGGCTTCTCTCTAGGGATGTGAATAATCGATTTTTAATCGATTTTTTTGTAATAATCGAATTTATAAAAGCAAATACTAAAAAGTATTTGCTTTTTTGTTTAAATTTAAAACTTTCTATTATATAGAAAATAAAATCACTGCCAGATTTCCTAAAAAAAACAGGTCATCACGATACTTCCAGGAAAAGTGGTCGATCGAATGTCAGTGTTTTCATACTATATTAGAAAATAAATCTCATATGTCCTTAAAAAAAGGTCATCATAATCCTGTTGGGAAAAAATAAACAAAAAAGAACTACATATAGTAAAAAAATCGATTAATTAAAAATAATTATTTGATTTTTTGTAAATCGATTTATTTTAAAGAAAAAAAATCGATTATTTATTAATAGATTTTTCCCTCCAAGTCACATCCCTACTTCTCTTGTACAGAGAGCGCTCTACAAAGTCGAAATAATTGATCTCTTTCCAAAGACCGACGTGCAATACAGACTATAGACAGATCATTTTACTAACGAGTATATTTCCTAATAGTTAATGAATACAATACTTTTAAAACGTATTTTAACTACCACAAGCTCTAAATATAACACGATTATAATAAATATTTTAAATTGAAATTTCTACTTTCATTATTAAAGATATGGCGATTATTTTATGGACATCTAAAACTGGAAGATAACGTGATTGATATTAAGATTTGTTTTTAAAGTAAAACTTCTTTACGCACGCTTGAATTAAGGAGTAAACTGGTGAATGCGTGACGAGAGCGTTCTCTCTTTCTCATAAGAGTTACGTTTCGTGTATCTAAGACACAGAGCAGGAGCAACAGGGAGCAGTGCGAATATAGATGCTTAACTTCGGGAGTAAGCTGGTGAATGCGTGACAAGAGCGTTACGAAAAGTGTGATCGGGCAAGGCGAACAGAACTTGAGAGGGAGATATAAGTTATTGAAGATAGTAAGAGAGTTATGTTTCGTTTATTACTGTAGGGGAAAGAGAGAGGTGCGAGCACACATTTTCTTTCTCTCTTTCTCTCATAGCCAGTAACGTTTCGTATATATAAGACATAGTGCAAGCCTATTGTCTCTACCGGGTTGAGAGCCATCAGCGCTCACCCATAGTCCGGGCTAAGCTGTCAAGGTCATCTGCGACCAACAGCTATACACACAAAAAAAAAGAAAAAGAAAAATTTATTAGATAGAGACCTATCACATTTTAGAAGCCAGTTCAGGAAGATAAGCTAAAGAAGTTTTACTTCAATCGTGTGTTCTAAAGCACACTCGTTTTAAATTTTAAAATACACTATTTTATATATTGACTACAGAAATATCTTAATTATAATTCTTTGATGCGTGTATTTTTTTATGACTGTAGTTGTTATGACAAGTAACGCTTTGAACCAAACTGTTCTTGGCGGATCGCTAGCAATATGGAATTTGTTGCCTTTGGAATTTACTGAGATACAGTTTGATTGTGAATAAATTTGTCAGGGTTTTGCAGACTGACGTACTAGGCCTTAATGATAAAATTTCTTAGAATCGAATTAAATGGACACATTTCAACATTGTACAATTAACAAATTATGCAGCCATACATAATTTGAATCTCTTATGTCTTAACAATAAAATAAAGTACAATAAAAAAATAAAAGTATAACATTATAAATAAAAATATTTTTACGGCTTTCATCGACTTTGTATTTTTATTTTTAATTGTCTGACGTTTCGAATACTTTATAGCGTTCATGTTTACGAGTGGACTAAGATGTCTCACGTCCAACAAGTCATCGTTATTACAGAGTACATCGTTATTACTATATTTACTTGCTACAGAATTAGTTACAAACTTGACCCACATTTATGAAAAAAAATTAATGCCTGTACAAAAAAAAAATATTGAAAAAGAAAATTTTATTAGCAAAAGAAAGTTCATGGTCAACACCTTTTAATATGTTGTAACCGCTAAAAAGTAAAAACTAATACAATTTGAAAGGGTTACGATTATGTTCAAAGTTATAATTAATTAAAATTACAATATAATAGATTTATTTAATAAAATATTTCTCGAAATTTTGAAAACATTTAAATAATGACTTAAGTCAACAGTCGAAGAGTCAACTTAACGAAAAAAATTAATCGTTGAAAGTAAATACTCTTAGTTACGCATGAACGCTGAACGTTTTCAAAATGACAAAATTAAAAAGCTTAAATAAACGCGAAAATATTTTTATTTTATCAGTGTACGCGTAAATATCAATAATAATTACGTAAGTATGCTTTGATCTCCCGTAAACCACTGTCCATAATATATATAATTTTGTAGTAAAACCATAATGCAATATTGTAAAATTCATAAATTAGCTTATTTAATTGATAAATGTAATCATAATTAAATGTTAAAGACATATAAATGTAGAAACATGGCCACCGAATTCTTCTAAATACGATACATTTAATTTCAACTAACGCATTTCTAATTTTTTTCTAAATAGTAAATATTAGTTTTTTTTTTGGATAATACATATTATGAATTATGATTGATTAGGGAAATTGTTATAAGATTATTTAGAGATTAACTAATAATCAGGGAGACTTTCATATTTTTTTGGAAATTAATTAAAAATTAAGGAGACTGGTGATTATTTGGAGACTAATTAAAAATTAAAGAGACTGACAATTATTTGGAGATTAATTAAAAATTAAGGAGACTTTGATGATTATTTGGAGACTAATTAAAAATGAAGAAGACTTTAATAATTATTAACAGATTAACTAAAAATTAAGGAAACTGTGTAGATTAATTGGAGATAAACTATAAATTAGGGAGACAGTTGATTATTTGGATATTGACTAAAAATTACGGCGACTTTGGTGATTATTTGGTTAAAATTTAAAATGATTTACAATCTAAATATGTGATTATAAACTAATCTATTTTACCATCATTCATATTTGACGTGTTATACTTAAACAAGCTAACAAATTAACAATAAAATCTTAACTATACGTGTGATTTTTGTATTTTTCCAAAGCAAAACATATAAAGATCAAAGCAGACATTAACTTTTCGTTTACATTCTAAAGTTATTTACACTAATTACTTTTTGAGATACATTAGTAGTTCATAAAGATATAAGCTGTTTCTCAAAAAAACCATTCATATCGACTAAGCCGTTTTAACACAACGGTTAATCAAACATACAAATGCCGATTCTTTCATTCAATGATAAATTTACATCTAAAATATTTATTATACATTACAAATAATATTGTCAAAATTATTGTTGGACTAAATTTACATAATAAGAAGCTTAAAAAATAATAAAATACTACTTTCCATTGGTCCATTATATCCAACGAAATAAATTCATCGAAACGTGTTTCAAATTATTATACATTTTATTGTCGTATAAAGAATTTATTTTAACAATAAAAATTACATTTCACGCTATATTTAATATTAAAATATGAACAATATCGTATAAAAAAAGATTTTATATTTTAAAGCATAATTTTATTTTTTTCTATTGGCAATCAGCTAGTAATACGAGCCTCCCCATGGCTCATTTAGGTCTTTAGGCGTCTTTTACGACACCCACGGGCAAGAAAGGGCAAAAAAGGGGGTGATGCTTGTGGGGCAATTGAAGAAAAACAAGAAATTGATTTTAAATTTACCTAATAATAATTTACGTTCTTCAAATGAATAAATTTCAGGATTATCTACAGACCTTGGCACCCATTTATATGCTAGTCTTTTGCTGGTGGAGTTGAAAACGCCACCTCAATATTGAACTTTGGCAACCATTTTCACATTTACTTTTTTAATAGGTTTATAATCTTCGGATAATATCGATACAAGAAAAAGAAAAGTCGACATTAAAGCCTATATCAATAAGATTGCCGTAATATACTGGGTGAATTTATCTTTGAGGAAATGCAGTGGTCAAAAATAAGACGAAAAAGTCCCTATATGAAAAGGGATAATCGTGAAATGTAGTTTTTATACTAAAAATTACATTATTGTCTACATTACATGAAATAATTCTGTAATTTATATAATAAAATATATTGTCTAAGTCACTTTTAGCTAAATTATTGTTTTAAGTAAGCCGTTTTACAAAATATTAATAAATATTTTTACGAAAGCCTACATTTATTAAATATTGGCATTAAAATACCTGTATTATTAAGATATATTTAGTTGATTTTTAATTATAGAGATTCATAGACGAAGAGTTAGGTAGAGGTAAAATTTTTAAATATATCGAGTACAAAGCCAGTTATGTAAGTGAAAAAGTTGAAGCAAGATAATCTGGGCATTGTGACCTGCCCGGGATTTAATCCTGGGTTAAAATGGACGTCAGTCACATGCTAATATCATCAAATCAAAGAGACATTTTATATTATTATTTGACTTAGATTCAAAATTGAATCCAAGATGGCGCAATCAAAAATACTACCGATGTATCAATTGATTTGGCATAAATAAATGAACACGATTAGTGAGAATTTAGTTTTATGGGATTGCACTTGTACTTGTTTAATAAAATGCTAGCCATATTTTCGTTCTTTTGACCACTAATTGTCTTCAGGAGAAGGGAAGGTTTTGTCGTTGATGTATATTGAAAAAAAAAGAGCGAATTTCTTTATGTTTAACTTAATTAACTATTTTTGCAAAATCGATCAAAAATTATTTATAAACTCGATTTGAAATTCTGAAATTGGCTTTTACTGGACAAATATATAATCTTGAATAAGAGATATTTATCATATTTTCTAATTGCTAAAAAACCTCCAAATTATCCTTTACTCTGGTTCTAAAAATTTTCATATAGATAGTATGAAAAGTCTGTTAAAAGATTGATTATACCTTTAAAAATGTCAGCTAGTATCTATAAAATACTTCGTATATACAAGATACATTGAAATATTAGCGAAAAATTGGTCACATACGTAGATACAGAGAACTACAAATATTTTGTATACAGACACAGAGGTAAAATACAAATCTAATGTATAATATATACGCTTAAAATATACATTTGGGCAATAAACTACAGTATACATATAATTTCATTTAAATATTTTTAACTCCTAAGACGTCTAAAGCAAACCCCATTTTAAGAAATTCCCGAGTTGTTTCAAAATGGCGGATAAATATGGCGGGAGGTTATCCAATATGGCGACCGTTTATTCTTCCTCCTCGTTCTGATAGCTAACGTAACGAACAGATGATTTGTCGCTTATTATCAGGCTCTGAAATAAAAAAGTTTGTGTTGTAAAAAAATCCTTTTGAAATTCTTTTTTTTTGGGGGTGGGTCATGGTCACCCAGCCCTGTCCGGGGCGACAGAGCAGCACCGGTAGTGGATTCCTAGTGCTCCGTGGTCGGCCTGACGGAATACCTTTCAAGTACCCTCTCCTCTAAATGTCCAGGACATCGGTCGCCGTCGCGCGGCCAGCCTCTTTGTGAGTGGCGGAATAAAATTCCCCGTCCGGTTACCCTCGGCCTCGGCTAGGAATATTATATCCTTTAGCCGCATTTTATGGCAGCTACAAACATGATTGAGGGTGGTGAATTGTATTCTACGTCACCGCGCGTCAAAACAGCGTCTATGTTACAAATAATACCTGTTGCTCGTCCCGTGCTGGTGGTGATCTAAGCATCAAGAGGCATGGAGCGTAGGCGAAATTGAGGACCGCAATGATGACTAGCATCCACTCAAAGCCAATGCTGTTCATTAGACCTCCAGAGAGAGCAGGACCTGGAATACACAGAAAACATATTGCAAGATAACTAACTCATCATGGGGTGCTCGTATACCTCAGGCGGCTGGTGGTAGACTACTTGGAGGGACGCAGCGTCCTCTACACTAACCGAGTGGGGAGCGTTGTGCGGACGCCCATATCGTGCGGTGTCCCCCAGGGGACGGTTCTAGGGCCCACATTGGTTGCGACTGGGCATTAAGAGAGAGCCTCCCAACCGGGCTGGGCTTAATTTGCTACACCGACGGTACACTCGTCAAAGCCTGGGCTAGGACGCTAGGCAACTCTTGGCAACGACAAGATTGTCAGGCGGATCAAGGCGCTGGGGTTTAGTGTGGCACTAAAGAAAACGGAGGACCTGTTATTCAATTAGCCCCGCAATGGTCCACCCGCCGGCGTCTTCGATCACCGTCAATTCGGTTGCCATCACCATCTAGGCACAGATGAAATGTCTGGATCTGATGCTCGATGAGCAATGATGGTTCTAGGAGCATTCTCGCCAACTTGCTCCGTGTCTTGTTGGCGCATCGTCCGCCCTTTCGTAGCTCATGCGGAATATATGATCGGACCCAGCGTTACGTGGTCACGGCTGTGCGCGGAGGTAGAGTGGTCGATGGCCCTGTACGGCGCACCGATGTGGGCGGGGTGCTTAACCGCCCGTCTTACGGCTCTCTTGTGGCAATTACAGAGAGTCATGGCGGTCAGGGAAATACGCGGACACCGCACTGTGGCGACGGGGACAGCGTGCCAATTGGCTGGTACTCCCCTATGGGACCTGGTGGCGGAGATGCTCGCCGGACTCTAATCTTGTGCGTGGAAGGCGCCACAGTCTCATTGAAGAAGATGACCGCCCGGCAGATTTTCAGGCCGGATTTTTTTCTGTTGTAGAGGAGAAACACATCATCATCATCGTTTCGCCACAGAGTAAGGTTCTGTGGCCTGCATCCAATAACGCCCAGCAACTTTCACCAAGTCATCGGTCGACCTAGTCCGACGTTCTACACTGCGTCGTCGTATACGTGGTAGCCACTCAAGAACCTTCCTTTCCCAACCGTTGTAGGTTTGACGAGTGATGTAATCTGTTCATTGCCACTTCGACGTGCTAATTCTTCGTGCTATATCGGTTACACCCGTTTTTCTACGGATTGCCGTATTTCAGATTCTATCTCGCAGAGCAATCCCGAGCATAGTAAGCTCCACAGCTCGTTGAGCAACTTTGAGCTTAGTTATTAGACATATGAGCTGAATTCAAAATGGGGTATCCTTTTAAAATAAATAGAAGAGGAGATCACTTACCAACAGCATATCCAAGGCAGAAAGCAGTATCTCCTATAGCGTACACGGAGCCGTAGACTGCAGCATGCCTTATATCCACGAGGAAACCAAGTTCTGGCATCATTGAGGAATCAACCATGCCAATAGCGAAGCCAAGACCAGCGTTGGGTATAATCAAATGTTCCAATTTACGAGCCATTGGTATCTGTGAAATAATATTTAATATTTATTATAGCCCATATACGTCCCACTACTGGGCTCGAGACTTCTTCACTGTAGGAAGGAAATTGATTCACTATATCACGCGGGTCAGACGTGTTAATATAGAATTTTGTTTCGAGTTTTTATTCTCTTGCATAGATATTATATGCATAGTCCCTTAGTCGTCTACCCTCGGCTAAGAGAGAGGGTGGTGAATGGTATTCTTACTCCGTCAGCACATCGAAAAATATATTAAAAAAAAATATTTCCGTAAATTGACATGGAAAACTTGAAACAAAACTATTCAAATACTTTTGATCAGCGTGGCATACTTTTTTTTTTTTTTTTTTTTTTTTTTGGGTGGGCCATGGTAAGCGCACGCGCGGTCCTGTCCGTCCGGGGCGATGAAAGGACGGCGCGTGGGCCCATAACCCACCCGTACCCACGTCACCTCGTTGTTGGGCCGACCACCGGAGCAGATGTCACTTGTCGTCAGTGGTCGGCCCGACGGAATACCCTTTCGGGTAACCTCACCTCTCGACCTGGGACGTCGGTCGCCGTCGCGCGGTTAGCCTCTCCGCGGGTGATGGACAATTCCCCGGTCCGATCACCCGCGGCCTCGGCTAGGGTGGCATTAGGCGCAGATACTCGCGCCTGCGCCGCCCGAGTCGCCGGCGGCGGAACGTGTCGCCGAATAGAAGCTCTACTCGCACACGATCCGCCGCCTCCTTCCGTGAGATAACGGCCTCACAGAAGGCGGCGACCGCGTCCCAGTTCCTGACGCTGACGAGCATCTCCCTGGCGATGGTCGGCAGCGCCAGGTCGGCACCGATAATTGCGACGAGTTCACGGCGATCCTCCTCCCATGCAGCACACTCCTCGAGCGTGTGCTGCGCCGTGTCCTCGTCGCAACTGCAGTGGTGGCAGGACGGTGTGCTCTCCCTCCTGACAATCTTGTGCAGGTACTTCCCGAAGCAACCGTGCCCCGTCAGCACCTGCACCAGTCGGAAGGAAAGCACCCCGTGCGTCCGCTCCAACCACTCCATCAGCACCGGCCGGAGGGCCTCGCGCGTGGCATACTAGGGCAAGTTTTCTCAAATTGTGAAGGGTCCTCAAGATCAGAATTCGGGCCAACCTCGAAGGACAAGAAACTCGGTACAGGTGGTCGGTCCGACGACGAAGGTCATATTCAAATCATTTATATATATTATATAAACCCCGTCATTTTTATAAACCCCGCGTGAGCACTTACATATTGTCATTTTTGAAATGAAACTTCTTTGCGCGCATGAGGGTAATTTTTTATTTTAGCGTCACGAAGATGTGCAGCGTTTTAGTCGAAGAAGAGGGAGAGGGCGATTGAGAGAGAGTGAGAAAGGGCGAACATAGCACGAAGCACAGCCATGGGGGCGAGAGTAGGGAGCAAGCGAGTGAGAAAGTGAGAGAGATATATTTTTACAATTTTATTTTTTAATTTTTTTTTAATACTGATAAAAAACACATGGAATCAAAGAAGTTTCACTTCTGACATCCGTACTTAGCCCTCACCCTATTTCTTTTTTTACATTTTAACTTAAATTACTACGGGATCGGAACACGACCGCACTGGAAAGATCCAGCGAGAAACTCAGTGGGATGGTCTTCTTTTTAATTAATTTACTAGTTTTTTTTTTAAATAAAATTACATGCAACAACATGCCTATTAATAGCTCCAGTGTGATGCACTTCGAACCATGATTCAGTTATTAAATACTAGCAACCTGCCCTCGCTTCGCTTCGGTTCCAGTTGCCTTACCCGGGTAGTTCCCGTTCCCGTAGAAATACCAGGATAAAATATAGCCTATGTTACTCCCTGATATTGTGGCTTTCTATTGGTGAAAGAACTTTTGAAATCGGTTGGGTGGTTTATAAAATAATTCGCATTTATAAAATTAGTAAGAATAATGAAAAATTATCATGGCTGGACCAGATCCCGCAAGCGGCACGCGATCACGAGTTAACTACTAGAGGGAGTGACCCGCTTATCGTAGCTACAGCAAGCAGACCCTTCAGGGGCTATGACCAATACCACCGCCGCGCGACGCCTCTCTGTCGCCCCAGATTGAGCCGGGCAACACATGCGCTGACCACAGCCCAAAAAGCCCAGAAGTTGGATATTTGAGCTGAAATGCTGATTGTATATTGGAGTAATCATACCAGTATGAGGCAAAGACCAATGATGATGAGTCCGGAACACGCAGCCAGCCAGCGTCCCATTTTATGCCCGAGAGGTCCAAATAGATTTGTACCTGGAAATAAAAATGCATTTGAACTTTAGACTGAAGCATCTTATGCCAAATAAATCCTATTGTTGGGCTTGGTCATCTTCCACAATAGGAGCGAAATTGACCTTTTCCCAAACTTGCTTGGAAATTTGAGCATTATTTTGACAACCTTCTTCGAGATAAATCGAAGTTGCCGTACTGACCAAATACACGCGAGCAGCGGCCGGCAAAAAATGTATGCAAATCCATATCTATCGTGTTTTAGCGGCCAAATAAATATACAGGATGTCCCTAAATTAAACGTCCAACGGTAAGTGGATGGAGCGAGGAGTGCGCCGACCGTAACCTACCCCAAAAAAAAAGGAAAATGAATGGCGTAGAACATAAATCCTTTTCTTAAAAAACAATAATTTACAATGAACTTTGTTGTCTGTCGCAAAAACATTTTTTTTTTCTAAAAGTTACGATAACATCTAGAAGGTATTATACCATTTTGAAATATTGAATAATTTGATCATCTTTTGAAATTACTTGCCACTATGGTTACGGTACATTTTTTTATAGGATGGTGTGTTAAAGTCAAATGATTAACGTTTTCTTCGAAAAAAATAATGAATAACCATAACAAGTGTATATTTTTTTATGTTATTGTAACATGTCTAGTACTATCACCACACTATCGACCACAAGCACAATTAATGCTTGTGGTCGATAGTGCAGTTATCTGAGCTTCCAATAAGAAATATCCGATGCCAAAACTAGCCTATTTGTCGTTATTGTATCTGAAAATATCGTACAAGGTCTGATTTTTCACCGGTTTTAGTAATATGCTCATATAAAATAAAAAGTGACATGGATTTTTTTTTTCATAGCTGTCATAAAGTCATCTACCACCCACTTACCGTTGGACGTTTTATTTAGGGACACCCTGTATATGTAAATTAATATCTATCGTGTATTTTAAAAATGGGACAATTTGTTACTCCAACACATGGCAATCAAGGAGGAGTTTTATTTAAGTTTCGAACTGGCTTGAAAAAGAAAACTGTTTGATAATGAAGAAATAAAACGAATAAACCCTTTGGCGCGTTAAAAATATAGTTCGTTGTTCGCCATTGATTTTGAAAAGTAATAATTTAATTTGAGTTAAAATGAGTTCAAGTGAAGACATTGAGTGTTATGAACTTGCTTTAACGTCACCTGAAATTTAAGAGGCGGCAATATCTATAATAGAAAACTCGTATATATAATTCGTATCTATTTTTTAATAAAAAGTTCTACTTACAACTACTTAATTTAATTTCCTTTTCTTTGGTTTAATTTAATGTATTTTTTTAATTTCCGCGCACTATTTGAGAAAAGTATTATACAAGCCTTGGTCACAATTAGGCATTGATGGACTTACGTAGTCGCATGTTAGTCCACCAATGCCTCTTTTACTGGCCGCTGCGGTAATGTACTATATTATATGCTAGTCAGACAGGTTGCTATAGGGTTTTATATCCTAGCCAAGGCCGTGGGTGACGTGACCGGGGAATTAGTACGTCACCCGCCGAGAGGCCGACCGCGTGAAGAAAGACACCCCTCGGGGTGGAAGTCGGTCGATGGGAGGATACCCCAAATAGGGGGTATTCCGTCGGGCCGACCACAGACGTCAAGTCACCCTGCTCCGGTGGTCGGCCCAATGACGAAGGCGACGTGCATCGCGGGTGGGTTGCGGGGGTGTGCGTGCTTACGCCCCTCTGTCGCTCCGGACGGAGTGGTGCGAGGAGTGCGCCGACCGCACCCCACCCCCCAAAAAAAATAGGGTTTTATATGGAGTTGTTCTTTTCTCTTGCATAGATTCGCATATTATATCACTTAGTCGTCTTTTAGGACATCCACGTGCAAGATAGGAAG
Source organism: Lymantria dispar (assembly GCA_032191425.1). Lineage (NCBI taxonomy): Eukaryota > Metazoa > Arthropoda > Insecta > Lepidoptera > Erebidae > Lymantria > Lymantria dispar. The sequence goes on from CM063471.1 coordinate 11,128,712, forward strand.
TGGTGAATTGTATTCTTACTCCGTCATCACACGGTAATTGAATATGAGAATAAAAGAAGATTAGAAATGTTATGGAGCTTCGTAACCGTAACCGAAATAATCAGATATCCGAAATGAAAATATAACCGAAACCCAAACCATAACCGACACCGTAATCATAACCAAAACCAAAACCGAAACCGCAACCGTAAAGTAGAAGCATTCCGATATTCTGAATGAAAATGTAACCGAAACCGTAACCGAAAACATAATTGAAACCAAAACCGATACCGCAACCGTAAAGTAGAAGCATTCAGATATTCTAAATGCAAATATAACCGAAACCCAAACCATAACCGACACCGTAATCATAACCAAAACCAAAACCGAAACCGTAAAGTAGAAGCATTCAGATATTCTAAATGAAAATATAACCGAAACCGTAACGGAAACCGAATTCAAAACCGAAACCGTAAGGTAGGAGCACACCGTTGACAGTTGTCTGTCTACAGCCGCGGGCCGGTCCCTCCGAGATAGTACCACACTGAGCTGAAAATATACAATAGATTAGTAGCAATTCATTACTGCGCTTCGTTCGGTGAGCGAGAGAGATGGAAACCCAACTTTCTGAGGGTGTTTGTGTGTGGTGTGGGTTTTGGTGATGCTTTTAGTATCACTGAACCTCATTGCACGCATTCACACTCCCTTCACTTTCTTCGCGGTAGGCAGCGGCTTAGCAAAGGTCCATGAGCGGCAGCAACACTTACCATCAGGTGTACTGTTTGCTCGTTCGCCATAATCTATATTTATAAAAGAAAGTCGTGTTAGTTACACTACTTATAACTCAAGAACGGCTGTACAGATTTACCTAAAAATTGGCGAGGAGGTAGCTTAGAACCAGGAGACGGACATAGGATACTTTTTATCCCGTTCGACCGGGTTCCCGTGAGACTTGATTTAACGTAGTATAACAAAAAACGCATTTGATATCGTAATAACAAAACGCAAACGACAGCTAAACGTAATTTTGTCTATGATTAAGTATGGTTGAAAATTTGATAATTATAATTTTGTCAGAAATCAGTAATTTGTATTGTCTTTGAATCATCATTAACCATGCCGCGACCAAGATTATTGAATCTTGCCTGACAAAGCCGTAATGGTTCTTCTATTAGACACTATATTTACGAAAATTATTTAAGAAAAAATATGGCGGTACAAAGTTTGCCGGGTCAGCTAGTTTGCAATAAAAAAAATAGTCGTCTTTTAGGAAACCCACATGCCAGAAAGAGGGTGTTGAATTGTATTCTTACTCCGTCACCTCAAGGACGAAGAATGATATTCATTTTAGTCTATGCCTGAAAAAGGTTTTACCTATCAGATAGCAAATGCTGGCTGGTAAGAAGGCAACTCCCTGCTGCCAACGCTTCGCCTCCATTGTATCAGCCATCCAGATCGGAAGGCTTGGCTCCAACATGGCAATACCGACATTCGCAAAGGTAATGGCTCCTGAAATATTAATTTAATATTATTTAGAAATACTATCTAAACCAATAGACGCTTTTCTATACAAATCTAAAAAATGGAGCCATCGCTCAGGACTTCTGGCTGATGTGAAACATAGAAATTATTTTGTACAAGTATATATGCATAAAAGAACAGATTACGACAGGAACTAATATGGCATAAAGTATTAATAAAATATTACGATTTTTTTCTGGAAAATGATGATTTTTATTCAATAAACATTTATTTTCATTAGTATATACTATGGGTATGTGTTTAGGTTAATAATTTATTTTGAGCTCACTAGATGGCGTTGTACAAAATTGTAAAACAGGTTCATCATCATCATCTTGCTCTTATCCCAATTACTTGGGGTCGACGCAATATGTCATCTGTTTTGACATATTGCAAAAAGTTTCGGCAATGACTTTTATGACCGGCCGCCTGCCTGACGTCAACCCTCCTTGGGAATGTAATCGTTGACCCAAATGGTACCAGATGGAGTTGGTCCGGGTCAATCTAGGGCTCTTAGTCGTCTTTTACGACACCCACGAGCGAAGCAAGGGTTGGTAGTATTCGAAGCCGCTACCACACAGAATTATAAAACAGAATTATAAAACAGGTTATGGTACACAAATGCACCTGCAATCCAAGCATGGCATTAACGCCACGCCAACGATCTGGTTCACCCTCGCCTTAGATGGTTCACACCAACTATAAATAAAACGTTTATTAAATAAATAACTTTACCAGCAGCGACGAGGATGTAAGGATCCGTAACAAGAGCTCGAAGAGAAGGTGGATCTGACTCCTGACGGACAACTCCCGGCTGCAGGATCATTAGTTGAAGCACTGGCGAGAAAGAAATATTAATGTTTAATAAAACTGAAAATTCGCTACGGATTTCGGTGTTCCGGATTTTATCACGTAGAGAAATACCGAGTATAGCCCTCTCCATAGCGCGCTGAGCGACTTTGAGCTTTTTTATGAGGCCGCCATTTAGAAACCACGTTTCAGTGCCGTAAGTCATCGCTGGTCAAATCAAATACAAACATGATAAAATCCGTAAAGTAGTTTTATTTACAATGTATAATACTTGCGTAAACATCATCATCATCATAATCACAGCCCACATACGTCTCACTGTTGGGCTCGGGTCTCCTCCACAATGGGAAGGAATTTGACCTACTATACCATGCTGGTCAGATATGTTGATATAGGGTTTTATTTCGAGATTTTCTTCTCTTGCTCAGATGTTATGTGCATATTATATCCCATAGTCGGCTTTTACGACATCCACATGCAAGATAGGGAGTGGTGAATAGTATTTTTACTCCGTCACCACACGGATAAAGATATTATTAAAATTTAAACTATTCATGATCATCGTTATTATCGGTTTATATACGGCTGATCTCAGACCTTCTCCACAATAGGAGGGAAATTAACTAGGGATGTGAAAAAATAATCGATTTTTATAAAAATCGATTTTTATAAAAATCGATTATTAATCGATTTTTTTTGTAATAATCGATTTTGAAAATGAGAAAAATCGATTATTAATCGATTTTTTACTATTCGAAATTATTATTTTATAATCGATTTATTTTAACGAACAAAATATCGATTATTTACTCTCCAGGTCACATTCCTAAAATTAACCCACTATACTGCTTGTCACACATGTTGGTATAGGGTTTTATATCGAGTTTTCCTTCTGGGACAGTCCGAGGCGACAGAGGGGCGTCAGCATGCACACCCGCAACCCACCCGAACACCACGTCGCCTTCGTCGTTGGGCCGACCACCGGAGCAGGGTTACTTGTCATCAGTGGTCGGCCCGACGGAATACCCCCTATTTGGGGTACCCTCTCGTCGACCGACGTCCCCCCCCCCTCGGGGAGAGTGGCGACCGACGTCCCCTCTCTCGAGGAGGACGTCGGTCTTTCCTCACGCGGTCGGCCTCTCGGCGGGTGACGGACTAACTCCTCGGCCACGACACCCGCTATATCATACCCCTTAGTCGTCTTTTACGACCGCAGGCCAGATAAGTGATGTATTGTATTCTTACTCCGCCACGAGACAGTTTACCTAAATTTGATAAAATATCATTATAAATTATACTTACAACCATCAGCTAACGCCAACGCCGACAGCATGAGGAACGGAGCTGTTTTACCAACAAACTCATACATGAGTCCGCCAAACGGAGGTCCTATAAGTACTCCTAGCGCAAGACCACCGAGGGCTATTCCCATAGCATTACCGCGCTCCTGTCAACAAAAATATCAGTAAATACATTTGTTTGCCTTAAAAAGCTTGACAGAGTGGTCCTAGCCGAGATCACGGACGGACCGGGTATTAGTCCGCCACCCGGAGAGAGACCGACCGTGTGAGAGGCAATAATGTTTTGTAGCCGGGGCGTCGAAGGGAACAGTACTCGAAAGGGTAATACGTCGGCCACGGATGTAAAGGAATATGGTGGGTTATGGGGCCCGGGTCTCCCAACGAGAATACATTCCGAACGGTCCTGTGCCACTTGCATCCAACGGTTCCTTGCGACTTTCAGGATGTCGCCAGCCCACCTAGTAAGGGATCGTCCTACACAGCGTCGTCTGATTCGTGGTCTTTCTTCCCGAAGAGTTGTCAGTTCCATGAGCGATGTGGCCTGCCCATTGCCATTTCAATGTGCAATCATCATTTCATCATCATTTCAGCCTATCGCCGTCCACTGCTGGACGTAGGCCTCCCTCATGTTACACCATAAAGTGCGGTCCTGTGCCGTCTGCATCCAACGACGCCCAGCAACTTTCACCAGGTCGTCGGTCCACCTAGTTGGTTCGTCCTACACTGCGTCGTCCAATACGTGGTCGCCATTCGAGAACCTTTCTTCCCCAGCGGTTGTCGGTTTGTCGATGGCCATTTGCCATTTCAATGTGCTATTCAAAGCAATATGCTTGTTAAACTTGACGATGCCATTATTTTAGTGGTAGGAAATATTATAATGGTAGGAGCTCACTGTTGACAGTTTTTTGTCTACAGCCACGGGCCGGTCCGTCCGATGTAGTACCACACTGAGCAGAAAATCGACGTCTGAGGAGCAATTTGTTGCTGCACTTCGTTCGGTGAGCGAGAGAGCCGGTAGCCCAACTTTCTGAGGGTGTTTGCGTTAGGAATGTGAAAAATAATCAATTTTTATAATAATCGATTATTAATCGATTTTTTTTTGTAATAATCCATTTTTTCAATCGATTATCAAAATAATAAAAAATTGATTATTAATCGATTTTTTATTATTCGAAACTCGATTATTACACTGCTATATTTCCTAAAAAAAAAATCATCACGATACTGTGTGCAGTGTTTCATACTGTATTAGAAAATAAAGCTCACATTTCCTAAAAAAAAAGTCATCATAATCCTGTTGGGAGGAAATAATTGATTATTTTATAATCGATTATTTATTTTTAATTAATCGATTTTTTTATAATCGATTTATTTTAAAGAACTAAAAATCGATTATTTAAAAAAATCGATTATTTTCCCTACAAGTCACATCCCTAGTTTGCATGTGGTGGGTTTTAATGATGTCTTTAGTATCATCGAATCTCATTGCACGCATTCACACTCCCTTCAATTTCTTTGCGGTAGGCAGCGGCCTAGCTGTGGCCCTAGTATTGCAAAGATCCATGAGTGGCAGCGACACTTACCATCAAGTGTACTATTTGCTCCTCTGACATCGTTCCCAATGAATAAAAAATTCAGCCTTCAGCGTAAGGTTCATATTAAACAGTAGTTGGATGGATGAAAGGTTAAATACCATACCTTGTCGTCAGGATACCGTTCAGCCAGCATACCCATTCCAGAAACAGATGAGCATGAAGATCCAATACCCTGGAGTGCACGAGCTATGAATAGCACGGAGTACGAGCGACCGAAAGCGAAGACTGAAATGGAAGATCAATATTTTGGATAAAAGCTATATGGATTTGGGAAAACCTCATCTCGGGCCTCCTCCACAATAGGAGGGAAATTGACCTTACGACGGTCAGATAGATTGGTATAGGGTTTCATTTCGATCTTACCATCATTTGCAAAAATGTTGTATGCGTATTATATCCCTTAGTCATATTTTACGACACCCATGTGCAAGATAGGGGTCAATGATGACTATATTCCTCTCCTCCTTGTGAAAAATGTAACAATAACGTAACTTTAATTTTGCATATTGAGCTAGTGATTTCAGTTTTAATAATTAGAGAGAGACAGCAATACTATACGAAGACGTCATACTTCATATTAATCTACGCCTACCGTAAACAAATCATCGCTTTGCGAAAGCGAGATAAAGTATTTGTCATTTAATAATTTTAAAAGCTTGTTACTTTTTAACTGTTTGGGAGCGTTCATAAAATACGTGAGATGTTTAAGGGGGGGAGGGGGTCGAGTCAAATCTCATCTAATCTTACATTGAGGAGATTTCTCGGCAAATATCACGCAATTTTTTTTCTGATTGAAACAAAAAAAAATTGTTAAATTTTTATTACACTTATAATTAAACTCTCAGCAATATTGATTACTAGTCTTAACTAGTAAATAAAAGCACGAATAATTTTTTTTCCTTTTTACAATAACAATCCAACGCGGTTACGTAAGAAACCCACATTTTGAAAAATCTCACGTGAGACTGGGGGAGGGGGTTGAATAAAATCTCACATCATCTCACCAGGGGGGGGAGGGAGGTACAGAAAAAAAAAAAAAAACACCTCACGTAATTTGTGGACGCCCCCTTTTAAATAAAACTATTTTTACGGATTTTATCGCGTTTGTATTTGATTTTTGATTGGTCGACGTTTCGAACAGTTTACATCAGGGTTTTCCAACCAGTGGGGTGCGCCTCACACACGCGCCCAGGGGGGCGCGTAGGAAAGGCGCGTGAAAATGATCTACGATGTACACTGACCGATATGAAGTCAAGGATTCACCAATTGGCTAATAAAATGCAGGCCCATGGTTCTCACTATGTTATACATATTTGAGTTATTTGATTACATATGCAGTTGCTATTTAAATGAAAATAAAGTGTATTGAAATTTTCATCCTTTGTTTTTTTATCGTAGTTAGCTAGTAGCAAACTTCGATCAGACCGGTGCAAAATGCTAGTATCGATTTATCTGTTTATACCTGGCTACCCGAGAGTTGTGACCGGAAAAGAATAGGCAATCTAACCTTTGCATATTCTATGGGCATACTTTCGATTGGTATAGAATTTGTCTAATAATCAAACCGGTGCAATGTTCAAAAAAAATTTTTCTTTTTATTTATTAATTAAACATACTCTTTATTTTTTTTTTGAGGTTGAGTTGCGAACGGCGCGTTCCTCGCACCACTCCGTACGGGGCGACAGAGGGGTGTAAGCACGCATATCCGCAACCCACCCCACCTGCACGTCCCCTTGGTCGTTGGGCCGACCACCGGAGCAGGGTTACTTGTCATCAGTGGTCGTCCCGACGGAATACCCCTTATTTGGGGTACCCCCCTCGAGGAGAACGTCGGTCTTTCCTCACGCGGTCGGCCTCTCAGCGGGTGACGGACTGATTCCCCGATCACGTCACCCATGGCCTCGGCTAGGGCGGCATGAGGCGCAAGTAGTCGCGCCTACGCCGCCCCAGTCACTGGCGGCGAATCGCCTCATCGAGGCTGCGCTCCTCGCGCAGGCGATCTGACGCCTCCTTCTGCGAGATCACTGCCTCGCAGAAGGCTGCGACCATGTCCCAGTTCCCGACGCTGCCGACCATCGCACTGGCGATAGTCGGCAGCGTCAGGTCGGCACCGAGGCGTTGCGCTGCCCAAGCGGCGCAGGCCTCGAGCGTATGCTGCACCGTGTCCTCGTCGCAATTAATCATACTCTGGACTAAAATTTGTTAGGCAACCCATATGCAATATATTTATTGACATATTAAATTACATAAAAAATAAGTTTCATCAAATAAGCATCTCGGTGAAGGACGTTGTATAGCGGGATCCTATACTATAAGATGTCTCACGTACAACAAGTCATCGTTATTAGAGACATTTATATTTACCCACAACAGTCATTAGTTAGTGTGGTCTATGGAGACCATTGCGGATCCTGGCTTACAGGAGTAATAATGATGAGTATGTGTGCTGGGATTAATCCTATTAAAAACCGGCCAAGCGCGAATGGGACTCGCGCACCAAGGGTTCCGTTCAAACCGTGTAGTAAGTTTAAAATTACTAAAAATATTTTTATTATATAATGTAATTAAAATTTAGGATTTTCGCAATTTTTCCTTTATCTGTACGTTGCTTCGTAACAAATTTCAAAATTCTGAGTTCACGGGAAATACCCTGTTGGTATTGATTCCCTTGAGAGTGTCGAAAATTTGAATTTGCGGCATAAACGACTGATCTTTTGATTGCGTTGGCTTAAAACTGTAATTTTTTCACAGCTTTAAAGGACAGTAGATCTGAGTATTTGATATAAATTTCAGCTTGATAACTCTACGAGTTCCTAAGAAAAAGGGACTTGACAGACAGACAACAAAGTGATCCTCGTACCTCGAAAGGAAAAAACTGAACCCTCATGGTCCCGTTTTTTTCGAAAACAGCTGTATCTTTTGATTGCGTTGGCTTAGAAGTGTGATTTTTTCACAGCTTTAAGGGACAGTAGACTTGAGTATTTGATATGAAAGTGATCCTCGTACCTCGAAAGGCAAAAAACGGAACCCTTATGGTTCGGTTTTTTTTTTAAACGGCTGTATCTTTTGATTGCGTTGGCTTAGAAGTGTGATTTTTTCACAGCTTTAAGGGACAGTAGACTTGAGTATTTGATATGAAAGTGATCCTCGTACCTCGAAAGACAAAATACCCTTATGATTCCGTTTTTCCTTTCGAGGTACGGAATCCTAAAAATATGATTTATGATATGACAATATATTTTTATATTAACTTACTCAGTGTTGATAAAAACATTAGAATGAATCCGGTGAACATTGGTACACTGTAGCCGATTCTGAAATACAAGAATAATTATTTATATATTAATATTTCTATAAATTAATCTCGTTAAACGGATCAAATCATATTTTCGTCATCATCTCGACGACGTCCCACTGTTAGGCTTGAGCGTCTGCCACAATAGGAGGGAAATTGACCTTATTATATGCTGGTCAGACATCTTGATATAGGGTTTCATTTGGAATTTTCTTTCACTTGCACAGATGTTATATGCGTATTATATCCCTTAGTCGCCTTTTACGACATCCACGTGCAGGATAGGAAGTGGTGAATTGTATTCTTACTGCGTCAACACACGGAGAAATAAAATACAAATTACCACGAAAGAAAACGGTCATACTGGTAGTTACTATTGAAAGATTTTCTCACAAAAGTAGAATCAATTTCTCGCATAATTGTCTGTATTCTGTAAAGTCGGTTAAAGGACGATAATTTTAAGTGTTAGTCATTTTTTTTTTTTGGGATCGGCTACGGTCGACGCTCTCGTCGGCCGGCTCCGCCTGAGGCGACAGAGGAGCATAAGCACGCATACCTGTAACTAGGGATGTGAAAACAATCGATTTTTATAAAAATCGTTTTTATAAAAATCGATTTTTATAAAAATCGATTATTAATCGATTTTTACTATCGATTATTAATTGATTATTCACGGCTAGATTTCCTAAAAAAAGAAAAAAAAAGGTCATCACGATTGTTTTATACTAAATATAGTATGACACAATCGTGATGACCTTTTTTTTGAAGTTTAGTTGAAAATAAAGCTCACATTTCCTAAAAAAAAAGCACATCACAATCCTATTGGGCGAAAATCGATTATTTTATAATCGATTATTTATTTTTAATTAATCGATTATTTTATAATCGATTTATTTTAAAGAACAAAAAATCGATTAATGAAAAATCGATTATTTTCCCTCCAAGTCACATCCCTACCCGTAACCCACCCGTATAGCACGTCGCCTTCGTCGTTGGGCCAACCACCGGTGCAGAGTTCCTTGACTTTAGCGGTCGACCCGATGGAAAGTGATAACGCTATAAGAAAACATTGATGATAAAATTGTATACTTATATGAATTGAATTATTATAACTAAATTGTCAGTACAGTAGAAACTCGATTATCCGGTCCTCGGTTATACGAATTCGCGATTATCCGGACTACCAACCGCGACCTTATTATACCTACAGATCGAATTTATGCAAGCATGAAAATATTTCCCCGAGGGGGGGACGTCGGTCGACGAGAGGGTGCCCCAAGTAGGGGGTATTCCGTCGGACTGACCACTGATGACAAGTGCTCCGGTGGTCGGCCCAACGACGAAGGCGACGTGGTGTTCGGGTGGGTTGCACGTGTGCGTGCTTACGCCCCTCTGTCGCCCCAGACGGAGTGGTGCGAGGAGAGCGCCAACCGCAACCCACCCCCCCAAAAAAAATAAACAAGAGGCCGATTGTGGCTCTCGCTTCCACGCTCGGCTCGGACGCCACGTGACAATGCGACATGCTTTTTCGTGCGTGCAACCAGCTTTCATCGATTTATAAGACATTAAAAAAGCATAAAAGACGGCTTATACTTACTTATGAGTAAGTGGACCAACAAATGGGTTAGCCAATAACTGGACCATGGCTTTGCTGGCGAACATCACACCTACAGCTACGGTTTCATGGATCAGTTCCTGATGTCGATATTCCTTTTCTGCCGTGATGTTAACTGTAAAAGAAATCATCATTGTCCAGCTCTTATCACCAATAACTTGTGAATTGTCTTGATATACAGAGTGTATCAGGTTATGGGGCAATTGTTCGAGTATGTTGTATCGTAATTAGAATGTATATTACACAAAAACAATATAACATAAAATTTATTGTGATTACAAAAATGTGTGTCTAAGAGTCTATGCCTTAAATGTTACGTATTATGTATGCTTGTACAGACAGGACATATGTAGGTATGTAAAGCTTCGACAGTATAAATAGGTATGATTTGTGCGAACGCTTCAATGGTAACGTAGCTACAAAGGCGACTCGTCAATGGCCAATCAGTTGATTTAAAGCGAAATTTGTCTTGCTTATGCGAACGTAATCATTGATTTATTCAATTTCTAATGAACATTTAACAAAATACGAATATGTTGCAGATTAAGTATCACTGACTTTATACATTTCAATCAGATTTACACGAAAAAGCGATGACAAAATTGAAAACTTTACATGTCTCTAATTCATTAACAAATTGATATTTTTATTTCAATTTTTTTTACATGGGGTCCTGCCACCATTGCCTAGCTCCTGTTTGACCAGTTGCCCCATAACCTGATACAGCCTGTATACACTTCTTTTATACGCATATATTGTAAAAGTTATTAAAAATTTTTTTCGACGGTGGACGGTTGTTGAGAGTAGACGTGTATTGTTAATATCATTCGCAACAACAAAATATCGTTTAATAATACTTACTTAAATCAAAACTTATTACTTGATTCTTATAGTACATTATTGCACTAACGAAGGATAAGTGAAATAATAGTGTGTGCCGTGTAAAGTGTTTAGGAACAATTTAGCAGCTCCGCGCACCCCCTCGGGTAAAAGAGACGGACAGTATTTTTGATATATTCTCACACACGCAGCGTAAACTCAATTATTGATAAGGATGAGTACACTACAATCACCAAATCGCGTGTCTGCCATCAGCGGTAGCGGAAGCGGTTCATTCCCAGATCTGCGGGTATTATCAGCCGAAGATAAACAAGATTTAAATCAGATTACACAAAGAAAGAAAAAACAACCGGAACAAGATAATTTTCATCAGGAATTTTCCAATTTTCGCAAGGAATTTAAGGAGATGTTCCTCGAACTAAAAACGTCTCAACAAGAAAATACCGCCAAAATCTGTACCGAGATAGCCGAAATCAAAAACGAAATAAGTAATATTAAGAATACTTCCAACCTCTTGAGTATAGAACAAAATAAAATAAAAAAACAATTAGAAGACCGCCATACAGAAAATTTAAGCATTAAAAGCAGAATCACTACATTAGACTCTGATGTAAAAACATTAAAAAAAATTCAGCCTTCGCTACACACAAAACCGCTATTCTCATGTTCTGAAAACATGATGCTTGAGCTCAAAGATCGTTTTCTACGTGAACATAATATTATAATTGTGGGTATTCAAGAAATAAATAATGCAAATGTATCTATGCGACTTGCTCATGACAGAGAGGAAGTTAAAAGAATTATTATGTCATGCTACGCGGAATGTCCTGACCCAATAAAAACCATAAGGCTAGGGAAGTACGTAAAGAACAAGCATCGTCCTATAAAAGTTTGTTTTAACTCAACAGATACTGTAAAAAATATATTACGAAACAAGTTGGACGTATGTGAAGGAATGCGTATATATTCTGACCGAACGCCTATGCAAATAAAGTATGCTAAAGATTTGCAATCGGAGTTATTACAACGTAGAGAGGCAGGGGAGTCGGACCTAGTTATTAAGTACTTTAAGGGTATACCGAAGATTGTTATTCAAACGTCAAAAAACTAACTCAATGTATATCAACGGTAAATACTAATGACCTTGAATGTAACTTTAATATAAAATATAGTTTATTAAGCAACCCTAGTAATATAATTAAATGTTCTTCTAGTATTAATTTCTTTTATGCGAATATAAGAAGCTTATTACGACCTGGTAAGTTTGATGAGTTAAAGTGTGTTTTGAATAGTATTCCAAATATTGTGCACGTAATTTTACTGACTGAAACATGGATTAAGAGTGAAAGTGAGGCAAAATCACTTCAATTACAGTGTTATACACACTATTTTAATTATAGAAATGGTTCTAGAGGAGGTGGTGTTTCCATTTTTGTACATAATAATTTAAAACATTGCTCAGTAACTGAAAAATATCACGGTGGGAATAATTACCTGTGGGTACATATATACAACTGTGCTTTAAACGTAGGGCTAATTTACAAACCTGGCGACACAAGTTTGATCAACTTTTTTAATGAGTACTCTATACAACTTGAACAACATAAAAGGTCCATAGTGTTTGGCGATTTTAATATAGATTTGTTGAAGACACACGGTAGCCTAAAACAATACAGGGATATGCTTGAATGTGCTGGTTATAATATATTAAATAAAATTGATATTGAATACTGCACACGTAGCACCGCAACATCAAAATCTATTATTGACCATGTTTCTTCTGATATAAATACGCAAGACTTTAAATTCACTATACTCGAGTCATCGATGACTGATCACAATCAAATTTACTTGGAATTCTTTAAATATAAGTCACCAACAAATCCTAAAGAAATATATAAAACTGTTAACTACACAAAACTATATAAAAGCATTGGTGAATCTATTCATCAGCTTGATACATTAAACTATAGTACACTTCACAGGTTTATACAGCGACATGTAGCTCAATCTACAAATCAACAATCACAAAATAACAATCAAAAACTAAAATTTTAAATTTGCCGCAAAAAGACTGGATTAATCAAGTTGTCATCAAAGAAATTAATATACGTAATGAGCTATGGAAATTATTGCAAACAAATCCGAATGATAAGCAGCTTGAAAATAAATTTAAAATACAAAGAACACTCACACGTAAAATGATTAAAAAAACTAAATACGAGTACTATCAGCGTTTGTTTCATTCAACCTCCAAGAAACCTAAAAAAATGTGGCAATTAATTAACAGCTTAGCAAATAATAAACCTTCAAAATTTACCTCTCCTGTGAAACTAATAGATAACAATTTACGTATTATTGACAAACCCTTGGACTTATGTGAGTGTTTTAATAGCTTTTTTTACCTCAGTTGGCACTCGTTTAGTTGAAGACATACAAAAAACGCAAGGTAGCATAGTAGTTAATACTCTAGCTAGCTATAATAATAATAACAATATTTTATCAGATTTAAGTTTATGTACACCAGAAGAAATCGGTAACATATTAGATAACCTAGACCCTAATACCAGCGCAGGCATTGACGAAATAAACACTAAAAGTATCAAATGCATACAGCCTCTCATTGTTGACCATTTGACTAAGTGTATAAATAAATATATCACAGAGGGCATATTTCCTGAGGAGCTAAAAGTGGCAAAAGTTACTCCGGTATATAAATCTGGCAGTAAAATAAATCCCGGCAATTATCGCTCAATATCGGTACTTCCAATAATGTCCAAGGTATTTGAGAGGGTTCTCTTTAACAGACTTAATGATTATTTGAATAAAATAGACTTTATAACAAAATATCAATACGGTTTCAGGCCAAAATCAAATACATTATCTGCAACAATTGATCTAGTTACTAAAATTAAAAATCAAATTGATAAAAAGCATATAGCAGTTGGTATATTTATTGATATAAAAAAGGCTTTCGATGTCGTCTCTCACAACATACTTTTACTCAAGCTAAAAACTCTAGGAGTAACTGGCACAGCCTATAAAATGTTAAACTCTTATCTGTCTGAAAGAACACAAGTTGTTAAAATAAAAAACCACGTTAGCCAGCCTAGAAAAATTGAATATGGTATTCCCCAAGGCTCTATCCTCGGGCCCCTGTTATTCTCTATCTATATAAACGATATGTGTTGGGCTGGACTCCAAGGTCAAATTACACTATACGCTGATGATACCTGTCTTTTTTATTTCAGTCACTCTATAAGCAATATAATTACACAAGCTCAAAACGATCTTAATATTCTGGCGAATTGGTATACACAAAACCTTCTATCAATTAACATATCCAAAACATCTTATATGATATTCTGTGCGAAAAATAAAAAAATTCCCGATTTTACTCCTCTCACAATATCCAATCAAATTATAAAGAAATCCTCTGAAGAAAAATATCTTGGACTTACTTTAGATAATAGGCTAACATGGAAGGCACATATTGAACGTGTGAGATCCAAAATTATTTCGCTCACTGGAGCCCTTCGCAGAACTAATGGATGCATTCCAATACCAGTGTGCCGTACAATCTATAATGCACTGGTAAATCCACACTTGGAGTACTTATTAGAGGTTTGGGGAAGTGCTGCTAAAACTCATTTAAAATACTTGCAAACTGCACAAAATAAAGCAACCAAAACATTGTTTAGATACAATTACCTTACACCTACAACGGAACTATATAATAAAACTAAATTATTTAATTTAAATCAAATGTACTTTTATAAAACATGCATTCTCATAAAAAAAATAACGACTAAAGCAATTCATTCCGATATAATTTTCACTAAAAAGAATCACAGATATTTTACTAGAAATAATAACAAAGGACAATTGGCAAAAATGTATGGCGCTTGTCCCATCGGCGGCCACATCTGTCCTATATATTTTTTAGTCGACAATTATGTATATATTAAGACTGCAAAAAATTATTTCGGCAACTTGTTTAGATAAAAAGTTATAAAGCGTTGATCATATAAAAAAATCGAATTAATTAAACCGAAAGTACGTAAATGATAAAACGTAATGCATGTCTAAGTATAAGATAATGATGGATTAAATAAAACTAAAGGTTAATTGGTTATTAAATACATCGATTTATTGACAGACACATATACAATGCTCGTATATAATGCTAGTATTCCTTTAAAAAAAGAAAATGATGGGATTCAATTGTCGTCTACAATAATATCGTTTAAAAAATGAGCTGGTAAACGGATATCTTCCTCTTGGTTTCTCGCCCACCCTAAATACCACACTACACACATAATGTGGGCACAGCAACCAAGAGTGCGCTTACCGCTTAGACAACTGCAATAGTAGTTTTCTATGGCTTCTCTGCCGCTTTTCTCTCTATCTACTATAATGTACGAATAATATATTTTTGACCTAGTATGTCTAGATTGTATTCGACATCTTAGCAGCCAAACATTTGTTGCTGTGATGCCGCACCTGCCTAGGCCTGTAACATCGGGGTCCCTATACGTTTCTATATTATAGAGACCTTGTCGCACATGCTCCGCATAATAGCTGCGGGCTAGCTTCACTTGGTATGTACCAAGTGCAAAAATGGTTAAATCGTCCTCAGTCAGCAAAGGAAAATCACTTATGTTAGGTTGGTTTCCTGTAATGCTATCGAAACTAGCCCGTCTACGATTAAGGTTGTTGGCTAGGACATACTCTGCTAGGTTATTTGGTTGGTTCACTCTTTGGTTTATAACTTCTATAAATGTTTCAGCGTGAACGTTATCTGACAATGGTTCTCTGCAAGCATTCAATAATGCAGCACCTATTCTAAAATCTGTCATCATATGAGGCAAAGCACGATTGAAAAAGTCTTGTCGGAATAGTTTAAAATCGCGTTTGAACCAACCATTTATAACTTCAACAACCCAGCGGCACATAGTAACCAACCTAGACTTATTCGCTTGTTCTGTCGTCAATTGGTCTTCGTCTCGATTTTTTGTTTTCGGTAAGTGAGCTTCATAACCATAGGCATGTAAGTCGTCGATTACGTCGCGAAACCCACGGTCTAAGATGAACACATCTCCATGTTCAAAAAACCAATGGAAAGGATTTCCTTCGTCGTCAATCATATTTTTCATTATTTGTGCATCTGATTCTATGGCTGAATATGGCCCAAAGGCATCTAAAATGTGGCCATCGCAGCACACTATTAAAAACGGTTTCAACAAATTCGTGTATTTGTGTAGACTATATGATCGCTTTTGGAATAAATAGTTTGCGGACTTTTGTATATATATATATATATATATAAGTGGCGTCTGCTATCACAATTGCCTTTCTGTTTAAGGCATTTGCATTTCCAAAAATTGCATTTGGAACTTGTAGGTTTCGGTTAGCTACATCAATTCTATTGAGATGATCATAACCAAGATGCCGGGGAACGAAGTCCAGTAAAAGAGAGTCTCTGGCGAACGTTAAATGTCGTTCTAGGGTTCTACGGCTCATATTAAAAAGCGTCGCCAGCCTTTCATTTGCTTCACCGCTTCGCAGTTTCATTAAGTAGCATGCCAAAGATGTTTTCGGGCGTGTTGATACGTTCGACAATGAAGGAGTTTGTTCCAAAATATTCATAAATTGGTCTCGACTAACGCCTAATCGGATGTATACTTCATTTGGGTCCATGTCATCTATATTATCAAAATCTAGTATAGATCCTCGAAGCACCGCGATTTTCATGAGGCTCATGATATGCACAAAATGTGTGGCATTGAAGTCGTGGAGCAAGTTAGGGCTGTCAATTATTTGATCCCAATCATTGGATACCAAATGATGATCGCAAACTCTTGCACTATTTGGAATATAAAAATTAAAATGAATCAAGAATGTCACTTTAATGTTATCCGGAATCCTTCGGAGATCCGTTCGTCTGCAGTTTTCATACATACAACGCGTTGCTGTATTAGGGAGTCTTGAATATTCTTCAATATGTAATACACATTCGTGTGGACGGTCTTCTCTTGGCTGCGCAGCTCTTTCTGCCCGTTGCCAGCATGGTCGACAAATGTACTCCTGACCATTGTATTGTATCTGAAAATGAGAGTATTACAATTAGTTAAAACGCTTAGTTATTTTCATTGAACGCTGTTCAAACAAAGCGAAATATAAAGAAAAATATTTTACTCGATTGCCTAAGCAGTATTAATTATCTCGCTTACTCATACGTAAATACCGATACTTCTATCCCGTTCTCGCCCCGTGGATCAAACGGAACGACAACGTCGCCGCGTCGGTAACAGTTTACTTACTACTTACAGCGAAATGTAATCTCAATGCGCGAGAGTTAAAACACTGTGACCACCTCAAGTTAAACAGTACTATATTGTTGACGTGACAACTAAGAAATAATGATTTCGTTTGATGTACTTACCTGATGTTCAGAGGTAAGAGCTTCAAAGATATATTGGCCTACAGCGGGATGTTCTTCAAACCGAGCACGGGTTATTTCGTATCTTCTTCTGTTTATCACGGATTGATTACATAAAATACACACTTGGCGATTATCTGCCATTGTTATAGGAATCTGCTTAAAAAAAGTCCAAAAAAACGAGCACAAGTCACCAAGATAGATATTAACAAGTCCAATATGCAAGCCAGAGTCAAAAGAAATTGTCAAACAATAATAATCGCACAGTACTCAACGAAACAAATGTCAACGATGGACTGCGCTGTGCGCTCGAGCATAACGGTAATCGCCGAGTCGCCGAGTGCGAGCGGCGCTCGTCGCTGATTGGTTGACGCATGAAACATGGCGAGACCGATTTTAACAAAGGTTCTTAGACCTCTAATAGAAAAAGTATTGAATATTAGGATACATAAATAATAATGAAAAAAAAAAAATAGTATTTTAATAATAGTATTTTAACTATATTTTTTTTCCCAAACGGTATTTCATAGTACTCCTTGAACAATATTTGTTGTCAAAGATCTCCCCTTTCAAATGACACTAGTTTCATTGATGGCCGCTCATGGGCCGCAATGCCCATTGTCCTTTAACCTTACAACTCCGCGAACGAATTATGGTAAAAGAAATATAATGTTTGAGGGGGTGCAGATGTTCAATAAATTACCAAAACATATTGTAGAAACTGACACGATTACTACATTTAAAAAGAAATTGAAAAATTATTTACTATCAAATCAGGTTTGATAAATTTATATTTACTAACCGCTTACTAATATTGTGTATAATATAAAATCTGTATCTTATAATATTTTAGATTGTCGTTGTATAACGATTTAAATGATTAGATGTACAACTTTAGCTCTTTATGTCGTCCACTTGTTATTTAGATATATGTATATTGTTGTAATTTAATTTTAAGTTCTCATGTAAGTGAACCCTGTAAGTTCTTATGAGAATAAATATCTTAAACCTTAACAATAGTTTTATTACCAGCTTGCCTGTCTGATGTAACGCCTGACAGAACAAAGGCGCTGTACCACCTTGAAAGATACGCCAGGGATGGCGATTTGAGATAGATTAATCGAAAATCGATTATTCAGGCCCAAAAAACGATTTTTTAAATAGATACTAAACACTGAATCGATTTGGTGAATCGATACTTTAGCCTAGAAACTCGTCATTCGATTTTTTTTCTGTTCTGCTAAAAAAAAACTGTATTATTTATAGTTGAATATACTTAACATCAAGAATATATGAATACTAGCAACCCACCTAAGTTTCCCTTCGGTTTTAGTCGTCTTATCGGCATAGTGCCCGTTCCCGTGGGAATATCGGGACAAAATATAGGCAATGTTACTCCCTGATATCATAGTTTTACATTGGTGCAAGAATTTTAAGATCAATTAATCGAAAATCGATTCTTTAGACCTCAAGTTTTGGGCATTTATTCTTTAGACGACGATTCAAATCGATTTAAGAATTGATCTTTTTTAGGAAGAATGCCCATATCTAATGGCCAGAGCCGTTGGAGTGTCAGAGATAAAATATCATCAAACGCAAGATCAGAGAAACGCGGAAGGGGCCCCTGGGGTATTACGGCCCGTTCACGACCTTGCCGCTGTGAGCGGCAGCTAAGCGCGGAGCGGCGCACAGTGGGAAAATCGCGTATGTTTCGTCTCAAAACTCCGTATCTCAGTTGTTTCAAAACTAAATGACCAGTAATTTTGCACACATATACTTGAATGATTAAAGTTTAAACGAAACAACTTTGACTTTAAAAAATCTATTTATAAATAAATTAAAAAAATAAAATTAATAATACATGGATTATATAAGAAAAAATACAAAACGTGCTTGTTAATTTACATAAAATGGTAGAACATAGTAATAACATATTATAAACGTATACTACACTACTACTACATACTACATATACTAAAATGGCAGACCAAACTAGAAAAAAAAATTGTAAATAAAACTACTTTTACGGATTATATTGCGTTTGTATTAATTATTTATATATATATTATATATTAATTTATTCATTTTATTCCATTACAACTACTTTCAAATGAAACGGTTTTGAGACGGCTTTGTATGGGGCTTTACCAGCGTGCACCGCTCGGCACGCCGCGCCGCTCGTCGCTAAGACCAAGGTCGTGACAAGGCCGTTAGTGGGTATTTCAATTGCTTTTACGGCCGGCGAGTACCGCACACATTCAGGACAGTGCGTAAATGCATTTTGCATAGTGTGAACAAAAAAACTCCATATCTTGCACGTGGATGTCGTAAAAGACGACTAAGGAATATAATATGTATATAACATCTATGCAAGAGAAGGAATACTCGAAATGAAACCTACTATACCAACATGTCTGACCAGCATGGTATAGTAAGTCAAATTCCCTCCCATTGTGGGGGAGATCCGAGCCCAACAGTGGGACGTATGTGGTCTGCGATGATGATGACGATGAAGTCCAATTGCTATGCTCGAGCCTATAATGGAGGGTAAATTGATTTACCTTACCGCGCTGGTCAGACGTATTAGGTTTTATGTCGAATTTTCTTTCTCTCTTTTATTTGCATATTATTTCCTTTGGTAGTCTTTTACGACACCCACGTGTGGCGAACTGTATTTTTCGCGACGGCGACCGATGTCCCGGGACAGAGACGTCGAGAGGTGAGGGTACCCGATTAGGTATTTCGTCTGGCCGACCACTAAGGACAGAGTACTCGGCACTGGTGGTCGGCCCAACGACGAAGGTGACGTGGATACGGGTGGATTATGGACCTGCGTGCCATCCTTTGGTCGCCTCCGACGAATGGACGGCGTGTGCGGTTATCATAGCCCACCGATAAAAAAAAAGAATTGTATTCTTACTGCGTCACCATATGCAGAACTTACCACTAGTAATATTTTCAACGGTCAGCGAGTTATTCTTCTCAAGGCATGGGCAGTAAGGTGTAGGAGAAGGTGGTGGTAAGGTGATGTCTTCCAATGATACAGACAGCGGGGCGTCCGGATGACGGATGTCGTAGAGAAACTCCGGTATTATCGGAACTGAAAAGAAAAATATTAATTAATTTCGTTTGCTCTTAAGAGAAAAAGGGTTAATCTTAGAATAATAACAAATAGAAGGTAAGTCCACGCACAAAAAATGAAGCATTTAAATTGGAACCGTTCCGTAGTGTACAAGGTCACTGTACTGCACGTACGTAACTTTTAAAAAATAAATGGGTAATTATGACGGTTTGTGCATTTAAATGGTGTCACAACACATTTGAAAAACATAAAAAGTGTAAGTATTAACATTACTTTTAAAAGTATTTCGACGATTTATGTTAAATATCTGGTTGACCGAGCTTCGCTCGGTATATTTTTATTGTATTTTGTCGAATTTATTTAGATATATATTAATAAAAATAAAAATTAAATAATGAAAAAATATCAAAAATTACAAAAAGTGAAGTGAAATAACACCGAGATTCGATCCCACGCTGTTTGAATGACAAAACAAAAAGCGAACTGGAAAACTGCCCAACTGAGCTACCGTAACGCTTGACGTTGCCAACGAAATTTGAATTCATATTCTTTTAAAATTTAATGTCATTGTATTGTTTTGCTAAAAACACCGACAAAACAACATTTTCTATAAATAAAACCTAGTTAGATCGATTTTTTGGACCTGAAACCTCTACTATGCCAAGTTTCATCAAAATCGTTGGAGCTCGTTGCCGAGATCCTGAATATATCTATACCAATAAATAAAATTGGAGTGTCTGTTTGTATTGTCAAAATAATAGGCTCTTTTCATGCTCACACGGTTATTTGCACGACACCTATGCCTAAAATAGCAATTAAAAAATTGTTGTCTGTCTGTCTGTTTGTTCCGGGTAATCTTAAAAACGGCTGGATCGATTTCAAAAATTTTTCATTAATGGAAAGCTATAATATCAGGGCGTAAACTAGGCTATATTTTATCCCGGTATTCCCACGGGATCGGGAACTACGCGGGTAAAACGACTATAACCTATAACCGAAGCGAAGCTAGTGTATATATATATATATATATATATATATATATATATATATATACAAGGATTGCCCGTTTAAAGATATAAGATAAAAACTAAATTTAATTTCATAATTTGTATACTGGTCTGCGTGTGTACGTATGTAATCGCTTACACGTATGTAGTACTTTTGACTTCACGTTTTTAATCACTTAAATACCGACACTATCCTTCTATACGTAATTATTCTAAGGGTTAGAGTGTTTCATCGGTATCGGTATTATAGTTCGGGGAAAAGTTTTTTCGCATTGTATATAAAAATTCAAGAGGTTTTACTTTCAAAGTTCCATCATCATTATCACAGCCTTTATGTCTCACTGCTGGGCTCTGGTCTCCTCCCCTATGGGAGGGATATTGACCTACTACACCACGCTGGTCAGACCTGTTGGTATAGGGTTTTATTTCGATTTATCCATCTCTTGCATAGATTTTATATTATATCCCTTAGTCGTCTTTTAAAAACACCCACGGGAAAGATAGGGAGTGGTGAATTGTATTCTTACTCCGTCACCACACGGAAGTTTCATAGTTTATTTATATTACAATATATATTTTTTGGTTATATTTTTTTTTTAATGTATCGAATGTTCTTCATTAGATTCACTCAATAGAAAAACGGCGGGCCATAACATTTTAGTAATTTTTTTCTTTTTATTTTAAATACTAGCAACCCGCCCTCGCTTCGCTTCGGTTTTAGTCGTTTTACCAGGCTAGTTCCCGTTCGCGTGGGAATACCGGGATAAAATATAGCCTAGTTTACGCCCTGAAATTATAGTTTCCCATTGGTGAAAGAATTTTTGAAATCGGTCCAGCCGTTTTGAAGATTATTCGGAACAAACAGCCACACAGACAGACAGACAGACAAAAAAAATATAAAATGATCTTTAGGCATGTGTATCTATAGTGCAAATAACCGTGTGAGCATGTAAAAAGTCTATTATTTTGACATTACAAACAGAAACTCCAATTTTATTTATTGGCATAGATAACTTTTTTAATGGTATCAACACCAGTCAAATACAATTAGTACATTCAAAAAGATTTTATTATAAGCTTATAGAGACTATATGCGAAAGAACTTTTCCCCGACATATAAATGTACGACTTTCAGTATAAACATTTTTTTTCATTAACACGTTCCCTCCGCCATCATTTTCAAAGAACTTTCAGCTGGTGCTTTGGAGACCTAAAAGATCTCGTAACTAACCTACCCTTTGGTGCGTTTAAGACCTAATCAGCCTCCTAAAAATACGATTTTGATAATAATTTATATACTACTGTGCGTTAGGGACCTAATCCATCTCTAATTGTTTTTTTTGACGTGACAACGTCTAATAAATCGATGAACGCTGGCTGCCTGCACGAAATAATATCCCGTTACGCTCCTTGTCCCGTTACGCTGATTCAATTTTATTCATAAAAGTATGCAGTTATTTCATCAATGTTTTGTTATGACGTTGTCACGTTAAACTATCGTCCGTAAACCGACTTTACAGACAACCAGTATTTTCTTATGTCCTTGAATTCACCATTACGTAGGAAGCAAATATGTATATTTGTCTTACTCATACTTAAAGGACTTTACACGTTAGCACCTCCCGGAAGGAGTGAAAAAAACACGATTATAGTCAACGCACAATATAAAAGTCCTGCAAGAGATCTGATAGATCTTGTAACGCAACGCACGTGTTAATGCTTCTCTTGTTTTGGTCTTAACCTGATATTATATAGCCTTAGAATAATAACGTATAGAAGGATAGTGTCAATACTTCGAAGGTTCGAAATTTGAATCTAAAAACACTAATGGCGCGCAGACGATTACACACGTACACACGCACACCACTATACAAATTATGAAATCAAATTTTGTTTTTATTAACATAAATCGTCGAAATACTTTTAAAAGTGACGTTAAAAACCTTTTTAAGTCTTACAAATGTGTTATGACACCATTTGAATGCACAAACCGTCATAATTACCTATTTATTTTTTAAGAGTTGCGTACGTACGTGCAGTACATGACTTGTACATTACGGAACGGTTCCGGCGTAAGCTCCATTAGGCTCCAATTGAAATGCTTCACTTTTTGTGCGCGAACTTACCTTCTATATGTTATTATTCTAAGGCCTATAGCCTTCCTAGATAAATGGGCTATGCAACACTAAAAGAATTTTTCAATTCGAATCAGTAGTTTTCAACCGACTTTAAAAACGGAGGAGGTTCTCAATTCATCGGAATCTTTTTTTTTTATATATGTTCACCGATTACTCAAAAACGCCTGGAGCGATTTGCAAAATTCTTTTTTTGTTTGATAGGGTATACTTCCGAGGTGGTCCCATAGTCATCAGATCAGGATCTGATGATGGTATCCTTGAGAAATTGGTGGAATACTTAAAATTTTATAGGCAATTTTAACGTTTTTAGTTTGCTGTTTGAGGTCGGTTTTTTTTTGTTAAAAATTATAATTATCTATATACGAGTAAAAGTGTAGAACCAAACCGACTATTCAGTGTTATAATATTTCCGATGCTTAGTAAGCATCGGAAATATTAAGCATCGGGTATAAGAAGTACTCGTGTAAGCATTGCTTACACGAGTACTTCTTATACCTGCTAGTAAAGTATTATGAAAATGGGCCCCTTTAAATTTATTGAACATAAAAAAAATTCATATTACAGACCGACACTTCAATTTTATTTGTTTGTATAGATAATTCACAAATATAATGCAATAGATTATGACTGGAACCAGTTCTCACAAGCGGCAACCGATCGCTAGTTAACTAATAGAACAGCCATCACTCCCTCAATAGGAAGGGCGAGACCACGCAAACCAGTGTGTGTTACCAGCGATCGGCACTGAAAGGTGGTCTCTAAATGTCGGCCTCATAAAAAAGCTCAAAGTCGTTCAGCGCGCTATGGAGAGGGCTATACTCGGTATTTCTCTTATTACGTGATAAAATCCGAAATACGGAAATCCGTAGAACGGGTGTAACCAACATAACCCGCAGAATTAGCACGTTGGAATGGCAATGGGCAGGACACATCGCTCGTCGAACCGACAACAGTTGGGGATGAAAGGTTCTTGAGTGGCGACCACGAATCTGACGGCGCAGCGTAGAACGACCCCCCACTAGGTGGACTGACGACATTCTCAAAGTCGCAGGGAACCGTTGGATGCAAGTGGCACAGGACCGTTCTGAGTGGCGTTCTCGTGGGGAGGCCTATGTCCAGCAGTGGACATCTGTAGGCTGATGGATGGATGGATGGACCACGCAAAAGATAAACAACTTCATAAATAAAACTATTATTGCGGATTTTATCGCGTTTGTATTTGACTTTTGAGTGTCTGACATTTCACTAAGATTCATGTTCACGGGGGACTAGGGTATTCTCACGTTTGAAAATGCGATAAAATGCGTAAGAAAATCTTATATAGGCAGTGAGTGGCCCAATATAATGATTAATTTATATGTATATCTTATCCATACTAATATTATAAATGCGAAAGTAAGGATGTTTGTTTGTTTGTTTGTAGCGCTTTCACGCTTAAACCACCGAACCGATTTCAAAAATTCTTTCACCAATGGAAAGCTATAATATCAGGGAGTAACATAGGCTATATTTTATTCTAGTATTCCCACAGGAACGGACATTACGCCGCGAGTAATGCGACTGAGGGCGAGTTGCTAGTATCTAATAAATAATGTATTATCATTATGCGCAAAAACCTTTATTAATATGGTTAACACTTTATTTGGCATAAGTGACTTCACTGATGGATCTGTCAGAATACCAGCGCTAGGGTAATCATATTGCCTTAGCAACAGCTGAGGCAGATACCTTCTTCTTTTTTTTTTGTCTTGGCAATCAGCTATTAATACAAGCCATTTTTGCCAGTGTTATAATTATCTTTTCAAGTTTCTTCATGTCAGTAATGGTCCGTCAGTAAGTCAAAGTGTCGCCTTCAACAGTGTAATGGCCACTGTTAGGGGTATCTTCTGAGAATTTTGGTGGAAACAAAAAGGTATGTATAGCAGTTTTATATCATATTCACTACACCTCAGCAGTTCTGCCGCTATATATTACATAAAATGCCATCAAGATTATTTAACATAACATGTTAAAACACTAAGATATTGAATATAATACAAGAACTGGTGTTCTTGTTGAATGTCACAACTTTAATGTCATATAACATGACATTTCCAGATTCCCGCCAAAATTCTCGAGGCAGATACCATACCATATTTTGGCCTCACGCATGTACACATCTATACCAATAAATAAAATTGGAGTGTCTGTTTGTAATGTCAAAATAATAGGCTATTTTCATGCTCACACGGTTATTTGCACGACACCTATGCCTAAAATAGCAATTAAAAAATTTTTGTCTGTCTGTCTGTCTGTCTGTTTGTTCCGGGTAATCTTCAAAACGGCTGGACCGATTTCAAAAATTCTTTCACCAATGGAAAGCTATAATATCAGGGCGTAAACTAGGCTATATTTTATCCCGGTATTCCCACGGGAACGGGAACTACGCGGGTAAAACGACTATAACCTGTAACCGAAGCGAAGCGAGGGCGGATTGCTAGTTATTAATAAAATTCATAAATTTGTTGCTGTAGGAAAATGTGAGGCTGGAAAATAAAATTTTTCTTTCTTTCTATCTTTCTTTAAATAAACTACCGTATTTCCTTCCACCATTTAGTCTGGCCACCCAATATTCCCCGATAACGGTGGTAAAGCCAATTGGCTTAAAGGTTAAATAAATGAAATGATTATTATCTTCTAAGCAAGTATTATGAGGAAGTATTTAGGCGGCTCGCGTGAACGCAATTTATCAATTCACGTAAAAATAGATACGCTTAATATGAGCGATGTTTTGGTGATAAAGATATAATACCGTAAGCTGGTGTCTCTCTCTCACTCATTAAGGTTGTTGAAGAGAGTGATGGCTGCTCTATTAATTAACTAATAATCAAGTGAGACTTGTGGAATCTGGTCCAGCCATAATCTATTGTATAGAATCTTTATAATAGAACTAGCAACCCGCCCTCGTTTCGCTTCGGTTTCTGTCGCCTTATCTCCGTAGTTCCCGTTCCCGTGGGAATACCTAGATAAAATATAGCCTAGTTTACTCCCTGATATTATAGCTTTCCATTGATGTAAGTATTTTTTAAATCTGTCCAGCCGTTTTGAAGATTACCCGGAACAAACCAAATAACCGTGTCAGCATGAAAAAAGCCTATTATTTTGACATTACAAACAGACACTCCAATTTTATTTATTGGTAAGATAAGAGAAGATGGTATAGATTAAATATTTTCCGTGTGGTGACGGAGTAAAAATACAATTCAGCACTATCTTGTCTGAGGATGTCGTAAAAGACGACTAAGGGGTTTAATACGCATATAACATTTATGCAAGAACAGAAAATCTGAAAACAAATCCTATACCAACGTATTTGACCAACATGGTCAGGACAATCTCCCTTCTATTGTGGAGGAGGCTGACTGAAACCCAGCTGAATAACGTCCGCGGGTTATGATGATGATGCCGATAATACAATAGTTTATGGCTACACCAGATACCATGACACCGAATCATTGGTTAAGTAATAGAGCAGCCATCACTCTCCTCAACCACCTCAATGGGAAGAGAAAGACCAGCTGCACATCATCATTAATAGAGCAGCCATCGCTCTCCTCAACCACCTTAATGGGAAGAGAAAGACCAGCTGCACATCATCATTAATAGAGCAGCCATCACTCTCCTCAACCACCTCAATGGAAAGAGAAAGACCAGCTGCACATCATCATTAATATTTTGGCTCATAAACGTCCCACTACTGGGCTCGAGCCCCCTCCACATTAGGAGGGAAATTGATCTTACCATGCTGGTCAGACAGGTTGCTATAGGGTTTTATTTCGAGTTTTCCTTATCTTACATTGATATTATATGCGCATTATATCCCTTAGTTGTCTTTTACGACATCTACGAGCAAGATAGGGAGTGGTAAATTTTATTCTTACTTCGTTATCAAACGAAATAAATATAATAGTTAAAAAAAAACTAAGGATAACGGGTCAAACTATTTAAAATATTGATTTGTCATCGGTCCTTAATAAGTATGCCAAATTTCGAGTTAATGCGACGTTTTGAAGGGGGTCAAAATCATGTTCAAAGATTCCGTTACAAATTAGCATACTAACATACATACGTCTAAAGCTAATAAAAGCGTATTAAAAATTGACATAATAAGTATCTAATAATAATAGCGGTTATATTGAAAAAGAAGAATAAAAAAATATTGGTTGCCTGTAAAGTCGGTATACGGGCGAAAGTTTTACGTGACAACGACTTTGAGTGGTAAAATAATTTTAATGTGAATATTCATTCGTATAGTAGGAAGAAGGATGAAATAATAGTAACAATTTAAAACATTTATTTATACAAAGAATTATATTTAAAACATTAATTTATAGAAAGAATCTCGCACTGAATTTCATATTAACAAAATTTTATTTTTACCTTTACACATACATACGTATTTATATACAAATATACAATTTTTATGTCTGTCTCTCTCGCTCTTAGGCGGGCTAACCATGCCCGAGTGGAAGGGACGCGTGCCTCTCACTCGCTCTCATTGTGAGCGCATAACGTGAGCGGAGCGTAACGCAGTTTCTTGAAGTGTCACCCGGCAAACCAATTTATAAGACGTTGTCACGTCAAAAAGGAAGCCACGGATTGAACAGGTTGTCTGAATTCGACAATAACGATTCCTCATTGGCTGAAAATATTGACAAAACTTTATCTATAAATGAAACTTAACTTACACCGCTTTATCGCCCTTGAATCCTCTTGCATATTAAATTTGATGGAAATCTTTGGAGTGGTTATCGAGATTCCTGAATATATAGTAGCTGACCCAATAGAGGTTGTTCTGTTCAAACTAGGACTTCCAATCCCTCAGCCTGAATTTAATCTCGGTATTTGCGGGACTACGAATTTTCAATCCCGCGGGATCTCGGTATTTTCGGGATCCCGCATATCGAAAATATTCACATTTATACAAGGCAAATAAAAAATTATTCAAAATTAACTTTAATTTAGCATCATGTTACCTGAGTTTTCTTGCCGGATCTTTCTCAGGGTGACCGTGTTCCGATCCGGTGGTAGTATACTAGATTATTAGTTAGCTTTTTAAATATAATTACTATTAATTTTAATGTTTAATTATTACTAACCATAAACAATATAATTTTTTCATATAGAATCATTTTCTTCTTACACTGGCAATAAATTTTGTATCAAAATGTGGGTCAATATTTAATAACTAATTTCTGTATCGGGTAGATAATTATAAATTTTCTGCAGTAACAATAACTTGTTGGACGTGAGACATATTAGTCCACCCGTGATCATGAACGCTGTAAAGTGTTCGAAACGTCGGGTAATCAAAAATCAAATACAAACGCGATAAAATCCGTAAAGTAGTTTTATTTAAAAGGCAAATAAAGCAATGAATTTATCAACTCCACATTTATTTACACACATATTACTATTAATATGATATCAATCAAATTACACCGTTTATTTGTAACAAAAAGAATGAATTAATCGACTAACTACACATTTATTAAAGTATGAGATCAATGAAATTACTTCGTTTATTTATCACTAAAACCTTATGAATTATCAACTAACTCCATATTTATTGAAGTATTACCACTAATATGAGATCAATCAAATTACATCGTTTTTTTTTTGCAACGATTAAAAACAAATCAAAACAAAATAAATTTTCATCAAAACAATACACATAAAATTAAAAAAATCAACCAAAAAAAACATATATTTAAATTTAAATAGGATATGTTATTGTTTGAGTTTGAGAGTTTATTAAGTTTGAGGTTGCATGCACGCTTTTTTTCAGTCCCGCAAATCCAGCGGATCCCGCGCCCTTAATCCCGCATCATGCGGGATTGGAAAATGGCGCGGGATCCCGCTATACCGAGATCCCGGTATCGCGGGATTGGAAGCCCCAGTTCAAAGTCAGAAACCCAAATTTCTGAGGGTGTTTGCGGGTGGTGGATTTTGGTGATGCCTTTAGCATTACCCAATCTCATTGCACGCATTCACACTCCCTTCAATTTCTTTACGGTAAACAGCGGCCTAGCAAAGGTCCATTAGCGAGAGTGTCACTTACCATCAGGTATGCTGTTTGCTCGTTTGCAAAGACAGGCAATTGTCGACAGTGTGCTTTTTTATTGCCAATGGTGGCAAACGAACAAGCAGCACACCTGATGGTAAGTGATTCTGCCGCACATGGAACTTTGCAATATCAGAAACACAACCAAGTCGTTGCCTACCGTGAAGAAAATACTCTTCTTAAACCTCATTTAAAGAAGAATGTGTCATAGCGCTCAGGAATCACAGCGGCAGGCAGTTCATTCCATAGCTTGCACGTACGTGGGAGAAATGATCGCTGGAAATGTACAGTTGAAGACTATAACGTTTCCAGGTGAAAGAGGGTGCCCTGCTGCGGTGTCGAGTGGTACCTTGGTGGAATGGTGACGATGGTATCAAGTCAAACATTTCCTCGGAGCACTCCCCATGAAAGAGTCGGTAGAGTAAACAGAGTGACCCAAAGTCTCCGCCACTCCAGCGACTTCAATCCGTCCGTAAGATTGGCCTCCCTAACGATTCGAACAGCACGCCTTTGCAGGGAATCAAGTGCTCAATGTATGAAGAAATTTTTCGGTATAAGAAGTAATTTTGAACTCGGAGCCTTAAGTCTTTTGATCCACTAAGCTATCCAAGAATACAGTATAGATATCTGCTTATATTTGATTGCTTTGCGAATTTCAACTGCCCTTGAGATTCGAGAGCTTTCATCGGCGACAGATTAATTCCGCGTGACGTCATCGACGGAAACACCCGAACTTTGCCGAATGTGATTAGGGTTGTCAGATTTACTTTAGAAAATAATTTGATGAAAAAAATAATCGACTTTAAATATAGGGGTCATATTGAATTAGCAGTCCGTGTGGTGACGGAGTAAGAATACAATTCACCACCACCTATCTTGCCACGTCGCCTTCGTGGTTGGGCCGACAACCGGTGCAGGGTGACTTGTCCTCAGTGGTCGGCCCGATGGAATACCCCTGAGGAGTACCCTCTCGATTGTTGAAGGTTTTAGGGGTAAAAACCGAGGTAAAGATGGTTGGACTGCGTGAGACATGACATGGATAGTCTGGGAGTGATTGCAGAGATGCAGGGGATCGTATGGAAGAAGATGACATATTGCGGCGACCCCAAGTAGTTGGGATAAGAGCAAGATGATGATGATGATCTCGGCCTACATAAAGCCTTGGGTGTTGGGTTTCTTATACAATAGGAAGGAAATTGACGTTCTGTAATGCGGTGGTCAAACGTATTGGTATAGGCTTTTATTTCTAGTTTTTCTTCTCTTATATTTAAATTTAACAAATTCAATTTTTATTAACATATAACTTTAAAATTTAAAAGGGATTTTAAAATCTTATGCTAAGTACATCACCTACAGAGTTCCTCTCAAGTCGGTTGAAACGGAAGCTGGGGCAATTTCCCAGTCGGCGAGATCAAAGTGGAATTCACTTAGCCGCCTCATCAAAGGAGCCGGCGATAGTGTTGGGACACGAATTTAAAATTTTCAATATCGATATTTCATAACTAGGCAATTTATAAATAATTTTGTCGATCATTAAAAGAAAAAAAAAAATAAATACTGTCGAGAGAAGTGAAATCTTAAAACTATGAACAAACAATTATTGAAGTGGAACATCGATAGGCGAGGGTAAACCTGATTTTTGACGTGGCTAAAACAGTTCGTGGCGTTACCACGTCACGCCATATGACGATGGAGGGTAAACTTGATTGCTAACGTGGTGTAACAGCTCGTGGCGACTAAACGCCACGCTATATATTTATGTACATACGTAGTCCATACGTACCGAAATATATATCATATAAGTTATGTCATATTAGTTCCTTTCTTAATTCTTTTATGCATATAAACTTGTACCAAATAATTTTAACATTTCACATTTGCCAGGTGTCCTGAGCGATGGCGATTTGTTTTCTATTTTTAGATATTTCATCATCATCATCATCATCGCAGCCCACATACGTCCCACTGTTGGGCTCGGGCCTCATCCACAATGGGAGTGAATTTGACCTACTATACCATGCTGGTCAGACATGTTGGTATAGGGTTTCATTTCGAGTTTTCCTTCTCTTGCACAGATGTTACATTATATCCCATAGTCGTCTTATACGACATCCACGGGCAAGATAGGGAGTGGTGAATTGTATTCTTACTCCGTCACCACACGGACAGATATTTAATTTAATATAATTCGAAAATAAATTGAAACTCTTAACATTTATCCGGTACTGACATCTATCGGTACATATTCTTACATTAACTTCTTATCCAAATCTGCCTACAGAAGTGTTTACTTAAAAAAAAAAGTGTGTGCGTGCACGTTATGTACGCACGTAAGAAGTTAAACTTCTTTGGCGTAACATGATAATTTTTTTTTATTATTAGTGTAGTTTAAAAAAAAAAAAAAAAAAACCGTTTAAGAAGCACTACGGTTGGATTCACACGGCATTGTCCTGCGCGTTTATTTGCAGTATACGTCTTAACGAATGAATAGTGGCACATACATAGTAAATGGCACATATATCGTTCATTCGCATGTCGTTTCTACTGCAAACAATCGTACACCGTTTATGCGTTTAAACGAATACTCAACTTTATCAAGCAAATCGAATTAACTTTAACGTATTCGGCTTGAAGTGGTGCATAGTATAGCTCTGTCTCGTTCACACGGCATGATGTTTGTACGTTTTTATACAATTGTGTGAAGATTGCGGCGATTCGTTTTTACACGAATGAAAATGTACCGTATGAACACCCGGGTGATTGTACGTTATAATAACGAATACAAAAAAAAAAACGTGCAGGACAAAGCAGTGTGAACTTGACCTTGTAATAGAAAAAAATCACTAGTAATAGAAAAAAGGTTAAATGCCTTTTTTCGTTATTGGTGTTGTTTTTATAACGCATTATCTAGTTGACATTTGCAAGAGCGTGCGCAATCATCGAAAAAAAGTTGACTAACTAATTTCATAGTGTCGGTTTTTCGGGACGATGTAAGCGCGCTTCAAAAACGTTACTCTCATAATTATCCTAACGCACCACTACAATTATAGCATTTTTTTTTTTGTGGGTGGGCTGCGGTCGGCGCATCTCCGCACCACTCCGTCCGGGGCGACAGAGGGGCTTAAGCACGCAACTCCCGCAACCCACCCGAAAACCACGTCGCCTTCGTCGTTAGGCCGACCACTGGAGCAGGGTTACTTGACATCAGTGGTCAGCCCGACGGAATACCCCCTATTGGGGTATTCCGACATACCCCCCTCGGGGAGGACGTCGGTCTTTCCTCACGCGGTCGGCCTCTCGGCAGGTGACGGACTAATCCCCAGTCACGTCACCCGCGGCCTCGGCTAGGGTGGCATGAGGCGCAGGTAGTTGCGCCTACGCCGCCCCAGTCGCCGGCGGCGGATCTCCTCATCGAGGCTGCGCTCCTCGCGCAGGCGATCCGCCGCCTCCTTCCGCGAGATCACTGTCTCGCAGAAGGCTGACAATTATAGCATAACTTAGAATATATCGTGTTATATTGATATTTTTATATCGATATGATTTTCACCGCGATTGTCCCCTCCCTAGTCTAGGGTTCTCCATCTCTCGCTTCAAATCATATTTCGCTTGGTTTCACCCTTTATACAGTCTATATATATATATACAAATTGAGTTGAATACATATAAATTGTATTTTAAAGTTTGAAATTGATACTTCAGAAACATCCTAATGTGGTAAAGGCCCTCTTTTATTTTATTTTAGTTTATTGGGACAAAAAAACAATTACACATTTATCATCAATATCTATAACTATTCTTAAAACTAAGTAAATGTGTAACCCATACCAATGTCCGCAAGATAATACATACATATTAAAAACTAAACTTAGATGTACTAAAAATATGATGAATTTTTTTTTTTTTGTGGGTGGGTCGCGGTCGGCGCGCCTCCGCACCACTCCGTCCGGGGCGACAGAGGGGCTTAAGCACGCAACTCCCGCGACCCACCCAAAAACCACGTCGCCTTCGTCGTTGGGCCGACCACTGGAGCAGCGTTAACTTGTCATCAGTGGTCGGCCCGACGGCATACCCCTAATTGGGGTACCTCCCATCGACCGACGTCCCCCCTCTCGGGGAGGACGTCGGTCTTTCCTCACGCGGTCGGCCTCTCAGCGGGTGACGGACTAATCCCCGGTCACGAAAAAAAATTTGATGCATAAGAAATACATTAATTAACTACTTTAGAACTAAGATAGCCTTTTGATGTAAAACATCTATAGGCGAGGGTGAACCCAATCATCGCGTGGCGTTTAACGCCACGCTTCGCTGCTCCCTCTTATTTAACTATAAAATAAAATAAATATCCGGATACACATATCTACATTTTTGTAGCGAAACCATAGTGCGATTTAAAAGTTTGTACAACGCCATCTAGTGCGCTCAAAGTAAATTGTTACCTATGCTATATACTAATGAAAATAAATGTTTATTGAATAAAAATCATCATTTTCTTGGCAAAAAATCGTAATATTATTTTTATTAATACTTTATGCTATTTTATTCAGTTTTTGTCGTAATCTGTTCTTTTATGCATATATACTTGTTCTATAAAATAATGTATAATTCTCTATCTACGTAACATAAGTATACCATACCTACCTACAGTACTTTCACGTACGAAAACTGGACAATCGCTTACACGATTTTGACCCACTTTACACAGTCAGATTTCATTTAAAATTTGTAGATTTAACAAGGACCAATGACGATAAAATAATTTAAATAGCTTGTCTCATTATCATTACAGGATTAGAGATTTCTTTATAAATTATATTTTATAGCTGAGATTTAGCCTTAGCTCGATAGATGTCGCTATTTCTGTTTGCTAGATCACACTTTCTTAGCCGATCCCTTTGAACTACGTAGAAGTGTGTGAGTGGGACGGAACGACGCTATGCTGTTCGTAAGCGACTGAACGGTGAATTAATATTCTTGCTGTGTAATAATAATAGAAATTGTATTATTTTATTCAATACTTTATGGCATATTAGTTCCTGTCGTAATCTATTCTTTTATGCATATTTAAGTAGAAAATAATTTCGATGTTTTACATCTGCCAGGCGTCCTGAGCGACAGCTCACTGTTTTTTTTTTAACATTTCATGTGAAAGGAAATTTCATTTCTTAGGCGTCATAAAAATCTGTAGTATAAATCAAATAATTTATTACTAGCAACCCGCCCACGCTTCACTTCGGTTTCACTCGCCTTATCCGCGTAGTGTCCGTTCCCGTGGGAATACCGGAATAAAATATAGGCTATGTCACTCCCTGATATTATAGCTTTCCATTGGTGAAAGAATTTTTGAAATCGGTTCGGTAATTTAAGCGTAACAAACAAACAAACAAACATCCTTACTTTCGCATTTATAATATTAGTAAGGATGTATAAACCCCGCGATGGTACTTACATTTGACTTTTTTTTACATTCTATCTTAAATTACTACCGGAACGGAATGCGACCGCACTGAGAAGATCCGGCAAGAAAGTTAGTGGGATTGTCTTCTATAGCAATTCTTATTCTTTTTTATTTTCACTAGCAACCCGCCCTCGCTTCGCTTCGGTTATAGGTTATAGTCGTTTTACCCGCGTAGTTCCCGTTTCCGTGGGAATACCGGGATAAAATATAGCCTAGTTTACGCCCTGATGTTGTAGTTTGCCATTGGTGAAAGAATTTTTGAAATCGGTTCAGCCGTTTTGAAGATTACCCGGCACAAACAGACAGACAGACAGACAAAATTTTTTTAATTACTATTTTAGGCATAGGTGTCGTGCAAATAACCGTGTGAGCATGAAAAAAGCCTATTATTTTGACATTACAAACAGACACTTCAATTTTATTTATTGGTATAGATAAGGTGGCAAACAAGCAAACAATACACCTGATGGTAAGCGTTGCTGTCGCTCATAGATCTTTGCAAGGCCGCTGCCTATCGTGAAGAAAGTGAAGGGAGTGTGAATGCGTGCATTGAGGTTCAAAGATACTAATCTCTAAAACCCACCACACGCAAACACCCTCAGAAAGTTGGGCTTTCATCTCTCTCGCTCACCGAACGAAGCGCAGTAACAAATTGCTACTACTCTGTTGTATATTTTCTGCTCAGTGTGGTACTATCACGGACGGACCGGCCAGCGGCTGTAGACAAACAACTATCAACTACCATTATCAAATTCATTCATAGAAATCGTCCACGAGATCAAGAAAAAAAAAATTAGAACTTTTCACAATCGTAACCTCGTCACAGTTCATACACGTCCTACTGCTGAAGGAGACTCCAGCGCAGCCAGCAGTAGCCAGCTCCAGTGAACAATAGGAGAGCAAAGTAATAAATCATGCTTATCAGACATATTGGTATATGTCTTAATTTCAAGTTTTCCATCTCTTGCTCAGATGTTATATGCATATTATATCCCTTAGTCGTCTTTTACGACATCCATGTGCAAGATAGGGAGTGGTGATTTGTATTCTTACTCCGTCAGCATACGGATAAGAAGAAGAATACCCTTTTTAGGGTTGTGTACCTAAAGGGTAAAAACGGGACCCTATTACTAAGACTTCGCTGTCTGTCTATCCATCTGTCTTTCACCAGGCTCTATCTTCTCTAACTCAAAAACCGCGATAGCTAGACAGTTGAAATTTTCACAAATTATGTAGGTATTTCTGTTGCCGCTATAACAACAAATACTAAAAATAATCCATACTAATATTATAAATGTGAAAGTAAGGATGTTTGTTTGTTTGTAACGCTTTCACGCTTAAACCACCGAACCGATTTCAAAAATTCTTTCACCAATGGAAAGCTATAATATCAGGGAGTAACATAGGCTATATTTTATCCCGGTATTCCCACAGGAACGGGAACTACGCCGCGGGTAAAGCGACTGAAACCGAAGCGAAGCGAGGGCGGGTTGCTAGTAAAAAATCAATATTTAAGCGGGACTCCCATACAAAAAACGCATTTTTGCATATTTTTTTATAAATAATGGTACGGAACCCTTTGTGCGCGACTCCGACTCGCACTTAGCCGGTTTTTAGGTACACCAGTATACCGTTTTTTAGTGAAATCTCTACAATGCGAAAAAAAGTTTCACCTTTACCGTGGTTTCATAAAATCACATAATCATTTTTTGTTAAATTAACGAGAAAAATCACAAAGGAAATGTTTAGTATAGTAATAAAATCGGCTTCTATAATATACAATGAACGCCAGCCTTCTCCAGGTGCCTCTCCGTCCGCAATCACTGAAGTGCCCCATTTGCAATTCATTAGACCGTGTAATAGCCCATCCTTTCTCACCAAAGATTCCGTTTCTTAAAAGGAATACTTTGGTCAATGAATTAAAATATAATAAGAAATCTTATTTTCTGTGTGGTGATGGAGTAAGAATATAGTTCACCACTCCCTATCATGCCCAGGGGTGTCGTAAAAGACGACTAGGGGTATAATATGCATAATATAACATCTATGCAAGAGTAACTTGTTTGACTAGCGCGGTATAGTAAGGTCGATTTCCCTTCCGTTGTGGAGGAGGCTCGAGCTCAGCAGTGGGATGTATATGGGCTAAGATGAAGATTATATAAAATTCATTAATTTCTCATTAATTTCAGCTCATATACGTCCCACTGTTGAGCTCAAACCTCCTTCACAATAGAAGGGAAATAGATCGACTATAATCAAGCTTATTAGATGTGATTTGTAATGTTCACGCGAGTACCTATTACAAATTTTAAATAAAACTACTTTACGGATTTATCGCCTTTGTATTTTATGATTGCCCGACGTTTCTAACACTTTGCAGCGTCCATGGTGATCAGCAATCATGGTCTGCGTTAATGATAAATATCAGGTTGACCGAGCTTCGCTCGGAATATTTCTATAGAATTTATTTAGATATATTAATAAAAACTAAAAATTATACAAAAAAATTACAAAAAGAGAATAATAATAACACCGAGATTCGAACCGACGCTGTTTGGATGCTACAAAACTCAAAATTAAAACTGGCCGTCCCCCAACTGAGCTACCGGAACTCTTGACATTTACAACGAAATTTAAATTCATATTCTTTTAAAATTTAATGTCATTTATTGTTATGCTAAAAAAAGAACATTTTCTATAAATAAAACCTAGCTAGATCGATTTTTTGGACCCGAATCCTCTAGTATGCCAAGTTTCAACAAAATCGTTGGAGCCGTTTCCGAGATCCTGAATATATATATATATATATATATATATATATATATATATATATATATATATATATATATATATATATATATATATACAAGAATTGCTCGTTTAAAGATATAAGATAATAGTTAAAGATAATTTTATAAATTAAAACTAGCAAGATAAAGTAAGGCTGCCTTTAAAATTAATATTAATTTAGCATCATGTCACTCGAGTTTACTTGCCGGAACTTTCTCAGTGTGGCCGTATTCAGATCCATAGTATAGTTTTTTAGGTAATTATATATTTATATTATATATTTAGTTATTATATATTTAGGTTATTATATATTATTATTTAGTATAGTTTTTTTAGATTGTTAGGTTTTAAATATAATTACTATTAATTTTAATGTTAATGAATTACTAAACATAAACAATATATTTTTTTTCATATCGAATTATTTTCTTCTTACACTGGCAATCAATTTGTATTTAAATGTGCGTCAATGTTTAATAATTAATTTTCTGTATCGGGTAGATAATTATAAATTTTCTGTAATAACGGTGACTTATTAATCCTGAGACATCTTAGTGCGCACGTGACCATGAACGCTGCAAAGTGTTCGAAACGTCAGGCAGTTAGAAATCAAATATAAACGCGATAAAATTGGTAAAATAGTTTTATTTAAAATGTGTTGGTATAGAGTTTCGAGTTTTCCTTCTATTGCGTAGATGTTATATGCATATTTAATTCCTTAATCATCTTTTACTACAGTCACGGACATCCACGAGGGTGGCGAGGTGTATTCTTACTCCGTCATCACACGGACAACATACTACTTAGCATACTAATTGCTCATCAGTATCATCTTCATTCTTCATGTTGCAACACAAAGTACGATACTGTGCCGCCTGCATCCAACGACGCTCAGCAACTTTCACCAGGTCGTCGGTCCACCCAGTCGGGGCGTCTTACACTGGCGTCGTCTGATACGTGGCCGCCACTCGAGAACGTCCCCAGCGGTTGTCGGTTCGTCGAGAGATGTGTCCTGCCAATTGCCACTTCAGCGTGCTAATTCTTCGTGCTATGTCGGTTACACCCGTTCTTCTACGGATTTCGGATCTCGCAGAGAAATTCCGAGTATAGTCCGCTACATAGCACGCTGAGCAACTTTGAGCTTGGTTATAAGGCCCACATTTAATGAGCATGTTTCCGTGCTGTAAGTCATCACTGGTAACACACACTGGTCGGAAGGCCTGTGTTTTTAGACACTGAGGTATGTTGAACGAAAAGATCCTCTTAAGTTTCCCGAACGCTGCCCAACCGAGTTGGATTAATCGGCTGATCTCTTTCTCGAAATTGGACATATCTAACTGGACTGTTTGTCCTAGGTAAACATAATGATCGACAACTTCAAGAATCGCATTGCCAACTAGGACTGGTACAGGAATGACATGGGCATTTGACATGTTTTCAGATACTGAGGCATGTTGGATGAAAATATTGCTAAATCTGTGTATTTTTTTTCAATGCAGTTGTACTTACCAACGGTGGTCAGAAGCATATTGTCGAGGAGTAGAGCGATGGCTACTATAACCAACACCAGTTTTCTAGACTCCCGGCAGGCGGCGATCTTCGCCCGCCAGCTGCTACCCCAACCATCCGATGCGACGCCCATGTTTCTAGATTACCTGTGAATGAGAAGTAAATTTAAAAAATAACAATTTACAATATTTTTTTATGTTTTCACAAGCTCTTCCGTGTGGTGACGGAGTAAGAATACAATTCATCATTAGGGATATAAATATCCTAGCCGTGGCCGCGGGTGACTGGATCGGGGAATTAGTCCGTCACCCGCCGAGAGGCCGACCGCGTGAGGAAAGACCGACCTCCCCGAGAGGGGAGTTGTGGGTTGCGAGTTGAGCGTGCTTACGCCCCTCTGTCACACCGGACGGAGTGGCGCAAGGAATGCGCCGACCGCAACCCACCCAAAAAAAAACAAAAAAGAAGGGATATAAATATCGAAACCAAAAACACATCAGCATCGAAACATCAATGTTTTTTAGAAATCTATGCGATGGGCTTTTATTTTTTTTAGTTAAATCAAGCACATTTTTGCTACATACACAATCAACACAACTTTTGCGTGATGTGATTAGATTTTTTTTGAGTTATTTAGAAACACAATACCTACCTAAAGACTCCGTTAAAAGTACCATACATTTTAAATCACGCAGGCAAAACATCGATGTCATAATCTATAATTTCTAACAAAAAAAAACCGATTTCAAACAGTAAACTAATAAAATTTGAAGAATTCCACCAATTTATCAAGGATACAATCATCAGATCCTGACCTGATGATTATGGGACCACCTGGGAATACCCTATCAAACAAAAAAAGAATTTTGCAAATCGGTCCAGGCGTCTTTGAGTAATCGGTGAACATACATAAAAAAAAATATTCCTACGAATTGAGAACCTCCTCCTTTTTTTGAAGTCTGTTAAAAATATCGTATAAAATAATATCGATGTTTTAGAAACATCGATGTATCGTTTGCATCCCTATTCACCATCCACCTGGCCTGTATGTGTCATAAAAGACGACTAAAGGATTATTAAATGCATATACCATCTATGCAAGAGAAAAAAACTCGAAATAAAACCCTATACCAACACGTCCGATCAGCGTGGTATAGTAGGTCAATTTCCCTCCTATTGTGGAGGAGGCTCGAGCCCAACAAAGAGGTGTATATGCCAAATCAAATCAAATCATTTATTCTGTATAGGCCCCTTAAGGGCACTTCCATATTTTCAAATTTATACATCGTTTGAACACAATACAATAATTTACCACTGGATCGAAACGCGGCCACAAGCTGAGAAGATCCGACAAGAAACTCAGCGGGCTGTCATATTTTTCTTTTCATCTTTTGAATAAAATTACACTTATACAACATATAGTCTTAGCTCCAGTGTGATGCCCTTCGAGATAAGATATATAATTTATTTTTTATTTAGTTCAAATAAAAAAAGAAGGAAAATATGGTTGGACCGATCCCACAAACAGCTAGAGCAGCCATCACTCCCCTCAACCACATTGGAGGGAAAGCAGTGAGCTGAGATTATAATGAACGATGCTGTTATTAATCACGATGATTCAAAATCAGAGTAATTTAAAAACAGACTGTTATTTTTGAAATCTATCTGCCCAACCTAACAGATTAGAGATATTTAAAACATCAACCGCTTCAAAAAGTGCGTTCAGGAAATATTATGTTCAAAATGTTATTATTCTTTAAATAATTTTTTAAATGATACTTTATTATAATTTACAATAATGTTATTTATTGATAATTATTAATCCATTTGACAATTTCATAAAAATAATTTAATTCTTGACATAATGAATACTAACTTCATTGACATTTATATATTTAATCAGTAGAAATTAATAATCACTTCATTAAATTTTATTTACATTATTTTGACATGTCTAATGGACTATGTAATTTGCACACCGACGACGGTTAGAAATGGCATGGAACTTATTATATTATTGACATTATTAGCTTTATTGTTAACTCATATTCTGCAAATAAATTATCAATCAATCAATCAACCTAACTGCCTACCAAGATTGTCTTCTTTTTCTTCGTTTTTTTGTCTTGGTAATCAGCTACTAATATGAGCCATTTTTGCCAGTGTCGAGTTATAATTTTCTTTACAAATTGTTAGTTTCTTCTAATTAGTCAACGTACGTCACTAACTCAAATTGTCGTCTTAAACAGTGTTATGGCCACTAACGGTATCCTCAAAAACTTGGTGGAAACGAAAAGGTAT
Organism: Lymantria dispar; assembly: GCA_032191425.1. Lineage (NCBI taxonomy): Eukaryota > Metazoa > Arthropoda > Insecta > Lepidoptera > Erebidae > Lymantria > Lymantria dispar. Next base: position 11,170,492 of record CM063471.1, read on the forward strand.
GTAAAGCACTTTTATAACATATTCATTATACCCCAGCAGCTCCTCCGTCACATATTACATAAAATGCCATAAAAATTATTTAATACTAACAACCCGCACTCGCTTCGCTTCAGTTTCAGCCGCCTTACCCGCGTAGTTCCCGTTCCCGTGGGAATACCGATATAAAATATGACCTATGCTACTCCCTGATATTATAGCTTTCCAATGGTGAAAGAATTTTTGAAATCGGTTCAGTGGTTTAAGCGTGAAAGCGTAACAAACAAACATCCTTGCTTTCGCATTTATAATATTAGTAAGGAAAACACGTTAAAACACTAAGATATTGAATAAAATACGAGACTGACACTCCACATTCGTCAAAAAACTCCCTACAAAGATAGTGTATCTCTGGCTCGCTCTGAAAATTTTGCTCTTTAAAAAATATCTTGAAATAAATTCTTATTCCTTTTGAAAATAATAGAATTTGACAGAACTCTTTAAATCATCTAGAAATATTTCATTTGCATAAAAGATATACTTAAATTTATGACGTTACTATAAATTGCTTCAATTAAATTCAAAATGGCCGAGCAACAATGGCGTCGGCGACGTATCAAGATGGCTGCCGGAAGCGCTAACGAACCGTTTCCACAAATATGGCGGCGTTTCACGCTCGGCTTCCCTTTTGTTTCGCTAATTAATTCGCAAATTAATGATTTTATAATGATTTGACATTTATGTGTGACTTGTAATTTGCTTTGAATTTGCATAAATCATAAAATATAAAACCGCGTTCTGAAATTGAAAGCAAATTTTTAGGGTGCCGTACCTAAAGGGTAAAAACGGAACCCTTCGTGCCCAAGTCTGACTCGCACTTGGCCGATTTTTTTGTTATATTTTTAAATCTTGATTAGACAGGTTTATATTTTCGAAATTATTATACTTATGAATACAATAACTTAATTAATTTTAATGAGTTTTAAATTTGTTTGCATTTCGCTGAATTTTTTAAATATTTATAAGCGTTCACGGTTGAGGGCAAAGGCTATTTTGGTCTGTCATGTTATTTTTATTAACAAGCGTCTTTATTTAATCACTAGCTTCTGCTCGCAACTTCGACTGCGTGGAACAGCTCCTTTGGGCTAATGCCAACTTTAACCTGCGGCTTTGTTTACTTAGAAGGTAAAAACATTTTTAAATAATACAATTCTGTCACACATGATTTTTGTGAAACCTAACCGTTTGTGTATTGCACGCAGCGGAAGCTCTCAAATGGAAAAACACCCGATTCTAAAACATTTTTCATTGTTGCTCCGCTCCTATTGGTCTTAGCGTGATGATATATAGCCTATAGCCTGCCTCGATAAAACAAACTTAGCTTTATATATTAGTATAAAGTACAGATTCATAAATTTTCTTATTCATATTTTGTTTAATTTTAATGCAATCAATTGCCAGTTATAATCGTTTCAGCAGAGGGAAAGCCAGTGTCTTAAATAGATTTAACACTGCTTCGTGTGGTTTTTAATTTCTCACAAAAATGACAGAGAAATGTTCAATTGATTGGTCAGCGCCCAATTAAATGAAAATCTCTGACTTATTATACAGGTCTTTGTAACCAAATATTCTTTAACAATCTACTCATATTTTTGAAATTTAGTTTACAGTATACATTTTCTGTGTGGTGATGAATACAAATACATTTTATCATCCCCTATCTTATCTGTGGATGTCGTAAAAGACGACTATGGGGTATATTATTCAGGTAACAGCTGTGAAAGACGAAATATTGGAAATAAAACTCTATACCAACCCATTTGATCAGCGTGGTATAGTAAGTTACTTTCCCTCTTTTTGTATAGAAGTCTCGAGCCCAGTATTGATGATGATAATGTGGCAGACGTTAGTCATCATTCATCATCATCATCATTGCAGCTCATATACATCCCACTGCTCGAGCCTCTTCCACAATAGGAGGGAAATTAACCTTACTATAACATGCTGGTCAGGGAGGTTGGTATAGGGTTTTATTTAGAGTTTTCTTTCTCTTGCATAGATGTTATATGCGTATTATATCCCTTAGTCGTCTTTTACGATAGCCACGTGGAAGAGAGAGAGAGAGAAGAAGGGAGTGGTGAATTGTATTCTTACTCCGTCACCACACGGGAATTTGTTTGTATTTGTCAAATATTCATTATCATTCTAGCCCATGAATGTCCCATTATTAGGGGCACAAGTCTTCTCCATAACGGGAGGGATGTTGACGTATGCACTGCACAAACTGAGTATTTAAAAAAAAAAAATTTTTTGGTATAGGGTTTTATTTCGAGATTTCCTTCTCTTGCATAAATGTTACATACATTTCATTCCTTAGTCGTCTTTTATGCCCCCACGGTCATCTTACTCAGTCACATCCGGGATATAACAGACTGCACAGATGGCGTAGTGGTTAAGATAGCGACCTATAGCGCCAGTGTCGGGGGTTCGAATCCCACGCGGGACAACACTTTGTGCGATCCACAAATTGTTGTTCTGAGTCTGGATGTGATTTGTGTCCGTTAATTTTATGTTTGTAAAGTCCCCCGCAATACAAGGATTATTTCCTTAGTGCAGGGTGTTGTCTTAAATAAATAAATAATATCTATGCAAGAGTAGGAAAACTCGACATAAAATCCTATACTAACCTATCTGACCAGCGTGGTATAGTAGGTCAATTTCTCTCTCATAGTGAAGGAGGCCCGAGCCCAGCAGTGGGACGTGTACGAGCTGAGATGATGATCATGATTAATAATAATATACTACGAAAGAAATTTTGTTCCAACTGAATATTCAACAATACTTACGCATTTCTTTTAATGTGAAATATCTATAGGCGAGGGTAAACCTGATCGTTGGCGTGGCGTAAACAGGCCGCGGCGACGTAACGCCACGCTATATGACGGAATATATGTACGTAGTAGGGTGTGATTGAGACGGAGCGATGCTATGTTGTGCGTAAGCGACTGTGCGGTGAATTAATTATGATTGTTGAGTAATATTTTAAATCCTTACTTAATATTATAACTGCGAAAGTATGTTTGTTTGTTACGTTTTCACGCTTAAACCAGAGAACCGATTTGAAATATTCTTTCATCAATGGCAATCTATAATATCAGAGAGCAACATAGGCTATATTTTATCCACGGCTCACTTTTTTTTACTACATGGAGAATTCCTTTCATGCGGAATTCTAAATAAAGAGTTCAGACATATTTGGCGTTGCAAAAACAGAAATAATAAAATTTAAGTATTTAAGATATGTCGAGCGCAAAAATGTAACAAAGGATTATAATATTAGACAAAAACCAGCTTTTTTTAAATTTTATAATACACTAGCAGTACCCCGCGGTTTCACCCGCATAGTTCCCCTTCCCGAGGGAGTATTAAGATAAATTATAGCCTATGTGTTATTCTGATGTGTAAGCTAAATTAGTGTAAAGTTTCATCAAAATCCATTCAGTAGTTTTTGTGTGAAAGAGCAACAAACAACTTCACATCCTCACATACAAACTTTCATGTTTATAATATTAGTTATAAAATATTTGAGGGGTGAAAGGGTATTTGGTTTAAGCGACATTTTTGTAACTTTACAGGAGAGGCATTTAAAGTTTAAAATTTTAGAAAATAAATCATAAAAAACTTCTTGAGCTATTTGAATGGGGTAAATTTAATTAAAATTCAATTAAAAACATCGAATTCTTGATGCTAATACTAAATAAACGTACCTTTAGTTACAAAGATAACTGTCGCTTTATACAAATTGCCTTAACCCCTCGTTTTTCAGCGTATGGAAAAAAGATTACAAACCCCCCAAAAAAGGGCTTTGATTTTAATGAATTCGGTATCATTCGACGGAGAAAAATTCGCTGATTCCGAATATGTATATAACTCAATATCAACCTAGATGTAGCTTAAACCAAATAGCCTTTCACCCCTCGATATAATAACATTTTTTTTATAAAGTTGAGATGCCGTGTCCTTTTGACGGAGTAAGAATAAAATTCACCGACATTTTGCATTTAATATGCATATAACAATTATTTAGAAGAAGGTAAACTTGACATAAAACCTTATATCTATATGTTTGATCAACCTCAGTGGGTTTACTCTTGAAATCAATACTAATTTCGAATCCGATTCAATTCCAATCTCACCAAACTTATATTTGGTACTCTTAAACAAAATCCAGAATGAATTCTTCGCATTTGCCGTTGTTATTTTAACCAAACCTGCCGTATTTTATTACTTTAAATTAATAAAGTTACCGAACTCGATCACTACAAACACGCTTTCATGAAATTGTGCAACATTAACAATTTTAACGAAAATCACGTCGGGAGTAGCAAATATTTGACTTAATCGACGATAGTCGAATTCATTTAGTATGCCTTTCTTTAAACAGTACAAAATTCTTACTTTACCTTCGCTTTACATATTGGAAGTGGTTATCTTTGTTAAAAGTAATCCAAACCTATTCCCTCGTTTAGATGATGCCGTAGTCCGAAACAGACGAGACAACACAAAACTACGATTGCTTTCATCAAAGACTGCACTTATGGGCAAGAGTATCTTCTGCATGGCTCCTATAATATATATATATATATAAAAGAAAGTCGTGTTAGTTACTACGTTTATAACTCAAGAACGGCTGTATAGATTTGGCTGAAAATTGGTGGGGAGGTAGCTTAAAACCAGGAGACGGACATAGGATACTTTTTATCCCGTTCTTCTTCCTCTTAATGGCAATGAGCTACTTTTTATCCCATTCGATCGCGTTCGCGTGTGACGTGACATAAAATGTCAAATAGATTTTTTTTTGTTTCTGTTTGTCCATTCAAACAGGCAAAGGGATCAAAGCCCATACAGCCAATTATGATATAATTTTTTTCACATTATTTAACATTTCTTTATATAGAATAGCTTATTTATAATCATGTCCGTCAATAAGTCAAATCTTTACCATTATTTAGGCGCTGAAAACCTAATTAACTGATTTCTCAGGGAATGTCAGTAGAATATGAAAATACATTAGGTGTATTTGCCACCAATCTTATATCACATTCACCACACTTCAGTACCTTAACTGTATTATATTACATAAAATATCAGCAACATTATTCAATATAACACTATAAAATACTAAAATAATGAATATAATACAAGAGCTTAATATGACATTTCCATATTCGCGCCGAAACTCATGTCAAAGAGAATACAAGTCACTATGAAACGTAAGATAAAAAACGCATTTGATATGTAATAACAAAATGACAATGAGAGTTAAACGTAATTTTGTCTATAGTTAAGTATGGTTGAAAATTTGATAATTATATTTTTTTCAGAAATTTATAATAGATTGCCAAAAAAATGGCGGGAATTGAATGACAATGAATTAAAAATGAGACTAAAATCGTATTTAGCTGGCAGAGCGTACTATGACATAACGGAATTTTTGGAGGATCCAGATTTAAATTAAACATTGCTGTATTACTATTTTGGCTTATATATTGACTTATTTGACTTATCTTGTATTACTAATTGACCTCATATTGAGGTCTTACGACTGTTTTTCATTTATATTGTTTTTATTATGCAATTATATAACTTAACTATTGTTTATTATTATTATTCTGTTTGCGTTGATTATTATGTTTTTATTGATTCTCATATTGGCTGCTATTTTTGACCATTTACTTTTCTTTTTTTAATTACATGTTTAGTAGCTAGCCAGATTATTATAATATACTTATATTTGTACGCCACATAGTCGGCAAACATGTCTGAACACCTTAACTGTAACATCTTGCAAGCACTTAATAGTTTGTATGCATACACATATTTCACAAATAAATTTTTACTTTACTTTGCTTTAAAAAATATCCACCGAATTTGATTCCAATCGTGCGTTAGTGTCGCTTTCAAGAGTACCAATTTCCTCAAATTCGAGCTGCGATTGGATTTAGGATTGGAATAGAGATTCAAGAGTACGCACACTGAAATAATAGGTCAGTTTCCCTCTCATCATGGAGGACGACGAAATTCAGCATTAGGACCGTATGTGAGCTGAAATGATGATAAACGAATTATTTCTGAAAGAAAAAAATATATGTATGTTATGTACACACGTTAGAAGCTATATTTCTTTGACGTAACAAGATATAAATATTTATAAAAATACTAGTCAACCCAACAGACGTTGTTCTGTTCAAATAAACGCCACCTACCGAGTCCAATTATGAATCTAAACCATTCTCGAATCCCCTTGAACATGCACAAAAATTTCATCAACATCGGTCCAGTCGTTTAGGAGGAGTTCAGTGACATACACACGTACAGAAGAAATTTATATATAAATATTATCTTTCGCGTTGTCATACGTTTGTAGAAAAAACTACGCTAATGATAAAAAAAAGCGGTTAAGTGCGAGTCGGAGTCGCGCACGAAGGGTTCCGTACCATTATCTATAAAAAAAATAGTCAAAAATTGCGTTTTTTGTTTCTTTATGAGAGCCGCCCTTAAATATTTATTTTATTTTTATTATTTATTAATAAAGTAAAAATATAATTGAGTATTTTGTGAATATTTCAAGTGCCTACCTGTTGCTATTATCGATATCAAGCAAAAAAGGGCAAAAAAAATAGCGTTTGTTGTATGGGAGCCCCCTTAAAAATTTATTTTGGTTTTAGTACTTATTTGTTGTTATAGCGGCAAAAGAAATACATCATAATTTGTAAAATTTTCAACTGTCTAGTTCTTGTGATACAGCATGGTAACAGACAGACAGTGAAATTTTAGCAATAGGATCCCGTTTTTACCCTTTTGGTACGGAACCCTAAAAACGACAATAATAATAGAAAAAATTCTTCTTATTGTTTAATAGCAATGAGCTACAATAATATGAGCTATTGGTGCCAGTGTCGAGTATATTGATTATTATTCACGTCTTTATCTTCGTAAATAATCAGTCGTTAGCATTGATTTAGTGCTGATAGGCTTCAAGCTTCCTCTGGGAATTATGGCAGAATGTGAGAATGCACACATGTGAGAATGAATTATTATATCATATTCACTACATTTCAGCATTTTATCGACATTATATTACATAAAATATCAGCAAAATTATTCAACATAACACTGTAAAACAGTAAAATAATGTAAAGAATATAAAGGCGCTACATGATCCGGAAATCCGCAGAAGAAGAACGGGTGTAACCGACATCACGAAGAATTAGCACGCTGAGGTGGCAATGGGCAGGCCACATTGCTTGAGGAACCGACAACCGCTGTGATTTTTAGGCATATGTATAGTACAAATAACCGTGTGGGCATGAAAAAGGCCTATTATTTTGACATTATAAACAAACACTCCATTTTTATTTATTGGTATTGATATATAACTCGCCTATGAATAAAATTTCTTTAAAATCTTTAATCTCTAGAGAAATCAAATAGAACGGGCTTTGGGATTGAATGACAACCAAGCTATAAAGCTCTTTGAAAGCTTTTCGAAAATCGTTATCGTATTGGTTAAATAAATTTTTAAAAATTTGAATTCAGAATAGTGTATATAAGAAAAAAATATATTTTATTGTAAAACTAGCAACCCGCCCTCGCTTCGCTTCGGTTTCAGTCGTCTTTCCTGAATAGTTCCTGTTCCCGTGGGAATACCGGGATAAAATATAGCCTAGTTTACGCCCTGATATTATAACTTTCCATTGGTGAAAGAATTTTTTAAATCGGTCCAACCGTTTTGAAGATTACCCGGAACAAACAGACAGACAGACAGACAGAAAAAAAATATAAAGTGTATTTTAGGCATATGTATAGTGCAAATAACCGTGTGAGCATGAAAAAAGCCTATTATTTTGACATTACAAACAGACACTCCAATTTTATTTATTGGTATAGATTAATTGAATTAGTCGCGTTTAAAGCCGAAAAGATGATATCCTCCGATGTTCTATAAAAAAAGCAAAAAAATCGCATTTTTTGTATTTTTTTTTTCTTTTTTTGTGTGTGTACAGCTGTTGGCCGCAGATGGCCTTGACAGCTTGACGCGGACTATAACGTTTGTTGTATGGGAGCCCCCCTTAAATATTTATTTTATTTTGTTTTTAGTATTTGTTGTTATAGCTGCAACATAAATACATAATTTGTAAAAAATTCAATTGTCTAGCTATCGCGATTCTTGAGATACAGCCTGGTGACAGAAAAAACGGACGGACAGACAGCGAAGTATTAGTAATAGGGTACCGTTTTTACCCTTTGGATTAGGGATGTGAAAAAATAATCGATTTTTATAATAATCGATTATTAATCGGTTATTTTTTTGTAATAATCGATTTTTACAATCGATTATCAAAATAATAAAAATCGATTATATTTATATTTTCTAAAAAAAAAAAGGTCATCACGATACTGCGTGCAGTGTTGCATGCTATATTAGAAAATAAAGGTCACATTTCCTAAAAAAAAAAAATGGTCATCATAATCACATTCCTACTTTGGGTAAGGAACACTAAAAACATGCTTTTGTAGGTAATCGAGCTAAAAATAGCGATTCAGAAAATATGGACAGCGCCATCTATCGAGTCACGACAAAATCTCAATCCCGGATATAAAAAAAGTAAGCCGTCACTCAGGACGCCTGGCAGATGTGAAACATCGAAATTATTTGTACAAGTATATATGCATAAAAGAATAGATTACGACAGAACTAATATGGCATAAAGTATTGAATAAAATAATACGATTTCCATTATTATTTGAAATATTACACAGCAATAAAATTAATCCACCGCACACTGAATGAATTTTAAACATTTATTTTCATTAGTATACATTATAGATAACAATTTACTTTAAGTTCACTAGATGGCGTTGTACAAAATTTTAAATCGCACCATGGTTTCGTTACAAAAATGTACATATATATCCCGATATTTATTTAATAGTTAATCAAGAGGGCACCGCGAGGCGTGGCGTTAAACGCCACGAGAGCATCGCGGTCACCCTCGCCTATAGATGTTTCACATCAAAAAATCCTCAAACCTGTAAGAATAATAGGACAAAACTAAAATTATGTTTAAATTATTGCATTATCATTGGTGCTTGATAAGTGCAAAGTTTCAAACCGACTCTTAGAAGGGGATAAAAGTCACGTTCAAAGAAAGAAAGAGGAAAGAAAATATTTTTGCTTTGCAACCTCATATTTTTTCATGCAATGCATTTTTATTTTTTGACCATGGGCGGGCCACATCACACATCGCACTGACAACCGTCGGGAAAGAAAGGTTCTTGAGTGGCGACCACGAATCGGACGGCGCAGCGTAGGACGACCCGCCATTAGGTGGACTGACAACTTAAAAATCGCAGGGAACCGTTGGATGCAAGTGGCACTGGACCGTTCTGAGTGAAATTCTTGTGGAGAGAGAGAGAGAGTAAGAGAGGGGCAGAGGGAGTGAGAGAGAGGGGCAGAGGGAGAGAGAGAGCGAAGACATGTATATGGGCTGATGGATCCTTCATAAATGTGCTAAGTTTCATATTAATACGATCTTTAGAAGAGGTTTATTGCAAACGGTGGTAAACGAGCAAACAGTACACCTTGTGGTAAGTGTTGCTGCCGCTCATAGACTTTTGTAATGCCGCTGTGTACCGTAAAGTAAGTAAAGGGAGTGTGAATGCGTGCAATGAGGTTCGGTGTTACTAAAGGCATCACTAAAACCCACCACACGCAAACACCCTAAAGATGTTGGGCTTCCGGCTCTCTAGAAGGCTGTAACTCAACTGATATATTGGTTTAGTAATATGAGTTTGCCGCGTAAATTGATTGTAACAGCGCACAGGCTGAGGATTGGTCACATGGCATTGAAAAAATTTGCCTTTCTTATGCGGAAAGCTGATCCACCCAACTGTAATACATGTGGAGTTGTTGAGGATGTGTGTATCACTTACTTGTGGAATGTGTCCGCTTTCAGCAAGAGAGGTTAGCGCTCGAGCTGATGTATGATTTAAATCGGTTTAACGTCGGGTGGCATAATGATATATTGGCTGAACCTACGTCTGACGCTGCTAAACAACTATTTAAGTCCATAAGCCAACTGAGATGACAAAGTCCTTTTTTTTTCCTTTTTTATACTAGTTTTAAGCTGTTTGTAATTTTTTTTAACTATATTCTTTGTATAATACGATGGCATATTTCTTAATAAAAGTTCCCAAATTAAATGAGAATATTAAAAAAAATTATATATGAAAAAAGGTAATATCTATGCTAATATATAAAGCTGAAGAGATTGTTTTTTTGAACGCACTAATCTCAGTAACTACGGGTCCAATTTGAAAAATTCTTTCAGTGTTAGATAGCCCATTTATCGGGGAAGGCTATAGGCTATATATCATCACGCTAAGACCAATAGGAGCGGAGCAATGAATAATGTTTCAAAATCCTTTTTTTTTTCCTTTTGAGAGATTCCGCTGCGTAAACGGCAAAATTATCGTGAAAATCATGAATCAGAATCGTATTATTAAAAAATACAAGTGTTTTCATCTTCTAAGTAAACAAATGCCTAAGCTAAAACTAGCGTTAAAGTATTTATACCACGCGAACGAATTCGCGAGCAGAAGCTAGTAGACTATAAAATATAATGTTACCAGTATAAAAATATAATATTGTTAATAAATATTTATAAGACCGGCAACATTATGAATAACTACGTCATATCGAAGGTTCTTTAGTACTTTTTTTGGGGTAGGCTGTTATCCGGACGGGGTATTCGTGCGATCATAAAGGAAGGGTTGACCTTCAATGCCATAATTATCATTATCAATATCGTTATCTCAAGCTATATATCTGGAATTGTCGTCAGTGGTCGGCCCGATGGAATACCTCCTGAGGAGTACCCTCCCATCTACATCCGAATGCCTACCGACAACAATTAGTCCGGTTAATCGTGTTTTTATGGCAATTAAAATTGAATTAAATAGATAAAAATTAATATTATGATTTTAATATAATTACCTAAATATAGATAAAATGGCAATTACCTTACTATTTTATGCATTTTATATAAACCAGTTGTCTTTTGCGATATTCATAAACTGACTCGAAAATGGACTTAAATGGAAAATTTTATGAAAGTTATTATTGATTTATAGGGTTCTGTATTCAAAGGCTTAAAACGGGACCCTATTACTAAGACTTCGCTGTCTGTCCATCCGTCTGCCTGTCAACCAGGCTGTATCTCAAGAACCGTGATAGCTAGATAAATTATGTATTTCTGTTGCCGTTATAACAACAGATACTAAAAATAAAATAAATATTGAATGGTCATACAAAAACGCAATTTTTTGCCTTTTTTTTTCTTTTTTTTTTTATTGCAAACGGTGGCAAACGAGCAAACAGTACACCTGATGGTAAGTATTGCTGCCGCTCATGGACCTTTGCTAGACCACTGCCTACCGCGAAGAAATTGAAGGGAGTGTGAATGCGTACATTGAGGCTCGGTGATACCAAGGGCACCACCAAAACCCTCCACACGCAAACACCCTCAGAAAATTGGGCTTCCGGCTCTCTCGCTCACCGAACGAAGCGCAGTAACAAATCGCAACTACTCAAACGTCGATTTTCTGCTCAGTGTGGTACTGCCCCGGACGGACCGACCCGCTGCTGTAGACAGATAACTGTCGACAGTGTGGTCCTACCACTCCAATTTTATAGATAATGGTACGGAACCCTTTATGCACGACTCCAACTCGCACTTAGCCGGTTTTTATGATTGGTTTATCTGAGTGGAGTAAGAATACAATTCACCACTCCCTATCTTGCTCGTGGATGTCGTAAAAGACGACTAAGAGATATAATACGCATATAACATCTATGCAAGAGATGGAAATGGATGGTAATTTTCCTAGATGTTATGTGTATAAGATATCCCTTAGTCGTCTTTTACGACACCCACGTGTGTGAAAGGGAGTGATGAATTGTATTCTTATTCCGTCACCACAAGGATAAAGAAATTATTAATACTTGTACATCTACAGTAATATTATAAAGAGAAAACGTTGTATTTTTGTTACGAATAAACTCAAAAACTACTGGACGGATTTCGATAATTCTTATACTAAAGAATACTACATTATCCCTGAGTAACACAGGGTATATTTTATCCCGGTATTCCCACGGGAACTATGCGGTTAAGGCGACTAAACCGAAACGAAGCGAGGGCGGGTTGCTAGTTCATTACATATATTTTATATCTGAAATCTTATTTAGTACCTACTAAAACATAAAGGTATTACTTATAGGGTGATTTTGGGACTTAATTATGATTGAGTGTCCTAATGACTTAGGGATCCGACGTTTATACATTAAGGATCTATCCCTGGTAAGTTATTTAAGTTACTTTTAAATAAAATGAATAATATCTGGTTGACCGAGCTTGGCTCGGAATATTTTTGCTGTATTTTTGTCGAATTTATTTAGATATATATTAATAAAAAATAAAAATTAAATAATGAAAAATATATAATAAATTACAAAAAGAGAATAATAATAACACCGAGCTATCGTAAGTTCGTAACTCGCCGTTGTAAACGTTGACAACGAAATTTTAATTCATATATATAGAGAGATTCATATATATATATATATATATATAGAGGGGTGATCCAAAAGTAATGATAATCAATAATAAACACAATGAATAAAATAAAAAAATATATTTATTTCTCAACATAGTCTCCTAGCAAGTCTATACATTTAGTCCATCTCTTTTCTAAACCTAAAATTCCCTTACAAAAAAAATCTTTATCTTGACTCTCAAAAAAGTCCTCAACCGCGGCCATCACGTCGCTATCATCATCAAATTTCTTGCCTCGGAGGTGTTCCTTGAGTCGTGGAAAGAGATAGAAGTCACTGGGGGCTAGATCTGGTGAATAGGGGGGGTGTTCCACCAACTCAAAGCCCGCTTCCTGAATGCCAGCCATGGCAATTGCAGCTTTGTGAACAGGTGCGTTGTCTTGATGGAACAACACTCCAGCCCGCAGTTTGCCTCGCCTTTTCTCCTTAATAGCCTCCCGCAATCTTCTTATTTGTTCTGCATAGTAGGAGCCTGTAATAGTGGCCCCCTTTTCCAAGTAGTCCACCATGATTATTCCTTCAGCGTCCCAAAAAACAGACGCCATAACCTTCCCTGCTGAGCTTGACACTTTGAATTTCTTCGGCGTCGGTTCATCGGATCGTTTCCATGTCATCGATTGTTGTTTTGTTTCAGGATCAAAATGGTGGATCCAGGTCTCGTCCATGGTCACAAAACGTGACAAAAAATTGTCCTTGTCTGCCTGGAACTTTTCGAGATTTGCTCTTGACATGTCGACTCGTTTCTTCTTTTGCTCGTCGTTTAACATTTTCGGTACCCAACGCGCGGAGACCTTTCTCATATGCAATTCGTTCGCAAGGATTCTTTGAATGCTGCCATATGAGATCCCTGTGACCTCAGCTACATGCCTGATAGTCACTCTTCGATCTTCCAATACAACTTCACTTTAGGCATATGTATAGTACAAATAACCGTGTGGGCATGAAAAAGGCCTATTATTTTGACATTATAAACAAACACTCCATTTTTATTTATTGGTATTGATATATAACTCGCCTATGAATAAAATTTCTTTAAAATCTTTAATCTCTAGAGAAATCAAATAGAACGGGCTTTGGGATTGAATGACAACCAAGCTATAAAGCTCTTTGAAAGCTTTTCGAAAATCGTTATCGTATTGGTTAAATAAATTTTTAAAAATTTGAATTCAGAATAGTGTATATAAGAAAAAAATATATTTTATTGTAAAACTAGCAACCCGCCCTCGCTTCGCTTCGGTTTCAGTCGTCTTTCCTGAATAGTTCCTGTTCCCGTGGGAATACCGGGATAAAATATAGCCTAGTTTACGCCCTGATATTATAACTTTCCATTGGTGAAAGAATTTTTTAAATCGGTCCAACCGTTTTGAAGATTACCCGGAACAAACAGACAGACAGACAGACAGAAAAAAAATATAAAGTGTATTTTAGGCATATGTATAGTGCAAATAACCGTGTGAGCATGAAAAAAGCCTATTATTTTGACATTACAAACAGACACTCCAATTTTATTTATTGGTATAGATTAATTGAATTAGTCGCGTTTAAAGCCGAAAAGATGATATCCTCCGATGTTCTATAAAAAAAGCAAAAAAATCGCATTTTTTGTATTTTTTTTTTCTTTTTTTGTGTGTGTACAGCTGTTGGCCGCAGATGGCCTTGACAGCTTGACGCGGACTATAACGTTTGTTGTATGGGAGCCCCCCTTAAATATTTATTTTATTTTGTTTTTAGTATTTGTTGTTATAGCTGCAACATAAATACATAATTTGTAAAAAATTCAATTGTCTAGCTATCGCGATTCTTGAGATACAGCCTGGTGACAGAAAAAACGGACGGACAGACAGCGAAGTATTAGTAATAGGGTACCGTTTTTACCCTTTGGATTAGGGATGTGAAAAAATAATCGATTTTTATAATAATCGATTATTAATCGGTTATTTTTTTGTAATAATCGATTTTTACAATCGATTATCAAAATAATAAAAATCGATTATATTTATATTTTCTAAAAAAAAAAAGGTCATCACGATACTGCGTGCAGTGTTGCATGCTATATTAGAAAATAAAGGTCACATTTCCTAAAAAAAAAAAATGGTCATCATAATCACATTCCTACTTTGGGTAAGGAACACTAAAAACATGCTTTTGTAGGTAATCGAGCTAAAAATAGCGATTCAGAAAATATGGACAGCGCCATCTATCGAGTCACGACAAAATCTCAATCCCGGATATAAAAAAAGTAAGCCGTCACTCAGGACGCCTGGCAGATGTGAAACATCGAAATTATTTGTACAAGTATATATGCATAAAAGAATAGATTACGACAGAACTAATATGGCATAAAGTATTGAATAAAATAATACGATTTCCATTATTATTTGAAATATTACACAGCAATAAAATTAATCCACCGCACACTGAATGAATTTTAAACATTTATTTTCATTAGTATACATTATAGATAACAATTTACTTTAAGTTCACTAGATGGCGTTGTACAAAATTTTAAATCGCACCATGGTTTCGTTACAAAAATGTACATATATATCCCGATATTTATTTAATAGTTAATCAAGAGGGCACCGCGAGGCGTGGCGTTAAACGCCACGAGAGCATCGCGGTCACCCTCGCCTATAGATGTTTCACATCAAAAAATCCTCAAACCTGTAAGAATAATAGGACAAAACTAAAATTATGTTTAAATTATTGCATTATCATTGGTGCTTGATAAGTGCAAAGTTTCAAACCGACTCTTAGAAGGGGATAAAAGTCACGTTCAAAGAAAGAAAGAGGAAAGAAAATATTTTTGCTTTGCAACCTCATATTTTTTCATGCAATGCATTTTTATTTTTTGACCATGGGCGGGCCACATCACACATCGCACTGACAACCGTCGGGAAAGAAAGGTTCTTGAGTGGCGACCACGAATCGGACGGCGCAGCGTAGGACGACCCGCCATTAGGTGGACTGACAACTTAAAAATCGCAGGGAACCGTTGGATGCAAGTGGCACTGGACCGTTCTGAGTGAAATTCTTGTGGAGAGAGAGAGAGAGTAAGAGAGGGGCAGAGGGAGTGAGAGAGAGGGGCAGAGGGAGAGAGAGAGCGAAGACATGTATATGGGCTGATGGATCCTTCATAAATGTGCTAAGTTTCATATTAATACGATCTTTAGAAGAGGTTTATTGCAAACGGTGGTAAACGAGCAAACAGTACACCTTGTGGTAAGTGTTGCTGCCGCTCATAGACTTTTGTAATGCCGCTGTGTACCGTAAAGTAAGTAAAGGGAGTGTGAATGCGTGCAATGAGGTTCGGTGTTACTAAAGGCATCACTAAAACCCACCACACGCAAACACCCTAAAGATGTTGGGCTTCCGGCTCTCTAGAAGGCTGTAACTCAATTGATATATTGGTTTAGTAATATGAGTTTGCCGCGTAAATTGATTGTAACAGCGCACAGGCTGAGGATTGGTCACATGGCATTGAAAAAATTTGCCTTTCTTATGCGGAAAGCTGATCCACCCAACTGTGATACATGTGGAGTTGTTGAGGATGGGTGTATCACTTACTTGTGGAATGTGTCCGCTTTCAGCAAGAGAGGTTAGCGCTCGAGCTGATGTATGATTTAAATCGGTTTAACGTCGAGTGGCATAATGATATATTGGCTGAACCTACGTCTGACGCTGCTAAACAACTATTTAAGTCCATAAGCCAACTGAGATGATAAAGTCCTTTTTTTTTCCTTTTTTATACTAGTTTTAAGCTGTTTGTAATTTTTTTTAACTATATTCTTTGTATAATACGATGGCATATTTCTTAATAAAAGTCCCCAAATTAAATGAGAATATTAAAAAAAATTATATATGAAAAAAGGTAATATCTATGCTAATATATAAAGCTGAAGAGATTGTTTTTTTGAACGCACTAATCTCAGTAACTACGGGTCCAATTTGAAAAATTCTTTCAGTGTTAGATAGCCCATTTATCGAGGAAGGCTATAGGCTATATATCATCACGCTAAGACCAATAGGAGCGGAGCAATGAATAATGTTTCAAAATCCTTTTTTTTTTCCTTTTGAGAGATTCCGCTGCGTAAACGGCAAAATTATCGTGAAAATCATGAATCAGAATCGTATTATTAAAAAATACGAGTGTTTTCATCTTCTAAGTAAACAAATGCCTAAGCTAAAACTAGCGTTAAAGTATTTATACCACGCGAACGAATTCGCGAGCAGAAGCTAGTAGACTATAAAATATAATGTTACCAGTATAAAAATATAATATTGTTAATAAATATTTATAAGACCGGCAACATTATGAATAACTACGTCTTATCGAAGGTTCTTTAGTACTTTTTTTGTGGTAGGCTGTTATCCGGACGGGGTATTCGTGCGATCATAAAGGAAGGGTTGACCTTCAATGCCATAATTATCATTATCAATATCGTTATCTCAAGCTATATATCTGGAATTGTCGTCAGTGGTCGGCCCGATGGAATACCTCCTGAGGAGTACCCTCCCATCTACATCCGAATGCCTACCGAAAACAATTAGTCCGGTTAATCGTGTTTTTTTGGCAATTAAAATTGAATTAAATAGATAAAAATTAATATTATGATTTTAATATAATTACCTAAATATAGATAAAATGGCAATTACCTTACTATTTTACACATTTTATATAAACCAGTTGTCTTTTACGATATTCATAAACTGACTCGAAAATGGACTTAAATGGAAAATTTTATGAAAGTTATTATTGATTTATAGGGTTCTGTATTCAAAGGCTTAAAACGGGACCCTATTACTAAGATTTCGCTGTCTGTCCATCCGTCTGCCTGTCAACCAGGCTGTATCTCAAGAACCGTGATAGCTAGATAAATTATGTATTTCTGTTGCCGTTATAACAACAGATACTAAAAATAAAATAAATATTGAATGGTCATACAAAAACGCAATTTTTTGCCTTTATTTTCTTTTTTTTTTATTGCAAACGGTGGCAAACGAGCAAACAGTACACCTGATGGTAAGTATTGCTGCCGCTCATGGACCTTTGCTAGACCACTGCCTACCGCGAAGAAATTGAAGGGAGTGTGAATGCGTACATTGAGGCTCGGTGATACCAAGGGCACCACCAAAACCCTCCACACGCAAACACCCTCAGAAAATTGGGCTTCCGGCTCTCTCGCTCACCGAACGAAGCGCAGTAACAAATCGCTACTACTCAGACGTCGATTTTCTGCTCAGTGTGGTACTGCCCCGGACGGACCGACCCGCTGCTGTAGACAGATAACTGTCGACAGTGTGGTCCTACCACTCCAATTTTATAGATAATGGTACGGAACCCTTTATGCACGACTCCAACTCGCACTTAGCCGGTTTTTATGATTGGTTTATCTGAGTGGAGTATGAATACAATTCACCACTCCCTATCTTGCTCGTGGATGTCGTAAAAGACGACTAAGAGATATAATACGCATATAACATCTATGCAAGAGATGGAAATGGAGGTAATTTTTCTAGATGTTATGTGTATAAGATATCCCTTAGTCGTCTTTTACGACACCCACGTGTGTGAAAGGGAGTGATGAATTGTATTCTTACTCCGTCACCACAAGGATAAAGAAATTATTAATACTTGTACATCTACAGTAATATTATAAAGAGAAAACGTTGTATTTTTGTTACGAATAAACTCAAAAACTACTTGGACGGATTTCGATAATTCTTATACTAAAGAATACTACATTATCCCTGAGTAACACAGGCTATATTTTATCCCGGTATTCCCACGGGAACTATGCGGTTAAGGCGACTAAACCGAAACGAAGCGAGGGCGGGTTGCTAGTTCATTACATATATTTTATATCTGAAATATTATTTAGTACCTACTAAAACATAAAGGTATTACTTATAGGGTGATTTTGGGACTTGATTATGATTGAGTGTCCTAATGACTTAGGGATCCGACGTTTATACATTAAGGATCTATCCCTGGTAAGTTATTTAAGTTACTTTTAAATAAAATGAATAATATTTGGTTGACCGAGCTTGGCTCGGAATATTTTTGCTGTATTTTTGTCGAATTTATTTAGATATATATTAATAAAAAATAAAAATTAAATAATGAAAAATATATAATAAATTACAAAAAGAGAATAATAATAACACCGAGCTATCGTAAGTTCGTAACTCGCCGTTGTAAACGTTGACAACGAAATTTTAATTCATATATATAGAGAGATTCATATATATATATATATACACTCATTTGCAAAAAAAACGGGCACCTAAGCAATGAACCATTTCAAATGTTAATATTTCTTTGTTTGATAATTATAGGTAGTTTTATCCACACAATTTGCTAAATTAATAAGAAAATAATCGTTTTCATCAGTATTTCATAAAATTTAGATACAATTTATGGGAAATAATGCTAAACCTCGCTAGTAGTGTATATTCGCTAGTAGTGCATATGCTCATGAAGTAAAAATAAAAAAGTTTTTTTGTTTGTTTTTCTTTAATAAAGTAAAAGCAGATAAATGTTTAGTATCGAGTGTGACCCCCTCTAGCTAAAATCACAGCTTGAATTCGTCTGGGCATGCTAGCGAGTATATCCCGGATACTTGCTTGCGGAATACGTTCCCACTCCGCAGTAATCACATTCTTCAGCTCTCTGATGGTCTGCGGAGCCGGGTGTACTGATCTCACACGCCGTTTCAGAACGTCCCAGACATGCTCTATGGGATTGAGGTCGGGACTTCGAGCTGGCCAATCCAAACGACGATTGCCGACCTTTTGCACATACGCATTAACATCGCGGGATCGGTGGGCGCGAGCATTGTCGTCCATAAAAATCGAGTCTTCACCTAGAGCGGCCAATGCGGGTTGTGCATGAGAAATTAGAACTTCCGTTATGTATCGATGCCCAGTCAGTGAGCCGTTTTCAATGAAGACTAACTCTGTACGATCCATTGAATTTATTCCTGCCCAAAACATAACAGAGCCCCCACCATAAGGTGTGATTTCTTCGAAACATGCCTCTGCAAAGCGTTCTCCTTGTCTTCTTAGCACTCGCCGACGTCGATCTTCACCGAACAGAGATATCCTGGCTTTATCAGAGAACAAAACCCTATTCCAATCGTCTTGAGTCCATGATTCACAATTTCTAGCGAACCTAAGCCTGTGAACTCTGTGCTCACGGAGTAATTTGGGGCCGCGGGCCGGGCGGTGACTGCGTATATTGGCAGCGAGAAGCCTCCTCCTGACCGTCCATAGACTAATATGCACATTTCTTACTTCTTGGAGGTTGTTCTTAAGATCCACATACGAAGATTTGCGATTTCTCAATGCGCGACTCGCAAGAAAACGATCATCCCGTGGTTGGGTACATGGTTTTCTTCCAGAACCAGGCCTTCTCTCGACGGAACCAGTCTCCTGATATCGCTGCCAGGTCCTTTGGACTGTCGAGCGACTAACATTTAGCCTCCTAGCCACGAAACATTGGCTGCAACCCTCTTCAAGCAGCGCGATAATTTTGGTAGCTTTTACCACTTTATCTACCATTTTTGATACAGCCAAACAGCATTAAATAAAGCTTTGACAGTCAAGGATATGAAATTAATCGATAAAAATTGAATAAAAGTTATGAAAGTCGATGTTAACTTCTGGAACTTCGCGCCAAAAATGTAGGATAAAAAGGGGTTTTTTGTAAAAATGAACATCAAATGAAAAATTGAATTTAGAACGTACTTTTTTAAATACCACAGCATTTTTAAAACCGGCCAGTAACGTGTACAAACGATTGAAACCTTTTTGGTATTGTATCTTTTTAAATATGAATGAAAATCAAAACCGCCCGTTTTTTTTGCAAATGAGTTTATATATATATAGGTATATATAGGTATATACAAGAATTGCTCGTTTAAAGATATAAGATTTACGACTTCCTTAAGCATGTGATTGCTTCAAATTATGTTTCGTGTGGTGACGGACTAAGAATACAATTCACCACTCCCTATCTTGCCCGTGCATGTCGTAAAACACGACTAAGGTTATAATAAGCATATAACATCTATGCAAGAAGGAAAACTCGAAACAAAACCCTATACCAATACGTCTAAGGAGGCGGCGGAGGCGGATCAATGGCGAGAGGAGCTCCTCTTCGGTGACAAGTTCTGCCGCCGGCGACTAGGCCGGCATCAGGCGTGAGTACCTGCGCCTGATGCCGCCCTAATCGAAGCCGCGGGTAACCGGACCGGGGACTTTAGTCCGTCACCCGCAGAGAGGCTGACCGCACGACGGCGACCGACGTCCCGGGACAGGGACGTCGAGAGTTGAGAGTACCCGTCGGGCCGACCACTGACAACAAGTAACTCTGCACTGGTGGCCGACCCATTGACAAAGGCGACGTGGGTATAGGTAGGTTATAGGCCCGCGCCCCTTCTTTTATCGCCCCGGACGGAATGTACGCATGTGAGAAGTGAAACTTCTTTATCCTTCATGCTGATATAAAAGAAAAAATGTATCACAAGATTTATAGGAAAGCCAATAAACCGCAGGGCAGCTTGTGGCGTGCTGAATGTGAGTGGCGACACTGCGGTCCTGAGTGCCCCAGAGAGTTGGTCAGGGCCTCGTATCCAGCTCGCCTTTATTGGCTGGCTGGGGTGGTAACCGAAGAGTGCCCACAGGACTCTCAACTCTGGTTTGCCTTAAGTGGCTGATCAGAGAGGGGTCGCCAGGGCTATATGCTCGGGGGTGGAAGTGTCATTTTCAAGGGCATAACTACGGGGAAACCACTGCGATGGTGAAACCGGCGCCGCATCGCTCGACACCCCAAGCCACTTGCATCAATGTTGCCCCCCTGTTGCCCGTATGGCCTGCGTGTCTGTGGCGACTGTTTGGGGGCCCATTCAGTGAGTTGGCGAGTCACCGTCTGCCAAAGTTCAAAACGATTAAGGTATTGAAGGCAGAAGACAGTTTTAAATCAATAGTTTTCGGTTTGCAGTCCATCTAACCTCCAACCCCATAATCATGTATTAGATACCATCATCACACAATAGTTTTACACCTCCCGTTGGCAGTCCACGTGTGTTATGTGCAGATGTGGAGTGTCATCGGTAGACGTCCCATCCCATATTTAGATTAAATTTCTCCAAAGGCCTCTGCGTGTTGGATCCATATCCCCATGTAAGCCTTTCAAAGGACCGGGTATCTTCCCTTGGAAGATAGCCGTGAAACTAGGAGATACATAATAATAAAAAAATATAGTAGTATAGTAGTTGGTATAGGGTTTTAAGTTTACTTTCTTTTGTATAGATGTTATATGCATATTTAATTAGCCATACTTTACGACACCCTTGTGCAGAATAGGTGGTGAATTGTATTCTTACTCCGTCACCACACGGCAAATTTGGAAAATTAAACTATTAGGATTTATTGTACCGGCTCTAAAATTATGTTGTCTTATTAATAATAAATAATAAATATTTATTGGATCGAGTAACAATGACTCATTATGTGTTAGTACGACTTACAACTAGGTTAGTAAAGATACAAAAACATTCAAACACATAAAAACATTTTACACATTTTACATTTGTCACCGCTGCGACATCCCATGGGAGACGGCACTACAGCGACTTAAATAAATGCAATCAAGCCTGCTCGCAAATACCCCACGGCCCTTGCCGTAAATCCGCCATTGAATGCCTAGCTGTCTTTGAAGTGTAAATATTGCTTTACACATTTTTATGTAAAATTTTAATATATCAATAATATTAAAATATTTATATGAATAACATCATTTTTATTAATAAATTATACCATTTTATGTGAAAAATAAGAAATAGAGCAGTATTATTATAGATATATATCGAGTGGAACTGATATCTGTTGCAGAATAGGCGATGGTGGCCGGTGATTAGTTTGTTCGCCGTCACTCCTAGACTGATCTTCAGACATAGTTTCTTAATAAAAACTTCAGATGAATTTTAATGTATCGATTTATTAATAATACTGTTTTAATCAATGTATTATTAATATTAATGATTTAACAACTAATTATAGCAAGTAACAACTCGAGAATTAAACACTAATTCTTTATTGCATGGCACGTATCATCTAAATTTGCATGGCACGTATCATAACAGTAAGGAGGCCCCTGTCCTCAACTTACATCAATTATTGCAAAAGTAAGGAGGCCTCTGTCCTCTACTTACTATACTACATTAATTTGAAAGTAGGGAGGCCCCTGTCCTCTACTTACTATACTACAATATTAATTTGAAAGTAAGGAGGCCCCTGTCCTCTACTTACTTTTTTTTTTTTTTTTTTTATTGTTAACGGTGGCAAACGAGCAAACAGTACACCTGATGGTAAGTGTTGCTGCCGCTCATGGACCTTTACAACCGTGAAGAAAGCGAAGGGAGTGTGAATGCGTGCATTGAGGCTCGGTGATACCAAGGGCACCACCAAAACCCTCCACACGCAATCACCCTCAGAAAGTTGGGCTTCCGGCTCTCTCGCTCACCGAACGAAGCGCAGTAATAAATTGCTACTACTCGGACGTCGATTTTCTGCGAGAGCATGGTACTGCCCCGGACGGACCGGCCCGCGGCTGTAGACAGATAACTGTCGACAGTGTGGTCCTACCACTCCTGACCACTTACTATACTACAATATTAATTTGAAAGTAAGGAGGCCCCTGTCCTCAACTTACGTTAATCATAAACAATATGTCTTACCAATTTTAAAGCGGTGACAATTACCTTCAATCTTAGTTTTGAAACATATCATCTGTGGTAGTGTGATCCTACGACTCTGGCGTCATGTTAGTACTATTTCTAGATCCGGTGCCAGATTAGTTTCATCTTCTGCCGACCTGGAATCCTGATCAGTGACTTCAGATGGATTCGGTGCAAGTCGAAGTTGATCCTGAGCTACTTTCTTTGGACGTCCCCGTCCCGTTAACTTCTTTACTTGGTAACGATCGTTTGGAAGTATTTTCCAAATTACATAAACGTCCGGGTATTTTAAATCAAGTCCGATTTGAGTCCTGGGATTAGCCTTAAATAGAACAAAGTTTTCCTTCTGAAATCTTTTTACTTTGGCTTTACCTTGATCTATTCTTGTCTTATCTTCTTTGCTTCTTGTCTGAATTTTTTTCTGTATATAAGTGTCTAGTTGATTTCTATTTACTATACCATTTTCTTCATCAATCAAAGATACTAACTCCGGGGGTACTGCACATTGTCTACCGGTAAGAGCTTTAATTGGACTTACATTTGTAGTTTTACTCTTTGTGCAATTAATAGCTAACTGTAGTGCTTCTAGACCCTTCTTTCAGTCTTGTGTTTCATAATTTCGAATAATAGTTAGTCCATTTTTTACAACAGCCATCATTCGCTCCACCTGTCCATTAGCTCTACTGGCTCCTGGAGCTATGAAATGTTGGTGTATATTATAACTTTTACAGAACTCTTCGAATTCAGCTTTAAAAGCAGTGTCCTGGTCACTTATAATCTGTCTTTGAGATCCAAATAGGGAGACAACATATTTCAGTGCGCGTAAAACCGAGACGGCAGTTTTATTGGTTGCATAGGTCAATGTCACAAATTTGGTGTAAGCATCTATTATGACAACGACGTATTCGTGGACGTTATTTCGTCTGGTAAGATGACCAGTAATGTCTATATGAATAGTGTCGAAGGGAATAGGTTTCTTCTCTATAGGGTACATTTCTATTTGCTTGGCTCCAGAGGGTCCTTTACTAGTTTTGCAAATAACGCAGTTGTCTATGAATCGCCTAACTGTTGTAGACATTTCGGGAAACCAGTAACATTCTCGAATTTTGCTAAGAGTCTTTTCCCATCCAAAATGTTTCAATGCCGTATGATAAGCATTAATAATGCTCCATTGGTATGATTTTGGAACTACTTTTTTCCATTTTTTATATCCAGGTTCTTTTTCGTCATAACGATGTTCTAAAACGAATTCATTAATGCGATATCCATTTATTTCTTCGTTATTTTCCAACTTCTTTATGATTTGGGCCAATCCAGAGTCACGCCTTTGTTCGATTTTCAGCCATGTATCTACATTTTGCGCTAGGTTAATACAAGTTATAGGATTACGACTAAAGAAGTCAGCGTGCTTCATTCGACATCCCTGACGGTATTCTATTTTAAAGTCGTAATTTTGAAGGAATGACCACCATCGATGGATTCTAGGTATAATAGTTCATGTTTGTTTGATGACGATTTTATCACGTTGCAGTCAGTAACAATTGTGAAGAATCTACCATATAAGTATTGTCGAAAGTGCTTTATTGCTCTTACTATGGCAAGAGTTTCCAACTCGTATGAGTGGTAATGACTTTCTGGCTCAGTTGTTCTCATACTCTTATATGCAATTACACGCTGTCGGCCGTATTGTAATTGAATAAGGATGGCACCCAATCCGGTACTGCTAGCATCTGTGTGAAGTTCTACAGGGAGCCCTTCACAAAAAATAGTTAAGATTGGTGCTGAAGTCAACCGACGAATGATATCTAGTCTGGCACTTTCGCATTCTGCCGTCCATTGAAATTTAGCATCCTTCTTTGTTAAGTTATAGAGTGGAATTAAGCGTTCTGAAAAGGATGGTATGAAGCGTCTGAAGTAACCTGCTAAACCGCAGAACTGCCGTACTTGTTTAACATTTGTAGGTACTGCAGACTTTTCTAAGGCCTCTATCTTCCGAGGGCTTGGACGAACTGTATCATTCGTAATCACATTTCCAAGATATTCAATAGAAGTCTTGAAAAATGAGCACTTCTTTGCATTTACTGTAAATCCAGATGCAGATAAGGCTGCTAAGACTTCATCCAGGATATGTAATCCTTCAGCAAAAGTTTTACATTTTATTAGCACGTCATCCATATAGATTAGGATGAAGTCTAATAAAGGTCGCAATGCAATCATTATGGCACGTTGAAACACAGCTGGTGCATTCATCAATCCAAACGGCATTCTCACGTATTCGTATAGTCCGTCTGGCGTAACGAATGCTGTTTTTGGTATTGAGTCTTCTTTAATCGGTATTTGGCTGGGCCATATCTAAGCTGATGAAATAAGTAGCACCCGACAACCTATCAATTTGATCGGCAATTATCGGAAGTGGGAACTTGATTGGGACGGTATTTTTATTTAATTCTCTATAGTCCGTGCACATTCGATCTTCTCCATTCTTTTTCTTAACCAGGATTACTGGACTGGCAAAATCCGACGTACTTTCACGGACATTCCCAGCATCCATCAGCTCGTTAATGAGTTCCTTAGTTTTCGTCGCTCTACCGGAGCCATTCTATAAGGTCTTCTGGAGATAACTTTGGTTGGATCTTTTAGTTGAATGTCCAGACTTCCTGTGGTAACTTGATTTTTCGGAATACCAACGGCGAACGTCTTATTGTATTTTAATAATAGATTCCTTAACTCACATATTTCATCACTGTTCGTCAAATCCGTATCCAAGTTGATGAAAGGGTCCTCAGCTAGATCAATATTCGAAATAGTTGATTGGAGCCTCATCACAGTCGCACCAATCTCAGTAATAAATACGCTCAATCCGGTACCTTTCACTATTTCCGCTCCGATCAAAACACTACACGGTGTCTCATGATCTTCTACGATGTGAAAGGCAATTTCCAAGAAAACGCCATTTATCTCGCACGTAGAATTAATTTTCTGGCAGGATAAGATTGGTATGCTTTTACTACCAATACCATTCAGCATCAGAGCGCAGTCCTCGCGCTTGCCGGATATGGATAGACAACCCATCGCCTCATTAAGGAACGGGCTGCACCACTATCATATAAGGCGGTGAATTTGCAATTATCGATACTTACAGTCATAGGTGTTAATATTTCCTCTTGTTCACCAACCAAATTTACCTTCTCGGCTTCGTCTCCCATCTTCTTAAAGCAGGTAGACTCGGTATGGCCAACTTTGTCACAGTAATTGCATTTGGGTCTAGGACGTTCGTTTGTATTAATAGTATTCAGCAGGGGCTTGGGATCACCAATCCTATCGTTATTCTTGCTACAGTTGGCTTGTATATGGCCAGGTTTTCCACACTTGAAACAAAGAGTATTGTCTTCTCGATTATTCCTTAGTCTTGGTCGTTTGGCAGGTGGTTCTCCGTATCTAGGTTCTCTCTGTTTAATCGTGGCTGCCACAGAAATTAATTCAGGTACAGAAGAGCACTTGCTGGATAATAGACGCAACCGAACAAATTCATTGTCTATGCAGCCAATCACGGCTTCCACAGCATCCTTGTCTTTATCACCATTGATGATTCGTTTCCAGATATTCCAAGCCTTGGTAATTGATTCAGCCGGATTAGCCATATCAAATTTAAAATTTCGTAACTTTACTATGTCATTTGAATATATTGCTTCGGGCTCAAAGGTTTGTCTTAATGCTTGTCGCATGTCAGACCATATTGGTGACTTTACCAACCATGTATCCCCAAGAGTTTTGGCTCGACCATGCAAAAAGCCCGCTATTTTTGTACATACTTCATAATCGGTCCTTTGCCCTGTCCACGTGCTCGCACCAATCTCGTACTGGTACATCACCATCCGGATCAAATGATGCAATATAAATATCACTGAGTCTTGGACGTCTTGTTGGAGCAACTGCTTGACTTAAAATCCCCGCAAGAAACTCATGATTAGCTTGTATATTGACTTGCTGCTGTCGTGTGAGATTCTTTATGATACCAGTTAGTTCAAACAATGCCTGGTTTGTGCCAAAGATATTATTATCCTCCGCTCCGACGGAGCCCCAATGCCGATCCCACTTCTGATATCGGGTGGAACTGATATCTGTTGCAGAATAGGCGATGGTGGCCGGTGATTACTTTGTTCGCCGTCACTCCTAGACTGATCTTCAGACATAGTTTCTTAATAAAAACTTCAGATGAATTTTAATGTATCGATTTATTAATAATACTGTTTTAATCAATGTATTATTAATATTAATGATTTAACAACTAATTATAGCAAGTAACAACTCGAGAATTAAACACTAATTCTTTATAACAGGCGTGAACCAAGTCACATTTAAGAGGTGTTGATAGAGCGAACGCTTCGATCCAACTGTGTTTTTTTTTTTTTTTTTTTTGTGACTTAGTTGTTAGCCTCAGATGGCTGTGACAACTTTACCCGGACTGGTGGGTGAGCGCTGAGGGCTCTCAACCCGTGTGTGTGTGTTTTTGCTTTTTTTTTTTTTTTTTTTTGTGTGACTTAGTTGTTAGCCTCAGATGGCTGTGACAACTTTACCCGGACTGGTGGGTGAGCGCTGAGGGCTCTCAACCCGCAATGTGTTTTTGCTGCGCGCGCGCTTTTATAACGCTTTTATCCCCACCTCGCCTGACGATAATCGAGCGTTGTCGTAGTGTTGCACGTGCGCGCGGTCAAAAAACCAACTTTGTTATTTGCACCGACATATATGTATATTTTAATAATTATACTACACTCATTTGCAAAAAAAAACGGGCACCTAAGCAATGAACCATTTCAAATGTTAATATTTCTTTGTTTGATAATTATAGGTAGTTTTATCCACACAATTTGCTAAATTAATAAGAAAATAATCGTTTTCATCAGTATTTCATAAAATTTAGATACAATTTATGGGAAATAATGCTAAACCTCGCTAGTAGTGTATATTCGCTAGTAGTGCATATGCTCATGAAGTAAAAATAAAAAAGTTTTTTTGTTTGTTTTTCTTTAATAAAGTAAAAGCAGATAAATGTTTAGTATCGAGTGTGACCCCCTCTAGCTAAAATCACAGCTTGAATTCGTCTGGGCATGCTAGCGAGTATATCCCGGATACTTGCTTGCGGAATACGTTCCCACTCCGCAGTAATCACATTCTTCAGCTCTCTGATGGTCTGCGGAGCCGGGTGTACTGATCTCACACGCCGTTTCAGAACGTCCCAGACATGCTCTATGGGATTGAGGTCGGGACTTCGAGCTGGCCAATCCAAACGACGAATGCCGACCTCTTGCACATACGCATTAACATCGCGGGATCGGTGGGCGCGAGCATTGTCGTCCATAAAAATCAAGTCTTCACCTAGAGCGGCCAATGCGGGTTGTGCATGAGAAATTAGAGCTTCCGTTATGTATCGATGCCCAGTCAGTGAGCCGTTTTCAATGAAGACTAACTCTGTACGATCCATTGAATTTATTCCTGCCCAAAACATAACAGAGCCCCCACCATAAGGTGTGATTTCTTCGAAACATGCCTCTGCAAAGCGTTCTCCTTGTCTTCTTAGCACTTGCCGACGTCGATCTTCACCGAACAGAGATATCCTGGCTTCATCAGAGAACAAAACCCTATTCCAATCGTCTTGAGTCCATGATTCACAATTTCTAGCGAACCTAAGCCTGTGAACTCTGTGCTCACGGAGTAATTTGGGGCCGCGGGCCGGGCGGTGACTGCGTATATTGGCAGCGAGAAGCCTCCTCCTGACCGTCCATAGACTAATATGCACATTTCTTACTTCTTGAAGGTTGTTCTTAAGATCCACATACGAAGATTTGCGATTTCTCAATGCGCGACTCACAAGAAAACGATCATCCCGTGGTTGGGTACATGGTTTTCTTCCAGAACCAGGCCTTCTCTCGACGGAACCAGTCTCCTGATATCGCTGCCAGGTCCTTTGGACTGTCGAGCGACTAACATTTAGCCTCCTAGCCACGAAACATTGGCATTTGCAACCCTCTTCAAGCAGCGCGATAATTTTGGTAGCTTTTACCACTTTATCTACCATTTTTGATACAGCCAAACAGCATTAAATAAAGCTTTGACAGTCAAGGATATGAAATTAATCGATAAAAATTGAATAAAAGTTATGAAAGTCGATGTTAACTTCTGGAACTTCGCGCCAAAAATGTAGGATAAAAAGGGGTTTTCTGTAAAAATGAACATCAAATGAAAAATTGAATTTAGAACGTACTTTTTTAAATACCACAGCATTTTTAAAACCGGCCAGTAACGTGTACAAACGATTGAAACCTTTTTGGTATTGTATCTTTTTAAATATGAATGAAAATCAAAACCGCCCGTTTTTTTTGCAAATGAGTTTATTTGGCATACTAATTTGATAGATCTTTTGATGTGCCAATGTTTATTAAAATGAATCAGATATTTTACTAGAAATAATAACAAATTTAACCTTGCAACTTCGCGAACGAATTATGGTAAAAGAAATATGGGGGGTGCAGATGTTCAAAAAATTACCTAAAGATATTGTAGAAACTGACACGATCACTTCATTTAAAAAGAAATTGAAAAGTTATTTATTAACCAATCAGGTTTGACAAACTTATATTTTTCTAACCACTTACTAATGTTAATATGTTAGATTGTTCTTTTTTTTTTTATTTATTGCCAACGGTGGCAAACGAGCAAGCAGCACACCTGATGGTAAGTGAAACTGCTGCACATGGACCTTTGCAATACCAGGGGCACAGCTAGGCCGCTGCCTACCGTGAAGGAAATACTCTTCTTAAACCTCGTTTAAACAAGGACATGTCATAGCGCTCGAGAAACACAGCAGCAGGTAGTTCATTCCAGAGCTTGCACGTATGTTCTTACTTATTTTACCAATATATTTATTAACAATACGAAAACTGTCGTTGTATAACTATTTAAATGATAAAATATTCAATTAGGTCTTTATGTCGTCCGCTTGTTATATATATACTAGCTGATCCGGCAAACTTCGTACCGCCATCATTTTTTTCGGAAATATATTTTCAAAATTTCCGAAAATATAGTCTCTAATGGAAGAACCGTTACAGCTTTGTTGGGAAAGATTCGATCGTCTTGGTCGTAGCATTGTTAATGATGATTCAAAGAGAATACAAATTACTCATTATTGGTTTCTGACAAAATTATAATTATCAAATTTTCACCTATACTTAACTATAGACAAAATTATGTTTAGCTGTCATTTTCGTTTTGTTATTACATATCAAATGCGTTTTTTTATACAACGTTTCATAGTGACTTGCATTCTGTTTGACATTTTATGTCACGTCACTCGGGAACGGGATCGAACGGGATAAAAGAGTTATTGGCGAAATCTTGTAAGCATCATTAAAAAAAAACGGTATAAAAGTATCCTATGTCCGTCTCCTGGTTCTTAGCTCCCCACCAATTTTCAGCCAAATTGGTACAGCTGTTCTTAAGTTATAAATAGTGTAACTAACACGACTTTCTTTTATATATATAGATATGTTTTTGTAATTTAATTGTTAAGTTTCTCATATAAATGAACCCTGTAAGTTCTAATTACAAGCTTTTATTTAGTTTCACCTGTCCCGTTGTCTGTAATCAAATCTTGCAAGAAAAATTTGATCCACTTCTCGATTGCCGATTGAGCTGAAATTTTGCATGCATGTACAAATCGGATGACAATGCAATAAAATTGTGACATAGAGATGATCTGATGATGGACCTGGAAGCTGACCATTGCAACTCTGTAATTAAACGACGCAACCCCATCGAGATTTGGCTCATTTGATTCGTCTTGACGAGTTAACTTTTGAATTAATTTTATTAACAAATAATAAAAGCTTGTTCTTTTAAAAAAAGATTTTTTTTAAATAAGATAAAATCGTCGAGTTGGGACGCGTTTGAATAGTCATGACAAGTATTCTTGTGCTACATGAGGGCCAGGGTTTCAAGATGACGTCGGAAGGTGGCCATAGGAACTAGATCGTTTAAATAAAATCTTTGTTTTTAATTTTTTTTTAATTAATAATTTATTTGACATTAAAAAATCAAATCAAATCGTTTATTATACAAAATATGGTTATAAAATATTAATTGTTACAGGAATTTATTGTATTTCTATATTTGACCGTCAAGCGGCCTGCAAAAAGAGCTAATGCCCTCAACAAATATGTTTAACTAAATGAAGGAATGAATTTATCTCTTACATGATTATATCTTGATTAATACATAAACTCTTGCAATAAAGTCATATTTTGGTCAAGGTTATTAGCTAGTCAATAAATATTTAATTATATAATGTCAAGAATAATAATAACACCGCTTAACTTAGAAATAACTTGTTTAATATATTTTATTGCAAGTTATTGCTTACAATAATATTAGCCCGCGTCGATCCACGTGCCTGATCTATACCAATAAATAAAATTGGAGTGTCTGTTTGTAATGTCAAAATAATAGGCTTTTTTCATGCTCACACGGTTATTTACACGACACCTATGCCCTAAAATAGCAATTAAAAAATTTTTGTCTGTCTGTCTGTTTGTTCCGGGTAATCTTCAAAACAGCTGGACCGATTTCAAAAATTCTTTCACCAATGAAAAGCTATATTATCAGGGCGTAAACTAGGCTATATTTTATCCCGGTATTCCCACGGGAACGGGAACTACGCGGGTAAAACGACTATAACCTATAACCGAAGCGAAGCGAGGGCGGATTGCTAGTTATTAATATAAGTATCAATAATGGCGACGTTTAGGATGCATTTACGGAATACAAATTATTTAAATATTAATATAATCAATTTATTTATAATATTGACATTTCATTAAAGAATTATCTTCTTAATTTATATCTATACTAATATATAAAGCTGAAGATTTTGATTGTTTGAACGCGCTAATCTCAGGAACTACTGGTCCGATTTAAAAAATTCTTTCAGTGTTAGATAGCACATTTATCGAGGAAGGCTATATATCATCACGCTAAGACCAATAGGAGCGGCGCAGATGAAGAATGTTTAAAAATCTGGGTTTTTCATTGTGATAACCGCCGCTGCGTACGCTACGTAAATGGTTAATTTCGCAAAAATTATCACATAGGTATGACAGAATCGTATTATTTAAAAATATTTTCACCTTCCAAGTAAACAAATTCTTGGTCGATGGGAGGGTACCCCAAATAAGGGGTATTCCGTCGGGCCGACCACCGACGTCAAGTCACCCTGCTCCGATGGTCGGCCCAACGACGAAGGCGACGTGAATAGTGGGTGGGTTGTGGGTGTGCGTGCTTACGCTCCTCTGTCGCCCCGGACGGAGTGGTGCGAGGAGCGTGCCGACCGCAACCCACTCCCCCCAAAAAAAAGAAGTAAACAAATTCGGGATAAAGTTAGCTTTAGCCCAAAGTAAACGAAGTTGCAGGCAGCAGCTAGTAAATAAATAAAATTGAAGTGTCTGTTTGTAAGAGGGGGTGATCGAAGTCCCGAGAGTGCGTTGGAAAGGAAGGGTACCCCACTGGGCTGGTCATAGACGACAAGAAACTTGATACCGGTGGTCGGCCCAATGGAGAAGTAGACGAAATCGTGGAGGAAACTGTGGGTTATAGGGCCGCGCGCCGCCCTTTCGTCATCCCAGACGAGATGGATGAAGGAGCGGCGAGCTTCCATAACCTACCATCTCCTCTCTTTCACTATTGGGCCAACCACCGGTACCGAATTCCTTGTTCTCCATAACCGGGTCGCTGAGATACCCTGTAGGTTACCCTTATTTTCTTTTCTTTGGGTCGGCCGCGGTCGGCGCACTCCTTGCACCACTCTGTCTGGGGCGACAGAGAGGCGTAAGCACGCACACCCGCAACCCACCCGAACACCACGTCGCCTTCGTCATTGGTGCGTTTGAGACCTAATCAGTCTTCTAAAAATACGGTTTTGAAAATAATTTATATACTACTGTGCGTTAGGAACCTAATTCATCTCTAATTGTTTTTTTTTTTATGTCCTTGAATTCACCATTACGTAGGAAGTAAATATGTATATTTGTCTTACTCATACTTAAAGTACTTTATATGTTAGCGCCGCCCGCAAGGAGTAAATAAACACGATTATTATGTTTTTTTATTGCCAACGGTGGCAAACGAGCAAGCAGCACACCTGATGATAAGTGAAACTGCTGCACATGGACCTTTGTCATACCAGGGGCACAGCCAGGCCGTTGCCTACCGTGAAGGAAATACTCTTCTTAAACCTCGTTTAAAGAAGGGCATGTCATAGCGCTCGGGAAACACAGCAGCAAGTAGTTCATTCCAGAGCTTGCACGTACGTGGGAGAAATGATCGATGGAAACGTACAGTTGAAGACCATAAGGTTTCCAGGTGAAATGGATGACCCCTGCTACGATGTCGAGTTGTACGTTAGTAGAATGGTGACGGTGGTACCAAGTCAAACAGTTCCTCGGAGCACTCCCCGTGAAAGAGTCGGTAGAGTACACAGAGTGACCTAAAGTCTCTCCGCTGCTTCAGCGACTCCAATCTGTCCGTAAGATTGGGATCCCCGACGATTATAGTCAACGCACAATACAAAAGTCCTGCAAGAAATCTGATAGATCTCGTAACGCAACGAACATGTTAACTCCTTCTTTGTATTATATAAAATAATGACAATTCAGTAAGGCTCGACCGAGATGGGTTTTTCGTTCTCGGCCGAGACCGAGAATAAAATAATATCTCGGCCGAGACCGAGAATAGACACGGCGTGAAAAATAAATTTTAAAACTGTTAACTTTTTAATACACTACTAATTGTTTAACAAAATTAACTGTTTTAATAATCAAAGCTAAATAACATCATATTATAACATTAAAAAAGCAATTTTTCGGCATTTTCGCCCTTCAAAGAGTGTAGCCTCTCGTCATACGATTGTTCAGCTTCGCTAAACATTTGTTCACTTGCTACGCTAGTAGCGGCGCAAATCAAAACTTATTTGCTGCAGGCTTACGCACCTTGGTGACGAAAACCAATACTCAAAATTATAAGAATTTCTTTGCAGTCTTGGCTCTCTAAAGAAGCTTTCTAGCGCTATTTCGATCACAGAGCTTGAACTGTATTCGTCATTGGTCATTGGCTCGTCTTCCAACTCTATCGAATCATGAGCTGCCCATAAGTTGAATTGATTTGTTGTAGCCATGTTTGACGAGTTAGTTGAAGATGCTCATGTGGTCTCATGAGAATCTGATTCACAATTCAGCTCTCTCACGCACTTACACCAATCGGCTTCGCGCTGCGGCGCATGGCCACGCGCAGTAAAATTTGAATGCCGATCCGAACAAAGTTACAATCTCAGTCATGACCGAAAATCTCGGCTATAATTAGCCGAGAACCGAGACAAATTTCTCGGTTGGATTTGTGGCCGAGAATGCCGAGACCGAGACCGAGATCTCGGTCGAGCCTTACAATTCAGTGATAATAATTGAACTCAATTTATAAAAACAATTATGTCATCAATGTTCTCTTATGAGGATGGAGTAAGAATAAAATTCACCACTCTCTATCTTGCACGTGGGTGTCGTAAAAGACGACTAAGGGATATAATATGAATACAACATCTATGTAAGAGATGGAAAACTCGAAATGAAACCCTATACCAACATGTCTGGCCAGCATGATATAATAGGTCAAATTCACTCCCAATGTAGAAGAGGCCCGAGCCTAACAGTGGGACGTATGTGGGCTGTGATGATGATGATGATTGTTCCCTAGCGCGTCAAAAGCAGTACAATTTCTAAAATCGCTTATCCTGTTTGGATAATGGGAAAACTATTAAAATTGTTGTTTATGCGAAGTTACAAATTTATCCGACGTATAGAAGGCGATGAGAATCACATCCAAAGATTCTTTCAGATACAAACAAAGTTAATATAAGTGTAATAAAAATATATAAAGCTGAACGCGCTAATCTCAGGAACTACTGGTCCGATTTGAATTATTATTTCAATGTTAGATAGCTCATTTATCGAGGAAGGCTATAGGTTATATATCTACACGCTAAGAATAACAGGAGGGGAGCAGAAATGAAGAATGTTTCAAAATCGGGGTTTTTCCTTGTGAGAGCCGCCTCTGCGTGCGCTACATATGCGGTTAGTTTCGCAAAAATTATTATATATGACAGAATCGTATTACTTAAAAATATTTTCACCTTTTAAGTAAACAAATTCAAAGGTTAAAGTTAGCGTTAGTCCAAAGTAACTGTACCACGCGGATGAAGTCGCTGGGGTTGAAAATATACCATGTCGTGACGGAGTAAGAATACAATTCACCACTCCCTATCTTCCACGTGAATGTCGTAAAAGACGACTAAGGGATATAATATGCATATTTTTTTTCCGTGGGGTGGGTTATGGTCGCCGCATTCCTCGCACCACTCCCTCCGGGGCGACAGAGGTGCGTAAGCACGCACACCCGCAACCCACCCGAACACCACGTCGCCTTCGTCGTTGGTGCGTTTGAGACCTAGTCTCCTAAAAATACGGTTTTGAAAATAATTTATATATTACTGTGCGTTAGGAACCTAATCCATCTCTAATTGTTTCTTTTTATGTCCTTGAATTCACGCCTGCACACCCACAACCCACCCGAACACCATGTCGCCTTCATCGTTGGAGCGACCACTGGAGCAGGGTGACTTGACTTCAGTGGTTGGCTCGACGGAATACCCTCTATTTGGAGTACCCCGCCATCGACCGATGTGTCACCCTTTTTAATACATTAACTAGTTTTTTTTTAAATAATATTACATACAAAAACATACCTATTAATAGCTCCAGTGTTTTCAAACGATGATACAATACAATTTAGAAATAAAAAAGAGTATGGCTGGACCCTTCCATGAGGTGATGGAGTAAAAATACAATTCACCACCCTCTTACCCGTGGGTGATCGTACAAGACAACCAAGGGATATAAAACGTATAACATCTATGCGAGAGAAGGAAAACTTGAAATAAAACCCTACACCAACTAACTGACCAGTGTGGTATAATAGGTCAATTACCCTTCCATTATGGAGGAGGCCTGAGCCCAAGAGTGGGACGTATATGGGCTGAGATGATGATGGCTGGGCCAGAAACCGCGAGTACACGATCATGAGTTAACCACTAGAGCAGCCATCACTCCCCTTAACCAGAATGGAGGGAAGGCAGTGACTCCTTGCAGATACTGCTAGCCGACCTTTTAGTAAGTGAGAAAAATTACATATTTGTATAGAAGATATGAGCTATTTGATTATACAGATGGCATAGTGATTAAGATATCGACCTACCAGTGTCGCGGGTTCGAATCCCAAGATAATACTGTGATCAATAAATAGTTGATCTGTGTCTGTATGTATACGCGATGGCGATTGACGTCCCGGGAAAGACAAACAATCGAAGGGGACCCATAGGGTATCTCGGCGATTCAGTTACGGAGGACAAGGAACTAGGTACCAGTGGTTGGCCCAATAGTGAAAGAAAGGAGATAGTAGGTTATGAAAACGCTCGCGGCTCCTTCATCACTCTGGACGGAGATGGACAGCGTATGAGCTGATCATCGCTCAGCCCAGAAAAGAAGGACAACATCTAGCGCGATCAATAAATAGTTGTTATGTGTCTGTATGTAATGTTGTTTCAATTAATTATATGTTTGTAAAGTCACAACACTATTACAAGGATTATTTTACTTAATGGAGGGAATTGTCTTTAAAAAAATAAAGATACTAGCTGACCCAATATACATTGTTCAGTTCAAATAAAATAAAAGCGCCATCTACCGGGCTCAATTGTGAATCTAAACCATCCATCGAATCCCTTTACACATAAATAACTTCGTCAACATCGATCCAGTCGTTTAAGAGGAGTTCAGTGATATACAAACGTACGCAAGAAATTTATATATAAAGATACAAATAAGGGTCAGCAATAAAAAAAAATCTTAGTGAAAAAAATGTTTGTGAAGACCCTTGCAATACAAGAATTATTTTCTTGCAGGGCGTTGTCTTAAAAAAAATGTGTACCAAGAATTGTTCTGTGCAGGAATTGAACTCATGGCACACAAATACGAAATCAATTTTTAAAACCATTAAATCATCTTTTCCGTGTGGTGACGGAGTAAGAATACAATTCACCACTCCCTATCTTGCACGTGAATGTCGTAGAAGACGACTAATGGATAGAGAAGAAAACCTCGAAATGAAACCCTATACCAATATGTCTAGCCGAGGCCGCGGGTGATCGGACCGGGGAATTGTCCGTCACCCGCAGAGAGGCTGACCGCGCGACGGCGACCGACGTCCCAGGACGTCGAGAGGTGAGGTTACCCGAAAGGGTATGCCGTCGGGCTGACCACTGACGACAAGTCACATCTGCTCCGGTGGTCGGCCCAACAACGAGGTGACCTGGGGACGGGTGGGTTATGGGCCCGCGCGCCGTCCTTTCATCGCTCCGGACGGACTGGACCGCACGTGCGCTTACCCACCAATAAAAAAAAAATTACCAACATGTCTGACTAGCATGGTTTAGTAGGTCAAATTCCCTCCCATTGTGGAGGAGGCCCGAGCCCAACAATGGGACGTATGTGGACTGCGATGAATAAAAAAAAAACGATAAGAAGTTAATAATAATAATAATATAGGGCCTCGTATCCAGCTCGCCTTTACTGGCTGGCTGGAGTGGAGACCGAAGAGTGCCTGCAGGATTCTCAACTCTGGCTTGCCTTAAATGGCTGGTCAGAGAGGGGTCGCCAGAGCTATATGCTCGGGGGTGGAAATGTCATTTTCAAGGGCATAACTACGGGGAAACCACTGCGATGGTGAAACCGGCGCCGCACCGCTCGACACCCCAAGCCACTTGCACCAATGTTGCTCCCCTGTTGCCCGTATGACCTGCGTGTCTGTGGCGACCGTTTGGGGGGGGGGGGCGTTCAGTGAGTTGGCGAGTCACCGTCTGTCAAAGTTCAAGACGATAAAGGTATTGAAGGCAAACGACAGTTTTTCAATCAATAGTTATTAGTTTAGCCAGTCCATCAAACCTCCAACCCCATAAACAGTTATTAGATACATCATCACACAATAGTTTTACACCTACCGTTGGCAGTCTACGTGTGTTATGTGCAGACGTGGTGTCATCGGTAGACGTCCCATCCCATTTTTACATTAATTTTCTCCAAAGGCCTCTGCGTGTTGGATCCATATCCACATGTAAGCCTTTCAAAGGACTGGATATCTTCCCTTGGAAGATATCCGTGAAATTGAGAAATACAATATAATAATAATATCATTTATTTGCTGAACATAGGTGATACATGGTCTTATTAAAAAAATATGATAAACGAATCGCTATGTTCTACCTATTGAGCATGCAAATATCAGGTTACAATTATTATTGTTTATCGTTGTCTGGTTTTTTAGATTATTCGACCTTTTCAATATTAATTAATACATACATTGTCAAATTAATAAATATCGAGTAAAATGTCAAATTTATAAAATAATGTCAAAACCAACTAATTTTACTTATCAAAATTATCACTAAAGAAATCATTAACATTATAAAAGCATCGCTCCATTAAAAAGTCCTTTGGTTTTTTAAATTGCATTAGGTTTGCGTGTTTAATGTAATTAGGTATTTTATTGTAGATCACAACTGCCATACATAAGACGTTTTTTTCATTAATGCAGTTGTGGCTTTTTTATCCTTAAAATTATAGCGTCAATTTCGTGGTAATTCTCCAAGTGTCTCAAATAAATGAGAATTAGTTTTGTCGAAAACCGCTGTCTCATAAATATAGTTTTTTTTTTTTTTTGGGGGGATGGGCTGCGGTCGGCGCGCTCCTCGCACCACTCCGTCCGGGGCGACAGAGGGGCATAAGCATGCAACACCCGCAACCCACCCGAAAACCATGTCGCCTTCGTCGTTGGACCGACCACCGGAGCAGGGTTACTTGACATCAGTGGTCGGCCCGACGGAATACCCCCTATTGGGGTACCCTCCCATCCACCGACGTCCCCCCCCTCGGGGAGGACGTCGGTCTTTCCTCGCGCGGTCGGTCATAAATATAGAGTGAAGGTAATGTCAAAATTTTGTATTTTTTTAAAAAACGGTTCACAGCTGTCTCGCGTCCTTAAATTAAATATTGCTCGGATGCATCTCTTTTGCATTTTAAAGGCTACTTCCCTATTTGTGGAATTACCCCAGAATATAATTGCATTTCTAAATTTGTTTTTCGCGATCGCGTGATAGGCCGTAAGTAAAGCGTCATAATTTAGGACGTGTGCAAGTTTAAAAAGGACATACGCAGCTTTACTAATTTTTTTACAAAGCATATTTATATGAGGTTTCCAATTAATTTCACTGTCAATGATAAGTCCTAAAAATTTGGTAGTATTTACTTCACTAATTTTATTAGTTTGATAATTAATATTTAATATTGGAGTAGTCATTCTTTGGTGAAATTGAATAAAATTAGTCTTTTGGAGATTTTTTTTTAGATTGTTATCAGTCAGCCATTGTACTATTTGTGTCAAAGTATTATTAGTGTCAGTTTCATATTGATTAATGTCATTACAGGTTATTATAGCAGTACTATCGTCGGCAAATAATGACATTGGTTGTGATACTGCTTTTGTTATGTCATTAATGTATATTAAAAATAATAGTGGACCCAGAACACTCCCTTGTTGTACACCGTGATTGATAATGCGCTCATCAGATGAATACTCCTCTTCAAGTTTATTTACATAGTTAATTTTCTTAATACAAGTATACTGAGTTCGGTTTAGTTCTTCTTACATTGGCAATAAATTTGTATTAAAATGTGGGTCAATATTTAATAACTAATTTCTGTATCGGGTAGATAATTATAAATTTTCTGCAATAACGATGACTTGTTGGACGTGAGACATCTTAGTCCACCCGTGACCATGAACGCTACAAAGTGTTCGAAACGTCGGGTAATCAAAAATCAAATACAAACGCGATAAAATCAGTAAAGTAGTTTTATTTAAAATGTATAATACTCGCGTAAACATGAGAAATCATAATTTTATATATTTCACCTTAAACTACCATCGGAACGGAACGCGA
This sequence comes from Lymantria dispar, assembly GCA_032191425.1. Lineage (NCBI taxonomy): Eukaryota > Metazoa > Arthropoda > Insecta > Lepidoptera > Erebidae > Lymantria > Lymantria dispar. The sequence goes on from CM063471.1 coordinate 11,211,041, forward strand.
CCGCACTGAGAAGATCCCACAAAAAACTCAGCGGGATTCATCATTATCTCTGCCTACATTCATCCCACTGTAGGGCTTGGGCTCCGTCTACTATAGGAGGGCAATTGACCTACTATACCACGCTGGTCAGACGTGTTGGTATAGGGTTTTGTTTCAAGCCCTTCTCTTGCATAGATATTATATACATATTATATCCCTTAGTCGTCTTTTACGACACCCACGAGCAAGATAGGGAGTGAATTGTATTCTTACTCCGTCACCACACGAAATAGCGGGATTGTCTGCTTTCTTTATTTTTTTTCTTTTGCTAATTTTTTTAAATATAATTAATTATTTTTGTAAAAAAAACCGACTTCAATAATGTAGACAATGTAGATATTTTTTAAAATTTTTGGTTGATTTTTCAAAAACCGCTTATCTGGTTTCGATAAAATTTTCATGGGACCTTTTGGGAAGAACAAAAAAAGAATTTTTAAATCGGTTGGCAAGCGACAGAGTTATGCGCGAACATAAAAAAAATACAATCATCCGAATTGAAAACCTCCTCCTTTTTTAGGAGTCGGTTAAAAATTACAACATCATGCCTATTAATAGCTCCAATGTGATGCCATTTAAACCATGATATGATACAAGTTACAAATAAAAAGGATTATGGCTGGACCAGATGCCGCAAACGATCACGAGTAAACCACTAGAGCAGCCATCACTCCCCTCAACCACAATGGAGAGAAGAAAGTAACCTGTGGGTTTACTCTTTAAATTAATTCTAATTTTGAATTCGATTCAACTCCAATCTCACCAAACTTACATTTGGTACTCTTAAACAAAATCGAGAATGAATTCTTCGCGTTTGCCGTTGTTATCTTCACCAAATGTGTCGTATTTTATTACTTAAAATTAATAACGTTACCGAACTCGATCACTACAAAGACGCTTTCTTGAAATTATACAACATTAACGATTTTAAACTACGTCAAAATCACGTCGGGAGTAGCAAATATTTGATTTAATCGATTAGAGGCGAATTCATTTAGTTGAAAAAAAAAAAACCGCCGAATTCAAGAACCGCTTTCAAGAGTACGAAATTGCTCAAATTCGAGCTGCGATTGGATTTAGGATTGGAATCGAGATTCAAGAGTACAGACCCCGCAAGCACGAGTTAACCACTTTTTTTACCCACCACCTACCGGAGGTCAATTGAAATTCAAATCATTTATTATGTACTAGCAACCCGCCCTCACTTCGCTTCGGTTATAGTCGTTTTACCCACGTAGTTCCCGTTCCCGTGGGAATACCGGGATAAAATATAGCCTAGTTTACGCCCTGATGTTATAGCTTTCCAATGGTGAAAGAATTTTTGAAATTGGTCCAGCCGTTTTGAAGATTACCCGGAACAAACAGACAGACAGACAGAGAAACTGACAGACAAAATTTTTTAATTGCTATTTTAGGCATAGGTGTCGTACAAATAACCGTGTGAGCATGAAAAAAGCCTATTATTTTGACATTACAAACAGACACTCCAATTTTATTTATTGGTAAGATATAGATAATCACTTTAAATTTTTTTTGTATGTCTGCCTGTTTGTTCCGGGTAATCTTCAAAACGGCTGGACCGATTTCAAAAATTCTTTCACCAATTGAAAGCTATAATATCAGGGCGTAAACTAGGCTATATGTTATCCCGGTATTCCCGAACGGGAACTACGCGGGTAAAACGACTAAAACCGAAGCGAAGCGAGGGCGGGTTGCTAGTTATCTATAAAAAGGACAAAAAAAATCGCGTTTTTTGTATGGGAGCCCCCCTTAAATAATTATTTTATTTTGTTTTTAGTATTTGTTGTTATAGCGGCAACAGAAATACATAATTTGTAAAAATTTCAACTGTCTAGCTATCGCGGTTCTAGAGATACAGCCTGGTGAGACAGCAAAGTCTTAGTAATAGGGTCCCGTTTTACCCCAAAGGAGCACCCTACAAACGAATACAGGATTAAATATGCATAAAACATCTATGCAAGAGATAGAAAACTCAAAATAAAAGATTATATCAACATGTCTGACCAGCGTGGTATAGTAGGTCAATAGGCCTACTATTGTGGAGAACGCTCGAACCTAGCTATAATGATTCTTTTATTGCTTTAGGAGAGAAAGACTACCTTCTTTCTTTACATCTGAATTCTCCCTTTAATGGCCTTTTACGATAGCCCTAAGCTTGATGGAAATTATATTTTAATGAAGATATAAAAAAATAACTTACCCTAAATATTTATCTTCTCAACGCCAATAGACATAATTCTTTAAAAAAATTAAATTAAAATATGTTTTATATTAAAAATAATTATTACTTAGACGTCCGTACTGAGTGGGGTTTGCGGAGCGACTGAGCGATTTTCAAAATTCGAACGCCGAATAACTAACGCCAGCTTATATTGAACTCTCTGATATAGTGTGAAACCTCTTCTTATATATGTCAATACTTTAATGAGCGGGGAGAGGTAGGTCGTTGTTGAATGGTTCCGTCTTATCAGGGAGCATAGTACTCTGAATATGAATTTAATCTTTATTATGATTACGTTAAGGTTTATTTTTAAATGAATGGATGCTTTTCACAACACAACTAAGAGTGTGAAGGTAAAATGTACCGTATCGTAATGTAATAAGATTGAAATTGGAATGAATTGCAAACAAAAGCTACAGGTTTTCGATAAATTTCCGCTGAAAATGCGCGCACCGCATTTTCATATAATGGTGTAAGTGAACTTTGCGTTTTACGATTTTTATCATAGATATATTTAATATCCGTTTATCGTAAATTGTGCACTAAGATTTCTATTCAATTTAAATATCTTCAGTGTGGTGACGGAATAAGAATACAATTCGCCACCTCCCTATCTTTTACGTGGGTGTTGTAAAAGGCGACTAAAGGATATAACAGGAATATAACACTGTTATTCGTAATACAGGCCATGGCCAAGTTTGGGAAGGAGTTTCAGTATTTTTTGCAACAATCTTTAGATCCTCAGTTTAAAATTATAGTGTGTAATATTAACTTTCATCATCAACATCGCAGCCCATATACGTTCCTCTGCTAGGCTCGGGCCTCCTCTACAACGGGAGGAAATCCGACCTACTTTATCATGCTAGTCAGACATGTTGATATAGGGTTTCATTTCGCGTTTTCCATCTCTTGCACAGATCTTATATGCATATTATATCCCTTAGTTGTCTTTTACGACATCTACAAGCAAGCTAGGGAGTGATGAATTGTATTCTTACTCCATCACCACACGGAAAACTTTGTCACAAATATTATCTTTGTATCAAATAAACTTTTTTATCTTTTATTGACGTGACAACGTCTTATAAATTGGTTTGCCGGGTGACACTTCAAGAAACTGCGTTACGCTCCGCTCACGTTATGCGCTCACAATGAGAGCGAGTGAGAGGCACGCGTCCCTTTCACTTTTTATGTCTGTCTCTCTCGCTCTTAGGCGGGCTAACCATGCCCGAGTGTATGTGTAAAGGTAAAAATAAAATTTTGTTAATATGAAATTCAGTGCGAGATTCTTTGTATAAATTAATGTTTTAAATATAATTCTTTGTATAAATAAATGTTTTAAATTGTTACTATTATTTCATCCTTCTTCCTACTATACGAATGAATATTCACATTAAAATTATTTTACCACTCAAAGTCGTTGTCACGTAAAACTTTCGCCCGTATACCGACTTTACAGGCAACCAATTTTTTTTCTATTTATTTTATAATATTTATGCAAATAATGTATTATTAGAAGACCATCAATCGTCTTAATGCAGGTAGCGGGGGTAACCAACACAACCTATAAAAGGCACATTTGCCAGTGGACGGTTGAACGGTGAGGTTGTTGGTGCCCGGTGCTACTTGCAGTAAGTCGTTATATTTTTAGTCTTTTAATTTTTATTGAATTACTTTTTCTAAATTACTTTAAATTAATTTGAGCATTTTGCACTGTGATTGTTCTTTTTTTATCTATTTCATTTCTGATGCTAAAATCAGAACTGGGATAGGCCTATGCTCACAGTTAGCTTTACTAAAATAAACGAGCAACCGTTAGTTTGTGAACAAACATGCCACGATCATCTCGCTCTCGAGATAGGTCAGTAGCAACTCCGCCGCGTTCAGAGATCACGCTTAGTGGTCATAGCAGGTCGCACCGACACCATAGATCTCTTTCACCAGGGCAAATAAATAGAACGCGTTCACGTTGCGATAGGATTCGTTCACGTTATGATAGGACTCGTTCACGTTATGATAGGACTCGTTCACGTTATGATAGGACTCGTTCACGTTATGATAGGACTCGTTCACGTTATGATAGGACTCGTTCACGTTATGATAGGACTCGTTCACGTTATGATGGGACTCGTTCACGTTATGATGGGACTCGTTCACGTTATGATGGGACTCGTTCACGTTATGATGGGACTCGTTCACGTTATGATGGGACTCGTTCACGTTATGATGGGACTCGTTCACGTTATGATGGGACTCGTTCACGTTATGATGGGACTCGTTCACGTTATGATGGGACTCGTTCACGTTATGATGGGACTCGTTCACGTTATGATGGGACTCGTTCACGTTATGATGGGACTCGTTCACGTTATGATGGGACTCGTTCACGTTATGATGGGACTCGTTCACGTTATGATGGGACTCGTTCACGTTATGACGGGACTCGTTCACGTTATGACGGGACTCGTTCACGTTATAATGGGACTCGTTCACGTTCACGTCACGATCGGCGGAAATACCGTCGTAGTATAACGCGAACACCTTCTAGGAGTAATAGCTCAAGTTGCGATTCTCACGATGACTATAGTAGAAACTCCCCGCGGCGCCATAGTAAATCTCCAAATTACACGCGCAGTAACTCTGTAAAAAATGCGTTAAGCTCTATCATGTCACGACTGACCGCCATCGAAAACAGCACTGCTAGTGACTCGCGTACTACGCCATCAATTGATAATACTACGCCATCAATTGATAATACTACGCCATCAATTGATAATACCCCTCAATGCGGACAAAACGTTTTCTCTACAAACCAAGCACTAGCTGAAGTAATAGACACCTTGACAAGAAACAAACCGACTAATTATTATGTTTCGAATTTCGACCCGGTTGTAAATAATTTCGAAGTGTGGTGTAAGGAGGTAGAGCGGGCTAGGTTAGTAAATCGCTGGGAGGATACGGAATGTTTTTCACGTATTGCTCCTTGTTTAAAAGGAGATGCTAAAACGTGGCTCAATGAATGGTCTTCTAATGATCATTCTTGGTCTAATTTTGTAAAAGATTTTAAATCATTGTGTCCCCAGAAGATTAATTATGCCCAAACCCTTCATGAAGTAATTAACTCAACGTCTGATAAATTCCAATCTTATGCAGAGTATGCACGACGTAGTGCGCGCGGCAGCCACGAATGCCGAATTAACCACAGAAAACTTAGTTTCCTTCTTAACAACCTATGTCAAGCCCAATCGTAAAAACGATCTGCGTGGTTCAGGCAATCAAGCTTCAGTCGGTAATACATACAAGAAACTACCTCAACGTGTTCGTTCAGAGGCTAAATGTTTCTATTGTCACCAGACTGGACATTACAAGGATAAGTGTCCCAAAAAGCACGCTCCCGACAGTAGTCCGAAGGATAGCTGTACTTTTTGCAAAAAGATAGGACATAAAGAAACCCACTGCTTCGCTAAAGCTCGTTCAGACAGTCGAAATAACAGTCAACGCAAAGTTGTTAACTTGTGCACTGAACTATCAGAGTCTAGGCTAATGATGTCAATACTGCGGTTATACAAGGTGTAGCTGTGGACGTTTTGATAGATAGCGGAGCGTTAAACGTTTCGTTGATATCCTCGGCAATTGTCAAACATTTCTTTTGTTCACGAAAGCCCACTAATCGTGTTTTAAAAGGAATTAGTGCTAATGAGTTCGTGGCTCACGAGTTCGTTACTCTAACAGTGGAGTTTAGGGACATTGCTCTTATTGTAGATTTTGTTGTCGTCCCAGCATCCTATATGAGTACTCCAATTAATTATTGGAACGGATGTCCTCAACAGAGGGCGTGACATTTGTTCGTACAAAACATGGACAGAATATAATCCATACTCCATATATGGTCTCCAGGGTTAACACAGTAAACCATGACGCATCTAGTAAAATTAATACGCCTCTTCAAGGTGGTGAGCTTGCTACTTTAGTGACAGTATTAGATGAATTTTCCTCGTATCTAATATCTGGTAGTGCCGTCACTACCGTAAGTACGGGCAAGATGCGTATTAACTTGACAAGTGATATTCCAATAGCATATCATCCGTACCGATTGTCTTATCAAGAGAAACTCAAGGTTCGTGAAATTATTCGGGATCTTCTAGAGAAAAAGATTATTAGAGAGTCTAGCTCAGAGTACGCGAGTCCGATCATTTTGGTCAAGAAGAAGGATGGCACAGACAGGATGTGTGTGGACTTTCGTGCACTGAATCGCATCACTGTTAAGGATAGATATCCTCTTCCTTTAATTGACGATCAGATTGATCGACTCGGGGGCTCAAAATTCTTCACGAGTCTCGATATGGCGTCAGGTTTTTACCAGATACCTCTGGATGAATGCTCAATTCATAAGACCGGCTTCGTTACACCAGAGGCCCATTATGAGTTTTTGAAAATGCCATTCGGCTGACATTGCGAAAGTTCATCGATTCGGGTACTGTCCTGGTATACATGGATGATGTGCTGATACTCAGTATGACTGTTGGTGATGGCATTTCTCTTCTGCATGATGTCCTTAAAACATTGACGGAGGCTGGATTCTCCATTAATTTGTAAGTAAGTAAGCTGTAAGCTTAAAGTAAGTAAGTTGTAAGCTGTAAAGTAAGTAAGTTACAGTTATGCTCTTTTAAATGTTTTTATGTTACAGTCGCCAAAATACATGAGTGATGTATATTTGCGCGTGAGCGGACAAGTGCAGCGAGACCTCATACGGAAGCGTCTTGCTGACTGGAGCATGCAGTTGGTGTGACCGAGGTGTTGAGAGCACACATCGAACTCGCATGGATCTGCATGGCAGGCTCCGTCCCGCAAGATGCGTCCTATGGATGCATGGCAGGCATCTGTCCTGGTAGATGTGTCCTTTGGATGCATGGCAGGCTCTGTCCTGGTAGATGTGTCCTTTGGATGCATGGCAGGCTCTGTCCTGGTGGATGTGTCCTTTGGATGCATGGCAGGCTCTGTCCTGGTAGGTGTGTCCTTTGGATACATGGCAGGCTCTGTCCTGGAAGATGTGTCCTTTGGATACATGGCAGGCTCTGTCCTGGAAGATGCATCCTTTGGATGCATGTCAGGCTTCGTCCTGGAAGACGTGTCCTTTGGACACGTGTAGGGCTCTCTCCTAGGGTTACGCGCGAAAACTTGTACAGGTTTAGGAGTATGGGAATGACTGAGGTGTGCTACCAGTTGAAGTATAACTATATGTGATAGCAAAGTGTCTACCCTGAGCTGTTAATAAGAGTGTTCATGAAAGAGGGCCTTGTATGCATGATGAATGAAAGAATAGGCATCTTTAACACTCGACATGTTAAATAACTATTTCTCTTCTTTAAACAGATTGTAATACGGATGGTCGTGACGACGTTGAGGAAACCACTGATACCCTCATTAGTCATGACGAACACAGCCGGTCAGAAGAAACTCTCAGTGCAGCCGAGGACGGCGCACAATCAGGAGAGGCCGTATTAGAAGACCATCAATCGTCTTAATGCAGGTAGCGGGGGTAACCAACACAACCTATAAAAGCGCGCTCGTTTCTAAAGACAGGCACATTTGGCCAGTGGACGGTTGAACGGTGAGGTTGTTGGTGCCCGGTGCTACTTGCAGTAAGTCGTTATATTTTTAGTCTTTGTTCGTGTTGCTATATTTTGTTGGTATTTTGTGTTCTACGATTGTTTGTTAATTTTTATTGAATTACTTTTTCTAAATTACTTTAAATTAATTTCAGCATTTTGCACTGTAATTGTTCTTTTTTTATCTATTTCATTTCTGATGCTAAAAGTATATATTCTGAAATAACTGATCATTATTATCACCCTCATCATGTCTATCGTCCTATTACTGGTCCTTCCTTGCAGTAGAAGTCAGACAGGTTGGTACAGGCATATCTTAATTGCAAACAGTGGCAAACTAGCAAACAGTACACTTGACAAGTGTTGCTGCCGCTCATGAACCTTTCCTAGGCCGCTACCTTCCGTGAAGAAAGTGAAAGGAGTGTAAATGCGTGCAAAGAGGTTCAGTGAAACTAAAGGTTTCACTAAAACTCGCTACATGTAAACACTCTCAAAAAGTTAGGCTTCCGACTCCCTCGCTCACTGAACTATCCGTTCCATGCGGGATGACAAAAGGGCGACAGGCGGCCTCATAACCATACAGCGGTATTCCTACCTATCGCCATTGGGCTGACCATTGTTACTGAAACCTTGACGTCCATGGCCGCTCAGAGTGTTCGCTTCACCGGTCACCTTGAACCACTCCATGGCTTCCGCTCATGGGATTACTGCCTCGCAGAAGGCGGCAACTGCATCCCAGTACGCTGTAGATCATCCTCATAGTGAGGGTCGGCAGCGTCATGTCGATACTGATGATTGCGACGAGTTCACGGAGCTGCCCCGCTCACGTGCATCGTAAGTGTATGCTGCGCCATGTATACATGCGAATTTGCCTCCACCGCTAGATATGCCATACCCTCTCCCCCTCACAATAGTGTGCAGGTACTTATCAAAGCGACTGATAATTTGTCTGTGATACGTCAGTCTACACTAGTGCAATTGGTAGGACATTTGGAACGGTATTTACCAACATTTGTGTACTAGATTATTAAATAAAATGCTATATGCTTAGACCAATGTGTTCTTTACCGTATGTATTACAAGAAATGAGATTTTACATGCTAAGTTATTTGTAGAAACCACACGTGAAATATGTACCCACCCTTTAGTAAATAAGACAATTGGAATGGAATTCCAATACGTGGCATTAATTTTCCACTGATTACAGCTCATCTATATTCTGGGCTTCAAGCACCTTCGCAGAGAGGGGAAATTGACCTACTTATATCACGCTAGTCAGATAAGTTGCTAAAGGATTCTCTTTCGAGTTCTCTTTCTCTTATATGCATACTAGACCCTAAGTCGTCTTTTATGACATCCACGGGCAAGATAAGGAATGGTGAATTGTATTCTTACTCATTCACCACACGGAAAGAATGGGTTAATCATTCATTTATTTAAATAAAATTATGTCCCTGAGAAGAGGGTACGTCCCATACTTCGCCGAAAGTCAAGCGAGACACTGCACAGATTCTACTCGATCGCAAACTTTTTGTTTGTTGTTGGGTAAACAATAATTTTGATCACACAAATAGTTTGTGGATCAAAATTCCAAAGCTAATCGTCCGTCTAGACCAAAAGTGCCAAAACTCAATTTTGCAGAGGGCCATATATTAAATTTTGAATTCGTAGGCGGGCCAGATTGAAAATAAAAAAAAAGAACTGAATTATAATAACATTTCATTTATTAAATTATATAATATCTTTATTATAATTATTATTTTAAATATTTAGTGTAATTGTTACGTAGGTCTTATACTTTAACTTAAGAGTCATCGATCCCACAGTCAAACCGATAACACGGTTTTGTGGGCTATGTTTTATCAATATGTAGCATTGGTATTTTATAATAATTAAATAAATAAATATAATATACGGTTGTTAAAAATCATTTAAAAATAAAAACGGGCCTTATTGATACGGCTCGCGGGCCGCATCCGGCCCATATCTTTGACATGACTAATCTAGACGTTATTTATTAGACATAGGCCTCCCCACGAGAATGCCACTTGAAACGGTTCTATGTCACTTGCATCCAACGGTTTCCTGCGACTTACAAGATGTCATCAGTCCATCTAAATCAAATCAAATCATTTATTCTGCATAGGCCCCTTAAGGGCACTTACATATTGTCAAATTTACACATCGTTTGAACACAATACAATAATCTACTACCGGATCGGTACGCGGCCACACATTGAGAACTCAGCGGGCTGTCATTTAGCTCCAGTGTGTATTTTTTAGCTCTGGTAAGGGGTCGTCCTACTCTGTGTGGTTCGATTCGTGGTCGCCACTCAAGAACCTTTACTTTCCAATGAGCAAAGCCCAAAGTCGTTCCAACACCCACTCATAAGAAATTTCAATACAAAAATATTAATAAATTAACAAAACGTATTTCAGTTACACCCCGATTCTCTAAAAGTGTCCGGAGGTCCTTAATTTCTTTACCCGTCCTTGTCTAACGCACTGTGCTATATCAATAGCGTTATCTCTTTCTAATACTTACAAGTGTGATTTCAGGCTTTTGACGTAATAAAACTAATGCTATCATACGGTTTTACTTTAATTGTATTATAATTTTTAAATATATTTAATTCTTTGTGATGTAATCATCATCTCGGCCAATATACGTCCCACTGTTGGGCTTGAACCTCTTTCACAATAGGAGGGAAATTTATTTTATTATACCAAAAGTCTTGGTACAAGAGTTTGTCTCGAGTTTTTCTTCTCTTGGGTAATATATCCCTTAGCCATTTACGATATCCACGGGCTAAGATAGAGCGCGGTGAAATGTATTCTTAATTTTTTGCTGCTGTTATTGGCAAACGAGCAAACAGTACACCGTACATTTTAAAATAAATAATCTGTTATAAAATAATCGATTTTTCTCCCAACAGGACTGTGATGACCTTTTTTTTCTAATATTTTAGTTTTTTATTCTAGTTTTTTTTAGGAAATCTGGTCGTGAATATTTCGAATAGTAAAAATCGATTAATAATCGATTTTTAATCGATTTTTATTATTTTGAAAATCGATTATAAAAATCGATTATTACAAAAAAAAATCGATTAATAATCGATTTAAAAAAAATTGCAAACCTAACTGTTGTATATTAAGGATAGGCGATCATTCTAAAGCAGATCGATTCTTGAATAGATTCGAATCATCGTCCAAAGAATCGATTCACAAGAAAATTGAGGACTTTTTTTTTACGGTCGGCTCACTCCTCGCGCCACTCCGTCCGGGGCGACAGAGGGACGTAAGCACGCACACCCGCGACCCACCCGTATAGCATGTCGCCTTCGTCGTTGGGTCGACGACCAGCGCAGAGTTCTTTGATGTCGGTGAGAAAATTGAGATCTAAAGGATCGATTCTCGAATAATCGATCTATCTATCTTTTCTTTTGGACGGGCCTGTGATGACCTATTTTTTTTAGGAAATCTGAAAGTGCTATTCATTTTATAGTATAAAACATAAAACACTAACATATTTAGTGTTGAGTGGGCAGAAAAAAAATCGAATGACAATTTTCTAGGGTAAAGTATTGATTCACCGAATCGATTCAGTGCTTCGTATCGATTTATAAAATCGATTTTTGGGCCTGATAATCGATTCTTCGATTAATCGATTATAAATCGCCATCCCTATATTCAGCTCAGTGTGGTACTACACCGGACTAACCGGCCAGCGGCTGTAGACAACTGACTTTATTCTTTCTATAAGGACGACTATATCTTATAAAGTATTTAAAATATCCTGGTGGAGAAATACTCGAAACTATAACGCGTCGTTACTATATTCCTGAACAACCTCTAATTTTTAAATATCGCCTAAGATGTAACAAACTTTTTAATTTGTGTGAAAATGTGAAAATTTAGGACATTAGTGAAAAATGTAGGAGTCATTAGTTAAAAAATTAGGAGGCATTAGTGAAAAATATAGGAGTCATTAATAAAAAAGTTAGGAGTCATTAGTGAACATTTAAGAAATATTAGTAAAAAATATAGGATGCATTAGTTAAAATTTTCGGAGTCATTAGTGACAAATTTGGCAGTCATTAGTTAACAATTTAAGAGTCATTAGTGCAAAGTTTAGGAGTCATTAGTGAAAATTTAAGAGTCGTTAGTGAAAATTTAGGAGACGTTAGTTAAAAATGTTAAAGTCAAAAAGTCATTAGTTTTCGGAGTCAGTTATAAATTTAGGAGTCTTTAGTGAAGAATGTAGAAATCATTAGTCAAAATTTTAGTAGTCATTAGAGAAAAATTTAGGATACACTAGTGAATATTTACGAGACATTAGTAAAAAATGTAGTAGTTATTAGGTAAATTTTAGGAGTCATAAATTTAGGAGTCATTAGTGAAAAGTTAATGAGTCATTAGTGAAGAATGTAGGAGTCATTAGTCAAAATTTTAGAAGTCATTAGTGAAAAATTTCGGCAACATTAGTGAAAATTTCGGAGACATTAGTGAAAAGTGTAGTAGTTATTAGTTAAAATTTTAAGAGTCATTACTGAAAATTTAGAAATCATAAGTGAAAAATTACTAGTTATTAGTAATAAATTTAGAAGTCATTAGCGAAAATATTGGAGTCATTAATGAAAAATTAAGAGTCATTAGTGTAGAACTTAGGAGCAATTAGTGAAAAGTTTAAGAGTCCTTAGTGAAGAAAAATTTTCTATGTGGTGACAGAGTAAGAATACAATTTATCAACCCCTGCCCACCCATGGGTATCGTAAAAGACGGCTAAGGGATGTATGTAATATCTATACAAGAAGAGTAAATTTCGATATAAAATCCTATACCAACATGTCTGACCAGCGTGGTATAATTTATCTTCATATAGGAGGCTTAAGCCCAACATTGGGACGTGTAAACTGATATAGAGTAAAAGTACAATACCACTCCAGCCAAAAATAAAAAAAATTGGTATTTAGTTTTATGTCGACTTTTTCTTCTCTTGCATAGAAGCCATCAACATATTTTATACCTTAGTCGGCTATTACGACACCCACGGGCAAAATAGGAGATGGTTCTTAGTCTGTCACCACACGGTAACGTAACGTAGGTATTATAAATGATTAGCTTCTGCTCGCGACTTCGTCCGCGTGGTATAGATACTTTGGGCTAACTCTAACTTTAACCTAAGATTTTGTTTACGTAGAAGGTGAAAATATTTTTTAATAATACGATTATGTCGTACATGAGTTTTGCGAAAATTTAGCCGTTTACGCAGCGGGAGCTCTCAAAAGCAAAAAACAAATTGGATTTTGAAACATTCTTCATTGGTGCTCCACTCCTGTTGGTTTTAGCGTGATGATATATAGCCTATAGCCTTCCTCGATAAATGGGCTATCTAATACTGAAAAAAATTTTCAAATCGGACCAGTAGTTCCCGAGATTAGCGCATTCAAACAAACAAACTCATCAGCTTTATATATTAGTACTAGCTGACCTAACAGACGTTGTTCTGTTCAAATAAAATAAAGCGCCACCTATCCGGTCCAATTGTGAATCTAAACCATTCTTGAATCCCCTTGAACACACACAAAAAATTTCATCAACATCGGTCTAGCCGTTTAGGAGGAGTTCAGTGACACACACGTATACAAGAAATTTATATGTAAGACTAGCTGACCCAGCGAACTTCACACCGCTTTTCTCGTAATTGTTTTGTTTATTTATCAGTTTGGTTTTAGTAGCATCCGTGCGGTGACTGAGTAAGAATACAATTCACCATCCGTGTGGGTGTCATAAAAGGCGACTAAGGGATATACCGCCTTTTCTTATCGATTCCAAAACCTTTTTTAATCCAGATCTACATGTAATTATGCCAAAAATGCCGATCCGACAGAACGAACATCAAATGTTTGACAGGTAAGCACAGTTTGTATGGCATAATAAAATTATTGTTTTTAGTATTTTACTCGCAATTTACCATATTTTATTACCGTATAAACCTTCCCGGGACTTCCACAAATAATTTAAGACCAAAATTAGCCAAATCGGTCCAGCCGTTCTCGAGTTTTAGCGAGACTAACAAACAGCAATTCATTTTAATATAGATTTGTATAATATTATAAAGCCATTTTCAAAAATGTATTATAGACAGACAATTTTTATATAGATATTGTCATGTTCCTTCTCTGTCTAATGACGTCACCGTTTACCCATTACCACCGATGCGGTCTCTTAACTGTCCTACTTAAAACCACCACTTAAAAGACTTATTTCTAGTTCTTTAGGAATCTTTTATAGATACTCGACTCAGCTTGACTTGGAGTAAAAATCGCCTACAGATTCCAACGATTACGCAAATATTACATATCTATACCAATAAATAAAATTGGAGTGTCTGTTTGTAATGTCAAAATAATAGGCTTTTTTCATGCTCACACGGTTATTTGCACGACACCTATGTCTAAAATAGCAATTAAAAAATTTTTGTCTGTCTGTCTGTTTGTTCCGGGTAATCTTCAAAACGGCTGGACCGATTTCAAAAATTCTGTCACCATTGGAAAGCTATAATATCAGGGCGTAAACTAGGCTATATTTTATCCCGGTATTCCCACGGGAACGGGAACTACGCGGGTAAAACGACTATAACCTATAACCGAAGCGAAGCGAGGGCGGGTTGCTAGTTATAAATAAAACCATTTTTCCTTACCCACCGGGTTCCGTACCCAAAGGGTAAAAACGGGACGCTATTACTAAGACTGCGCTGTCTGTCCGTCCGTTTGTCTGTCACCAGGCTGTACCTCTAGAACCGCGATAGCTACAGATGAAATTTTAAAAAATTATGTATTTCTGTTGCCGCTATAACAACAAATACTAAAAACGAAATAAAATAAATATTTATGGAGGCTCCCGTACAACAAACGCGATTTTTATCGATAATGGTACGGAACCTTTCCTGTGCAATTCCGACTCGCATTTAGGCGGTTTTTTTTAAGAATTTATCGCGTTTTTATTTGATTTTTGATTGCCTGACGTTTCGAACACTTTGTAGCGTTCATGGTCACGGGCGGACTAATATGTCTCACGTACAACAAATCATTATAATTACAAATATTTATATCTACCCACAAGAGAATTAGTTATTAAATTTTGACCCTCATTTTGATACAAATCTATAGCGTCCGAGCGAAACTACTTTTTGCGGCCAAAACCGAAACTGAATTTCGACTTCAATCTCAGTTTCGGCTGAAATCGAAACTACTTTGTAAATTATAAGCTCAATAGTTTTGTGGGAAGAAAAATAAATATAGTCTATCATATTCAGTCAGTTTTAATCTTGATTAATATAAACATAAAATCAAATTTACAAAACTTAAATATAAGAAAAAAAAGTGAGCGGTCGCTCAGGACGCCTAGCAGATGTGAAACATCAAAATGATTTTGTACAAGTATATATGCATGAAAGAAGAAATTACGAAAGTAACTAATATGGCATAAAGTAATAAATACAATATTACGATTTTTTTCCAACAAATGATGATTTATTCAATAAACGTTTATTTTCATTAAATACAACAATTAAAAATTCAAAAATATTTCAAATTGTAACAATTCAATTCTTTTAATCAGTGATTTTTGTAATAATATAATATAATAGTTATATTCGATGCCTCTGACGATATTACTGTGACAATTGGCGGGAACTACACTTACTATCATAGAGCGTGGCGACGCCTCGCCACGGCATGCGTCGCTTTACGCCACGGCAACGCTTAGGTTTATCGTTGCCTATAGATGTTTTACATTGGAATAATTTGTCCAATGGGAGTTAGACAATGATGGTAGGAAGTAACCCATGATTTGAATTTGAAGTCTTTAATGAATTAGAGACTTGTAAAATTTTCAATTTTGTCATCGCTTTTTCGTGTGAATCTCATTGAAGTGTATAAAGTCAGTGATACTTAATCTGCAACATATTCGTAATTTGTTAAATGTGCATTAGAAATTGAATAAATTAATACATTCGCAAGATAAAACGGGCTGTTCGAATCGTCGGGGATCCCAATCTTACGGACGGATTGGAGTCGCTGGAGCAGCGGAGAGACTTTGGGTCGCTCTGTGTACTCTACCGACTCTTTCACGGGGAGTGCTCCAAGCTTGCTGCTCGTGCTTACAAGAAAAAAACCTAATTTGGTGAGCGACCCTTTTGTGCAATTTCCCGTCGAAGCAATATATATATTTTTTGTAGTATAGAAGTTATGTAGAATATACAGGTGTCTCAAGATATGGAACAACTATTCGAGTAGGTTGAAGTCAGACATGGATCGTAATTGGAATGTATATTACACAAAAAAATAATATAACATTAAAGTTATAGTGATTACAAAAATGTGTCTAAGAGTCTATGCCTTAAATGTTACGTATTATGTAGGCATGTACAGACAGAATACATGTAGGCATGTAAAGTTTCGACAGTATAATTTCATTCATTCATATTTAGAATTGCGCAAACGTTTCAATGACAGCGTAGGTACAACGGCGAGCGGTCAACGGTCATAAGCCGATCAGCTGTTTCAAAGCGAAGTTTGTTTTGCTGTGAATGTAATCATTGAACAGGATACTTGTAGGCAATAGGCATGTAAAAGTATTCACAGACGACCGAACTTGGTTCAGAACGGACCACGAACTGTACGGTGCGGTCTACACAACAGACAAGCGCACCAAACTCTGAATCGTCCAGTCGTATTGTGCTAGCATTGCATGAACACGTCTCCTCAGCATGCCGCCTATTCTATCAAAGCAGACCAAAATTGCATTAGTTGCAGCAACTATCGTTGCTACATCGCCATATTTATTTATATTACATAATAATAATGTTCGGCGGAACGTGCGCCACACGATCGAATTTGGTTCAAAGCGCACCATGTTCGTCGTCCGTTCCGAACCAAGTTCGATCGTCTGTGAATACTTTAAGTCGCGTCGACCGTTAGTAGGTACAAAACGCTGGCGACTAACGGCCGATGACCTATCAACTGATGTTAAGGCATAGTTTATCTTTTTTTTTTTATTGCCAACGGTCACAAACGAGCAAACAGCACCACTGATGGTAAGTGATCTTCCCGCAAATGGACCGTGAAGAAAATACTCTTCTTAAACCTCGTTTAAAGAAGGACATATCATAGCGCTCGGGAAACACAGCAGCAGGTAGTTCATTCCAGAGCCTGCACGTACGTGGGAGAAATGATAGCTGGAAACGTACAGTTAAAGACCATAACGTTTCCAGGCGAAATGGATGAACCCTGCTGCGATATCGAGTGGTACGCCTTCTGCCGCGCCTGTCCAGATCTTAAGCTAGATATTTCTAAACAGTTAACTTCTCTGTTTAATAATTAATATGGCACTGGTAAGGAACCATCTCATATCACCAGATGTGTTCGTCATAAAATATTTAACTACCGTTGGTTATAAATATTTTTATTGTATCGTAAAGATGTCCCATACGGACTGCGCATGTTATAACGTTGTCCGGGTTTATACGTTTGGTGAGTTTGAACGAATACAATGTCTTAAATAAATCCTTTCTTTTAATCCGGGGACTTGCAAGACGTCTATGGGAGCAGCCGGAGTAAGAATATAATTCACCACACCCTATCTTGCACGTGGATGTCGTAAAAGACGACTAAGGGATATAATACTACTTGGCTGTGGCCAGCGAACTATACTATGTCCCTCACTCACCCAATTGGGTGGGGCACCCTAAAGATGATGTAGCTGTCCTGCCTAGGTATCCCCTAGATGCCTAGGTATCGGCCCTCCTCTTTCTACTCTTAGGAGAGGCAAAAGTCACCTTATGGCGGGGTGGTGAGATTTCGCCATTTTTGGCGTTTATTTCTCCCCCAATCGCGGGCTGACGGATTTGAGTTATTCTTGGACTCTGTCAGTGTTACGCTTTGTCTTCAATCGCCGAGGAGAATTATTGTTTTCTTGCCAACTTCAACGCGAAGTCTTATGTGTAAGGAACCCCATTATAACTGGCAACGGCGCAGCCGTTAAGCAGTATTCCTTGCTCTCCATTCCGTCCAATTGGCACAGGAAGGAAGATCCGTCGTAGACCGAATTGGCATGCTGGGTCTTGTTAGATAATAGTGAGGTCCCTCTCTCGTCACGTCGAGATCCCATCCGAGGAGCAGATATCAGCGTAGCTGGGGATACAGATCCACGTGAAATATCCAGGTCAATACTTCGATTATAATTGGAATTACGGGTCACACTTTGCCCAGCTCGTCCTTAGGCTCACCAAATTAACCGCCGCGTTGGGAAGGTTTTGACCAAACAATAGCGGTCCTGGATCGTCCTGTAGGCATTTCTAGGTGGCCATGGTGCAGTATGGTACAGGGGAACAATCTGGTTGGTAATAACCCACCGCAATAGGGTCCTCCTGCGACTACCGCAGAGGGTCATGATGGTGAGGGCTATCACAGGTTATCATACGGTGTCTAGGACTGCGGCGATGCTACTGGCAGGCGACCCGCCCTGATCGCTTGTGGCTGAGATGTTCGCGGAAGACTATTGGCTCCGCGCCACAGCGTGGGTCAACGCTGAGCAAGTCTATTCAAGGAGACTGAGTAGAGCACAAAAAGTGGACAGAAGGGAAGTCATCTGGTGGTATAGGGAAGAGCTGGAGTCCCCTGTACAAGAGTGGGCGCTGTGGAGGCGATTACGCCGCATCTTCACTCAGAAGGAGGCACGGCAACTTAATGTTGAGCATAGTGCAGGTGCTTAGCGGATACGAGGCTCTTCGGTAACCACCTGCATATGATTAGAAGAGAAGAGGTTCCCGAATACCATGAGAGTGGATGCCGAATGATGATGCTCGTCACACACTGCAAGTTAGTCCCTCCTGGGGACTTCAGTGCGACCTGCTATTAATTGTCGTTATTGGAATAGTCCTGTCGCTACCGAGTATCATTGTGTTAAGAGTTGGCTGCTGGACATCGATGGTGTCATTTTATAAGGTTGTTATATTGAGGAAAGAAGACCCACACAAGTAATTTAAAGGACGGTGATTTGTATTCTTACTTTGTTACTACAAGATAGAAAGGTTTTAAGATCGCGTCTAAAAAGTTTTAGTTCAAAAATGTCTATAATTATGTTAAATAAAACAATTGTCGTTTAAAAAAATATGATAAATAAGGAAATTGTCGGTATTTTTAAGGCGCCATATTGAATTTATTTCGAGTCCAATCTTGTTATAGCTCTAACTGCTTTATCGGAAAATTTGACCCTCATTTTATGACCTCTATACGCGATTATAAATCTTATTAACATAGACATAGAATTCAGATTAGATATACTGTATGAAATTCATAGAAGTCGGTGATGTGTAAGAAATTATTCGGAAATGTCGACTTTAAGTCGGTTACGTAGAGTATGATTTTAAATGTGGATGATCTCTTGTCATTATATTTTTGTAGATTGTGTACGCTTTTAGGAAATTTTAGGATATTATTAATATTTTTTAAAGTGAAAATTTCTATAGTGTTAGCGTATATATACGTAACCAAGAGAGAACACTATTTGCGTATAGCCACACATTTTGAATAAGGACATTTTAAATTAGTGCTGGCAACATAGAGGGATATTTGTTCATTATTTAACTGACTACAGACAGGCATTCAATTGTCGGCTACCGGTGAGCAAAGTGGTCTCGAGTCACAACTAGAATATTGTACAGAGTGTGAATAAAGTATTTATGTGCGTATAAGAGGGTCTGATTCTTTCAATAGGCATGTTTGAATAGGTCACTAGTAAATAAAATTACTTTACGGATTTTATCGCGTTTGTATTTGATTTTTGATTTCCCAACGTTTCGCACATTTCGCAATGTTCATGGTCAAAAAATCTAAAAAGACCACCACAAGACTGCAAGATACCGTGAGCATATATTGTATAGATTTGACTCACAATAATAATACTCGTAGTTAAAGATAATTTTAGAATTCAAAAATCTTTTACTAAGACAAAAAATAATATTATTCTGTCCCCTGAGTTTTCTGGCCGGATTTTTCTATAGTATACTAGATATATATATATATATATATATATATTTTCGATAATATACTACATTTATTAAGATTTCAAATTAATAAGTTGTCATAATAATAACTACAAATTTAATGTTTAATAATTACTCACCATAAACGCGATAAAGGCCGTAAAGTAGTTGTATTTACAAAAAAAAAATCAAACTGGAGAAACTGGGACCATGCGAAAAGAACCAAAAAGAGCTTTAAAATAAAAAAAGAATTATCAAAATCAGTTCACCCAGTCAAAGTTAAATTAAAGCTTAATTATATTAAAGATTAATTTAAAGCTTACAAATCTGATATACTACCACCAGATCGGAACGCAGCCACACTGTTTCTTTTGGCTAGGACTATGGTCACCGTACCCGCTACCCGGCTCCGTCCGGGACGACAGAGGGGCGGCGCGCGGCCCCATAACCCACCCGTAGGACGCCGCCTTCGTCGTTGAGCCAACCATTGGTCCAGAGTTCCTTGTTCTCAGTGGTCGACCTGACGGAATACCCTCGGAGTGTATCCCTTTCTCTCGACGTCCCTGTCCCGGGACGTCGGTCACCATGGTGCGGTCAGCCTCTCTGGGGTCATAGTCCAAAATCCCCGGTTCGGTCACCCGCGGCCTTTGCTAGGGCGGCATGAGCGTCGTCGTCGGCGGCGGACTGTGTCGACATGGAGGCGTTCTTCACGCACACGATCCGCCGCCTCCTTCCGTGAGATGACTGCCTCGCAGAAGGCGGAGACCGCCAGATCCTGACGCTGACGAACATAACGCGTCCACACTGAAAAAATACCAGCAAGGACACTCAGGAGGGCATGATGCTAAATTATTATCAAGTTTTTAAAAGGCGGTTTACTTTAAAAGGCTTTTGATTTATAAAGTAATCTTCAACTATTATTATAGTGGTTCTGATTTCATTTGTTATTTTTTAATACGCTTTTATTAGCTTCACTTGTATGTTTATGTGTAACGTCCACCTTTGAGCTCGATTTTGCCCTACTTTGAGCAATCGGCTTTGCTTTAAACTTTGCACATCTTTTTTTTTTTTTGGGACTAATCCCACCACACATTCCCACCATTGTAACTCCTGTAAGCCAGGATCCACAATGGTCTCCATAAATGACACCGAGGTTTGACCCTCAGGCAGTCCCGGGATATGATTTTAATTGTCTTGGGACCCGCAACAAATTTAATTAGAAAAGATTAAAGAGGAGGAGTTGGAAAGAGAGATTCCACTTCCCTCCTAGGCAAAGCGGGAGACAGGAAAACAAAATGACTAGTCAGCCAATAAGTAAACAGGAGTACAGCCACGATAGCGCAGCAGTACGGCACCACGGATACGGCAGAGCTTAACGGGGCCTATATGTAAGCGTTAAGATTGATTGCTACAGTAGGTATGGCAGAAACGCATGAACGCACGGAAATTTTCTCGAGTTGCTACAAGGTCCGTATAGTATACTACCCCACAGGTGACTTGCAAACTGTTTAACATAAGGTTACGCTCGTTTCGCCAGAGATCGCACTCCCAGAGAATGTGATGTGCTGATTGTTCATACTCGTGGTCAGATGTGGAACATTGACATAATGGTGATGGTACGAGTTTAAAAGAAAATAATTTACTTTTAAAGTTGTCATGGCCAGTTAAAAATTGGGCCACGAAGTGGTCAACCTCCAACCATACCTTCTCCAGGCGCTCCCGGATGCATGGAAAAAATAGATAAAGATGACGACCTTTCGATGATGAATCCCATCTTTCTTGCCATTCAGTTAAAAGTTCCTCATAAACAATGGATTGTGGTGCAAACAATCTAGCAATTTTATTTCGGTCGCGCGGTAGAAGGAAATCTGTGTTCATAGTTTCCTTTGTGGTGTAATACATTGAAGCTCGTCTCTGAATCTCCAAATCAACCGGAAGTACACCCGCGAGTACTGGTAAGTCCTCGGTACTAACCGTTCTATAGGCTTTACATAAGAATATTAGGGCCAATCGTTGGCTCTGTAGTAATTTAAGGCAAGCCGCCCCTATGGTGGCCCTATCGGCCCATACAGGTGCAGCGTAACAAATACACCCCAAATATGTGGCCATGTATATGGTTTTAAGTGTATTAAAACGAAGGCCCCAAGTAGATGTGGATATTCTAGTAAGCGCGTAGAAATTCCGTTTCGCTTTTTCGCCTACAGTTTTAATATGTTCAATAAATGAAAAATTTTTTTCTAAGACTAGGCCGAGATAGCAAACTGATTCTTTCTTTTTGACAGTCATATTATTGAATTTTATACGCGGCGCTGATTGTAAATGTCCTTTTAATAAAAGATGATATGTTTTTTGTGGTGCGAAGGCAAGCCGGTTTCGTGTACCCCAATCGAATATATCATTGAGGCATGTTTCCGCTAATTTCTCTAAACCATCCCTTGTGTTCGATTGTATAAGTAAAAGTCCGTCGTCTGCATAGCCGATCAGTAGACAATTTTTCGGTAGAGGTAACTCGAGAAAATCGTCAAAACCTAAATTCCATAGATATGGACTTAATACCGAACCTTGAGGGCAGCCCATCGTCAGTGGTTTCGACACAGCATGGTGACCAAGTTTCAATTTAGTCGAGCCATTTAAAAAGTACGACTGTATGATTTGGTAGATATTTCTATAGCAACCACGAGCCTTTAATTTAAGAAGTAGCATTGGCCACCAGGCGTTATCGAAAGCACCTGAGATATCCAGGAAGACACCTAGTACGTATTTAAAAACGGATGCGCTAATGACACGTCTTACCGCAACGGCCGCGTCGATAGTTGATTTGCCGTGAGTGAAGCCGAATTGTTTATGATTGAACGTTGGTCCACCCGGCAATAAACGAGGAACAATGAGACGTTCTAAGAGCTTGCCTAATGAAGGCAGTAAGGTGATTGGTCGATATGACTTCGGGTCGTCTGGTGGCTTATCACCGCCTTTAGGAATTATACGTATATAACCGCGCCGCCATATACGAGGAAAAATGCCTTCAGTTATGCAACGATTAAAATTTATTAACATTGAGTCGCCCGATGCTCGACTAGCTTCTTTGATCATTTTATTTGATATTTTATCTTCGCCAGCAGCCTTGTTGAGGGGAAGAGTTCTAACGGTATTCATAAACTCGGCAAGAGATGGAAGGTCAGACATAGGCGAGAGAGGTGGCTCGGCGGCCCATGCACGTATTTGTTTATGATGTTCGCTGTCGACTGAGATGTCATCGTCTGGGATTAACGTATTTAATAAAACTTCCGTGGTCTCCTCAATACTCGTAGTGTGTTTACCGTTCACTTTAATGTTTTGTATGTACGCTAAGTCGACTGATCGATTCGCTTTAAACTCGTGATATAGTGGAGACCATGGACCTTCACTTTCTAATCTTTCCACAATCTTATTTAACAAAGCGTCTTTCGATTTTTCTACTGCAATCCGGTAGCGAGACCTGGCAGCTTTCAGTACAGATAGAGATTCATCAAAGGCCCTTCCTATGTTAGGTGACTTTTTAAGTTTATTATGCTTCCTGCGCGCCCTTCGAAAGCGTTTGCGGACTTTGCACATCTATCAAAGACCGATGACAATGTTTTTTTTTTGTGGGGATGGGTTACGGTAGGCGCACTCCTCGCCCGCTCCATCCGGGGCGCACACCCGTCACTCAACCGCGTGACATTTCGCCTTCGTCGTTGGGCCGACCACCGGAGCAGATGACTTGACGTCAGTGGTCGGATGCAATAAGCCGCTTCAAAAAAATTCGATTATCCTAATTAGATTCGCTAGGATTCATCAAATTTTTTCCGCATCCTTTGCATCTTGCTCTCAAGAGAGATAAAGCTAGTCGGGCACTCGGCATAACACAAACGCGTACTTTCCTATGGTAATAATTGCGTCTTGAGCCGTATATATTCATGGATGTACCGACAAATCTAATACGCATACTAATTACATTCAGGTCCCTATTCACTGAAAATTGAAAATAATTAGTTTAAAAAAACTAAAAAACATGCCTTCATAACATATCAAACTAAAAAGTGTAAAATAATGTTCAATATAGGCAAAAAATAATAATGAACGAAATACATTAACATTAGTGTGAAAAAACGTGGGGCGCTCGACTTACGAAAATGTGGCACAAAGCGCGCGCGCGGTATTTTTTAGTTTTTTTTAACTATATTATTAAATAAATACGTGACAAGTTGTACGAGACAATCCCAAAATTATCATGAAATCATATACACCATAGCTTCCTATTCCATAGAATTCAGATCTCGTCAGATATTTAATAAAGTCATTGTGAGGGCGTAAGGCACGTCTCACCAATAATAAGGACAACGATGCAAGGGTGTGGGGTCACAGTTTTAATAGCCCAACGCTGGGGATAATATAGAGTGGAACATTTTTGAGACGAATCTTTATATCTGTGAAAACGGAGTAAGAATACAATTCACCACCACCTATCTTGCTCGTGGATGTCGTAAAAATGACTAAGAGATATAATACGCATATAACATTTATGCAGGAGAAGGAAAAATCGAAATAAAACCCTATTTTTGAAGTGAAACTTCTTTATCGGCGTTGGAAAAAAATTTACAGTCACATTTTTTGGTTACGCGTCACATTTTTTCGTTACGCGCCATCTTTTTCTCGTCCCCACCACGGTCGATTCGAATAAAGAGTACTTTCTCCAGTGGAGTAGGGATAGCATGTCGTTTAAGCGGACATAAAGGAATAAAGGTATAAAGTGATAAAGGGATAAAGGCATAAAGGGATAAAGGGATAAAAGGATAAGGGGATAAAGGGATAAAGGATTAAAGGGATTAGGGGATAAGGGAATAAAGGGATAACGGAATAAGGGGATAAAGGGATAAAGTGATAAAGGGATAAAGGGATAAGGGATAAGGGGATAAAGGGATAAGGGACAAAGAGACAAAGAGACAAAGGAACAACGGGACAAAGGATAAAGAAGTTTCACTTCTGCTATGTGTACTTTGTACACACGTTCATTTTTTTTTTTGGGGTCTGCTACGGTCGGCGAACTCCTCGCTCCAGTCCGTCCGTCCGTTCGTCCGGGGCGACAGAGGATCGTAAGCACGCACACCCGTAACCCACCCGTGACACGTCGCCTTCGTCGTTGGACTCACTAACAGAACAGGGTGACTTGTCATCCGTGGTCGGGCCGACGGAATACCCCTTGAGGAGTACCCTCTCCTCGACCGACGTCCCCCTCGGGAAGGTAATAAAACCCTATACCAACATATCTGATCAGTATGGTTTAGTAGGTAAATTGCCCTCCTATTGTAGGGGAGGCTCGAGCCCAAGAGTTGGACGTTTATGAGTATCAGTGTCGTATTTTTATCACACGGTCCGAACTCAGCAATATGAAGCCTATCCCATCCTATAACATTCCATCCCACTTTATCCTGTCCCATCCTATCTTGTCCTATCCTATTCTATTCTATAAATAAAACCGCTCCGACCAGCGTGGTATAGTAGGTCAATTTCCTTCACCTTGGAGGTATGTCCCGCCTGGGGGCCTCAGCGCCGCGACCTGTCAGCGGTTATAGGAACAGACCTGTCGTTGCTGAGCATCACATCAAATATGCTCTACAGCGACAGGTGCTGGTCGTCGATGGCCTCTTTCTGCGAGGAGGTCATCGCTCGGAAGGAGGCCGCGGAGCGGGAACGCGAGGCACTTGCGTCCGCTAACTCGCTCCGTAGGCGGCGACCAGGGAGAAGGAGGCGCCGATACGCGGATCTCCTCCTACCGCCTTGAACGACGACAGGACGTGGCCCGACGGCCTTGCGTAAGAGTACCGGGGATCGAATGTCACTAGACGATCTCTCCGGCACTCCGCAAAAGCGTGGAAGGGACCGCTGTAAAAAAAAGGGTCAATTTCCTTCGTATTGTCGAAGAAACTCGAGCCCAACAATGGGATGAGTAATGAGCTGAAATGATGATGATAAAATAGCTTAACAACTGTTATTATGTTTTTTTTACATATTCTTAAACAGACATAGTTTCAAATCCTGACTTGCTTTCAAATATGGGTGAAGTGACATTCGTGTAGTGATGAAGTAAGAATACAATTCACCACTCCCTATCTTGCACGTGGATGTCGTAAAAGCCGACTAAGGGATATAATATGCATATAACATCTATGTAAGAGATGGAAAACTCGACATACAACTCGGAGAAGGCTCTCCACAATAGAGATAATAAAAATAAAAAAAAAGGTCAATTTCCTTCGTATTGTCGAAGAAACTCGAGCCCAACAGTGGGATATATATGAGCTGAAATGATGATGAGATACATGCTTTACTGGCTATTATAATCTTTATATAAATCATCATCATTTTCAGCCCATATACGTTTGACTATTTGGCTCAAACAAACCCCCTCTACAATGGAAGGAATATTTTTTTTTTTTCTTATTATTGCAAACGTTGGCAAACGAGCAAACAGTACACCTGATGGTAAGTGTTGCTGCCGCTTATGGACCTTTACCAGGCCGCTGCCCACCGCGAAGACAGTGAAGGGAGTGTGAATGCGTGCATTGAGGCTCGGTGATACCAAGGGCACCACCAAAACCCTCCACACGCAAACACCCTCAGAAAGTTGGCTTCCAGCTCTCTCGGTCACCGAACGAAGCGCAGTAACAAATCGCTACTTCTCAGACGTCGATTTTCTGCGAGAGTGTGGTACTGCCCCGGACGGACCGGCCCACGGCTGTAGACAGATAACTGTCGACGGTGTGGTCTACCACTCTTGAATATTGCCCAAATTTAGTTAGAATTCTTCTCTTGCATAGATATTTATATTATCTTAGTCGCCTTTAACGACATCCACGGAGAAGATAGGTGAATTGTATTCTTTCTCCGTCACTACACGGAAGAAAATTATCTAAATAAAATGAATATAGCCGATGCCGCGGGTGATCCGTCCGAGGACTTTACTCCGGCACCCGCAGATAGGCTAACTGCGCGACGGTAACCGACGTCCCGGGACAGGGACGCCGAGAGGTGAGGATACCCGAAAGGGTACCGTCGGGCCGGCCACTGAGGACAATGAACTCTGAACTGGTAGTCAGCCCAACAACGAAGGCGACGTGAATACGGGTGTGTTATGGTCCCGCGCGCTGTCCATTCGTCGCTCCGGACGGAAGAGTCCGCGTGTGCGCTTACCATAGGCCACCCATAAAAAAAATTAATATATGTTATAAAAAAAGTGTTTAATATAATAATAATTATGTTACTCTGTTATATAATTAGTTTCTATCCTACAAACTCGGAATAGGAGTTTGTAGATTGCACTAAGTATTTGCCTTACGGTAGGTGAATATTTTAACAACTATGTAATTTCATCATCGTTATTATGACAGCTCAACGTCCCACTGTTGGGCTCGAGCCTGCTCCACAATAGAATAACATATTATAAACCCCTTTTTTTTGGGGGTTGCGTTACACACCCGTAACCCACCCGTGACACGTCGCCTTCGTCGTTGGACCGACCACCGGAGTATTATAAACGTCGTCTTTTACGACATCCACGTATAAGACAGAAATGCAAATTTAGCCGTCGCCGTCAAAAGTGACAATAGCATAGTTGGAAAGTTGTCCTATTGAACCAACCTCAGATAGGATCTCAGTGTTATTATTATTCTATTTTTCTTATTATACTGTTAATTTTTGATATTTTTTTTCATTACTTCAATATTTTTATTAATATATGTATCTAAATATATTCGTCAAAAATTTAAAATACAAAAAAAAATATATCGAGCAAAGCTCGGTCAACCAGGTATTATACATAATATCTGGTTGACCGAGCTTCGCTCGGAATATTTTTGTCGAATTTATTTAGATATATATTAATAAAAAATAAATAATGAAAAATATATAAAAAAATTACAAAAAGAGAATAATAATAACACCGAGATTCGAACCGACGCTGTTTGAATGCCAAAAAAACCAAAGTTTGAACCGATCATCTGCCCAAATGAGCTATTTTAACTCATGACGTTGACAACGAAATTTGAATTCATATTCTTTTAAAATTTAATGTCATTGTATTGTTTTAATAAAAACACGGACAAAACAACATTTTCTATAAATAAAACCTAACTAAATCGATTTTTTGGACCCGAAACCTTTAGTATGCCAAGTTACAATCAATGCCAAATACAATCGTTTATAATAAAAAGCCAAACTTTTAAAAGCTAACGATTCGTTATCTATACGGTAGTTGAAGCATAAAAACGCCGTAATATATTCTTTGCTTCACTCCTAAGGGAGTTAAATGGGGAGGTTGAATGGTGGGGTGAATAGAGGGTGAAATTGGACGTGTCTGGCGCAGCACTGGATAATACAGGGGATGATAATTGAACCACCCTGTTGGGTGTTAAATTGTAATATAGATGTGGAGATAGGTAGAATTAATATCTATTAAAAAACTTATTTCGTCCTTCATTATTTCAGCTTAAATACGTCCCACCGTGAGATTCTCGAAGTTGCGGATCATGATGTTTACCTAGGACAAACAGTCCAGTTAGGTAGATCCAATTTCGAGAAAGAGATCAGCCGATGAATCCAACTCGACTGGGCAGCGTTCGGGCAACTTAAAAGGACCTTCTCGTCCCACATACCTCAGTGTCTGAAAACAAAGGTTTATAACCAGCGATGACTTACGGCACTGAAACGTGGTTTCTAAATGGCGGCCTCATAAAAAAGCTCAAAGTCGCTCAGCGTGCTATGGAGAGGGCTATGCTCGGTATTTCTCTACGTGATAAAAGCCGGAACATGGAAATCCGTAGAAGACCGGGTGTAACCGACATAGCACGAAGAATAAGCACGTTGAAATGGCAATGGGCAAGTCACATCGCTCGACGAACTGACAACCGTTGGGGAAGAAAGGTTCTTAAGTGGCGACCACGAATCGGATGACGCAGTGTAGGACGACCCCCACTAGGTGGACTGACGACATTCTCAAAGTCGCAGGGAATCGTTGGATGCAAGTGACGCAGGACCGTTCCGAGTGGCATTCTCGTGGGGAGGCCTATGTCCAGCAGTGGATGTCTGTAGGCTGATGGATGGATGGATGGACTTCCCACTGTTGGGCTAGAGCCTTCTTAATAATAGGAGGGAAATTGACCTTACTATACTATGCTGATCAGACAGGTTGGTATAGGGTTTTATTTTGAGTTTTCCTTCTCTTGCACAGTTGTTATATGTACAAGATATCTCTTAGTCGTCCTTTACGACACCCATGAGCAACAGAGGGAGTGGTGAATTCTTTTTTTGAAGTGAAACTCCTTTAGAATTGTTGTGATTTCAAACTCGATGAAACGAAGTCCATAGAGACACAAACACGTAAATTTATAGGATTCAGCCGGCGAGAGAATGAGATAAAGGATAAAGGACGAAGGACGAAAGGCGAAGGACTAACGACGAAGGATGTAGGACGAAGGACGAAGAATGAAGGATGGAGGATAAAGAACGAAGGAGGAAGACGAAGGATGTAAGGACGAAGGATGAAGGACGAAGGAGGAAGGACGAAGGATGAAGGATGAAGGACGAAGGATGAAGGATAAATGATGAAGGACGAAAGACAAAGGATGAAGGACGAAGGATGAAGGATGAAGGACGAAGGATGAAGGATA
Organism: Lymantria dispar; assembly: GCA_032191425.1. Lineage (NCBI taxonomy): Eukaryota > Metazoa > Arthropoda > Insecta > Lepidoptera > Erebidae > Lymantria > Lymantria dispar. The sequence continues at coordinate 11,240,660 of CM063471.1, forward strand.
AATGATGAAGGACGAAGAATGAAGGATAAATGATAAAGGACGAAGGATGAAGGATGAAAGACGAAGGATGAAGGATAAACGAGTTTCACTTCTGATATATGTACTTTGTACACACACACTTTTTTTTTTATTCCTTCACGACACGGAAAGTCTTTTAAAACACTTGACCTTATTCTATCGTAGAGGAATTCATCATATCTGCATTTTAGTCTTTGATAGGGGTGGTGTGTAAGGTCAAATGCTAAGGATAACGCTGAGTATTCCTGTAAGGGTAGGTTTACATGTCGCGCCCTAATAACATTTATTATTTTATCTATGTATAAATACGTGAAGCGAAAACTTTGTACCACTTTTTACGAAAATTACGTGGATGGTCATGTATGAAATTTGGTACGGTTGAAGTATATAATGAGGAGAAGTGCATAAAACTGAAATTTCATATAATAATGAATTAGAAATACATTAAATTCATTAAAAAAGACATTACGCACACTACAACGCAATCGCTACACACACACACACACACACACTTGTGTGAGTGTGTTGCGTAGCAACGCTTATACACTTTTCTTTACGATTAAAATCTCTGATCGAACTGAATGTCAAACAATTATAATTATAATGACAATGTCTAATAGAGATTTGTGCTTATATATTAGTTATTAGTGAAATACAGCTCGCTCAATCTTATATCTTTAAACGAGCAATTCTTGTATATATATATATATATATATATATATTCAGGATCTCGGAAACGGCTCCAACGATTTTGTTGAAACTTGGCATACTAGAGGATTTGGGTCCAAAAAATCGATCTAGCTAGGTTTTATTTATAGAAAATGTTTTAGTCGGTGTTTTTAGCATAATAATAAATGACATTAAATTTTAAAAGAACATGAATTAAAATTTCGTTGTAAATGTCAAGAGTTACGGTAGCCCAGTTGGGAAGTGGGGTGCTATGCCAGAAACCTCCGCGTGGTGTACCCTGGGCACGAGCGACAATTCCTTGGACTGTTCTCTGGAATTGTCGCTCGTGGCAAATATCTGGCCCGAGGGGGGGCCCCGTTTGTGGGATGCCCCAAATTCGCTCCATACCCTCTAATTGTAGAGGGTATTGGACGCGATAATTCGACGGGTCCAGTCACTCATTCGTTTGAGGACTGGGCAGGCATTTGCCAACCGCGACAAATCGTAGACCTGATTCTTGCTTCGGGACATTTGTCTTGAGGCCTAGATTCAGGAGCGAGGGTCTTGGCTTAACCGCCTGGACCGCGAGGAAGAAAACCTCTATAAAACAATCACCCAGAATCCTAAGTTCTGGCGCGCGGCGAGAGGATGCATGGCTGATGGGTTGTTCAGTCGTTAGCACGCCCCCAGCCAGGGTACCTGCGGACCCCCTGTGTTGGGATACAAATGTACGCTTGCCCGGGTATCGGGATCTCTGCCCGGGTCGACCTCTTTTCTCCCATACTCGTGGGAACTGTTATGGATACTTGTTTCTCAAACGACGTTGCAGATAGGAGGGGTGAGACGCCCAATACCATCCACAGGAACGGGAATTCTAGTTCCCATGCCTTGCCATGCTACAGCAAAACTGGCACAGAGGAGGGAGATGCCTCGTCCGACTGCAGCTCTGCTGCTAGTCTGGCACTTGAGGCTCCAAGATTAGCCGAGGGCCCGCCGAAAATAGAGGCCCCTAAAAAGAGGAAGAAGAGAAAGAACATGGGGACGGGGAAGGCCACCAGCGTCAAAAGGCGCGAGTTGGCCAGGCAGGAGCGGCTGGCTAGGGAGGCCGCTGCAGCCACTCCGACTGCTGACGAGGGCGGCAGTACTGCCGCAGAGCCGTCGGACGCCGACATGTCGGCTGCTGAAACCGTCGGCGGGTCATCCCGGTCTCCGGCATCGGCCCTGACGGCAGCCCTAAAGGTTGGGGAGGAGGCTCTCCCCGCGACGGTGCGGAAGCGCCCCCTGACTATGGGTGGCAGCTCAGAGTCCGCCTCTGAGGGGAGTGGCGCTATCATGCCTCCTCCCAAGGTTCCGGCCTCTCGTAGGGGACGAGGGGCTGCAGTGGTGGCGGTGAGGTCAGCAACTCCGACGTCGATCAGCCATGTGTGGGGGACTGATGCCCAAAAGCGGGCGAATGAGGCGGCTGCCGCGAGGATGATGAGGGTGTTAGCGGACATGCCTCCCACCAGCGCGGCAGCTACAGAGCCCGCTGTAGGTGTCGACCCCCCACCTACCGATATGGCATCCTTGCAGGCCGAAAATGCCCGCCTTAGTGGCGAGGTTTCGGGCCTGCAGGAGAAGAATAAGGCACTGCAAAAGGAGCTGTCGGCGGTGCAGAAAGCGAACCGCGAGTTGGCCAAGCAAATGGCCGACTTGCGGAGCCAGGTCGCGCAGCTGGCGAGGACCACGCCGCCGACAAGTCCCAGCCCTGCCGCCGCCCCCGTCGTCCCCGTTGCGACAACTTGCGCTGCGGCGAGTCCCCAGAGGGCCCAGCTGACCGAAGCGGTCCCGCTGCCCGCAGTGGACGGCGTGCCGGCCCAGACCATGGGCGCCATGGTGGATGTTTTCGGCAAGATGCTCGACGCGCGCATGGCGGCTCTGGAGGCGAGACTGCCCCCGGAGCCCCGACTCCGGCCGCCGCTTGCTGCGGATAGGCCGAAAGCCGTGGCGTCAACCCCTGCCGCGCTACCCTGCCAGGGCGGGCGCGTAGGAAACTACGCTGCGGCCGTTGCTGGGCCGAAGCCCAAGGGACCCGCCGCGAAAAAGAAGGTGGCACCGGCTCCTGCTAAGGCCGGACCCCAGCCGCTGCCGGCAAATGCACCGTCGGTAGCGGCCAACGCAGCCGTGGCCGTGACTGCTGTGCCCGGCACCCCTGCCGCGTCTGAAGAGGGTTGGCAGACGGCCGAGCGCAGCCGAAAAAGTCGCGGCCAGAAGAGGAGAGCGGAGGCCAAAAGCGCCGCCAAAGCCTCCGCTCCCAAGGCAGGAGCCGGTAGCAAGAGGTCGCGCAGGAGGCTCCGTCGCCAAAGTCAGCCGCGGTGGTGATCACCGTCCTGCCTGAGGCGGCCGAGAACGGCCTCAGGTATGAGGCCGTCTTACGTCGCGCCCGGCGGGAGCTTGACGTCTCCGATTTAGGAGGCGTCGAAGCCAGGACCCGCAAGGCCCGGACAGGGGCTCGGATTTAAGAGTTCCCTGGGGCCGAGGGCGCCAAGACGGCCGATAGCATGGCCGCGAAGCTGAGGGGTTTGTTTGCTGCGGAGGATGGCGTCAAGATCGCCAGACCCGTCAAGTGTGCGGAACTGCGGGTCACGGGTCTGGACGACTCCGTGACGGTGAATGACATCCGGGAGGCCATCGTCTCGAAAACCGGATGTCCCGTGGACACCGTCCGAATTGGCGCTATCCGCCCTGGTCCGGGCGGCGTCGGTGCTGCCTGGGTGCAGTGCCTGGTGGAGTCGGCCAAGCAATTGGCCGGCTAAGGCAGGCTCCTCGTGGGCTGGAGCTCAGCGCGGGTGATCGTGCTGGAGTCCCGGCCTGCGAGGTGCTACAAGTGCATGGCGGTCGGACACACTCGGCCGACATGCACTAACTGCTTTGACTGCAGCGACCTTTGTTTCCGCTGCGGTCAACCCGGGCATAAGGCGGCATCGTGCGCCGCCACTCCCCACTGCCCCGCGTGTGCGGCGGGCAATAGGCCCGCCAAGCACCGCATGGGGAGCAAGGAGTGCAAACCCCCGGCTTCGGCCCCAAAGGGGCGGAGCGGCCCGACGACCCCGGCCGCTCCCGCCCCTAGCGAGACCCAATTGCCCGCCAGCGTGGAGGAGGTAATGGATACGGCCCACTAATGGCGGCCGAATCTTACCACCTCCTGCAGGCCAACCTCAACCACGCCGCCGAGGCACAGGACGTTTTCCTGCAAGCCATGGCGGAGTGGTTGATCGGTGCAGCCGTAGCCGCGGAGCCGTACGTGGTGCCTGACCGGCCCAATTCGCTGGGCAGCAGTGACGGCTCTGTGGCAATCGTCGCCTCCACGTCGTGGCATTCCCCGCCCTTGTTGCTCAAGGACAGGGGCGATGGGTATGTCGCGGCGGAATGGGGAGAGGTTACGCTATTTGGTGTTTACTTCTCCCCTAACAGGAGCAAGACGGATTTCGGGGCCTTCCTCACCATCCTGGGGGCCTCGATACGGCGACTGGCACCGCGCCAAGTTTTCGTTCTGGGGGGCTACAACGCCAAGTCCACGGCGTGGGGGTCCCCCAGGACGAATGACCGCGGGCGGGCGGTCGAAGAGTGGGCGGCGGCATTGGGCCTTTGTTTGCTGAACAGGGGCTCGGTGCAAACGTGCGTGCGGCAGCAGGGCGGGTCGATAGTGGACTTGTCGTTCGCTAGCCCTAATGTCGCAGCACGTGTGAGGGGCTGGTGCGTCCAGGAGGAGGTTGAGACCCTATCCGACCACCGATACATCCGGATAGAGGTCTCCCGGACCCTCCTGCAGCCCAGCAGGGGTCACACGGCGGACGGAGCTTCCGTGTTTCCGCGGTGGGCTGTGGGTCGATTAGATCGGGACCTGTTGGCGGAGGCAGCCATCGTTCAGTCGTGGCTGTCCTCACCGCCCCAGGCGGACGGGGTGGATGCCGAGGCTGGCCGCATCCGCTGTGCGTTAACGCAGATCTGCGATGCGGCCATGCCCCGTGTGCGGCGTCTGCCCCCGAAGAGTGCGGTCCCCTGGTGGTCCCGAGAATTGGCGGACCTTCGGGTGCTGGACAGTCTCGAGCGTGACCCCTGGGGTCGCCCCTACCTCGCGGTGCTGAACAAGCTTCGCGGGCGGGGCCCCCCCCTCACCGAGACTCTCCAGCCCATCCTCCTCACCAGAGTTGTCGAGGACCTCTTTCCACGGCGGGCGGAGCACACGCCCCCGGTCATGGCTACGCCAGACAGCGACCGGGAGGCCGACGATGAAAGTGCTCCGCCCATCACGGAGCCGGAAATGGGGGTGGCGGTGGCGCGTATGCGAGTCAAATCCACCGCCCCCGGGCCCGACGGTATTCCGAACCGTGTGCTGGCCCTGGTCCTCGAGCACCTGGGACCACTCCTCAGGGAACTGTTCGACGCTTGTTTAACGTCCGGGCAGTTCCCTGGGTGCTGGAAAGAGGGGAGGCTGGTTCTCCTGCCGAAGCCGGGATGGTTTCACGAGTCGGCCTCGGCCTACAGGCCCATCGTGCTGCTCGATGATGCGGGCAAGCTGCTGGAGAGGGTGTTGGCTGCCCGCATCGAGCGGCACCTCGTCGGGGTCGGGCCCGATCTGTCGGACGCCCAATTTGGTTTTCGGAGAGGGCGTTCGACGATCGCGGCCTTACTGCGCCTGAAGGCCGTGGTAGCGGAGGCCGTCACCGGCGGAGGAGTCCTGTTGGCGGTGTCCCTGGACATCGCCAACGCCTTCAACAGTCTGCCATTCAGCTGCATCAGGGAGGGGCTGAGGTATCACGGGGTGCCCGTGTACCTCAGGCGGCTGGTGGCAGACTACTTGGAGGGGCGCAGCGTCCTCTACGTTGACTGAGTAGGGGACGTTGTGCGAACGCCCATGACGTGCGGTGTCCCGCAGGGGTCGGTTCTGGGTCCGACCCTGTGGAACATCGGCTACGACTGGGCGTTGAGAGGAAGCCTCCCACCCGGGCTGGGCGTAATTTGCTACGCCGACGATACACTCGTCACAGCCCGGGGTGGGACGCTAGAGGAGGCGGCACGCCTGGCAACTCTCGGCACCGAGGAGATTGTCAGGCGGATCGAAGCGCTGGGGTTGAGGGTAGCCCTGGAAAAGACGGAGGCCCTTTTGTTCCATGGCCTCCGTACCGCCGGGCCTCCCGCCGGCGCTTCGATCACCATGAAGTCGGTCACCATCAGCATCCAGGCCCACATGAAGTACTTGGGCCTGGTGCTCGACGGGCATTTTTGGTTCCGGGAGCATCTCCATCGACTTGTTCCCCGGCTTGTCGGCGCGGCGTCCGCCCTTTCGCGGCTGATGCCGAATGTGGGCGGACCCAGTGCTACGTGCCGACAGCTGTACGTGGGGGTGATCCGGTCGATGGCCCTGTACGGCGCACCGGTGTGGGCGGGGTCCCTGACCGTCCGTCTTAGGGCCCTCCTGTGGCGACCACAGAGGGTCATGGCGATCAGGGCCATACGGGGTTACCGCACGGTGGCGACGGAGGCAGCGTGCCTCCTGGCCGGAATCCCCCCGTGGGACCTGGAGGCGGAGATGCTCGCCGACATTTATCGGCGGGTGTCGGAGACGTGCGCCCGCGGCGGCATGGTCTCCATCAAAGAGATCACCGCCTGGCGGGTCAACGCCCGCCGAGAAGTCATTGCCCGTTGGGCAGTCCGGCTGGAGAGTCCTCGGTACGGTGTCGGGACCGTCGAGGCCCTCCGGCCGGTGCTGATGGAGTGGTTGGAGCGGACGCACGGGGTGCTTTCCTTCCAACTGGTGTAGGTGCTGACGGGGCACGGTTGCTTCGGGAAGTACCTGCACAAGATTGTCAAGAGGGAGAGCACACCGTCCTGCCACCACTGTAGTTGCGACGAGGACACGGCGCAGCACACGCTCGAGGAGTGTGCTGCATGGGAGGGGGATCGCCGTGAACTCGTCGCAATTATCGGTGCCGACCTGGCGCTGCCGACCATCGCCAGGGAGATGCTCGTCAGCGTCAGGAACTGGGACGCGGTCGCCGCCTTCTGTGAGGCCGTAATCTCACGGAAGGAGGCGGCGGATCGTGTGCGAGTAGAGCTCCTATTCGGCGACACGTTCCGCCGCCGGCGACTCGGGCGGCGCAGGCGCGAGTATCTGCGCCTAATGCCGCCCTAGCCGAGGCCGCGGGTGATCGGACCGGGGAATTGTCCGTCACCCGCAGAGAGGCTGACCGCGCGACGGCGACCGACGTACGTCGAGAGGTGAGAGGTTACCCGAAAGGGTATTCCGTCGGGCCGACCACTGATGTCAAGTCACATCTGCTCCGGTGGTCGGCCCAACAACGAGGTGACGTGCGTACGGGTGGGTTATGGGCCCGCGCGCCGTTCTTTCATCGCCCCGGACGGACAGGACCGCGCGTGCGCTTACCATAGCCCACCCATAAAAATAAAAAAAAAAAAAAAAAAAGTCCAGTTGGGAAGTGATCGAGTTCGCTTTTTGTCGGTTCGAATCTCGGTGTTGTTATTATTCTTTTTGTATTTTTTTAAATATTTTCATTATTTATTTTTTATTAATATATCTCTAAATAAATTCGACAAAAATATATTCCGAGCGAAGCTCGGTCAACCCGATATTACAAAATTATACATAATTAAAATTAAAGAAAATTGTGTAGCAGAAAAATTAATTAAAATAAATTTTGGCCGAATTTCGACCACACGGCGACCACTAGTTTAATTAAAACTTTGATAAACAAAGTGATCAATTTAAACCGAGTTACAAAGTTTCCGAGTCTTCATTTCACGTATGTGAATACGTCCCACTGTTAGGTTCGAGCTCCACAATAGAAGGGAAATTGACCTTATATACCATGTGTTCATTACCGTTCCCTACTGACCTAGGATGCGCAGTGGAAGGGAACACCAGGCCAGTGAGGGATACCAAATGGGTAATAACATTGGCTTGCGATTACGCAAGGCTATTTTAAGTTCTCCTAAATGATAGTACAAGAACAGATTTTAACACTTACGAGTAGATACCGCGGAGGTAGCTATAACGTAACCTAACTCAGCGTTCGGTCTGGCCAGACAAATAGAAACTAACTGAGGGGTTACTTAGCTTGTATCCAAAAGCGCGGTGATGACAACGGCCTCGTACACTTCAAGGACCCAGGCTTGCTACTCGTACACACAATTTAATGTTCACAAATATATACTTAATTCTAATTAACTCGCGTACATAAGCGGTACACAAAACAAAGGGTGGCGCGCAATATTACAAATACCACGATTTCACGGCTTTAGTCCACAAAAGACATAGCAATTACAAAATATGTGCGTACGCGACCGTTACTTCCAACGCAAGTCGATCCGCGAACAAAGCGAAAGTGAAAGTGCAGTAACCAAAAGGGCGGAAACAAAACGACCCCGGGGCCGGCCGACGCGCCGGCCCCGTGCCATCCGCGCACCAAAGTGAAAGTGAAAGTGGCGGCCGGCTCCGAGCCAACCGCGAACCACAAAAAACAGAACTACCCTACATGGATTTAATTATTAAACTAATATAAAAATGTTTGGTACCGAACATCTACCCGCCTCGGACAGGTCTACCTGGCCGCTAATCAATTGGTAAACGGGACAATGTTGCTACCGCTCTCTTCAGTACCGAACCGTCCACCTGAACCTCAGCAAAACGAGGCACATTATCTGCGCCATATACTAAATTTAAAATTCGGCCGCGACGCCAGCACAGTGGCGGCAAATTGGTATCTTTTATCAAAACGAGGTCACCAACTCGAGGTGGATTAGTCTTGTCAGTCCACTTAACGCGCTGCTGGAGAACATGAAGATATTCTAAGCTCCAACGCTTCCAAAAGCTTTGAGTAAGCTGTTGGACCAACTCAAACCGCGAGAGACGACTTGGTCTCACATCAACAAAGGGGTACTCAGGCAAAGCATTAAGTGGCTGACCAATCAAAAAATGACCCGGTGTGAGAACCTCCAAGTCACTCGGGTCTGAAGAGATCGGACACAACGGTCGCGAGTTCATTACGGCCTCTATCTTACAAAACACAGTTGCGAGTTCTTCAAATGTGAGTACAGACTCACCAATAACTCGTCGCAAATGTGCTTTAGCAACCTTAACTGCGGCTTCGAAAATACCACCCCAATGTGGGCATGCTGCCGGACTAAATTTCCAGGTTATACTACGACTGGTTAGTTTATTACCAATATTTGTGTGATTGCTGGCTAAAAAATCATGTACATCTTTCAAATAATTATTGGTTCCCTTAAAATTTGTGCCACAGTCCGAACGTATCAAAGAAGGCAGTCCTCTCCTTGAAACAAATCTATCAAGTGTCGCAACAAATGCCTCGGTGGAGAGGGATGACACTAATTCAAGGTGCGCCGCTTTAGTTGACAGACATACGAAGACACACAAATAGGCCTTGACTGTTTTACTGTTTCGTAGAGTTGAAGTCTTAACCAAAAAAGGACCTGCAAAGTCGGTGCCTACACCGGCGAACGGCCTCGATTCTCTGACACGATCAGAAGGGAGGTCACCCATCAAAGGTTGCATGGTACTAGCCTTCAGCCTGTAACAAGGCATGCAACGAAATACCACACTGCGAATCGTTCTTCGAGCAGACAAAATCCAAAATTCTCGCTGCAATATGGCTAATAAGGCGTTACAGCCAGCGTGAGAATTTCTAATGTGACGGTCCGTCACCAACAATTGCACAAAATGACCTTGCTTGGGTAACAATATAGGGTGCCGACTACCGTAGGGTAGACTAGAGTTTCTGAGGCGACCTCCAACACGTAAGACACCCGTGTTGTCCAAAAAGGGGCTCAACATACGCAAGGTTCCTGTTAGTTTAGCCTTACCAGCTTTCAAAATTTCAATCTCCCTTTCAAAATATGTATCCTGTACCACACGTATCCAATGGCAAAAGGCCTCCTGTCGTTCTTGTGGTGATAGAAAAGCCTCTAATTTTTTGTTCCGTAAGTGCTTACAGTTGTAATAGAAGCGCTTAATCCAAGCTGTTACACTTACTAATTTATCGAGGGAGCTATACCGATTCAATAAGACATTTGGATCGAATACGCAAGCACGCCTCTCAACAGCGAGCAGTCGCAATCCAGGCAACGGACCTACGTCCAAAACCGGCGTCAGTGGCCATTCAGACTCTGAGCGTAATAACCATTCCGGTCCCCACCAAAGGGAGTGCGTTACCAAGGCGGGGGATGTACAACCCCGAGATGCACAATCAGCTGGGTTAAGCTCACCAGGCACATGCCTCCAAATCAAGGGAGTCTCAGATTTCTGAATTTGGGAGACTCGGTTCGCTACAAATACCTCTAAGGTGTGAACTGAAGCCTTTAACCAGCACAAAACAATTTGGCTGTCAGTCCACGCGTAAGTGGTGCTAATGTTCACAGTATGACGCAACAAATTCGACACGTGATTAAGAAGACGCACAAGCAGAGTAGCCCCTGCCAATTCAAGTTTAGGGATTGTCAAAGCAGTCCGTAGGGGTGCCACCTTGCTCTTCGCCATGACCAGTGAGATCTTCACTTGGCTGTCAGAACCCACCGTACGCAAATATACACAAGTGGCGTAACCCCGTTCAGAGGCGTCCGAGAAACCATGCAGAGTTGCCTGGTACTTTCCTGGAGGAAGCATAGAACGAGGGATCGATACCTCATTGATCGCAGGAAGTGAGGATACAAATTTGGTCCAGTCTTCCATCAAAGCTCCCCGAAGAGGTTCGTCCCAGCCTAGTCCTGCCATCCAAAGCCTTTGTAAAAAGCATTTAGCCCAAAATATGACGGGACATACCCAACCATTTGGATCAAATGTTCTTGCAACCGTGGAAAGCACCAAACGCTTAGTCCAAATGCGCGGCAACTCTAAGTCAACATTGTAAGTGAATATGTCTGGGGCTGGTTTATACTGAATGCCGAGAACAGTCATCATAGCAGGGTTCTCGATATTCTCGAACAAATGCGGATCTTGCTGATGTTCATCCGGAAGTCCCTTCAAAAGCGCAGGTGAGTTGGATATCCACTTCCGTAACTCATAGCCCGCGGTGGCTAAGATGCCTATCAATTCATCCCGTAGAAGGATGGCCTCTTTCTCAGAGGGTCCACCAGTACAAATGTCATCGACATACAAATCCTCTTTCAAAATCGCGGCTGCGCGAGGAAACTTTAAGCGCTCCAGGTCCGCGAGCTCCCACAGAGACCGTATAGCCAAATAGGGGCTTGACTTTAACCCGTACGTGTTTGTATTGAGCTCATAAACAACCATGGGATCCTGGGGGCTTTCACGCCATAGAATCAACTGATACCGACGGTCATCCGGGTGAATAATCGTCTGTCTGAACATCATCCTTATGTCAGCCACAAATACAACCTGATGTCGACGAAACCGAGTGATGACGTCACAGAGATCCTTGATCAATTTAGGACCAGCATACAAACAATTGTTCAACGATACACGCGTTGAAGTTTGCGCAGAACCATCGAATACTGTACGCAATTTGCCATTTGATGCCTTAATTACAGCATGATGCGGTAGAAAGAAGTGATCCACTGTTTGCCAATCTAATTTCGACACAGACATGTGTCCCAACTCCTCATATTCACGCATAAAATCAATGTATTTCTCCTTTAGGAGAGCATCTCGAGCCATTCGGCGCTCCATAGCCAATAGTCGTTTCTCAGCAGCAGGCCGCGAGGTGCCAAGTGGTGGCCGTACGGCGAGAAACGGCAATCGAGTCATAATCTGACCAGTACGTAGGCGACTCGTATTGTTTTGGTAAAACAATTCGCACTCCTCATGCTCCGGATCAGTGCGCGGAGCCTGTGGTGGTTCTTCCACTTCCCAAAACCTCTGAACCGCATCAGAGAGAGCAGAGCCTACCATCAAGCCAATGTCAAGACGGGTATCCGTGAGGACCGGTCCCATCAGTGCAGAGCCAAATATGGTCGGGATGGCTACCATGCCTCCTGGTTGCATGACCTGAATGCTACCCAAGAATATGTTTCCCAGAACATCGGCGCCTAGCAACAAATCGACCGATCCAGGTATACCAAATTTGGGGTCTGCCAAGTTCAAACCCGACGCTAAACCAATAGCATACGGAGACAACTGCTTCTCCGGATGGGTGCCCAAAATATTGTTCATAACAATGGCTGAACACTCAAACAATGGGCTTGACGAGTTTATAGGAGAGAACGCACATAATACTTGGCCTTCAACATTGGCCACAACTGCGTTGCCAACACCTCTAGTGACATGAGGAAAATCACGCATACTTAGGCGTACCTGCCCCACCAACCAAGAAGACGCTATACACCCCTGAGAGCCTGTGTCCAGAATTGCCCGGACCACAACAGAGGCACCTGTCCGTCCCCAGACCCTTACAGAAGCAGTGGGTAGGAGTACGGTTTCAAACGGGGGTGGTGCATGACGGGGGGAGGCGCCGTGTTCCTAATGTCGTCTAGGCAGCGGGTGATTCTCATGTTCACGGGAAGCGTCATCAAAGGTGGGTACCCGCCCGTGACGATACGGGCGCGAATCGTGGTTATCACTCTTGCCACGGGCTTCCGATGACGGCGAGCATTGACCTTGTGGGCGCCTCGCTGCGGCAGAATCTACGACGCGCGGGGGTGAGCGACTAGGTCTCGAACTGCGGTTTTCATACCGGTGCCTTCGCTCATAACTACCCGTAGGTGAGCCTTGACGTTCATGTTCACGACCAATCCCATTATTATTCGCACAAAGAAGTTTCAAATGCTGGCCTCCGCAGTATGTACATGGGCGAGGATTAGGGCAATCGCGCTGGAAATGGTTTCCCAAGCAAGAAAAGCACCAACCTCGAGCCTTAGCCAAACGCCTACGCGAGGCCACGTGCAGCGCAGTAAAATCTGAGCAACTGGCAACTTTATGACTCGGGGACTTGCAATAGGTGCACTCAGGTCGCGACTGTACAGCAGCAAAACGTGGTGGGTGACGAACCTCTGGCCTTCTAAAGGCGTGATTGCGGGTCGGAGCCGATGACCGCGGCAACTGTTGACCAAATGACCTGTCAACGACCGTCATGTCTACCATCCTACACTCGTCTTCCAAAAACTTCTTAAGGTCATCAAAAGCAGGCAAGTGAGTTGCATCATCACCTCCATATTTTTGCTCGAAACGAGCCCTAAGTTCCGCAGGAAGCTTTTTCAAAACAATATGCACCAGCATATATGACCAAGTGCTCACCGGAAGGTCTAACCTTTCCAGTGCGTTGATCGCAATCATCAATGGGTTCAATAAGTCGGACCTTAAAGCCGAGACCCTAGATACCACTGGCAGACCCAAGAGCTGACCAATGTGTGTATCTGCCAGGCAACGCTTATTTTGGTAACGCTTTATGAGAAGGTTACGTGCCACTAGGTAGTTTCCATCATTGATCTCCAGGTGCTGAACTAAACCTCTCGCCTCACCTTCCAACACGGAGAACAGGTAGGCCAATTTTTGAGCGGAACCTAAGTCAGAACGCGCGTGGACTAAGCTCTCAAACAAGTTTATGAAACCTAGCCATTGGTCCAAACGACCATCAAAACGCGGCAGGTCCAAAGTGGGCAGTTTACTCAATAAGCCCGACGTAGAAGGTTTCACATCCCTAGACGCGGGAGACTCACCCCTTTTCGACGCGGAAATTTGCCGAGCACGCTGTGAGATTCGATCTGCATAATCCATGATCTGGTCATAATCCGCGTGTACCAAGTCACGATACGTTTGTGGGTAATCTTCATCAGAAATATCTAAAATTTTTGTGTTGAAGTTACGGTACACATCATCAACAAATTGTAAGCGCGTATCCAATTTGCTGTACCTATCCAGGAGAGACTCATTTCGATCAGACCTATCAACCAAGGCGGTTGCAGTCGAGAACCATCTCAACTCAGAGCGCAGCTTACCTGCCGAGTCCTTAGCGCTAGCAAAAGCAGCCATAATAATCGAATAAAATAATTAAATTCCAACAACAAAAAAAAATATATATATAATCAACTAAATAAATCAACCAATTGAAACAACAATCAAAAAATACAAATTACAAAATTGAACAACAATTAAATTATTGCGCAAAGGGAAACGTTAATATTTGTCTGTATAAGTACCATAAACAAAACGCAAAATAATATTAAACTAATTGTCTATACAGTTCAATTCATTCGTTCATTCAATCACGAGACTGCACTACTCTGTGGCACAATGTACTACGCAAATTATTTTATTACTCTGTGGCACATTAAGTAAACAATGATATTCAAAATTTCAAATGTTGCAGTGAACTTATTTATATGATATTTTTAATAACTAATAACAATAAGTACACAAATGATCAATCACACAAATATTTAATGTGTATCTTTATACACCAGACTATTTATTAAACTGGGCCGTAATACGTAAAATTCAAGTAATTATATATCGATTTATTTTTCAACACGGGCACTTGTAGATATCAATACCAAACAAAATTACTAGATTCACTAGAACCACGCTCTGCTACCAGAAAGTATGTTCATTACCGTTCCCTACTGACCTAGGATGCGCAGTGGAAGGGAACACCAGGCCAGTGAGGGATACCAAATGGGTAATAACATTGGCTTGCGATTACGCAAGGCTATTTTAAGTTCTCCTAAATGATAGTACAAGAACAGATTTTAACACTTACGAGTAGATACCGCGGAGGTAGCTATAACGTAACCTAACTCAGCGTTCGGTCTGGCCAGACAAATAGAAACTAACTGAGGGGTTACTTAGCTTGTATCCAAAAGCGCGGTGATGACAACGGCCTCGTACACTTCAAGGACCCAGGCTTGCTACTCGTACACACAATTTAATGTTCACAAATATATACTTAATTCTAATTAACTCGCGTACATAAGCGGTACACAAAACAAAGGGTGGCGCGCAATATTACAAATACCACGATTTCACGGCTTTAGTCCACAAAAGACATAGCAATTACAAAATATGTGCGTACGCGACCGTTACTTCCAACGCAAGTCGATCCGCGAACAAAGCGAAAGTGAAAGTGCAGTAACCAAAAGGGCGGAAACAAAACGACCCCGGGGCCGGCCGACGCGCCGGCCCCGTGCCATCCGCGCACCAAAGTGAAAGTGAAAGTGGCGGCCGGCTCCGAGCCAACCGCGAACCACAAAAAACAGAACTACCCTACATGGATTTAATTATTAAACTAATATAAAAATGTTTGGTACCGAACACCATGCTTGTCAGACAAGTTGGTATAGGGCTTTATTTCGAGTTTGCCTGCATAGATGTTATATGTGGATAATATACAATTCACCACTCCCTATCTTGCACATGGGTGTAGTAAAAGACGACTAACGGATATAATATCCATATAACATCCATGCCAGAGAAGGGAAAACTCGAAATATTCAAATTCAAATCATTATTGTGTCTTAACTCTGCGAGAGTATTTACATATTGTCAATTTTTATACAAATCAATTACCAATAAATACTCTGTTTTTTTTATATGTAATGGAATCCGGTATATGTAAATCCGTAGAAAAAACGGATGTAACTGATATAGTGCGAAGAATTAGCACGTTGTAATGGCAATGGACAGGCCATATCGCTAATTAACATGAATCAGACTACGCCGCTAAGGACGAGCCCCTACTAGATGGACCGACGATATCTTGAAAGTCGCAGGGAACCGTTGGATGCGAATGGCACAGGACTGTTCCGAGTGACATTCGCGCGGAGGCTTATGTCCAATAGTGGGCGTCTACTACTACGTTGTTATTACAATTATTTAGATTCAGTCCCGATGGTAGGTAGCATAATAATTGCCGCGGGTGACTGGACCGGGGATTTACCGAGACCGCGAGGCCGACCGTGCGACGGTGACCTACGTCCCCGTATTCTAAGTCGTTACCTCGAAACTTCCTCGACTCGACTCATCCTCATTGAGGACGTTTCGTATTCTCAGTTGTCATTTTTGTCCTCAAGTTTAAAGGTTTCCTCCAATAAGGTAAGGTCGAGTCGAGGAAACAACTGTCAAACGTAAGGTGTCTCTTGAGGTACCTTGAGGATACCTTAAGGAGGTTTTTATATGTAAATGCATACGATCTTGTATTTTTTTTCAATAATGTAATTCGAGGAATTTATTGAATATCTATATGATAATCCGTACAGTTATTTATCTGGACGATATTTGCGTGATGCAGATAATCCAACGTAGTTATACGACGAAAGTGAGTTTGTATAAAGGTTTTTATTTACAAAAACCATTGCAGCACATTATTAATTACCGCTGCTATTTCAAAATATTGGAGGTAAATCTCAGAGATTTATTAATTCCGCCGATTATACAGGTGCTCGGTCACATTAAGATTTTACGCAACTGGCAACTTCCAAGTAACTAAAATGATAACCTTTAATTGATTACCTACCTACACAATAACCGGTAATCATAGTCGGTATTTAACATTTGCAGTATTTTTAGACAAGAAGTTCTTGCTTTTTTATTTTCATCAAAATACTGACGTCCACTTCCAGCCATTTTGTAAATTTATCAATTAAAATAATGTTTTATAGCAATGACGCGCCAAGCAAAGCCCTGTGTTACCTAATTATAAAATAATGGTTATTTATTGTTAACAATAGTAAACCGCTAAATGGAGATTCTTTGTTTATATATTTTTAAATTTGATTACGCAAACGGAACTAAATGTTACCACAAATTTTTAGAATGCCAACATAACGTAGCGAATGCCTCAAAATTCTGACGTCATTCGTGACGTATTTATTACCTCCACTCTTCCTTACTGGAGGAACCTCAGAATTTCCTCAAGTTTAGGACTAAGAATACCGATGTTGAGGAAAGTTCGAGGCGATCCTCGAAGCTTCCTTACCTGAGTGTGAATGGAGGCGATCTCGAGGTTACGACTTAGAATACGGGGGTCAGTGTGGTGCTACCGGCTAGGGATGTGACTTGGAGGGTAAAAAACCATTATTTATTAATCGATTTTACTAATCGATTTTTTTCTTTAAAATAAATCGACTTTAAAATAAACGATAAATTAAAAATAATTTTCCTGGCAGTATTGTGATGACCTTTTGGTTTTTTTTTTAGGAAATCTGGCAGAGATTTTATTTTCTATATAATAGAAAACTTTAAATTTAAACAAAAAGTTACTAAAATAATCATTTAATTAAAAAAAAATGGATTCGTTTTGAATCGATTTTTATTATTTAGATAATCGATTATTATAATCGATTGTTACAAAAAAATAATCGAATAATATAAAAATTGATTTTTTTTTCACATCCCTACTACCGGCCCGCGGCTGTAGACTGACAACTGTCAACAGTCTGGTCGTATTCTGTCTGTCACAACACGGAATGACAAGTTATAACCATATAAACCAACACTGAAACATTCAACAGGCGTCGTGGATTGCCAGTATATATTGAAATGTACTTATTTATTTCTAGAGATAGAATCTTATTTATCGTTAAAACTAGTTATATAGCCTGGTTTCATATGAATCATCAAGTTCTTAAATCTCCTACTGTTAGGCTTCAGTCTTTTTTTTTATTTTATTTTTTTTATATTGACAAAAAACACGTTGCTGTGTGGTAGCGGCTTCGAATACTACCAACCCTTGCTTTGCTCGTGGGTGTCGTAAAAGACGACTAAGAGCCCTAGATTGACCCGGAGCAACTCCATCTGGTACCATTTGGGTCATCGATTACATTCCCAAGGAGGGTTGACGTCAGGCAGGCGACCGGTCATAAAAGTCATTGCCGAAACTTTTTGCAATATGTCAAAACAGATGACATATTGCGTCGACCCCAAGTAATTGGGATAAGAGCAAGATGATGATAAAGACAAAAAACACGTGGCACCATAGAAGTTTCACTTCTGACATGCGTATTTTATGCGCACGCTGTTTTACAAACGTATGAACGAAGGATAACGCGTAACAAGATAAAATTTTTAAAAAGATTTTTATCTTGTTACGCCAAAGAAGTTTAACTTCTTATGTGCTTACATAACGTACACATTTTTTTGTTAATTAAAAATCATATCTTCTCATATATATTTATTTTACAAATAACTAGCAACATAAAGATTATCCTAAAATTAGATTATCCTTTAAAGGCGAATGCGTAGCCACCTCCAAAATTATGAGGCTTATTCGGATCAACTTCGTTGTCACGATACTGAAAGAGAAAGATACTTTTCAATAAGCATGCAGATGCGGTGATAAGGGATGCATCGATACTAACGAGTACCCATATAATATCGATACTCTCCATTCGATACTAGTACTATTCCTACTATAGTTATCACAAAATAAAAGGCCCGTTTTGACAGTTCACGCCCAAGAAGTTTTCTATTTTTTACCTATGGAAATGTTTTGAAGGTAATTACATTTTTCATTGACGGGTACCGCCCACTGGGCTAAATGCTGTGGCATAACGATTTTTTTCATATTGTCCACAGACTATTTCGGTTAAGGAAAAATAAATCGATCAAGATATATTTGTTAAGGCGGACTCGTACTTGGCCGGTGTTATTAATTTGAATACTAGTATTTAGACCAACTAATTACAGAATTTCACCAGCTGTGTAGTGATTTCTACTGAAAATTCGAGACGTCAATATTGACAATATGAAAATGAAATAATATATATATGGGTGACGATAGCTCAACTGACAATTTTGGCTCATCATCTTAAGAAAATTATTGATTGAAGATTCACTTTTTCTCGATATTTTTGTGATTGAGTGAATGTTATTGTAACAAAAATATTAAATGATAGAAAAATGACCATTCGTAACATTGTATCATTTCAAAATATCTACAATATCACAGTTTAAGTAAAATTTTCAAATCAGAACTTTAATCCAATGCACTTTACAATACATATTCAAATCGATTATTATACTCATATAAACTTGATTCGATTTATCGTGAGTATCGAGTACTGAGTCGTATGGTTTATCACTAAATACATCAGTAAGACCAAGTGTCAAAACGGGTCTCTTATTTTGTGACAACTATAATATTATAAATGCGAAAGTTTGTCAGTATGTGAGAATGTGAAAATCTGAAGATGTTTGTTGCTCTTTCACGCAAAAACTACTGAATGGATTTTTATGAAACTTCACAATAATATAGCTTACCTATCAGAATAATACATAAGCTATAATTTATGCCGATATTCCCACGGGAAGAGGAACTGCGAGTGAAACCGCAGGGTGCTGCTAGTAGTATATAACATTACCATTCGCTACTGAGTTTTAGTATCGAATGAAAACAATGGTATCGAATTGGCAGATATTGTAACGGCATTGGGGCGGAGAGTTCGATTTACCTTCGTTCGTTGCGGGATGCCCGTTTTTTTAGCTTAAATGTTAACTTATCATCAATAGGCTCTATGAAAAATACTCGATATTTCAAAAACGATTCGAAACCAATATGTATCGATACTTTTCAATTGATACTGTTTAAATACCGATACTTAACGAGCAATACAGTATCGATACTTGAATGATATCATTTCATCCTTAGACGGAGTAAGGCCTCATTTACGGAGACGCGGGGCGTCGCGCGTCGCGTGTGGCGTGGCGTCTCGCGGCGCGTTCCGCTATTATAAACACTGGGCCACTCTTTATATTAAATAACTCACTTTTTAAAATACAATTTTCTTCTAAAAAGTCTATCACATCATACTCCGTTGCGACGGTAACTACGTCTGTGTTGCACGATTAGCAAATGAGACTGGCAGAAGGTACCGCCACAGGCATCGCTTCATCGAGAATCGCCGCTGCGTGCGCCGTCGCGATAAACGCCGTGTGAGACGTGACGATGCCATCCGCGGGTTCGGCCGTAGAACACGCTCCATTTCAAGCAAACGCGTGTAAAATCGCTTCTCTTATCTAAACGCACTCATCCAACGCCCTACATTTGAATTTAGTGCGAGCCGCGCAGTCTATCGCGACGCGCGACGCGCCGCGTCTCCGTAAATGAGGCCTAAGAATAAACATGAAGACACATACATGGGTAGTCTAAGCACTAGAAATATTCTGATATTATTTCTTTGTGTAACAGCGCCATCTATGTTATATAGTTTAACATGCGTACTAATTAATCAACTTTATTATATCTGTGTAGATGGCGATGTTACACATACTGTATTAAAAATTAATATTTTTCAGCGTGATGACGAAATAAGGATACAATTCACTACATATCTTGTATCTTGTGTCGTAAGAGATGACTAAGGGATTTAATAGACCACTGAAGTCAAGGAACTCTGCACTGGTGGTCGACCCAACGACGAAGGCGACGTGCTTTACGGATGGGTTACGGGTGTGCGTGCTTACGCCCCTCTGTCGCCCCGGATGGAGTCGGGCGAGGAGTGAGCCGACCGTAACCCACCTCCAAAGAAAAAAAAGGGATATAATATGCATATAACATCTATGCAAGAGATGTAAAACTCAAAATCCTATACCAACACGTCTGACCAGCGTGGTATAGTTGGTCAATTCCCCTTCTACTGTGGAGTAGGGTCGAGCCCAGCAGTGGGACGTATATGAGCTGTGATGATAATTATTTTGTTACCTGTCCATCGTCATTCTGTCGATCTTGTGATCTCCAATTGTTGATGAAATACTGATTACCAGCACCTTTCTGGCTTTCTTGGGGAGCCTGAAATATTCATTACGGGAATTAAAAATAATCTTCAATGGAAAAAATAATACTATTTATAGTCGAATTATATTAATATTCGTGTTGTGAGGGAGTAAGAATACAATACACCCCTTTCTTGCCCGGCATCCTTTCAACCTTTGACTATCTACTGCTGGACATAAACCTCTCTCATGTTACACCATAGTTTGCGTTCCTGTGCCGCCTGCATCCAACGACACCCAGCAACTTTAACCAGGTCGTCGGTCCACCTAGTCTTATACACTGCGTCGTTCGATGCATAGTCGCCATTCGAGAACCTCCCTCCCCCAGGGGTTGTCGCTTGTTAGGTAAATACAACAAAATACAATTAATGATAATAATTAACAAAAAAAACTTCAAACAGTAAACTGATAAAATTTTAAGAATTCCACCAATTTCTCAAGGATACCATCATCAGATCCCGACCTGATGACCGTCGTCATCTGGGAAGCATACCACCTGGGAAATGCTTCCCAGGTGCAGGGTATACACCCTCTCAAACAAAAAAAAAATTTTGCAAATCAGTCCAGGCGTCTTTGAGTAATCGGTGAACATACATAAGAAAAAAAGATGCCGACGTATTGAGAACCTCCTTCTTTTTTTAAGTCGGTTAAAAATAAAATTATTCTCTTGCTCGGGTCGAAGCGGGGCCCTAGGCGGTTGCCTAATCCGCCTTATGGATAATCCGGCCTTGATGAGGCAACGTTGGCCTCGGGTGCCTGACCTGGCCTTCTTCTACGCTATAACTTCCTCACAAAAGGAGGCCAATAGTTAAATAAAATATTATACCAACACCTGTGACCAGCGTAGTATAGTTGGTTAATTTCCCTCCTATTTAGGAAGACCCTCGATTCCAGCAATGAGACGCATATTGTTAAGATTATGATTAATGATTACCTGGTTCTGTCCCCAAGTCTGTTGCTGTGGTTCAGGTTTCTGCTGATTGTATTGCTGTTGAAGTGTATATTGCTGTTTCTGTTGCTGATAAGCGTTGTGGTAATAATTATCTGCAAACAAAATATAATAGCTTTTAAAAATGTTTTTTCGTGTGGCGACGGAGTATAGAACACAATTTAACACCACCTATCTTGGACGTGGATGTCGTAGAAGACCACTAAGTGATATAATACGCATATATCTATGCAAGAGTTCTTCTTCGGATTCGGTTCGGTTCGGTTCTTCTGCGGATTTCCGTATTTCGGATTCTATCTCGCAAAGAAATCCCGAGCATAGCCCGTTCCATAGCACGCTGAGTGACTTTGAGTCTTGTTATGACCTAATATGGAAGAATATTTTAAGCAATGACCTGTGTGGTGACAGCTTCAGAGAATAAAACTCCACCCTTAGAATAATAACGCATAGAAGGTAAGTTCGCGCACAAAACGTGAAGCATTTCAATTGGAGCCTAATGGAGCTTCGGCCGGAACCGTTCCGTAGTATACAAGTCATACTGCACGTACGTACGCAACTCTTAAAAATAAATAGGTAATTACGACGGTTTGTGCATTCAAATAGTGTCATAACACATTTGAAAAACTTAAAAAGGTTTTTTTAACCTTACTTTTAAAAGTATTTCGACGATTTATGTTAATAAAAACAAAATTTGATTTCATAATTTGTATAGTGGTGTGCGTGTGTATGTGTGTAATCGTCTGCGCGCGATTAATATTTTTAGATTCATGTTTCGAACGTTCGAAGTAGTGACACTATCCTTCTATACGTTATTATTCTAAGACCCTTCATTAACCTCCCTAGCCGGGGCCGCGGGTGGCCGAATCAGGAACTAGTTCGTCACTCGCAGGGAGGCTGACCGCGCGACGGCGAAGAGTATCAGCTCTATTCCACAATATACAATGGTGTAGATTAAGTACTTCACATGTGCCAGTATAATCGTTAAATGACAATTAATTGGCGACGGAGGCGGCGTGCCTATTGGCCGGGACTCCCCCGTGGGACCTGGAGGCGGAGATGCTCGCCGGACTATATCGGCGGGTGACGGGGGTTCGAGCGGAGGGCGGTGTGGTCTCGTTAAGGGATCTCACCGCCTGGCGCGTCGACGCCCGCCGAGACGTCATCGCCCGTTGGGCAGTCCAGCTGGAGAGGCCTTGGTTCGGGATGCGAACCGTGGAGGCCCTCTAGCCGGTGCTGATGCAGTGGTTGGAAAGGCGGCACGGGGTGCTCTCCTTCCGACTGGTGTAGGTTTTGACGGGGCATGGGTGCTTCGCCAAATACCTGCACAAGGTCGTTACGAGGGAGAGTACACCGTCCTGCCACCACTGCGATTGCGACGAGGACACGGCGCGCCATACGCTCGAGGCCTGCGGGGCTTGGGCAGTGCAGCGCTGTGAACTCGTCGCAATCATCGGTACGGACCTGACGCTGCCGGCTATTGCTAGGGCGATGGTCGACAGCGTCGGGAATTGGGACGCGGTCGCAGCCTTCTGCGAGACAGTGATCTCGCGGAAGGAGGCGGCGGATCGCCTGCGTGAGGAGCGCAGCCTCGATGAGAAGATCCGCCGCCGGCGACTGGGGCGGCGCAGGCGCAACTATCTGCGCCTCATGCCGCCCTAGCCGAGGCCGCGGGTGACGTGACCGGGGATTAATCTGTCACCCGCCGAGAGGCCGACTGCGTGAGGAAAGACCGACGTCCTCCCCGAGGGGGGGACGTCGGTCGATGGGAGGGTACCCCAATAGGGGGTATTCCGTCGGGCCGACCACTGACGATAAGTTAACGCTGCTCCAGTGGTCGGCCCAACGACGAAGGCGACGTGGTTTTTGGGTGGGTCGCGGGAGTTGCGTGCTTAAGCCCCTCTGTCGCCCCGGACAGAGTGGTGCGGAGGCGCGCCGACCGCGACCCATCCACAAAAAAAAAAATGACAATTAATTGATAATTCCCATTGAAGAGAACGTAATACTTTTTTTTTTTTATTTTAGTTCGGGTCTGGAGTTATTCAAGATTTTTAATTTTATTTATTTGTATTGATAATTAAAATATAATAATTTACCTGTATTAGCTGGTGGTACCGGCTCCGGACTCTTTGGCAAATGGCTACCTTCTAGAATCTAAAGTGAAAAGACAGAAAAAGATTATTATAAAAATTCATTTACGAACTATAATATAAAATAATAGAAGATTATAGTTTAAAATACTGAAAAACACGCTTACAAGTTACAAGTCAAGTAGTTACTAGTAGATGACTTTCATCTTACAAGTTTTGAACGCAACTACCTTTAGAGAGTCTTTTTTTTTTGTCTTCGCAATCAGATACTAATACGAGCCATTTTTGCCAGTGTCGAGTTATAATTTTCTTTTTAATTTATCAGTTTCTTCATGTCAGTAATGGTCCGTCAGTAAGTCAAATTGTCGCCTTCAACAGTGTAAGGGTATCTTCTGAGGGCCACCGTTAAGGGTATCTTCTGAGAAGTTTGGTGGAAACAAAAAGGTATGTATAGCAGTTTTATATCATATTCACTACACCTCAGCAGTTCTGCCGCTATATATTACATAAAATGCCATCAAAATTATTTAACATAACACGTTAAAACAATAAGATATTGAATATAATACAATAACACCACATGACACTGCCAGATTCCCGCTAACAACCACTTTTGATAGTCTTTGCTGCATTGTGTTGACAGTAAGGATGTGAAAATATAATCGATTATTACAAAAAAATAATCGATTAAAAATCGATTATCAAAATAATAAAAATCGATTATTAATCGATTTTTTATTATTCGAAACTCGATCGAAATTAATCCATTATTAACTGCCAGATTTCCTAAAAAAAAGGTCATCACGATTGTTTCATACTAAATTAGAAATTGAAGCTCACATTTCCTAAAAAAAAAGGTCATCATAATCCTGTTGGGAGAAAAAGTCGATTATTTTATAACCGATATTTTTAATAAATCGATTATTTCATAATCGATTTATTGTAAAGAACACAAAATCGATTATTTTCCCTCCAAGTCACATCCCTAGCTGACAGCCCGATTCATAGAAGTTTCAAAATTCGCGCATGCTTAGTTCGCACACTAGCTCTATTTCTCTTGCTCTTATGCAAAGAATACGATTAAAAATTTCTAAATCCTGGCAAATCTAGTCAGGATATTCGTTAATTTTGATCGAATTATTGCATTGTCATGGGCCTTTGAAGAGTGTGCAAAGTTTTTAAAATCTGTTTAGTTAAAGTGGGGCAAAATGACGTTCAAAGATTCCGTTACATACATACATACAAGTGAAACTAATAAAAGTGTGTTAATTATAGGTGTAAAAGTAACGAAGTCAAGCGTACCCGTATGTATTCGTTATTTGCGTTTTGTTATTGCATATCAAATGCGTTTTTGTTATACAACGTTTCATAGTGACTTGTATTCTCTTTGACATTTTATGTCACGTCACATGGGAACTCGATCAAACAAGATAAAAAGTATCCTATGTCCGTCTCCTGGTTCTAAGCTACCTTCCCATCAATTTTCAGCTAAATCGGTACAATCGTTCTTGAGTTATAAATAGTGTAACTAACACGACTTTCTTTTATCTATACCAAAAAATAAAATTGGAGTGTCTGTTTGTAATGTCAAAATAATAGGCTTTTTTCATGCTCACACGGTTATTTGCACGACACCTATGCCTAAAATAGCAATTAAAAAATTTTTGTCTGTCTGTCTGTCTGTTTGTTCCGGGTAATCTTCAAAACGGCTGGACCGATTTCAAAAATTCTTTCACCAATGGAAAGCTATAATATCAGGGCGTAAACTAGGCTCTATTTTATCCCGGTATTCCCACGGGAACGGGAACTACGCGGGTAAAACGACTAAAACCGAAGCGAAGCGAGGGCGGGTTGCTAGTCTATATATATATATATATATATATATATATATATATATATTAAAATGATGATAATACCACACTGGTCAGACAAGTTGGTATAGTTTTATTACGAGTTTACATTATCTTGCACAGATGTTATATGCGTATTATATCCCATAGTCGTCTTATACGACATCCACGTGCAAGATAGGGAGTGGTGAATTGTATTCTTACTCCGTCACCACACGGAAAGTAGCAGAAATAGTAGAAAAGCAGATAAACAAATTTTTTCGTGTGGTGACGGAGTAAAAATACAATTCACCACTCCCTATCTTGCCCGTGGATGTCGTAAAAGACGACTATGGGATATAATATACCACTGATGACAAGTAACCCTGCTCCGGTGTTCGACCCAACGGTGAAGGCGACGTGGTTTTCGGGTGGGTTGCGGGTGTGTGTGCTTATGCCCCTCTGTCGCCCCGGACGGAGTGGTGCGAGGAGTGCGACGACCGTAGCCCAACCCAAAAAAAGAAAAGAGCTATATATGCACATAACATTCGTGCAAGAGAAAAAAACTCAAAATGAAACCCAATACTAACATTTCTGACAAGCAGGGTTTAGTCAAATCCCCTCCCATTGTGAAGGAGCCCCGAGCCCAAAAGTGAGACATATGTGGGGTGATATTGAAAAGAAAATTTCTATATGTATATTTGTACCTGAAATCCATCTTTGCCAGCTCTGTATTTCAATTTGACCAGTTGACCATTCGGATCTTTGTATTGGTAAGCACCAACCCTGGAGCCATCAGGTTCAATCTGTTCACCAGCAGCCAAACCATTGTCTGAGGCATACTCAAAACGGAAAGCGCCATCTGTAATTAAAAGTTTTCATTAAAATTATCATCAGTTTGAGATATAGTAATATTCCGGACTTATGCGATAGGTACCGAGCGATAATCGCGTAAGTCCAATTCGCATAAAACGGGATTTCTAGCCGAGGCCGCGAGTGACTGGACCGGGGAGTTAATCCGTCACCCACCGAGAGGTCGATCGCGTGAGGAAAGACCGACGTCCTTTTCGGTCGATGGGAGGGTACTCCTCAAGGGGTTTTGGGCCGGCAACTGACGTCAAGTCATCCTGCTCCAGCGGTTGGCCCAATGACGAAGGCGATGTGTCACGGGTGGGTTGCGGGTGTGCGTGCTTACGCCCCTCTGTTGCCCCGGATGGGGTGGAGCGAGGAGCGCGCCGACCATAACCCCAAAAAAAAGGAGATTTAATTTTGTTTACCTATATTAAATATACAAAAAATTATAAGGTCCTTTGTATCATGTTCACACGGTTATTTGCAGAATATTTTTGCCTAAAACTCGGTTTAAAAAAATTTTGTTTGTTTATGTTTTTGTCTGTCTGTTTGTTTTCGGCAATCATCAAAACGGTGGGATCGATTTTGCTAACATGCCAGATAGCTGACTATAAAACGAGTAACTTAGACTATATTTTATCCCGGTATTCCCACGAGCAACCGGGATAATATTTAGCGCAAATAACCGGTCTCATGAGTTTAGAAATAAAACCGCTATTCCACTACCGCAGCGGGAACAGTACAAAATCGCTTCATGAGTTCTTAGCCTTATATGTCCACAATCTATACCAATAAATAAAATTGGAGTGTCTGTTTGTAATGACAAAATAATAGGCCTTTTTCATGCTCACACGGTTATTTGCACGACACCTATGCCTAAAATACAGATAAAAAAAATTTTGTCTGTCTGTTTGTTACGGGTAATCTTCAAAACGGCTGGACCGATTTCAAAATTTCTTCCACCAATGGAAAGCTATAATATCAGGGTGTAAACTAGGCTATATTTTATCCCGGTATTCCCACGGGAACGGGAACTACGCGGGTAAAACGACTATAACCTATAACCTATAACCGAAGCGAAGCGAGGGTGGATGGAGTGTGATACTAAGACCTAAAGCTGATGGCTGTACCTGGATGATGCTATACTGTAAGTTGATAAATGAACTGAATAATAATTACCTGACGTAAGTGATTGTTTGTGATGAATAATTGCGGCTTGCTGCTCCTTACTCAGCGCGTATGGTGAACGCCAGGGATCTGCTTTAGGTATGATGGTACCAGATTCGGAGTTGGATCCTAGAAAGAAACAATTCTTTAAAGAACATTTTCTGTATGGTGACGGAGTAAGAATACAATTCATCATCCCCTATCTTATCCATAGGTATTGTAAAAGACTACTAAGGAATATAATAAGTACTAGCAGACCTGGCCACGCGTTGCTGTGGTTAAAGTTTATGTAATTATGTAAATAAATTATGTAATTATTGTAGGTTTGACATAGCAGCGCCATCTATTAATTACTTACTCAGTCTAGTCAACAGATGTCACCGTCTGTTAAAATCGTTTTGAGTTAACAGATAATTGTGAATGTCAAATAATTTGCAATAAAATAATATTGCGACTATAAATTAAGATGTAAGCTGTCCTATCTTTCAAGTTGGATCAAACTGCACACGGTGTGCAAATTTGATTAAAATCTGTTTAGTAGTTTAGGAGTCCATCGCGGGCAAACAATGTGACACGTAATTTATATATATATTTTTTTTTTATTGTAAACGGTGGCAAACGAGCAAACAGTACACCTGATGGTAAGTGTTGCTGCCGCTCATGGACCTTTACAAGGCCGTTGCCTACCGCGAAGAAAGTGAAGGGAGTGTGAATGCGTGCATTGAGGCTCGGTGATACCAAGGGTACCACCAAAACCCTCCACACGCAATCACCCTCAGAAAGTTGGGCTTCCGGCTCTCTCGCTCACCGAACGAAGCGCAGTAACAAATTGCTACTACTCAGACGTCGATTTTCTGCGAGAGCATGGTACTGCCCCGGACGGACCGGCCCGCAGCTGTAGACAGATAACTGTCGACAGTGTGGTCCTACCACTCCTAAAAGAAGAATTAAGAAGATATAACCTATTAAGAAGATATAACATTTATGCAAAAGAGAGAACTCCGTGAGAGAGGCGTACTCCTCCCACTATGAGGGAGATGACCTCCTTTCGAGTACAATCTCTTCCTTACGCCTTTCCGGGACGTCGGTCGCTCTCACGCGGTCCCCAGTCCAGTCACCCACGGCCTCGGCTAGGGCGGCATCAGTCGCATATTTCCATTAGCCAAGAGGAATTGATTTCTTACCTCTCCATTGCTCATTGACAGGAGCTGAGCCCCTCCACGGTTCTTGAATGGTAGTGCCTTGAGGTATAACGTCACTTCTAGCTGGTGAGAATAACCCCTCTTGTTGATAGGCCGGACCCTGGGAACATAATTTATTATTCAAATCATTTCATACGTAGAAACATTTAATATGGCGCTTAAACATACAATTGTCAAATTATACAGGGTGACTGGTAAAAGATTGTACATATTGAAGGAGGGTATTCAGTACTCGATTCTGATACCGAATATTTAAAAAAAATTGGTACTTAAATTTTGAACTAATTATCTTATATAAACATTTAGTTATGAACACATGGGATAGGTCAACGTACGTCAGCACTTGTAGGTACTAAACAGTTCGCGTGACATTGAACTAGTTACATTTTAGGTAAATATTCTACCTATGCGACTCGACCCAGTAGGTATTTTTTTGCGTCGCGGGCCGCAGACAGAGGTCAACGTACGCTGGCAAACCTATTGTTTTGATTAGAAACAAATCACTTTATCTCAGGATTGGTAAGAGCTATGAATCTGCAACTAACTTTAGTGTTTTTATGACATTATTCCTACACCTAGCTTTAGTAATTCTAGTAATAAATATCCAAAATCTTGACAATAGTACTAACAAAACTGTTACTCGATATCGGTATCGGTGTATCGCCAGTAGGGTGACAATATTTTTGGAAGTCTTGTAACACTAATATCGTTGATGTTTACTATGTAGTTAATTAATATTATCTTCTTTTTACACTTTTATTAGTTACATGTGGCCATTATTTATCGTTTCCTTCAATATGTACAATCTTTTACCAGACATACTGTATATGCCATGTATGTATTTATCCGTGTGTTAACGGAGTAAGAATACAATTCACCACGCCCTATCTTGCACGTGGATGTTGTAAAAGATGACTAAGGGATATAATATGCATCGAGGGGGGGGACGTTGATCGATGGGAGGGTACCCCTCAAAAGGGGTATTCAGTCGGGCCGACCACTGGCGTCAAGTCACCCTCCGCTCCGGTGGTCGGCCTAACGACGAATGCGATGTGTCGCGGATGGGTTACGGGTGTATTCGTGCTTACGCGCCTCTGTCGTCCCGGACTAGGGATGTGAAAAATTAATCGATTTTTATAATAATCGATTATTAATCAATTATTTGTTTGTAATAATCGATTTTTACAATCGAATATCAGTATAATAAAAAATCGATTAATAATCGATTTTTTATTATTCTATATATAATAAAAAATCGATTAATAATCGATTTTTTATTATTCGAAATTCAATCGAAATTAATCGATTAAAAATAAGGCCATCACGATACTGCGTGCAGTGTTTCATACTATATTAGAAAATAAAACTCACATTTCCTAAAAAAAAGGTCATCATAATCCTGTTGGAAGATCGATTATTTTATAATCGATTATTTATTTTTAATAAATCGATTATTTTATAATCGATTATATCATAATCGATTTATTGTAAAGAACAAAAAATCGATTATTTTCCCTCCAAGTCACATTCTTACCCCGGACGGAGTGGTGCGAGGAGTGCGCCGACCGTAACCATCTATGCAAGAGAAGGTAAACTCGAAATAGAACCTTATACCAACACGTCTGACCAGCATGGTATAGTTGGTCCATTTACCACCCACCCTGGGGGGAGGCTCTAGCCCAACAGTGAAATATATATGAACTATGATGATGATGATGAATTTAATTAAATATTTCTTACGGAACGTTTCCGAAGCCATTGGCTGCCTGGTTGAAAGAGAACCGGTGTTACCTGATAAAATATTACAATTTAAAAAGATGTAATTTTTATCTATACCAATAAATAAAATTGGAGTGTCTGTTTGTAATGTCAAAATAATAAGCTTTTTTCATGCTCACACGGTTATTTGCAACTATACATATGCCTAAAAATCACTTTAATTTTTTTTGTCTGTCTGTCTGTTTCGGGTAATCTTCAAAACGGCTGGACCGATTTCAAAAATTCTTTCACCAATGGAAAACTATAATATCAGGGCGTAAACTATACTATATTTTATCCCGGTATTCCCACGGGAACGGGAACTACGCGGGTAAAACGACTAAAACCAAAACGAAAAGTGAGCGGGTTGCTAGTTAAAAAATAAATTTACTTCTATACAAATAAACAAAATTGAATTATCTCATCATTTCAGCAACGTCCCACTATTGAGCTCGAGCCTCCTCCACATTAGGAGGGATATTCCTTACCATACCACGCTAGTCAGACGTATTGGTATAGGGTTTTATTTGGAGTTTACCTTCTCTTGCACAAATGCTTTATGCATATTATATCCCTTAGTGTCGTTGTGTCGTGCCGTTCGTATGGTGACAGAGTAAGAATACAATTCACCACTCCCTATCTTGCACGTGGATGTCGTAAAAGACGACTAAGGGATTATAATAAGCATATAGCATCTGTGCAAGAGAAGGAAAACTAGAAATAAAACCCTATGCCAACATGTCTTACCAGCACGGTATAGTAGGTTAAAACGGTCAGACAATTTAAAAAGATGTAATCATTATTAAAAAAAAAAAATTTGGCAAGAATTAATTTTTTTGATTTTTGTTGATTTTTTCATAAACCGCTTGTCCGATTTCGATAAAATTTTCATGGGACCATTTGGGCAGAAAAAAAGAATAAAAAAAATAATTGCCAATAAAAGAATTTTAAATCGGTTGGTAAGCGACGGAGTTATGCGCGAACAAACATAAAAAAATACAAACATCAGAATTGGGAACTTCCTCCTTTTTAGAAGTCGGTTAAAAATAAATTTACATCTACACAAAGATTACGAAGAAACAAACGGAAGTATCTATTTGTATATAATAACAAAATAATAGGTTTATTTCATGCTGACACTGTTATTTACGATATACCTGTGCTTAATAAATCAGTTTAAACATTTTTAATCTGCCTTTCTATTTGTTTTGAGTAACCTTTAAAATGTCCGGACCGATTTTGATAATATTTAACTACCAGGTAACTGTCTGTATAAGGAGTAGCGTAGGCTATTTATTCTCTCAGAAAACATATTGAAATCAAAGCTAAATGAAGGTTGCTAATGGGGCAAAATAATATTTAGGATTCCGCACCCAAGGAGTAAAAACGGGACCCTATTACTATGACTTCGCTGTCTGTCCGTCCGCCTGTCTATCACCAGGCTATATCTCAAGAACCGCGATAGCTAGACAGTTAAAATTTTCATAAATTATGTATTTCTGTTGTCGCTATAACAACAAATACTAAAAACAAAATAAATATTTAAGAGGGCCTCCCATACAACAAACGCGATTTAAGTAGGGATGTGAAAAATAATCGATTTTTATAATAATCGATTATTACAAAAAAATTATCGAATAATAATCGATTTTTAGAATCGATTATTAAAATAATAAAAATCGATTAATAATCGATTTTTTATTATTCGAAATTCGATCGAAATTAATCGATTAATCACTGCCAGATTTCCTAAAAAAAAAGGTCATCACGATTGTTTCATACTATATCTATACCAATAAATAAAATTGGAGTGTCTGTTTGTAATGTCAAAATAATAGGCTTTTTTCATGCTCACACGGTTATTTGCACGACACCTAAGCCTAAAATACAGATTAAAATTTTTTGTCTGTCTGTCTGTCTGTTTGTTCCGGGTAATCTTCAAAACAGCTGAACCGATTTCAAAAATTCTTTCACCAATGAAAAGCTATAATATCAGGGAGTAAACTAGGCTATATTATATATAGGGAACTACGCGGGTATAACGACTAAAACCGAAGCGAAGCGAGGGCGGGTTGATAGTTAGAAAATAAAGCTCACATTTCCTAAAAAAAAAAAGTCGTCATAATTCTGTTGAGAAAAATGGATTATTTTATAATAGATTATTTATTTTTAATTAATCGATTATTTTATAATCGATTTATTTTAAAGAACAAAAATCGATCATTTAAATAATCGATTATTTTATAATTGACCTTTTATTTTGTATTAATCGATTATTTTATAATCGATTTATTTTAAAGAACAAAAATCGATTATTTAAATAATCGATTATTTTTTCTCCAAGTCACATCCCTAGATTTAAGCCCTTTTTTATAGATAATGGTACGGAACCCTTCGTGCGCGACTCCTGCTCTCACTTAGCCGGTTTGTTTTTATAAATACAATCATAATTATAGTGATAGGAGTACACTGCTGACAGTTGTTTGTCTACAGCCGCTGGCTGGTCCATCCGGGGTAGTGCCACACTGAGCAGAAAATATACAACAGAGTAGTAGCAATATGTTACGCTTCGTTCGGTGAGCGAGAGAGACGGCACAACAACTTTCTGAGGACGTTCTTCTTCTTCTTCTTTTTAGTCTTGGCAATCAGCTACAAATACGAGCCATTTTTGCCAGTGTCGAGTTATAATTATCTTTTCAAGTTTCTTCATGTCAGTAATGGTCCGTCAGTAAGTCAAAGTGTCGCCCTCAACAGTGTAATGGCCACTGTTAAGGGTATCTTCTGAGAATTTTGGTGGAAACAAAAAGGTATGTATAGCAGTTTTATATCATATTCACTACACCTCAGCAGTTCTGTCGCTATATATTACATAAAATGCCATCAAGATTATTTAACATAACACGTTAAAACACTAAGATATTGAATATAATACAAGAACACCACATGACACTTCAGTTTCCCGCCAAAAACTCTTTTGAGGATGTTTGCGTGTGGTTTTAATGATGCCTTTAGTATCACCGACACCTCATTGCACGTATTCACACTCACTTCACTTTCTTTACGGCAGCGGTCTTGCAAAGGTCCATGAGCAGCAGCAACACTTACCATCAGGTGTATTGATTGCTCGTTTGCCACCGTTTGTAAAAAATTAAGATGCATTTGTAGTGTTGACTATAGTCCATAAAATATAGCTTGATCTCTGTGACAGATGTCAACGAAACCAACGAAGTAAGTTTGAACGAGCGACATGTTTACAATTATTTCATTTTGTGTCAAATATATTTTTATTCTTTTCGTGCCAGTTTTATTGCAACTGAATTGCAATATATTATAAATATAAAAATATTAATATTCACGCCTAAAATGTACCTCGTAAGTACTGAAATACCTAGTAAACATTTTATATATAAATGACGCTTACGCACGTACAAGGTCATACTGGACTGAAAATAAAAAAGAGATGGGACGTTCGATATATGTAAATCGATAACCGATCTTTATTAAATTATTCATAAAAGAAATAAACCCAATACAGTACCTATATAATACTTTCAACATATTTTTTACAATTACGGCAGACATTATAAAATATATAAATTGAATTAATTAAACATTAATAAACTACTTTTTGTCTCAGAGTAAATGATAATATTATGTACTCATTATTGGCAATAAACTAGACATATTTATTTATAAAACAGTCGTAATTGATCGAAAAATGATAAATATTCTAACAGGAACGCTCCAGTGATGACGATAATAGTGACCTAGACCTTGATTGTCTAGATCTTTTGAATAATTAAAACAGTCAAAAAATTATTTTGTTTGAAATAAATTCAAAAAGATTTTCATTGATTGTATTTTAATTATAATAGAAAATCACAATTATAAAAATAAAGAGGTTTAGCGATAAAAAAAAACTACGGACTTTATCGTAAGCGAGACAGCACTAGTGACAACTGTCACAGAGATCATCCTATATTTTATGGACTATAAGTAAGAATACAATTAATTCACTACCGTCTTTCTTACCCGTGGATTGTAAAAAGTGACTAAGGAATATCTTTCGCATATAACAAATATATATATTCCGATGTGGTGACGGAGTAAGAATACAAATCACCACTCCTTATCTTGCCCGTGAGTATCGTAAAAGATGACTAAGCTTAGAATAATAACGTATAGAAGTATAGTGTCGGTACTTCGATCGATCAAAAGCACGAATACAAAAATACTAATGGCGCGCAGACGATTACACAAGTACACACGCACACCACTATACAAATTATGAAATCAAATTTTGTTTTTATTAACATAAATCGTCGAAATACTTTTAAAAGTAATGTTAAAAACCTTTTTAAGTTTTTCAAATGTGTTATGACACTATTTGAATGCACAATCCGTCGTAATTACCTATTTATTTTTTAAGAGTTGCGTACGTAGGTATTAAGTATTAAGTATTTTGAGTTAATTTATTGATAAATTAATATAATAAATTGTTTTCGATTCTTAAATCATTAATTGATTTTTTGCCTTTTATTCAGCACCCTGTAACTTCGTTGCGGTTGAGTTTAAAAAAAACCCGGAAAGCAATTTGTAGAGAATTAAATTTCCTATAAGATAGTGAGAAGCAAAAATTTTTAACAATTTTATGCATGTAGATATTTTAAAACAAAAAAAAAATTTTTTCCTATGTATTTTAAACGGGAAAGGGGACCCCCTATGCTCCAGCTCAATTTTTGAGATATTGAGCTCAAAATTTAGGAGAATTTTTTTTTTATATTGAAGAAACTTTTTACATACCTACGATTAATCAAAAAAAAAAAATAAAAAACTTTTTTTGACGCAGTCTATTAAATATGCATTTAACATGAGAGAAAGAGAAGAAAAACTTGAATTAAAACCCTATATCAACCAGCCTGACCAGCATTTTAAGGTCAATTTTGCTCCCAATATGAAGTAGACTCGAGCCCACCTATATGAGATGATGATTACAAATATTCAATAGAGGCAGAAAGGAAAAATAAATAAAAAACATAAAAAAACAAGCTTTTATTTAAATGGTCCAAAACTAAAAAAATGGCTGTCATATATCACAAGAGTCCTTGTCAAGCTTATTCAAACGAATCCAAACTCGACGGTTTTAACTTGTTTAGTAAACTAAACCGTAAAAACCGTCCGTGTGGTGACGGAGTAAGAATACAATTCACCACTCCCTATCTTGCCCGTGGATGTCGTATAAGACGACTTTGGGATATAATGTGCACATAACATCTGTGCAAGAGAAGGAAAACTCGAAATGAAACCCTATATCAACATGTCTGACCAGCATGGTATAGTAGGTCAAATTCCCTCCCATTGTGGAGGAGGCCCGAGCCCAACAGTGGGACGTATGTGGGCTGCGATGATGATGATGATGAGTA